>JALGQZ010000003.1:69411695-70714195 GCA_023105745.1 Austropuccinia psidii | reverse complement strand
CACCTTTTCAGTAGAGTCCTGGTGGCCATATCCTTTATTAATCCTTTTCTCTTTTCTGAACAGGTTGAAACAGTGGTACAGGATTATTTGTGGTTGGCTCTTTATTATTGATTTTGTTTTTCTCTCATATCTTTTAATACTTATTATTTTATGACTAGAAAATTATTATCTTATTTCATTACTCTTATCAATTGAGTATTTTATTCTGAGCCCTCCATAAGTAAGTCTGTTCACTGAGTTCCAGGCCCTCTTCATTTTGAAGATCCCCTGTGACATTATTTTAATTAACTCATAATTGCTTCTTTTCTTTCATTCATTCTTATTCATTTCTCTCATTCTCAATTGTGATTTTTTCATGATTTTATGATTTTTATGATTTCATTATCTCTCATCAATTTTCATCTCATTCATTTCATTCAAATGAAAATTGATTCTCTTTCTCATTTCAAAAATGTTTCTGACCATTTCATTTTCTTCTTAATTCTCAATCAAATTGCATTTTCATTTTCTGTCTGAATAAGTTCTTTTATCAGGTTTAATTGATTGGAATTTGGGATTAATTGATTCATTGTTTCAGGAGTTTATTGAATTGGGGTTATCATTGTTGATTTGAAATTCTCAAGAATTATTGATTGATTGATCTGATTATTCAAGAAATTGACTTTACCTCAAGACTCTGATTTGATTTAATTGATTGATCTGATTTGATTCCTCAAGATACCCGATTTATTCTCAAGATTTTACTTAATTGATTGATTTGAATTTGATTCCTCAGTAAAATTGAATTGATTTTTGAAGATATTGATTGAATTCCTCAAGACACAATTGATTTGATTTTGAATTTACTTGATTTATTTGATTTGATTGATTGATTGACTTTATTTGACTTATTTATTGAAACTGATTATTCATAAGAATTTGACTTTGTCATCTTCACTATTCAAGATTTAATCATATTGATTCACTTCAACACTTTTGATTTATTTCTCAAGCTCATCAAGATTCTCATTTGGTTGTTTTGGTCAAGCCTTGTTTGTTCTCAAGTATCATCAAGTTTTATTTTCTTTCTTCAATAATTCCAGTTCAGCATAGCCCCCCAGCCAAGAATACAAGATCCCAAAGACATCAAGCTTTTCTCACTCCTACAGCAAGGGCTCCTCTTGACTGCTCACCAACAGTTCATCAACTGAGTGCAAGCTTGGACAGAGGACCACCAATGGAAGGAAAAGCACCCTCCAGAAGAGGAGGTGTGAAGTCAAGAAGATCAAGATCATTCTCTGGCTTGTTGGGTGGCTATCCAAGCATTCCTCAAGGGCCTAGAAGCAGATTAGGGGGAGGATTCCAAAGAAACTGAATTAGCAGCTGCCTTGGCAGGTGCCCCTGAGGCTTCTGAAGCTCCAAATCTAGCCCTTTCTAATAAACCTCTTGTCTCCCAAGCTGAACCAAATTTTCTCAAAATGATGGAGCAGATGACTCAGCTCATGGGTCAACTCACTCAAGCAGTTGCCCCAAGGGACACTTCAAAAGTCCCTGCATTCAAGACTCCATCAATGAAGGCACCTGATTCTTTTGATGGTACTAAAGCTTATAAATTGAGAGGATTTATCCAATCTTGTCAATTAATTTTCCATAATGACCCAGCAAACTTCTTCTCTGACAGGAAGAAGGTCTTATACTCAACTTCTTTTCTTACTGGTAGAGCTGGCAAATGTATTGAACCTTACCTCTCAAATATCTCCAATGAAGACCCTTCTTATCTCCTCAATAACTGGCAGTTGTTTTAAACCCAGTTATTCACTCTGTTTGGTGATCCTAATGAAGTCAGGGAAGCTGAACAAGAGTTAGACAATCTCAGGATGAAAGAAAGTGGTCAAGTTTCCTTGTACATAGCAGATTTCAGAAGCCTAATGTCAAGAATTGGAGACTGGGGGGAAAGGGCCTATATTCATGTGTATAGGAGAGGCTTGTCATCAAGATTGTTGGACCGATTGGTTTCTCACCCTGGAAAATTTGATAGCCTTCAAGAGCTCATGGACATCACTTTGGAATTAGATACCAGATACCATGAGAGGCAGAAGGAAAAGGGTAGCCATCAAGAGAAGAAGCCTCCAATCAGTGGATCCAACTCCTCCAAGCCTCCTCAAAGTTCATCATCAAAGAAGCCTTATCACAGGAAGAATAAGAAGGGGAAGGATTTTCAAGTGTCCAAAGACAAGCCTCATGTTGCTCTCCTCAATAAGGAAAACAAATTTATTGGTTCTGAAAAGGAGAGGAGGATTAAAGAAGGCTTGTGCAATTATTGTAGTGGAAAGCACCCATTTGAAAAATGCTTCAAGAGGCCTGAGAATAGGCAAGGGTCATCAAAAGGCTCCCCTAGCAAGCAGGGAAAAGCCTGAGTGGGAATCATAATGTGCTCAATGGCTCTCACTCATTTCCTTCAAGAGCACAATTGTGCACTCTGAATACTAGTGTCAAGAAATCTTTAAAATTTCTTATTTTCTCTTCTCTCTCTGATATTTTTTATAGTATTCTCATTGATTCTGGTGCTACAAACTCCTTTATTGCAAAGAATTTTGTTCTCAAGTACTCATTAACAATGTCAGAGCTCCCTGAAAAGATTCCTCTTTTCATTATGGATTCCAGTGAATCCACTTCCTTGTTCATCACCCATTATACCAAGTGGGTTGTTGATTTACCTTCCTTCCCAAGCTTTGAATGGGATTTCTTCATCATAGATTCACCCAAGGGAGAAGACCTGATATTGGGCTATGATTTTCTTTACAATTTTAATCCCATTATTGATTGGAAAAATGGATTGATCACCTATGATTCTAATCATAAGGATTCTAGTGGTTTTAACCCTTCTATTAGTAATGACTTAACCACTGCTGTCAACAGTGTTTTCCTGGTTGGTGAACTTAAGACACCTTCCCTTCCTCCTTCTGTCCATAACCCCTCCATCTTTCCCTCTCAGTCATTACTTCCATAAAGAGATGAAGTCTTCAAAGAGATAAAAGATGTTGGAGAAGATGTTGCTATATCTTCACTTCATCTCTTTCAAGGGGATATGGACCTCCCTCCTTTGTCTTTTCATGCCTCCCTGGAGGAGCAGTGGGATGAGGAGGAAGAGCCAGAAGAGATTGAAACTGTGTTAAAGGTAGTCCCTCCTGCTTATCAACATTATTTGGATGTATTCTCCAAGGTGAGAGCAGAGAAACCTCTTCCACACTGCGCCTGTGATCACCATATTGAATTGAATGGTCTTCTACCTCCAGTTGGTGTTATTTACTCTTTATCTAAAAATGAGTCAGAAACACTGTGGGCCTGCATTTCAGAGAATGTAGAGAAAGGTTTCATTAGACAAAGCTCCTCCTCAACAGGAGCACCTGTCCTTTTTGTCAAGAAAAAGGATGGTGGTCTTCATTTGTGTGTTGACTACTGCAAACTTAATGCTGTCACTAGGAAGAACGGGTATCCTGTTCCTCCTAGGAACCAGCTTCTTACCGTATTCAACAGTGCTACTATCCTCTCCAAGATAGATCTGCGTGGTGCTTATAATCTCCTGAGAATTAAAGAGGGGGTGAGCACTTAACTGCCTTTAGAACCAAATATGGTAGCTATGAGTATTTGGTTATGCCATTTGGCTTAACCAATTCTCCAGCTTCATTCCAAAATCTTGTGAATGATCTCTTTGCAGATTATTTGGATATTTTTGTTGTAGTGTACTTAGATGATATTATGGTCTTCTCTATCTCTTTGGATGAACATGTCAAACATGTGGCCTCTGTTCTCCAAAGACTGAGAGACAATAATTTGTTTGCTAAAGCCTCAAAGTGTGTATTCCATGCCTCAAGTGTGGAATAGTTGTTCTATGTTGTTTCAAGTAATGGCCTCAAGATGGATTCTTCAAAGGTTCAACAAATCCTCAATTGGCCTCAGCCCAAGAAGATTGAGGCCCTCCAATCTTTTCTTGGCTTTGCCAACTTTTATTGTTGTTTCATTAAAAATTATTCCAAAAAAATCTGTGCTCTCACTTCCCTCCTTAAAAAAGATTCTCCCTTTATCTTCAATGGGAAGCTCTTAGTCAGTTTCAAATACTCAAAGAAGCTTTCACCACTGCTCCTATTCTCTCTCATTTTAATCCTTCTCTACCAACTATTGTAGAGACTGATGCTTCTGATTATGCCTTGGGTGCTGTACTGAGTCAGGTGAATGACTCAGGAAAGCATCCCATTGCACTTGATAGTTGCAAGCTCTTACCAGCTGAACTCAACTATGAAATTCATTACAAGGAACTCCTTGGCATAATTTGGGCTCTCAAGCACTGGAGAGCTTTTCTCCTTTCTCTTTCTGATTCCTTTGAGGTCTTGACAGACCATTGTTCTCTTCAGTATTCTATGTCCTCTAAAGTCCTTACTTGTCGTCAAGCCTGTTGGGCTGAATTTCTATCTGAATTCCATTTTATCATCACTTACCGCCCAGGCAGGCTGGCCACTTTACCACATGCCTTGTCACCTTGGGAAGACCTGTACCCAGAGAGGGGGGTGGATTTCATCAGCAAGAATCCTCAAAATTTTCATCAAGTTCTCAAGAAAAATGAAATTCAAGAGTCAAGATTCTTTTCAATAAAAGTTGATATGTTTTCAGATAAAGTTGATCAAATTCAAAGACAAGTATGGAAAGACAAAGATTATAAGGAAATCCTCAAGAAATTAGCAAGAGGAGAATCAGTCCCAGACTATTCTCTTGAACCTCAAGCAAAATTATTATTGTTTAAAGATAGAGAAGTCATTCCAAGCAATCATGAAATTCAATTGGACATTCTTCAAAAGCGTCATGACTCACCGTTGGCTGGCTATCCTGGCCAGGAGAAGGCCCTCAAGCTCATCAAGAGGGATTTTTATTGGGCTGGCATGAATCAAATCATCAAGGACTATGTGTCCTCATTTCAGCAATGTTTAAGAAACAAGAACATCCACCATAAGAAGTTTGGGCTACTAGAGCCTCTTCAAATTCCATCTGGTCCTTGGAATTCTTTATCAATGGACTTCATCACTCAATTGCCACTGTCAAACAACTTTGACTCAATCCTAGTAATTGTAGACAGATTCTCAAAGATGGCAATTTTTCTTCCAGCTTATGGAACAATCACTGCTCTGGACTTAGCTCAAATATTCATTAATCATGTCTTTTCCAAACATGGCCTTCCAGTCAGTATTGTCAGTGATAGAGGTTCTTTATTTGTTTCATCATTCTGGACCCAATTATGTCAGCAGCTCAGGATATCAAGAGATCTTTCAACTGCTTTTCATCCTGAAACATATGGACAGACAGAGAGGGTAAATCAGATTCTAGAACAGTATCTTTGGATTTATGTCAGTTACCATCAAGATTACTGGCACACCTGGCTCCCTCTGGCTGAATTTGCCTATAATAATGCAGAACATTCATCAACAAAACAGTCTCCATTTTTCACTATTTATGGAAGAAATCCCAGCTTTGATTCAATTCACATTTCTCAAGATACACCTGCTGGAAAGTTATCATCAAAACTCCAATCAGTACAGCAAGTTGTCAGAGAAGAATTAGAGTCAGCAATAAAGCGTTTTAAGAAGTATGCAGATAAAAATAGAGCAATTCCACCTGATTTCCAACCTGGGGACAAAGTATGGCTAGATTCCAAGAACATCAAGACAGAAAGACCCACCAAGAAGCTCTCAGAAGAATGGTTGGGACCCTTTGAAGTTCTGAAGAAGATTGGCAGCCATGCAGATCACCTCAAGTTGCCTCAACAATGGAAGTCAGTTCACCCTGTTTTCCACATTTCCTTGTTAGAACCAGTGAAGAAATCAACTATCCCAAATTGAAATCAATTGCCACCACCACCAGTATTAGTGGAAGAGCAAGAAGAATGGGAAGTGGCTCAGGTTCTGGACTCAAAACTCAAGAGAGGTTCATTATGGTATTTAGTTGAGTGGAAAGGATTCAGTGAAGACCCAGAAAGAACAACTTGGGAGCCAGCTGCCAACCTTACCAACTCTCCAGACCTTGTCAAGGACTTTCACACCTTATATCCTGACAAGCCTGGCCAAAATGCCTCAAGAGTTTAATTTATGGTGCTTGGTGGGGATTGGAGGTTATGAAAGTAAGTTCCTCTCCTGGCATGCACCTTTAAGGGGGTATTCTACCCAAATTTGTTGTAAGCATCACCTTGGCCACTTTTTCAGCACTTGTTAATTCTTTGGAAAGGTTCAGAAGGCCTTGCAACATCATACCCTCAAGAATTTGGACCTTTCAGCAAGATATGGCCCAATCTTTTCTCCTATTTTCTTTTCTTTCTTTAATCATGCCATAAATTATCTTTCAAGACATTCATTACCACAATTTATGTTATGGCATAATTTCTTTTTCATTTATGGTGCTTGGTGGGGAGTGGAAGTTATGAAAGTAAGTTCCATCTCCTGGTATGCATCCCTGAGGGGTCTACTTCTTGTAAAACATTACCTTGGCCACGCTGTGAGCATCAAATGCTTGATTTTATCTTTCAGAACATTTTGGCCAAAATCAAGCAGCTCACCACAAGAAGGAAAACCCTCAGGCATTTCTTATTTCTTTCTTTACTCTCTTTTTTTTTCTCTCATTTCTTTTTCATTTCTTTATTTTTTATTTTACTTGTATAATTCTTGTTTTTTTTAAGTTCTTTTCAAAAGCAGCAGTCAATCCTCCCATATCTTGTATTGGGAGGCTAATTCATTTATTTCTTATGTAAAAAGGGAAAATAGCAATAGTGATAATAGAGACCAACTACTAGTAATCCTCATCAAACCTTATTCAAGGCTTCTTTAAACTTTACAACCAAGGCATCTTCATAAGCAGCTGCCTCCCTGGGCAAAGCCCTAGTGGCTTCTCCTGGAACAGCACTCTTCATGGCCTTATCAACAAAACCCTCAGTCAAGGAGGGGATAAGAAGAAAGACATTCAAGAAGAAATCAAGATCAAAAAGAGAAAAACTGCTTCAAATGGCCCAATTGGCCAATTTCATGAATTTATGCACTTTGGCACAAATGGCCATATCAGACCTCAAAATTTCAAAATAGCTCATTTTTATCTTTTTTTATCAAAATATGCTTAATTATGCATATTGGCAAATTTGCGCATTCGTGCAGTTTTGCACAAAAGGCCTCTTTATCTTGTCAAAAGGCTTCAAAAGGCCTTTTTGGCCCATTTCATCATAATTGTGCATTTGCGCATTTTGCGCAAAATGGCCAGAATCCATTATAAGACCATTTTTTCATCATTAATCCTTTTTTTTCAATTTTTCACCAATATATGCCATTATGGCATATATGCGCATTTTTGCGCAAATTGGCCAAAAACCCCTTTAATCACAAAATCAGGGATTTTGGCCAGGACTTCTGAAATTGTCCAAAACCTCAAGTATTGGCCATTTTATGCCAACACTCTCAAGATTCAATTTATTATGAAATCAGGTGTTCTTGGGACATAAGCCCAGGTCACCCACCTTTCAAAAGCCATGAGGACTCAAGAAAAGTTTGGTGAAGACACTCAAGACAAGAATGAAGGCATTTTGAAGGAAAAGAGGGAATTCAGAATCAAGATCAAGGTGAAAATACCTACAAGTTATCAAATGAAGATTTTGTTTGAGTATTGATTGAAGAAGAAAGTTTAATGGGATAAACTTAAGGAATTGGGGGAAAGAACTGTAGGGATTGATTGCAAGCTCATCAAGACTCACTATACTTATGGTGCTCAGAGCTCACCACTTTCAAGAGGGGGATAATGTCACAGCCAAGGAGGCAGGGGCATTACCAATCATCTTCAACAATCATTACTTCATTGATACCCTTCAAAACCCAATCAGCAAGGGGGTTTCATTCAACATTCTCCAAATACAGTTTTCAGACCTCAATACAGTTTCATACAGGCAAGACCCAAATACAGGATTCACCAAATACAGGCCTGTCATCAATACAGGCGCAAATACCTGTATTGGATTCACCAATACAGGATTCAATCCCACATCCAACTTCTTCCAGCATACAGGCAAGTATCTCAACACTCAAACTCCAAGGCTGGTATTTCTCACATATTGTCACAACCATGGCACTTCACCCCCTTGGAACCCCACATGGCATATCATGCCACAGTCCTTTTATGGCCAATTGGCCATATTCATCACCAGTGGCCAATATGGCCATGTGATCATCTTATGGACCATTTATGGCCATTTGTCTTTTGGGGCCTTCATGGCCCTTCACCTCAATCCAGAAGCCATAGCGGCAATTTATGCCCAATGGGGTACTTCTGGTCATTTCCCTCAAAATCAATGGAAATGGCCCCAATGGCTGTTTTTTGCCATTTGCGCAATTTTGCACACTTTGACACCAAGTGTCTAAAAGACACTTTCCTGCCTTTTGGGCCAGTTTTTGGCTCAGAACCCAAAAGTGGCCAAAAACCCCAAAGGACCCAGAAACACATTTCCAAGCTCTGAAGCCATCATATCCATCTTTTTCCCCTCTGCCTTTCCATCTCAAGACCTTTGGACGTAATCTTCTTTCCAATGAACCAATATGCCATAAATGATGTTATATATCATTGTGCATCATTTTTCAACAGCAATTCAATGGTGGCAATATCAAATGGTCATTTCAACATTCCAAAATATCATCATGTCATCAAGGCACCCAATCATTCAGAGGACTTATCAAGGCTCAAGAGCAAGTGTTTCAGAGTCAAAGACCAATCACGCCATCAAGACGTCATTGGATAATTTCATTCACAGTATTCCTCCAAGGCAATACTGTTCAATCATTCTCAAGGGATTCAAGAGGCAGTTCATTCATGTGTCAAGTTTCAAAGCTCCACTCAATCCATCTTTGCAACCACCTTCATTTCAATACAGTCTGGATCCATCAAGAACTGTATTTCATTTTCAAGCATGGGAAATTCATTCAACCCAATTCAATTTCAATATTAGCCAGCTGTATCAATTCCCAAAACAATCAATACAGCCTCAAGGATCAATACAAATCAGTCTTCAGCCTGAAGAACTCAAGCTCCCAGCTTTTCACATATACCGGCTACCCTTTCCACCCTGGGGGGTTTTCCCCAGTTAATTAATATAGTTTGATTTTATTTCATCTTTATTTATCTTACCATTTTGTTAAGTGAATACTGATATTATCAAGTCAGTCATTCAGCACCTTTTCTTTTATTCTTTCTTTGCCTGTCAATGGATATTTGGTGGTCATATCCTTACTAATTCCATTGTTCATTTTGGCAGGTTGAAACAGTGATTAAGGACTTACTTGGTTGGCTCTTTGGCCACTTGGCTTCTCTTTTCTCTTATTGCATCTCATCTTGTACCTACATATTTCTTAGAGGAATTTATTCCTTTATTCTTTTGGAGTCTTCCAAGTGAGTTCCCTGATTTCTGAATACCAGGCCACTCTTGTATTTCTGTCCAAGAGCCCCTGTGACACATATACCAGCCCCTCTTCATCCACCTGGGGGTTTTTCCCCCAGTTAATTAAAATATTGTATTTATTATTTATTATTATTTTATTAATTATTAATTTAGTCTTTGCCTTCCCTCACCTGTTCAGTAGAGTCCTGGTGGCCATATCCTTTATTAATCCTTTTCTCTTTTCTGAACAGGTTGAAACAGTGGTACAGGATTATTTGTGGTTGGCTCTTTATTATTGCTTTTGTTTTTCTCTCATATCTTTTAATACTTATTATTTTATTACTAGGAAATTATTATCTTATTTCATTACTCTTATCAATTGAGTATTTTATTCTGATCCCTCCATAAGTAAGTCTGTTCACTGAGTGCCAGGCCCTCTTCATTTTGAAGAGCCCCTGTGACAATTTCATGATAAAAAATTGATTAAAAGTCAATACACTAATTATATATAAATATTAAATTTTTAATTTAGTAATAAATTGAAATTAGATTTTACAGAAAAATAAAATTAATAATTATAAATAAAACATCAATTTTATTTAAAAAATCAATCACATATATAAAATGATCATATGATTTATACCTAATATGTCATTTTTTTTATTGATTAATTTCAGAATTCATTCCAGCTCTGAAATTGACTTGCTTGATGATAATACCACTATATTAAAATCCATCTGGTATTTTTTTTTCCTTAAATTTTAATTCATAATTCTACTTTTCTTTTTTTTTAAAAAAAAATTCATATTTCTTCATATGTTTCTTCTCTTAAAACTTCATTTTCTTTTGAAACTTGATTTCTTCAAACTTTTGCTTTTCCATGTTGATAGATTTCTCTTCATTTCACTTCTCCCTGTTTCACTTCAAACAAGTATTTTCACTTGTTTAATGGGCTACAAATCATGAATTTTGTCAGTAGGATTGATTAGAGTAACCATAAATCCAAAACATACCCTTTTTCTGTTATTCAACAAAATGTTCATATGTTGGTACAAACATATCCATTGAACATTTACTAGAACAACTCTTGTCATTCAAGTTGAGTGTAAATGCTTGATTATGCTTTTGTGTTGAATGTTTTATGGATTTAATTTTCTAGTCAAAGGAGAAATAATCAACAATGTATTTCATAAGTATCAGGCTTAGAAATACTTACTGATTAATCTTGAATGTTTTCCACTTGAACCAAGTCATCTTCATTATGAAGCAAAGGAACCAGATTGAGAGGTGATTTCAAACCATTATTCTCCTTTAAAAAGAAAATTAGGTTTAATTATCACAGGTAAAAAAAGGAAGACACAATAACTTACCTTATCAAGCAAAACATTAATATCATCATCACCATTTAATCTTTTTTTTTCTTGAAAATCATAGCTTTTAATGGGAGTGACATTGCGCTTGTGGCCAAAGTGTAAGGTGTGGATATGAAACTTTGATTAAAAATCAAGTACTTTTCCTGTCCTCAAAATTTGTATAAGGTAAAATTCAATTAAAAATAGTATGAAATATTATTTTTAAGAGAAAACACGCCAAATTTATTGTTTATAACTTTATTAGTATAAAACAATAATATTATAAAAATTTATTGTTTTACCAACAATAAAAATTTATCCAAAAAATACTCTACAAGAGATATTTTAAGGCTACAAAAGAAATTTCTTCAAGAGCAATTTCAATTGGAATTAATTGAGCAAAGAACTGCAAGCAATTAATTAAAGAACAAAGTCTTTAAAAAGAATATTAAAGAGAAAACACGCCCAAAAGTGACCAGAGTGAATTTGGAAACAAAGTGACAAAGTTAACAGTGATGAAAGATGCTTTAATTCACTTTTGGGGTGGTTCAGGGGTAAAAATGATTATAAGAGTTACAAACAATGATTATAATGATTTTTTCACGTGGTTAAAAGGATTAAAATGATTTAAAAGTGGTGGTTGGAATCTTTGATTGATTGGTTTAACAGTTTTAAACTAATTAATAAAAGGAAAAGATTCTAACATGAAGAGAAAAGTGGGGCAAAGAAGACATTCTTTTATAGCCATCAATTCTCTTACTCCAAAAGTAAAATTTACTCTTGTCAGTCGTGAAAAACAGTCTGACAACAGAAAAGCCAATTATGGCATCATTGAACCCTGGTTTAGACCAAAAAGGGCTGGTTTAAGCCATTTTTAGCCATTTTTAGCCATTTTAGACCCTTAAATCAGCCATTACTATAGCAATACCAGGCCTAGAGCCTTCAAAACACGTCAGAATGTGTGTCAGAGGCGTAGAAATCAGTTAAAACTGTTTTTATTATGATTGTTTTATCTTAAGGGTAGTTTTACCTTCTTGGCAACAGCTAAAACTACCCCAGTTGGTATCAAAACCTCATCATCAATTGAGTCCACAGACCCTGTAACTCAATTCCAGGCCAAAAGTGATGAACTTTTGCGTGAATTTTGACATCCCACGCCTGTCAGCAAGGATTTTGGGGGTCTAGCTCCCCCTTAGAGCTGGAGTTCCTTTTCCCCCCAAATTTAATCTTTCCAATTTATTTTTCCTTTAATTCCTCATCATGTATTATACTTATAATTTACACATGTAATTCAATTCAATTGTACAGTACAATACAGTAATAATTGACACCTCATATGTAAATCAAAGTTCACTTATGTAATACACGCGCACATTTTGACATTTCAATTGAATTCAATTGAAAATACTTTAATTCCTCATAACTTCTAAACTAAACACAACACCTCAATTTTAACACAAAAATTGATGGTTAACACCACATGTGGTGTGAATTAAATTAAGGTTTTGAGGATTTTCAACTTTTGTATTGAAAATACTAAAAACTTAATTTAAGCTTATTTAGAGTTGAGTTACAAAAATTTCACTCAGAGGTGACCCCACCTGATTTTTTATGAGGAATCCAATGGTGAAATAAAATTTATATGTTTATTTATTGGATAAAAAGTTATAATAAATTTTATTTAACTTTTTTCCAAATTTATTTATTTTTTCACAATTTAAAATTTCATTTTTACTTAAATTTTTCAAGTATAAATGTAATTTTATATTTACAAAATTTAAAGTAATTTTATTTTTAAATTATAATTAATTTTTTATTTTTAATATAATTTTATATTTATATTTTTTATTTTTATTTTAATAATATAAATGAATTTATTTTATTTATATTAATATGTTATTTTTTATATTTGTGGTCTTTTGGGTATATGAAATTACCTCTAAGGCTCACACAAAGAGCACATCCATTTAAGCATAGCAAGGACACATACTTTCAAGCTTTTCACTCATTGATTTGATTCCTTTACTCTCATCTTCTTCCATTATTCTAGCCCCAGTTAAATTTTTGATTTTTTTTTTGCTGCCATATATTTCTTTTTATATGTTTGCCATCAATCTCAGATTCTACTTGAGCTAAGTTTTAGGAAAGTTCATGATTTTTTGTTGACCTCAATGGCTATAAGCTGAAATTCATGCTGCTTTGATGAAGGAGGTCTTTCACTAGTACCAAAACATAACTCAAAATTGGATTTGACTGAAAGCCAATTAATTATGGTTAAATAATCTGTATTTATTAAGTGACCTGATGGATGTGGCAGGCCAGAGGTGATCTTCATACCTAACTTGATGTGTCTTGCTTTGAAATAAGGCATTATTATATGGATGAAGAAGTATAAATGGACTGTAAGCTGTTTGTTCAGATTGTCAAAAATGGAGTGTAGAAGAATATGTTGTACAGGTATTAATTGTGAATACTCATTTGGGTTAGGTTTCAAACTGAAATCCCAAATTCCTGTGATTTGGTCAAAATATTAGGGGATTCAGTTAAAATTCCATGTGATTTAAACATAAAAAAACCCAGGATTTAGTGTTGGGATCTTTTTTTCCAAATCCAATATTATTTTAAGGTGGAATTTGGTGACTTTGAAATCCCCTAATATATATTATTGTTATTTTAAAAAAGTATTTTATTTTTATTTAGGCCTGTTTTATGATTGGGTTTTTGAACAGATTTTGATATTTATTTTGATATTTTTTTTGAATTTTTTTTAAATTTAATTTTTTATAAAAAATATTTCAAACATTTAATGAAATCATCTCAAAAAGTCTTTATGAATTCATAATTCATGGTTCAACATATATTTTTTTTTCACAATTAAATAATTTATATTTGTTTATTGTGATTCATTACTGCGTAATCATTTATTTACTTGGCTATGGAAGCTCTTATGAAACCATGGGTCATTTATTTAATATTGGTAAGTCAATGGCTTACAAGGCATCAAAAGCAATTGTTCAAGGGATATTGATTGTTTGGCATGATATAACCATAACATAAGTGTGCAATTGTCTTATACATGTACAAAAATAATGAATTGGTTTTTTGTTTGGAATAGATTTTCAAATGTAAGAAATGAGTTGGAGTGGAAGGTAATCAAAGAATCCTTTCAAACAATGCCAAGGACTCACAAAAAATTATTTGGGCCATTGATGGGACCTATATACCTATTATTCCACCACCAAACAATGAGTGGAAGTCATACATAAATTGTAAGGGTTGGCATTCAATTGTATTTTAATGCATTGTGGATGGCCATGGTAACTTTTTGCAATTTAAGTTCTTCAAAATAAAATTAATTGGAACCTATTAGTCAATATTCTTATCATTTTAACATAGGTATATGGAGGTCTCCTTGGCTCAATTCATGAAAGTCATATTTTTTTGTAAATCACAAATAGGGAAAGATTTAATAAATGGAATTGCATGATTCCCACCAAATTGTCTATTGATTGGTGATTCAGGATATTTTCTCAAATTACCAATTCTAACACCTTCACATAATAAGCAAGATGTGGAACATATGAATTTCAATAAAATTCACTTGTTGACATGGTGAGTAAAATCTTATTTTTTTTCTTTGGATATCTACAAAATATGATAAATTAATAATTTCTTAACAGTATAGTAGTATTAAAAGCATTTTGGGAAATTGAAGAATTGTTTTAGGTGTTTGTTGACACTACAAGCGATTTTACCATTGCATACAGGAAAGTTAACTGTAGCATGTATGATTTTACACAACATATTGAATAAACAAGCAGGGAGGTTTATTATAACATTTAATGGATAAATTGGAATCAGATGGTGGAAATAGAGACTTTTTAATTATAACCAAGGTAAGTTCAATTTTTTAAGGTAAAAACTTAAAGAAAATTCAAATTGGTCAAGAAAATTGATTATATTGTTGCTCAATATGTTAGGAAAGTATTCTCAATTACAATCAGGAGGCATGTATAAGCTGGTTAAAGTAGGTACATATAAATATCTATGCGATTGAAGGGTGTTTTGTTTTATTTGGAGGATATCAGGTTGGTGTATTTAGTCATGTGTCATGTTTGTTGCATTAGAGGGTTATGATGTAGGTTAAATAGAATCCCCACATGATTTCCAATTGAACTATTATTAACACCATTTTAATTATAAGAAACAAATAATAATAATAATGACAAATCAGAGATAATACCCAAAAAAAATAGTTTAAAGGATGGCAAAATCAAATGCCACACATTATTACAAGGGCTCTTGTACTCACTTTCTTATAATAAATCTAAGAAGTGCTCCTCCAGTTTGTTCAATTTGGCAAGATAATCTTGTTTGAGGCAATTGAGCATTTGATCACACAATGCATGATTCACATCTAATTGAAGTATGTCCACATTACGTAAGCCAATTTGCCTTGAGAGAAAGGCATTATCATCTGCTATCATGTCCAATTCATGTATTTTAGGTTGAATACTCTTTATAAGCTCTTGTTTGGAAGATTCATGAATTTCTTCAAACTCTTCATTTGAATGAAAATTATTGAATGATTCATTTTCCATGATTAATAGACAATTAAATATTTCCCAGATTTTTCAATAACTGAGGCACAAGTTATGATTTGGAAGAGATTAATTAAAAGAACTATGTATGAATTCTTATTAATGATATCCAAGACAGTTTGGTTAGAAAATAAGGGGAAACCATTAAGTATCCCAGACTTTTATAGTGAGCCATCCTGTGTTTTGGCCCATTCTAGTTGGTATTATAAGGACCATTCTGGTCATTGCATTTTATACATTACTCCTAAATCCCTCTATCACCACACAGGTTATTAAAGTGTTATTTGGTTTATAATTATTTTTTCAAATGTCATGCTTTGGAAAATTCCATAAAAAAAACTCAGTTTATTTTTAATCAGGAATCTGTTTAATTTATTTTCATTTCAAATTCATATTAGATTTTTTTTTTTTTTTTATTTCTAGAAATCTAAAATTTTTAGTTCATAAGCCAAAAAAATATAAAAATGTTTTGAAAAATCTAATTATTTTAATTCTTTTAATAAAAACCATATTCCTAATTTCAATTTTCCTTTTCAATTTTCCACTTTGAAAAAAATCTTCAAGTTACTAACTTTCCCCTTTTAAACAACAAAATTACTATTAAAAAAAAAATTTTTTTTTTCCTTTATGTTTTTTTGGGGTTATAAATTTTACTTAGTTTGCTGATTCCTTATACTTTTAGTAATTTATCTTGATCAATCCTAGTGACCTTTTCAATTAATTTTTTCATGAACATGTTCATTTGATCATTAAAAGCCTTTTCTTCTTTACAACTCTCCTCTTCCCATTCTAAGCATTTTTCTTCTCTTGCATCTTCCCATGCCCTTTGCAATCAATCACATTCATCTTCTTGTTCTTGGCCATTCTGTAGAATGAGCATGAGAGGACTTGTAATGCTCTGCATGTTACTACTCATGGTACTCATGAACAAATGATCCCGGCATGTAGTATCCATTCTCAAGCTGGATGATTGACTCATTGATTTGCACCATTTCAATCCACTTATTGATGGTCATTGTGATGTTGAGCTTATTGGAAAAAGTGCAAATATGTCTTCATTATAACTTATTTTGACATCCTCATGAGAATTCCAACTTTTTTTTTTATTGTCATTTTCACTTTCTGATTGATCATCACCATTGAAAATATTATCTTCTCTTCTCTTGTTTTCATTATTTTCTAAGTTTTATGTATTTCTTAAAGTTGTCAATGGTTGTGAGAATTCCCCTAAATTCATTCTTGTGGTATTAAAGCCACATTTATTTATATTGATCTGTTTTAAAATTTCATATACCTGTGTATAATTCACATGTTCAATACTTAAATATCCTTTAACATGTCAAAAAGCAAACCTACCTCCTGAGTCATTTGATGCCATTTTAATTGTACAAATAACCCTCCCTCATCCAATGAATTTCATGAATCCTTTATAATCTAATATAAAAAAATTTTTTAATTAGAATCATTAAAATTAATTAATTAAAATTATAATACCTTAAAAATTTATCATCAAAACTTTTTACTATTAATCTAATTTCTCAAAATTTTAAATTCTTTAATTTAATATAATCATGTTTTCAATTTTTATGAATTTTAAAATATTATATATAATCATAAAACAAAAAACCTAATAATTTACTCTTCATAATTTTTTTTAAAATCCATTTTCAGTTCTATTATTAAGTTAAGAAACTCCATTTTAATATCTTCAATTTAAAAGAAATAACTCTTTTTGCTACTTTTGGGTCTCTTGAAACATAAGGTAGATCTCTACTTGTTACAGTCATTGAGCCTCTGCATTCACTTGTTTGTTTAATTTTTTTTTTTGTTGTTTCAGTGACTGCTTGTGTTCTAGTTTTTACCAATTTAGTTGGGCCTGTTAATGTATCCATCTCTTTCTTCATTGTCCTGAGGCTTGACTTGGAATTTCTTCTATGATCTCTTGACTTTTCATTTTGTGTTTCACTAATAAAAAATGATAGATTTGTCTTCATGATTCTTGTTGAAGTTAGGTCAATTGGGAAATTCTGGCATATCATCCTAATTGAAATATTGGTCTTGAATGAACTTTCATAAATTATTATAAATGAATTTGAAGTTTCTTAATTCATTATATCACACACATATATTAGAAAGAGAAATTAATTTTAAAATTTAAAATATTTAATTAAATTAATAATAATAATAAAAAAAAAAAAAAAAATTTTTTTTTTTTTTTTTTAATTCTTTATTTTTATATTTTTATTATTATTATTATTTTTTTTTTTTGAATTAAATCTCTTTCTCTCTTTCTCTCTTTCTCTCTTTATTTATATATATATATATATTCATATTTCTAATAAATTTTAATAATAATTTTAATATTTTTTTTTTTGATTAAAAGATTATATTTAATATATTTTTTTTTAAAAACACTTCAAAAAAAAAAAATTATAATTTAAAAAATTTAAATTTTTTTTTTTTTTTTTTTTTTTTTTTTTTTTTTTTTTTTTTTTTGATTTTTTTTTTTAAATTTTAAATAAATTTTAAATAAATTTTAAAAAAATAGTTTTATGAACTTATATAGTCTTATTTTTTTTTTTTAAAAAAATTATTTTATTTTACTTCATTTTTCATTTTTTAAAAAAAAAACAACTTTTTATTATAATTATTATTAATTATTATATTTCTTTAAAAAAAAATAATAAAATTTGAACTCCAAAACAAACATTTTCGTGTGGGTAAATTCAAAGCTTGTATTAGTATTAGTGTGAAATTATGAATCAACATTAAATATGGCATGCCTGTTTTGAAATCAGGCCGTTACATTTGGTAATATTGTAGGGCCACTTCTGGCAATGAAGATATCAAGTTTACATGTTTTTTTTTCTTTGTTTAAACTTATTAACATTTTCACCTCATATCTTGTTTTCAAATCAAGTCTCAACTCAAAATCACCCAAAAAGCTTTTGACATTTATTGACTTTTTTGCTTTCATTTATTCAAGTAATTTAAGAGTCTTTCTCGTCTTACCACTTGAAACTTTATCAAAATTAGATGTCGTTCAGAGACAAAACACAATTTTACTTTTAACATGAGCCAATACCATCCCGTTCGCTCATAGCTGTTTATCAAAATGAAGCTTTAAAGATCACATCTTATTACGCGCAAGCAGACTGAAAAAAAAAAAAAACATAAAAGATCAATAACAGAGCCAGAATAGAATAGTCATTTATTTTTCCATCACACACAAAAACAAGCAACTACCGGCACAGTTTTAAAACTCAATCAAGCAAAATGAGTGTATATATGAGCCCGTCATTCTTCATCATATTTAAAAATAACCAATCTGACAGTTGTGAGGCAAGAAATTCAAGCCGACTCAAAAAAAAAAAAAACTCTTTAAAATAGATCCCCAAAACCCTTAATTTCCATCAGCCATGATACTGATTACTGAATTTTTTACTAACTAAATTATTATTAAGCTCATCAAGTAGGCTTGCGATCAATCTGGTTCTTTCTTCCAATTATTTTAGAAATTAGCGCTGCCCATCGATTTTCCTTCATTCCTGATTTTCCATTTAACCCACTTGGATTGGTTCCATTATTGTTTGTATTGGGGTTTTGGTTGTTTTTCTTTTCGAGGCTTGAGGGTGAATAACCAATTCCTCCAACAACTGATAGAAATGGGGTACCATTTGTTTGAAAGAAAGATGAAGTAGCAGAGGCTCGATTAGAATCTGATTTGAATGCACGTTTAGTCAATGGGGTTTTTAAGTCCCATAAACCTTTACGCTCTTTAGTTTCACTTGATGAGATTTTACTCGCTGGTGATTTGGAAAGCTGTCAAAGAGCAAATGGACCGTTGATTACGTTTATCAATTACTATTAACCAGGATATTAACAAAAGAAAAAGTTAGCTTTACCTCAGTGACAACTTCCTTTAAAGCTTCAACAGAAGTTGAGGTATTTAAATTATCTTCAGGCTTGATCTCTGAGTGATGTTGGGGGTTCAAGAGCTTATTAGGAGAAGTTGATTGATCGATTGGATTGACTGTTGGCATCCTACTCAATTCGGTCAATTTGACAGGGGTATTTGGCACTTCAGTCTTGGTTTTGGGGTTTGCAATAGTTTGATTGATAACAATTGAACCGCTTGATTCATGATCTGAGTTTGGAGATTCAGTGGGCGCTTGACTTTTTCCGATTTCTAAGACTTGTAATGGGACTTTTGGAACAGGTGGTTCATTGCTAGCTTTACCAACAAGAGAATGTCTACTCTTGCGCTTTAAAATACCTAATGACCTCCTCTTCTTTAAACCTTTATCAAGACTCTCAGTTTTTCTATCCTCTGTTTTAAGGTTAGAGTTTATTCCAAACTCGCCTTTGATAAAATCTTTTCTACTAAGTGATCTAAAGAAGGCTGACATTGATCGAGCACGAGTTCCTAATGAAAGTGAGTTATTAGCTGGTTTGGAAGGTTCTTGAGCTGAATCTGTAGACGTTTCCTCTTGAGTTTTCTCGTGTAAGTTATCTGTTTGACCTTTAATGGGAGGATCTGTGGAGTCGGGTAATAAGTTTAAACCTTCAGAGTGGTTTTCAGTGACTTGTTCTGAGATGTTGATGATTGCATCGGCTTGATTAGAGGACTGAGGAGAAATCAAGTTAATAGGATTAAGTTGATTGAAGGCTAAATCAGCTTGAGAGTTTTCATTACAACTAATGTTGCCAGGATGACTGATAGAATGATTAATATCGATCGATTGAGATAAACCCAAGTCATGAATCAACTCCTTATGATCATTCTCAGATAAAATATCTTGGTTTGGCTTAAAGATTTCAGTGACTTCAGAATCAGTAATAAGTGGATTAGATTGTTCAAAATGATAACTAATTGGAGTTGTTGTTGAAAGAGCAAAAAGTTCTGATGGATTGATTTGAATGGTACTACACTTGTCAGTCGTTTCTGAGAATGAAAAATGTGATGAAACGTTGGGCATTGAGACTGGACGGGATGAAGGCAAAGTAGGGGTAGCAATGAATTGATTGACTCTTTCGATTGATGAGGGTATAACTGTCTCTACTAAATCCTCTGAATTTAATGTGCAAGTCGAGACTGGCTCGTTTGAAATAAGATTTTTTAATTGAGAATTGGACTCAGTTTTAGTGACTAAATCAAGAGAATTGTTTGAGTTATTTGTTTGTAAATTCTCGATTGAAGGTTGGGCAGTAGCTGGTTGATGAACGAGTTCGTGAAGGTTAACAGCTTGATCCTCTTGATTTGATTGATTGATTGGGAACTGGTTGGACTGATTAAGAGTTGTAAGATCATTTTCAACAATTTCTAATGATGATGATTCGATTTTAGCCTTGTGGATTGATTCAGAATCGGTTCTAGGAATACACTCTGATGGATTATTCGATTGAGCAGATTGAGTTGAAGTGACCAACTCCTCAAAAGATAAACCAGTCTGAGGAAGGTCTAATTGAAGGCTATGATGATGAGTTTGAGTGGAATATGAAGGTTGTTTTTCGGGTAAAGATTGAATTTTTGAATTTTGAAATTGATCGACAGTATCGATTGGTGGATTAAGATCAGAAGAGCATAAGCTTGCCTTTGAAGCTGGACAACTGTCAGTTTGAGCAGCTGATTTTGATTGATCAAGCGATAAGCTTGGATCGCGAGCAAACATATTGGTGAAGTTGGTACTTTCAGAATAATCTGAAGGGGTGACATCAGAATAATTACAAGACGATAGATCAAACTGTTTAGAGCTTGACGAAGGATTATCTGAGATGAAATGAAGGCCAAGAAGATTAACAATTAATTAGTTTATGATTATTAATTTTCATTTAAAACATACCTAAACAATGGGTAAGTTGATCTTTTAATGATTGATGATTAAGTTCCAAATGGGACTTGGGTAATGGGGATATAGTGGAAGGTGATAAGATTGAGTTTTGATTAAGATTTATTAAGTTGGACTGAGGATATATGAATTCATCAAAATAAATGAGGTGTGGAAGATTAAGTTTTGAGTGATAATTATTAGTGAGAAGGTTGGGAGAAAGGTCAGGAGTAGTACCAGGGGTTGAAGGTAAGTGAAGATCAGGATGCTTGGCTTGATATGATTTCAAGACAATAGCGGGACCTATGTTTCTATAATCATAAGGATCATGATTAGTCGATTGTTCAAAGCTGGTATATTCCTCGAAAGATGAATTAAGATTGCTAGGTTGATCGATGGGTGATGATGATTGAAGAATAGGTTCTAAGTTTATAAAGATTGATTTACAAAACCAAATTAGTTTAGAGTGATAGAATAAGATGGTGATTGAGGGACACATTAGATTGAGTGAGAGTAAAATTAAAAATAAAAAAGATTTAAAGATAATTTACCTTGATCATAGTTTGGGTCAAGGTTAACTGAAGGAGGTCTAAAGATTATTTAAGGAATTAAAGAGAGAAATATATATTTTTTATTAGAGAATCTACTAAAAACAAAAAGAAATCTTCCTTGGCGAAATTTTATGAGAGTAGAATAGAATGATTTGATTATAACTAATATATGAAAAGGATTTTTTTATTCTTTTTTTGTCAAGAATTTAAAAGTAGAATTAAATTGAAAGAAAATAGATTGAAAATCTTACGGATTATTGAATAAGATGGAATGATTTTGATTCATGATTAAATGAGGTTGATTAGAAGTTGAAGGGTAAGTGATTGAATGAATTGAAGTTTGATAAGTTTAAAGATTAAAAAGATGTTGATGTGAAGGAGATAGAGATCAAGTTGAGATGATGATTTAGATAATTCTTGATGAATGATTTGAAGTTTAAAAAGTTGGATAGAATGATTAATTAGATTGAGTGTTTGAATGAAACAATCGAATGTGAGTTTGTTGTGAAGTTGAAAAATTTAAATCTAAAGAGGATTGATTGATTGAAAGAAATAAAATAAAATAAAATAAAAAGATGATTAAAATGAATAGAATATTATAAAATATGTTGAAGAAAGTTCTCTGAAACGAAATCAGTTTTTGTTTTTTTTAATTTTTTATTATTAGGATGATAATAATTTAAAAAAAGAGATTTTAAAGATTAGAATAAATTCAAGATAATTTTCAAATGATTTGATTAAAATCTAAAAGTTGAAATCTGATTGATTTTAAATTCTTCAAATTAGATTTAACTAGAATCAAGTCAATTAGATTTGAAAGGGACAAAGTTGAGCTTTAAATCTAAAAGATTTTACTCTAGTTAAAGAATGATAAAATCAATCAAGAATTTTAAGATTTCCAAGTTCGAAGGATGAAAATGAAATGGTAAGAATGGGAAGATGATGATAATGAAAGGAATTTTTTAGTACAGTACAGACAGTACAGTGTGTACAGTGTACAGTACAGTACAGTACAGTTGTACAATATGAATTTATTTAAATTTTTTTGTTTATGAATTAAGATTAAAATAAATTTACTGTAATTAAGCTTAAAAGCTTAGGATAATAAAGTAAAAAATCATCAAGGAGAGATCTTGATGAAGATGAAGATGATGACCAATTTGACAAGGAAACAATTAAATTTCAAACAATTTAATCATCAATCCTATCTCAATTCCATTGATGGATGGAATGAATGAATTAATCGAAGGATGTAAGGATGTAAGGATCTAAGGATCTAAGGAAAGATTAAAAGTTTAAATTCAAAAGGCTATAAAATCATTTTGAATTGAATTTGAGTAGAATACTGTTCAGATTGAAAGTAAACTAAAGTATAATTTAAAATTTAAATTTAGATGATTAAAAAATTGAAAGATTATTGATAAAGTTTTAGAATTCAAGGTTAGTTTTTAAATTTAAAATTTTCCATGAACCATCAAATCAGAATTTGAATCAAGAGAGCTGATGAGGATAAAATTAATCCAACTAAGATGATGAATGGATCCGATGGAGATCGATGGATGGATGGATGGATGGATGGATGGATGAATAGAAATTAAAATATGAAAATTTCAAGATGATCAATATCAACTTAATTAATAAACATTCATCAATCCAAGCCTGTCGAATCTCCACACAGTCTGACGATGACAGAGTTATGGCTTTGGTACTGTACAAGACAGATTCAGCGGTAGTTTAAGTTTAAATCTCAAGTGATTTAGGATTTTGGCAGTGTACTGAATGTACAGTACAATAGTATAGTAGTTTACTAGTGCTCTAGTGTAAGTTTAGCCAAATCAACTCATTGGAAAGATTTATTAAGATTGAATGAGAAAATAATGAAATTTTAACCCAAAAAATTTAATTTAAATTTTTTTAAATTTCAAATAAATTTCAAATAATTAAAAATTTAAAAAAAACAATCAAAAAAATCATATTTGATTGTAATAAAAATTTAAATTTTTGATGAGAAAAATTTAAAAATTAATTTGAAATGATTCAAAAAAAAAAACACAAGAAAAAGAATTAAAATTAATTTTATCAAGATGATTGACTGACTGACTTGAACATGATCAAGTTCAAGTTCAAGTTCAATTTCAAGTTAAATTTAAAATTATTTGACTTTTTGAATTAATTGAATTTAAATTAAAATTTTTATAATAAATTTAAATAGTTGATAAAATTTTTAATTTAGATCTTTTTATTATTGTTGATTAAGATCTGATTTAGGTGTGATTGAATAAAAATCTGTCTTAATTTAAATCGATTAGAAAATTTGAAATTTGAAATTTGAAATTTGAAATTAAAATTAAAATTAAATTTAAATTTAAATCATTAAAAAATTTCAAATTATTTATTTTATTTATTTTTTTATTTCAATAAAATTTAAATTATCTTTTGAATATTATTTTTTTTTTTTTGATCTTCTTCTTCTAATTTAAATTTAAATTCTCATGAATTTAAATATTTTAACAATGTGATGTGATTTCTTGTTAAATTATTTTACTCAAAAGTATTTCTTTCTTTAAAAAAATAAATTGGAAATCGTATTTAAATTTAAACCTTGACGTCATATTTATCATTTTAACTAAATTACGTATAATCTTATAATAGAGTACAGTGTGCAGTGCTCCGACTTGGATTCTAGATTACAGTACAGTACATCTAATTTTATAATTATTAAATCATCAAATATATTTAGGTATGATAATCTCTAACTACAAGTAATAATTAATCTCCCCTTAGATTAGCCTACCTATTTATTAAGTAAGAATTAATTGTGAATGATGAATTTTAAATTGGGTTATTTGGAAATTTTTCAATTTTAAGTTGAAAATGAGTACTTAAAAAGGAATTTTTCAAAAGAAATGGCAAAAATTCAAATAGAATAATATGAATGATCATGAAACTAGTTTGGGTGTAGGATAGAAACAAGTCTGAAATGATTGCCATACCATATCCATATTACTTCCAATCAATTTCCAATTAATATCCCTAACTCAAACTTGATTAAAACAACTTCAAATTATTTTTCAACCTCCACATTTACCAATTATTACCCAAATTTCACTTAATATATAAGCTATATATATAAATTCAGAAGTAATAATTATATGAATCTCATTTGACCAATTACCCTCTTTTATTCCACTTCAATTTCCATAAAATTACATTGAGCTCAAAGTATACTTACTCAGAATGTGAGATTTAACTTCAAATTACATCTCTAGATTGGTAAATAATTTTTAGAAAAACAATTTTGGTCAATTAAACAACTTTATTTCACCCAAGTATTGTAAAATTATCATTCAATTTATATAATTTGTGAACTTTAAAGAAATTTTCATATACCTAAAAAAACACAAATAAAAGATTAAGTTATGATTATAAAAAAATGAATTTATTTTTATTTTACAACAAAGAAATTAAAATATAAATATAAAATTTATATAAAAAAAAATTAAAATTTGAATTATACTTTAAAAAAAAATTACATTGAAATTTAAAACTGTTAAAATACATTTTTACTTGAAAAAAAATTTAAGTAAAAATAAAATTTTCAACAAAAAAAATATTAAAATTGAAATAATTTTTTTTTTTTGAAAAAAATTATGATAAATTCTCTTCAAATAAATAAGCTTATGAAAATTATCTCATCATTGGATTCCTCATAAAAAAAAATTAGGTGAGGTAACCTCTGAGTAAAAATTCTATAACTTAAATCTAAATAAGCTTAAATTAAGTTTCTAGTATTTCTTGTATGAAAATCCAAAAAATCCTCAAAAACTTAATTAATTTGTACCACATGTGATGTTAAACATCAATTTTTGTGTTAAAATTTTGGTGTGATGTGTAGTTTAGAAGTTATGAGGAATCAAAGTAATTTCAATTGAAATTTCAAACTATGCACATGTATTACATAAGTGATCTTGGAGTTACATATGTGGAATCAAAAATTGCAGTTGTTTACTGTAAATTTTCAATTACATTACATATGGAAGTTTTTAGTATAACACATGATGATGAATTAAAGAAAAAATCAATTGCAAAGATTAACTTTTTTGGGGGAAAGGAAATCTTGGTTCCAAGGGTGCCAGACTCCCTCAAATTCCTTGCTGACAGGCATTAGATGCCAAAACCCATGCAAAAGTTCATCACCTTTGGCCTGGAATTGAGTATAGGGTCTGTGAATCAATTGATGATGAGGTTTTGATACCAACCAGGACAGTTTTAACTGTTCTCAAGAGGGTAAAACTACCCTTGAATTGAAGAAATCTTACTAAAACAAGATTTAACTGGTTTTGGGGTCTCTTATACACACTATGACATGTTTTGAAGGCTTGAAACCAGGTATTACTATAGCAATGGCTGATTTAAGGGGATAAAATGGCTAAAACCAGCCCTTTTTTGGTCTAAACCAGGGTTCAATGATTCCATAACTGGCTTTTTTGTTGTCAGTGTGTTTCTCACTACTGAAAAGATTAAATTTTACTTTTGAAGTAAGAAAATTGGAAGCTATAAAACAATGTCTTCTTTGCCCCACTTTTCTCTTGATTTTAAAATCTTTTTCTTTTATAATTAGCTTAAAAACTGTTAAGCCAATCAAACAAAGATTTCAACCACCTTTCTTAAATAATTTTAAACCTTTTAGCCAAGTTAAAAAATAATTATAATGATTTTCTGTAACTCTTAGAATCATATGTACCCTTTAGCCACCCCAAAAGTGAATTAAAGCATCTTTAATTACTGTTAACCTTGTCAATTTTTTTCAAATTAACTTTGGTTACTTTTGGAGCATGTTTTCTCTTTGATAGTTTTTTTTAGAGACCCTGTTCTCATATTAATTCCTTGCAGTTCTTTTCTCAATCAATTTCAATTAAAATTCCTCTTGAAAAAATTTCTGTTGTACCCATTAATATCTCTTGTAGAGTATTTTTGGGATAAATTTTTATTTTTAGTAAAACAGAAAATCTTTATAATATTATTTCTTTATACTTAAAAAATTAAAAACAATAAATTTTTCATTCTTTTTTCTTAAAAATATTAAAAATTACTATTTTCAATTAAATTTTACCTTATGAAAATTTTGAGGAAAGGAAAAGTCCTTGATTTGTAATCAAAGTTTAATATCCACACCTTACATAATTCCTCCTTTAGTTGATAAGATTTTAATTCATTTTATCATAATGAAAAAAAGGATTAATTTCAAATACCATTCAGAATTCTCATAGAAATTATAATTACCAAAATTCAAAATTTAATTTCCTACTCAAATTATCTTTAACTTCAAATTATTTTTTCCTTCTTCAAAAATAACTTTCATAGGAAATTAAAAAAAAACTTTAAGTTTAATACATGAAGATATATCAGAAATATTTTAATTAAGAATTAAAACAACAAAATGATTATCATAAAAACCCAAAATAAAAGTTAGAAAAACTCCATTTATTAAATAATATATTTTGGGTTTCACCTTTATTTGACTCTTATCTTAAACTATTTAATTTTCTCCCTTAAGTCCAATTTTTTCAAAACAACAATTTATCAAAAAATGGAAAATTTACTACACTCAGAGGGTAAGAATTTTTTCACCTTTTTGATTTTAAATATTTAATGATTAATACATGAGATTATTAAAATATTATATCTATATTATTCAAATATCATGGTTTAGCTCAAAGAACCTCTATCAACCAATCACAAATTTCTCTTCCCCCAGAAAAAAAGACAAACTCATATAATTCTTGGTTAATATCACAAGCAAAAAAGAAAAAAAAAGAAATAATTCTCAAATATAATAAAGTCTTTCAAGAAATTAAAGAGATTCATGTAATTAATCTTTAAATAAAGGCTTTGAAAGATCAATTTTAGATTGAGTGAAGGATATGTTGGGAGTTTAAGCAACTCCTTTTTTATTCCCTCCACCCCCACTTCAGAAGAGCTTTAAAATTTAGAACAACACTATTCAACCTGTAAGAATAACTACCAAGTAGATATTTAAGGATCTTTTGAGTCTTAAGAAAGGGAATTTTAAAATCTGATTGAAAATGAAAATGATTTCATTAAAAAAAGTCTTTTTTGAAAGAAATGAATCAAAACCTTCCTCTTAGTCAATACTCATTTGGAACTTATACAGTTCAAGAAATCAATTACCACAGTAAAAAATTGCTTTCTTATGGAAATTAACTATTGAAAAAGTGTGGGGTTCCCCAATGTACATTTTCTTGAAATTCTCCTCCTTCATCACCCTGGAACACATCCACAGAACCTATTCTACTCAATGCTTGGGGGCTATGTTATTGGCATGGTGGGACTCAAAATTATCAAATTGAAGACAACCTAAATAACCAAGCCAACAGAATTTCAATTTTTTGATAGATGGCTTCTTGGAAGGAAAGCCATTTTGAAGAAGAAAAGCCCACAAGAATGGATGGAATAAATCCCAAGTAGGAAAACTGGAAGTTTGAAAATTTTTAAGAAAAAGGTAGTTTATTTTTCCATGCACCAAATAATTGATATGTATCATAAATTTGAGTTAAATGATTATAACTCAAAATATTGAAAAGCAAATGGAAAATTTTCTAGTAAGTTTCTTCTGAACTTACTCTAAATGATCACACAAGTATAGCAGTACTCCTTCTGGTTAATGTGGAGCCAGATTCCCCTGGTCAGCCACTTCCCTCAATGTCCTGGAGATCAAATCAAATTAATGAAATTTTCCGGATGCTTGATGAGGGTATAAAAACTTTCAAGAAACCCAAGAGTTAAAAGGGACTTTAATAAAAATATAGCAACTTACACCAGACCCTCATATTTCCAAAACTTTAGGGTTTGGAAATATACCAAATAAAATGACATAAAATTGTGTGGCACCTGATTCTATAGAATAACTAAAAAAATGAATAAAGCTTCAAGACCCAGTAGATCTCTTTCCTTCAATTGAAAACTTTATAGCTATTAATAGGAGGCCAACTATTACCTAGTCTTTCTTTATGCAAAGATAAAAAAGTCTTAAAATTATATTATTTGATAATTTTTACCAGGATTTAATATTCAAAGTCTCTTTTTTGTAAATTATTTTTATAAAAAAAGCTGACCACTCCTCCAAATTCCTGATTATACCTTTTTTTGGTTTAAAATGTCAACTTGATTCCAAGAGATAAATAATGCAAAGTTTTGAATCATTTTCAAACAATTTTTCAATTCAAAAGTTCCAGCCCACAAAAGGTATTTAAAATTAGAAAATCATTACTCATGAGGTAGACCTTACATCTGGAATGAAGTAACTTGATTACAGATTAGAGTTCAAATTATTAAAATACAAAGAATAAAATTTATTCTACCTGAATAATAATTATACATAAGTACTTTTACTCAATGAATTTTTAATAAACAACTGGAAAAGCTATGCTATATCCAAAATTTGAAACCAAGAAAGTTCAAATATAGTTTGTAGAAATACTGTTAAATGTAATAATGCCAAGATCAATAGATATGATTCCTTTGAACAATAATACCACTGAATCTCCAAATTCATTCAGAAAGGGAAAGTATGAATTCAATTTACCCTTTCATAGAAACTCTTATTCAAGAAATTAATTACTCTCTTGATATTACTGATAATTGGATTTCCACAAAATTTGGAATAAGACAAACCCAATAAGCTTAAGAAGCCTTTAATCAAAACTAATTACAAAAACTTCTTTTATCCCATAAACATAGAAAAATACTTATAATAATTTGAGTAGAATAGAAAATGGCCATTATATCTCATCAAAAAGTGGGAAAAATATATATTTTCAAATGCACCATTTGTATCTTGAAAATTTGCCAAATTGATGGAAGTCAATATAAAGGAGTTGAAATATCTAAAAGGGCCAAGTAAACACATCAGGAGACTATTTGTAAAACAAAGCCAGCCAGTGGAGAGAATACCTTGACAATTTTTTAATTTCATCATCTTGAAAATTCTTCAATATTCATATATTATACATTTCAGGCTCCATCCCTAGCCCATCTAACACAGAGAGATTTAACTTTCTCTAAGACAAAAAACTCAAACAATAGTGTAATTGAATCTTATTTAAACAGCTTATCACAGTCCCTTCCTCAAATATTTTCACTACAAATACATACTAATGATTAATTTGACAGATTTATACAGGTTTCAAACATACTCAATTTGGTCATAAAACATCCACATATTTCTATAAATCCATTTGAAAAGGCAAACTAACCCCAAACCATTCACAAAATTTACAATTCTTTCAGTAGGACATTACTCTCCTACATTTATTAAAATAAAAAAAATGATTTTACCCACAATTCAAATTGTGAATGAAAATATTCACAGGAATATTAGTAAAAATTTTTTTTTTCAAGAAAAGCCCAAAATTGGAGAAAAAAAAAAGATCCAAATAAGTGTCAAATTACAAAAAAAAAAAAAAAAACTCATTTCAGTTGTGAAATTCCAAAAAATCTTAAAAATATCAAAACAAAAAAATTAAAATAACTTAGTGAATTTAAGACCCAAATATGTTTTCCAATCTGTTCTGATCTCTATTCAGATTTAGAAAATTGGTCACCATTTGGAAATAACCCCCTTGAATACTCAAACCTTCTTTATTGTATGCAACAAATTCTTGAAAATTATGAACAACAAAAACCATGCAACAATTTTCTTCTCATTAAAAATATAAATAAAAAAAAAATTTACAACCCCAAAAAGAGTTCCACTTTCAATATTTGAAGGAATGGATCTCAAACAAACTCTCACTCCTAGCCTTTGAAAGTGACTTGGATTCACCCCTAAAATCTCCCCATGGGAACAAAGAAAGATTTCAAGATATATCAGATGACCATGTTCAGGGAATTTTATTGGAAAATAAAGGCTTAAAGTTTACTTATTATCCAGGGAACCTAGTTTTTGGTTTATATATTTACTGAAAAAATCCCCATGGCTCCAATATTGGGTCCAAGAGTATTTCACTAGGTGTTATATGTTTGATTTTCTTTAACCTCACCTTAGAAAAATGGTATAAATATCAAAAACTTTCTGTCTATGAACTCACTCCAACACCCAAGGAACACACCTCAGATCAATTAAAAAACTTATTGAAGCCACTTTTTTTTCTGAGCTCCAGGAGCTCTGGACAGGTATTCACTTTACTCCAACAGATAGTTTCCCAAATGGACATCTGATCAAGTCCAAACTTTTCTTATTAATTGGAGATATCCCAGCCTTGAGAAAGATTGGAGGTTTCTCATCTCATTCAAAAAATCAATTTTTTGCACATTGCAACCTCCTCATTAAAGATATTGAAAATATCCAAAAAAAACTCTTGGCCTCAGAATGATAAAGATAAGAATAGATCAGGAGCCATTCGATTGATTCAAGCAATTGAAACTAGCCAAAGGAGGAAACTTTCTGCAGAGAATGGATCTCATTACACTATATTAGGAGAGCTTCCTTTCTGGAACCATTCAAAAATGGTCACCATTGATGTTATGCAGTCTCTTCTATTGGGTATTCTGAGGGATTATAGTATAAAATATCTTAAAATTCAAAAATATGGGAAATTATTATCATTAAAGGAATCAAAAAATCAAAAAAAATCATGCATATTTAATCACTTGGAACATCATGATCAAATTCCTCAAACCTCAAAAGTAAAGATACTAAAATGGGTGAGAACCCTGGTACAGCCAAAAAATACAAGCTAACAATCAGGAAAAAGTCCACGAGCTCAGCTTCAAAGTCCTTCTAGAGTGCTACTGAGAGAATTCAGGAGGGGAAAAAGAGAAAATTCAGAGATGAAGTCTATAACCAAATCACAAAGCCATATAAAAGACAAGCTCCAAAATTAATACCATCAAAAAAGCAGTACCAAACCCTCTAGAAAAATCTCACTCTCAATCACTATCTCAACTCAGAAGTTCATAAAGGATTATATCAAAAGGTTCGACTGATGAATTACTGAAGGAATCAGATTGAAAAGGAAAGGAAAAAGAAATCAATCCAAGATAAGATTCATCATTCTCCCAAGAAATCTCTCATCATTTACCCAGTAAATTTCCAAAGGCATCAGGCACAAGAAATAAGTCTAAATTCATGAGCTCTTTTCCAGGGAGTTCCTCATCTATCTCACTATCGAAGAAACAGATTGCCCCATAAATGAACCTGAGTTAATCACCAGAAATCCTGAACATAACCAAAGAGGAGCTTGAATTTCTATATGAAGGTATCCAGAATATAATTATTCCATCATGGATAACTCATATACCCAAAAATATGGGAATGCCTTCATGTGGAAACCCAAAGGAATATTATTGGTTGATTCTATATAAAGTACACATTTTCTAACTAATAATCTAAAAATGGATTTTGAAAATATTTGAAATACCTTCAAAGGAATAGTCCTTTAAATCACAGTAACTTTGGTATCTTTGGTTAATATTGCAATCTCTCACTCCATTTCAAAGTATCAACTAACTTTGTTTGAAAAATAATTGGTTAGATATCACCAGAGCTGATTAAGAAATTGTGACCCAAATATAAAGCCAAAACCCACTATTCACATTTCTCAACATTTATCAGAAATTATTTGAAACTCTGGTCCACCCTCTATTTTTTCCTTCTGGGAAGGAGAAAAAATAAATAATCTTGTGACACTAGAAAATTAAAAAAAAACCACAGGTGAGATTTAGTTTCTAATTAAGTATTAATTATTATTTAGATATATTGATATTTCTACCAAAATTCAGCCCACCTTGAGAATTCCATCTTCCAAAAATTGCTCCAAAAAATATGTTTAAGAGAGATTGTGTAAGGAGTAGGTGAGAAAATCTCAAAATACACCACCTTCAATTCAAAATTAGATTTCCCAGAGCTAAAGCTCCTACTATATGTCCAAAATACAAAAAAAGTCTCAGAAAAAAAAGATTTAATTACATTCACCACACTAAATTATTTGAAAAACCTATTTAGAAAATAATAAAAAAAAATTAATAATTTCCCTGAATTTGAATCTTTTTAATGGAGCTTGTCTTCCTCAATTAAGTTTAAGGGAAATAAAATTTAACCTGAGTAATCAAACCTTGGAAACTCCCCAATTAAATTTATGGAAGAATCTGAGACAAAATCATTGGAATTAGCCATTGTGAAGGAAATAGTTTGGGTGGAGGAATCAAAAAACTATTTCTTATTTTCAAAAATACTCACTCAACTCCAAGATTTTGAGGGACATAAAAATCCTTACAGAAACTTCATCTATTTTCATTTTAAAGCTTCTTTCTCTACTCCTGATAGGTGTATAATAATAATTCAAGATAAAATCTTTGGTCATTTTCCAAGCTACAAGAGCTCATTAAGAACTAATGACTCTGATTATGAATTGAGTTTTTCTGTTTCAATGAATAAATATTTGAATATTGAATGATTATTCAAATTACCATATAGGCTTCACTAAAATATGTTTTTTTTGTTATAAACTAAGATAATATCCCTTTCTAAATTGTATGAAACTTTAATCCCAAACTATGAGACAAACTTCCACTTAAAAAGTTTTTTGGAGTATGAAATCCCTATAATCTTTGGAATCTATATTTTTCTCTAAAAAAATATTAATAAAAACATATTAAGGATAAAAAGTTTGAAACAAAAAATTCCCAAGTAATTTTACTTCATAAAATTTACTTTAATCTTATCATGATGGTAAGATAAATCATGAGTATTCTGACTTTCAAAATGAAATAATATTTTAGAATTGGTGAAATTTTTGAAGAATTTTAAAGCCCAAAATTGAAAATTGGTAAGAATAAAGCTTTTCAAAACTCACAGGGTCTCGTTTCTCACTATCAATGGCATGACTTTCCTTGATTTAACCCTTCAAATTGTCAGAAAATATTTATCACATCTCCAGATTAAATTTTTTTGAATGAGGATTAGGATCTTAATAATAATTATCCAAGCTATTACAAGTAAAGAAATATAAATACCAAGAAATTATTAAAGTGATATTTAGGAATGATATACAAATATAATTGGAAAATCATGAATTGATATCACTAATATGAATTTCTCATGTAATTATTGTAGATTATGAAAAGAATATGTATTTCTCACAATAAGAAATATGGCTTATTAGAATTATACAAAGAGAACTCTCAATTTAGGTAAATGAGAAAAAATATATGAATTGATATGATGAGTTAAACTTTAATGTTCTATATAAAGATTCTTGGGTAAATATGAATTTAGCTTTCAACTTAATTTCAAAAATACAAATTTCATACAAATTTTAATTATAACCAAAAAAGATTCATTTGAATCACTTTGTAAAAATTATGAATGAAATATGAAGAAACCAATAGCTGCTCTGGTGTGGTATTTGTAAAAGATCATATTTTTTAAGCGCTCTTTGTGATTAAGGAATTTAATTTATAGCTCCATAATTCAGAATAAAATATTTTTTCCTACAATAAATAAGGATATGTTTCATTATAAATATATAAATATATAAGTCTAGAAATATCATAAATATATGACCAGTGAAACTCTCGAATTATGATATTAGATTATATTTTAAGATTAATAATTTCATGATTCTGGTTTCATAGATCTGTAATAAATATTGTTATACCAAGATTTTTCCAAATATTTATCAAAAAAATATGCATGAGATTCTTTACTAAAATATATTATTTGAGATAAAATGTCCCATTCAGAAACAGCATGGATCTCTTGTAGGATCTTTAGAAATACAAAATTAGGGATATTTCTAACTTAAAAAAAATTATTTACTTCAGAAATGTTTAAATGGGATAAACTAGAGAAATGCAGGATCAAAGTTTTACTAAAAAGGAAAAAAAAAACAAATTTAAATTTCCAGGAAAATACTCATAAATTTTGAGTAAGTGAATGAAAAAAATAAAAGATTTCTAGGTGGAATTGGAGTTTTTCCTGAGCTTGGTAATATTCTGGTGTAATTTAAGATGAGCATCAACAGGAAGAATGCTGGATTGAGAAACCAACTATGGGCCAATCATGTGTAATCATTAAAAAAAGCATGAAATAATTCTTAGAATTGAAGATTTTCATAATAATTATGTTATTATTTTGAGATATTGAGGTCAGATATAGAAACATTCACCTAACAATTGGAAAAATAATTTATTAATAGATATATTTACTGATATTCTGAAGTACCAATTATAGCCAAATTATAGTCAGGTTTTTCAATTGAAATAATGCGGCTTGTAATTCTTCCAAATATTCTTTTTTTAGTTTCAATTTAAATTTGGGGAAAGACTTATTTCTCATCCAATTTGTATTTCATTTTCAAAATAGAACACCTGTTTTAAGGTATAGCCACTTTTCTCATGATGCATGTCTGTGAAAGGGCAAGTCCAACAGATACAAGCTTGGTTGAAAAACCAAAGCATTTTGTCAGAGGATCAGAAGAAGAAGTTGGCTCAAAAGAAGGACAACAGCACTGTGTAAGCTCCACAAGCCTCCACAAGCAAGACTCCAACTCCACAAGTGCCAAACACAGGCAAGAAAGCCCCAAAGAGAAACCAGAAGAGAAATGAAAAGGCAAAGTCAAAGTAGAACAAGCTTCACCCTCAGAATCACAGAATTACAAAGAGAGAAAATACAGCCATTGACAATGTGCTCAATATGGCAAGAACTCTGATGGAATTCAAAAACAAGGAAGAGGAAAGAGGGAATAAATCTTTCTAAAAGAAATATATTTAACAAAGATTGTATCTACTTTTGGAACCTGTCTTAAAGGAATTTTTACAAAATTTAACAATTTTAAGTGTATCCAACATAAGTTGGGCAGAGAAATTTTACAAGTGAAAGAATCACAAAAGACCATTATGGGTCTGGAAAATGTGGATAAAGACAATATTTTGTCTTTGATACATATTTGTGAGAGAATAGAGTAAAAAGTGACTTTTCTTAATCCACCAGATTATTATTCTATTTATTTTATTACAAAACAATTTAAACAATTAAGAATACAAGCTCAAAACTTGGAATATTTGACTGGAGATAATGCAGGTCTTTTTCAATAAAAATCTGAAAAAAGTGATAAATGAAGACTGGAATTTAAAGAGGATATTCAATCAACTATTGAAAATATATCAATGAAGAATGAGTTACCTAGACAGGCTACACAAATTCTAGACAGAAATGTATTGAGCTTGAAGAATTATTTATATCATACGATTTCAAGTAATTCAGAAGTGTAAGCTTCCTTTAACTTAAAAGACATTAAAATCTTAGTGTAATGGCCTACCTTTAGTGGTGAAGGAGAATATAATCATATGGAATTTATGAAAACAATTGATATTTTTAGAGAAGATTTTAACATACCAGATGAATACATAAGTGAAGTATTACACTCATTATTTACCAAATCAGCAAGGAAATGGTGTTATAAAATGAGACAATACCATGTTAAACAATCCTGGCCTTGGTGGAAAGAACAGATTATTTCCAAATGGGTTAGTGACTAATGGAGATTCATAATGGAAAATTCTTTTGAAGAAGCCATTTTTGATATTGAAAGAGACAGGCCCATGTTCTAATTTGTTAAGCAGAAGGACAGATTAACTGCCCTTCATCCTGATATGTCTGAAACAATGGTACATAAAAGGATCTTAAGAAAATGTGGTGGGGACCTTGAGCATGCTATAAGAAGAAGATGTAGTGATACTTTCACTATATAAGATTATATTAATGCCATTTTAACACCCATGGAGACAGGGAAGGGTGTCAGCCTGTGATTCAAAACCAGAGCACAAGAATGACAGCCAAATACCATAAATCAATGGTATAGCCAAGATACCACCAAATCAGCTCAAAGGGTATCAAAAGAAATGGGAAACTCACCTCTTTCCAAATATACAAGTCCCATCACCATAGGACAAAGAATAACAAAGTTATTGCTGAGCATAAACCTTAATTTTCACCTCTATTCTGAAATACAGAGGAAGACGATTAAACCCATCAAATGGGTATTCAAAATGAGGCTCCAATTTAGGGCTATCCAATGGTACCAGCCAAGCTGAGCTAGCACCAGTATTACAGAAGTTATGGCCAAATTCAGGCCAAATAAGGGTGAGTAAAACATTCACCTCTCATCTAACTTATACAGTTTTAGTGTGAGATACCTAAAGTGGGGTCTTTTTGGAAAGAGAAAAATCAGGGCTATCTGATGGTGCCATTAATTTCCCCATATCTCATCTAGAACAAAAGCTATAAGGAAAACAAGCCCAATACAGCTTTTTTCCTAAAACATGCATATGTACAAAAATCTTGTACATGGGATAACTTTGCCATATTTAATAATAACTATATCAAATAAGGTGCCATTGTGTAGAGCACATACAGGGCTACACACTGAACTAATGTTTAGGTTTATATCTCAAACCAGACAAAGTTATGGCTGTTTTAAGGTCAAAATCCCACAGTTTGGCCAATACAGCCTTACCCTGGGATAATATCCCATGGCCATGATTATGAGTTGTCAAGCTTACAAATAAGCTTGGTTTCACTTCATTACTGGGGGTCTTATACAGGTTCTGTACGGCATTCTACACCTCATACACGTCAGAATCAAGCTGTGTGGTCTCCAGATGAAAATTTTCACCTTGTATTGGTGAAAACTGCCCAGATGTGGTTTCAAAACCACATCTGAGCCCAATACAGGCTATACAGGCCTGCCCTTGAGAGTGAAAAGTCTTCAGATCCTCTATGTGAAAGAGTCTAGCAGCCTTTTCACCCCATTTCAGGATAAAAGGAGGCCTTTTCACTGCCAGAAAAGGGATCCCCATCCTGCTTGTAAGGTTTGACTATGAAACAATAAGTAAAAATTACTAATATTTTACTAATTGTACTATGAATGTCCCTATAAATGAAATAAATAAGATAACAAAAAATAATTATAATAATAAAGAATTATTATAATTGTGGCGTAAAATTAATTACATTATTAATAAAATATAATAATATAATTTATATCATAAAATATAATATAATAAAATAAATATATTAATATAAAATAATTAATATATTTAAAAGCACTTTATTATTGTTACAAACAAATAATAAAGGCGTAAAAAATTATTTTTTATTAATAAAAAACAATTAATAACAATAATATTACCAATATTAAAGTTATAAATTAATATAAATACTATTTATATTAATTAAAGAATTATTAAAATAATAATAAAGAGCAAATTATTATAATAAGAGAAAATAACCTACTTTTAACACTTAATATAATAATTTTGAAATATTTTACGCCAAAAAATATAAATACAACCTTTTCAAATTGTATTCACAATAAAAATAAAGAAAAATTACTAATATTCTTGATTTTTACGTGGAAATGAGTTCTTAGAGAGATTTTTAGCAAAAACAATTAAATAAATGATTTAATGATGTCAAAATAGATGATTATAACAAAAGTGGTCTTTGGTCTTTAATAATATAATAGTTTTATATATAAAGAATAAAGAAATTACCTTTGATTTAATTGATTTAATGTTTTTGATGCGTCTGAGGGGAAAATAGAGTAAAAAGAGCTCTATTTATAGTAAATACCTCCCTCATAGAGTCCAGCAGGCTTCTAGTAGACGTGTACTGATCATATCCACTGGAATTGATCAATATTTTAAGGTTTGGAGATGATTACATCATGATCAAACCATATTGCATCATTATTACACCATTATTTAGAGTTATCACTATAACTCTAAAGTTGATGACATCAGAGGCTTGGCAGAACCCCAATTTTCGTGGATTTTATTAGTTTTAATAATAAACTAATAGTATTCACCAATTTTATCACTTATATGACTGTTAAACTTAAATTAAGGTTACAATGAGTGATCATAACTGCTCAAATTAAGCTCAAACTTTGATCTTTAATAACTTTTAGGTTTTACACGCTACAGTAATTCAGAGAGTGAATTCTGATAGCCTGACATAACGTTATTATTCCTCTAGGAGCTTCTTATTACATCATCAAAACTCTAATTTTGATGATTTTTCTTGTAACTCATCTTTTCTGTGGAAATTCAATATTTTAAACTTCAAATCATGATTTCAGGGGGTTATACCATGAATTTAATAATGAAAATTACATCATTCCTCACCAATGAGCTAGTAGAATCCAACTGTGTACTTTATTTTAAGTTTGGACCACCTTCACAACAAAGTGGTCAACAGCTCTGTTGATTTTTATCAATATTTTATCATAGGTTTTAACCTTGTTTATAGATTGTAAAATAAAGTTCATATCTGTGTTCTTACAGTAATTACGTGGTAACTTTATTTTTGGTTCATCACTCTATCTTGTATAGTTTAAGAGATATTAGCTATGATCCTTGAATATATGCGTTGACCAAAAAAGTGCATATATTCAGGTTAATTCCTTAAGTATTAACTTTGAAAATTAGCTCATTAATTGTTTTATGTGTGGATTTCCATGGGAAATCTAATGGTAAAATTTATTTTACATGTTGTTTCATTGGTTCTTGAAATAAATAAGGATTTATGGTTTTTATAAGCTATTATTCCTTATAACTCATTAAATATTGGTTTTACAGATATGCCGTAAAAATGGTATATGTGTATTTTATCATGGGGAATCCAATGGTATAATTTATTTCACATGTTGATTCATTGGTTTTTAAGTTAAACCAAGTTTTGTGCCAATTTATGGTATTTTTTGTATTTTTAAAGTAATTATTTTTAATGTGTAATTATTCTAAGTGATTTTAATATAATTATCTTGAAGGTATAATTTCTCTGAGTATCTTTTGTGACCTTATTGGGTATGTGGTAATATCTCAAAGGCTCACATTCCCTACCACCTAAAAAGATTGTACCACAATCTGATATGTGTGATTAGGGTATCATCCACTGTCCTACCTCTTCAGTAGACTTTACCAGTATTGAAGCTCAATAATGCTTGATTTTATTATTCTTTAGGTTTTATTTCATGTCTAAACCTCCTTAGTAGTTTATCAGCATTTGTTATATCTTTCTCAAGTAGCCATTCATCTTCTTGAGTTGGATTTCTATACCTTACAAGGTATTCTCTTTCTTTTTTGTTTCTTGTCCTTCTTTCTTTAAGAACTTTCATAATTTTCTTTTCTTCTCCTTCTTCCAAAGGGGGGATTTCAAGTGGGGGTTTATTTCTTAGTGGAAATAATCCCTTGTCACTTGAGCTGTAAGGTTTTATTAGACTTACAGGGAAAGTTGGGTGTTTGTTCATTAAATCACCTGTGAGTTCCAATTGTACAGCATTGGGTCCATGAAGTGCTTTTATCATAAATGGTCTTGCAAAGGAATCTTTCAATTTCTTTGGTCCTTTTATGTTATTAAAATCAAGAGTTGATACTAACACCAAATCTCCTATTTTGAAGTCAGGTGGTTTATGACTTTTGTCCCATCTTTCCTTTGCATATTTGAAAGAGTCTTGCATGCATCTGTTTGCATGGTGTCTTGCTTTGTCAAGAACTATTTTAAAGCTGCTTGTTGTTGGGCATATATCCACTAAGTCCTTTTTGAGGGTATCATAAGGAAGTCTTGGATTCCAACCTTTTTCTAGCATTGCTGGTGTTTTTCCAGTAGAAGAATGGATTGATGTTTTATATGCCAGTTCCAGTGCTGGTATTAGTGTACACAAATCATGGGTAAAACCATCAGAATCTTTGAATTCTAGCCCATAAGCACAGAATCTTCTGATCATGTCCTCTAAGGTCTGTATCATTCTTTCTGCTAAGCCATCAGTTTGAGGATGATAAGCTGTTGAGAATGATAGCTTTGTCCCAAAAAAGTTATGGAGATTTGTCCATAATGCTGAAGTGAACTTTGGGTCTCTGTCACTTATAATGTTTTGGAATAAGCCTGTGTGGCTAATTACTTTATTCCATATCATTATGGCTGTATCCATAGCTGTGTCATCGTTGTGACATGGTAAGAACATGGGAGCTTTACTGTACCTGTCAACTAACACTAGGCATGCATTATAACTCCTGTCTCCTCCTGGAGGTAATGCTGTTACCCAATCCATATGAACTATTTCCCATGGGGATTTTGGTTCTTGGATTTGGATCATCATTCCAAATTTCTTTCCTGTGGCTCTGTTGGCTTTTTGGGATCTGTCACAGGTTTGGCAGTACTCTGAAACATCTTTCTTCCAATTTGGCCACCAAGAGCAGGTTTTCACCCTCTCTAGTGTCCTATCTTCTGAGAGATGTCCAGATGCAACACTATCATGACACTCATGTAAAATAGTGTTTATTAGTGTTCTATCTGTTAAGGTAATAACACATGTGTGTTTTGTTCTATGGTAGAGGATTCCATCAAGGAGGTGGAATCTTCCTTCATCATATGCCTTTTTCCATGTTTCATCTAGTTTTGATGAAAGTGATGGGTCTTTTCAGTCTTTCATTAGAAATTGGCTTAAGATATGGCAATTATTTTCTGTCTTATAGCTTTCTTTAACTTGGTTAAAGAATTCTGTGCCAATGTCTGTAACACATATTCCTTCTATATGGTGTTCTTCTTGTGGTACCCATGCTGGATTGTCAGGGGTATTTGCTAAAGCCCATCTGCTAAGACCATCTGCATTTTTATGAATATTTCCAGATTTATGCACAATAGTCATATTTCCTCTATATTATTGGATAGCAATTTGCCATCTCAGCATATGTCTATTTGGGGTCTTCATATTTAATAGTGATTTCACAGCATTACAGTCTGTGATTACATCAAATACTGTGCCATCCAAATAATAATGCCGTTTTTCTAAAGCCCAAACTAAGCATAAGCATTCCATTTGGCTGGCTCCATACCTTGCTTCTGTTGGCTTTATCTGCCTTGAAATGAAACAAATTGGTCCTTCCACTGGTTTATCATTGATAATTTGTGTTTGGTGAAGTGCAGCACCTAGTCCTTCTCCACAAGCATCAATGTATAGTTTGAAGGGTAGTTTCCAATCTGGCATTAGAAGAAATGGGGCATTTGTTAGTGAATTTTTCAATTCTTCATATGCCTTGACCCTTTCTTCAGTCATTTCATAAACTGTTTGTTGGTCACATAATTTATATAAGGATTTGGCAATTTTTGCAAAGTCCTTTATATGCTGTCTATAGTAACGAGCAAATCCTAAAAATGATTGCATTTCTTTTTTGGTTTGAGGCATTGGTTTAAGTAGTACTGCTGCCACTTTATTTTTGTCTATGCCTAGACTAAGGCCAGATACAACATGTCCTAGTGCTTTTAGCTCACTATATGCAAAATGACACTTTTTCAAGGAAATTTTCATATTTACTTGTACTATTTTCTGAAGTACTCTTTCTAGTATTGTGAGGTGGCTTTCCCAAGTCTCTGAGCAGACTATAATATCATCAATATAGATAACTAACCATCCTTCTGATAATTCTTCAGGGAATATGGTATTCATCATTCTTTGATAATGGGAAGGTGCATTTTTGATCCCAAATGGCATTCTTAAGTATTCAAAAATTCCACTATGGACTATTATTATTAGTAGTTTCTTGGCATTGTCTGTTAAGATATTTTGATGAAAACCCTCAAGAGCATCCATAGCTGTAATGAGCTTAGCTTGTGACAATTGGGTCAATGTCTCATGGATTCTAGGTATTGGATATCTGTCTGGAATGGTATAGGTGTTCAGGGCTCTGAAGTCTCCTACCATCCTTGATTTTCCATTATGCCAAGTTATAATGACAGGTGTAGTGACTTCTACCTGTTCATTATGTCCTACCTTTCTCAGTACTCCAAGGTCCATTAATTCTTTAATGTGTACCTCTAAGGATTCTCTGGCTCTTGGACTAGCTGGGTAAGCTGGTCTCCTTAGTAAGGGTGGGTAAGGCTTTTCCAAATTAAGAATTATGTCTACTGCATGCCCAATTATAGCACCTAGTGGCTCTTTGTCAGTTGCAAAGGCATTTTTGTACTTAAATAAGAGGTCAATTAATTTTTCTTTCATTCTTTCTGTTAATTCTTGATTGAATTCTGCCTATTCAAGTTGTTCAGATATAAAAAGATCCTTTTTCTGGAATCTTTTCTTCATTCTTAATAACTGTAATTTGTTTTTTGTTATTTAAGAAGCCAAACTTTTGTCTTTTGCTGTCTCCTATAGTAAAATATCTATCCTTCTGGTTAGAGATATCCATACCATAGATTGATAAGTAGTAACTTCCCAGGATAAAGTGATTACTGGTACAGTTTTCCATTACCACAAATTCCACTTTCATTCTGACACATTGTGAAGGATGAGGAAAAATTAGTGTTAAATCAATTATTCCAAGGGGCTTCATGCTCTCACTTGCACTACTGAATTTGACACCTTGTATTGGCATAAGTTTTTCTTGCCAGTCTGGGACAATGGTTTTTGAATAACTTTTGCCAACACAGGTGCAATATGCTCCTGTATCTAAGTTAACTTTTCCTTCTTGGTTATCAACCATAACAATACTTATGCTTGATTTTCCAGCTGTATATCCCATTCCTCTTGCAGGTTTGGTTCTATACATTTTGGCATCTTGTATATTTGTCAGGTTTGTGTCAGATGTCCCAACTTGTGGTAAGTTTGAGTTAACATCCAGTACTTCATAAATTATATCAATATTATTAATTTGTGCATTAATTTGTTGATTTCATCACTTTCAGAGCTTTCTGACTCTTCTGTCTCTTCTTCAGAGTCAGATTCCTCCTCTTTGTCATTGTGATTTTCTGTTTCCACTATTTCATTGATCTTTGCCTTTTTGAGGCAATTATTGGCTAAGTGTCCAATACCTCCACATTTATGGAATTTTCTTTTCTCATTATTGTTGGATGTATTGGGCTTGGAGGATTCTTTTAATTTATCTTTTTTGATAAATGGCTTATTTGGGCTTTTAATGTCCAATTTCTTCCAAGTTCTGCCATTTTTTGTTCTTGTCACTATATCCTCTAGTGCATTTATATATTCTTCTGTGGAGCATGGTTCTATACACCTGCTTCTCAGGGCATGTTCTAGTTCCCCTCCATATTTCTTAAGTATTTTCATGTGCACCATTTTTTGTGACATTTCTGGGTACAGTGCATTAAGCCTTTCAACTTGTTTCAAAAACCAAGTTAAAGGTTTATCTTTTTCTGGGTCAAAGAAAGAATTTTCAAATGCATTTTCTATCTTATACCTCCAGGCATCATTTGCCCACTTGGTGATTATTTCTTGTTTCCACCAAGACCAGGTATTTTTACCATTTGTTTGTCTTATGCCATAATACCATCTTTTTGCAGATTTCTCAAACAATGAATGTAATCTTGCAGTGATTAATTCATCTGGTATGGCACAGTCTTCTTGTAACATGTCAATTGTTTTAATAAATGAGATGTGGTCATATTCACCTTCTCCTGTGAATGTTGGCCATTCTTTTAATTGAGGTGCTTCCTTCCTTAAGACTTGGTTATTATCTTGGTGACTCAAGTCTGTTATGAAAGGATTTGTCAATTCCTCTTTTGTCTTAACAGGGCTTCTTATATGGGAAAATGGAGTTGATAACTTTGGCATATTTAAATTAGCCTCATTCATTTTATCCATTTTTTCAGTAATAAGCCTTATTTCACTTTGAATATCATCTTTTAGATGCATTCTGGCTTCATCACTTTTTTCCACATGGTCCAAAAGTAATTTTTGGTGTGATGAAGTCTTTTCTTCAAATTTTTCTACAGAAATATTTAATTTGTTTAATTTTTCTGTAAGATTGTCAATACTCACATCATAATTGATTGTCAAAGTTTTCTCCTTGATATCACTTATGTATTTGAACAATTCTTGTTGTCCTTGTATTAATTTTTGAGTATTGTCAATTAATACTTTTGGTTTATTATTTTCAGTCATAAATTTTATGTTGTCAATCTCTTTCTTGTTTTGTACAACAATTTTTGTTAAAGAAGATAAATTATTATTTATTTCTTGTAATGATAATAAACTATTTTTAATGTCTTTTAGAGGTACAATACTATTTTTAATTTCTGTTGAAGTATTTACAACATCAGGAGACAAGGTTATTTCTTTGGGAAATGGGGTTGTCTCATTCTTTGTTCCTCTTTGTCTTTGAATTCCATCAAATTTCTGGCCATATTGAAGACATTGTCCATGGCATCTTTATGGATTTTGGGAATCCTGTAGCTTGGGGAATATGGTTTCCTCCAATTCTTTTTCTTGTTCTTCTTCCCTTCGTGGGGAAGTGGGTTGGCTTGGGGCTTCTTCCTTGGTTGCCTCCCTCTTTTTGGCATGGTAATCCTTGATCTTTTTGATTTGAGGTTTGGATGACAGTGGATTCCATCCATTGGATTATTTCACTATCTCCTCCTCTTTGAGGAACTTTTTCAGGATGTGCCAGGAGTTCATCACTCCTTGGTGTATTTGAGGCAGCATTTCCCAATCTTTGTCCTTGTACACTGTGTAATACTGCTTGTACTGGCTCATGTAGATGTCTATTTGAGCCCTCTGAATGTGATTTGTACCTATTTGAGTTACTCATACTTAGCTCCAATTCAGGTTCAGATATCATGGGAATTTCTGGGACTTGCCTTTGGGATAAGGCACTTCCTTGTGTGGATTCTGTTTCACTGGGGATATTGCCCTTTCTTTTCCCTTTTGAGGGATCAGTTCTACCTCTGAGTCCAGCTCCATCTGATTGGATGGAGTATTGGGAACCTCTTCTGGTAGTCATAATTTAAGAAATGAAAAAAATAAAAGTATTTTAGGATAAAAATTCTTTTTATGGCAATTATAAAAGAGGTGCTCACCTTCAGAGTCTTGAATGGTGGGTCCTGGAAAGTCTAATTTCTTAGCTTTCTTTCTTTTAGTGATAACTGGTGTTGGAGAGCTTTGACAAGTTTCTTCCACCAATCTCTCAACAGTAGTTTGGTTATCTTCTATTGGGTTATCCTCAAACACTAAAAAAGACAAATAAATATAAGTCTTTTTATAAGAAGTGTTATTTTTTGGCAAGATATGGCAATTTTCCACGTAGAAATTGCTTTTATATCTTTAAAAAATTGAAATGAATAAAGAAATGAATAAAAATGAATAAAAATGACTTTTTTATTGGTTTTGAATATTTTTTAATATTTTTTATATTTTTATTTTTATTTTTAAGGAATAAAATAAAAATTAATATGATTCTTTATAAAATTAAATTATAATAAAAATTATATTTAATTTATAGAATATCTTTTTCAATCACTAGAGTCCCTCAAAGAAAGTTCTTGCAAGTCTAAGGATGTGAAAAAACCACGTGTAAGACAGTACAATTGCTTTCCAAATGCCTCAATAGCTTTTAAAATCAATAAAATATAAAATTATTATATAATTTATTATTTGATAAACCCAATTAGAATCTTTTAAAAGGTCTTTTAAGTAAATATCACGGCCAGGCCCCCAAATGTAAGGTTTGACTATGAAACAATAAGTAAAAATTACTAATATTTTACTAATTGTAATATGAATGTCCTTATAAATGAAATAAATAAGATAAAAAAAATAATTATAATAATAAAGAATTATTATAATTATGGCGTAAAATTAATTATATTATTAATAAAATATAATAATATAATTTATATTATAAAATATAATACAATAAAATAAATATATTAATATAAAATAATTAATATATTTAAAAGCACTTTATTATTGTTACAAACAAATAATGAAGGCGTAAAAAATTATTTTTTATCAATAAAAAACAATTAATAACAATAATATTACCAATATTAAAGCTATAAATTAATATAAATACTATTTATATTAATTAAAGAATTATTAAAATAATAATAAAGAGAAAATTATTATAATAAGAGAAAATAACCTACTTTTAACACTTAATATAATAATTTTGAAATATTCTATGCCAAAAAATATAAATACAACCTTTTCAAATTGTATTTACAATAAAAATAAAGAAAAATTACTAATATTCTTGATTTTTACGTGGAAATGAGTTCTTAGAGAGATTTTTAGCAAAAAAAATTAAATAAATGATTTAATCACGTCAAAATAGATGATTATAACAAAAGTGGTCTTTGGTCTTTAATAATATAATAGTTTTATATATAAAGAATAAAGAAATTACCTTTGATTTAATTGATTTAATGTTTTTGATGCGTCTGAGGGGAAAATAGAGTAAAAAAGAGCTCTATTTATAGTAAATACCTCCCTCCTAGAGTCCAGCAGGCTTCTAGTAGACGTGTACTGATCATATCCACTGGAATTGATCAATATTTTAAGGTTTGGAGATGATTACATCATGATCAAACCATATTGCATCATTATTACACCATTATTTAGAGTTATCACTATAACTCTAAAGTTGATGACATCAGAGGCTTGGAAGAACCCCAATTTTCGTGGACTTTATTAGTTTTAATCATAAACTAATAGTATTCACCAACTTTATCACTTATATGACTGTTAAACTTAAATTAAGGTTACAGTGAGTGATCATAACTGCTCAAATTAAGCTCAAACTTTAATCTTTAATAACTTTTAGGTTTTACACGCTACAGTAATTCAGAGAGTGAATTCCGATAGCCTGACATGACCTCATTCTTCTGCCAAGAGCTTTTCATTACATAATCAAAACTCTAATTTTGATGATTTTCCTTGTAACTCATCTTTTCTGTGGAAATTCAATATTTTAAACTTCAAATCATGATTTCAGGGGGTTATACCCTGAATTTAATAATAAAAATTACATCATTCTTCACGAATAAACTAGTAGAATCCAACTGTGTACTTTATTCTAAGTTTGGACCACTTTCACAACAAAGTGGTCAACAGCTCTGTTGATTTTTATCAATATTTCATCATAGATTTTAACCTTGTTTATAAATTGTAAAGTAAAGTTCATATCTGTGTTCTTACAGTAATTACGTGGTAACTTTATTTTTGGTTCATCACTCTATCTTGTATAGTTTAAGAGATATTAGCTATGATCCTTGAATATATGCGTTGACCAAAAAAGTGCATATATTCAGGTTAATTCCTTAAGTATTAACTTTGGTAATTAGCTCATTAATTGTTTTATGTGTGGAATTTCATGGGGAATCCAGTGGTAATATTAATTTCACATGTTTCTTCATTGGTTCTTGAAATAAATGAGGATTTATGGTTTTTATAAGGTATTATTCCTTATAACTCATTAAATATTGGTTTTACAGATATGCCATAAAAATGGTATATGTGTATTTTACCATGGAAAATCCAATGGTATAATTTATTTCACATTTTGATTCATTGTTTTTTAAGTTAAACCAAGTTTTGTACCAATTTATGGTATTTTTTGTATTTTTAAAGTAATTATTTTTAATGTGTAATTATTCTAAGTGATTTTACTATAATTATCTTAAAGGTATAATTGCTCTAAGTATCTTTTGTGACCTTATTGGGTATGTGGCCATATCTCAAAGGCTCACACTGCTCTTGAATCGCTATGTAGTAAAACTGTCAAAAAAAGCTATACTCTTGGAAAATAAACAGGTTATAAATTAAAATGAAGTATTTTAGTTCTTATTATAGTAACCCAACTGGTAAGACTGGACCCAGGGCTTTCAGCAGGGCTCACCACCACTATTATACAATAGTAAGGCCCTTTTATCATCATTATAACCCCTTATTATCATAAATCAAATCCTTTTAAACTATTTTTTCTGTGTCACAGTCATAGTTAAAGTTTGTAAATACTATCATACACCTTTATCATAGACTCAGCCTGACACAGGGCCTTACCAATCATTACTAATTGAAGATCTTCCAACAACTAATCAACAAGGGGGTTTCATGTAAGATCCACTAAAAACAGTTTAAAACGTCAATACAGCTCAATACAGGCAAAACCCAAATACAGGCCTGTCCTCATTACAGGTGCAAATACCTGTATTGTATACACCAATACAGGTTTAAATCTCAAAAACAGATTTCTCCATCATACAGTCATGGGTTCTCAACACTCAAACTCCAAGCTGGCACTTTTTTGCATATAACAGTCCCCTTTCACCCACATGGGGGTTTTTCCCCCAGTTAATTGAAATATTTGATTTATTTATTAATATTATTTTATTTCATACTCAGAAGTATCATTCTATTAGTTATTAAGTTAGTCTTAGCCTTCCCTCACCTGTTCAGTAGAGTCCTGGTGGTCATATCCTTACTAATAATTTTTTCTTTGCTGGTCAGGTTTAAACAGTGATTCAGGATTATTTGTGGTTGGCTCTTTGTTATTGCTTTTGTTTTTATTCCAGTTCTTTCAATGCTCATTCTTTATCAGTAGGAATTTTACACTTTATCTTATTGATCTTATCCTTTGAGTTCTTCCCTTGAGCCCTCCAAACACAAGTCTGTTCACTGAGTGCCAGGCCCTCTTCATTGAGAAGAGCCCCTGGGACATTATTTTAATTAACTCATGATTGCTTATTTTCTTTTGTTCATTATTATTCATTTATCTCATTCTCAATTATGATATTTATGATTTAATTATATCTCATCAGTTTCCATCTCATTCATTTTATTCAAATGAAAATTGATTATCTTTCTCATTTCCTAAATTTTGCTGACCATTTCACTTCTTCTTAATTCTCAATAAAATTTTGTTTTCATTTTCTTTCTGAATTCAGGTTCTTTTCTCAGGTTCAATTGATTGGAATTTAGGGTTAATTGATTCATTATTTCAGGAGTGTGAGCCTTGAGGTATATTTTACATACCCAAATAGGCCACAATTATCTTAAAAATGAATTCTGAACTATGCATAACCCATAAGTCATGCATATATTCAAAATTCATCATTTACGATTTCAGAAAAGATGAATAACTCTTTATTGAGTAGGTAAATCCATGGATTTAAGGCCAGATTTGGTGTAAGGTGTGGATATGAAACTTTGATTAAAAATCAAGTACTTTTCCTGTCCTCAAAATTTGTATAAGGTAAAAATGAATTAAAAATAGTAAAGAAAATTATTTTTAAGAGAAAACACGCCAATTTTATTGTTTATAGCTTTATTAGTATAAAACAATAATATTATAAAGATTTATTGTTTTACCAACAATAAAAATTTATCCAAAAGATACTCTACAAGAGATATTTTAAGGCTACAAAAGAAATTTCTTCAAGAGCAATTTCAATTGGAATTAATTGAGCAAAGAACTGCAAGCAAGTAATTAAAGAACAAAGTCTTTAAGAAGAATATTAAAGAGAAAACACACCCAAAAGTGACCAGAGTGAATTTGGAAGCAAAGTGACAAAGCTAACAGTGATGAAAGATGCTTTAATTCACTTTTGGGGTGGTTCAGGGGTAAAAATGATTATAAAAGTTACAAACAATGATTTTAATGATTTTTTCACGTGGTTAAAGGGTTATAAAATGACTTAATAAAGGTGGTTGGAATCTCTTATTGATTGGCTTAACAATGTTCAAACTAATTATAAAAGGAAAAGATTCTAACATGAAAGGAAAAGTGGGTCAAAGAAGATATTCTTTTATAGCCATCAATTTTCTTACTCCAAAAGTAAAATTTACTCTTGTCAGTCGTGAAAAACAGTCTGACAACAGAAAAGCCAATTATGACATCATTGAACCCTGGTTTAGACCAAAAAGGGCTGGTTTAAGCCATTTTAGACCCTTAAATCATCCATTAATATAGCAATACCAGGCCTAGAGCCTTCAAAACACGTCAGAATGTGTGTCAGACGCGTAGAAACCAGTTAAAACTGTTTTTACTATGATTTTTTTATCTTAAGGGTAGTTTTACTCTCTTGACAACAGCTAAAACTACCCCAGTTGGTATCAAAACCTCATCATCAATTGAGCCCACAGACCCTGTAACTCAATTCCAGGCCAAAAGTGATGAACTTTTGCGTGAATTTTGACATCCCACGCCTGTCAGCAAGGATTTTGGGGGTCTAGCTCCCCCTTAGAGCTGGAGTTCCTTTTCCCCCCAAATTTAATCTTTCCAATTTATTTTTCCTTTAATTCCTCATCATGTATTGTACTTATAATTTACATATGTAATTCAATTCAATTGTACAGTACAATACAGTAATAATTGACACCTCATATGTAAATCAAAGTTCACTTATGTAATAAACACGCACATTTTGACATTTCAATTGAATTCAATTGAAAATACTTCAATTCCTTGTAACTTCTAAACTAAACACAACACCTCAATTTTAACACAAAAATTGATGGTTAACACCACATGTGGTGTGAATTAAATTAAGGTTTTGAGGATTTTCAACTTTTGTATTGAAAATACTAAAAACTTAATTTAAGCTTATTTAGAGTTGAGCTACAAGAATTTCACTCAGAGGTGACCCCACCTGATTTTTTATGAGGAATCCAATGGTGAAATAATTTTTATGTGTTTATTTATTGAATAAAAGTTTATAATAATTTTTATTGAACTTTTTTCCAAATTTATTTATTTTTTCACAATTTTGTTAAAATTTCATTTTTACTTAATTTTTTCAAGTATAAATGTAATTTTATACTTAAAAAATTTAATGTATTTTTATTTTTAAATTGTAATTAATTTTCTATTTTCAATATAACTTTTTATATTTATATTTATATTTATATTTTAATAATATAAATAAATTTATCTTATTTATATTAATATGTTATTTTTTGTATTTGTGGTCTTTTGGGTATATGAAATTACCTCTAAGGCTCACATTCCCTCCCCCTAAAAAAGAATATTACTTTGGAATATTGGTGTTTCTAGTGTGTCTGAATCTCTTGAGGAGTTTGGTAGCTTCTGGTATATCTTTTTCTTTTAACCATTCATCTTCACAAGTAGGGCCACTGTACCTAACAAGGTATTCCCTTACTTTGTTGGCTCTCAACTTTCTTTCTTTGAGAACTTTGGTAATTTTCTTACTACCAGATGACTCAATAGGAGGTATAACTTGGGGAATCTTATTCCTCAAGGGAAATTTCTCAGCATCACTAGATTTGTATGGCTTTATCAAGCTTACTGGAAATGTAGGATGCTTATTGCTAAGTTCTTCAGATAACTCCACTTCAACAGCATTTTCTCCATAGAGGGCCTTAATCACAAGGGGTCCTGCAAATGAGTCTTTCAAAATTTTACATGCTTTGATGTTATTGAAGTTAGTGGTGGATACAAGAACTAGGTCCCCCACTTTGAAATCTGGAGTTGCATGTGATTTATCCCATTTGTCTTTAGCATATGCAAAAGAGTCCTCCATGCATCTTACTGCATGCTTTCTGGCTTTGTCTAGCATTCCTTTGAAGCTAGCAGCTGTGGGATGTATTTCAATTAAGTCTTTCCTCAAGGAATCTTGGGGTAACTTGGGGTTCCATCCTTTTACTAGAATAGCAGGAGTCTGATTGGTACTGGCATGGATTGATGTTTTATATGCTAATTCCAGTGCTGGCAACAGAGTACACCAATCATGGGTAAATCCATCACAATCTTTGAGTTCAAGGCCATATGCACAAAATCTTCTCACCATTTCCTCTAAGGTTTGGATCATTATTTCAGCCAGGCCATCAGTTTGTGGGTGCTAGGCTGTAGAGAAAGACAGTTTAGTGCCAAATAATTGGTGAAGATTTGTCCATAGTGCTGAAGTGAATTTGGGATCTCTATCACTGATGATATTTGTAAATATCCCAGTCCATGACACTACTCTATTCCATATCAGAAGAGCTGTATCCATGGCTGTATCATCTTTGTGACATGGTAAAAAGATTGGAGTTTTACTGAATCTGTCCATAATTACTAGGCAAGCATTATAGCTTCTGTCACCTCCTGGTGGTAGGCCAGTTACCCAATCCATATGAAAAATTTCCCAAAGTCTGTTTGGTTCTTGGATTTTTATCATATTTCCAAGTCTCTTGCCAGTGGATTTATTTTCCCTTTGGCATCTGTCACAGGTTTTGCAATACTCTGCAACATCCTTTTGCCACATTGGCCACCATATGCAGGTCTTTACTTTCTCTCTTGTTCTGTCTTCAGACAGATGTCCTGAAAAGGGACTATCATGGCATTCTTTCAGTAAAAGATTGATTAATGACCTGTCCACAACTGTCATGACACATGTGTGCTTGGTTCTGTGGTAAATTATACCATCCAGTAGGTGAAATCTTCCTTCATCATAAGATTTTCTCCATACTTCATCCAAGGCATGTATTAGAGAGTTGTCTTTGCAGTCTTTGTTAAGTAATTGGAATAAGATGCTACAATTCTTATCTTGAGTGTAGCTACTTCTGACTTCTTCAAAGAAGGTGGTGTTCAAATCTGTAACACTTATTCCTTCTATTGGAATTTGTGGTGAAGCTTCTTCTGGTACATAAGCAGGATTATCAATATCATTTGGTAATGGACATCTGCTTAGTCCATCTGCATTCTTATGAATATTCCCATCCTTATTAACAATAGTCATATTTCCTCTGTATTCTTGTATGGCTATTTGCCATCTGAGCATATGTCTGTTGGGTGTTTTCATGTTCAAAAGTGATTTGACAGCTGTACAATCTGTTATCACCTCAAAAACACATCCCTCCAAGAAGTAGTTCAATTTATCCAAGGCCCAGACAAGGCATAGACATTCCATCTGACTTGCTCCATATCTGGCTTCAGTTGGTTTGATTTGCCTGGATATAAAACATATGGGTCCTTCTACAGGTTTATCATTTATGATCTGAACTTGGTAAAGTGCAGCACCCAGTCCATCCCCTGATGCATCAATATAAAGTTTGATAGGAAATTTAAAGTCTGGGATCAGTAAGAGTGGAGCAGTGGTCAAAGCTTCTCTTAGAGACTCAAAAGCTTTGACTCTGTCAACAGTCATTTCAAATACTGTGTCTTTGTCCCACAGCTTATAAAGTGGTCTTGCTATGGATGCAAAATCTTTAATGTGCTGCCTGTAATATCCTGAAAACCTAAGAATGACTGAATTTCCTTCTTATTCTGAGGCATGGGTCTTAGTAATACTGCTGCAACTTTGTTTTTGTCAATTCCAAGGGACAAACCAGATACAACATGTCCTAGTGCTTTAAGTTCTTTAAATCAAAAATGACATTTCTTCAAGGAGATTTTCATGTTTACTGATTGAATTTTTGTCAAAACTCTGGACTGTAACAACCACTCATCAGAGGTAAGGGTATTCATTCACACACCCACTCAGACACCTCAAATCAGCAGATCCAGCATTTGTATCAGCATTCAATTTCAGAAATCTTCATTCTGAAACATGCATACAGCTTGGTACCTCAATACAGCCTGTCAATACCTGTACAGGCTGGTTTCACCCAATACAGTTTCAATACACCAGTATGGAACTGTATGATCACTCAAATACACCACACCTCTTGTACAGGTTCTGTACAGCTGTACAGGACCTGTATTGGCCAGACTCAATTCAATCATCAAATATTCTCATGAAAATTCTTCCTCTGGATCAGGGCTGGTGATTCTCACATATACCAGCCCCTCTTTCTTCCCCCTGGGGACTTTTCCCCAGTTAATTAATTTAGTTTATTTATCATTTCATAATTATTCTTATCCTTATTTTGGGTATTATAATTATTTAATTTTAAGTTAGTCTTTGCATTTTCTCTTCGCCTGTACAGTATGAGTTGGGTGGCCATATCCTTATTAACCCTTCTCTTTCCATTCTGACAGGTTGAAACAGTGGAATTGGACTTGTTTGTGGTTGGCTCTTCTATTCTTTTACTCTTATCTTTTGTTGCTGCTTTTGATTATGTTTATTCTTTAGCAATTTATCTTTAACACTCTTAAGTGTATCTCATCTTATCTTATCTTTGAGCCCTCCATAAGTGAGTCCCAGTTTACTGAGTGCCAGGCCCTCTTCACTTCAAAGAGCCCCTGTGACATGGACAATCTGTACATGTGCTCTTCCCAAGTCTTGAAACAGACAATAATGTCATCAATGTAAATTATTAACCATCCCTCTGAGAGTTCTTCAGGGAAGATTTCATTCATCATTCTTTGGAAGTGTGAAGGTGCACTTTTGATACCAAAGGGCATCCTCAAGTATTGATACACTCCGCAATGAACAATAATTCTCAAGTATTTTCTTGCTCTTGGTGTCACCACATTTTGCTGGAATCCTTTAAGGGCATCCATAGTGGTTATATACACTGCTTGAGATATTTGAGTAAGGGCAATTTGGATTTTTGGTATTGGGTATCTGTCTGGAACAGTGTAAGTGTTCAGAGCTCTAAAGTCCCCAACCATTCTGGATTTTACATTATGCCACGCCACTATGACTGGTGTAGTTATTTCTACTTCTTCATTGTGGCCTACTTTTCTTATTAAACCAAGGTCTAGAAGTTCTTTGATATGAATTTCTAGGGCTTCTCTTGATTTTCGACTTGCTGGATAAGCAGGTCTTCTTAAGAGTGGTGGGTAAGGTCTTTCAATGTTAAGAATGATGTCAACCTCATGACCAATAATTGCTCCTAGAGGTTATTTGTCTGTAGCAAATGCTCCTCTGTGGTCATACAAAAGGGAAGAAAGTCCATTTTCTTGTTTATCAGTCAGATGAAGGCTTATTTCAGCCTCATTTAACTGTTCAGACCTGAATTTTTTTAACTCTAAGGTGACTGGTGATACTTTGTTTACTGTAATTTGTCTTTTAAATGGTGGCAAATTGTTGGCGCTTATTGTCTTCAATAGTAAAGTATCTGTCTTTGTTATTATGTAAATCTATCCCATACATGATTAAATAGTAACTTCCCAATATAAAATGGGTACTAGAGCAATTTTCCATAACAACAAATTCAATTGTGATTCTTAAATTCCCATTTATGTGTGGGAATATGACATTGGTATCAAATATTCCTAATGCTTTCATTGGGTTACTTGCACTGTTGAATTTTATTTCATCAATTGGTAACAATTGGTCTTCAAAATTTGGTACACAAGTCTTAAGAAAAGATTTTCCAACACAAGAGCAGAAGGTTCCTGGGTCAAGAAAAAGCTTGGTGGGCTTGTTGTCAATCACCACTTCTGTTATACAGGAGTTACCAGCTGTATAACCTTTTCCTCTGTTTGGTTTTGTCTTCATAAGTTGTGCATCTTGAACTTTTGATAAATCAAGTTGACCATTGCTCAATTGTGGCAAGTGGGAATAAGACTCCATAATGTCAAAAGTGGCATTGATATTTTCTATATATTTTGAAGATTCATAAAATATGGATGACTTATCATCTGAATTGTCTTCAGTTATGTCTTCTTTTTCAACATCTGGTTCCTTTTCAATGTCAATTTCATTGATTTTTCCCCTTTTTGGACATGTATTGGCTAAATGGGTGGTGCTTTGGCAAATATGGCATTTTCTGACTGTATCTGCAGATTTATACTTAATATTACCAGAATTTCCTTTGGGGTTTTTGTCCACAGAATCTTTCCAAGGTGTATTAAACCTTGTTTTGAGATTCACCTTACTAGAACCAATTTTGGTTCTGGTGGTTACTTCTTCTAGTATATTGATAATATCCTCTGCTGAAGATTGTTCAGTATTCCTGCTTTTGACAGCATGCTCTAAGTCACCTCCACATGGTCTCAGAATTTTTCTATGGATCATAAATTCTGACATGTCAGGATATAATGCTGTTAATCTGTCCTTTTGTTGGCAAAACCATGGTAAAGCTTTGTCTTTATCAGAATTAAATTTGGCAGATTAAAATGCTGTTTCAACTTTAAACCTCCAAGCATCATTTTCCCATTTGTTGATGATTTGGGTTTTCCACCAAGTCCAACTCTGGTGTCCATGTGCTTGTCTTATTTTGATGTACCATCTGTGAGCTGATCTGGTAAACAAGGTGTTAAACCTGGCTGTTACCAATCTGTCTGGTAATTCAGAATCCTCTTTGATCATGTCAATACCTCTAATGAATTCCATATGGTCATAATCTCCTTCACCACTGAAGTGAGGCCATTCTTTAAGTTTTGGAACTTCTTTCAAGAGTGCTTGGCCCATTGATGGTTCCAAGTTATGAAAAGAAGTGGATAATTCATTTTTTAATTGTGAAATGTCAGGATCCAATACTTGTGGATTTGGAATTCTTGTGCCCTCATTTTGATTTAGAAGTGTAGACATTCTTGGTAAGGTGTTCAGTATTTGTTCAATGTCATTCATTTTACTGTTGCTACACCTTTGGGAATTTCTGTATTCATGTTGGAAGCTTTGTATTAAGCTTATTACTTCAATTTTATACATGTCTTCCTTATGTGTCAGTTCTTGCCATACCTCTGTCTGTCTTGTATTATCAGAAGTGACTTGATTCAATTTCATTGATAATTTTGATACTTCTTCTTGTGAAGCATCGAAACACTTTTTCAAGGCAATGGTATATGTCTTTACTTCAGTAAATGAATTTGAAATGTCATCAAGGACTTTCTTGTTATCTGTTTTGATAATATTTATGGCTTGTTTAATTCTGGTTTCAATCATGTCATCAATATTTAATTCAGAATATTTATCTGTTAATTCTTTAATAATGGCAGATTGTTCATTTATTTTATTGCTAGAAGAATTATCATTATTGGAATTTTTAATTGTTCTTAAAATTTTTTCAAAACACATAAGTGTTTCATTCATTTGGCACAGACTCAGGTTGTTTGTTTTAATGTTGTTACAAATGGTTTCATTTTTATCAGAAAGACGTTCTTTCACGTCATTTATAGCATCATACAACTCTGGGATGGAATCAAATATATCAGAAATCATTTCTGGAATCTTAATCTGGCTTCCTCCTTCTTCTGTAATTCCATAATGGTTCTGGCCATCTGAAATAAATTTTCCATGGCATCCTGCTGAATCTTTGGAATCCTGTAGCCTTGGCTGTAAGGCTTTGGTGCTGGTGCCTTCCCTCTGCCCTTGTTTGGAGTTTGTGGCTGCTTTTTCACATTGGAATTGCTGCTGCTGGCCACTGGGCTGTTTTTGGCACTGGTTTGGGTGGTGGAGGGTTGTTTTTCCTCCATTCTAGTGTCAAAAGCATCATGTTTTTCTCCTCCATTAATGGATGCCATCCATTGAGCAATTTGCAAGTGTTGGGATGGCCCAGGAATCTTCTTACTGTCAGGTAAGAATTCATGCAATTCTTCCACAGGTCTGCAAGGATCTGGTACTCCTTGAATTGAAGTGCATTGTTGTATGCACTGTGGCTGGCTTTGTATATGTCCACAGATCCTTGTTGTGGCGGTGTCAGCTCTTTTGGAAGGTAAAATAGTATTATCAGCTTCAGAATGACCCAATTTAGTTGTTTGGAAGTCATCAACGGACCCTTTTTCTTCTGTACCTGATTGGCCTCTGCCATAATCACGTCTATTACCTTTTTGGGAGCTGCTTGAGGGGTTTTAGCTGGCTCCTGACCTGTTTGAAGGCATAATTATGGTTTAAAAAGGCTTAAAATAGTATTTTTATGTCAAAAACTTACTATTGGCCAAATGTTTAGCTTTCTGAAGGGTATTACTTATGTCCAAGTTAATCAATTCAGAAGATATTGGTTCAGGTTTATTATTTTGAGTCACAATAACAGTACTATTATGGTCTGAATCAATAGTGCTTGCAGGAACAATGCTGGTGACTGTTGAGGCTGTTTCAATGTTTTCTTGTCTTACCACGTTGTCAGACACTAAAATCAATGAAAAAACTGATTAATTAAGTAAAAAAAGGATATTTCAAAAAAGAAATAAAAATATAAGCCTCACTTATAATATGAAAGAAATTATTTTTTATGGATTTTTTTGGATTATAAGTATTTTTTAAATGTTTTTGAATTTTTCAAAATAAGAAAAAAGATTGAAAAAGAGTGAAAAAATATGTCACAGGTAAAATATCATGGCTGGGCCCCCAAATGTAAGGTGTGGATATGAAACTTTGATTAAAAATCAAGTACTTTTCCTGTCCTCAAAATTTGTATAAGGTAAAAATCAATTAAAAATAGTAAAGAATATTATTTTTAAGAGAAAACACGCCAATTTTATTGTTTATAACTTTATTAGTATAAAACAATAATATTATAAAGATTTATTGTTTTACCAACAATAAAAACTTATCCAAAAAATACTCTACAAGAGATATTTTAAGGCTACAAAAGAAATTTCTTCAAGAGCAATTTCAATTGGAATTAATTGAGCAAAGAACTGCAAGCAATTAATCAAAGAACAAAGTCTTTAAAAAGAATATTAAAGAGAAAACATGCCCAAAAGTGACCAGAGTGAATCTGGAAACAAAGTGACAAAGCTTACAGTGATGAAAGATGCTTTAATTCACTTTTGGGGTCGTTCAGGGGTAAAAATGATTATAAGAGTTACAAACAATGATTATAATAATTTTTTCACGTGGTTAAAAGGTTTAAAATGATTTAAAAGTGGTGGTTGGAATATCTTATTGATTTGTTTAACAATGTTTAAACTAATTATAAAAGGAAATGATTCTAACATTGAAGAGAAAAGTGGGGAAAAGAAGATATCCTTTTATAGCCATCAATTCTCTTACTCCAAAAGTAATATTTACTCTCGTCAGTCGTGAAAAACAGTCTGACAACAGAAAAGCCAATTCTGACATCATTGAACCCTGGTTTAGACCCAAAAGGGCTAGTTTAAGCCATTTTTAGCCATTTTAGACCCTTAAATCATCCATTACTATAGAAATACCAGGCCTAAGGCCTTAAGAACACGTCAGAATGTGTGTCAGAGGCGTATAAAACAGTTAAAGCTGTTTTTACTATGACTGTTTTATCTTAAGGGTAGTTTTACCCTCTTGACAACAGCTAAACCTACCCCAGTTGGTATCAAAACCTCATCATAAATTGAGTCCACAGACCCTGTAACTCAATTCCAGGCCAAAAGTGATGAACTTTTGCATTAATTTTGACATCCCACGCCTGTCAGCAAGGATTTTGGGGGTCTAGCGCCCTCTTAGAGCTGGAGTTCCTTTCCCCCCCAAATTTAATCTTTCCAATTCATTTTTCCTTTAATTCCTCATCATGTATTATACTTATAATTTACATATGTAATTCAATTCAATTGTACAGTAAAATACCGTAATAATTGACACCTCATATGTAAATCAAAGTTCACTTATGTAATACATGTGCACATTTTGACATTTCAATTGAATTCAATTCAAAATACTTCAATTCCTCATAACTTCTAAACTAAACACAACACCTCAATTTTAACACAAAAATTGATTGTTAACACCACATGTGGTGTGAATTAAATTAAAGTTTTGAGGATTTTCAACTTTTGTATTGAAAATACTAAAAACTTAATTTAAGCTTATTTAGAGTTGAGTTACAAGAATTTCACTCAGAGGTGACCCCACCTGATTTTTTATGAGGAATCCAATGGTGAAATAATTTTTATGTGTTTATTTATTGAATAAAAATTTCTAATAATTTTTATTTAACTTTTTTCCAAATTTATTTATTTTTTCACAATTTTGTTAAAATTTCATTTTTACTTAATTTTTTCAAGTATAAATGTAATTTTATACTCACAAAATTTAATGTATTTTTATTTTTAAATTGTAATTAATTTTTTATATTTATGTTTTTATTTTTATTTTAATAATATAAATAAATTTATTTTATTTATATTAATATGTTATTTTTTGTATTTGTGGTCTTTTGGGTATATGAAATTACCACTAAGGCTCACATATCATATGTTCTGACTCATGGTCTTTGCACATTGAAAGACTTGGAAGAGTACTTGACAAAGTTACAGGAGTAAATATGAATATTTCACTCAAGAAAAGTCATTTTGGCTTTGAATAACCCAAAGCTTTAGGACATATTGTTTCTGGCTTAAGCTTAGGTATTGACAAAAATAAAGTAGCAACAGTGTTACTTAAGCCTATAATCCATAATAAGAAAGAAATGATGTCTTTTATTGGCTTTGCCAGTTATTGCAGAAAACACCTAACAGACTTTGAAATTCTAGCCAAGTCACTCTATAGAATCTGTGATCAACAGACTGTATTTGATATGACATAGGAAAGAATTAAAGCTTATGAGAAGATAAGGAAAGCTATTACAGAAGCACCTTTACTCCTCATTACTGACTGGAATATAACTTTTAGGCTGTACATTGATGCATGTGGAGATGGATTAGGGCAGCCCTACATCAAGTCCAAATTAATGATGACAAACCTACAGAGGGACAAGTTTGTTACATCTCAAGACAAATCAAACCAACAGAAGCAAGATATAGTGCAAGCCAAATGGAGTGCTTATGTTTGGTATTGGAACTTGAGAAATTACACTATTATCTTGATGGCAGTGTTTTTGAAGTGATAACTGATTGTAATGCCGTGAGATCACTTCTTAACATGAAAACTCCAAACAGAAATATGTTGAGATGGCAAATAGCCATTCAAGAATATAGAGGAAACATGACCATAGTTTATAAAGCAGGAAACATTCACAAGAATGCTGATGGACTTAGCAGGTGGGCATTATCCAGAACTCCTGATAACCCAGCTTATGTACATTTGGAAGCAGAACAACAGATTACAATTGAAGGAATTAACATAACTGATATTGGGACTGAATTCTTTGAAGAAATCAGAGAATCCTATAAGCAAGAAAGGAATTGCCATATCTTTACTTCCTTATTAGATAAAGACTGCAAAGATACATCTTTCATCAATGCACTGGATGAAGTTTGGAACAATTCCTATTCTGAGGGAAGATTTCACTTGTTTGATGGGATAATTTACCACAGCACCAATCATTCTTTTGTAATGACATTGTGTAGCAGATTACTATCAATACCATTCTTCATGAATGCCCTGATAGCATCTACTCTGGACACCTTTCAGAAGACAGAAAACTTGAAAAAGTGAAGAACTGTGCATGGTGGCAATCTTGGAGAAAAGAAACCATTGAATATTGCCATACCTGTGATAGATGCCAAAACGCAAATGGGAGTAAAGGCAAGAAATTTGGACTAATGATTCATATTAAAGAATCAAAATCCCCTTGGAAAGCTGTTCACATGGATTGGGTCACAGAACTTCCTCCAAGTGGTGACAAACGTTATAATGCTTGTTTAGTCATTGTAGACAAATATATAAAAACTCCCATATTCTTACCATGTCATAAAGATGACACTGATATGGATACAGTGCTTCTTCTATGGAGTAGAGTTATTTCATATACAGGGTTATTTAAGAATATTATAAGTTACAGAGATCCCAAATTCACATCTGAACTTTGGACCAATCTTCAAAGATTTTCTGGGACTAAGTTATCATTCTCAAGAGCATATCACCCTCAAACAGATGGACTAGCAGAAAGAATTATTCAGACTTTAGAGTACATGATCAGGAGATTCGGTGCTTATGGGGTTGAATTCAAAGATTCAGATGGCTTTACCCATGACTGGTGCACTCTAATACCTGCATTGGAACTGGCATATAAGATATCAGTCCATTCTTCTACAGGCTAAACTCCTGCTATGTTAGAAAAAGGATGGAATCCAAGAGCCCAGGAGACACACTGAAGAAAGACTTGATTTAAATTCATTTTACAGCTTCCAGATTCAAGATACTGCTTGATAAAGTGAGACATCATTCAAAACAGAGTATGAATGACACTTTTGACTATGCAAAACAGAAGTGAGACAAGAGTCACAAAGTAGGGCACTTAGTTCTCATTTCAACCTTGAATTTTAATAATATCAAAGGCACGAATAAACTGAAAGATTCTTATGTAGGACCTTCTTTTATTATTGCCTTACATGGAACCAATGCAGTTCAAGTGGAATTGAGTGGTGAATTGGAAAATAAACACCACACTCTTCCAGTCAGCTTGATAAAGCCTTATCAACCAGCTGACAAAGAATTGTTTCCTTTAAGGAACCCAACTACTTTAACTGTACCACCAGTGGAACAGAATGCAGAAAAAAAGATAAAGAAAGTCATTGAAGAAAGGAGAATCAGGGGTAAAAATCAAAGAGGATATCTTGTCAGATATAGAAATCCAGTACATAAAGATGAATGGCTGGCAGAATCAGAAATACCTGACTCAGATAAACTCTTAAGAAGATTTAGACATAAAAGAAGGCTACAAGGCTGAATATTTCTATAAATGTGCTTTAAATTACTTGATCTGAGTAATGTAAAGAGGTTGGACAGTGGACATTAACCCCCTTTGGGGCCTTTTTCTTGTTGATACCATTAATAAAATTTTAGTACAATTTTATTTTTTGGTGGGAGGGAATGTGAGCCTTGAGGTATATTTTACATACCCAAATACACCACAATTATCTTAAAAATGAAGTCTGAACTATGCATAACCCATAAGTCATGCATATATTCAAAATTCACCATTTTTGATTTTAGAAAAGATGAATAAATTTTCATTGAGTAAGTAAATCCATGAATTTAAGGCCAGATTTGCATTCTACACAAAATTCCAACCAGGGTAGCTCCATGGAGTGAATAAGCTCAAATCAACTCTTTGAGGTGGTAATATGGAAAATACTTCAATATCAAATCCTCAATACCACATAAAATATCCATGAAAATTTTTGTTTTTCTCAATTTCATGCCAAAATAATGGGAATGTGAGAAATACCCTGTTACATATACACTAGGAATAGTGTTATGCATGTTTGTGGCACTTAATATTATGGTATTATTACATGCACCTTTGGTACACACATAGTGAATATCTCACTTTAAGCTTGAATTTCTATTTTGATGTAAAAAATAGTCAAGGGGGACAAAAGACATTAAAGAGAGCCAGGGTACCCAGCCTCTGAGGCCTCTGAGGCATAGACAGCTCCAAAGGTTGAATAAATGGCTGATCCTGACCCAATTAGTAAACCAAAACCTTTTGGGAACTTGGTTACCAAGTTAAAATTTCATTCTATCATAAGCAAATAGCAGACAAGCTGCTATTTTGATGTGCCAAGGAGGTAAAGAGCAGCTTAGACTCCTGTAACCATGTCGATTCTTAATGACTTTCCATGGATAAGCCCCAAAGGATTAATTCAAACCCTTGGGGGACTAGTGTCCATTGATTTACCTCATAGAAACCAGCTATATAGTGCTATTTGCAATTCTACACAGAAATGAGGTAAAAACCTCAAAAATTCATTAAAAACACAATTCTTAATTAATCTTTCTGTAACTTTCAGGACAAATTGAGAACAGTATAATTCAAATAATAACAAAAGAAAATTAGACTTTCATAAGTAAAATCGAAAGTTTTACTTACAGTCCATTTTGAATGATTCCACATGAAATACTGAATCTTCAAAAATTCACAGAACATACACTCGGTGATAAAATTTCCAATAAAATTGATAAATTTGAGAAATCAATTATTATTTCGCAACAAAAGAAGATTCAAAGTTGTTACTCCTTTTGTTCTTAACCATAAATGGGTTGGTAGTCACATAAAAGCATCAATTAAGTAATTATGATAATATTATGTGACAACAGATGTTGCAATCAATAATCAAAAAAGGTTTCTTATTTTCTCACTCACTGGTTTTTCAGTTTGCTCCATTGCACGCCTCTGTGAGCTGTCTTAGACTTAAAAGAGGCCTCCTCTTGCTGTTTTTTTCCAAATCATCACATTATTCAATTATACCTTTATTACCAACAAGTAAGTATTAGTTGAAATTTTTCTTAAGTGTTTTATTTTTTCAGAATCCATCAAAAATATGTGTAATCACTGAAACCAACTATATATTGTTTTAATCTTGCTATAAGTCAATTTTGATCCTTTAAATCCACAATTATCTGTCAAACTTCTCTACTATTATCTTTCAAATAGTTCTTTGGAGTATTAGTGAGTGTCTTGTTATAATTCTTAAACTTTTTCTCTAGTAATAGTTTTCTTCAAGGGTTATTTTTCTAATTATTCTTTTAAAGGATAATTATATATTAAAATAATGTTATTATTTTAATAAAGAAGAGTTATTATTAAATTATTCTTGTAATAGATTCTTGTAGACAATTACTTCTTCCTGTTATAATCACTAGTAGTGTATAACAAGTAAGCTAAATAATTGATTAATAAATTATTCAATCATGGTTATAATAATTTTTATTATCATATTTCATAAGAATAGTCATAGTACTTTTGATTAATAGTGATATTATCAACAAGTTTCATAGACACATCTTACAAGGGTTTTTCATTGAATTGCGGTCATCATTTGTTTATTTTGAAATTTATCAATAATTATTGATTGATTAATTTGATCATTCAAGAAATGGACTCTACCTATATATTATGATTTGATTTAATTTATTGATCTGATTTCATTCCTCAAGATAGCTTATTTATCCTGAAGATTTGATTTAATTGATTGATTTGAAGTTGATTCCTTAAGAAATTGAATTTATTTTTGAAGATATTGATTGAATTCCTCAACAAATAATTGAGTTGACTTTGAATTGAACTGATTGATTTTATTTGAGTTATTGATTGAATTTATTTTACTTATTGATTGAAATTGATTATTAACAAGAATTTGGCTTTGTCATCTTCGTTCTTCAAGATTTATTCATATTGATTCACTTCAAGACTTTTGATTGATTTGGTCAAGCCTTGTTTCATTCTCAAGTATCATCAAATTTTATTTTATTTCTTCAATAATGCTTTTTCAGCATAGCCCGTCAGCCAAGAATACAAGATCTCAAAGACATCAAGCTGTTCTCACCCCTACAGCAAGGGATCCTCTTGACCACACACCATCAGTTCATCAACTGAGTGACTATTTGGACAGAGGACCACCAATGGAAGGAGCAGCACCCTCCAGAAGAGGAGGTGTGAAGTAAAGAAGATAAAGATCATTCTATGGCCTGATGGGTGGCTATCCAAGCATTTCCCAAGGGCCTAGAAGCAGATCAGGGGAAGCTTAAGATGAAGAGGGGGAGGAGTCTGTGGAAGAGGAGGAGTATGAAGAATCTGAAGTAGAAGCTGCCTTGGAAGGTGTACCTGAGGCTTCTGAACCTCCAAATCTAGCCCCTTCTAATCAAACTCTTGTCTCTCAAGCTGACCCAAATTTTCTCAAAATGATGGAGCAGATGACTAAATTCATGGGACAACTCACTCAATCAGTTGCCCCAAGGGACACTTCAAGAGCCCCAGAATTCAAGACTCCATCAATAAAGGCACCTGATTCCTTTGATGGTACTAAAGCTCATAAATTGAGAGGATTTATTCAATATTATCAATTAATTTTCCATAATGACCCAGAAAGATTCTTCTCTGAAAGTAAGAAGGTTTTGTACTCAACTTCTTTTCTCACTGGTAGAGCTGGAAAATGGATTGAAACTTACCTCTAAAATATCTCCAATGAAGACCATTCTTATCTCCTCAACAACTGGAAGTCATTCAACCCAGTTATTCACTCTGTTTGGGGATCCAATGAAGTCAGGAAGGCTGAACAAGATTTACAAAATATCAGGATGAAATAAAGTGGTCAAGCTTCCTTGTACATAGCAGAATTCAGAAGAATAATGTTGAGAATTTGAGACTGGGGGAAAGGACGTATATTTATGTGTATAGAAGAGGCTTGGCATCAAGATTTCTGGACCAATTGGATTCTCACCCTGGAAACTTTGATAGCCTCCAAGAGCGCATGAAAATTACTTTAGTATTAGATACCAGGTACCAGGAGAGGCAGAAGCAAAAGGGTAGTCATCAAGAGAAGAAGCCTCCAATAAGTGGATCCGCCTCCTCCAAGCCTCCCCAAAATTCTTCATCAAAAAAGCCTTACCACAGGAAGAACAAGAATGGGTAGAATTTTCAAGTGTCCAAAGACAAGCCTCATGCTTCTCTCCTCACTAAGGACAAAAAATCAATTGGTTCTGAAAAGGAGAGGAGAATTGAAGAAGGTTTATGCACTTATTGTGGTGGCAAGCACCAAATTAAAAAAAGGCTTTAAGAGGCCTGAAAATAGGCAAGGGTCATCAACAGGATTCCCTAACAAGCAGGGAAAAGCCTTAGTGGGGATAATGATGTGTTCAATGGTTCTCACTTATTTCCTTCAAGAGCACATTTGTGCACTCTGAATACAAATGTTAAGAAATCTTCAAAATGTTTTAGTTTATCTTCTCTCTCTGATATTTTTTATAGTATTCTCATTGATTCTGGTGCTAAAAACTCCTTTATTGCAAAGGATTTTGTTCTCAACTACTCATTGACCATGTCAGAGCTCCCTGAAAAGATTCCTCTTTTCATTTTGGATTCCAATGAATCCACTTCCCTGTTCATCACCCATTATACCAAGTGGGTTATTGACTTGCCTTCATTCCCAAGCTTTGAATGGGAGTTCTTAATCATAGATTCACCCAAGGGAGAAGAACTGATATTGGGCTATGACTTCATTTACCATTTTACTCCCATTTTTGATTGGGAAAATGGATTTATTACCTATGATTGTAGCTATAAGGATTCTAGTGGTATTACTTCTCCTACTAGTAATGACTTTTCCACTTCTGTCAACAGTGTTGTTCTGGTTGGTGAACTTAAGACACCTTCCCTTCCTCCTTCTATCCTTATCCTTTCCATCATTGCCTCTCAGTCATTACTTCCATCAAGAGATGGAGTATTAAAAGAGATAAAAGATGTTGGAGAAGATGTTTCTATATCTTCCCTTCATCTCTTTCAAGGAGATATGGACCTTCCTCTTTTATCTTTTAATGCCTCCTTGGATGAGCAGTGGGATGAGGAGGAAGAGCCAGAAGAGATTGAAACTGTGCTGAAGGTTGTCCCTCTTGCTTATAACCAATATTTGGATTTATTCTCCAAGGTGAAAGCAGAACAATGTCCTACACAATGCGCCTGTGATCATCATATTGAGCTGGAGGGGATTCAGCCTCCAGTTAGTGTTATTTACTCTTTATCAAAGCATGAGTCAGAAATACTATGGGCCTACATCTCAGGGAATGTAGAGAGGCATTTCATCAGGTGCACCTGTCCTTTTTGTTAAGAAAAAGTGTGAGCCTTGAGGTATAATTTACATACCCAAATAGGCCACAATTATCTTAAAAATAAATGTTGAATTATGCATAACTCATAAGTCATGCGTATATCCAAAATTCATCATTTTTGATTTCAGAAAAGATGAATAACCTTTTATTGAGTAAGTAAATCCATGGATTTAAGACCAGATTTGGATTCTACACAAAAATTTACCTAGGGTAGCTCCACAGAGTGAATAAGCTCAAATTAACTCTTTGAGGTGGTAATATGGAAAATAATTAAATACCACATAAAAGATTCATGAAAATATTTGTTTTTCTTAATTTCACGCCAAAATAATGGGAATGTGAAAAATCCCATGTTACATATACACTACGAATAGTGTTATGCATGTTCTGGGAACTTAATATCATGGTATTCCTACATGGACTTTTGGTACACCCAAAGTGGATATCTCACTTGAAGCTTAATTTTCTATTTTGACGTGAAAAATAGGCAAGGGGGACAAAAGACATCAAAGCAAGCCAGGGTACCCAACTTCTGAGGCCTCAGAGGCATGGAAAGATCCAAAGCTTGGATCAAAGGCTGATCTTTGCCTAATTGGTAAACTAAAACCTTTTGTGAACTTGGTTACCATGTTACAACTGCAGTAAATCTTAAGAAAATAGCAAATAACCTGCTATTTTGATGTGCCAAGGAGGTAAAGAGCTACTTAGACTCCTGTAACCATGTCAATTCTTAATGAATTTCCATTGATAAACCCCAAAAGATTAATTAAAACCCTTTTTGGACTTGTATCCATTGATTTACCTCATAGCAACTGTAAGATGTGACTATGAAACTGATGATAATATTACTATTAATCAACAGTACTATGTCTGTTCTTATGAAATATAATAATAAAGTATTATTATAACCACAATTAAATAATTAAAAAATTATTTCTTTCACGTGTTAAGCACTACTAGTGATTTTAACAGTGAGCAAGTAATTGTCTACTAGAATCAATTACAAGAAGAATTTAATAATAAAAACTTCTTTATTAAAATAATAAAATTATTTTAATATATAATTATCTTTTACAAGAATAATTATAAAGATAATTCTTGAAGAAAACTATTACTAGAGAAAAACTTTAAGAATTAAGAATAAATGACTCACTAATACTCCAAAGAACTTATTGATAGATAAGAGTAGAGAAATTTGACGTGGAATTGTGGATTTAAGGGATCAAAAGGATTTATAACAGTATTACAACAATATATAGTTGGATTCTAGGATTTCACGTCTTTCTGGATGATTTGGAAAGATTTAAAACACTTAAGAATAGTTTTAACTAATACTTACTTGTTGGTAATAATGATTTAATAAATTGATAAGATGATGATGAGGAAAAAACAGCAAGAAGAGGCTTCTTTTAAGTCAACAACAGCTCACAGAGGCGTGCCATGGAGCAAACTGAAAAACCAATGAGTGAGAAAACAATAATCCTTTTTGGATTAATGATTGCATCATCTGTTGTCACGTAAGATTATCATAATTACTTAATTGATGCTTTTACGTGACTACCAACCCCAATATGGTTAAGAATAAAAGGAGTAAAATCTGTAAATCTTCTTTTATTCTAAAATAATCATTGATTTCTCAAAGTTATCAATGTTATTGCCAATTTCATCACAGGTTGTAATTACTGTGAATTTTTGAAGATTCAGTGTTTCGCGTAGAATGGTCAAAAATGGACTGTAAGTAAAACTTTTAATTTTACTAGTAAAACCATAATTCTTTTTGGTTGTACCATAGATAATACAGTTCTTCATTGGTCCTGAAAGTTTCAGGAAGATTCATTAAGAATTGTATTTTTAATGAATTTTTGAAGTTTTTACCTCATTTCTACGTAGAATTGCAAATAGGAGTATTTTGCTGGTTGCTATGAGGTAAATCAATGAATATGGATCCCAAAAGGGTTTAATTACTCTTTTAGGGTCTAGTCATGGAAAGTCATCAAGAATTGATGTGGTGACAGGAGCCTAAGTAGCTTATTACCTCCTTGGCACGTCAAAATAGCAGGTTATTTGCTATTTTTCTTATGATTACAGTAGGTGTAACTTGGTAACCAAGTTCCCAAAGAGTTTTAGTTTACCAATTGGGCCAAGATGAGCCATGAATCCATGCTCTGGAGCTATCCTCGCCTCTGAGGCCTCAGAAGTTGGGTACCCTGGCTCTCTTTGATGTCTTTTGTCCCCCTTGCTTAATTTTTACGTCAAAATAGTAATTTAAGCTTAAAGTGAGATATCCACTATGGGTGTACCAAAAGTCCATGTAAGAATACCATAATATTAAGTGCTCAAAACATGCATAACACTATTCTTAGTGTATATGTAACATGGGATTTCTCACTTTCCCATTATTTTGGCTAAAAATCAAGAAAAACAAAAATTTTCACGGATCTTTTATGTAGTATTAATGATGTGGTATTGAAGTACTTTCCATTTTACCACCTCAAATACTTAAATTGAGATTATTCACTCTATGGAGCTACCCTAGGTGAATTTTTGTGTAGAATCCAAATCTGGTCCTAAATCCATGGATTTACTTACTCAATAAAAAGTTATTCATCTTTTCTGAAATTGAAAATGATGAATTTTGGATATATGCATGACTTATGAGTTTTGCATAATTCAAAATTTCTTTTTAAGATAATTGTGGCCTATTTGGGTATGTAAAATATACCTCAAGGCTCACATTCCCTCCCACCAAAAAATAAAATTGTACTACAATTTTATTAGTGATAAAAGAATAAGGCCCCAAAGGGGGGTAATGTCCACTGTCCAACCTCTTCACATTACTCAGATCAAGTAATTTAAAGCACATTTATAGACATATTCAGGCTTGTGGCCTTCTTTCATGTCTAAATCTTCTTAAGAGTTTATCTGAGTCAGGTATTTCTGATTCTGCCATCCATTCATCTTCATGTACTGGATTTCTATATCTGACAAGATATGCTCTTTGATTTTTACCCCTAAGTCTCCTTTCTTTAATGACTTTCTTTATCTTTTTGTCTTCATTCTGTTCCACAGGTGGTACAGTTAAAGGAGTTGGGTTTCTTAAAGGAAACAATTCTTTATCAGCTGGTTGATAAGGTTTTATCAAGGTGACTGGAAATGTGGGGTGTTTATTTTCCAATTCACCACTCAATTCCACTTGAACTGCATTGGTTCCATGTAAAGCAACAATAACAAAAGGTCCTACATAAGAATCTTTAAGTTTCTTTGGGCCTTTGATATTATTAAAATTCAAGGTTGAAACTAGAACTAAGTCCCCTACTTTGAAGTCTGGTACTTTATGACTCTTGTCCCACTTCTGTTTTGCATAATCAAAAGCATCATCCATACTCTGTTTTGCATGGTATTTTACTTTATCTAGCATTAATTTGAAGCTGGAAGCTGTAGGATGAATGTCTATCAAGTCTTTCCTCAGTGTGTCTGCTGGGAGTCTTGGATTCCATCCTTTTTCTAACATAGCAGGAGTTTGTCCTGTGGAAGAGTGGACTGATGTCTTGTATGCCAATTCTAATGCAGGTATCAGAGTGCACCAGTCATGGGTAAAGCCATCTGAGTCTTTGAATTCTAATCCATAAGCACAAAATCTCCTGATCATGTCTTCTAAAGTTTGAATCATCCTCTCTGCTAGCCCATCTGTTTGAGGGTGATATGCTGTAGAGAATGATAACTTAGTCCCAAACAATCTATGAAGATTGGTCCAAAGTGCAGATGTGAATTTGGGATCTCTGTCACTTATGATATTTTTAAATAACCCTGTATGAGAAATAACTCTACTCCATAAAAGAAGAGCTGTATCCATAGCAGTGTCATCTTTATGACATGGTAAGAATATGGGAGTTTTGCTATATCTGTCTACAATGACTAAACAAGCATTATAACTTTTGTCACCACTTGGAGGAAGTGCTGTGACCCAATCCATGTGAACAACTTCCCAAGGGGATTTTGGTTCTTGAATATGGATCATCAATCCAAATTTCTTGCCTGTACTCCTGTTTGCTTTTTGGCATCTATCACAGGTATGGCAATACTCAATGGTTTTTTTCTCCAAGATGGCCACCATGCACAGTTTTTTACTTTTTCAAGTGTTCTGTCTTCTGATAGGTGTCCAGAGTAAATGCTATCATGGCATTCATGAAGAATGGTATTGATAAGCAATCTACTACACAGTGTCATCACACAAGAATGTTTTGTTCTATGGTAAATAATCCCATCAAACAAGTGAAATCTTCCTTCAGAATAGGAATTTTTCCAAACTTCATCTAGTGCATTAACCAAAGATGTGTCTTTGCAGTCTTTATCCAATAAAGAAGTCAAGATATGGCAATTCTTGTCTTGTTTATAAGACTCTCTGACCTCTTCAAAGAATTCAGTCCCAATATCAGTTATGTTAATTCCTTCAATTGGAATCTGTGGTTCAGCTTCCAAAGGTACATAAGCTGGGTTATCAAGAGTGTTGGCTAAAGCCCATATACTAAGTCCATCAGCATTTTTGTGGATGTTTCCTGCTTTATGAACTATAGTCATGTTTCCTCTATATTCTTGAATGGCTATTTGCCATCTCAACATATGTCTGTTGGGAGTTTTCATGTTAAGAAGTGATTTTACGGCATTACAGTCAGTTATCACTTCAAAAACACTGCCATCAAGGTAATAGTGTAATTTCTCAAGTGCCCATACCAAACATAAGCACTCCATTTGGCTTGCACCATATCTGGCTTCTGTTGGTTTGATTTGCCTTGAGATATAACAAATTGGTCCTTCTGTAGGTTTGTCATCAATAATCTGGACTTGATGTAGGGCTGCCCCTAGTCCATCTCCACATGCATCAATGTACAATTTAAAAGGAATATTCCAGTCAGGCATGAGGAGTAAAGGTGCTTCTGTAAGGGCTTTCTTTATCTTCTCATAAGCTTTAATTCTTTCCTGTGTCATCTCAAATACAGTCTGTTGATCACAGATTCTATAGAGTGACTTGGCTAGAATTGCAAAATCTTTCAAGTGTTGCCTATAGTAACTAGAAAATCCAAGGAAAGACATCATTTCTTTTTTATTCTGGGGTATTGGCTTAAGTAACACTGCTGCTACTTTATTCTTGTCAATACCCAAGCTCAAACCAGAAACAACATGTCCTAATGCTTTGAGTTCTTCAAAACCAAAATTGCATTTCTTAAGTGAAATTTTCATGTTCACTTCTGCAACTTTATGAAGTACTCTTGCAAGTCTTTCAAGGTGCAGAGACCATGAGTCAGAACATATAATAATATCATCAATATAAATGATAAGCCATCCTTCAGACAACTCTGTGGGGAAGATGGTATTCATCATTCTTTGATAATGAGATGGAGCATTTTTAATGCCAAATGGCATTCTAAGATACTCAAAAATGCCACAGTGGGTGATAATTCTAAGTAATTTCTTAGCTTTAGGCGTCAAAACATTTTGATGAAAGCCTTTCAATGCATCCATTGATGTTATATACTGGGCTTTAGACAATTGAGTCAAGGTTTCTTGAATTCTAGGGATTGGATACCTATCTGGAACTGTGTAGGTATTCAAAGCTCTAAAATCTCCAACCATTCTTGACTTATCATTATGCCATGCAATAATAACAGGTGTTGTCACTTCAACTTCCTCATTATGGCCTACTTTCCTTAGCACACCAAGTTGGATCAACTCTTGGATATGTTTTTCCAAGGCCTCTCTAGCTCTGGGACTGGCTGGATAAGCTGGTCTTCTAAGTACTGGTGGATATGGTCTGTCAATATTAAGAGTAATATCAACTTCATGTCCTCTTATAGCGCCTAATGGTTCATTATCAGAGGCAAATGCATTTTTATATGTGTATAACACATTAATAAGCTCATTCCTCATCTTTGGTGACAATTATTGATTAATTTGTGCTTCAACAAGTTGATTAGTCACAAATTCATCTTTGTAAGTATCTTTGACAGAAGATACTACAGATATCTGTTTTGGCATATTGGAGAAAGCAAATTTTTGTCTCTTGTTATCTCCAATTGTGAAATATCTGTCTTTATGGTTATTTATATCAATACCATAAATATTTAAGTAATCATTTCCAAGAATGATGTGCTGAGATGTGCAATTATCCATTACTACAATCTCAGTTTTCATTCTTACACTTCCTGCTGGATGTGGGAATACAATATTAGTGTCCAATATGCCCAAGGGGTACATATTGTTACTGGCACTACTGAATTGTACACCTTCTATTGGTAATAGATGGTTTTTCCATTCAGGAAGTATAATTTGGAGATAATCTTTGCCAACACAAGTGCAAAATGCCCCTGTATCCAAATTTACTTTGGCTTCAATATCACTCATCAGAACTGATGTGATACAGGATGCTCCAGCAGTATAACCCTTTCCTCTAGCAGGTTTTGTTTTACACATTCTGGCATCTTGGATATTGATCAGGTTGCAGCAATCTTCACTGTACTGTGGCAAGTGGGTATGGACTTCTGTGACCTCAAAGAAAGCTGAAATGTTTTCAATGGGATAGTCCTCCACTGGTGTATCTTCAGAGATTGCAGAATCTTGATCAGACTCCTCTTTCTCTTCAGTACACTGAATTTCTTCAATGACCTGAACTTCATTGATTTTTGTCTTCTTAGGACAAGTGTTGGCTAAATGTGAAGTACTTCCACATTTATGACACTTCAAGACAGGTCTTTCTGGTCTTCTTTCCTCTCTAGGAATCTTCGAGACTATTTTGGACTCTATTGGGTTTTTAATCCAAGTCTTACCAATTCTTGTCCTGGTAATGATATCTTCCAAAGCATTAATGTAGTCCTCTGTTGAACAAGGTTCCACACATCTGCTTTTGATAGCATGTTCCAATTCTCCTCCACACTTTCTTAATATTTTCATATTAATCATAGTGTCAGACATATCTGGGTGTAAAGCAGATAATCTGTCTTTTTGTTTGAAGAACCAAGTAAGTGGTTTGTCTTTTTCTGAGTTAAAAATGGAACTTTCAAAAGCATTCTCCATTTTAAACCTCCAAGAATTATTGGCCCATTTGGTAATCACTTCAGATTTCCACCAAGACCAGTCATGTTTACCATGATCAATCCTCATTTTGTAATACCATTTCTTTGCAGTTCTGGTAAACAAACAGTGTAATTTTCCCACTATGATTTCATCAGGTATATTAAAGTCTTCTTGCAACATATCAATAGTCCTGATGAATTCAATATGGTTGTATTCTCCTTCACCAGAGAATGTTGGCCATTCTTCTATTTTGGGAATATCTCTTGCAGAGTAGGCATTTTCTCCTAAGAATGGAGTCAAACTTTCTTTGACAGAAAGTTTTTCTTCAGTCAAAGGTGTAGAATGTCTTGGCATATGTGGTTCATGATTCTTATGAATTTGCTCCACACTTGCAATTATATCATTCTTCAATTTCTGCCTCTCACTGTCACTTTTTGCTAAATGTATAGCAAATTGATTGGTGTTCTTAACTATTTGTAAGACATGGTCTTCAAGAGTTTTAAGTCTATCATTTACTTTAAAAATGGAAGGATCCTCTGTGTCATTATTTTGACATTGGGTCTCAATTCTTTCACAAGCATTGCTAATTGACTCAAGGGTGACAGTTGTCAATTGATGCCAATCAGAATGTTGCTTGTCATTTTTCTTGAAATCATTGATGTCTAATGTAATTTGCTTCAACTTTGACTCAAGTTTGCCAATTTCTACACTAATACTTCTATGTACATCATTTATTTGCGTGGAAAAGTCCTGTTCATCCTTTCCTGCTCCTTGGCTGTGAATTCCATAAGAGTTCTGGCCATATTGAAGACACTGTCCACGGCTGAAGGCTCCAATTTGGGGATCCTGTACCCTTGTGGGTAAGGTCTGTGCCAATTGGCTTTGCCTTTTCCCTTGCCTTGATGGTTCTTGGGACCTCTCTGTTTCTTTTGAGGTCCTTTGGGCTTGTCCTTGGGCGCTTCTGGAGCTGGTTTGGAGCTGGTAGATGCCACTGGTGCCTCTGTCTCCAAAGCTGGAGTCATTTCCAACTCTTTCTTCTGGTCTATGGATAAAAGACTTTGGTTCTTCAACCAATTCTTTATCTTTTTGACCTTGTCTTTGCAAGACAGGGGGCTCCATCCTCCTAAGAGTTCTATGGTCTTATCCTGACCCAGAAAGCTCTTGATGTGTAAGTAGGAGTTCATGGCCCCCTGCCAAAGGCTTGGGCAGATTTCCCACTCCTCTTCCTTGGCTGCTCTGAACCAGTTTTTGTACTGGCATTGATATATTTCTATTGCTGCCACCTGAAAGTGGTTCAGCCCTGGAAATATTACCATAAATCAGTTCAGGCTCAGAATTTACGTCAAAATCTGTTGGTACAGACCTTGGGGAATGGGGGGCAACTCTGGCATCCTCCATATGTGCCTTTCTTGTGGAAGATTTGGCACTTCTGGATTTGGTCTTGCCTCTTCCTTGTCCACATCCATCTGGTTGGACTGAATAGTTGCTTCCATTTCTGGTATGCACCATTTTCACGTCAATTTAAAGATAAAAGGTGAGAATATAAGATAAAATACACACCTTTTGGTGGTAATTTAGCTTTTTCTGAGTTGAATAAGGTGCCTCTTTTAGCAATCTGCACCTCAATACTGTCTTCAGATTCTGGACTATTGATGTATCTTTTACTGAGTCTGTTACCAGCTGCACAGTATTTGATTAAAGACACTTAAAGAGAAAAAATATGATAAAAGAAATTATTTTTGTGTTTTAAGATATTTTTAAAAGATTTTTTATGAATTTTATTATTTTTTAATATTAAAAAAATTATTCTTTTTAAAGAAAAAAATCAAAATTCAAGATTTTGAATGAAAATTAATTCAGAGTAACTCAAAGAATAATTTTATAAGTTTTTGGATGTGAAAAAGCCACGTGTAAAACAGTATAAAATTAAACCAAATTCCTCAATGAAAAAGATTTCCAAAACAATTTCAAAAATAAGAATTATTTTGACTTTAAAATGAAAGAAAAAAATATTCAATTAATATATTTTAGAGCTTAAAAATATATTAATTAAGGGTACAAGGTTCAAAAAACACGGCCAGGCCCCCAAATGTAAGATGTGACTATGAAACTGATGATAATATTACTATTAATCAACAGTACTATGTCTGTTCTTATGAAATATAATAATAAAGTATTATTATAACCACAATTAAATAATTAAAAAATTATTTCTTTCATGTGTTAAGCACTACTAGTGATTTTAACAGTGAGCAAGTAATTGTCTACTAGAATCAATTACAAGAAGAATTTAATAATAAAAACTTCTTTATTAAAATAATAAAATTATTTTAATATATAATTATCTTTTACAAGAATAATTATAAAGATAATTCTTGAAGAAAACTATTACTAGAGAAAAACTTTAAGAATTAAGAATAAATGACTCACTAATACTCCAAAGAACTTATTGATAGATAAGAGTAGAGAAATTTGATGTGGAATTGTGGATTTAAGGGATCAAAAGGATTTATAACAGTATTACAACAATATATAGTTGGATTCTAGGATTTCACGTCTTTCTGGATGATTTGGAAAGATTTAAAACACTTAAGAATAGTTTTAACTAATACTTACTTGTTGGTAATAATGATTTAATAAATTGATAAGATGATGATGAGGAAAAAACAGCAAGAAGAGGCTTCTTTTAAGTCAACAACAGCTCACAGAGGCGTGCCATGGAGCAAACTGAAAAACCAATGAGTGAGAAAACAATAATCCTTTTTGGATTAATGATTGCATCATCTGTTGTCACGTAAGATTATCATAATTACTTAATTGATGCTTTTACGTGACTACCAACCCCAATATGGTTAAGAATAAAAGGAGTAAAATCTGTAAATCTTCTTTTATTCTAAAATAATCATTGATTTCTCAAATTTATCAATGATATTGCCAATTTCATCACAGGTTGTAATTACTGTGAATTTTTGAAGATTCAGTGTTTCACGTAGAATGGTCAAAAATGGACTGTAAGTAAAACTTTTAATTTTACTAGTAAAATCATAATTCTTTTTGGTTTTACCATAGATAATACAGTTCTTCATTGGTCCTGAAAGTTTCAGGAAGATTCATTAAGAATTGTATTTTTAATGAATTTTTGAAGTTTTTACCTCATTTCTACGTAGAATTGCAAATAGGAGTATTTTGCTGGTTGCTATGAGGTAAATCAATGAATATGGATCCCAAAAGGGTTTAATTACTCTTTTAGGGTCTAGTCATGGAAAGTCATCAAGAATTGACGTGGTTACAGGAGCCTAAGTAGCTTATTACCTCCTTGCCACGTCAAAATAGCAGGTTATTTGCTATTTTTCTTATGATTAGAGTAGGTGTAACTTGGTAACCAAGTTCCCAAAGAGTTTTAGTTTACCAATTGGGCCAAGATGAGCCATGGATCCATGCTCTGGAGCTATCCACGCCTCTGAGGCCTCAGAAGTTGGGTACCCTGGCTCTCTTTGATGTCTTTTGTCCCCCTTGCTTAATTTTTACGTCAAAATAGTAATTTAAGCTTAAAGTGAGATATCCACTATGGGTGTACCAAAAGTCCATGTAAGAATACCATAATATTAAGTGCTCAAAACATGCATAACACTATTCTTAGTGTATATGTAACATGGGATTTCTCACTTTCCCATTATTTTGGCTAAAAATCAAGAAAAACAAAAATTTTCACGGATCTTTTATGTGGTATTAATGATGTGGTATTGAAGTATTTTCTATTTTACCACCTCAAATACTTAAATTGAGCTTATTCACTCTATGGAGCTACCCTAGGTGAATTTTTGTGTAGAATCCAAATCTGGTCTTAAATCCATGGATTTACTTACTCAATAAAAAGTTATTCATCTTTTCTGAAATTGAAAATGATGAATTTTGGATATATGCATGACTTATGAGTTTTGCATAATTCAAAATTTCTTTTTAAGATAATTGTGGCCTATTTGGGTATGTAAAATATACCTCAAGGCTCACAGCAACCAGGAAAACACTGATATTTGCAATTCTACATAGAAATGAGGTAACAATTTCAAAAATTCATTAAAGATAAAATTCTTAATAAATCTCCCTGAAGCCTTCAGGACCAATGAAGAACTGTATTATCAATGGTAAAACCAATAAGAATTATGGTTTTAATAGTAAAACTAAAAGGTTTACTTACAGTCTATTTTTGGTTATTCTATGTGAAACACTGAATCTTCAAAATTTCACAGTAATTACCACCTGTGATTAAATTTCCAATAACATTGATAACTTTGAGAAATCAATGATTATTTTGGAATAAAAGAAGATTTACAGATTTTACTCCTTTTATTCTTAACCATATTGGGGTTGGTTGTCAGCCTGTGACTCAAAACCAGAGCACAAGCATGACAGCCAAAATACCATAAACCAATGGTATAGCCAAAATACCACCAAAACATGGAGCTGAGCCAAATTAGCTCAGAAGGTATCAAAAGAAAGAGGAAACTCACCTCTTCCTGAAAATATAAGTCCCATCACCATAGGACAAGAAATAACAAAGTTATTCCTGCTCAAAGTCATTGCTGAGCATAAACCTTAATTTTCACCTCTCATCTAAAATCTAGAAGGAGAGGCTTAACCCCATCAAATGGGTACTCAAAATGAATCTCTAAGCCAGGGCTATCCAATGGTACCAGCCAAACTGAGCTAGCACCAGTATTACTTGAGTTATGGTCAAATTCAGACCAAATAAGGGTGAACAAAACATTCACCTCTCATCTAACTTTTACAGCTTTAGTGTGAGATACCTGAAGTGGGGTCTTTTTGGAAAGCGCACAATCAGGGCTATCTGATGGTGCCATCCATTTCCTCATAACTCAACTACAACAGAAGTTATTGGCCAAACAAGCTTAATACAGCTTTTGGCCAGACCACGCCAATGTACAAAAATACTTGTACATGGGATAACTTTGTCATATTTAATGATAACCATGTCAAGTTGGGTACCATTGTGTAGAGCTCATACAGAGCTATTCAATGAACCAACGTTGAGCTTGATATCTCAAAAACTGACAGAGTTATGACCATTTTAAGGTCAAAATCCCACCTGCTGTCAGATACAGCCTTACCATGGGATAATATCCCATAAACATGAATATGAGGTGTCAAATAGACGAAGAAGCATGTTTTTACTTCAATACCTCATATGTCAGTCAATACTGGGGTCCCATACAGTTTCTGTACAGCATTCTACACGTCATACACGTCAGAATTGGGCTGTGAGGTCCCCAGATGAAAATTTCCACCCTGTATTGGTGAAAACTGCCCAGATGTGGTTTCAAAACCACATCTGAGCCCAATACAGGGTATACAGGCTGTTTGCAAACCACAAGCCTGTCATAGAGAGTGAAAAATCTTCACTTCCTCTACGTGGAAAGGTCTAGCAGCCTTTCCACCCCAATTTCAGGATAAAAGGAGGGCTTTTCACAGCCAAAATCCTCTCCTCATCCTGCTCTTGAATAACCTACGTAGTAAACTGTCAAAAACAGTTTTACTCTTGGTTAAATAATCAGGTATAATTATAATCTTTAATTATTGTAGACTTTATTATTGTAATCCAACAGATAAAGCCTGCACCCAGGGTTCTCAATAGCGCTCACCACCACTATTTCTTAATAGTAGAACCCTTTTATCTTATTATAACCTTTATAACTCTTTTTTTAAATCATTTTCTGTCGTGTCACATACACAGTTAAAGTTGTAATTAGCCTAGTTATACCTTTATCATAGTATCATCCTGACATTGGTAGTCATGTAAAAAGCATTCATTAAGTAATTATGATAATCTTACGTGACAACAGATGATGCAACCAATAATCCAAAAGGGTTTATTGTTTTCTCACTCACTGGTGTTTCAGTTTGCTCCATGGCACGCCTCTTTGAGATGTTGTTGACTTAAAAGAGGCCTCTTCTCGCTGTTTTTTCCACATCATCATCTTATTATCCATTTATGTCATTGTTACCAACAAGTAAGTATTAGTTAAAGCTATTCTTAAGTGTTTTCATTGTTTCAGAATCAATCAGAAAGACGTGAAATCATAGAATACAACTATATATTGTTGTAATACTGTTATAAATACATTTTGATCCATTAAATCCACAATTCTACGTCAAATCTCTCTATCTTATCTTTCAATAAGCTCTTTAGAATATTAGTGAGTGATTTATCTTTAATTCTTAAAGTTTTTCTCTAAAAAATTAGTTTTCTTGAAGAATTATATTTATAATTATTCTTGCAAAAGATAATTATATATTAAAATAATTTTATTATTAAGATCTTGTAATTGATTCTTGTAGACAATTACTGCTCACTGTTAAAATAACTAGTAGTTTTTAACATGTGAAAGAAATAATTCTCTAATTATTTAATTGTGGTTATAATAATATTTTATTATTATATTTCATAAGAACAGACATAGTAATGTTGATTAACAGTAATATTATCATCAGTTTCATAGTCAAATCTTACATTTAGGGGCCTTGCCGTGTTTGGTGAGCCTTGTACCCTTAATTAATATATTTTTAAGTTCTAAAATATATTAATTTAATAATATTTTTTCCTTTCATTTTAAAGTTAAAATAATTTATATTTCTGAAATTGTTTTGGAAATATTTTTCATTGAGGAATTTGGTTTAATTTTATACTGTTTTTACACATGGCTTTTTCACATCCAAGAGGTTATGAAATTATTCTTTGAGTTACGCTGAATTAATTTTTTATTCAAAATCTTAAATTTCAATTCTTTCTTTAAAAAGAACAATTTTTTTGATATTAAAAAATATAAAACTTATAAAAAAGAATTTTTCTCTTTTATAATATTTTTTCTAGTGTCTTTAATCAAATACTGTGCAGTTGGCAACAGACTCAGTAAAAGATATATCACTAGTCCACAATCTTCAGAAGCAGAATTGGAAGACAGTATTGAGGTTCAAATTGCTAAAAGAGGCACCTTATTCAACTCAGAAAAGAATAAATTACCACCAAAAGGTGTGTGTTTATCTCATATTTTCACTTTTTTATCTTTGCATTGACATGAAAATGGTGCATACCAGAAATGGAAGCAAATATTAAGTCCAACCAGATGGATGTGGACAAGGAAGAGGCAAGAACAAATCCAGAAGTGCCAAGTCTCCCTCACGAAAGACACATTTGGAGGATGCCAGAGTTGCCCCCATTCACCAAGGTCTGTACCCACAGATTTTGACATGAATTCTGAGCCTGAACCGATTCATGATAATATTTCCAGGGCTTAACCATTTTCAAGTGGCGGAAATGGAAATATATCAATGCCAATACAAAAATTGGTTCAGAGCAGCCAAAGAAGAGGCTCGGGAAATATGCCCAAGCCTTTGGCAGGGGGCCATGAACTCTTATTTACACATCAAGAGCTTTCTGGGCCAGGAGAAGACCATAGAGCTCTTAGGAGGTTGGAGCCCATTGTCTTGCAAAGACAAGGTCAAAAAGATAAAGAATTGGTTGAAGAACCAAAGACTTTTATCCATAGACCAGAAGAAAGAGTTGGAAATGACTCCAGCTTTGGAGACAGAGGCCCCAGTGGCATCTAACAGCTCCAAACCAGCTTCAGAAGTGTCCAAGGACAAGCCAAAAGGACCTCAGAAGAAGCAGAGAGGTCCCAAGAACCATCAAAGCAAGGGAAAAGGCAAAGAAAATTGGCACAGACCTTACCCACAAGGGTACAGGATCCCCAAATTGGAGCCTTCAGCTGTGGAAAGTGTATTCAACATGGCCAGGACTTTGATGGAATTCACAGCCAAAGAGGAGGAAAGGATGAACAGAACTTTTCCAAAGAAATAATAGATCAGATACATTTTGTTCAATCTAATATTCATGTAGCCCTTGGTAAATTTGATGCAAAGATAAATAAACTTACATCAGACATAAGTGAATTAAAAAGAAATGAAAAAAGATATACTGAATGGTATCAAGTGGCAAATGCCAGAATTGATTCAATTATTAATACATGTAACAGAATTGAAAGTACTTGTCAGATTCAGAATGATGAAATGGAAGATCTTTCAATTTTTTAAATGAATTATCAGCTTAAAATTCTAAAAGATCATGGCTTAGAAATAGTTGAAAATACCAATCCGTTTGCTATAAATTTAGCAAAAATTGACAGTGAAAGGCAGAAGTTAAAGAATGAAATCATTGCAAATTTAGAACAAATTCATAAGAATTATGTACCACATATGCCAAGACATTCTACACCTTTGACTGAAGAAATACTTTCTGTTAAAGGAAGTTTAACCCCATTCTTAGGAGAAAATGTTATCTCTGAAAAGGATATTCTCAAATTGGAAGAATGGCCAACATTCTCTGGTGAAGGAGAATATAACCATATTGAGCTCATCAGGGCTATTGATATGTTGCAAGAAGACTTTTGTAAGGTTTGTCTATGAAACTCTTGATAATAGTAGCAAAATCAAGAGTACTATGACTGTCCTCAGTAGAAATATATAATATAACAAAGTATTATAAACACAAATTTAAATATAATTATTAAAAATAATTATATAAAAAAAATAAATTTAATTATTATTATAAAAATATAGTAATAAAAAAAATATTAATAATTATAATAAACCATAATTATTCTATTATTGTTATAGTCACTGACAGCTATAACAATAAGAAGTGTAAAGCTCTTAATGAGACAATTACATGTGGAAATATGAATATTAACCACTTATAAAGAATATAAATACTATTTATAAAAGAACTATAACACACACTGTGCAGAAATAATTCTTATAGAATAAAAATTCTATATAAAAAAACTAATACTTAGATAAAAAAAGATATAGAACTTTAAAGAAAACTTACTTATAATATTTTTTTAATACAACAAGTCAAACAACAACAGTTATTATATTAAATAAGAATTATAAGTTAAAAACACGCCAAAAATCAATATTTTTAAAGATAAAACAACTTTTTATGATAAAAATTATGATTAAAGAGTTTTTAAGAGGAATTTGTGGATTTTAGAAGATATTTAAGATGATAATTTCATACTATAAAATATATTATTGATGATTACAACAATAATATGAATTCTAGAATTTCAATTATTTAATTCACAATTAATAAAGAATAAAATACCTTAAGAATTACTTTCATAATAAGATTTTATAGATAATAAAACTTTACCTGTTTTAAATTTCTAATATGATTGGATTGATAATGAATGATGGACAAAAACAGTGATGAAAAGACTCTTTTTATGTCTTCAGAGCAGCTCTCATGATTCATAATGAATATAAAGGGCGTGCTCAGGTAAAAAATGAAAAACTATACTTAAAAACAAAGTTCCTAACTTAAGGCGACTTGTTTTTAATTCCAATTTAAAGTTACCAGTGTTATTCTTAACTCCATGTAACTTTAATCCTCATTTAAACTAATTATTTTAAGGTTTCAATATAAATAAACTTATTTATATTCAAGTTCATCACATGAACAACTTAAAAATAGAGTTTCAAGCAGAAATCTCTTAAACTCAATTTTTAATTAATTTTTAAAGAAATCATAATTTTCTTCGAGCTTAATTAAAAGAGTAAATTTCCAGGATAATTACCCAGGAAATTTATTTATAAAAGATACTTAGAAATTAATTTATATGTAGATAATATTAAATTATAAGCTGTGTGAAATATTCAAGCAAATCCATTAAGAATTGGATTTTGAATGAATTTTTGAAGTTATTGCTATTTTTCCACGTAAAATAGCAATACACACCAAACCTTAGCTTTTGATAAGGTTTTAATGCTTGTAACTTTAAAGTTTTAAGCTTATTTAAGGTTTTTAAACTTGATTAAGCTTTTACAGCTCTTAAAACCTTGATTTCAAGCCTGCATATTGGATTTACCCTTTGGCAGCTTGAGATTCCTGTCCAAATTGGGATAAAACCAGTTTAAACTTTAAGGTTGGATCAAAGTCTAATCTTAAAGTTTAAATAAGGTTGAAAATCCTCCAATACAGGTGGAAAACCTTATTTGAATCATTGCAGATCCAAAAAGTTGGGTACCCCAGCTCTATTTGGTCTTTTTCCTTTGTCCCACCTTTTTGCGTGGATTTTGCCCTTTTATTTATTTAAAGCCATACCATGGCTTTAAACCCTTTTAAATTGAGCTCACGCAGGATTTACATTTGGTATGGCAAATCCTTAGCCAATTCAGTAAATATACACCACACCTCAATTTTAACTAAAATTTTGGTAAGTTTGCATTAACCTTATGCAACTTTAAATTTAAGCTTATTTAAGCTTAAATTTAACAATTTAAAAAAATGTTAAAAAAGTTACATTAGTACTGTGAGATTCTTAAATCTTCTAATAACACAAGAAATGAGTGTTTTTGGGTATAACACCTTATGGATGTACCCTAGGTCATCTTTGGTGTAGAATCCAAAAATGACATAATATTTATAACTTTGTTTATCCAAACAAAAGTTGTACTTATTTTTTGTTATTTTTTATTTTAATTTCAACTAAAAAGTCTGTTGAAGAAAAAATTAACTGTTTATAAAATCATTTGTGGCCTTATGGGTATGTTATACATACCTCACAGGCTCACAACTTTCATATACCTGATGAAATCATAGTGGGAAAATTACACTCTCGGTTTACCAGAACTGAAAAGAAATGGTATTAAAAGATGAGAATGGATCATGGGAAACATGATTGGTCTTGGTGGAAGTCTGAAGTGATTACCAAATGGGCCAAAAATTCTTGGAGGTTTAAAATGGAAAATGCTTTTGAAAATGCCATTTTTAACTCAGAGAAAGATAAACCACTTACCTTGTCCTTCAAGAAGAAAGACAGATTATCTGCTTTACACCCAGATATGTCTGACACTATTATTAATATGAGAATATTAAGAAAGTGTGGAGGAGAACTGGAACATGCTATCAAAAGCAGATGTGTGGAACCCTGTTCAACAGAGGGCTACATTAATGCAATGGAAGATATCATTACAAGGACAAGAATTGGTAAAACGTTAACCAAAATTCCTATGGAATCCAAGATAGTCTCAAAGATTCTCAGAGAGGAAAGAAGACCAGAAAAATCTGTCTTGAAGTGTAATAAATGTGGAAGTAATTCACATTTAGCTAAAACTTGCACCAAAAAGACAAAAATCAACGAAGTTCAAGTCATTGAAGAAGCTCATTGTACTGAAGAGAAAGAAGAATCTGATCCATATTCTGCAATCTCTAAAGACACACCGGTGGAGTACTAGCCCATTGAAAACATTACAGCTTTCTTTGAGGTCACAGAAGTCCATACCCACTTACCACAGTACAGTGAAGATTGCTACAACCTGATCAATATCCAGGATGACAGGATGTGTAAGACCAAACCTGCTAGAGGAAAAGGTTATACTGCTGGAGCATCCTGTATCACATCAGTTTTGATGAATGATATTGAAGCAAAAGTCAATTTAGATACAGGGGCATTTTGCACTTGTGTGGGCAAAGATTATCTCCAAGTTATACTTCCTGAATGGAAAAACCATCTCTTACCAATAGAAGGTGTGCAATTTAGTAGTGCCAGTAACAATATATACCCCTTGGGTGTATTAGACACTAATCCTGTATTCCCACACCCAGCAGGAAGCATAAGAGCGAAAACTGAGATTGTGGTGATGGACAATTGCACATCTCAGCATATCATTTTTTCGAAATGATTACGTGAATATTTATGGTATTGACATCAATAATCATAAAGACAGATATTTCACAATTGGAGAGAACAAAAGACAAAAAATTGATTTTTCCAATATGCCAAAACAAATATTAATAGTATCTTCTAAAAATGATACTTATGAGGAGGCATTTGTGTCTAATCAACTTGTTGAAGCACAAATTAATCCATTATTGTCACCAAAGATAAGGAATGAACTTATTAATGTGTTATACACATACAATAATGCATTTGCCTCTGATAATGAACCATTAGGTGCTATAAAAAGACATGAAGTTGATATTACTCTTAATATTGACAGACCATATCCTCCAGTGCTTAGAAGACCAGCTTATCAAGCCAGTCCCAGAGCTAGAGAAGCCTTGGAGAAACATATCCAAGAGTTAATCCAACTTGGTATACTAAGGAAAGTAGGCCATAATGAGGAAATTGAAGTGACAACACCTGTTATTATTGCCTGGGATAATGATAAGTGAAGAATGGTTTGAGATTTCAGAGCATTGAATACCTACACAGTTCCAGATAGGTATCCAATCCCTAGAATTCAAGTGTAAGATGTGTCTATGAAACTGATGATAATATTACTTTTAATCAACAGTACTACGACTGTTCTTATGAAATATAATAACAAAATGATATTATAACCACAGTTAAATAATTAAAGAATTATTTCTTTCACGTGTTAAACACTACTGGTGATCTTAACAGTGAGCAACAAATTGTCTACAAGGATCAATTACGAGAAGATTTTAATAATAAAACTTTTTTTTATTAAAATAATAAAATTATTTTAATAAATAATTATCTTTTGAAAGAATAATTATAATTGCAATTCTTGAAGAAAACTAATTTTTTAGGGAAAAACTTCAAGAATTAAAGATAAACCACTCACTAATACTCCAAAGAACTTATTGAAAGATAAGATAGAAAGATTTGACATAGAATTGTGGATTTAAAGGATCAAAATAAATTTATAAGAGTATTGCAACAATATATAGTTGTATTCTATGATTTCACGTCTTTCTGATTAATTTTTAAACAATGAAAACACTTAAGAATAGCCTTAACTAATACTTACTTGTTGGTAACAATGATATAAATGGATAATAAGATGATGATGTGGAAAAAACAGCAAGAAGAGGCCTCTGTTAAGTCAACAACAGCTCACAGAGGCATGACATGGAGCAAACTGAAAAACCAGTGAGTGAGAAAACAATAAACCCTTTTGGATTATTGATTGCATCATCTGTTGTCGCGTAAGATTATCATAATTACTTAATTGATGCTTTTACGTGACTACCAACCCCAATATGGTTAAGAATAAAAGGAGTAACATCTGTAAATCTTCTTTTATTCCAAAATAATCATTGATTTCTCAAAGCTATCAATGTTATTTCCAATTTCATCACAGGTTGTAATTCCTGTGAATTTTTGAAGTTTCAGTGTTTCACGTAAAATAGTCAAAAATGGACTGTACGTAAGACTTTTAATTTTACTAGTAGAACTGTAATTCTTTTTGGTTGTACCATAGATAATACAGTTCTCCATTGGTCCTGACAGTTTGAGAATGATTTATCAAGAATTGTAGTTTTAATGAATTTTTGAAGTTTTTACCTCATTTCTACGTAGAATTGCAAATATCAGTGTTTAACTGGTAGCTATAAGGTAAATCAATGGATACAAGTCCAAAAAGGGTTTTAATTACTCTTTTGGGGCTTATCCATTGAAAATCATTAAGAATTGACATGGTTACAGGAGTCTAATAAGTTTTTTACCTCCTTGGCACATCAAAATAGCAGGTTATTTGCTATTTTCTTAAGATTTACTGTAGTTGCAACCTGGTAACCAAGTTCCCAAAGTGTTTTAGCTTACTAATTGGGCCAAGATCAGCCATGTATCCAAGCTTTGGAGCTGTTCACACCTCCGAGGCCTCAGAAGTTGGGTACCCTGGCTCTCTTTGATGTCATTTGTCCCCCTTGCTTATTTTTCACGTCAAAATAGAAATTTAAGCTTCAAGTGAGATATCCACTATGGGTGTACCAAATGTCCATGTAAGAATACCATGATATTAAGTGCTCAAAACATGCATAACACTATGCTTAGTGTATATTTAACATGGGATTTCTCACATTCCCATTATTTTGGCATGAAATTAAGAAAACCAAAAATTTTCACGGATCTTTCATGTGGTATTGATGATGTGGTATTGAAGTATTCTCCATATTACCACCTCAAAGAGTTAGTTTGAGCTTATTCACTCTATGGAGCTACCCTAGGGGAAGTTTTGTGTAGAATCCAAATCTGGTCTTGAATCCATGGATTTACTTACTTAATAAAAGGTTATTCATCTTTTCTGAAATAAAAAATGATGAATTTTGGATATATGCATGACTTATGAGTTATGCATAATTCAAAATTCATTTTTAAGATGATTGTGGCCTATTTGGGTATGTAAAATATACCTCAAGGCTCACATCAAGAAACCTTGACTCAATTGTCTAAAGCCAAGTATTTAACATCAATGGCTTCATTGAAAGGCTTCCATCAAAATGTTTTGACGCCTAAAGCTAAGAAATTACTTTGAATTATCACTCACTGTGATATTCATGAGTATCTTAGAATGCCATTTGGCATTAAAAATGCTCCATCTCATTATCAAACAATGATGAATACCATTTTTCCCACAGAAGTGTCTTAAGGATGGCTTATCATTTATATTGATGATATTATCATATGTTCTGAGTCTTGGTCTTTGCACCTTGAAAGACTTGCAAGAGTACTTCACAAAGCTGCAGAAGTGAACATTAAAATTTCACTTAATATATGCAATTTTGGTTTTGAAGAACTCAAAGCATTAGGACATGTTGTTTCCGGTTTAAGCTTGGGTATTGAAAAAAACAAAGTAGCAGCAGTGTTACTTAAGCCAATACCCCAGAATAAAAAAGAAATGATGTCTTTTCTTGGATTTGCCAGTTATTATAGGCAACACTTGAGAGACTTTGCAATTCTAGCCAAGTAAATATATAGAATCTGTGATCAACAGACAGTATTTGATATGACACAGGAAAGAATTAAAGCTCATGAGAAGATAAAGAAAGCTCTTGCAGAAGCACCTTTACCCCTGATGCCTGACTGGAATATTCCTTTTAAATTGTACATTGATGCATGTGGAGATGGATTAGGGGCAGCCCTACATCAAGTCCAAATTATTGATGACAACCCTACAGAGGGACCAGTTTGTTATATCTCAAGCCAAATCAAACCAACAGAGGCCAGATATGGTGCAAGCCAAATGTAGTGCTTATGTTTGGTATGGGCACTTGAGAAATTACACTATTATCTTGATGGAAGTGCTTCTGAAGTGATAACTGACTGTAATGCAGTAAGATCACTTCTTAACATGAAAACTCCCAACAGACATATGTTGAGATGGCAAATAGCCATTCAAGAATATAGAGGAAACATGAAAATAGTTCAAAAATCAGGAAACATTCACAAGAATGCTGATGGACTTAGCAGGTGGGCATTAGCCAACACTCCTGATAACCCAGCTTATGTACCTTTGGAAGCTGAACCACAGATTCCAATTGAAGGGATTAACATAACTGATACTGGGAGTGAATTCTTTGAAAAGGTCAGAGAATCTTATAAGAAAGACAAAAACAGCCATATCTTGACTTCTTTATTAGATAAAGACTGCAAATATACATCTTTAGTCAATGCACTGGATTAAGTTTGGAAAAATTCCTATTCTGGAGGAATATTTCACTTGTTTGATTGGATTATTTACCATAGAACCAAACATTCTTGTGTAATGACATTATGCAGCAAATTACGTATCAATACCATTCTTCATGAATTTCATGATAGCATCTACTATGGACACCTGTCAGAGGACAGAACACTTGAAAAAGTGAAGAACTGTGCATGGTGGGCATCTTGGAGAAAAGAAACCATTGAATATTGCCATACCTGTGACATATGTCAAAAGGCAAACAGGAGTGCAGGCAAGAAATTTGGACTTATGATCCATATTCAAGAATCAAAATCCCCTTGAGAAGTATTTTACATGGATTGGGTCACAGCAATTTCTCCAAGTGGTGACAAAAGTTATAATACTTGTTTAGTCATTGTAGACAGATATAGAAAGACTCCAATATTCTTACCATGTCATAAAGATGACACTTCTATGGATACAGGTCTTCTTCTATGGAGTAGAGTTATTTCTCATACAGGATTTTTTAAGAATATCATAAGTGACAGAGATCCCAAGTTCACATCTGCACTTTGAGCCAATCTTGATAGATTGTTTGTGACTAAGGTATCATTCTCTACAGCATATCACCCTCAAACAGATGGGCTAGCAGAGAGGATGATTCAAACTTTAGAAGACATGATCAGGAGATTTTGTGCTTATGGGTTAGAATTCAAAGACTCAGATGGCTTTACCCATGACTGGTGCACTCTTATACCTGCATTAGAATTGGCATAAAGGACATCAGTCCATTCTTCCACAGGAAAAACTACTTCTATGTTAGAAAACGGATGGAATCCAAGACTCCCAGCAGACACACTGAGGAAAGACTTGATTGACATTCATCCTACAGCTTCCAGCTTTGTCAGCCTGTGACTCAAAACCAGAGCACAAGCATGACAGCCAAAATACCATAAACCAATGGAATAGCCAAGATACCACCAGAACATGGAGCTGAGCCAAATCAGCTCAAAAGGTATCAAACGAAAGAGGAAACTCACCTCTTCCTGAAAATATAAGTCCCATCACCATAGGACAAGGAATAACAAAGTTATTCCTGCTCAAAGTTATTGCTGAGCATAAACCTTAATTTTCACCTCTCATCTAAAATTTAGAAGGAGAGGCTTAACCCCATCAAATGGGTATTCGAAATGAAGCTCTAAGCCAGGGCTATCCAATGGTATCAGCCAAACTGAGCTAACACCTATATTACTGGAGTTATGGTCAATTTCAGGCCAAATAAGGGTGAACAAAACATTCACCTCTCATCTAACTTCTACAGTTTTAGTGTGGGATACCTGAAGTGGGGTATTTTTGGAAAGAGCACAATCAGGGCTATCTGATGGTGTCATTCATTTCCTCATATCTCAACTACAGAAGAAGGTATGGGGCAAACAAACTCAATACAGCTTTTTGCCCAAAACACGCAAATGTACAAAAATCTTGTACATGGGATAACTTTGCCATATTTAATGATACCCATATCAAATGAGGTACCATTGTGTAGAGCACATATAGGGCTACACACTGAACAAATTCTGGGGTTGATATCTCAAGAACTGACAAAGGTATAGCTGATTTAAGGTCAAAATCCCACCTGCTGTCATATACAGCCTTACCATGGGATAATATCCCATAACAATAAATATGAGGTGTTAAATAGACAAAGAAGCATGTTTTTACTTCAATACCTCATATGTCAGTCAATACTGGGGTCCCATACAGTTTCTGTACCGCATTCTACGCGTCATACACGTCAGAATCAGGCTGTGAGGTCCCCAGATGAAAATCTTCACCCTGTATTGGCGAAAAACGCCCAGATGTGGTTTCAAAACCACATCTGAACTCAATACAGGTTATACAGGCTGTTTGCAAACCACAAGCCAGTACCAGAAAGTGAAAGATCTTTACTTCCTCTATGTGGAAAGGTCTAGCACCCTGTCCACCCCATTTCAGGATAAAAAGGAGGCTTTTCACAGCCAAAATCCTCTCCTCATCCTGCCCTTGAATAACCTACGTAGTAAGCTGTCCAAAACAGTTTTACTCTTGGGTAATAAACAGGTATAATTATATATTTAATTATTGTAACTATTATTATAGTAACCCAACTGGTAAGATTGCACCCTGGGTTCTCAGTAGCGCTCACCACCACTATAATCCAATAGTAGAACCCCTTAATTATTTTATAAATCATCTTAAAAATAAAAAAACCTATATTTTAAATCAATTTTCTATGTGTCACAGTCATAATTCTAGTTGTAAATACTCTTATTACCACTTCAATATAGACTCAGCCTGACATTCTGGGGGCCTGGCCGTGTTTTTGACTTATTTTTTGGACCTTACAAGTAAGTTTTTCTCTTCTTTATCATTTATTGACACCTGTTTTACTTTTTTTTAGGCGTCAGTTTCTGTTCAAAAATATATTTTATATATATTTTTTCTTTAATTTTTGAAATACTCACATATTTTAAGGTATCTGTCACGTGGCTTATAACCACAAGACTAGTATTTTGGCGTGTTTTGTATATAAAAACACTTTAAGCCACTAATACAGCCTTAATTCTTAAGTGAATTAAGACAGCTCATACTGATAAACCAACAGTTGAGGCGTGTTTGGGCACATTGTTAACTCAATTACCTTGTAATACACCATTCTTTTGACAGATTATACTTGCTAATTACAAGTATTCTGTGAGATATTTGCATACAAACAGTATACCATATATCAGTAAGCTGTATTTTTGACGTGGAATTGTTAATTCAATTACATTGTCACCATACAAGGGCATCTGTAGTAACATACAAGCCCAGAGGCCATTCTTAGACGTGCAAAACAAGCCTTTTAAGAAGTCTTGACTGGAATAAGCCCTCTTTTTTCCTGCTTTGATTAAGTGGAAGAAAGCTTCATACCACTTGAGACCCAGTCACAGGCCAACATACCAAAGGGAAGCAAGGGAAAAGGAAAAAGACTTCGTGAAGGCCTCATTACAGCCAAAAAGTGGACACCAATAGCCACTAAGAGGAGTAGAAAACCACAAAACTCTGCTTCCATACAAGGTAAACCAACCTTAACCACTTGTACAGGAAATATTACAATTATTAACCCAGTTGTAACTTCCAAAGGCAAACTGCCCAAGTCAGCAGACAATAAATTTGTACAAGGCACATTCAAAGGTAAATACCCTAAGAACATAAAGTTTTTGACTGCTTGCAAACACTGATATGTCCCCTGCATACCTCAGAGATCTTGGCTTCCAAAGGAACCAGCCAGAGGACAGAGAAGGATTGTCCAGAACCAGAAGACCAGGAAGAGGACACCTTGGACACAGTGGTGGATGGCAAAACAATGAGGGGGATAATATCAATCTTGCCATTCACACTCCAATTCAACAGAAACCTCAAACCAGAGGACTGGAAGGATATGGATCAAGTTCTTCAGATCCACCAAATCCTCAAAGACTTATTTCAATGGAGCATGGACAACAAGAGGTTCAACCTAGCAACTCACTGGGCAGAACTTGGATCAAGTTGCCAGAAGATCTGTCTCAGAGAGATAGACTTCAAAGACCTTATGGAAATCACCAAAGGTTGGAATCCTACCAGGCAGCACAGACTCCTGGAGGCAAGGGCACAGAGGATAAGGGAGAATCAAGCCACTATCCAAGCTATAGAAGAACAGTTAACCCAGACAGGGCCTACTCAGATTCCTTCAGGTTGACAAGGAGCAGGCCAAATCAGCTCTCCAGTGGCTTCACACCATTCAGAAACCAGCAGATCAGTGGCCAAGAGTCACCATTCTTCACAATTACAGGAGGTTTCCAGGAGAAGACAAGGGAACAAGGGCAAGAACAAAACCTCCTTCAACCAGAGGAGGAAAGAATCAGATCCCATGATCCAGAAGCTGTTAGATTTGGCAAAAGAAGTACACAAGAACCAGAAGTAGTTGTAAACCACTCTAGAATCAGTAGTCCTAGTAATAGAAACATTACCCCCACTCAGACTGAAAATAACATTGTCACATCTGAGAGTAACATCAACAGTGATACACTGTGGTTGAAAATGTCCCAATATGCTGAGCAATCTGCAAAGCAGGCTGCAGAATTTGCAGCTGCCCAAAACTCAAGCCTTGTTGGAAAAAATAGTTAAAAATCTTCAAGAAGGATATGCTCAACTGAGCAAAGCCTCTGAAGAAACCAACAAAAGACTGAATATAGTATTTGAAGAACAACACCACGGCACAAGGGATAGGGAGTGTCTGGATCAAGACATTAACAAATTGTTTAATGCCTATCATAGCTTGAAGCCCCAACCACAAGGCCAAGCTATGGAGAATCCATATCAACCACATGACATCAAACCAGATGCCATGTTGTTGAATAAGGCAAGATCTCCATCACAATACCAGGATGGAGATGGCATGTCTTATTCAGAGAAGGAAGCCTTGAAACAGCTTTCTGAGGCCCCAAACTGGCCCAAATTCTCTGGATCAGGAGAATATGATCATATGGAACTCATAGATTATATTGATGGACTCTTCATTGATGTACCAAGCATACCAGACTACTGGATCACTGCTAGATTGAATAATGCATTTAAAGGTCATGCAAGTATATGGTACACAGAAATGAAAGAAATCCATGGCAGAAGAAACTGGCCATGGTGGAAGAGTCAAATCATCCAAAAGTACAGTAATGGAACTTGGATATGGCAAAAGACCATGTCATTTGAAAATGACAAATACTCTGTGGACAAAGATACACATGAGTGGTGTCTTAGACAGTCTAAAAGACTCAAAGCCATTGATCCTCAGGTGAACATCCAAATGAGGAATCACAAACTCCAGACACAACTTCCAGGAGAACTAGAGCATGCAGTAAAATGCAGGTGCAACCAGAATTTCACTGTAGATGACATAGCCAACACCTTACAAGACATAAGGAAGAGGACTAATATAGGGAAATTCACCCCATATAGAAGCAGCAGTTTCAAAGAGAAACAACCACTCAGGGTAGAGTTTAAAGACAAACCCAGAGAAAGAGTGGCAGAAGTGGCTAAGAAGAAGAATTATTGCCACAATTGTGGTTCAACAGACCACTATGCCAACAACTGTCCAAAGGCAAGGAAAAAAGTCTATGCCATAGAGAAAGTCCCTGAGGAAGAACCTCCAACAGAGGATTCTGATTCAGACTCTATGGGTGATTCCATCAGAGAACCATCTGAGGATGATCAAGACCCAAGAGAGGAGTTTCTAGCGGAATACCAAGAGGAAACACCACTGGAAATCCAGGACATACAGGTGGAAGCAGGCATGCCACAGGACATTGCTAACAAGAACTTGTGCAAACACACACAAGATTCACAAACATTCCTGGTTACACCAACCAAAGGAATGGCATATATACATGGAACAGCCACAAAAATGAATGTTTGTATTGACAATTCTCAGCATCCACTGATCATTGATAGTGGAGCACACTGCTCCATAGTGGCCAGAAACTATCTGGATACCCACTTCCCAAACTGGGAAAAACAGCTCTTGCCCACTAAGGCAAAGAACTTTAAAAGTGCATCAGGGAAGATGACTTCCATTGGGACAATTATCAAACAGATAATTATACCCCAAAGGAAGGGTAATATCAGACTCAATCCAGAGCTTGTAGTGCTTAATGATGCCCACATCCAAGGGCCTTTACTGGGAACAGATTACCGGAGGATGTATGGCATAGATATTTACAACAGTAAAAATAGGCACATCACCATTAGTACTAACAAGGAAAAGAAATTTTCACTTGACATATACCAGATATCTTCTCAAGATCCACTAGAAGAACTTCTGAAGGAATTCAGAGAGGAACAGTTTAGCACTACCCTCACCAGCAAACAAAAACTAAGTTTACTGAAAATGCTGAGAAAGAACAGACCAGCATTTGCCATTGGTGAAGAACCATTAGGCAAGATCAAAGGCCATGATATGGAGCTATATCTGGATGTGGAAAGACCTTATCCACCCATGCTGAGGAGACCTCCTTATCCAGAAAGCCTGGAAACCAGGAAAGAAATTGAGAAACATATCAATAAACTCCTGGATATGGATGTCATCAGGAAGATTGTACACAATGAAATAGTGGAAATCACCACCCCAGTCCTAATCACCTGGCATGATGGCAAGTCTAGATTGTGTGGAGATTTCAGAGCCCTGAATAACTACACCAAAGCAGACAGGTACCCTATACCAAGGATACCCCATGCTTTAGATAAGCTGGTTAAAGCCAAATACATAACCAAAATGGATTGTATGAAAGGCTTCCACCAAAATGGAGTTAAACCAAACTCCATGAAGTTACTCAGGATAATATGCCATATGGGTATATATGAGTACACCAGGATGCCATTTGGCATTAAGAATGCACCAGCCCACTTCCAAAGGATGATGGACACCATATTTCAAGAAGAAATAATGGAAGGCTGGATGGTAGTATATATTGATGATATCATTATATACTCAGAGACATGGGAAGACCATGTACAATACATAGACAGAGCTCTAAGTAAATGTATACCCATTAATCTGAAAATTTCACTCAAAAAGTGTAATTTTGGCCAACAAGAGCTACTAGATCTAGGACATAAAGTCTCAGGTCTTAGTCTGGCAATTGACCAGAACAAAGTAGCAGCAGTACTGCAGAAACCAGTACCAAAGAACATCAAAGAGATGCAATCTTTCCTTGGGTTTGCTAGCTACTATAGAAACCACATCAAAAACTTTGCCCACATAACTAGTAGTTTATACAAGTTATGTTCAAAAGATGTAGTTTTTGAAATAACCAAGGAAAGGAGGGATGCATATGAGAGGATCAAACATGAACTCACTAATGCACCTGTGCTCATCTTACCTGACTTTGAACTACCATTCAAGTTATATATAGATGCAGCATGCAGTCAAGGCCTAGGAGCAGCCCTTCACCAAAGACAAATTGTGGATTGTGACCCAAGAGAAGGAGTAATTTGCTACATCTCAAGGCAGCTGAAAGATTCATAAGCCAGGTATGGGGCCACCCAGACTGAATGCCTATGTCTAGTCTGGGCTCTAGAAAAACTCCATTATTATTTGGAGGGTGCAGGCTTTGAAGTCTACACAGACTGCACAGCTGTGAAGTCTTTACTAAACATGAAGACTACAAATAGACATATGCTGAGATGGCAAATAGCCATCCAGGAGTATAGAGGGAACATGAACATCATATACAAGGAAGGTAAAAGCCATACCAATGCAGATGGCCTCAGAAGATGGCCACTGGACAATGTCAAAAGCAATCCAGCTTATGACCCAGAAGCTGCAGCAAAAATACCCATCCATTTCATGGAAATAGATAGGAGCAAAAACTTCAGATTATCTGAATGGGCACCAGAAAGTGGTACCCTTGACAATGGAAACACTGACTCAGAAGGGACAGAAACTCCCATACTGGGAATAGGTTCCTCAGAACTGCACAATGAACTCTTCAGTGCAGTACAGAAGTCTTATGCCAAACACAAACAGTGTAGCATACTACTCCAACTCCTTCAACAAACGTACAGGAGCCCAGAACTGGAAACCCAGCTGGAAGAACCCTGGTTGAGGGCCTATAAGGACAATAGGTTTTTTCTTATAGATGGCCTGCTCTACCACAGAGAAAAGCACACAAGTTCACTCACAGTGGTAGACAGAGACCACATCTCATTGATCCTACAAGAATGCCATGACTGCCCCTATATGGGACACATGAGTGAAGACAGGACCAGAGAGAGGGTAGCAAGCACAGCTTGGTGGCCCAAGTGGGAACAAGATTTGAGTGAATACATCAACACTTGTGAAAGATGCCAAAAGGCAAATAGGAAACATGGGAAGAAGTATGGGTTACTTCAACACATAGAAGAACCCAAGCACCCATGGGAAACCATCAACATGGACTGGGTTACAGGACTTGTCCCAGGAGGCAAAGAAAACTATAATGCCTGTTTGATCATAGTTGATAGGTTCAGCAAGTGCATGAGGTGTCTACCATGCCATAAAGAAGACACAGCCATGGATACTGCTCTGTTGTTTTGGAATAACATCATATCTACCTGTGGAGTCCCTAAGATCATCATTAGTGATAGGGACCCAAAATTCACATCTGAATTTTGGACTAACTTATATGACATGCTTGGTACCAAACTTGCTTTTTCCACAGCCTACCATCCACAAACAGATGGCCTAGCTGAAAGGATGATCCAAACAATGGAGGACATCCTCAGAAGATTCTGTGCCTATGGCATGGAATACAAGGACCATGAGGGATACACCCATGATTGGGTTACCCTCTTACCAGCAGTCCAACTGGCTTATAATACAAGCCAGAACTCCACCACAGGTAAAACACCTGCACTGGTGGAGAAAGGGTGGAATCCCCTGTTGCCTGTGGATCGCTTGAAGAAAAACCTCCTGACTATCCACCCCACAGCCAAAGACTTCCATGATATGTGGAAGAGGGCCTGTGACACAGCTGCCAAATGCATAGCTGAGGCAAAAGAATACAATAAGCAGAGGTGGGACAAATCACATATGGAACCTGACTTCAAAGAAGGGGACCAGGTGCTAGTGTCTACACTGAACTTCAACAATCTCAAAGGACCTAAAAAGATGAGAGACTCATTTGTAGGACCTTTTACTATCATTAAGTTGATAGGGAAAAATGCAGTGGAAGTCAAACTCACTGAGGAATTTTCAAGGAAACATCCAGTCTTTCCAGTGAGTTTGGTCAAACCATACTTCCAGACAGAGGAGGACAAATTCCCCTCAAGGAGAAAGAACCCCACACCACAAGAGATAGTGGAAGTGGAAGGATCCCCTGGACCTGTGAGTAAGATCATCAGGGCCAGGAAGATCAGACTGAATGGGAAGGATCAAAGACAATACCTAGTCAGATTTAATAACCAGACAGCAGATAAAGACAAATGGTTGGCAGAGGATGCCATACCAGATGGGAACCTTCATTTAAGGAGATTCAGAGCCTCTAGGAGGACTGAAAAGTCTCATCAATGATGAGCCTTTTTTAGAGGGAGGGTATGTCAGCCTGTGACTCAAAACCAGAGCACAAGCATGACAGGAAAAATACCATAAACCAATGGTATAGCCAAGATACCACCAAAACATGGAGCTGAGCCCAATCAGCTCAAAAGGTATCAAACAAAAGAGGAAACTCACCTCTTCCTGAAAATATAAGTCCCATCACCATAGGACAAGGAATAACAAAGTTATTCCTGCTCAAAGTTATTGCTGAGCATAAACCTTAATTTTCACCTCTCATCTAAAATCTAGAAGGAGAGGCTTAACCCCATCAAATGGGTATTCAAAATGAAGCTCTAAGCCAGGGCTATCCAATGGTACCAGCCAAACTGAGCTAACACCAATATTACTGGAGTTATGGTCAATTTCAGGCCAAATAAGGGTGACCAAAACATTCACCTCTCATCTAACTTCTACAGTTTTAGTGTGGGATACCTGAAGTGGGGTATTTTTGGAAAGACCAAAATCAGGGCTATCTGATGGTGTCATCCATTTCCTCATATCTCAACTACAGCAGAAGTTACGGGGCAAACAAGCTCAATACAGCTTTATGCCCGAAACACGCAAATGTACAAAAATCTTGTACATGGGATACCTTTGCCATATTTAATGATACCCATATCAAATGAGGTACCATTGTGTAGAGCACATATAGGGCTACAAACAGAACCAATTTTGAGGTTGATATCTCAAGAATTGACAAAGGTATAGCTGATTTCAGGTCAAAATCCCACCTGCTGTCATATACAGCCTTACCATGGGATAATATCCCATAACCATGAATATGAGGTGTTAAATAGACAAAGAAGCATGTTTTTACTTCAATACCTCATATGTCAGTCAATACTGGGGTCCCATAAAGTTTCTGTACCGCATTCTACGCGTCATACACATCAGAATCACGCTGTGAGGTCCCCAGATGAAACTTTTCACCCTGTATTGGTGAAAACCGCCCAGATGTGGTTTCAAAACCACATCTGAGCCCAATACAGGCTATACAGGCTGTTTGCAAACCACAAGCCAGTACCAGAAAGTGAAAAATCTTCACTTCCTCTACGTGGAAAGGTCTAGCACCCTGTCCACCCCATTTCAGGATAAAAAGGAGGCTTTTCACAGCCAGAATTGTCTCCTCATCCTGCTCTTGAATACCCTACATAGTAAACTGTCCAAAACAGCCTTACTCTTGGGTAATAAACAGGTATAACTATATATTTAATTATTGTAACTCTTATTATAGTAACCCAACTGGTAAGATTGCACCCTGGGTTCTCAGTAGCACTCACCACCACTATAATCCAATAGTAGAACCCCTTAATTATTTTATAAATCATCTTAAAAATCAAAAAACCTTTATTTTAAATCAATTTTCTACGTGTCACAGTCATAATTCTAGTTGTAAATACTCTTATTACCACTTCAATATAGACTCAGCCTGACAAGCTTCAAGATAATGCTTGATAAAGTAAAACATCATGCAAAACAAAGTATGACTGATGCTTTTGATTATGCAATACAGAAGTGGGATAAGAGTCACAAAGTACCAGACTTCAAAGTAGGGGACTTAGTTCTAGTTTCAACCTTGAATTTTACAAATTTCAAAGGCCCAAAGAAACTTAATCATTCTTATGTAGGACCTTTTGTTATTGTTTCCTTACATGGAACCAATGCAGTTCAAGTGGAATTGAGTGGTGAATTGGAAAATAAACACCACACTCTTCCAGTCAGCTTGATAAAGCCTTATCAACCAGCTGACAAAGAATTGTTTCCTTTAAGGAACCCAACTACTTTAACTGTACCACCAGTGGAACAGAATGCAGAAAAAAAGATAAAGAAAGTCATTAAAGAAAGGAGACTTAGGGGTAAAAATCAAAGAGAATATTGTTTCAGATATCGAAATCCAGTCCATGAAGATGAATGGCTGGCAGAATCAGAAATACCTGACTCAGATAAACTCTCAAAATTTAGACATGGAAGAAGACCAAAAGCCTGAATATGTCTATTAATGTGCTTTGAATTACTTGATCTGAGTAATGTAAAGAGGTTGGACAGTGGAAATTAACCCCCTTTGGGGCTTTTATTCTTTATACCATTGATAAAGCTGTAGTACAATTTTATTTTTTGGTGGGAGGGAATGTGGGCCTTGAGATATATTTCACATACCCAAATAGGCCACAATTATCTTAAAAATAAATTTTGAATTATGCATAACTCATAAGTCATGCATATATCCAAAATTCATCATTTTTGATTTCAGAAAAGATGAATAACTTCTTATTGAGTAGGTAAATCCATGGATTTAAGGCCAGATTGGGTTTCTACACAAAACCTCACCTAGGGTAGCTCCATAGAGTGAATAATCTCAAATTGACTCTTTGAGGTGGTAATATTGAAAATACTTCAATACCACATAAAAGATCTGTAAAAAGCTTTGTTTTTCTTAATTTCGCGCCATAATAATGGGAATGTGAGAAATCCCATGTTACATATACACTAACAATAGTGTTATGCATGTTTTGGGCACGTAATATCATGGTATTCTGACATTGATGTTTGGTACACCCATAGTGGATATCTCACTTTAAGCTTAATTTTCTATTTTGACGTGAAAAATAGGCAAGGGGGACAAAAGACATCAAAGAGAGCCAGGGTACCCAACTTCTGAGGCCTCAGAGGCGTGGAAAGCTCCAAATCTTGGATCTATGGCTGACCTTGGCCCAATTAGTAAATTATATACTTTGGGAACTTGGTTACCATGTTACAACTTCAGTAAATCTTAAGAAAATAGCAAATAACCTGCTATTTTGACGTGCCGGGAGGTAAAGAGCTACTTAGACTCCTGTAACCATGTCAATTCTTAATGATTTTCCATTTATAAACCCCAAAAGATTAATTAAAACCCTTTTTGGACTTGTATCCATTGATTTAGCTCATAGCAACCCGTTAAACAGTGATATTTGCAATTCTACATAGAAATGAGGTAAAAACTTCAAAAATTCATTAAAAATAAAATTCTTAATGAATCTCTCTGAAACTTTCAGGGCCAATGGAGAACTGCATTATATATGGTACAGACAAAAAGAATTATTGTTTACTAGTCAAAGTCAAAGCTTTACTTACAGTCCATTTTTAATTATTCTACATGAAACACTGAATCTTCAAAATTTCACAGTAATTACAACCTGTGATGAAATTGGCAATAACATTGATAACTTTGAGAAATCAATGATTATTTTGGAATAAAGGAAGATTTACAGATGTTACTCCTTTTATTCTCAACCATATTGGGGTTGGTAGTCACGTGAAAAGCATTCGTTAAGTAATTATGATAATCTTACGTGACAACAGATGATGCAACCAATAATCCAAAAGGGTTTATTGTTTTCTCACTCACTGGCTTTTAAGTCTTCTCCATGGCATGCCTTTGTGAGCTGTTGTTGACTTAAAAGAGGCCTCCTCTTGCTGTTTTTTCCACATCATCATATTATTATCAATTTGAATCATTGTTACCAACGAGTAAGTATTAGTTAAAGCTATTATTCAGTGTTTTAATTCTTTCAGAATCAACCAGAAAGACGTGAAATCATAGAATCCAACTATATATTGTTTTAATAATGTTATAGATACATTTTGATCCATTAAATCCACAATTCTACGTCTAATCTCTCTATCTTATCTTTCAATAAGCTCTTTGGAATATTAGTTAGTGATTTATATTTAATTCTTAAAGGTTTTTCTAAAAAATTAGTTTTCTTCAAGAATTATATTTACAATTATTCTTGCAAAAGATAATTATATATTAAAATAATTTTATTATTCTAATAAAAGAAGTTATATTATTAAGATCTTCTTTTAATTGATTCTTGGAGACAATTACTGCTCACTGTTAAAATCACTAGTAGTGTTTAACATGTGAAAGAAATAATTCTCTAATTATTCAATTGTGGTTATAATAATATTTTATTATTATATTTCATAAGAACAAACATAGTACTGCTGATTAATAGTGATATTATCATCAGTTTCATAGTCAAATCTTACAAAAAGGATGGTGGCCTTTGTTTGTGTGTTGACTATAGAAAACGTAATGCTGTCACTAGGAAGAAAAGGTATCCTGTTCCTCAAATGAATCAGCTCCTTAATGTCTTTAATGGTTCTACTATCTTCTCCAAGATAGATTTGCGTGCTGCTTATAATCTCTCAAGAATCAAAGAGGGGCATGAGCACTTAACTGCCTTTAGAGCTAAATATGGTAGTTATAAATATTTGGTTATGCCATTTGGTTTTACCAATGCTCCTCCTTCTTCCCAGAATCTTTTGAATGATATATTTGCAGATTTCTTGGATATTTTTGTTGTAGTCTCCTTAGATGATATTATGTTCTTCTCTAGCTCTGAGGAGGAAAATTTCAAACATGTGGGCTCTGTACTCCAAAGAATGAGGGAAAATAATTTGTTTGCTAAACCCTCAAAGTGTGTATTCCATGCCTCAGTGTGGAATACTTGGGCTATATTGTTTTGAGTGAAGGCCTCAAGATGGATTATTTCAAAGTTAAGCAAATCCTCCATTGGCATCAGCCAAAGAACATGAAGGCACTTTAGTCTTTCCTTGGCTTTTCCAACTTCTATTGTTGTTTTATTATAAATTATTCCAAAAAAATATCTTCTCTCATGTCAATCCTTCAAAAATCTTCTCCCTTCATCTTCAATGAGGAAGCTCTTAGTCAGTTTAAAATACTCAAAGAAGCTTTCACCACTTCTCCTAACCTATCCCATTTTAATCCTTCTCTACCAACTATTGTAGAGACTGATGCTTCTGATCATGCCTTGGGTGCTATACTGAGTCAGCTGAATGACTCAGGAAAGCATCCCATTGCATTTGATAGTTTCAAGCTCCTCCCAGATGAGTTCAACCATGAAATTCATGACAAGCAACTCCTTGGCATAGTTTGGGTTCTCAAGCACTGGAGAGATTTTCTTCTTTCTCTTCCTGATTCCTTTTAAGTCTTGACAGACCACACTTCCCTTCAAGATTCTATGTCTTCCAAAGTTCTTACTTGCCATCAAGCCTGTTGGGCAGGGTTTCTCTCTGAATTTCACTTCTCTATCACTCACTGCCCAGGAAGACTGGCCACTTTACCAGATTCCTTATCATGTCAAGACAATGTGAACCCAGAGAGGGGGGTGGACTTCATCAACAAGAATCCTCAAAAGTTTCATCAAGTTCTAAAGCAAAATGAAATTAAAGAGTCAAGAATTTTCTCAATCAAAGTTAAAGTTTTCTCAGATTTAGTTGATTAAGTTCACAGGGCAGTATGGCAAGACAAAGATTATAAGGTAAGTCTGAAGCAATTAGAAAGTGGTGAATCAGTCTTAGATTATTCTCTTGAACTTCAAGCCAAATTGTTATTATTCAAATATAGAGTATTCATCCCAAGCAATCATGAACTTCAATTGGATATCCTTCAAAGGTGTCATGACTCACCATTGGCTGGCCACCCTGTCCAGGAGAAGACCCTCAAGCTCATCAAGAGGGATTTTCATTGGGCTGGCATGAATCAAATTATGAAGGACTATGTGTCCTATGTAGGCAATGTTCAAGAAACAAGAACCTTCAACATAAGAAGTTTGGATTACTCAAGCCTCTTCAAATTCCATCTGGTCCTTGAAATTCATTATCAATGGAATTTATCACTCAATTGCCTCTGTCAAGCAACTTTGATTCAATTTTAGTAGTTGTAGACAGATTCTAAAAAATGGCAATTTTTATTCTATCTTATTCAACAATCACTGCTTTGGACTTAGCTCAAATCTTTATTAGTCATGTATTTTACAAACATGGTCTTCCAATAAGTATTGTTAGTGATAGAGGTTATTTATTTTTTTCATCATTTTGAACTCAATTATGTCAGCAGGTCAAGATATCAAGACATATTTTAACTGCATTTCACCCTAAAACAGATGGACAGACAGAGAGGGTAAATCAGATTCTAGAACAGTATTGTTGGATGTATTTCAGTTACCATAAATGTAAGATTTTTCTATGAAACTGTTGATAATATTACTATTAATAAACAGTACTATGACTGTTCTTATGAAATATGATAATAAAATTATAATAACCACAATTAAATAATTCATTAATTAATTATTTCTTTTACTTGTTATACACTACTAGTGATTATAACAGCAAGCAGTAATTGTCTACAAGAATCAATTACAAGAAGAATTTAGTAATAAAAGTTCTTTATCAAAATAATTAAATGATTTTAATATATAATTGTCTTTTGCAAGAATAATTATAACTATAATTCTTGAAGAAAACTATCAATATGAGCAAACGCTTAACAATTAATAATAAATCACTCAATAATACTCCAATGAACCTTAAAAAGAGATTGGTGGAGAGATTTGAGGTATAATTGTGAATTTAAAGGATCAACATTGATTTATAAAAATATTAAAACAATATATAGTTGATCTCTATGACTTTACCTCTTTCTTATTGATTCTAAAAGAATCGAAAGACTTAAGAAAAGATCTTAACTAATACTTACTTGTTGGTAATAAAGATATAATTGGATAATAAGATGATTTGGAAAAAACAGCAAGAGGAGGCCTCTTTTAAGTCTAAGAAAGCTCACAGAGGCCTGCAATGAAGCAAACTGAAAAACCAGTGAGTTAGAAAACAATAATCCTTTATGAATTAATGATTGAATCATATGTTTTAATTTAAGATTATCATAATTACTTAATTGATGTTTTTACATGACTATCAACCCAAATATGGTTAAGAATAAAAGGATTGAAAATTTCAAATATTCTTTTATTGAAAATAAACATTAATTTCTTAAGGTGATAAATGTTATTGGAAATTTTATCACAGGTTGTATTTTCTGTGAATTTTTGAAGATTCAGTATTTCATGTGGAATTATCAACAATGGACTGTAAGTAAAACTTTTAATTTTACGTATGAAAATGTAATTCTTTTTGGTTTCCTTATGGGTCATATTTTTCTACATTGGACCTGAAGGTTTCAGAAACATTCATTAAGAATTGTATTTTTAATGAATTTTTGAAGTTTTTTTACCTCATTTCTACATAGAATTGTAAATAACACTATAGCAGGTTGCAATGAGGTAAATCAATGGATACCAGTCAAAAAAAGGGTTTTGATTACTCCTTTGGGGTTTATCCTTGGAAAATTATTAAGAATTTACATAGTTACAGGAGTCTAAGCCTGTTGTTACCTGCTTGGCACATCAAAATAGTAGCTTATTTGCAATTTTCTCATGATTTAATGAGATTTTAACTTGGTAACTTGGTTGCCAAAAGGTTTTAGTATACTAATTGATCCAAGATAAGCCATGGATCCAAGCTTTAGAGCTATCCACGCATCAGAGGCCTCAGAAGTTGGGTACCCTGGCTCTCTTTGATGTCTTTTGTCCCCCTTAGCTATTTTCATGTCAAAAATAGAGATTCAGGCTTCAAGACTGATATCCACTGTGGGTGTATCAAAAATGTATGTAATAATACCATAGTATTAAGTGCAACAAACATTAATAACACTACTCTTAGTGTATATGTAACATGGGATTTTTCACATTCTGATTATTTTGGCGTGAAATTGAGAAAAACAAAAATTTTCATAATTCTTTTATGTGATATTGATGATGTGGTATTGAAGTATTTTCTATATTACCACCTCTTGGAGTTAATCTAAGCTTATTAACTCTATGGAGTTACCCTGGGCGAAATTTTTGTGTACAATCCAAATCTGGCTTTAAATATATGGATTTACTTACTTGCAAAAAAGTTACTCATCTTTTCTGAAATAAAAAATGATTAATTTTGAATATTTGCATGAATTATGGGTTATGCATAGTTCCAAATTCATTTTTAAAGATATTTGTGGCCTGTTTGGGTATGTAAAATATACCTCAAGGCTCACAGGAACTGACTTGTCAGCTCCAGAGTCAAGATATATTTCATTCTAATAAGTACTTAGAATAATATTTTCTTTGATAATGAAATTATCAGAGTGAGAGCTAAGGCAATTATTTTTGTCTTCATTAGCTAAATTTACTGTCTGTGTGTTAACTGTTTCATGGATCCTAGAAATCATTTTCTCTAAAATTTCAAATTTCTTGTATGACTCATATTTTGAAGGTTCATTGCTACTGATATTATTATTCTATTTTTTTGATTTTCTTCTGATTATATCCCTTTCTTCTTGGTTCATTATTTCTAAAACTGTGCTGAGGATTTCTTGAGCACTTTCCTTAAAATAATGCTTTATAACTAGGTTGCTTTTTTTGTGAGTTTTCTGTTGATATTTAACCAATGATGGTAGCTATTGTGAAGGTTTTGAGATTGTAGAGAGGTCCAATCAATCCAGTAAGTTTTTGGTTTCCATTCAAACTTCTTAGAAATGCAGAAGAAGACATTGTTAAATATTATAACATAACCAACTGATTGTCCATAATTATGGAGTTTTGGAGCACTATGAAATTCTGAAATATACACATGTGATCTGGAAGTAATGTTTCAGGGTAATATCTTAGCATCATTAGCTCCTTGAATTATTCACAAATGACCACAATGGAGTTCTTGCTTCATATTCTTCCTAAGAGCTCCCAGGTGTTATAGAGTTAAGTTCAATTATTGAGCAGTATTCCTTCCAGGTACTTTGTAACAAATACCCAAATTAATGATAATGCACTTCTATCTTTCTGTTCGAATTTACGTGGGAATTTTGTTTCTTGAGTTGGTACAATGAGTAGGCCATCGTATTGTCTGGAAGTGAGATTATTTCCCATTTTACAGCTCCACTTGACCCACTTTTCCGATACAGGACAATAATTTTGGTTTTAAGATAGATTTCCTCATCAGATGACTCTTTGGGAGGGATAGGACTGCTGGTCTCAGCTGAAATTTCCTGTGAATGTATTCTATTCTAGGTTTTTTTAATAAAAAATCTCTTTTTGTCACTAACTCTCACAACCTTGAAATGAGTTATTGTTACTATGATTAAAATTGCTATGATGATTACAAAGGACTAGTAATAGTAATATTAATTATTCTGAATAGATTACAGTCACAAATATGATTATTTAATAGAATTTATTGATAAAACCCGTTAGCCCAATTATCCTCATTTAACAAGCGACAGATAAGTAATAGTAGATTAAACAAGATAGAGAATAATTGCAGTAATAATAGACATTAATGAAAGATATTTGTAGATTTGTAGGATTGTGAGAACAATTTCTCTATTTATATAACAAGTAAGCTATAATAGCATACCATAGGAATAATATACATTAATAAAATAAAGTCACATTTTATGCACAGACTAACCTATACCCATCACGCTTTATTCAGATAACCTCAATATCAGAACTTATTCATGGTACTTTCTGGCAGGTTGTAATAGTGAAAAAAGTACTTAATTGGTTTTCTCCTTGGCCATTGGCTTTCTCTCGTATCTTGCATTATTCTTGGCAAATCAATATATCTCTTCTTATTTATTTTATTATTTGGATTCTTCCATGTGAGCTCCCTGATTCCTGAGTGACAGGCCACTCTTGTTATTCCTAAGATCCTCTGTGACATATAGCCTTGTTGAAGTTCTTTCATACTGTTTCTCCTTCAATAACATTGGTCTTTTGAGCTCTCCTATTGAATGGTAGAGTGTTACTGGTGCTAATTTAACTCTAGATAAGAGTAGGATGCCTTGGGTGCAAGATTGGCTTTGGAGAATTTGTATAGAGATCTGGAAAGACAGATTCATAAAGCTTGACATGCCTTCTTATAACTACCATCATATCTACAACCCTTAGAATCCAATGAAATTTTGCTTCATAGGAGTAACCTAGCAATATCCCTTCCCAGGACATTGGATTAAATTTTTATGTCATCCTTGCCTCTGGTATTCTGACCCACACCCTGAATAAAAATGGTAGTAGGTTCTCTTTTGGAGAAGGTTTATTGTTTCTGTGCTGATAGGGGGTTTGGTCACCTCTTTGTAATAAGCTGCACAGAATTGTTGCTGTGGTAGCAGCATCTGCCCAAAATTGAGGTAGTAGGTTTCACTGTAGTATTAAGAACCTTGTTTTTTCGTAAACAGACCAATTCCCCCTTTCAGCTTTTCCATTATGGCGGGCTGATTATGTGATTGATCCCACATTCCTCTATAATGTTTGAAGCTGTTGTTGTGGAATTTGTTTCCACCATCAAATATTATTTTGAGGATTTTTGAGTTAAATGTTTTCTCCACAAGTGTTTAAAAGTTCAAGAAAAGATTATAATAATCACTATTGTTTTTCATGAAGTTTATTATAATATAGCCTGTGAGCTGATCAATAAGGATCATGAAATATCTGGCTTCTTCAATTGATCGTGTTTGTATTAGTCCACATAGGTCAAGGTGGATGTTCTCAAGTGGTCAAGAAGCCTTTTTAAAGCTAAGATTAAATAGAATCTTTGGTAATTTACTTAAGAGGTAGATTTCACATGGATATATTTGATTAAAGAAAGGGATTGGGTTTTTATTCCCTCCTTGTGCATTTGTCCTAGTTGTCAGGATGACTATGATATAGCTTTACAATGATAATAAAAAGCTATAACTCTGAGCGTGACACAGAAAAAACTATCATAAACAGGTGGTAAGATGACTAAGATATTATTAATAAGTGTGCTGGGGATTTATTAATAAGTATTGATGATAGTGGGGTCTACTGAAAGCCCTTGGTGCAGAGTTTATCTGTTGATTTACAATAACAAACCCTACAATAATTAAAGCTATAATAATACCTGTTTAATTCGAAGGGTATCACTTCTTCAAGAAGCCATCAAATTTAATAATACTAAGAACAGGATGATTGTCAGGATGATACTATGATAAAGGTATAACTAGGCTAATTACAACTTTAACTGTGTATGTGACATGGCAGAAAATGATTTAAAAAAGATTTATAAGGGTTTTATAATAAAATAAAAGGGTTCTACTATTGAGGAATAGTGGTGGTGAGCGCTATTGAGAACCCTGGGTGCAGGCTTTATCTGTTGGATTACAATAATAGAGTCTACAATAATTAAGATTATAATTATACCTGATTATTAACCAAGAGTAAGACTGTTTTTGACAGTTTACTACGTAGGTTATTCAAGAGCAGGATGAGGAAAGGGTTTTGGCTGTGAAAAGCCCTCCTTTTATCCTGAAATTGAGGTGGAAAGGCTGCTAGACCTTTCCACGTAGAGGAAGTGAAGATTTTTCACTCTCCAGGACAGGCTTGTGCTTTGCAAACAGCCTGTATACCCTGTATTGGGCTCAGATGTGGTTTTGAAACCACATCTGGGCAGTTTTCACCAATACAGGGTGAAAATTTTCATCTGGGGACCTCACAGCCTGATTCTGACGTGTATGACGCGTAGAATGCTGTACAGAGACTGTATGGGACCCCAGTATTGACTGACATATGAGGTATTGAAGTAAAAACATGCTTCTTCGTCTATTTGACACCTCATATTCATGGTTATGGGATATTATCCCATGGTAAGGCTGTATCTGACAACAGGTGGGATTTTGACCTTAAAATGGTCATAACTCTGTCAGTTTTTGAGATATCAAGCTCAAAGTTGGTTCATTGAATAGCCCTGTATGAGCTCTACACAATGGTACCCAACTTTACATGGTTATCATGAAATATGACAAAGTTATCCCATGTACAAGTATTTTTGTACAGTGGCGTGGTCTGGTCAAAAGCTGTATTAAGCTTGTTTGGCCAATAACTTCTGTTGTAGTTGAGTTATGAGGAAATGGAAGGCACCATCAGATAGCTCTGATTGTGCTCTTTCCAAAAAGACCCCACTTTAAGTATCTCACACTAAAACTGTAAAAGTTAGATGAGAGGTGAATGTTTTGTTCACCCTTATTTGGTCTGAATTTGACCATAACTCAAGTAATACTGGTGCTAGCTTAGTTTGGCTGGCACCATTGGATAGCCCTGGCTTAGAGCTTCATTTTGAATACCCATTTGATGGGGTTAAGCCTCTCCTTCTAGATTTTAGATGAGAGGTGAAAATTAAGGTTTATGCTCAGCAATAACTTTGAGCAGGAATAACTTTGTTATTTCTTGTCCTATGGTGATGGGACTTATATTTTCAGAAAGGGGTGAGTTTCCTCTTTCTTTTGATACCTTCTGAGCTAATTTGGCTCAGCTCCATGTTTTGGTGGTATCTTGGCTATACCATTGGTTTATGGTATTTTGGCTGTCATGCTTGTGCTCTGGTTTCGAGTCACAGGCTGACAATGATGGCTTTGCCTTTTGGTGAGAAAAAGGCTCCTTTTATCTTATTCTGGGTTAATGGGAGGTTTTTTACCTCTGCATACATCCACGAAGTGAAAAAACTCATACTTTGGGATTTTTTGTGGCTTCATACACTCAATACAGACTGGTATTGGGTGGAAATGTGTTTTTAGAACCACAGGTTGTCATTTTTACCCTATTTAGGGTGAAAACTTTGACCAATTGAGTTTACAGGTGTGTTCTGGTGCTTCTGAAGTGTCAGAGACTTTACAGAACATTCCTGTATCACTCCTATTTGTCATTTTATGATAAATTAAATAATAAACATAATTTGATTCAATTATATGGATAGATGTCCCACAGTAAGATCCCATACTGGCTAGTGTGAGATTTTAATCTTAAATTCCAAATATCTTTGCCAGTTTTTAGGATAAAGAGCTCAAATTTGGTTCATCTTTTATCCCTTGATGAGCTCTACACAATGGTTTCTCACTTAGTTCAGCTAGCATTAAAATGGCCAAATTCTACCAATTTTAAATCCCATTATCAATTGATGTATTTGTTATGAATCCTGTATTGAGCTTTTTTGCTCCATAAGCTTTGTTCTAGATGAGCTATGAGGAAATGAATGGTACCATGAGAAAGCCCCAATTGTGCTTCTTTCATTAAAAACCCACTTTAGCTATCCCACACTAAGACTGTAGAATTTAGTTGAAAGGTGAATGTTTTTTTCATGCTTATTTGGCTTATTCTTAGCCATAACCTCTGTAGTTTTGATCCTAGATCAATTTTTTTAGTACCACTAGATAGCACTTGTTGAAAGCTTCAGTTTTTAAAACCATCTGATGGGCTTCTTTCTCTTCCTCTGTAATTCTTATTGGAGGTGAAGATTAAGGTTTATACTCAGTTCTTGTCTTGAGATGGAAGAAATCTGTCATTCCTTATCATATGCTTAGGTTAGTTGTATCATTTGAAAGAGGTGAATTTCCTCTCTATTTTGATTCCCTTCATGAGCAGTTTCTACTGAGCTTATTTTTAGTGAGATTTATTTCTCTACCAACAGTTTATGGTATTTTAATGTCTTGCTTGTGCTCTGGTTTTGAGTCACAGGCTGACACTATTTTATTATGGCAGGTGCTGTTTGACATATCTATGCATTTAGCAGCTGGTATAATAAGGCTTTTTTCTATTACTCTGCCTGTAGCTGCACAGATGGAAGCTGGTTTGTAGTTACTGTTGAGAAAGATCAAGTATTTTTTCCTTCCCTTTTTATTGTAATTTACTGTCAATTGTGACAATGCACCAGGTTTTCTGTTAATCCTGGTACATATAACCAATTCCTTAACACCTATATTATTCCATTTTTGTCCGTTATCCTTCCTGATCCTTTGCCAGAAGCCACCATACTTGAGTTGTTGCAGCTGGTGGAAATTGCCATGTTGGTACCCCTTCTTAAGATAGTGAAAAAATGAGTATAGTTGAACATCTGACTGGATGTGTGGATTTCCACAACCAGCTAGAAGATTCCATAAACCAACTAACCAACAAAGACTGCTCTACTCAGTCTTCAGCTCAAACTCATCAGCCAGACCCCTTTAACCTAACTGCTTACATCAAACTTCATCCAGAGACAAAACACTAAGCTCTCACCAGGGCGAATCTCGCATCAATCGTCGGCGATTGACTTCACGTCGCACCGCGGTCAGTATAAAATCTTGCTTCAGTCTCGTTAGTGTCACTTTATAGTCACTGGATTTAGTGGGTCACGTCACGTCAGCGTCAAGACAACGTCAATCGTCACATGTGTCACATGAGAATGTCACTCAAAGCCCAAACCCGTTTCAACACTATTCGCAACGTTCGGGTAATTTCACCTAATAGCTTCTGCCTCCCCGACGCTTAGCATGCTTACGCGCCCGCACCACCCTCCAGATGAGACTCTGACACTGCCTGCCCCCCCATCTCCGTCCTCACCACTCCTTACGCTTTCACACCCCCACCCTTACCATCCTTACGCTTGTGTAGTGCCCTCCCGACATGCTCCCGACACTGGTTACAATCCTTACGCTCACGGAGTGCCCTCCCGACATACTCCCGACACTTCTGACGATCCTTACGCTCATGAAGTGCCCTCCCGACATGCTCCCGACACTGCTTACGATCCTTACGCTCGCGGAGTGCCCTCCCGACATACTCCCGACACTGCTCACCATCCTTACGCTCATGAAGTGCCCTCCCGACATGCTCCCGACACTGCTTACGATCCTTACGCTCGCGGAGTGCCCTCCCGACATACTCCCGACACTGCTCACCATCCTTATGCTCATTAAGTGCCCTCCCGACATGCTCCCGACACTGCTTACGATCCTTACGCTCGCGGAGTGCCCTCCCGACATACTCCCGACACTGCTCACCATCCTTATGCTCATGAAGTGCCCTCCCGACATGCTCCCGACACTGCTTACGATCCTTACGCTTGCCTAGTAGGTACCCTCCCGACATGCCTCCGACGCCGCTTACCATCCTTACGCTTCCGTACTACATCCATAGTGTACGGTGGCTTGTTGGCGTACACAATGGACGCCATCGCCGAAATATGCTGAGTGGCCTTCTCTGCCAACAGGACCTCAGGGGAAATTGGTCAGTATATTCACAATGTTGTGGTTAGGGTTTAAATCATGAGACTCGCAAATTAAAACCTAATAAGTGGACTATTTAAGACAAGAATTGTGTCTCCTTTTTCGCCGACAAAATCATTTTATTTCATATCATTCAAATGGAACACTTTGCTTAGTCCTTACCTCATGAGCGTTCAATAGTTCAAAAGTTGACTTTAGTAGGTTTCTCACTAGTCAACTTTATTCAATGTCTCACAGGGAAGTGATTTCATTTGCATGATATGAAATAATTTGCAAAACATCGCCTCCTTCAATTTCCCGCCAAATCGCATTTTGCAAATGCGATTATTTTACTTCCACCTAGTTATCAATCAACTCGTCACCATCTATTTGCTTACTAAACTACCTCCGCGATGGCCCAAACCCCGGGAAATTCAACGGAATTTAATGAACGACCAACTTCAGCCCCAGAGAGTGGAAGTGAAATATCTGATATGGCCAGTAGTCGTGAATTAGGCATTGAAGCAGAGAGCCAGTCACATGAAGATAATCAAGATCCACCAGTTCTTCCAGAATGTGAGTATACATCCATCTTGAGTATTTCTAATCTCTCAAAACCTGATATTGTGTCATAGCCTTTATTTCAGGTCAACCTCCAAGCTCTCAGAAACCGAATTTTAAAACTTATGAGAAGGAAAAGACTGTTGAACCTTGTGCACCGACAGAAGATGATGGGCAAGATGATGTAATTCTCAGTGGGGAGGTGGAAATTATATCCAAGGAACAATTTGTCTCCAACATTGCTCAAACAATCCCAAGGCTCGAGAAAATCCAAAATGATAGTAAAATTCCTGATTATGTGCGTCAAAAGATTGCTGAAGCCATGAGCCTGCTCAAAATGGATTTGAACCGTAAGTCCATTACTAATTCAAAACAAAGTTGATAAAAATAGCTGCTTACAATATATGGGCAGGTGTGGAGGTGGGAGAATCTCTACCTGAAGGATCTCGAGTCGTAATTGGATTTCCAGGCAAAGGATTAGGAAAAAGACCAAATATACATGCGACCAAAAAAACCAACAAAAAACGCCGTACCTTTGAAGCCGCAAAGGATTCCCGGGATCAAGGTGATGAAATGATCAATGTTGAAGGGGACGATATTGATAATGAACCTCCGCATACTGAACCCCCCCCATACTCAATGAAACAATCCATGCTGAAGCTCCACATACTGAAAGCCCCCCGATACCCAATGAAACAATGCATGATGCAACCCCTCCCGCCTCTCCTCGGAATATTCAAGCCCCTCAAGAAAGGGAAACAATTAAACATGATACAATGGGACGAGATATGACTGATATAATTCCCGACGCTGAGCCCGAAGTGTCATCCGCTGCGAATTTTCAAGGAATATTTTTATCCCGCATGGAAGAGTTTGCAGGCATTTTGAATTATCATTCCAATATTTCTCAACAATCATGGAAAAGGGGGCTTGATAATATCAATAGGATTTACAAAAATAGATGGGACAATTTACCAACAAAGGATGCTCATACATTCCTGCCCGTTGGTATTAAGGTGATCAGTAACCAAGATCTTAAAATGTCGGCTTGGCTGCAGGACCTTGAGATGGCAGGTGAGTTTTTTTTTATCTTTGTGCATGATACTTGATTATTGGCTGTTGACTGGTGATATAAATTGCAATATACAGGGTTAGATTTTTTTAAGCCAACTGAAACAGAAGCGTTTTTTGATTACAACATTTGGAATCTCAAATTGATGAAGGAATCAGCTAAACCTCCAGATAATCTGGCAAAATCTGAACACTCCTTCTTCAAAATGGTTCAGAGCCTTCTTTACCCCGCCAATCCAGTTAAACATTTTTGGGAAAATGTTATGTTTGAATCCATTAGTTTAGTCTCATACGATGTGATTGCACCCAAACCATATGTTGCACCAACATCAAATTCGACCGATCCTCTTGGACTCGAACGGGGAGCAGTTGAATACCTTGCCTCCTGCTTGAGTAAATCGAAGCAACGTGCAACCCAACTCAGCCTTGAAGGTGGCGGGGCTGACAATGAGATATCCACAAAGCCGCACAAGAACCTGGAGGATCTAATGGATACAGTTATCCATTTGATGATTGCGTACAACATGGTACGTGCACATACAAAGGTTGAAGTTAATGGCATCAAAGGCAAACTCACGAACTCAAAAAAAAATGAGGCCATCAAAGATCTTTTGGCGTGTCACAAGAATCTCGGAATAAATCGAATTTGCTATGGTATATTAGCGGCATTCTGTGCGGCGGGGGTTCGTGGTTTGATGGTATGCTCAGATGACTGGAGAACAAGCTCAGTTAAAGGGGCTTTATCACTAATTGACATTTCCGCAAAACTTTCAGAGGGTAAAAATCTAGTGGAGCCAGTGTGGCTACGTACTAATAAGTATATATGTAATTTACTGAATAAAAGTTTCTTCTCATCAGAGTCTTTTAACCCCACTGTACCTCTTAGATTTGAATTTGCACGATGCTTAGTATTAGACTTTGGTGATGCCTGGGTGGCGAAACGCGGTCTTGGTTCAAGTGATGAGGTCACCTTGACGGTACCCAGGTCAGCTAAACTCACAACCAGGATTGACCCGTTTTAGATTAGCTTTGTACTAGATATATTGTAATTTAATTTTGCAAAGTTATTTATGAATTTAATAATCATGACTTCCTATCCTACTACTGCCCGGATGCCACAGTCTGAGTACCAATAGTAATTGTACGGGGGCATGCCTCCGTACATCATTGCAAAGACTCTGCCAAGACGCAAGCTGAGTCAGGCTTTGTGCCCGCGAGTAGCACACTCGGGGGCATTGCGGGAAGTCGCGTTTATCACTTCCCGCCAGCCCATGATAGGCAAATTGTTACTGTGTCTTTCAAGAGGACTGGGATAACTAGGGATCCGCAGCAGGATGCATATTGCATTTGCGTGTGCTTGCAATATTCCAAATGGTTGGATTGGAAAGTGCTTGCATGGGAACATCAATGTGTAAAATTGAATAATGCACTATCCACTGCAATTTTCAGGTTCAGGTATTTGAGATCGTGAAGTTGCCAAGGTCAGGCGTGAGCTTTCTTTTTAGCCGCAATTAAAAAAGATTCATCCACCGCAATCCAATTTAGGTGATATTAATAAATCAGTAATCATTTGGTTTCATTTCATTTTCTGCTGCAAGCATGCCATTCACAAAAAAAGGAAAAGAGCGTAAAAGGGAACTCGCGAGAAAGCGTCGGGCTGAGGAAGGAAAGTGTGAGTTTCTCACTTAATCTCAGTGTATATATATAGATATATATATATGCTTCCACATTTATGTGGCACCCTCATTGGGCCCCACGGAAGAACATTGGCTTTAGTCGGTTCAGATTGTGCCAATGTCCTGTGGGCTCTAAAGGGAAGTCAAAGGATGTGTGCCGAAGAAAGCTGCTTGGCAGTATCTGATATCTTTTGTGCTTCAACACATAGTGATCCCGCAACCACTCGGGAATAGTAGCAGATCCCAAAAGACAAATGAGCGCAAAACGACCCGAATGAATAGGTTTTTTTCCTCCTCTCGCCCAACAGCACAAATATCAATGCCAGTATCAGCAAATATCACCCCAAGTGAAATTCGGAGGGTGGTGGATGTCAATCAGATCAAACGCATTCACTTTGGCCGTGTGGCAATTTTCTCTTCAACCGGATTACTCATTGCCCTTGTTGAATTCCGACCATTCACAACAATGAGTGAAGTCGAGGTCAATCAATGGGATGAATTATCACAATTCTTATTTCGCGAAAAGAGGTTCACTGACCCTATTGCAACAAATGGAGCATTACTGGAGGGATTTATGTTCGCGATTGGGTGGCGCAAATGCACCACGAAGAATGAACAATTTGGTCTGTATGGTAGTGCTGGCAAAATTGAAAATGCAAAAGATGAATGGCGGGACCGAGGTGCCAATCTTAGCTCGGTGGGTCGCATTCTAGGTCAATCCTTACGATATGTTGGTGATAATTTATTTCAGAAGATTCAAAATTGCTACAACTCATTGGGGGTTCCGTCTTTTGATCAAGTCAACTATGAAGGCAATAATCCCGCAAATCAGGGTGCATGTGAGTTTGCTTCGGCACTCACTTTCACCATGAATGGATTCAAAAACGCACCTCATGTTGATAAGGATGCATCGCTGTATGCTTTGGGATGGTGGTTTCAAGCTGATAAGCGGACCGGCCAAATTCAAAGAGATGCGTCAAAGCGGTGTACAGGGGGAAAATTGATTTTCCCAAATGAGCATTTTTGGATTGATCTATCCGCATGTCATGGGCTCATTCAGGTAGTGTGGGCCAGTAGTAAATTTGTTCATTGTACTGATCCAGCACAGGACAACGAAAGCACGACACTAGTGGGTATGTCCGCACAATGCTCAAGGAGGTTGGCAAAAACAATGCGGCAAACAAGCCATGGCTATTATGAGATTGCCGAGAGAGCGGGCTATCAAATCAGGGATGGTAATACAATCTCATGCCGATTCAAAGAGTGAGGCAGTCGGAATAGCAGCGTGATTGGTAGATGATGGTGGGGTAAGGCAGAGGACAATATACAACAGGATTGGATGGATTCGAGTGCGGGAGATAGGGTGTCTCACAGGAAAAAGGGGTGAAGTGGATTATGTACGGAGGCATGCCATCGTACATATGCCAGGTTTGTTGCTCTTGTCCAGGATCCCAACGCTTCACACGCGAATCCTTATGCTTGTGCAGGTGCCGACAATGCTAAAAGTTTCTTACGCCTATGCGGGGTGCCGAGGCTTCACACGCCAATCCTTACGCCTGGGCAGGTTCCCAACAACTCACACGCCAATCCTTACGCCTGTGCAGGTTCCCGACAGCTCACACGCCAATCCTTACGCCTGTGCAGACTCCCGAAAGCTCACACGCCGATCCTTACGCCTGTGCAGGCTCCCGACAGCTCACACGCCAATCCTTAGGCTTGTGAAGGTTGCCAACAATGCTGACAATTTGTTATGCCTGTGCAGGCTCCCGAAAATTCACACGCCAATCCTTACGCCTGTGCAGCCTCCCGACAGCTCACACGCGAATCCTTAGGCTTGTGAAGGATGCTAACAATGCTGACAATTTCTTACGCCTGTGCAGGCTCCCGACAATTCACACGCCAATCCTTTCACCTGTGCAGGCGCCCGACAGCTCACACGCCAATCCTTACGCCTTTTCAGGCTCCCGACAGCTCACACGCCAATCGTTACGCTTGTGAAGGTTCCCGACAATTTAAACAATTCAATACATGACTAAGATTAATAGCGTGTGACCATAGGAACGGCAATTTCTCATGAATCTGGAGTGGATTGCTCACATGCCGGAACCTCCCGCTTTTTTACAGTTAAGATTTGATATGGCTCTAAACAATGGAGGAAGAAAATATAGGAGGCAGGAATGGTGACTATTGGCGCATTTTTGGCAAAAGATTTTCTCACATACAAAAATACTAACTCAAACTTTTGGTGGGGCACTTACGAAAATTATTCTCACCCAATAGTAAATATGAATCATTGAGGAATTATAATAAATTCACGTGAACAAAAAACGTAAGAGAAATTGAAAATATCTTTCATTGAATACAAATAATTTATCTAAAGGAGTGTATTACAAAAGGTAAAAAGAGGAAAGAATACGATTTTTTTTGTGGATTTTATTTTTCTAAGAATTTGGAGACTATCCCGGTGATGTCCTCCATTGTATAAGCCTCTATCGCCTCGCCAAGGAGGGAGTTTAGTTCCTCCCGGAATTCCCGGTGCATCTCATTTCGATGAGTTGCATCCACGAAAGGAATCATGTGGAGCAACCGACGATGCTCCAACAAGATTCGGTTGATCGATTCGTGGACGATGGCTCGAGGAATCATTAGTATCGGGCGCAGGTCGGTGAATTCCTGGCGAGCGTCATCGTAGGAATGAGAGGAGGCTGTTGGGTTCTCGGCGTCAATGGGAGGGATATCCGGGGAAGGAACCGGGGTAGGAGTGGTGGGAGGGGGAACAGGAGGGGAAGGTGGGGGAGTGGGTGAAGAAGAAGGTGGAGGGGGAGGGGGAGGAGGGGAACCGACTGGCGTATCGTCGATGATGATAATGGAGCGGGGAGTTGTGGGACGAGCTGGAGATGGTCGAAGGAGGGGTGAGGAAAAGTTGAGTTGAGTTAAAAAGGTGAAATAGGGACTTACCAAAAGGTTCCTCCGTTGATTGCGTAGGAGCCACCTCAGGTTGAGGCTCACGAGTCGCAATGTCCTCAGGTGGTTCGGAGGATGGACTCGGGCCAGGAATAGGTGGCTCATCGTGCTGGGAGGCTTCTACAAAAGGAGAAAGAGTCAGTTAACTTGATGCGAAAGTGAAAATGAGAAAAGAGAAAGTTGGCTGCTTACCGCGGAATAAGTCCTCAGACCATCGGGTGCCACTCGGGCCTGGAGTGGGTTGCCGCGGGGTTTGCTCGCGAGGCAAAGTAGGAACGGGAGAGTCTTGTTGGGGGGGATTAGGGGGGTTTGGTTCTATGAGTAATGGAAAAAAGTGAGTATTATTGCGTGAAGATAAATGAGAGAAGGAGGAGAAAGAAAACTTACTTTGGCGTTTGAATCCCATCGGCGACAAGACATGGTGACGATCAGCCCAAGCTCGAATGTCCTCTTTCCATCGCCATCCTTCATCGGCCGGATAATCACTTCGCTCAGGTCGAGGAGTGAAGTGACCATCGGATGGTGGCCTAGGAGGGGGGGTGGACAAATCGATGCTTGAGGGGACTGGGCTAATCGTCCTGAATCGTTCCCGCTGGCCTGTTTGGGGTCCCGGGGTCCACTCACGCTCGGAAATCGTTTCATCATCATCGGCCACAAAGGAGTCCTGGCGAGGGCGTCTTGGGCGGGAACTCCTCTGGCCGCGGGGTCGGAAGGGGCGGACGACGAACGAACATTTCTTGTGTGCTTGTCGGCAAGCATCACAAGCGTCGGTCGTCGTCGAGGAACGAATGCAGGGGATACCCCGCTTGGTGCATAACGTGCACGACATCTAAAAACAAAACAAAACAGGTTAGTAACTGAATAGAAAGTAAGCAATCAAGAAAGAAAAGGAAGACATACGATGATTTATATAAATTTAAAACGGAATCAATATAAAAACGCTCTAGTCGGAAGTTTTTAAAAGTCTAGAAGAGAGTCGTGAAGAAAGAAAATGATTAATATCGGACCATAATGTTGACAAAAGTTCAATTGGAGAAAACGTACAAAGTAGATAGAAGTGGGGTTCTGAAATTATCAGCAGGAAAAACAAAAAGCGAGCAGGAAGGGGAGTGGGGTTAGTCGAGTGCGAAAGAAAAGACTGGAAAGGCAGGAAGACGAGGGGGAATACGCACAAGAAGGACAAACGCGGGTGACGTTGAACAAAGTGGAGCGGGTGAGAGAGAAAGTGAAAAGTGCGTGTCGTGTGAAGATGGTCTTTTATACCAAGGTGAAGCTGAGACGATCGCAGCAGTTTCAGCACCCGCAAAAGTCTCAGCTTCAAGGCGTGTGGGCAAAATTGAAGCTGAGTCTCAGCGAATGCTGCAACTGAGAAGTGAAATGCTCGCGTGAGGCAGAAGAACAATGGGGGTCTGGCTGAGTATTGCAATTTATTGAATTGTCAAGCTGAGTCAAATCCCCTTTGTTTCCTTAAATAGCCACCCGATCACCCAAGAGGGTGGTCGTGAGGCCCTTGTTGAATGTGCATTCAACGTGCAATGCACAAGTGACCCATGCAGAAATGCACCCGGTGCATTTGGTCACAAGTGACCGCGGCAAGATCACCGGCCGTATGGCCTGGTGATAGTCTTTGAACAAAGGGGGGGGCTGTAAGACAAGTGAATACAGCGTGAGCTTGCCTCGACCCATTGCTCAGGTTTGCTTTCGGGTCATAATTGAAATGCGCAGTGGCTGAACATTTTAATTGCACAGTAATTGAACAATTGATATAACAATATCAAATGCACCGCTGAGTATTGCAATTTATTGAATTGTCAAGCTGAGTCAAATCCCGTTTCTTTCCTTAAATAGCCACACGATCACCCAGGAGGGTGGTCGTGAGGCCCTTGTTGAATGTGCATTGTGGGTGCAATGCACAAGTGCCCCATGCAGAAATGCACCGGGTGCATTTGGTCACAAGTGACCGCGGCAAGATTACCGGCCGTATGGCCTGGTGATAGTATGTGAACAAAGGGGGGGGCTGTAAGACAAGTGAATACAGCGTAATCTTGGCTCGACCCATTGCTCAGGTTTGCTTTCGGGTCATAATTGAAATGCTCAGTGGCTGAACATTTTAATTGCACAGTTGTTGAACTATTGATATAACAATATCAAATGCACGATGCTGAGCAATTGCTAGGTCATTTTTGTAAGCACACAATCTGAGCATTTGGCACAGCATCGGATGACATTTCAGCCAGGTGCAGCATTTCACACGCTTTGGTGAAGTGCTCCAAATTGAGCCTTCCAGTGAGCTATTGCAGAATTAGTTCATTCCATGGCTTTACTGAGCACTTTCACACGGTGCTTTTGACCATGACATGCTCAGCTTGTGTGTGCAAATCGGGTGAAACGCAATGCTGAACATGTGGCACATGAGCTACGTAAATGCAAACGATCGGAAGGTGCATGCACATTTGCTGTATGCATGCAGGCTCAAGTAGTATTACACCTTCCTGATCTGTACAGTCGACACTGTAGTACGCAGTACACCTTTGTAAATGTACTGCGGGGCAGAGCAAAAAGCTGTTCAACAATGTAACATGCAATCACGTCAAGCCATCGAGTCATATCTCTCACCTGCATCCCTTTGATGCACCTTGTTGGACAGCTCTGCCTAACTACGGCACAGATGCGCATGTAATGCAAGTTAATGTAAGTGGGTCATAATGGGATGACTTAATATTTGGGTCATACACAAAGAGTTGATTCACTCCGGTGCCATTGTTGGGGCAAACAATGACTGGCCCGCTTGTTCATTGTCGGGCAGCCACACGCTTTCATGCGCACCCCCGATGGGTCATACGCAGGCAGCTTTCACACGCCTGGAAGACATTTTTCTGCCAGTCTTCCAGCTGCCTATTTTCTTGGTCGGGTTGTCAGCTTGACTGCAGACGCTCACCCGCTTGCGCGTGGAAACCTGAGGCCAATCAGTGTGAATTTGCTTCAGCCTCATCCACATTAGAATAACAATCCCAGCCTATGATTGCTGAGGCTGGTCATGTTTGCGTGGGTATCTCCCACCGCGGGTCATTTTCTTCACGTTCTCACACGCCCCGCGCAAGTTGTGGCACCTGGCTTGCAGCCAAAAAATCCCTGGGGCGTGTGGCCTCTTTCCTCCGGAGTTTTGTACACGCCTGAGTCAAAGACCCTGATGCCAATCTCGGTAGATTAGTACTCGCCTCAAACGCCATAGGGGTGAATGTATATGTGGATCACGGCTCACGGATGGCGCCCCCTTTAATCATCCTACACATTCCCCCCTGAAAGCCCAGTATGCATCAGTCAGCAAAAAACTTCACGCAAAACCAAAGTCATGTTCGGTGGCACGCCACCGAACATATCTCACCCGCCTACACACAAGCATCCCCACAGTGAGATTGCCCTTTGAAACCGCCAAAATTGCCCAGTAGGTCCCTGTGCGACAATTAACCTGAGGAAGATATATATGCATCCATGTTCGCTGTCACACCAGCGAACATGACTGCATGCCTCTGATATGCCCTCCACAATAAGTTGCTACAACCCACCCAATTTCGGATGTGCTAATGTCAACCTTGTTCCACCAAAGTTTTCGTAAATCGCTGCAGATCCAGCAGTCATAATGGTGCACCCACATTTTGGCCACCTTGCCTTGATATATGCCCCATATCGGATATGAAAATTATGTGCCCAAGAGGCCCACCTCCATCAAGACCATTCACGTAACCACAGGCCATCCCCCTTTTGGCCTGTTGCTGCCACTCATATAAGCTCCCCACCTGCGCTTATTGCGCTTCATTCCCTTTAGCTAACCCTTCCCAATCATATAATTTGCAACTGTCCCCAAATAATTTAAAATAGCCATCATGTCAACGCCTTCACAACCACTTTGCATTGGGATGATTAATATTCGTATTCAAATAAATAGTGATATAACCTTAAAGCCTGAGAATTCCCACTTAGGTTCTTGGATTATCCTATGGCACAATCAACACAACATATTCGTATATCTCCCCAATCACCAGCATGCTATTGGCTCTCTCCCGGGAACCCTTTCCCAAACGTTGATACCATTCCTTGGGGCACCAAAAACGTTCATGCACTGTGGTCCTGGTGGGGCATGGATTGAAAATTGCCAATCCAATCCTACTCAAATATTATTCGTTGAGGGAGTATTTATGACTGATGCCAATGATCCCTCCTCATCTCAGAAACCCAATCTAGCATTGATGTTCTTCACATGGTATCCAAACATTCTATTCATAATGGAAAGCTTTCGAACACAAGATTTCAAGCTTAAAATGCCCAAAGAATATGACTGTACTACTCATTGTCAATGTCAACTCTTTACTCCGACATTTCCCGCTTCAAACTCGATGCCTGCTTCATATCCTGCTGTTTCATCATTGATTTCCAAGCAAAAACTGATACAATTACCCAGTGGATCAGACCTCCCCATGATAACCCCGCCCCATGCCATTATTCAAACCCCCCTCCTCCCTCATCAAAAGACCGGACTAGCTTTCCTCTGGGATCGAGAAATCCCCAATGGCCAATCAGCCCGTAACCTTTGGGCCACCTCACGCCCAGGATCCACTTTCAATGCCAGGCACATCATTACAAACAAGGTCGTTAGCTCATTTGAATCCCTTTCGACCAATACCCCTCTTGGAGGACTGCTCGCGGATGATATGGGATTAGGTAAAACCATTCAGGCCATTGCTCTAATTGGTACCTCCAAGGAGCGGATGATTGCAAACCCCCATCGCTCCACGCCCACCATGATCATCTGCCCCCCTCGCTTAATTACCAACTGGCAATCAGAAATATCCAAGCATGCTCAGGCTGGAGCACTGCATGCCAAAATCTACCATGGTCCCACTCGTCACTCATTATCCCAAGCCGACATTTTAAAATATGATATCATCATCACTTCTTACAATACTATCACCCAAGAATTTAAGCAAACCAATCCCTCTACATCATTCATTTTTCAAATCAATTGGCATCGTATAATCTTGGATGAAGCACAGTGAGTGGCTGAGCTTAAATGATTCAAATTACCTTTTATATCCAATAACCCTTTCCCCCTCTTATAGCTATATTCGCTCTCAATACACTGCCACTCACCGTGCCATTAATAGCCTCCTTTCATCCCGTCGAATATGTTTAACGGGCACACCTATTCACAACACCATTTATGACCTTTTGGGCATAATATCATTCATCACTCAACCCCAGAGCGCCGATCAAGATAACTGGTCACCATTCATCCTGAGTAGTCTTTCAAAAGGTTGCAATGATATTTTGCATTTGGCATTGCGGCATTTAAGTTTGCGCCGCACCAAAACCACACATCTCGAATCCCTCCCCACTATTAGCCATCATTATGAGCTGCTCCCACTCAACCCGACCATGCAGCAAGAATATTCCATATTATATGAAGAATTCCTATCATCCAAAAGCAAAGGACCAGGAGAATTTTTCAGAAATATTAATAAGCTGCGAATATGTTGTAACCATCACATCATGCTTAACACAATTGCGGAGGCGGAGTTGGAAGACCCCGAGGGCAGGAGCACTCAGGATAACTCCCCAAGAATCACACGAACTATTGTGGATGTGGAAACATGCATGATGAGTAGTAAAATTGCACACCTCCTACAAAGCTTAATGAAGAACAAACAAACAAGGTGTGGTCCGACGAAATCGGTGGTTTATACCCAATGGACCCAATTTCTAGATTTGTGCGTTAATTCTAATATGCATCCATTACCAATTGACTCCATCTGACTTTTTTATATTGTAGAATTGGTATTGCTCTTGCCCATCACTCTATCCTTTCAGCACGAATTGATGGAACAATTACACCACGAGCGCAGGACAAGGTGCTTGAGAGTTTCTTCAATAATCCTGAATGTGAAGTACTCATTGCATCCATTGCCGCGGCTGGAACTGGCCTCAATATAACTTGTGCTAATATAGTCTATTTAATGGTGAGGGGCCCCCCAAAATTCTCCCCTGATTTTCGGACCCTGACATCCACATTTCCAGGAGCCCAATTGGAACCCAGCCATTGAGGCTCAGGCTGTTGATCGTCTACATCGTATTGGCCAACAACGACCTGTACAGGTCATCCACTATATCACTCCTCATTCAGTTGAGGTCAACATGCGGAAGGTACCTTTCAAACTCATCTTTCACTTGATTGTATTACTATTCTGAAATCCTTCCTTATGGGAATGCCATATTCCAATCACCAATAGGTCCAAGAAAAGAAAAAATCATTAACTGCGTGAGCCTTACTGATATTATATAATTTGTGATTGACAAAGTTGATAACTCCTGTTGACTCTGGCACAGGTCCACAATTATGAACACCATGAGCTGGATCGAACTTCTTCAATATTTCCTCAATGAAAATGAGCAATAGAGTATTATTGCAAGCGAGACGGTGATACATTTCAATTCATATTGTCTATATTCTAACATATTTAGCAAGTTGTTGCATCCTTAAGAGATAATAATCAGATTTTATTACACCTGCACAAATAATTCACAAAATTTTAATTTGTCACAGTGCTATACCGTGACAAATTACTAAGTTATTGCAGAGCATCACCATTCAGCCTAATAACTGGCATGTCAAGTATCTTGAGGGCGCTAGTCTGCATCTTACTACAGCCTTTGAGCCAATCTTGATCAAATACCTGAAATGATAGGCCTTCCGGAATATCACCATCATCTGTCGATCGTAATTCTGGCAATCTATCAATAGTTTTTTTACCCTTTTTTTTAATCCGATTACAAAACTCTATGTCTCTATCCATTTTCAATACCAAATCATTAAATAACTGGGAGCGCCAGCGTAATCCCACTTTGCGGTAAACTTGACGGCCATTTTCCAGTATTTCCTCAGTATCTGAGCATACTCGAGGGTCATTGAATTGTGATGCTAGGATGGGAAATTTAGCCGTATCACACCATTCACGACGGCGCTCACAGGTCTGCACATAATCAAGTAGATCATCATCAGACTTGGTCCACAATGAAGAAGAGATACAGTAACTAACTCTTTGACGAATCTTCGCGAGCTTTTGATTCTCCTTCTTTTTAACCAAATACTCCGCATCCTTTTGAATAGACTTCCATTCTCTTTTCAAATAAGTGAAATATCGCTCCATTAGAGCCGCCACGACCCCATAGTTGTTATGATCCTTGTTCCAACAGTAGTGATGATACTCAGTGCTGACAAGTGCGAGACGGAATGTACGGTAAAACACCATAGACATCAGCTCGTTAAACGGATGTTGCCATGCGCTCTCCCAGTCCCAAGTGAATCGCTTTAGTCCTAGCTTGTGAAGCTCATTTTCGCAGTAGCTTTGGAAACCCTGAGACTGAACCTGTGTTGATGGCTCATTGAAAACATCCTCGGGGACATAACCGAGATGACCAGCCACTTGAATTGCAATTTCACGCTCTTCTGTGCTGGGTGGTGCTGGTAGTGAGGAAAAATCCTTATCCCTAACTTTGAGTAGGAACAGGCAATGTGCGTGTACTGCTGATCTCATTCCATGGACATTCTCTGGAAGTTCTGCCTTCAGCCATTTTTGTTGCTCCTTCTGGCTTGCACGTTTCGCCACATTGTGAGCTTTGCGGGCCTGGTTCCTTTGCTGTCTGACCTCAGATTGTTCAAGCATACTCTGGGCAAGGCCCAGCTGAGGATGGGTGAACTCACTATTTGATTGAGTGCCTTGCTCATGCGCGGTGAAATTGTCCCTCGTTGGTTCATCATTTCTTTCACTTTGAGTCGGAGACATGTTCTCATCCTCATCATCCACCATTCTTTCTCTTGATGTACTGGCATGACCCGTTCTTGGTTTGGAGGCATATGGATGATGACGTCCAGTGACTTTCTCTGTATGGACCAGAGGTGAAGACGCATAAAGTTCATCCCCTGCCATGCAAATCATCAGTTAACACATCAAAACATTAATGAAGACTGGTGATACTCACGATCTTCAATTGGCTCCTGAGATCGGACTGACTTGCCTTTAGGTGCCATATCTAACCCATGAAACAAACATATCAAATTGTGAATAAGTTTCTACTCCAAAATTCAAATGACTTACTTTGATGAAGCGTCAATACTGGATTTCCCTCTGACAGACCGCTCCAAGAGACATTTTCCAAAGGTCTTTTTCGTCGCCCCCCATCCACGCGCCTTTCATCACCCACATGAACCTGAGATCCTGCTGGAATATTGAGGGTTGGCTGTTTACTTTGGCCAAAGGGATCCTGGGATGCGACTGGATTCCGACCGGGATTAAGGAGGAACTCACGTGGAAATTTTGATTGGGGATTAGCGTGTGATGAGATTTGAGGTGTGCCTTCTGGCCCCTGAGACACATGAATTTGTGTATTAGTGGGATTCGGGGGAATTGGAGTGACAGAAATATTTGGGATCGACCAAGTGCTTGAAGTTGGAGCCTTTGGATTGCCCACATCAATGTTAAGACCTGATACATTCATTGAGGATGCGATAGGGGTTGTGAGAGGAATGTTGGGACTCAATGGTGACTGTGTTTGAACATATTCTATGCTAGATTCACTATTTGAGTCATGAACAGAACCTGAACGGGATTTATGTGACTTGAAAGATGACATAAGGGCCGAAAAAGTACAGTAATATTTTTAACTAGATAAAACACCTCAGTATTATGATAAAATAGAGTGATATGAGATGAAATCTTTTCAAATTTAGAATAGAGAAATTCTATGAATAGTTGGAACTAAGTGTTGTGTGGAAGTCGGATAAGACTCTTTTGAGGAGAATCCTCCCTGCCTCCTCTTGAGCTCCTCCGCTTTTGTCGGAAACCACCCTGCACGGCCTACCAGAATATAATGTGATATTTCCTTGATCTGAAAGGGGACCCATCATCCATAAGTAATCATATTTGGTAACATTTCCGCCTCCCCATTGTCACATTTTGTGAATTATCCAAACTGCCAATATATGCATTGAAATTCCACAACATTGTACATCTGTAAAGGGGTATATTCATGAAGGATTTACCCACAAAAGAGACATCACCTTTTCACGAAAGGCAAGACAATCCAAATCACATTCCAACTGATTCAAAGCCCGCCGCACTCAAACCAAATACCAAGACTTTAGCTGCACTCCACCCCCTTATGTAATAGAGCTATATAGTTATGTCTGTAATAAGGTTTAAACCATGTACGATGGCGTGCCAGCGTACATGGGTTAAATGTTAATCCCCTCAATTCAATGGTAACACTTCACTAATGGAACCCCCTCAATGGTAAAACCCGCATTATCACAATGTGTAAATAAACTAGAATATGTATGAGCATTGAGCAGCATGGCATTTTACCCAATTAAACGCCTAACCAATTCCGCCATCCAGATGAGACATGTTAAACTTTATCCACTGCAGCTCATGCTCCATTACAAATGGGATAAAATCCTCAGCTGGCTCAAATCATCTCCCCCTTCATAAATAATCACTGAATTTTATTTCCAATTAATAACACTCCTAAACACTTTCACATCAACCATAGATATTTATACACAAACCAACCGTACTCCCAATTCCTGCAACAATGACAACCCGGCCCTATTCCTCAATGCGTATATGCATGTGTCAACACTGCTCAACTCAAACACACTCTTCCCCTGAGGGTGATAAGCAAGGAGTTGCCTTCACACCTTTCCAATATAAACAGCACATTAAAAAGCTCAAATCAACCATTGCACCCAAATCTCTTCCAAACATCCCTACTTCTGCATCAGGATCTGGGTGCCCACAAATTCTATTGGATCAAATCTTCCCAGCTGATTATTCACGTTTGACCCAAAGCACTTTCCCAACTGCAGCGGGTCTCAATTCAACTGCACAGAAACCATATAGTGGCAGTCAAACCCTTCCCCCACAAGACCTAGGAATGATAATATCTGCCATTCTATCATTAAGGTATAATTTACCCCGCAGGGCTTCACGCATACTCAACCCCGCCCTGAACCTGCTGATCAAGTCCAGTATCTCAAGCTCAGCTGGTCCCCCCGCTCCTGCATTCCATATACCTCAAGATCTGAGTACCATATTTGAACATCTCCAATTGGAGCCAGTGATTCAAAACTATATATGTTGTCCTCAATGTTTCTCTCTTAATGGCTTTACTGAATCAGTCACAACTGACCAACCCCACTGTCAACGCCATAATGACCCAAATGATCATGATCCCCCTTGCACACAATCATTAGGCAAATTCATCTATTCATCTGAACCCCACACCCAAAACACAACCAACATGAAGCAAAAATTTATACCAACAAAACATTTCATTTATCAACCATTCAAAAATTGGCTTGCCAGATTTCTCCAGCGGGCTGGAATTATGGACATTCTGCATCAACATCAACAATCCCAAACTCCCGAAGATTCCCCAAAACGTGACGTCTGGGATGGATTGGTCTGGAGACGCTTCACTGGCACTAGAAATATCCATGACCCCCCATTCATGTCCATTCCTGGTGCATTGGCCTTCTCCATATATGTGGACTGGTTTAATGCACATGGAAAGTCAACCCGGTTGGCTAGCATTGGACCTATCATGCTTATTTGTCTTAATCTCCCCCCAAGTGAAAGATTGAAGCCCGAGAATGTCTATGTTGCAGGAATCATCCCTGGTCCGAAGGAGCCAACTGCGCTTCAATTGAATTATCTATTAATGCCACTCATCAACGAGCTCAAAGAGCTATGGCAGGGTTACCATTTTGCACCCACCTCAACAGGTCCATCAGGATCCTTTATCCGTGTTGCCATCCTCACAGCCATTGCGGATGTGGTTGCCATGCGCAAGCTTACTGGATTTATTTCCCATTCAGGAAACCACTTTTGTAATTTTTGCACCATTCACAAAGCTCAAATTGAAGAAATTGGTCCTCAATTTCACTACACGCGCTCATACCAAAGTCATAAATCAACCATTGCCAAAGGCTTCGGGCAACCCCACAACAAAGACAAGCAATTTTCTCTGAGTATGGAGTGCGATATTCAATTTTGGAAGACCTTCCGTATTGGGATGCAACCAGAATGGTTAATCTTGACATAATGCATAATTTAATACTTGGAATTTTGAAGGATCATGCAACTTTCAAATTGTGCATTCCAGAGGCGAAATCAAAAATTTACTTCAGGTCCCGCAGGAAATCCAATGACACCAACAGTTCAGACTCAGATTCCAAGACCTCCAACAGCTCTCTTGATAAAATCACATTGAGAGAGGCCCGCTCCCTGAGAAGAGACGCAGCAAAAATAATAAATGAGCCACTCCCCACTACTTCCACCCGAAAAAACTACTTCCCAATGCCCACCCCTAACACAGAACATCCATCTAGTGGTTCTGCGGAGATTCCTTCATTTGATGCCGATTACATCCCCACTTCTGAAATACCCTCTGAATTGGATATCACTGCACTGAGTGATCACCAGATCAAGGGTGAGGCTCTTGAGCATCTCCGACAAATCATATCTGAGACCATAATTCCCTCATCATGGACAAGAGTTCCCCGCAAAATGGGTTCCCCCTCTCATGGTAGCTTCAAAGCCGCTGAATGGGCTCTCTTATATAAGGTCTATATTCCATTTCTAATGCTCAGTCAACAGATGTCATTAGATGCACACCAATCTGCCAACACTCAAAGAAAAATGGGTCAGTCAGAAGAACTTGCAAATGAACTAGCCAAAAATACATTCCATTTGATTAGTGCTATCAACATTGCCACAAGCTGGACTGTTTCAATAGATGATGCGACTGCATTTGCTGAACATTGGAAAAAATTCCGCCTTTCCAATCAACACCTGTTCCCAAAACAGAAAAGTAAACCAAATCATCATTTTGCTGATCATATTCCCAAACTCTTCCAACGTTGGGGCCCAGCACAAGCCTCAGCCACATGGGGTTATGAGCGCTTGATTGGAGTATTTGCAAAGATGCCAACAAATAACAAGATATGTACGTCAATTAATAAGATCAATATATTCACATTGATGAAACACCTGAACTGAATAAGACTAACTTTTTGCAACTCTGAATAGATGATATAGATAAAACCTTACTTCAACATATCTGTCAATGTTCCAACCTTTCCGTTCTCCTGAAATCCCCATCTGTGCCATGTGAAATAAAAAATCTTTTCGAATCACAGCCACCTGCCGTGTTCAATCACCATAAATATAACAAGCCATCCCGCCATGACCAACAAAATTATGCTTGCCTGGTTGAGTACTTACAGAATTTTCATTCCACAAGGGAAGTAGTTGATTGGATCAGCTTAGACACTACCATGCAATCCACAAGTCCTCCCACTTCAAGGATTGTCTCACCTTGGTATTTTCCAGTTTCAAACATTAATATTGGGAACAATATATTTTCAACTGAATCCAAAAATATCAGCAACAGTGTGATATGTTTTCTGAGGGGCAACTCACGACAATTTGGTATTATTGATAGCATTTTCAAAGTCTCTGAGCCATCTAGCATACTGAATAATAACTTTCTGATTTTAAAAACTTTGAAGATTGATGTGAATTTCCTACCAGATTGGCCGTATCTCAATATTTATAAAGCTGTTGGTTTTGATGATGGACACTTGATTATATCAGAAGAAGAAATAGAAGGTAACTGTGGATTGTATGATAACAAAGCTCTGTCATGTGGACTGCTTGTAATGATAAAGCCGTTATTTCATGATATTTAGTCTACAAAAATGCAAATCTCTCAGATTCATTAGCAATTTTGCTAGTGAAATAATTGCCTCAAAATTTAGTGACAGAGACATGCCATTGTGACAAGCAAAGCCCATTAATTCATATTGCCACAAAGAACTTACTATTTTGACATTGGGTACAGTGTGAATAAGCCAAGTCCAATGATCAAATGACCCACACACTCACCTTTCATAGCATCCAAAATTTCTAACTGCGCCATCATCATGTTGGAAGCGGAATCGGCTTTTGTGTACCCACACCCGCATGTGCACCCGCACGCGCCAATGCACACGCCCACGCACCCGCACACGCCAATGCACACGCAAACCCACCCGCCCACCCACCCGCACACGCCAATGCACACGCAAACCCACCCGCACACGCCAATGCACACGCAAACCCACCCGCACACGCCAATGCACACGCAAACCCACCCGCACACGCCAATGCACATGCAAACCCACCCGCACACGCCAATGCACACGCCCACCCACCCGCACCCGCACACGCCCACCCACCCGCACCCGCACACGCCAATGCACACGCAAACGCGCCCACACACGCTGTGGGAACTCCTTTTGGTGTGGGATGAAATAAGGCAGTACCTTGAGGGGGAAATTATTGGTAAGTCTGTTTTGAATTTCAGAATTGTCCAATAACCATGGGTGCTAAGGTGTATTAGCTGCCCCTCTAAATAATACTGAATAGTCAGCCTATAGAGAATCACAAAATAAAATAAGATTTGTGGCTTTAACAGATAGAGAAGACTTATCAGCAGTCTCTAAATCAGACCTATCAATAACACTACAGTAAAAATTCTGATCTAAAATTTCTGATAAAATAAACACTAGATTTTTTTACTTTATTTTAATAAAAGTGATGATAATATATATATATATATATATGTTTTGGGTTTCTGTTATTTTAATGAAACTAATAAGAATATTTTTTTTTTGTTTTTTTTCTTTTAAGAATGATAAGAATATATATATTTTTTATGGTTTTAGGTTGATTATAATGATTTTTTTTGATATGAGTACTAATAATAAGACTACTGGATTTGATTCTTTTAGGATTTTTTTTTTAATACTGGGTTTTATATCACTACTACTTTTTTTTTAATAATACTAAGCCACTGAGCAAGGCTACTGAGCTTTTTACTACGTTAATACTACTATTCTTCACTAATACTAAGCTACTGAGCAAGGCTACTGAGCTTTTACTACGGTTATACTACTATTCTAGATATCCTGCTAGTTCAGGGATGGTTATGATCCTGGATAGTGGGAACTTGTTCCATGATGATGGGAAAAATGAGGGAGAGAGGACCTCTATTTATAGCTTTTGGGCCTCCATAGAGCTTCTCAAAATAGGGTACTTAGAAAAAATCATAGTTGAGAGGTTTTGGCTAGTGAGACGTGTAGTTTTGGTGTAGCAGCATGTTTGCTGAGAGAATTATGCTGGTGGTGCTTTTTCTTATCAAGATCATGTGATGTATTTGAGATAATTTGGCTGGTGAGATTTTCTTTTTATCAGAGTCATGTGAGGTCATTGAGATAATATGGCTGGTGATGTTTTCTTGAAGGTGGGGAAAGTATCTTTTGTTTCTATTTTTTACGTATGTTATGAGAGAATTATGCTGGTGGTTCTTTTTCTTATCAAAATCATGTGATGTATTTGAGATAATTTGGCTGGTGAGATTTTCTTTTTGCCAAGAAATTGGAGAAAATACAGCTCCTGAAAATTGAACTTTCTTCTAGTCATATGATGTATATGAGAAAATTATGGTGGTGTTTCTGTCTCTTATCAAAATCATGTGATGTCTTCAAGATAATTTTGCTGGTGACACTTTCATTTTTGGTGACTTTGTTACGTATTTTCTGAGAGAATTATGCTGGTGGTGCTTTTTCTTATCAAAATCATGTGATGTATTTGAGATAATTTGGCTGGTGAGATTTTATTTTTTTGCCAAGAAAGTGGAGAAAATACAGCTCCTGACAATTGAACTGTCTTCTAGTCATATGATATATATGAGAAAATTATGCTGGTGTTTCTGTTTCTTATCAAAATCATGTGATGTCTTTGAGATAATCTTGCTGGTGACACCCTCATTTTTGGTGACTTTGTTACGTATTTTCTGAGAGAATTATGCTGGTGGTGCTTTTTCTTATCAAAATCATGTGATGTATTTGAGATAATTTGGCTGGTGAGATTTTATTTTTTGCCAAGAAAGTGGAGAAAATACAGCTCCTGACAATTGAACTGTCTTCTAGTCATATGATATATATGAGAAAATTATGCTGGTGTTTCTGTTTCTTATCAAAATCATGTGATGTCTTTGAGATAATTTTGCTGGTGACACTTTCATTTTTGGTGACTTTGTTACGTATTTTCTGAGAGAATTATGCTGGTGGTGCTTTTTCTTATCAAAATCATGTGATGTATTTGAGATAATTTGGCTGGTGAGATTTTATTTTTTGCCAAGAAAGTGGAGAAAATACAGCTTCTGATGCTTTGGTCTATTTTCATATACCTTTATTTAGATTAACTACCTTTAATGACGTAATTTGTTATTGATGATGCGATAAGGTGGATATATCCTTTGATACTATACTGTTTTGATAAGATCTTGAGGCTGCGTATTGTATATTTCTGTTTGAAATCTGTAGTTGTAATGTGTAAAAATGTTTTGCGTAGTTTGTTTTATTATCATTTTTTTCTTTTGTTTTATTGGTAAGCTTGAAACTGGTACTAATGGTATGGAATACCACAACGCCAATGCACACGCACACTTCATGGATGACCTGGTGAAGTCAAACCCCCCGCCTACATCAAAACTGGCTGAAGGACATCTTTGATGTGTGTGTGTGCAAACAGGCGGGTCTGGTGTAATTTTTACCAATCATCGGACGGTTGTGGGATGATCAGGTGGTGAGGAATCTGAGTTGAAGGCACAGGGGAACCAATATTATTGGATGTCACAGGATTTGGTGTAAGACCAGAGTGTGACGTGTGCTTGACGTTCGCTTGACGTGAGCTCGACTTTTATCCTGCTTGACGTTTGCTTGACGTGAAGTCAATCGCCGACGATTGACACGAGATTCGCCCCGGTGTCTGGTTATCCTCTTGGCAAAATCATTAATTTTTGAATCTTCACAATTGTCACAATGCTGTCTGCCAGACCTCAGCAAAGGGAACTCTTGCCGAAAAGGCTATTAAACCGGTTGAAAGACCGATTAATACTGGCAAGTTGTAGATCACATTCCACCATGTGACAGTACCCCTGGGTTTAGGGCACTGCATCCCGAAGTGCATGTAACTGATGGTATTACCCATGTCTCCCTCATGGAGTTACATTAGTCACAACAGGAGCCTACAAGGAACCCCCAAGGGGCGGAACCCTTGTACGCCAATGGAGCGGAAAACCCAGCGATTTCTGGTTGTTTGATTGAGACCACCTCTTGTCTCCAACCGGAATCGAACCCATGACGTTGGTAACCGGTTTATTGTCACAATGCTGTCTGCCAGACCTCAGCAAAGGGAACTCTTGCCGAAAAGGCTATTAAACCCGTTGAAAGACCGATTAATACTGGCAAGTTGTAGATCACATTCCACCATGTGACAACAATTTAATAATCAACTTCTTGAAAATATCCTTTTTCCTTTTCCTCAGAAAAAAATTCTTATTGCCTCAGTATTTTTCTCTATCCTATCTCCTATCATATTATTTTATTCTTTATTTAATTATTAAAACTCTGCTGTCCCATTGATGTGAGACAATCATGTAATTACTTGACTTACTTTCTATTAGTAACCATCATCCACTGCACACTTGTATCCTAGTTTATCTTCTATACACTTTTACCTTACTTACCCATCCTTTAGGTATTGATTTCTTTGTATTCTATTATCCTATTTTTCCTTATGGGAATATACCTTGAGTTTTACATCTAAAATTAGACACATTTAAAGTCTTGATCTCTCCTGTCCAGGCTAAGGACAGTTATTATGATTACTTTTACAATTACTAGCAAAACAGACTCTCCCTCTTATGGCCAAAAACAACTACCCAGAATTCAGAAACCATACTATTGGATTACAATGGAAGAAGAAACTTTACTCTAACTGTCTCAAATAAATACTACCATCAAGAGCAGCTGACATTTTCCCTTCTTCTGAAGAAATAAAATCATCACTGTCAAATTCAAAATGTGAAACATCATCACAAATAGTCTTCATTCCAGTACTTTTGTGAAGATTGTTGTTGGTGTTGAAGAAATGGAAAATGCTTACCTATTCTGTAGTAAATTAACTGATTTCTTTGTGTTCTTCACATTCAACTGTTAGCTGGAGTCTATGTTGAAGCAGTATTTGGGCTATTTAAAACTAGAACTATGACTGTGACACGTGGAAATAATTTTAAAATAAGAGTTTTAATATAAAAAAACTGGTTTATAATATAATAACAGGGTTCTACTATTGAGAAATAGTGGTGGTGAGCGCTATTGAGAACCCTGGGTGCAGTCTTACCAGTTGGATTACTATAATAAGAGCTAAAATAATTAAAATTATAATTATACCCTGATTAATACCCAAGAGTAAAACTGTTTTTGACAGTGTACTACGTAGGATATTCAAGAGAAGGATGAGGAAACAATTCTGGCTGTGAAAAGCCTCCTTTTTATCCTGAAATGGTGTGGAAAGGGTGCTAGACCTTTCCACGTAGAGGAAGTGAAGATTTTTCACCCTCTAGTACTGGCTTGTGGTTTGCAAACAGCCTATATAGGCTGTATTGGGCTCAGATGTGGTTTTGAAACCACATCTGGGCAGTGTTTCATCAATACAGGGTGAAAATCTTCATCTAGGGACCTCACAGCCTGATTCTGAAGTGTATGACACGTAGAATGCTGTACAGAAGCTGTATGGGACCCCAGTATTGACTGACATATGAGGTATTGAAGTAAAAACAAGCTTCTTGGTCTATTTGACACCTCATATTCATGGTTATGGGATATTATCCCATGGTAAGGCTGTATATAACAGCAGGTGGGAATCTAGCCTTAAAACAGCCATACCTTTGTCAATTCTTGAGATATCAACCTCAGAATTTGTTCAGTGTGTAGCCCTGTATGTGCTCTACACAATTGTACCTCATTTGATATGGGTATCATTAAATATGGCAAAGTTATCCCATGTACAAGAGTTTTGTACATTTGCGTGGTATAGGCAAAAAGCTGTATTGAGCTTATTTGCCCCATAACCTTTGTTCCAGTTGAGCTATGGGGAAATGGGTGACACCATCAGATAGCCCTGATTGTGCTCTTTCCAAAAAGACCCCACTTCAAGTATCTCACCCTTATTTGGCCTGAAATTGACCATAACTCCAGTAATATTGGTGATAGCTCAGTTTGGCGGGTACCATTGGATAGCCCTGGCTTAGAGCTTCATTTTGAGTACCCATTTGATGTGGTTAAGCCCCTCCTTCTAGATTTCAGATGAGAGGTGAAAATTAAGGTTTATGCTCAGCAATAACTTTGAGCAGGAATAGCTTTGTTATTTCTTGTCCTATGGTGATGGGACTTATATTTTCAGAAAGAGGTAAGTTTTCTCTTTCTTTTTATACCTTTTGAGCTGATTTGGCTCAGCTCCATGTTTTGGTGGTATCTTGGCTATACCATTGGTTTATGGTATTTTGGCTGTCATGCTTGTGCTCTGGTTTTGAGTCACAGGCTGACATACCCTCCCTCTAAAAAAGGCTCATCATTGATGAGACTTCTCAGTCCTCCTAGAGGCCCTGAATCTCCTTAGATGAAGGTTCCATCTGGTATGGCATCTTCCGCCAACCATTTGTCTTTATCAGCTGTTTGGTGCTTGAATCTGACTAAGTATTGTCTTTGATCCTTTTCATTAAGTCTGATCCTCCTGGCCCTGATGATCCTACTCACAGGTCCTGGGGAGTCCTCCACTTACACTATATCAGGTGGTGTGGGGTTCTTCTTCCTGGAGGGGAATTTATCCTCCTCTGTTTGGAAGTATGGTTTGACAAAACTTACTGGGAAGACTGGGTGCTTCCTGGAAAATTCCTCTGTAAGTTTGACTTCCACTGCATTATTTCCTATCAACCTAATGATAGTGAAAGGCCCTACAAATAAGTTCCTCATCTTTTTGGATCCTCTAAGATTATTAAAGTTCAGTGTAGACACTAGCACCTGGTCCCCTTCCTTAAAGTCAGGTTCCATGTGTGTCTTGTCCCACCTCTGTTTGTTAAATTATTTTTCCTCAGCTATGCATTTGAAAGCTGTGTCACAAGCCCTCTTCCACATATCATGGAAGTCCTTGGCTGTGGGGTGGATGATCAGAAGATTCTTCTTTAAGTGATCCACAGGCAACAGGGGATTCCACCCTTTCTCTACCACTGCAGGTGTTTTTCCTGTGGTAGAGTGCTGACTTGTATTATAAGCCAGTTGAACAGCTGGTAGAAGGGTAACCCAGTCAGGGGTGTATCCTTCATGGTCCTTGTATTCCATGCCATAGGCAAAGAACCTTCTAAGGATGTCTTCCATAGTCTGGATCATCCTCTCAGCTAGGCCATCTGTTTGGGATGGTAAGCTGTGGAAAAAGCAAGCTTGGTGCCAAGCATGTCATACAAGTTGGTCCAAAATTCAGATGTGAATTTTGGGTCCCTATCACTAATGATGATTTTAGGGACTCCACAGGTAGATATAATGTTATTCCAAAATAACAGGGCAGTATCCATGGCTGTGTCCTCTTTGTAGCATGGTAGACACCTCATGCCCCTGCTTAACCTATCAACTATGATCAAGCAGGCATTGCCGTTTTCTTTGCCTCCTGGGACAAGCCGTATGACCCAGTCCATGTTGATGGTTTCCCATGGGTGTTTGGGTTCTTCTATATGTTGAAGTAACCCATACTTCTCCCCATGTTTTCTATTTGCCTTTTGGCATCTTCCACAAGTGTTGATGTATTCTCCCAACTCTTGTTCCCACTTGGGCCACCAAGCGGTGCTTGCTACCCTCTCTTTGGTCCTGTCTTCACTCATGTGTCCCATATAGGGGAAGTCATGGCATTCCTGCAGGATCAAGGAGATGTGGTCTCTGTCTACCACTGTCAGTGCAATTGTGTGTTTCTCTCTGTTGTAGAGCAGGCCATCTATAAGGAAGAACTTGTTATCCTTATAGGCCCTCAACCAGGGTTCTTCCAGCTGGGATTCCAGTTCTGGACTCCTGTATTTTTGTTGAAGGAGTTGTAGTAGTATGCCACACTGTTTATGTTTGGCATAAGACTTCAGTACTACACTAAAAAATTCAGTGTGCAGTTCAGAGGAGCTTATTCCCAATATGGGAGTTCCTGTCCCCTCTGAATCAGTGTTTCCACTGTCAGGGGTACCACTTTCTGGTGCTCATTCAGAAAATTTGAAGTTCTTCCTGTCCAATATACTTCCATGAAATGAATAGGGATTTTGGCTGCAACTTCAGGGTCATAAGCTGGATTTCTCTTGACATTATCCAGTGGCCATCTGCTAAGGCCATCTGCATTGGAATGACTTTTACCTTCTTTGTATATGATGGTCATGTTCACTCTATACTCCTGGATGGCTATTTGCCATCTCAGCATGTGTCTATTTGTAGTCTTCATGTTCAGTAGAGACTTCAAGGCTGTGCAGTCTGTGTAGACTTCAAAGACTGCACCCTCCAGATAATAATGGAGTTTTTCTAGAGCCCAGACTAGACATAGACACTCATTCTGGGTGGCCCCATACCTGGCTTCTGAATCTTTCAGCTGCCTTGAGATGTAGCAAATTACTCCTTCTCTTGGTTAACCATCCACAATTTGTCTTTGGTGAAGGGCTGCTCCTAGGCCTTGACTGCATGCTGCATCTATATATAACTTTAATGGTAGTTCCACGTCAGGTAAGATGAGCACAGGTGCATTTGTGAGTTCATATTTGATCCTCTCATATGCATCCCTCCTTTCCTTGGTTATTTCAAAAACTACATCTTTTGAACATAACTTGTATAAACTACTAGTTATGTGTGCAAAGTTCTTGATGTGGCTTTTATAGTAGCTAGCAAACCCAAGGAAAGATTGCATCTCTTTGATGCTCTTTGGTACTGGCTTTTGCAGTGCTGATGCTATTTTATTCTGGTCAATTGCCAGACTAAGACCTGAGACTTTATGTCGTAGAGCGAGTAACTCTTGTTGGCCAAAATTGCACTTTTTAAGTGAAATTTTCAGATTTATGGGTGTGCATTTACTTAGTACTCTGTCTATGTATTTCACATGGTCTTCCCATGTCTCTGAGTATATAATAATATCATCAATATATACTACCATCCAGCCTTCCAGTATTTCTTCTTGAAATATTGTGTCCATCATCCTTTGGAAATGGGCTGGTGCATTTTTGATGCCAAATGGAATCCTGGTATACTCATATATGCCCATATGGCATATTATTCTGAGTAATTTCATGGAGTTTGGTTTAACTCCATTTTGGTGGAAGCCTTTCATACAATCCATTTTGGTTATGTATTTGGCTTTTGCCAGTTTATCCAAGGCATGAGGTATCCTGGGTATAGGGTACCTGTCTGCTTTTGTGAAGTTATTCAGAGCTCTGAACTCTCCACACAGTCTAGACTTGGCATCATGCCAGGCGATTAGGACAGGGGTGGTGATTTCCACTATTTCATTATGTCCAATCTTTCTGATGACATCCATATCCAGGAGTTCATTGATATGTTTCTAAATTTCTTTCCTGGTTTCCAGGCTTACTGGATAAGGAGGTCTCCTAAGCATGGGTGGATGAGGACTTTCCACACCCAGATATATTTCTATATCATGGCCTTTGATCTTTCCTAATGGTTCTTCACCAATGGAAAATGCTGGTCTGTTCTTTCTCAGAATCTTCAGTAAGCTTAGTTTTTGTTTACTGGTGAGGGTAGTGCTAAACTGTCCCTCTATGAATTCCTTCAGAAGTTCTTCTAGTGGATCTTGAGAAGATATCTGGTATATATCAAGTGAAAATTTCTTTTCCTTGTTAGTACCAATGGTGATGTGCCTATTTTTACTGTTGTAAATATCTATGCCATACATCCTCCAGTAATCTGTTCCCAGTAAAAGCCCTTGGATGTGGGCATCATTAAGCACTACAAACTCTGGATTGAGTCTGATATTACCCTTCCTTTGAGGTATAATTATCTGTTTGATAATTGTCCCAATGGAAGTCATCTTCCCTGATGCCCTTTTAAAGTTCTTTGCCTTAGTGGGCAAGAGCTGTTTTTCCCAGTTTGGGAAGTGGGTATCCAGATAGTTTCTGGCCACTATGGAGCAGTGTGCTCCACTATCAATAATCAGTGGATGCTGAGCATTGTCAATGAAAAAAGTCATTTTTGTGGCTGTCCCATGTATATATGCCATTCCTTTGGTTGGCTTAACCAGGAATGTTTGTGCATCTTGTGTGTGTTTGCACAAGTCTTTGTTAGCAGTGTCCTGTGGCAACCCTTCTTCAAACTGTATGTATTGAATTTCTAGTGGGGTTTCCTATCTTTGCCTTTGGACAGTTGTTGGCATAATGGTCTGTTGAGCCACAATTGTGGCAAGAATTCCTCTTCTTTGCCACTTCTGCCACTCTTTCTTTGGGTTTGTCTTCAAACTCTACCCTGAAAGGTTGTTCTTCTTTGAAACTACTGCTCTTATATGGGGTTAATTTCCCTATATTAGTCCTTTTCCTTATGTCTTGTAAGTTGTTGGCAATGTCATCTAGAGTGCACTCTTGGTTGCATCTGCATTTTACTGCATTCTCTAGTTCTCCTGGAAGTTGTGTCAGAAGTTTGTTATTCCTCATTTGGATGTTCATCTGAGGATCAATGGCTTTAAGTCTTTTAGACTGTCTAAGACACCACTCATATGGATATTTGTCCACAGAGTATTTGTCATTTTCAAATTACATGGTCTTCTGCCATATCCAAGTTCCATTACTGTACTTTTGGATGATTTGACTCTTCCACCATGGCCAATTTCTTCCGCCATGGATTTCTTTCATTTCTGTGTACCATATACTAGCATTACCTTTAAATGCAGTATTCAATCTACCAGTGATCCAGTAATCTGCTATGCTTGGTACATCAATGAAGAGTCCATCAATATAATCTATGAGTTCCATATGATCATATTCTCCTGATACAGAGAATTTGGGCCAGCTTGAGGCCTCAGGAAGCTGTTTCAAGGCTTCCTTCTCTGAATAAGACATTCCATATCCATCCTGGTATTGTGATGAAGATCTTGCCTTATTCATCAACATGGCATCTGGTTTGATGTCATCTGGTTGATATGGATTCTCCATAACTTGGCCTTGTGGTTGGGGATTTAAGTTATGGTAGACATTAAACAATTTGTTTATGTCTTGGTCCAGACAATCCCTGTCCCTTTTGCTGTGGTGTTGTTCTTCAAAGAATAGATTCAGTCTTTTGTTGGTTTCTTCAGAGGCTTTGCTCAGTTGAGCATATCCTTCTTGAAGATTCTTAACTATCTGTTCCAAGGAGGCTTGTGTTTTTTTCATCCTCTCTTGGCCAGCTTCAATTTCTGCAAACTGCTTTGCAGATTGTTCAGCATATTGGGACATTTGTAACCACAGTGTATCACTGTTGATGTTACTCTCAGATGTGACAATGTTATGTTCAGTCTGAGTGGGGGTAATGTTTCTATTACTAGGACTACTCATTCTACAGTCGTTTACAACTACTTCTGGCTCTTGTGCACTTCTTTTACCAAATCCAACAGCTTCTGAATCATAGGGTCTGAGTTTTTCCTCCTCTGGTTGAAGGAGGTGTTGTTCTTGCCCATGTTTCCTTGTCTTCTCCTGGAAACTTCCTGGAATTGTGAAGAATGGTGACTCTTGGCCACTGATCTGCTGGTTTCTGAATGGTGTGAAGCCACTGGAGAGCTGATTTGCACTGCTCCTTGTGAGCCTGAAGGAATCTGAGTAGGCCCTTTCTGGGTTAACTGTTCTTCTATAGCTTGGGTAGTGGCTTGATTCTCCCTTATCCTCTGTGCCCTTGCCTCCAGGAGTCTGAACTGCCTGGTAGGATTCCAACCTTTGGTGATTACCATCAGGTCTTTGAATTCTATCTCTATGAGACAGATCTTCTGGAAACCTCCTCCAAGTTCTGCCCAGTGACTTGCCAGGTTGAACCTCTTGTTGTCCATGCTCCATTGGAATAAGTCCTTGAGGAGTTGGTGGAGCTGAAGAACTTGATCCATGTCTTTCCAGTCCTCTGGTTTGAGGTCTCCATTGAATTGGAGTGTGAATGGCGGGGTTGATATTATCTCCCTCCTTGTTTTGCCATCCACTGCTGTGTCCAAGGTGTCCTCTTTCAGGTATTCTGGTTCTGGACAAACCTCCTCTTTCCTCTGGTTGGTTCCTTTGGAAGCCAAGATCTCTGAGGTGTACAGGTGACATGTTAGTGTTTGCAAGCAGTCAAAACCTTTATGTTCTTAGGGTATTTACGTTTGACTTTGCCTTTTACAAATTTGTTGTCTGCTGATTTGGGCAATTTACCTTCAGAGGTTACAACTGGGTTAATTATAGTAATTTTCCCTGTACAAGTTATCAAGGTTGGTTTACCTTGTATTGAAGCAGAATTTTGTGGTTTTCTACTCTTCTTTGTGGCAATGGGTGTCCACTTCTTTGCTGTTATCAGGCCTTCACTGTGCCTCTCTCCTTTGCCTTTCCTGCCCTCTGGTTCTGAGGGTGTCACTGGTGTGTTGGCCTGTGAAAGTTTTTCAAGTGGTATGAAGTTATTTTCCACTGAATCAAAACAGGAAAAAGAGGGCTTATGTCAGTTAAGACTTTTCAAAAAATGCTGGTTTTGCACGTCTAAGAATGGCCTCTGGGCTTGTATATTATCACAATGTGACCTTGTACAATGACAGTGTGATTGAATTAACAATTCCACGTCACAAATACAGCTTACTGATATTTGGTATACTGTGTGTATACCAATATCTCACAGAATAACTTGTAATTAGCAAGTGTAAACTGTCAAAAAGTGGTGTGTAACAGGGCAATTGAGCTAACAATGTGTCCAACCACGCCTCAACTGTTGGTTTATCAGTATAAGGTGTCTTATTTTAATTGAAAAATGAGACTGTATTAATGGCTTAGGTGTTTTTATATGTAAAACACGCCAAAAATAAGGGTCTTGTGGTTATTAGCCACATGACAAGTACTCTTAAAATATGAGTAAAAAGGTGGTATATGTACCACAAAAGGAAATATACATATATAATATATATATTTTTAAGAGATATTACGCCTAAAAAGAATAAAGCAATGGTCAGAAAGTGAGAAATAAGAGAGAAACTCACTTATAAGGGTCCAAAGAAGGTTTGAAACATGGCCAGGCCCCCACAATGTCAGCTGGAGTCTATGTTGAAGCAGTATTTAGGCTATTTACAACTAGAACTATGAATGTGACACATGGAAATAATTTTAAAATAAGAGTTTTAATATAAAAAAATGGTTTATAATATAATAACAGGGTTCTACAATTGAGAAATAGTGGTGGTGAGCGCTATTGAGAACCCTGGGTGCAGTTTTACCAGTTGGATTACTATAATAAGAAATACAATAATTAATATTATGTTTATACCCTGATTATTACCCAAGAGTAAAACTGTTTTTGAAAGTTTACTACGTAGGATATTCAAGAGCAGGATGAGGAAACAATTCTGGCTGTGAAAAGCCTCCTTTTTATCCTGAAATGGGGTGGAAAGGGTGCTAGACCTTTCCATGTAGAGGAAGTGAAGATTCTTCACCCTCTAGTACTGGCTTGTGGCTTGCAAACAGCCTGTATAGGCTGTATTGGGCTCAGATGTGGTTTTGAAACCACATCTGGGCAGTGTTTCATCAATACAGGGTGAAAATCTTCATCTAGGGACCTCACAGCCTGATTCTGACGTGTATGACACGTAGAATTCTGTACAAAAGCTGTATGGGACCCCAGTATTGACTGACATATGAGTTATTGAATTCAAAACAAGCTTCTTTGTCTATTTGACACCTCATATTCATGGTTATGGGATATTATCCCATGGTAAGGCTGTATATAACAGCAGGTGGGAATCTAACCTTAAAACAGCCATAGATTTGTCAATTCTTGAGATATCAACCTCAGAATTTGTTCATTTTGTATCCCTGTATGTGCTCTACACAATGGTACCTCATTTGATATGGGTATCATTAAATATGGCAAAGTTATCCCATGTACAAGATTTTTGTACATTTGCATGGTATAGGCAAAAAGCTGTATTGAGTTTATTTGGCCCATAACCCTTGCTCTAGTTGAGCTATGGGGAAATGGATGACACCATCAGATAGCCCTGATTGTGCTCTTTACAAAAAGACCCCACTTCAAGTATCTCACACTAAAACTGTAGAAGTTAGATGAGAGGTGAATGTTTTGTTCACCCTTATTTGGCCTGAAATTGACCATAACTCCAGTAATATTGGCGCTAGCTCAGTTTGGCTGGTACCATTGGATAGCCCTGGCGTAGAGCTTCACTTTGAGTACCCATTTAATAGGGTTAAGCCTCTCCTTCTAGATTTCAGATGAGAGGTGAAAATTAAGGTTTATGCTCAGCAATAACTTTGAGCAGGAATAACTTTGTTATTTCTTGTCCTATGGTGATGGGACTTATATTTTCAGAAAGAGGTAAGTTTTCTCTTTCTTTTGATACCTTCTGACCTGATTTGGCTCAGCTCCATGTTTTGGTGGTATCTTGGCTATACCATTGGTTTATGGTATTTTGGCTGTCATGCTTGTGCTCTGGTTTTGAGTCACAGGCTGACATCAACAGTCAGGCTAGGATTTGGATCAAGTTCTCAAAGATCACATACAATGGTAATCTACATTCTTTAATTTCAAAACTAAGAAAAAGCCTCAATGAAGTGAAAAACGTTAAAATTTAAGCTGGTAAAAAAAGACTTGCATTTTCCATTCTCACCAAGATTCCTTATTAGTGCAAAAGCCTTATAGAAAAGGTTACTCTAAACCTTGAAGCTCAAGGTAGTCTGTATGCAATGGTCAATATCATACATGACAATTCCCTGAAAGAAGAATCCTTGTGGGTGTCTAGTGAATCCAATGGTTGAAGCAGTATAGCACTAAATAGGGAGGTATTTAGATCAAAGGATATCAATTATTCAAAAATAAACCCTGAGACTCAACCTGACAGATATTGAAAGGAAGAAAAAACAAACTATACCTTTTTCTGAGCCTTACTGTCAAGAGGTAAGTACATCCCTAAATTTAATATACTGAAAATAGTGTTAGATACAGGGCCATCAGGACGCTTGTTCAATTACAAAAGATTATAGCCCTTTCTTGTGAAGATATGTGACTTGACTATCTAAAATGGCTGCAATTTGTAATCACTAATTGCTGTGGGAAAAGGGAAAGCCAAATTAATGACTTGCAATGGGAAATGTTGCACCCTAAAGGAATACCTCTATGTTCCAAAGATAAAAACTAACCTTTTTGCATTAAACAAGCTGGAATATCAAATAACTATCCATTCTGGAAAAGATTGTGCAAAGATATTTTTGAACAACACACAAAGCCCTTCCTTTAACTGCCCAACCAAAATAAAAGTACTAGAAAAAAGTCAAGTTAAACTCAAGATTCCTTTCAATGGAAAGAAAAAAATTATGCCACAAAAGATTAGGACATCTCAACAAAAAAACAGCCAAGAAGCTCATGCCAACGCCAACCTATTCTTCTACAAGGAGGGAATGCAATGAGTGTGCAAAGGGTAAGCTGACTGGAATTCCTTTCTCTCACTCATTTTGACACACCTCACATGGATTTGTGCAGGCCCATGAAAACTCACTCCTTATAAGGTGAAAGATATTTCCTAAGAATAATTGACCAATTAACAGGATACATCACCACCAACTTTCTCAAAAGCACGGAGGAAACCTTTGAGGACTTCAAAAATCACAAAACCTGTACTAAAAATCTCCAAGGGAGGAAGATTGTCAGAAATGTGTCCAATGGTGGAAAGGAGTTTGACAAAAATTGGTTCAAATTGTTTGCAAAATAAGAAGGATTCAAACACTCCATCAGCCCCCCTTATACAACAGAAAAAAATGTGCTTTCAGAAGGGGGTAACAGATCAATAATAGAGAAAACTAGGTGTTTAATGCAAAAATCAAATCTGACCGACAAATTCTGGGCCAACACAGTCTCAACTTCAACCTTCAGGAAAAGTGTGGCACAAACAAACAATGATCTGTCACCATATGAAAAAGGTTTGGCACTACACCACCTGAAGCAAATCAAGGGTATTTGGGTATAACACATGGGTAAGAATTCTTCCAGAAAACCAACAGTAAACATTTGGAGAAATTGTGTGGGAGGGTCTCATGCTTGGGTATGAGAATCAAGCTTCAGCATACAGAATACTGAGAATCTCAGACAAGCAGTTACTTACCAGTAGGCATTTAAATTTTGATAAATCATGTTTTCCTGTTCTCACTCCATCTCCCACCCAAAACCCCCCAAAAAACTGGAATATTGATACCTTTTGAGATTACCTAACTACAATTCCTCTGCTGAAAAAACTTGATTTTGCAGTGTATCAGAGGAGGACTTCCACGATTCCCTAGAAGAACACACCACTAGAAGGATCAGATTTATTGGTCTGAGACACCCGGCTTTAATGACTGGGGGCATATCCTCAGAGAATATACTTTATTACAGAAGGAGGGAACACCAAGCAGCCAAAGTAATAATACCAAAAAATTACCAAGCAGAAATTGGAAGTAAAGGATGTTAGGAATGGAGAAGCGCTACCTCTGTAGAGCTGGATAGAATAAAAAAATTAAAGTATGAACAATTAGAGACAAGAAATCCAAGGATCATCCCCTCACATGCACTTGGGTCTTTAAAATCAAAAAATACAACCAAGAATGAATCATCAAACACAAAGCCAGGCTCTGTGCTCAAGGATTCCATTAAATCCAGGGGCTTGGCTACTCATAAGAATTATCTCCTCCTTGTCTTATCAGCTAATTACAGGCACTTATTTTGAATGCCTCTGCCAACAACCCTACATTACACAAAATGGTCCTAAAGAGAGCTTTTCTCAATTCTCTTCTTAATGGAGATATCTGCCTCACCATACCTGAAGCATTTGACACCACCAACAACAAATTTCTACCTCTCAACAAAGCAATATATTGTTTAAAACAGGCACCCCTGGACTGGTACGACAACCTATCAAAATGGATAATCTTGGTAGGAGTCATTTTCTCACTGTAAGACTCATGCGTATTCTACAGAAAAGGAACTTGTCCTATCTGGATTTATGTACATGTAGACAATTTGGCACTTTTTGGTCCCAACTTAGAACAATTCAAGAGAAAGATCCAAAACGAGTTTGAAATGAAGGACCTGGGTAAGGAAAATCTCCTACCCAGAATAAAATTGCTACATAACAAATACAGTTTTTCCTTCTCGCAAGAGCACTACATTGAAAGTATGTCAAAAACTATCAACATGACCAATCTAACTCCCACCAACACTCCTCTCAAACCTGGTCTTCAGTTAAGGAAATCATCCAAATATGGAGTAAGGGCTTTCAACAAGCAAGGACTAAATTATAGAAGCATCATAGGGGCCCTCAACTACATCAGCACTAACACTAGGCCCAATATTACCTTTGTAATCAGCCATCTCTCTCAGCTTGTATAACATCCCAGCTTCAATCACTGGATAGCCAGTCTAAAAGTACTTTGCTACTTACATAACATTAAAGGTATCTACCCCCAATTACTACAGGAAGTGGAAAGGTAACATTATTATTTATGCCAATACCAACTGGGTGTAACAACCACTAGTCAGGCGTAGGGGTATTCAATCTTACACCCACTCAGATATCTCAAATCAGCAATCCACTGTGTGTATCAGCAATCAGTTTCAGAAATCTTCCTTACTGAAAAATGCATACAGTTTGGTGAATCAATACAGCCTGTCAATACTTGTACAGGTTGTAATTAACAAATACAGTTTGGATACACCATCCTGAAGCTGTATGATCACTCAACACTGCCACTCCTCCTGTACAGATCCTGTACAGATTGTACAGGACCTGTATTGGCTAGATTCAATTTAATCATCAATCCCTCTCATGAAAACTCTCTGTCTGGATCAGGGCTGGTGATTCTCACATATACCAGCCCCTCTTTCTCTCCCCTGGGAACTTTTCCCCAGTTAATGAATTTAGTTGATTCATTTTTTTATCAATATGCTTACTCTTATTTTTGGGTATTATATTTATTGGTATTAAGTTAGTCTTTGAATTTTCTCTTTCCTGTCCAGTGTGAGGTGTGGTGGCCATTTCCTTATTAAAGCTCCTCTTTCTTTCTGACAGGTTGAGACAGTGTGATTGGCCTTGTTTGTGGTTGCCTCTTCTATTTCTTATTCCTATTCTTATTGCCGCTTTTCTTATATTAGTATTTCTTAGCAATCTTACTCTCATTACACTCTTATATGTTTTGCCCTTTCTTATCCTTTGAGCCCTGTGCAGTCAGTCCCAGTTTACTGAGTGCCAGGCCCTCTTCACTTAGAAGGACCACTTTGAAATTGAATTAATTAACTCATATTGGTTTCTTTCTTTTCATTTATTTAGCTTCATTTCTCTCATTCATCAATTATGAACTCATTATGACTTTATGATTTCTTCATGCTTATGGTTATGACTTTTTCTCTCATCAATTTTCATCCCACTCATTATATTAGTATGAAAATTGATTCTTTTCACTTCTTAATCATTGCTGACCATCTAATTTCATTCTCAATTCCTACTCAATCTAATTTCTCTTTTGTTTGCTTATTCAGGAATTATCAGGAACTTTATTGATTGGTGAATTGGTTAGTTGGGATTAATTGGTTTATTGATTCAGCAATTCAGGATTTTGGTTTTGGATCGGATTGATTGAATGATTTTGGATCCTCAAGATATCTGGTTGATCTTCAAGAATTGATTTTGCTTATCTATTGACATTGACTCATCAAGATATTGAATTGAATCCGGAAGATATTACTTTGACTGATTGATTCCTCAAGATTTGGTTTTATATTGAAGACATTGATTTATTAATTTATTGATTGATTGATTATTGAATTATTCAGGATTTATTGGTATTTGATTCATTGTTGATATTGACTGAATTTATTTATTGATTGATTTAATTTGATTTCACCTTAAGACTGTTGATTGATTCCTCAAGATCATCAATATTTTATTGATTATTGATTTGGACAAGCTTTGATTCCTTATTCTCAACTATAATAAATTTTTTTATTTGAAACTTCTCAATAATGCCAGTTCAGCACAGCCCTCCAGCCAAGAATACTAGATCTCAAAGAAATCCAGCTGTTCTCACTCCTACAGCAAGAGCTCCTCTTGACCGCACCCCATCAGTTAATCAACTGAGTGAAAGTTTGGACAGAGGACCACCAATGGAAGGAGAAGCACCCTTTAAAAGAGGGGGAATGAAATAAAGAAGATCAAGATTTTTCTCTGGCCCTCTGGGTGGCTACCCTGGCATGTCTGAAGGTGCAAGCGCAAGATTAGGAGAAGTTAAAGATGAAGAGGGGGAGGGGTCTGTGGAAGAGGAAGATTCTGGGGAAGCTGAAGTGGAAGATTCTTTGGCAAATGCTCCAGAGGTACCCCAGGGTTCTAATCTACCCCTACTAATCAATCTCTTGTCTCTAAATCTGATCCAAGTCTCCTCATGATCATGGATCAAATGGCTAATATTATGGGAAAACTCTCTCAGGCAGAAGCCCCCAGGGAAAATTCCAAATCCCCTGCATTCAAGACTCCATCAATGAAAGAACCTGAACCTTTTGATGGTACTCAAACCCATAAATTGAGAGGATTTATTCAGTCCTGTCAATTTATTTTCCATAATGACCCAGCAAATTTCTTCTCTGACAGGAAGAAAGTTCTGTACTCAACTTCTTTTGTCACTGGTAGAGCTGGCAAATGGATTGAACCCCAAATTTCAAATATTTCCAATGAAGATCCTTCCTACCTCCTCAATAATTGGAATTTATTTGAAACCCAATTATTCACTCTGCTTGGTGATCCCAATGAAGTTAGAAAAGCTGAACAGGAGTTAAAAAGTTTGAGGATGAAGGAAAGTGGTCATGTATGCTTGCACATTTCTGATTTTAGAAGCTCAATGTCAAGAATTGGAGATTGGGGATAAAGGGCATATATTCATGTCTATAGAAGAGGATTGGCATCAAGAACTTTGGACGAGTTGGCTTCCCACCCTGGTAATTTTGATACTCTTCAAGAACTCATGGACATTACCCTGGAATTAGATACCAGATACCATGAGAGGCAGAAGGAGAAGGGTAGTCATCAAGAAAAGAAGCCTCCTGTTACTGGATCCAATTATTCAAGGCCTCCTCAATACTCATCTTCAAAAAGGCCTTGCTATAAGATGAATAAGAACAGAAATCAATTTCAGGTTTCAAAGGACAAGCTCCATTCTGCTCTGCTTAATAATGACAATAAATTAATTGGTTCTGAAAAGGAGAGGAGGATAAAAGCAGGGTTGTGTACTTATTGTGGTTGAAAGCACCCATCTGAAAAAAGCTTCAAGAGACCTCAGAACAAGCCTGAGTCATCAAGAGGGTTCCCTAGCAAGCAGGGAAAAGCCTGAGTGGGGATCATGATGTGTTCAATGGTTCTCACTTATTTCCTTCAAGATCAGAATTGTGCATTCTGAATACAAGTGTCAAGAAATTGTCAAAGTTTATTACCTTTTCTTCCGCCTCTGATATTTTGAATAGTATTCTCATTGATCCTGGTGCTACAAACTCTTTTATTGCAAGCAATTTTGTTCTCAAGTACTAATTGACTATGTCAGAGTTCCCTAAAAGGATTCCTCTTTTTATTCTGGATTCAAATGAATCCCATGCCTTGTTAATCACCCATTATACCAAATGGATAGTTGACTTGCCTTCCTTCCCAAGCTTTGAATGGGATTTCTTTCTCATAGATTCACCCAAGGGAGAAGAACTGATATTGGGCTATGATTTATTCCACCATTTGAATCCTATTATTGATTGGAAAAATGGATTGATCACTCATGATTTTAGTCATAAGGATTCTAGTGGTATTAAGTCTTCTGCTAGTAATTCCTTGGCCACTGCTGTCAGCAGTGTTGCTCTGGCTGGTGAGCTTAAGGCACCTTCCCTTCCTTCTTCTGTCCATATCCCTTCCATCATGCCGTCTCAGTCATTATGTAAATAAAGAGATGAGGTATTCAAAGAGATAAAACATGTTGGAGAAGATGTTGCTATATCTTCACTTCATCTCTTCCAAGGGGATACGGACCTTCCTCCTTTATCTTTTCATGCCCCCCTGGAGGAGCAGTGGGATGAGGAGGAAGAGCCAGAAGAAATTGGAAGTGTGTTGAAGGTAGTCCCACCTGCTTATCACCAATATTTTGATGTACTCTCCAAAGTGAAAGGAGAGAAAATTCCTCCACACCGTGCCTGTGATCATCATATTGAACTGGTGGGTCTTCTACCTCCAGTTGGTGTTATCTACTAAAAACCAAATCAAAAGTCAGAAACACTGCGGGCCCACATTTCAGAGAATGTAGAGAAATGTTTCATAAGGGCAAGCTCCTCTTCAATGGGAGCACCTGTCCTTTTTGTCAAGAAAATGGATGGAGGTCTTTGTTTGTGTGTTGACCACCACAAACTCAATTCTGTCACTAGGAAGAACAGGTATCCTGTTCCTCCTATGAGCCAGCTTCTTAATTTATTCAACAGTGCCACTATCCTATCCAATATAGAAATTCATGGTGCATATAATCTCCCAAGAATAAAAGAGGGGGATGAGCACTTAACTGCCTTTAGAACCAAATATGGTAGTTATGAGTCTTTGGTTATGCCGTTTGGCCTTACAAATTCTCCTGCTTCTTTCCAGAATCTTGTGAATAATATATTTTCAGATTTCTTGGATATTTGTGTTGTAGTTTATTGAGATGATATTATGGTATTTCCCAGATCTGAGGAGGAACATGTCAAACATGTGGCCTCTGTCCTCCAAAGAATGAGGGACAATGATTTGTTTTCCAAAGCCTCCAAGTGTGTATTGCATCCCTCAAGTGTGGAATGCTTGGGCTATGTTGTTTCAAGTGATGTCCTCAAGATGGATTCATCAAATGTTCAGGAAATCCTCAATTGGCCTCAGCCCAAGAACCTCAAAGCTCTTCAATTTTCCCTTGGATTTTCCAATTTCTATTTTTGTTTCATTAAAAATTACTCTAAAAAAATCACTGTTCTCACTTCCCTTCTCAAAAACAACTCTCCTTTTTCTTCAATAAGGAAGCTCTTAGTCAGTTTCAAATACTCAAAGAAGCATTCACCACTGCTCCTATTGTCAGCTTGTGACTAAAGACCAGAGCACAAGCATGAAAGCCAGATACCATAAATCAGTGGTATAGCCAAGATACAATCAAACCATGGAGCTGAGCCAAATCACCTCAAAAGGTATCAAACAAAGGAGGAAACTAACCCTTTTCCAAATATACAAGTCCCATCACCATAGGACAAAGAATAAAAAAGTTATTCCTGCTCAAAGTTGTTGCTGAGCATAAACCTTAAATTTCACCTCTCAGCTGAAATACAGAGTAAGAGACCTAACCCCATCAAATGGGTATTCAAAATGAAGCTCTAGGTAAGGGATATCCAATGGTACCAGCCAAAATGAGCCAGCACCAGTATTACTGAGGTTATGGCCAAATAAGGGTGAATAAAATATTCACCTCACATCTAACTTCTACAGTTTTAGTGTGAGATACCTAAAGTGGGGTCTTTTTGGAAAGAGCACAATCAGGGCTGTCAGGGTGAGTCTATGATAAAGGTGTATATAAGTATTTACAAGCTTTAACTATGACTGTGACACGGTAAAAATAGTTTTAAAAGATGATAAAGTTGATAATGAATGATTAAATTAAGATATTAAGGGCTTTACTATAGGGATATAGTGGTGGTGAGCGCTGTTGAAAGCCCTGGGTGCAGCTTTTACCTGTTGGGTTACAATAATGAAAGCTACAATACTTAATTTTAAAGTATACCTGATTATTTTCCAAGAGTATGACTGTTTTGGACAGTTGTACTACGTAGGAATTCAATAGAAGGATGAGGAGACAATTCTGGCTGTGAAAAGCCTCCTTTTTATCCTGAAATGGGGTGGAAAGGGTGCTAGACCTTTCCACATAGAGGAAGTGAAGATTTTTTCACTTTTTAGTACTGGCTTGTGGCTTGCAAACAGCCTGTATAGCCTGTATAGGCCTCAGATGTGGTTTTGAAACCACATCTGGGCAGTTTTCACCAATACAGGATGAAAACTTTCATCTGGGGACCTCACAGCCTGATTCTGACGTGTATGACGCGTAGAATGCTGTACAGAAGCTGTATGGGACCCCAGGATTGACTGACATATGAGGTATTGAAGTAAAAACATGCTTCTTTGTCTATTTGACACCTCATATTCATGATTATGGGAAATTATCCCATGGTAGGGCTGTATATGACAGCAGGTGGGATTTTTACCTTAAAACAGCCATAACTTTGTCAATTCTTGAGATATCAACCTCAAAATTGGTTCAGTGTCTAGCCCTGTATGTGATCTACACAATGGTACCTCATTTGATATGGGTATCATTAAATATGGCAAAGTTACCCCATGTACAAGATTTTTGTACATTTGCGTGTTTTAGGCAAAAAGCTGTATTGAGCTTGTTTGCCCCATACCTTCTGAAGTAGTTGAGATATGAGGAAGTGGATGACACCATCAGATAGCCCTGACTGTGATCTTTCCAAAAAGACCCCACTTCAGGTATCCCACACTAAAACTGTAGAAGTTAGATGAGAGGTGAATGTTTTGTTCACCCTTATTTGGCCTGAAATTGACCATAACTCCAGTAATATTGGTGCTAGCTCAGTTTGGCTGGTACCATTGGATAGCCCTGGCTTAGAGCTTCATTTTGAGTACCCATTTAATGGGGTTAAGCCTCTCCCTTCTAGATTTTAGATGGGAGGTGAAAAACAAGGTTTATGCTCAGCAATAACTTTGAGCTGGAATAACTTTGTTAATTCTAGTCCTATGGTGATAGGACTTATTTTTTCAGGAAGAGGTGAGTTTCCTCTTTCTTTTGATACCTTTTGAGCGTATTTGGCTCAGCTCCATGTTTTGGTGGTATCTTGGCTATACCATTGGTTTATGGTATTTTGGCTGTCATGCTTGTGCTCTGGTTTTGAGTCACAGGCTGACAAGGGCTATCTGATGGTGCCACCAATTTCCCCATATCTCATCCAGAACAAAAGTTATATGGCAAACAAGCCCAATACAGCTTTTGCCTAAAACCACACATATGTACAAAAATGTTGTACATGGGATAGCTTTGCCATATTTAATGATAACCATATCATATGGGGTACCAATGTGTAGAACACATACCAGGCTACACACCGAAGCAATTTTGAGGTTCATATTTCAAAGACTGACCCATGTATGGCTGCTTTAAGGTCAAAATCCCACAGCCTGACCAATACAGCCTTACCATGGGACAATATCCCATAACCATGAATATGAGGTGTAACAAAGACAAAGAAGCTTGTTTTTACTTCAATAAATCATAGTTCATTCAATACTGGAGTCCCATACAGGTTCTGTACAGCATTCTACGTGTCATACATGTCAGAATCAGGCTGTGTGGTCCCCAGATGCAAGGTTTCACCTTGTATTGATGAAAACTGCCTAGATGTGGTTTCAAAACCACAAATGAGCCCAATACAGGCTATACAGGCCTTCTTCAAACCACAAGCCTGTCCTGGAGAGTGAAAAATCTCCACTTCCTCCACCTGAAAAGGTCTAGCAACCTTTTCACCCTGTTTCAGGACAAAAAGGGGCCTTTTCACAGCCAGAAAAGGTTTCCTCATCCTGCTCTTGAATTCTTACGTAGTAGAACTGTCAAAAAAAGCTATACTCTCGGGAAAGAATCAGGTATACTTCATATTTAAGTATTGTAGTATTTATTATTGTAATCCAACAGGTAAAGCTGCACCCAGGGTTTTCCACAGAACTCACCACCACTATTCCACAATAGTAAAGCCCTCTTATTTTATCTATAAACACTTATTATCATCAAAAAACTTTATTTTAAACCTTTATCACCATGTCACAGTTATAGTTGAAGTCGCAAATAGATTAATTACTGCTTCATCATCGACTCAGCCTGACATTCTGGGGGCCTGGCCATGCTTTTTTGATCTTTTTGGACCTTAAAAGTGAGCTTTTTCACTTATTCTCCATTCTAACATTTGTTTTATCTTTTTGGGGGCATAAAATCTCTTAACAATATATATAATATATATGTTATTACACCTTTTCTGAGTGGTATATGTCTTATACCAATTTGTATTAATACTATTACTACGTGGTTAATAATGATAAATCTCTTATTTTTGGAGTGTTTTACATATAAAAACACATTAAGCCATCTATACAGTCCAAATTTTTAATCAAATAACAGCCCCTCTTACTGTGAAACCAACTGTTGAGGTGTGGTGAGGTATATTGCTAATTAAATTACCGTCTTATACAAACCAATTTGTACAGATTATACTTGCTGATTACAAGTTAATCTGTGAGATACTAGTATACAAACAGTATACCAGATATCTGTAAGCTGTCATTCTGACGTGGAATTGTTAATTCAATTACACTGTCATTATACAGGGCATATTGTAATAGCATACAAGCACAGAGGCCATTCTTAGACATGCAAACAGAATCTTAAGAAGTCTTAACTGACATTAAGCCCTGCTTTCCTGTTTGATTCAGTGGAAGAAGACTACATACCACTAGAAACCCAGTCACAGGACAACACACCAGTGACACCCTCAGAACCAGAGGGCAGCAAGGTAAAAGGAAAGAGGCACAGTGAAGGCCTTATCACAGCAAAGAAGTGGACACCAATTTCCACCCAGAGGAGTAGAAAACCATGAAACTCTGCTTCAATACAAGGTAAAACAACCTTAACAGCTTGTACAGGGAATATTACCATAATTAACCCAGTTGTAACCTCTAAAGGTAAATTGCGCAAGTCAGCAGACAACAAATTTGTACAAGGCACATTCAAAGGTAAATACCCTAAGAACATAAATTCTTTGACTGCTTGAAAACACTGATATGTCACCTGCATAGCTCAGAGACCTTGGCTTCTAAAGGAACCAACCACAGGACAGAGAAGGCTTGTCCAGAACCAGAAGACCTGGAAGAGGACACCTTGGATACAGTGGTGGATGGCAAAAAACTGAGGGAAATAATACCCACACTGCCATTAACATTCCAATTCAATAGGAACCTCAAACCAGAGGCCTGGAAAGATATGGATCAAGTTCTTCAGCTCTACCAACTCCTCAAAGACCTTTTTCAATGGAGCATGGACAACAAGAGGTTCAACCTAGCATCCCACTGGGCAGAACTTGCAGCAAGTTGCCAGAAGATCTGTCCCAAAGAGATAGACTTCAAAGACCTTATGATAATCACCAAAGGTTGGAATCCCACCAGGTAGTTCAGACTCCTGGAGGTGAGGTCAAGCAGGATAAGGGAGAATCAAGCCACTATCCAAGCTATAGAAGAACAGTTAACCCATACAGGGCACATTCAGATTCCTTCAGGCTCACAAGGGGCAGGCCAAATCAGCTTTCCAGTGGCTTCACACCATTCAGAAACCAACAGATCAGTGGCCAAGAGTCACCATTCTTCACACTCCAGGAGGGTTCCAGGAGAAGACAAGGACACAAGGGCAAGAACAACACCTCTTTTCACCAAAGGCAGAGAGAGTCAGATACAATGATCCAGAAACTGTTGGAGTGGTGAAAGAAGCACACAAGAGCCAGAAGTAGCTGTAAACCATTCTAGAATCAGTAGTCCCCTTAATAGAAATATTACCCCCACTCAGATTGAACATAATGCTGTCTCACCTGAGAGTAGCTTAAACAGTGATGCACTGTGGTTACAAATGTCCCAATCTTCTGATCAAACTCAAAAGAAGTTTGCAGAAATTGAAGCAAGCCATGAGGGGATGAAAAAATTAACAGCCTACATGGATAAGGTTGTTAGAACTCTTCAAGAAGGACATGATCAATTGAGCAAAGCCTCTGAAGAAACCAACAAAACACTGAACATAGTCTTTGAAGAACAGCACCACAGCAGAAGGGACAGTGATTGTCTGGATCAAGACATAAAAAAATTGCTTAATGTCTACCATAACATGAATCCCCGACCATAAGGCCATGTTATGGATAATCCATATTACCAAGATGAAATCAAACCAGATGCCATGTTTGCTAATAAGGCAAGATCTCCATCACAATACCAGGATGGAGATAATATGTCTTATTCTGAAAAGGAAGCCTTGAAACAGCTTCCTGAGGCCTTCATATGGCCCAAATTCTCTGGAAAAGGAGAATATGATCATATGGAACTCATAGATTATATTGATGGACTCTTAATTGATGTACCAAGCATACCAGACTACTGGATTACTGCTAGACTCAATATAGCATTTAAAAGTCATGCTAGTATATGGTACACAGAAATGAAAGAAATCCATGGCAGGAGAAACTGGCCATGGTGGAAGAGTCAAGTTATCCAAAATTACAGCAATGGTACTTGGATATGGCAAAGGACCATGTCATTTGAAAATGACAAATACTCAGTGGTCAAAGATCCATATGAGTGGTGTCTTAGACAGTGTAAAAAACTCAAAGCCATTGATCCTCAATTGAACACTCTAATGAGGAATCACAAACTTCTGACACAAATACCAGGAGAACTAGAGCATGCAGTGAAATGCAGATGCAACCAGAATTGCACTCTAGATGACATTGCAAATACCTTCCAAGATTTAAGGAAAAGGGCTAATATAGGGAAATTCACTCCATATAGAAGCAGTAGTTTCAAACAGAAACAACCTTTCAGGGTAGAGTTTAAAGACAAACCCAAGGAAGAGTGGCAGAAGTGATGAAGAAGAAAAATCCTTGTCACAATTGTGGTTCAACAGACCACTATGCCAACAACTGTCCAAAGGCAAAGGAAAAAGTCTATTCCATTGAGAAAGTCCAAGAGGAGGAATCCCCAACAGAAGATTCTGAATCAGACTTTATGGGTGTGTAACAACCACTCATCAGGGGTAAGGGCATTCAGACTTACACCCACTCAAAAACCTCAAACCAGAAAGTCCACTGTGTGTATCAACATTCAGTTTCAGAAATATTCCTTTCTGAAACAGGCATACAGTCTGGTTTATCAATACAGCCTGTCAATACTTTTACAGTTTGGAATTACCCAATACAGTTTGGATACACCATTCCCAAGCTGTATGATCACTCAATACCACCACTCCTCTTGTACAGGACCTGTATTGGCCAGACTCAATTAAATCATCATTTATTCCCATGAAAATTCTCTTTCTGGATCAGGGATGGTGAATCTCACATATACCAGCCCCTCTTTGTCCCCCTGGGGACTTTTCCCCATTTAATTAATTTAGCTTATTCATTATTTCATAATTATTCTTATCCTTCTTTTGGGTATTATAATTATTCAATTTTAAGTTAGTCTTTGCGTTTTCTTTCTTTGCCTGTACAGTATGAGCTTAATGGCCATATACCTATTAACCCTTCTCTTTCCATTCTGACAGGTTGAAAAAGTGGACTTGGACTTTTTTGTGGTTGGCTCTTTTATTCTCTTAATCTTATTCTTTTGTTTCTGCTTTTCTTATACTTCTTTTCTTAGTAATTTATCATCTTACACTATTAAGTATATTCATCTCATATCATATCCTTGAGCCCTCCATAAGTGAGTCCCAGTTTACTGAGTGCCAGGCCCTCTTCACTTAGAACAGCCCCTGTGACATTAAATTAATTAACTCATATTTGATTCTTCCTTTTCATTCACTTATATTCATTTCTCTCATTCATCAATTATGAATCTTTAATGATCTTATGATTCTCATGATTATGATTTCCCTATCTTCAATTATCATCTCCTTCATTATACTCATATGAAAATTGATTCTTATCATTTCTTAATCATTTCTGACCATCTCATTTCAATTTCAATTCTATCTCAATCAAATATTTTATTTGTTGTCTCATTCAGGTCTTATCAGGAGTTATTGATTGGTTCATTGATTGGTTGATTGATTGGGATTCATTGGGTTATTTGTAAGATGTGACTATGAAACTGATGATAATATTACTATTAATCAACAGTACTATGTCTGTTCTTATGAAATATAATAATAAAATATTATTATAACCACAATTAAATAATTAAAGAATTATTTCTTTCACGTGTTAAGCACTACTATTGATTTTAACAGTGAGTAAGTAATTGTCTACAAGAATCAATCACAAGAAGAATTTAACAATAAAAACTTCTTTTATTAAAATAATAAAATTATTTTAATATATAATTATCTTTTCCAAGAATAATTATAATGATAATTCTTGAAGAAAACTATTTTTAGAGAAAAACTTTAATAATTAAAGATAATTCACTCACTAATATTCCAAAGAGCTTATTGAAAGATAAGATAGAGAAATTTGACGTATAATTGTGGATTTAGAGGATCAAAATGAATTTATAAATGTATTACAGCAATATATAGTTTATTTCTATGATTTCACGTCTTTCTGATTGATTCTGAAAGAATAAAACACTTAAGAAAAGTTTTAACTAATACTTACTTGTTGGTAATACTGATATAAATGATTCATAAGATGATGATACGGAAAAAAACAGCAAGAAGAGGCTTCTTTCAAGTCAACAACAGCTCACAGAGGCGTGCCATGGAGCAAACTGAAAAACCAGTGATTGAGAAAACAATAAACCTTTTTGGATTAATGATTGCATCATCTGTTGTCACGTAAGATTATCATAATTACTTAATTGATGCTTTTACGTGACTACCAACCCCAATATGGTTAAGAATAAAAGGAGTAAAATCTGTAAATCTTCTTTTATTCTAAGAAAATCATTGATTTCTCAAAGTTCTCAATGTTATTGCCAATTTCATCACAGGTTTTAATTACTGTGAATTTTTGAAGATTCAGTGTTTCACGTAGAATGGTCAAAAATGGACTGTAAGTAAAACGTTTAGTTTTACTAGTAAAACTGTAATTCTTTTTGGTTTTACCGTAGATAATACAGTTCTCCATTGGTCCTGAAAGTTTCAGAAGGATTCATTAATAATTGTATTTTTAATGAATTTTTGAAGTTTTTACCTCATTTCTACGTAGAATTGCAAATATCAGTGTTTCACTGGTTGCTATGAGGTAAATCAATGGATACAAGTCCAAAAAGGGGTTTAATTACTCTTTTGGGGTTTATCCATGGAAATTCATTAAGAATTGACGTGGTTACAGGAGTCTAAGTAGCTCTTTACCTCCTTGGCACGTCAAAATAGCAGGTTATTTGCTATTTTCTTAAGATTTACAGTAGTTGTGACATGGTAACCAAGTTCCCAAAGAGGTTTAGTTTACCAATTGGGTCAAGATCAGCCATGGAACCAAGCTTTGGAGCTATCCACGCCTCTGAGTCCTCAGAAGTTGGGTATCCTGGCTCTCTTTGATGTTATTTGTCCCCTTTGCCTATTTTTTACGTCAAAATAGTAATTTAAGCTTAGTGAGATATCCACCATGGGTGTACCAAAAGTCCATGTAGGAATACCATGATATTAAGTGCTCAAAAAATGCATAACACTATTCTTAGTGTATATGTAACATGGGATTTCTCACTTTCCCATTATTTTGGCATGAAATTAAGAAAAACAAAAATTTTCACGGATCTTTTATGTGGTATTGATGATGTGGTATTGAATTATTTTCCATTTTACCACCTCAAAGAGTTAATTTGAGCTTCTTCACTCTATGGAGCTACCCTAGGTGAATTTTTGTGTAGAATCGAAATCTGGCCTTATATCCATGGATCTACTTACTCAATAAAAAGTTATTCATCTTTTCTGAAATCAAAAATGATGAATTTTGAATATATGCATGATTTATGAGTTATGTATAATTCAAAATTTCTTTTTAAGATAATTGTGGCCTATTTGGGTATGTAAAATATACCTCAAGGCTCCCATTATTTATGCAGTGATTCAGGATTTTATTTGGATGGGCTGATTGACTTTGAATTCCTCAAGATAACTGATTAATCCTCAATAATTTATTATTGATTATTGATTGATTTTGATTTGACTTATTGATTCCTCAAGACCTTGAATTAATATTGAAGACATTGACTTATTGATTGACTTAGTGATTGATTGTTAAATTTGTCAAGATTATTGATATTTAATTGACTTCTGATATTGACTGATTGATTGAATTGTTTTCACCTCAAGAATGTTGATTGAATCCTCAAGATCATCAAGATTTTATTAATTATTGATTTGGCCAAGCACTGATTTCTTATTGTGAAGTATCATAAAGCTTTTATTCTTAATTTCTCAATAATGCCAGTTCAGCATAGCCGTCCAGCCAAGAACACTAGATCTCAAAGAAATACAGCTGCTCTCACTCCTACAACAAGGGTTCCTCTTGACTGCACACCATCAGCTCATCAGCTGAGTGCAAATTTGGACAGAGGACCACCAGTAGAAGGAGAAGCCCCCCAATAAGATGGGGAATGAAATAATGAGGATCAAGATCTTTCTCTGTCTTCTTGGGTGGTTATCCTGGCATGTCTGAAGGTGCAAGAGAAAAACTTGGAGAAGCTGAAGATAAAGAGGGAGAACAGTCTGTGGAAGAGGAAGACTCTGGGTAAACTGAAGTGGCAGATGCGTTGGCAAATGCTCCAGAGGTACCCCAGGGTTCTAATATACCCCCTACCAATCAACCTCCTGTCGCTCAATCTGATCCAAGTCCCCCAAACATCATGGAGCAAATGGGTACTATTATGGGACAACTTTCTCAAGTAGAAGCCCCCAGGGACAATTGCAAAGCCGCTGCATTCAAGAATCTATCAATGAAAGCACCTGATTCTTTTGATGGTACTCAAGCCCATAAGCTGAGAGGGTTTATTCAATCCTGTCAGCTCATTCTTTATAATGATTCATAAAATTCCTTCTCTTGCAGCAAGAAATTTCTGTACTCAACCTCTTTTCTCACTGGTAGAGTTGCAAATGAATGTAACCCTACCTCTCGAATATTTCCAATGCAGATCCTTCCTACCTCCTCAATAATTGGCAGTTGTTTGAAACTCAATTATTCACTCTGTTTGGTGATCCCAATGAAGTCAGGAAAGGTGAACAAGAGTTGGACAATTTGAGGATGAGGGAAAGTGTCCATGTATCCTCATACATTGCTGATTTCAGAAGCTTAATGTCAAGAATTGGAGATTGGGGAGAAAGACCTTATATCCATGTTTATAGAAGAACTTTGGATGAGTTGGCTTCCTACCCTGGTAATTTTGATACTCTTCAAGAAGTCATGGATATTACCTTGGAGTTAGATACCAGATACCATGAGAGGCAGAAAGAGAAGGGTAGTCATCAAGAAAAGAAGCCCCCTGTTACTGGATTCCATTTTGCAAGGCCTCACCATAAGAAGAGCAAGAAGGGCAAGCAGTTTCAGGCTTCAAAGGATAAGCCCCATTATGCTCTCCTCAATAAGGACAATAAATTGATTGGTTCTGAAAAGGGGAGGAGGATCAAAGAAGGGCTATGTACTTCTTGTGGTGGAAAGCACCAAATGGAAAAATTCTTCAAGAGACCTCTGAACAAGCCTGGGCCATCAAGAGGCTTCCCTAGCAAGCAGGGAAACGCCTGAGTGGGAATCATGATGTGTTCAATGGTTCTAACTCATTTCCTTCAAGAGAAAAATTGTGCACTCTGAATACTAGTGTCAAGAAATCTTTCAATTTTCTTATTTTTTCTTCTGTCTCTGATATTCTTTATAGTATTCTCATTGATTCTGGTGCTACAAACTCTTTTATTGCAAAGGATTTTTTTCTCAAGTAGTCATTGACTATGTCAGATCTCCCTGAAAATATCCCTCTTTTTATATCAAATCAAGAGTCAGAAAAACTGCGGGCCTACATTTCAGAGCATTTAGAGAAAGGTTTTATAAGGTATGGATATGAAACTTTGATTAAAAATCAAGTACTTTTCCTGTCCTCAAAATTTGTATAAGGTAATAATCAATTAAAAATAGTAAGAAATATTATTTTTCAGAGAAAACACACCAAATTTTATCTTTTATAACTTTATTAGTATAAAAAAATAATATTATAAAGATTTATTGTTTTACCAACAATAAAGATTTATCCAAAAACACTCTACAAGAGATATTTAAGGCTACAAAAGAAATTTCTTCAAGAGCAATTTCAATTGGAATTAATTGAGCAATGAACTGCAAGAAATTAATTAAATAGCAAAGTCTTTAAAAAGAATATAAATAGAAAACACGCCCAAAAGTGACCAGAGTGAATTTGGAAACAAAGTGACAAAGTTTACAGTGATGAAAGATGCTTTAATTCACTTTTGGGGTGGTTCAGGGGTAAAAATGATTATAAGAGTTACAAACAATGATTATAATGATTTTTCAAGTGGTTAAAAGGACTAAAATTATTTAAAAATGGTGGTTGGAATGTTTTATTGATTGGTTTAACAGTGTTTAAAATAATTATAAAAGGAAAAGATTCTAACATGAAGAGAAAAGTGGGGCAAAGAAGACATTTTTTTATAGCCATCAATTTTGTTACTCCAAAAGTAACATTTAATCTTGTCAGTAGTGAAAAACAGTCTGACAACAGAAAAGCCAATTATGGCATCATTGAACCCTGGTTTACACCAAAAAAGGGCTGGTTTAAGCCATTTTTACCCATTTTAGACCCTTAAATCAGCCATTACTATAGCAATACCTAGTCTGGAGCCTTCAAAGCACGTCAGAATGTGTGTAAGAGGCGTAGAAAGCAGTTAAAACAGTTTTTACTAACATTGTTTCAACTTAAGGGTAGTTTTACCCTCTTGGCAGCAGTTAAAACCACCCTGGTTGGTATCAAAACTTCATTATCATCAATTTAGTCACAGACCCTGTGACTCAATTCCAGGCCAAAAGTGATGAACCTTTTCATGAATTTTCACATCTCATGCCTGTCAGAAAGAATTTTGGGGGTCTGACTCCCCCTTAGAGCTAGAGTTCCTTTCCCCCCAATTTATTTTTTCCTTTAATTCCTCATCATGTATTATACTTATAATTTACATATGTAATTCAATTGAATTGTACAGTACAATACAGTAATAATTGATACCTCATATGTAAATCGAAGTTCACTTATGTAATACACGCACACATTTTGACATTTCAATTGAATTCAATTGAAAATACTTCAATTCCTCATAACTTCTAAACTAAACACAACACCTCAATTTTAACAAAAAATTGATGGTTAACACCACATGTGGTGTGAATTAAATTAAAGTTTTGAGGATTTTCAACTTTTGTATTGAAAATACTAAAAACTTAATTTAAGCTTATTTAAAGTTGAGTTACAAAAATTTCACTCAGAGGTGACCCCACCTAATTTTTTATGAGGAATCAAATGGTGAAATAGTTTTTATATGTTTATTCATTGGATAAAAATTTATAATATATTCCAGATAGACTTTTAGCAAAAATATTTTGATTTCATAATTTTTATTAAAAAGTCATTTTTACATAATTTTTACAAGTAAAAATGAATTTTCATAATTTTAATTTTTATTGTAATTTTATTTTTAAATTATAATTAAGTTTGGATTTTTGAATATAAGTTTGTATTTTATATTTCAATTTTTATTTTTATAATATAAATTAATTTATTTTATTTATATTTGTATTTTAATTTATCATTTGTGGTCTTTTGGGTATATAAAAATACCTCTAAGGCTCACATTCCCTCCCCCTAAAGAAGAATATTACTTTGTAATATCGTTATTTCTAGTGTGCCTTAACCTTCTGAGAAGTTTAGTAGCTTCAGGTATGTCCTTTTCTGGCAACTAGTCATCTTCACAAGTTGGGTCACTGTACCTAACAAGGTATTCCCTTACTTTGTTGGTTCTCAACTTTCTTTCTTTGAAAACTTTGGTAATTTTCTTACTACAAGATGGCTCAACAGGAGGTATAGCTTGGGGAATTATATTCCTCAAGGGAAATTTTTCAGCATAACTAGATTTATATGGCTTTATCAAGCTCACTGGAATTTTAGGATGCTTATTGCTAAGTTCTTCAGATAACTCTACTTCACCAGAATTTTCTCCATGGAGGGTTTTAATAACAAAAGATCCTGCAAAGGAGTCTTTCAGCTTTTTACATCCTTTGATGTTATTGAAGTTAGTGATGGATAGAAGAACTAAGTCCCCCACTTTGAAATCTGGTGTTGCATGTGATTTATCCCATTTTTCCTTAGCATATGCAAAAGAGTCCTCCATGCACCTTACTGCATGCTTTCTAGCTTTGTCTAGCATTCCCTTGAAGCTAGAATCTGTGGGATGTATTTCAATCAAATTTGTCCTCAAGGAATCTTGGGGTAAGTTGGGGTTCCATCCTTTTTCTAGAATAGCAGGAGTTTGATTGGTACTGGCATGTATTGATGTTTTATATGCTAATTCCAGCGCTGGCAACAGAGTACACAAATCATGGGTAAATCCATCACAATCTTTGAATTCAAGGCCATATGCACCAAATCTTCTTACCATGTCCTCTAAGGTTTGGATCATCCTTTCAGCCAGACCATCAGTTTGTGGGTGGTAGGCTGTAGAGAAAGACAGCTTAGTGCGAAATAATTGGTGAAGATTTTTCCATAGTGCTGAAGTGAATTTGGGATCCCTATCACTAATGATATTTGTAAATATTCCAGTCCATGACACTACTCTATTCCATATCAGAAGAGCTGTATCCATGGCTATATGTCACAGGGGCTCTTATGGAAGCAAGAGGGCCTGGCACTCAGGAATCAAGAACTCACTTGGAGGGCTCCAAAAGATGATAAGAAATACTATGGAATATATTTCTTAAGCAGGAAATAGAGAAAGGACAAATATGCCAAAGATAACAAAGGGTAAGAAGAATGAAGCCAGAGGCCAAAAATAAAAGAAGCCAAAAGCCAAGAAGCCAACCAAGTGAATCCTCAATTCACTGTTTCAACCTGCCAGAAAGAAAAATGGAATTAGTAAAGGATATGACCACCAATATCCACTGACAGGCGAAGAAAGAAAAGAGAAAAGGGTGCTAATGACTGACTTAAGATTATCAGTATTAACTTTAATAATGTAAAAGAAAATAAGGATAAAAATAAATCCAATATATTAATTAACTGGGGAAAAAGTCCCCAGGTGATGAAAGGTGGCCGGTATATGTGAAAAGCTGAAAGATTGATCCTGGAAGGTGGATCAATGACTGTATTGTCCGAATCGGGAAATACAGTTCTGGCCATCTTGAAATTTGAACTGTGTGATGGAATTCACACAGTGGAATAAGAAATGGCCCAATTGGGCCAAGGCCATACAGGTTGATTGAATAAGGCCTGTACGGATGAATTGGGTTGTCCAAGGAGTATTGAATACTTGATGTCTTGACAACTGATTTAAATGATGTAATACCTCTTGAGAATTGACCTTAGAATAATCCTGAATGAATTGTACCAACCCAACTCCTGCAGATACAGGTGGTTGGGATCCTTGAATGATCTTCTGAATTGCCGCCATGAATTGCCAGACTGATGAGCTGAAAAGTCCTCCTTCGAAATGGGCGTTGGAAATTATGGACCTTGAAATGGAAAGGTGGAATTGGGTCCTGAAAACGTCACCATTGGATTGCTGAGAAAAAATGGTGCATAATGGTATATAATACCATATATGCACCACACCTGCAATCTTGGGTACGGAGTGCATGAAGGAAAGGAAGAAATTCCCCTTAAGTTGAGGGGAAGGCTTTGCTGAGCTGATCTGGTGGCCTCTGGTGGTTTCCAGAGGCCATGATGGAAATATTGATCCATGGTGGTCCATGGCCAAATTTGGGTCCTATGGGATTTATGGCCAAAAAGGTGTCCAAGAGGGATTTTGTCATTTTTGGGTCCAAGGAAGTCATGGCCAAAATTGGCTCAGGTGGGCCCAATTGTGGTTTGGGGCCTAGGTGGCTGGCCCCTTTTGGCCTCATTGGATTAGGCCAAAAGGGGCCTAATTGGCCTACGGACCGCGGACCGCGGCCCACGGTCCGTACGGACCGTAGAAGCCGTAGGGGGCCTAAATGGCCCAAAAAGGCCATTTAGGCCTAAACCCCCATAATGAAAGGGGTTGGCCAGGGGCCAATGATGATGGGTAGGGGGTCCAGAAACCCCTAGAAGATAAACGGACCCCCCCAGGCCCAAAATGAAAGATGAAGGCCTGGGGGTTGGTGAGGTGGAATTTGGCCAAGAAGGCCAATGATGGCAGGATATGGCCTGAGGCCATAAATGATGGTTGAGAGGGGTTATGGCGTAAAAACCATAAAACACCCAAGGGAGCCAATTGGCCATAAAGGACATGATGTGACCAATTGGCCCCATCTGGGCTCCAGGTTGAATTGCCGCAGCCATCAAGGAGGAGGGCCAGAACTCGTGGTTGTGACAGTACCCCCCTACCTTGAATGGTGAGCTCCTGAGCACCAAGATAAGGTAGAAGCCTGTTGAGGCTATTAAGACGGATTGGACGGAGGGATTCCAGAGGTATCTGATCTTTGAAAAGAAAACTTTTGAACTGATAATAGTGTTGGCATATGAATTGAAGTTGACGTAGTCTTCTCTTGACATTTGGCTTTGAAAATGTTGAAGGATTGAATTGACGTAGAATTGGAATAAAGATTATAATAAAAGAGAATTGAAATGATAAAGAAAGAAAATAAAAGAAAATGAAACAAAACACAAAAAGAAATAAAAAGAAAAATTTTGAGGGGGAGTCCAATCTTCATCGCGGATTTTGAGAATTGAATTGAGAGTGGCCAGGGTACCTGGAAAAGAGATTTGATGCCAGGTGCTCACAAAGTGGCCAAGGTGATGTTTTGGACAGATTGTAGACCCCTCAGGGAAGTGCACACCGGGAGAGGAACTTACTTTTGGTAGTTGCCAATCCCGCCAGTGCCATAAAAGAAAAAACAAACTTGTTAAGGATTGAATTGCATTGGGAAACTTGGAAAAGAAGTAAAAGGGTGAATGGTCCATTTGTCCAAGTGAAAATGGCCATAATTTTGGAATTGAATGTTGAAAAGCCAGGCCAAGATCTGTGTCCAAAATTGCAAAGTGCTCACAGAGTGGCCAAGGTGATGCTTACAACAGATAAGGGTAGAATACCCCGAAAGGTGCATACCAGGAGTGGGACTTACTTTTGGTAATTCCTCTCCCCACCAAGCACCATAAGTGAATCAAGCTTTTGAAGAATTGGGACCCGGCTTGTCAGGATATAAGGAATGAAAATCTTTGACAAGTTCAGGACAATTCTTGAGGTTTTCACCTGGTTCCCAAGTGGATCTTTCTGGGTCTTGACTGAAACCTTTCCATTCCACCAGATACCATAATTTTCTTCTCTTGAGCTTTGAGTCCAGTATTTGAGAGACTTCCCATTCCTCTTCTTCTTCAATGATGATTGGAGGAGGAGGCTCTTGATGCCGCTCTGGGATTGTTGATGTCTTGACTGGTTCCAAAAGTGAGATATGGAAGACTGGGTGGATGGATTTCCATTGAGATGGAAGCTTGAGGTGGTAAGCATGAGAACTGACTTTCTTCAGGATTGGAAAAGGACCCAGCCATCTTTTGGATAGTTTTTTGGTGGGTCTGGTTGATTTGATGTTCTTGGAAGAAAGCCATACCATGTCACCAGGATTGAAAACAGGTGGAATTGCTCTACCTTTATCTGCATACCTCTTAAACCGGTTTATGGCGATTTCAAGTTCTCTCTTGACATCTTGCTGTACTGATTGGATTTTTGTTGATAACTTTCCAGCAGGAGTATCTTGAGTGATGTGAACTGAATCAAATTGTGGATCTCTTCCATAAACAGTGAAAAACGGTGATTGCTTGGTTGAAGAGTGATCAGAATTATTGTAGGCAAATTCAGCCAGAGGGAGCCAGGTGTTCCAATCATCTTGATGATAACTGACATACATCCGAAGATACTGTTCTAGTATCTGATTTACCCTCTCTGTCTGTCCATCAGTTTCTGGGTGATAAGCAGTTGACAAGTCTCTTGAAATCTTGAGCTGCTGACAAAGATTAGTCCAGAAGGAAGAAACGAAGAGTGAACCTCTATCACTGACAATGCTTGATGGGAGGCCTTGCTTTGAGAAAATATTATTGTTGAATAAATGGGCCAAATCCAGTGAAGTGATTGAAGATATTGTTGGAATACAAACTGCCATTTTTGAGAATCTGTCCACTATGACAAGGATTGAGTCAAAGGAATTGGACAGTGGCAGTTGAGTGATGAAATCTATTGAGAGGCCAATCCAAGGACCATTTGGAATTGGAAGAGGCTTGAGAAATCCAAACTTCTTATGATGAATATTCTTGTTTCTTGAACACTGTTGACAGGATGAAACATAATCCTTGATGAATTGAGTCATGCCGGACCAGTGGAAATCCCGCTTGACAAGTTTGAGAGTCTTCTCTTGGCCAGGGTGTCCAGCTAGAGGAGAATCGTGACGCTTTTGAAGAATGCTGAGTTGGATTGTGGAGTCATTTGGGACTACCACCCGATCTTTGAAGAGAAGAAGTTGGGAGGAGGAATCAAGAGAATAATCTTGGACAGATTTACCTTTACCCAAATCTTCAAGGATACTTCTGTACTGAGGATCTTGCCATACTGCCTTCTGAATTGAGTCAATCAGATTTGAAAATGACTCCACCTTGACTGCAAAGAACTTTGAGGGTTGAACTTCATCTTGCTTAATGAGTTGCTGAAAATTCATTGGATTCTTGCTGATGAAATCCTCCCCCCTCTCCGGATAAACGTCGTCCCGACGTGATAAAGCATCCGGAAGAGTAGCCAGGCGGCCAGGGCGGTAAGTGATTGAGAAATGAAATTCAGACAGGAATTCAGCCCAACGGGCTTGACGGCGAGTAAGGATCTTTGATGACATAAATTACTGAAGAGAAGAATGATCGGTAAGAACTTCAAAAGGGGAAGACAGAGAAAGAAGAAAAGCCCTCCAGCGCTTGAGAGCCCAGACTATGCCAAGGAGTTCCTTGTCATGAATCTCATAGTTAAGCTCCGCTGGAATAAGCTTGCGGCTGTCGAATGCAATGGGATGTTTTCCTGAGTCAGAGACCTGACTCAGTACAGCACCCAAGGCATAATCGGATGCATCGGTCTTTACAATGGTGGGTAGAGAAGGATTGAAGTGGGAAAGGATTGGGGCGGTGGTGAAAGCCTCTTTGAGTTGATGAAACTGACTAAGAGCTTCCTCATTGAGGGGGAAACAGGAATCTTTCTTGAGTAAGCTGGTGAGTGAACTGATCTTCTTTGAATAATTCTTGATGAAACGGCGGGAAAAATTGGCAAAGCCAAGAAAGGATTGAAGTGCCTTGAGGTTTCTTGGAGGAGGCCAATTGAGAATCTGCTGGACTTTTGCTTGGTCCATCTTGAGGCCTTCAGAAGAAACAACATAACCAAGGTATTCAACACTAGAAACATGAAAAAGGCATTTGGACGCCTTAGCAAAAAGATTGTTGGCCCTAAGTCTGGAAAGAACAGTGGACACATGAGTGACATGCTCTTCCTCAGACTTGGAAAAGACCATAATATTGTCTAAATAAACCACAACATAAACATCAAGCAAATCTTGGAAGATATCATTGACAAGATTTTGAAAAGAAGCAGGAGCATTGGTGAGCCCAAACGGCATAACCAAGTACTCATAACTGCCATATTTAGTTCTAAAACAAGTCAAATGTTCATCACCCTCCTTGATTCTGAGCAGGCTATATGCACCATGCAAATCAATCTTGGAGAAGATAGAAGAACCATTAAATACATTGAGAAGCTGATTCATAGGCGGAACAGGATACTTGTTCTTCCTAGTAACAGCATTGAGTTTGCGGTAATCAACACACAAACGGAGGCCACCATCTTTCTTTTTGACAAAAAGAACAGGTGCTCCTGTTGAAGAGGAGCTTGGCCGGATGAAACCTTTCTCTACATTCTCTGAAATGTAGGCCCTGAGTGTATCTGACTCTTGTTTGGATAAAGAGTAGATCACCCCAACTGGAGGTAGAGACCCCTCCAGCTCGATATTATGATCACAGGCACGGTGAGGAGGAAGTTTTTCTGCTTTCACCTTGGAGAATACATCCAGATATTGGTGATAGACAGAAGGAACAACCTTCATCACGGTTTCTACTTCTTCTGGCTCTTCCTCTTCATCCCACGACTCCTCCAGGGAGTCATGATAGGATGAAGGAGGAAGGTCCATATTCCCAAATAAGAGGTGAAGTGAAGATACAGAATTATCTTCTCCAACATCTTTAATCTCTTTGAAGACTTCAGCTCTAGGAGATAGTAATGACTGTGGGGAGTAAGGGAAGGAATATGGACAGAAGATGGAAATGATGGTGTTCTAGAATCACCAACCAGAGCTGCACAAGACTTGGCAGAAGAAAAGTCATTACGGACAGAATTAGAAGGATCATAATAGTCCAAATGATCAGGATTAAAGGTGATCAGCCCTTGCCTCCAATCAATAGAAGGATTAAAATGATTGAGAAAGTCAAAGCCCAATATGAGGTCTTCTCCCTTGGGAGTATCAATGACTAAAAAGTCCCATTCAAAGCTTGGGAAGGAAGGGAGCTCAACCATATATTTAGTATGGTGAGTCACAAATAAGGAAGGGGACTCAGAGGAGTCGAAAATGATAAGAGGAATCTTCTCTGGAAGTTCTGACGTAGTCAATGAGTACTTGTGAACAAACTGCTTTGCAATAAATGAGTGTGTAGCACCAGAATCAATGAGAATACTGTAAAAAACATCAGAAAGAGAAGAAAAAACAAAAAATTTAAGAGAATTTTTGACACCAGTATTCAGAATGCACAATTGTGCTCTGGAAGGAAAACTGTGAAGACCATTGAACACAACATGATCTTCACTCAGGCTTTTCCCTGGCTGGGAAAACTGCCTGACGGTTGGGTAAGCTTATTTTGAGGCCTTTTGACACAGGACTCAATACTATGCTTCCCACCACAATAGGTAGACAAGCCCTCTTTGATTCTTCTCTCTTTTTCAGAACCCTTCAGCTTGAAGTCCTTATTCAACAAGGAAGAATGGGGCTTATCCCGCTTTTGAGAATGAAATTTCTTCTTATGCCTTGAGCTTAAAGAAACTTGATGATGAGAAGAGTGAGACTTCGAGGCTTCAGGCTTCTTCTCTTGATGATGATTCTTCTCCTTTTGCCTCTCATGGTACCTGGTATCAAGTTCCAGGCTGACGTCCATTAAGTCTTGAAGAGAATCAATATTTGAAGGATGGGAGGCTAATTGATCCAGAATTCTGGATGCCAAGCCCTTCCTGAAATGATGAATGAGAGCCCTTTTTCCCCAATCCCCAATTCTTGAAACCAAACTCCTGAAATTGGCAATATATAAAGCAACATGCCCACCTTCTTTCATCCTAAGGCCATCCAATTCTGCTTCAGCTTTTCTAACTTCATTTGGGTCTCCAAATAAAGTGAACAATTGGGATTCAAACAGTGGCCAGGAATTGAGAAGGTAACTTGAGTCTTGATTATTGAGATTGGAAAGATAAGGCTCAATCCATTTTGCAGCCCTGCCAACTAAGAATGAAGTGGCATAAAGAACCTTCTTTCTATCTTGAGAGAAGTTTGCCAGATCATTATGAAAGATGAGTTGACAAGATTGAATGAAGCTTCTGACTTTGAAGGGTTGAGTCCCATCAAAGCATTCTGGAGCCTTCATAGATGGAGTCTTGAAGGCTGGTGGTCTTGATGACTCAGAGGAAGAAGCTGCTTGAAGATTGGCCATAATTTGAGTCATCTGCTGCATGATGGCCAATAAAGATGGTTCGGACTGATGAGAGACAGGCTGATCAGACTGGGCTAGAGTTGGTCCTCTGGTGCCTTCAGATGCTCCCACAGGAGCAGGAGCAGCCTCAGTGCCATTAGACTCTTCCTCTTCCACAGAATTCTCCTCCTACTCTTCATCATCTTCACCTTGAACCTTGGGACTGGTTCTTGAAAGTCCTGGGAGTCCGCCAACCACTCCTGATAATGAGATTGACCTCCTTGGCCCTCTTCCTTCCTTCCTGGGTGGTGCTGCTCCTTCCAAAGTGGGTCCTCTGTCCAATCTGGCCCTCAGTTGAGAAACTGCTGGGGTACCATCAAGAGGAGCCCTTGGAGTTGGAGTCAGAACAGCTTGAGTTCTGGCCTGAGATCTGGTCTGTCTTGCAGGAGGTGAATGTTCAACTGGCATGATTCAGGAATAATAAATCAAATAAATGAAAGGAATTCAAAATTATCTTGAAGTAAAGAATCAACAATCAAATCTTGAGGAAATAAAGGAATCAAGTGAAAATCTTCAAGTACGTCAATAAATCAAAATCAAATGAAGTCTTGAAGTCAAAAATAAAATCAATGTCTTGAAGTAAATCAATGAATCAAATCAATCACAATCAAATCAAATCAGAATCTTGCAGAAAGTCAATCAATCAAAATGAATTCTTGATGTGAATAATCAGCAAATCAATAAAATCTTCAGGTCAATCAATTATCTTGATGTCAATTTCAATTATGTCAAATTGGACAATCAAATCAATTCCAAGTGAATTCTTCCAAAATCAAAACTCTTGAGGAATAAATCAAAATGAATCCTGATATGAAGAACGTGTCTGAATAATCTGATGAATAATTTGAGGATCAAAGATAACAACGCCTGAACTACGGAATAAGAGTAAGATTGATGATAATGAAAAATGAGATTAAGATTGAAAAGATGAACAGAAAATAAAATTTGGGTCAGCTTTCAATTTTCAGAATGAAGAAATGAGTGAGAGAAAATTGAGAGATGACGAAGAATCAACAATTTTCATAAGCGTAAAGAGTCATAATTTCAATGAATGAATGAATGAAATTGATGAAGAATGAATGAATAGAATGAAAAGAAATTATGAGTTAATTAATATAATGTCACAGGGGCTCTTATGGAAGCAAGAGGGCCTGGCACTCAGGAATCAAGAACTCACTTGGAGGGCTCCAAAAGATGATAAGAAATACTATGGAATATATTTCTTAAGTAGGAAATAGAGAAAGGACAAATATGCCAAAGATAACAAAGGGTAAGAAGAATGAAGCCAGAGGCCAAAAATAAAAGAAGCCAAAAGCCAAGAAGCCAACCAAGTGAATCCTCAATTCACTGTTTCAACCTGCCAGAAAGAACAATGGAATTAGTAAAGGATATGACCACCAATATCCACTGACAGGCGAAGAAAGAAAAGAGAAAAGGGTGCTAATGACTGACTTAAGATTATCAGTATTAACTTTAATAATGTAAAAGAAAATAAGGATAAAAATAAATCCAATATATTAATTAACTGGGGAAAAAGTCCCCAGGTGATGAAAGGTGGCCGGTATATGTGAAAAGCTGAAAGATTGATCCTGGAAGGTGGATCAATGACTGTATTGTCCGAATCGGGAAATACAGTTCTGGCCATCTTGAAATTTGAACTGTGTGATGGAATTCACACAGTGGAATTAGAAATGGCCCAATTGGGCCAAGGCCATACAGGTTGATTGAATAAGGCCTGTACGGATGAATTGGGTTGTCCAAGGAGTATTGAATACTTGATGTCTTGAAAACTGATTTAAATGATGTAATACCTCTTGAGAATTGACCTTAGAATAATCCTGAATGAATTGTACCAACCCAACTCCTGCAGATACAGGTGGTTGAGATCCTTGAATGATCTTCTGAATTGCCGCCATGGATTGCCAGACTGATGAGCTGAAAAGTCCTCCTTCGAAATGGGCGTTGGAAATTATGGACCTTGAAATGGAAAGGTGGAATTGGGTCCTGAAAACGTCACCATTGGATTGCTTAGCAAAAATGGTGCATAATGGTATATAATACCATATATGCACCACACCTGCAATCTTGGGTACGGAGTGCATGAAGGAAAGGAAGAAATTCCCCTTAAGTTGAGGGGAAGGCTTTGCTGAGCTGATCTGGTGTCTTCTGGTGGTTGCCAGAGGCTATGATGGAAATATTGATCCATGGTGGTCCATGGCCAAATTTGGGTCCTACGGGATTTATGGCCAAAAAGGTGTCCAAGAGGGATTTGGTCATTTTTGGGTCCAAGGAAGTCATGGCCAAAATTGGCTCAGGTGGGACCAATTGTGGTTTGGGGCCTAGGTGGCTGGCCCCTTTGGCCCCTTTTGGCCTCATTGGATTAGGCCAAAAGGGGCCTAATTGGCCTACGGACCGCGGACCGTAGAAGCCGTAGGGGGCCTAAATGGCCCAAAAAGGCCATTTAGGCCTAAACCCCCATAATGAAAGGGGTTGGCCAGGGGCCAATGATGATGGCTAGGGGGTCCAGAAACCCCTAGAAGATAAAAGGACCCCCCCAGGCCCAAAATGAAAGATGAAGGCCTGGGGGTTGGTGAGGTGGAATTTGGCCAAGAAGGCCAATGATGGCAGGATATGGCCTGAGGCCATAAATGATGGTTGAGAGGGGTTATGGCGTAAAAACCATAAAACACCCAAGGGAGCCAATTGGCCATAAAGGACATGACGTGACCAATTGGCCCCATCTGGGCTCCAGGTTGAATTGCCGCAGCCATCAAGGAGGAGGGCCAGAACTCGTGGTTGTGACACTATATCATCCTTGTGACATGGTAAAAAGATTAGAGTTTTACTGAATCTGTCCACAATTACTAGGCAAGCATTATAGCTTCTGTCACCTCCTGGTGGTAGTCCAGTTACCCAATCCATATCGATAATTTCCCAAGGTCTTCTTGGTTCTTGGATTTTCATCATATTTCCAAGTCTCTGGCCAGTGGATTCATTTGCCTTTTGGCATCTGTCACAGGTTTTTGTCATAGGGGCTCTTATGGAAGCAAGAGGGCCTGGCACTCAGGAATCAAGAGCTCACTTGGAGGGCTCCAAAAGATAAGAAGAATAATAAAGATTAATCTCTTTAAAGAAGAAGAATGGAAAAGACAAGTATGCCAAAGATAAAAAAAGATAAGAAGCCAAAGGCCAAAGATAATAAAAGAAGCCAAAGGCCAAGAAGCCAACCAAGTGAATCCTCAATTCACTGTTTCAACCTTCCAGAAAAGGAAATGGAATTAGTAAAGGATATGACCACCAATATCCGCTGACAGGCAAGGAAGAAAAAAGAGAAAGGGTGCTGAATGACTGACTTAAGATCATCAGTATTAACCTTAATAATGTAAAAAAAATAAAGATAATAATAAATCCAATATATTAATTAACTGGGGAAAAAGTCCCCAGGTGCTGAAAGATGGCCGGTATATGTGAAAAACTGAAAGACTGATCCTGGAAGGTGGATCACCGGTTGTATTGTCTGAATTGGGCCAATACAGTTCTGGCCATCTTGAAATTGAGCTGTGTGATTGAATTCCCACAGTGGAAGATTGAATTGGCCCAATTGGGCCAAGGACATACAGGTTGCTTGATTGACGCCTTTATGGACCAATTGAGTTGTCCAAGGAGTATTGAAATACTTGATGCCTTGACAACTGATTGAAAGACTGTATCACCTTTGAGAATGCCCTTGGAATAATCCTGAATGAAATTGCCAACCCAACTCCTGCAGGGCCAGGTGATTGGGATCCTTGAAAGGTCTTCTGATTGCTGCGATGGTGTCACAGGGGCTCTTGGACAGAAATACAAGAGTGGCCTGGCACTCAGCAATCAGGGAACTCACTTGGAAGACTCCAAAGAATAAAGAAAATAAAAATAAAGAATAAATTCCTCTAAAAGATATGCATGTACAAGATGAGATGCAAAAGAGGAAAGGGAAGCCAAATGGCCAAAGAGCCAACCAAGTAAGTCCTTAATCACTGTTTCAACCTGCCAAAAATAAGTAATGGAATTAGTAAGGATATGACCACCAAATATCCATTGACAGGCGAAGAAAGAGAAAGAGAAAAGTGCTAAATGACTGACTTAATAATATCAGTATTTGCTTCACTAAAATGAAAAGAAAATAAAGATAAAATAAAATCAAAATATATTAATTAACTGGGGAAAACCCCCCAGGGTGGAAAGGGTAGCCGGTATATGTGAAAAGTTGGGAGCTTGAGTTCTTCAGGCTGAAAACTGATCTGTATTGATCCTTGAGGCTGTATTGATTGTTTTGGGAATTGATACAGCTGGCTAATATTGAAATTGAATTGGGTTGAATGAATTTCCCATTATTGAAAATGAAATACAGTTCTTGATGGATCCAGACTGTATTGAAATGAATATGGTTGCCAAGATGGATTGAGTGGAGCTTTGACACTTGACAACTTCTTTTTGGCACTGCCTCTTGAATACACTTGAGAAAGAATTGACATTATTCCCTTGGAAGGAATACTTGGAGTGAGAATAACCAATGACTGCTTGATGGCGTCATTGGTCTTTGACGCTGAAACACTTGCTCTTGAGCCTTGATGATTCCTCTGACTGATTGGGTGCCTTGATGACGTGATGAGATGTTAGAATGTTGAAAAGACTATTTGATATTGCCACCATTGAATTGCTGTTGAAAAATGATGCACAATGATGTATAACATCATTTATGGCATATTGGTTGATTGGCAAGAAGATTACGTCCAAAGGTCTTGAGGTGGAAAGGCAGAGGGGAAAAGGATGGATGTGATGGCTTCAGAGCTTGGAAAGGTGTTTCTGGGCCTTTTGAGGTTTTTGGCCACCTTTGGGTTCTGAGGCAAAAACTGGCCCAAAAGGCGGGAAAGTGTCTTTTGGACACTTTGCGTCAAAGTGCGCAAAAATGCGCAAATGCGCATTATGAGCCCAAATGGCCAAAAACAGCCATTTGGGCCATTTCCCCTGGTTTTGAGGGAAATGACCAGAAATACCCATTTGGGCATAAATTGCCGCTATGGGTGCTGGATTGAGGTGAAGGGCCATGAAGGCCCCAAAACACAAATGGCCATAAATAGTCCATAAGATGATGACGTGGCCATATTGGCCACTGGTGATGGATATGGCCAATTGGCCATAAAAGAACTGTGGCTTGATATGCCATATGGGGATCTAAGGAAGTGAATTGCCATGGTTGTGACAGTACCCCCACCTTGAAATGGTGAGCTCCTGAGCACCAATACAAGGTGAAGCCTGTTGAGGCTATTGGAAAGATTTTGAGAGAGTGATTCAAGAGGACTGATTAAGGTAAAAAATTTGAAAACTGATATTAAGAATTTGACATTTGATGCAGGACTTGCTTGATCTTCTTTTGACATTGGCTTCATGATTTGAATTTAATTTTGAAATGAATGAAAATTGTTTGACGTGATAATTGACGTGATAAAAGAAAATTTAAAATGAAAGTAAAATAGAAAGAAAGAATGAAAATGAAAATAAGAAAAGAAAAGGAAAAAGAAAAAGAAAAATGAATTGAATCTTGAGGAGGTTCCAATCTTCATCACGGAGGTTGATAACTGATTTTGAAATTGGCCAAGGACCTGGAAAGATAAATTTGATTCCAGGTGCTCACAAAGTGGCCAAGGTGATGTTTTGACAAGATTGTAGACCCCTCAGGGAAGTGCACACCAGGAGAGGAACTTACTTTTGGTAGTTACCACTCCCGCCAGTGCCATAAAAATAAAACAAAAATGTTGAAGGAATGAATTTGAATTTTGAAGTCTTGGAAATGAATTGAAAAGTGAATGGCCCATTGTCCCAACTGAGAATGGCCATAAGATTGGAAATGAAGTTGAAAGCCATGCCAGAGATCTGTGTCCAAAATTGCAAAGTGCTCACAGAGTGGCCAAGGTGATGCTTACAACAAAACAGAGTAGAATACCCCTAAAGGTGCATACCAGGAGTGGGACTTACTTTTGGTAATTCCTCTCCCCACCAAGCACCATAAAAAATCAAGCTTTTGAAGAATTTGGCCCAGGCTTGTCAGGATATAATGAATGAAAATCTTTGACAAGTTCAGGACAATTCTTGAGGTTTTTGGTTGGTTCCCAAGTGGATCTTTCTGGGTCTTGACTGAAACCTTTCCATTCCACCAAATACCATAATTTTCCTCTCTTGAGCTTTGAGTCCAGTATTTGAGAGACTTCCCATTCCTCTTCTTCTTCAATGGTGATTAGAGGAGGAGGCTCTTGCTGCCTATTTGGGATTGTTGATGTCTTGACTGGTTCCAAAAGGGAAATATGGAAAACTGGGTGGATGGATTTCCATTGAGATGGAAGCTTGAGGTGGTAGGCATGAGTGCTGACTTTCTTCAAGATTGGGAAAGGACCCAGCCATCTTTCAGACAGCTTTTTGGTGGGTCTGGTTGATTTGATGTCCTTGGAAGAAAGCCATACCATGTCACCAGGATTGAAAACAGGTGGACTTGCTCTACTTTTATCTGAATACCTCTTAAACCTGTTTATGGCAACTTCAAGTTCTCTCTTGACATCTTGCTGTACTGGTTGGATTTTTGTTGATAACTTTCCAGCCGGAGTGTCTTGAGTGATGTGAACTGAGTCAAAATGAGGATCTCTTCCATAAACAGTGAAAAACGGTGATTGCTTTGTTGAAGAGTGGTCAGAGTTATTGTAGGCAAATTCAGCCAGAGGGAGCCAGGTGTTCCAATCATCTTGATGATAACTGACATACATCCAAAGGTACTGTTCTAGTATCTGATTTACCCTCTCTGTCTGTCCATCAGTTTCTGGGTGATAAGCAGTTGACAAGTATCTTGAAATCTTGAGCTGCTGACAAAGGTTGGTCCAAAAGGAAGAAACAAAAAGAGAACCTCGATCACTAAAAATGCTTGAAGGAAGGCCATGCTTTGAGAAAATATTCTTGATGAATAAATGGGCCAAATCTAATGAAGTGATTGAAGCTATTGTTGGAATAAAAACCGCCATTTTTGAGAATCTGTCCACTATGACTAAAATTGAATCAAAGGAATTGGACAGTGGCAATTGAGTGATGAAATCCATTGAAAGACAAATCCAAGGACCACTTGGAATTGGAAGAGGCTTGAGGAGTCCAAACTTCTTGTGATGAATATTTTTGTTTCTTGAACACTGTTGACAGGATGATACATAATCCTTAATAAATTGAGTCATGCCGGACCAGTGGAAATCCCGCTTGACAAGTTTGAGAGTCTTCTCTTGGCCAGGGTGTCCAGCTAGAGGAGAGTCATGCCGATTTTGAAGTATATTGAGTTGAATTGTGGGGTCATTTGGGACCACCACCCGATCTTTGAAAAGGAGAAGTTTGGAAGAGGAATCAAGAAAATAATCTTGGACAGATTTACCTTTACCCAAATCTTCAAGGACACTTCTATATTGAGAATCTTGCCACACTGCCTTCTGAATTGAATCAATCAAGTTTGAAAATGAATCCACCTTGACTTCAAAAACCTTTGAAGCTTGAATTCCATCTTGCTTAATTATCTTCTGATAGTTCATTGGATTCTTGCTGATGAAATCCTCCCCCGTCTCCGGGTAAACGTCGTCCCGACGTGACAAGGCATCTGGAAGGGTGGCCAAGCGGCCAGGGCGGTAAGTGATTGAGAAATGGAATTCAGATAAAAATTCAGCCCAGCGGGCTTGACGGCGAGTGAGAATCTTGGAAGACATAAAATATTGAAGAGATGAATGATCGGTGAGAACTTCAAAAGGGGAAGAAATCGAAAGAAGAAAAGCTCTCCAGCACTTGAGAGCCCAGACTATGCCAAGGAGTTCCTTGTCATGAATCTCATAATTGAGCTCAGCTGGGAGAAGCTTGCAGCTATCAAATGCAATGGGATGTTTTCCTGAGTCAGAGACTTGACTCAGTACAGCACCCAAGGCATAATCTGATGCATCGGTCTCTACAATGGTGGGTAGAGAAGGATTGAAATGAGAAAGGATTGGAGCAGTGGTGAATTCCTCTTTGGGTTGATGAAACTTTCTAAGAGCTTCCTCATTGAGGGGAAAACGGGAATCTTTCTTGAGGAAACTAGTGAGTGAACTAATCTTCTTTGAATAATTCTTGATGAAACGGCGGTAAAAATTGGCAAAGCCAAGGAATGATTGAAGAGCCTTGAGGTTTCTTGGAGGTGGCCAATTGAGAATTTGCTGGACTTTCGCTTGGTCCATCTTGAGGCCTTCAGAAGAAAGAACATAACCTAAATATTCCACACTAGAAACATGGAATAGGCATTTGGATGCCTTAGCAAAGAGTTTATTGGCTCTGAGTCTGGAAAGAACAGTGGACACATGAGTGACATGTTCTTCCTCAGATTTGGAAAAGACCATAATGTCATCCAAATAAACCACAACATAAACGTCAAGAAGATCATAAAAAATATCATTGACAAGATTTTGAAAAGAAGCAGGAGCATTGGTAAGCCCAAATGGCATAACCAAGTACTCATAACTACCATATTTGGTTCTAAAACAAGTCAAATGTTCATCACCTTCCTTGATTCTGAGCAGTTTATATGCACCACGCAAGTCAATCTTGGAGAAGATAGAAGAACCATTGAAAACAGTGAGAAGCTGATTCATAGGAGGAACAGGATACTTGTTCTTCCTAGTAACAGCATTGAGCTTGCGGTAATCAACACACAAACGGAGACCACCGTCTTTCTTTTTGACAAAAAGAACAGGTGCTCCTTTAGAAGAGGAGCTTGGCCGGATGAAACCTTTCTCTACATTCTCTGAAATGTAGGCCCTGGGTGTATCTGACTCTTGGTTTGATAAAGAGTAGATCACCCCAACTGGAGGTAGAGACCCCTCCACCTCAATATGATGATCACAGGCGCAGTGAGGAGGAAGTTTCTCTGCTTTCACCTTGGAAAATACATCCAAGTATTGGTGATAAACAGAAGGAACAACCTTCATCACGGTTTCTATTTCTTCTGGCTCTTCCTCTTCATCCCACAACTCCTCCAGGGAGTCATGATAAGATGAAGGAGGAAGGTCCATATTCCCAAAGAAGAGATGAAGTGAAGATACAGAATTATCTTCTCCAACATCTTGAATCTCTTTGAAGACTTCATCTCTAGATGATAGTAATGACTGATGGGAATTAAGGGAAGGAATATGGACAGAAGACGGAAATGATGGTGTTCTAGAATCACCAACCAGAGCTGCACATGATTTGGCAGAAGAAACGTCATTACTAAAAGAAATAGAAGGATCATTAGAGTCCTTATGATCAGAATTAAAGGTGATCAATCCTTGCCTCCAATCAATAAACGGATTAAAATGATTAAGAAAGTCAAAGCCTAATATGAGGTCTTCTCCCTTGGGAGTATCAATGACTAAAAAGTGCCATTCAAAGCTTGGGAAGGAAGGGAGCTCAACCATATATTTAGTATGGTGAGTCACAAATAAAGAAGGAGACTCAGAGGAGTCAAGAATAATAAGGGGAATCTTCTCCGGGAGTTCTGACATGGTCAAAGAATACTTGTGAACAAACTGCTTTGCAATAAATGAGTTGGTAGCACCAGAATCAATGAGAATACTGTAAAACATATCAGAGAGAGAAGAAAAAACAAAAAATTTAAGAGAATGTTTGACACCAGTATTCAGAATGCACAATTGTGCTCTGGATGGAAAACTGTGGAGACCATTGAACACAACATGATCTTCACTCAGGCTTTTTGTAAGGTTTGACTATGAAACAATAAGTAAAAATTACTAATTTATTACTTATTGTACTCTGAATGTCCTTATAAAATGAATAAATAAGATTAAAATGATAATAATAATAAAGAAATATTATTATTATGGCGTAAAATTATTATATTATTAAATAAATATAATAATATAATTAATATTATATAAAAATATAATATTATAAATAATATATTAATATAAAATAATTAATATATTATAAAGCTCTTTATTATTGTTACCAACAAATAATAAAGGCGTAAAAAATTGTTTTTTATAAATAAAAAACAATTAATAACAATAATATTACTAATATTAAAGTTATAAATTAATATAAATACTATTTATATTAAATAAGAATTATTATGAGTAATAATAAGAGAGAAATTATTATAATAAGATGAAATAACCTACTTTTAACACTTAAGATAATAATTTTGAGTTATTTTACGCCAAAAGAATATAATACAACCTTTTCAAATTGTATTTACAATAAAAATAAAGAGAATTTACTAAATTTCTTGATTTTACGTGGAAATGAGCTTTTTAGAGAGATTTATAGCAAAAACAATTAAAGAATTGATTTAATCACGTAAAAATGGTGATTAATGACAAGATGGTCTTTGGTCTTTAAGAATATAAGAGTTTTATATTTAAAGAATAAAGAAATTACCTTTTATTTAATTGATTTAATGTTTTTGATGCGTCTGAGGGGAAAACAGAGTAAAAAGAGCTCTATTTATAGTAAATACCTCCCTCCTAGAGTCCAACAGGCTTCTAGTAGACGTGTACTGATCATATCCACTGGAATTGATCAATATTTTAAGGTTTGAGGGTGATTACATCATGATCAAACCATATTACATCATTATTACACCATTATTTAGAGTTATCACTATAACTCTAAGTGTGATGACATCAGAGGCTTGGCAGAACCCCAAATTTCGTGGATTTTATTAGTTTTAATCATAAACTAATAGTATTCACCAATTTTATCACTATTAAGACTGTTAAACTTAATTTAAGGTTACAGTATGTGATCATAACAGCTCAATTTAAGCTCAAACTTTGATCCTCAATAACTTTTAAGGTTTTCACGCTACAGCAATTCAGAGAGTGAATTCTGATAGCCTGACATAACCGTATTATGCTGCCAAGAGCTTTTCATTACATCATCAAAACTCTAATTTTGATGATTTTTCTTGTAACTCATCTCTTCTGTCGAAATTCAATATTTTAAACTTCAAACCTTGATTTCAGGGGGTTATACCCTGAATTTAATAATAAAAATTACATAATTCTTCACGAATGGACTAGGAGAATCCAACTGTATACTTTTTTTTAAGTTTGGACTACTTTCACAACAAAGTGGTCAACAGCTCTGTTGATTTTTATCAATATTTCCTCATAGGTCTTAACCTTGTTTATAATTTGCAAAATAAAGTTCATATCTGTGTTCTTACAGTAATTACGTGGTAACTTTATTTTTGGTTCATCATTCTAGCATGTATAGTTTAGAAGATATTAGCTATGATCACTGAATATATGCGTTGACCAAAAAAGTGCATATATTCAGGATAATTCCTTAAGTATTGATTTTGAGAATTAGCTTATTAATTGTTTTATGTGTGGATTGTTATGGGGAATCCACTGGTACAATTTATTTCACATGTTGTTTCATTGGTTTCTGAGATAAATAGGATTTTATGGTTTTTATAAGGTATTATACCTTATAATTCATTAAATATTGACTTTACAGATATGCCATAAAAATGGTATATGCGTATTTTTCCATGAGGAATCCAATGGTATAATTTATTTCACATGTTCATTCATTGGTTTTTAAGTTAAACCAATTTTAGTACCAATTTATGGTATTTTTTGTATATTTGAGTAATTATTTTTAGTGTATAATTATTCTAATTAATTTTAATATAATTATATTAAAGATATAATTATTCTGAGTATTTTTTGTGACCTTATTGGGTATGTGGTCATATCTCAAAGGCTCACACTTTTCCCTGGCTGGGAAATTCGCCTGACGGTTGGGTAAGCTTGTTTTGAGGCATTTTGAAACAGGACTCAAGACTATGCTTCCCATCACAATAGGTACAAAGACCCTCCTTGATTCTTCTTTCTTTTTCAGAGTTCATGAGCTTGAAATCTTTATTCAACAAAGACAAATGGGGCTTGTCCCTCTTCTGAAAATTCTTCTTCTTCTTCTCACTTGAACTTGAAGAATTTTGAGGATGAGAAGAACTTGACTTTGAGGCTTCTGGCTTCTTCTCTTGATGATGACTCTTTTCATTTTGCCTCTCATGGTACCTGGTATCAAGTTCCAGGGTAACGTCCATTAGGTCTTGAAGAGAGTCAATTCTTGAAGGATGGGAGGCCAATTGATCCAAAATCCTGGATGGCAATCCCTTCATGAAATGATGGATGAAAGCTCTTTCACCCCAATCCCCGATTCTTGAGACTAAGCTTCTGAAATCAGAAATGTATAAGGATACATGCCCACCTTCTTTCATTCTTAAAGAATCCAGCTCAGCTTCTGCTTTTCTGACTTCATTCGGGTCACCAAATAGAGTGAAGAGTTGAGATTCAAATAAAGGCCAAGAATTGAGAAGGTAATTTGAATCTTGATTGGTGAGATTGGAAAGATAAGGCTCAATCCATTTTGCAGCCCTGCCAATGAGAAATGAAGTGGCATAAAGGACCTTCTTTCTGTCTTGAGCGAAGTTTGCCAGATCATTATGAAATATCAATTGACAAGACTGAATAAAGCTTCTAACTTTGAAGGGCTGAGTCCCATCAAAGCATTCCGGTGCCTTCATAGATGGAGTCTTGAAGGCTGGTGGTCTCGATGCTTCAGAAGATGAAGCTGCTTGAAGATTGGCCATAATCTGAGTCATTTGCTGCATGATGGCCAATAAAGATGGTTCAGACTGATGAAAGACAGGCTGATTAGACTGGGCTAGAGTTGGCCCTCCAGTACCTTGGGATGCCTCCACCGGAGCAGGGACACCTTCAGTACGATCAGACTCTTCCTCCTCCTCTTCACCATCTTCACCTGGACCTTTGAAAGTAGTCCTTGAAGTTCCTGGAAATCCGCCAACTACTCCTGAGAATGAACATGATCTTCTTGGCCCTCTTCCTTCCTTCCTGGATGGTGCTGCTCCTTCCATGCAGGGCCCTCAGTTGAGGAACTGCTGGGGTGCCATATAGAGGAGCCCTTGGAGTTGGAGTGAGAGCAGCTTGAGCTCTGGGCTGAGATCTTGTCTGTCTTGCCGGAGGTGAGTGTTGAACAGGCATGATATCAGGAATAAAATGAAATAAATGAATTAAAAATCAAAATTTCCTTGAAGTGAAAAGAGTTAACAATCAAATCTTGAGGAAAATCAATGAATCAAAATGAAAATCTTCAAGTACGTCAATAAATCAAAATCAAATGAAGCCTTGAAGTCAAATCAAATCAATGTCTTGAAGTAAATCAATGAATCAAATCAAAATGAGCTCTTCAAGTCAATAAATCAATCAATCAAATCAATCAAAAATCAAAATCTTGCAAAAATCAATCAATCAAATGGAATCTTGAAGAAAAATCAATTTATGTCAAAATTCTTGATGTGAAAAAATCAGCAAAATCAATGAAATCTTCAGGTCAATCAATTTTCTTGAGGTCAATATCAAATATGTCAAATCAATCAATCAATCAAAATCAAGTGAATTATTCTTTAAAAATCAAAATTCTTGAAGAAGAAATCAATTATGAATCTTGATGTGAATAACGTGTCTGAATATCTTGATGAAAAATTTGAAAATCAAAGAAAATCAAGGTGACGCCTGAATTATGAATGAAATGGAAATTGATGATTTGAAAAAGATTTTAAAAGAATAAAAAAATAAAAAATGGGTCAGCTTTCAATTTTCAAAGTGAAGAATGAGTGAAAGAAAATTGAGAGGTGACAATGAATCATTAAGGTCATAAGCGTAAAAGAATCATAATTTCGATGAAATGAGTGAATGAAATTATAAAGAAAGAATGAACAGAATGAAAAAGAAATTATGAGTTAATTAATATAATGTCACAGGGGCTCTTGGACAGAAATAAGAGAGTGGCCTAGCACTCAGCAATCAGGGAACTCACTTGGAAGACTCCAAAGAATAAAGAAAATAAAAATAAAGAATAAATTCCTTTAAAAGATATGCAGGTACAAGATGAGATGCAAAAGAGGAAAGGGAAGCCAAATGGCCAAAGAGCCAACCAAGTAAGTCCTTAATCACTGTTTCAACCTGCCAAAAATGAATGATGGAATTAGTAAGGATATGACCACCAAATATCCATTGACAGGCGAAGAAAGAGAAAGAGAAAAGTGCTAAATGACTGACTTAATAATATCAGTATTTGCTTCACTAAAGTGAAAAGAAAATAAAGATAAAATAAAATCAAAATATATTAATTAACTGGGGAAAACCCCCCAGGGTGGAAAGGATAGCCGGTATATGTGAAAAGTTGGGAGCTTGAGTTCTTCAGGCTGAAAACTGATCTTTATTGATCCTTGAAGCTGTATTGATTGTTTTGGGAATTGATACAGCTGGCTAATATTGAAATTGAATTGGGTTGAATGAATTTCCCATGATTGAAAATGAAATACAGTTCTTGATGGATCCAGACTGTATTGAAATGAATATGGTTGCCAAGATGGATTGAGTGGAGCTTTGACACTTGACAACTTCTTTTTGGCACTGCCTCTTGAATACACTTGAGAAAGAATTGACAGTATTCCCTTGGAAGGAATACTTGGAGTGAGAATAACCAATGACTGCTTGATGGCGTCATTGGTCTTTGACGCTGAAACACTTGCTCTTGAGCCTTGATGATTCCTCTGACTGATTGGGTGCCTTGATGACGTGATGAGATGTTAGAATGTTGAAAAGACTACTTGATATTGCCACCATTGAATTGCTGTTGAAAAATGATGCACAATGATGTATAACATCATTTATGGCATATTGGTTGATTGGCAAGAAGATTACGTCCAAAGGTCTTGAGGTGGAAAGGAAGAGGGGAAAAGGATGGATGTGATGGCTTCAGAGCTTGGAAAGGTGTTTCTGGGCCTTTTGGGGTTTTTGGCCACTTTTGGGTTCTGAGGCAAAAACTGGCCCAAAAGGCGGGAAAGTGTCTTTTGGACACTTTGCGTCAAAGTGTGCAAAAATGCGCAAAATGCGCAAAAGTGCGCAAATATGCGCAAATGCGCATTATGAGCCCAAATGGCCAAAAACAGCCATTTGGGCCATCTCCCCTGGTTTTGAGGGAAATGACCAGAAATACCCATTTGGGCATAAATTGCCACTATGGGTGCTGGATTGAGGTGAAGGGCCATGAAGGCCCCAAAACACAAATGGCCATAAATGGTCCATAAGATGATGACGTGGCCATATTGGCCACTGGTGATGGATATGGCCAATTGGCCATAAAATAACTGTGGCTTGATATGCCATATGGGGATCCAAGGAAGTGAATTGCCATGGTTGTGACAGATGGATTGCCAGACATATGAGTTAAAGAATCCTCCTTCGAAATGGGCGTTGGATTTTGGGACCTTAATTTGTAATTGTGGAAGCAAAAAAATGGTGCATAATGATATATAATACCATATATGCACCACTCCTGCAACCTTGAGTATGGGATGCATGGAGGAATGGAAAGAATTCCCATTAAGTTGAGGGGGGTGCTTTCTGAGCTGGTGGTTGCCAGAGGCCAGGGCTGGAAATGTGGTCCATGGCCAAAATTGGGTCCTACGGGTTCTATGGCCATTTTTGGTTTCCAAGGAATTGATGGCAAAAATTGGCTCACGTGGGTCCAATTGTGGTTTGGGACCCACCTGGCTGCCCCCTTTTGGCCTCATTGGATTAGGCCAAAAGGGGCCTAATTGGCCTATGGACCATGAATCACAGCCCACAGGCCGTAGAAGCCGTAGGGGGCCTAAATGGTGCAAAAAGGCCATTTAGGCTTGAACCCCCCTAATGAAAGCGGGTGACCCAAAGCCAATGGTGATGGTTAGGGGGCCTGGAGGCCCCTAGAAGACAAAAAGACCCCCAGGCCCAAAATCAAAGATAAAGGCCTGGGGGTTGGTGAGGTGGAAATTGGCCAAGGATGGCAGGATATGGCCTGAGGCCAGGAATGGCCAAATGGCCATAGAGCACCAGAGGGGACCAATTGGCCATAAATGATATGGTGTGGCCAATTGCCCCCAACTTGGTTCCAGGTTATAATTGCCGCAACACCCATGGAGGAGGGTCAATCATTGTGGCTTTGACAGGTTTGCAATACTCTGCAACATCTTTCTGCCATATTGGCCACCATATGCAGGTCTTTACTTTCTCGCTTGTTCTGTCTTCAGACAGATGTCCTGAAAAGGGGCTATCATGGCATTCTTTTAGTACAAGATTGATTAATGACCTGTCCACAACTGTCATGACACATGTGTGCTTAGTCCTGTGGTAAAGTATACTATCCAGTAGGTGAAATCTTCCTTCATGATAAGCTTTTTTCCATACTTCATCCAAGGCATGTATTAGAGAGTTGTCTTTACAGTATTTGTTAAGTAATTGGCATAAGATGCTACAATTCTTATCTTGAGTGTAACTATTTCTGACTTCTTCAAAGAAGGTGGTGCTCAAGTCTGTAACACTTATTCTTTCTATTGGGATTTGTGGTGAAGCTTCCTCTGGCACATGAGCAGGATTATCAATATTATTTGGTAATGGCCATCTGCTTAGTCCATCTGCATTCTTATGAATATTCCCATCCTTATGAACAATAGTCATATTTCCTCTGTATTCTTGTATGTCTATTTGCAATCTGAGCATATGTCTGTTGGGTGTTTTCATGTTTAATAGTGATTTGACAGCTGTACAATCTGTTATCACCTCAAAAACACATCTCTCCAAGAAGTAGTTTAATTTTTCCAAGGCCCAGAAAAGACATGGACATTCCATTTGACTTGCTCCATATCTGGCTTCAGTTGGTTTGATTTGCCTGGATATGAAACATATGGATCCTTATACAGGTTTATCATTTATGATCTGAACTTGGTGAAGTGCAGCACCCAGCCCATCCCCTGATGCATAAATTTACAATTTGAAAGGCAATTTAAAGTATGGCATCAATAAGAGTGGAGTAGTGGTCAATGCTTCTCTTAGAGACTCAAAAGCTTTGACTCTGTCAACAGTCATTTCAAATACTGTGTCTTTGTCACACAATTTATCAAGTGGTCTTGCTATGGATGCAAAATCTTTAATGTGTTGCCTGTAATATCCTGCAAAACCTAAGAATGACTGAATTTCCTTTTTATTCTGAGGTATGTGTTTTAGCAATACTGCTGCAACTTTGTTTTTGTCAATTCCAAGGGACAAACCAGATCCAACATCCCCTAGTGCTTTAAATTCTTTAAATCCAAAATGACATTTCTTCAAAGAAATTTTCATGTTTACTAATTGAATTTTTGTCAAAACTCTGTACAATCTGTACATGTGCTCTTCCCAAGCCTTGGAACAGACTATAATGTAATCAATGTAAATGATTGACCATACCTCTGAAAGTTCTTCAGGGAATATTTCATTCATCATTCTTTGGAAGTGTGAAGGTGCATTTTTGATACCAAAGGGCATCCTTAAGTATTCATACACTCCACAATGAACAATAATTCTCAAGTATTTTCTTGCTCTTGGTGTTACCACATTTTGATGGAATCCTTTAAGGGCATCCATAGTGGTTATATACACTGCTTGAGATATTTGAGTAAGGGCAATTTGGATTTTTGGTATTGGGTATCTGTCTGGAACAGTGTAAGTGTTCAGAGCTCTAAAGTCCCCAACCGTTCTGGATTTTCCATTATGCCATGCCACTATGACTGGTGTAGTTATTTCTACTTCTTCATTATGGACCACCTTTCTTATTACACCAAGGTCTAGAATTTCTTTGATATGAGTTTCCAGAGATTCTCTTGACTTGGGACTTGCTGGGTATGCAGGTCTTCACAAGAGTGGTGGATAAGGTCTCTCAATGTTAAGAATGATGTCAACTTCATGACCAATAATTGCTCCTAGAGGTTCTTTGTCTGAAGCAAATGCTTCTCTGTGGTCATACAAAAGGGAAGAAAGTTCATTTTCTTGTTTATCAGTCAGATGAAGGCTTATTTCAGCTTCATTTAACTGTTCAGACTTGAACTTTTCTAACGCTAAGTTGAGGGGTGATACTTTGTTTACTGTAATTTGTCTTTTAAATGGTAAAAAGGCAAATTTTTGGCACTTATTGTCTCCAATAGTAAAGTATCTATCTTTTTTGTTATATGAATCTATCCCATACATGATTAAATAGTCATTTCCCAATATAAAATGGGTACTAGAGCAGTTTTCCATAACACAAAATTCAACTGTGATTCTCAAATACCCATTAATGTGTGGGAATATGACATTGGTCTCAAAAATTCCTAATGCTTTCATTGGATTACTTGCACTATTGAATTTTATACCATCAATTGGCAACAATTGGTCTTCAAAAGCTGGTACACAAGTCTTAAGAAGAGAGTTTCCAACACAAGAGCAGAAGGCTCCTGGGTCAAGCAAACGTGTAAGGTGTGGATATGAAACTTTGATTAAAAATCAAGTACTTTTCCTGTCCTCAAAATTTGTATAAGGTAAAATTCAGTTAAAAATAGTATGAAATATTATTTTTAAGAGAAAACACGCCAATTTTATTGTTTATAACTTTATTAGTATAAAACAATAATATAAAAATTTATTGTTTTACCAACAATAAAGATTTATCCAAAAAATACTCTACAAGAGATATTTTAAGGCTACAAAAGAAATTTCTTCAAGAGCAATTTCAATTGGAATTAATTGAGCAAAGAACTGCAAGCAATTAATTAAAGAACAAAGTCTTTAAAAAGAATATTAAAGAGAAAACACGCCCAAAAGTGACCAGAGTGAATTTGGAAACAAAGTGACAAAGTTAACAGTGATGAAAGATGCTTTAATTCACTTTTGGGGTGGTTCAGGGGTAAAAATGATTATAAGAGTTACAAACAATGATTATAATGATTTTTTCACGTGGTTAAAAGGATTAAAATGATTTAAAAGTGGTGGTTGGAATCTTTGATTGATTGGTTTAACAGTTTTAAACTAATTAATAAAAGGAAAAGATTCTAACATGAAGAGAAAAGTGGGGCAAAGAAGACATTCTTTTATAGCCATCAATTCTCTTACTCCAAAAGTAAAATTTACTCTTGTCAGTCGTGAAAAACAGTCTGACAACAGAAAAGCCAATTATGGCATCATTGAACCCTGGTTTAGACCAAAAAGGGCTGGTTTAAGCCATTTTTAGCCATTTTTAGCCATTTTAGACCCTTAAATCAGCCATTACTATAGCAATACCAGGCCTAGAGCCTTCAACGCACGTCAGAATGTGTGTCAGAGGCGTAGAAACCAGTTAAAACTGTTTTTATTATGATTGTTTTATCTTAAGGGTAGTTTTACCTTCTTGGCAACAGCTAAAACTACCCCAGTTGGTATCAAAACCTCATCATCAATTGAGTCCACGGACCCTGTAACTCAATTCCAGGCCAAAAGTGATGAACTTTTGCGTGAATTTTGACATCCCACGCCTGTCAGCAAGGATTTTGGGGGTCTAGCTCCCCCTTAGAGCTGGAGTTCCTTTTCCCCCCCAAATTTAATCTTTCCAATTTATTTTTCTTTTAATTCCTCATCATGTATTATACTTATAATTTACATATGTAATTCAATTCAATTGTAAAGTACAATACAGTAATAATTGACACCTCATATGTAAATCAAAGTTCACTTATGTAATACACGCGCACATTTTGACATTTCAATTGAATTCAATTGAAAATACTTCAATTCCTCATAACTTCTAAACTAAACACAACACCTCAATTTTAACACAAAAATTGATGGTTAACACCACATGTGGTGTGAATTAAATTAAGGTTTTGAGGATTTTCAACTTTTGTATTGAAAATACTAAAAACTTAATTTAAGCTTATTTAGAGTTGAGTTACAAAAATTTCACTCAGAGGTGACCCCACCTGATTTTTTATGAGGAATCCAATGGTGAAATAAAATTTATATGTTTATTTATTGGATAAAAAGTTATAATAAATTTTATTTAACTTTTTTCCAAATTTATTTATTTTTTCACAATTTTGTTAAAATTTCATTTTTACTTAAATTTTTCAAGTATAAATGTAATTTTATATTTACAAAATTTAAAGTAATTTTATTTTTAAATTATAATTAATTTTTTATTTTTAATATAATTTTATATTTATATTTTTTATTTTTATTTTAATAATATAAATAAATTTATTTTATTTATATTAATATGTTATTTTTTATATTTGTGGTCTTTTGGGTATATAAAATTACCTCTAAGGCTCACATTCCCTCCCCCTAAAAAAGAATATTACTTTGTAATATTGGTGTTTCTAGTGTGTCTGAATCTCCTCAGGAGTTTGGTGGCTTCTGGTATATCTTTCTCTTCTAACCATTCATCTTCACAAGTTGGGTCACTGTACCTAACAAGGTATTCCCTTACTTTCTTGGTTCTTAATTTCCTTTCTTTAAGAACTTTGGTTATTTTCTTAGTACCAGATGTCTCAATAGGAGGTATAACTTGGGGAATCTTATTCCTCAAGGGAAATTTCTCAGCATCACTAGATTTGTATGGCTTTATCAAGCTTACTGGAAATGTAGGGTGCTTATTGCTAAGTTCTTCAGATAACTCTACTTCAACAGCATTTTCTCCATGGAGGGCCTTAATCACAAAAGGTCCTGCAAAGGAGTCTTTTAACTTTTTACATCCTTTGATGTTATTGAAGTTAGTGGTGGATACAAGAACTAGGTCCCCCACTTTGAAATCTGGAGTTGCATGAGATTTATCCCATTTGTCTTTAGCATATGCAAAAGAGTCCTCCATGCATCTCACTGCATGCTTTCTAGCTTTGTCTAGCATTCCTTTGAAGCTAGCAGCTGTGGGATGTATTTCAATTAAGTCTTTCCTCAAGGAATCTTGGGGTAACTTGCGGTTCCATCCTTTTTCTAGAATAGCAGGAGTCTGATTGGTACTGGAATGGATTGATGTTTTATATGCTAATTCCAGTGCTGGTAACAGAGTACACCAATCATGGGTAAATCCATCACAATCTTTGAATTCAAGGCCATATGCACAAAATCTTCTCACTATGTCCTCTAAGGTTTGGATCATTCTTTCAGCCAGACCATCAGTTTGTGGGTGGTAGGCTGTAGAGAAAGACAGTTTTGTGCCAAATAATTGGTGAAGATTTGTCCATAGAGCTGAAGTGAACTTGGGATCTCTATCACTGATGATATTTGTAAATATCCCAGTCCATGACACTACTCTATTCCATATCAGAAGAGCTGTATCCATGGCTGTATCATCTTTGTGACATGGTAAAAAGATTGGAGTTTTACTGAATCTGTCCACAATTACTAGGCAAGCATTATAGCTCCTGTCACCTCCTGGTGGTAGGCCAGTTACCCAATCCATATGGACAATTTCCCAAGGTCTGTTTGGTTCTTGGATTTTCATCATATTTCCAAGTCTTTTGCCAGTGGATTTATTTGCCTTTTGGCATCTGTCACAGGTTTTGCAATATTCTGCAACATCTTTTTGCCACATTGGCCACCATATGCAGGTCTTTACTTTCTCTCTTGTTCTGTCCTCAGAAAGATGTCCTGAAAAGGGACTATCATGGCATTCTTTCAGTACAAGATTGATTAATGACCTGTCTACAACTGTCATGACACATGTGTGCTTGGTTCTGTGGTAAATTATACCATCCAGTAGGTGAAATCTCCCTTCATTATGAGATTTTCTCCATACTTCATCCAAGGCATGTATTAGAGAGTTGTCTTTACAGTCTTTGTTAAGTAATTGGCATAAGATGCTACAATTCTTATCTTGAGTGTAACTATTTCTGACTTCTTCAAAGAAGGTGGTGTTCAAGTCTGTAACACTTATTCCTTCTATTGGAATTTGTGGTGAAGCTTCTTCTGGAACATAAGCAGGATTATCAATGTTATTTGGTAATGGCCATCTGCTTAGTCCATCTGCATTCTTATGAATATTCCCATCCTTATGAACAATAGTCATATTGCCTCTGTATTCTTGTATGGCTATTTGCCATCTGAGCATGTGTCTGTTAGGTGTTTTCATGTTCAAAAGTGATTTCACAGCTGTACAATCTGTTATTACTTCAAAAACACATCCCTCTAAGAAATAGTTCAATTTCTCTAAGGCCCAGACAAGGCATAGACATTCCATTTGACTTGCTCCATATCTGGCTTCAGTTGGTTTGATTTGCCTGGATATGAAACATATTGGTCCTTCTACAGGTTTGTCATTTATGATCTGAACTTGGTGAAGTGCAGCACCTAGTCCATCCCCTGATGCATCAATATACAGTTTGAAAGGCAATTTAAAGTCTGGCATCAGTAAGAGTGGAGCAGTGGTCAATGCTTCTCTTAGAGACTCAAAAGCTTTGACTCTGTCAACAGTCATCTCAAATACTGTGTCTTTGTCACACAACTTATAAAGTGGTCTTGCTATGGATGCAAAGTCTTTAATGTGTTGCCTGTAATATCCTGCAAAACCTAAGAATGACTGAATTTCCTTCTTATTCTGAGGCATGGGTTTTAACAATACTGCTGCAACTTTGTTTTTATCAATTCCAAGGGACAAACCAGATACAACATGTCCTAGTGCCTTAAGTTCTTTAAATCCAAAATGACATTTCTTCAAGGAGATTTTCATGTTTACTGATTGGATTTTTGTCAAAACTCTTGATAATCTGTACATGTGCTCCTCCCAAGTCTTTGAACAGATAATAATGTCATCAATGTAAATGATTAACCATTCCTCTGAGAGTTCTTCAGGGAAGATTTCATTCATCATTCTTTGGAAGTGTGAAGGTGCATTTTTGATACCAAGGGGCATCCTTAAGTATTCATACACTCCACAATGAACAATAATTCTCAAGTATTTTCTTGCTCTTGGTGTTACTACATTTTGATGGAATCCTTTAAGGGCATCCATAGTGGTCATATACACTGCTTGAGATATTTGAGTAAGGGCAATTTGGATTTTTGGTATTGGGTATCTGTCTGGAACAGTGTAAGTGTTCAGAGCTCTAAAGTCCCCAACCATTCTGGATTTTCCATTATGCCACGCCACTATGACTGGTGTAGTTATTTCTACTTCCTCATTGTGGCCTACTTTTCTTATTACACCAAGGTCTAGAAGTTCTTTGATATGAATTTCTAGAGCTTCTCTTGATTTTGGACTTGCTGGATAAGCAGGTCTTCTTAAGAGTGGTGGATAAGGTCTCTCAATGTTAAGAATGATGTCAACTTCATGACCAATAATTGCTCCCAGAGGTTCTTTGTCTGTAGCAAATGCTCCTTTGTGGTCATACAAAAGGGAAGAAAGTTCATTTTCTTGTTTATCAGTCAGATGAAGGCTTATCTCAGCCTCATTTAACTGTTCAGACTTGAATTTTTCTAACTCTAAGTTGACTGGTGATACTTTGTTTACTGTAATTTGTCTTTTAAATGGTAAAAAGGCAAATTTCTGGCGCTTATTGTCCCCAATTGTAAAGTATCTGTCTTTGTTATTATGTAAATCTCTCCCATACATGATCAAATAGTCATTTCCCAATATAAAATGGGTACTAGAGCAATTTTCCATAACAACAAATTCAACTGTGATCCTTAAATTCCCATTTATGTGTGGGAATATGACATTGGTCTCAAAGATCCCCAATGCTTTCATTGGGTTACTTGCACTGTTGAATTTTATACCATCAATTGGTAACAATTGGTCTTCAAAATTTGGTACACAGGTCTTAAGAAAGGATTTTCCAACACAAGAGCAGAAGGCTCCTGGGTCAAGCAAAAGTTTGGTGGGCTTGTTGTCAATTACCACTTCTGTTATACAGGAGTTACCAGCTGTATAACCTTTTCCTCTGTTTGGTTTTGTCTTCATAAGTTGTGCATCTTGAACTTTTGATAAATCAACTTGACCATTGCTCAATTGTGGTAAGTGGGAATAAGATTCCATGATGTCAAAAGTGGCATTGATATTTTCTATATCTTTTGAAGATTCAGAGAATATGGATGACTTATCATCTGAATTGTCTTCAATTATGTCTTCTTTTTCAACATCTGGTTCCTTTTCAATGTCAATTTCATTGATTTTCCCCCTTTTTGGACATGTATTGGCTAAATGGGTGGTGCTTTGGCAAATATGGCATTTTCTGACTGTATCTGCAGATTTATATTTAATATTACTAGAATTTTCTTTGGGGTTTTTGTCCACAGAATCTTTCCAAGGTGTATTAAACCTTGTTTTAAGATTCACCCTACTAGAACCAATTTTGGTTCTGGTGGTTACTTCTTCTAGTATATTGATAATATCCTCTGCTGAAGATTGTTCAGTAGTCCTGCTTTTGACAGCATGCTCTAAGTCACCTCCACATTGTCTCAGAATTTTTCTATGGATCATAAATTCTGACATGTCAGGATATAATGCTGTTAATCTGTCCTTTTGTTGGCAAAACCATGGTAAAGCTTTGTCTTTATCAGCATTACATTTGGCAGATTCAAAGGCTGTTTCAACTTTAAACCTCCAAGCATCATTTGCCCATTTGTTGATGATTTGGGTTTTCCACCAAGTCCAACTCTGGTGTCCATGTGCTTGTCTTATTTTGATGTACCATCTGTGAGCTGATCTGGTAAACAAGGTGTTAAACCTGGCTGTTACCAATCTGTCTGGTAATTCAAAATCCTCTTTGATCATGTCAATACCTCTAATGAATTCCATATGGTCATACTCTCCTTCACCACTGAAGTGAGGCCATTCTTTAAGTTTTGGAACTTCTTTCAAGAGTGCTTGGCCCATTGATGGTTCCAAGTTATGAAAAGAAGTGGATAATTCATTTTTTAATTGTGAATTATCAGGATCCAATACTTGTGGATTTGAAATTCTTGTGCCCTCATTTTGATTTAGAGGTGTAGACATTCTTGGTAAGGTGTTCAGTAATTGTTCAATGTCATTCATTTTACTGTTGCTACACCTTTGGGAATTTCTGTATTCATGTTGGAAGCTTTGTATTAAATTTATTACTTCAATTTTATACATGTCTTCTTTATGTGTAAGTTCTTGCCATAACTCTGTCTGTCTTGTATTATCAGCAGTGACTTGATTCAATTTCATTGATAATTTTGATACTTCTTCTTGTGAAGCATCAAAACACTTTTTCAAGGCAATGGTATATGTCTTTACTTCAGTAAATGAATTTGAAATGTCATCAAGGACTTTCTTGTTATCTGTCTTGATAATATTTATGGCTTGTTTAATTCTTGTTTCAATTATGTCATCAATATTGAATTTAGAATATTTATCTGTTAATTCTTTAATAATGGCAGATTGTTCATTTATTTTATTGTTAGAAAAATTATCATTATTGGAATTTTTAATTGTTCTCAAAACTTTTTCAAAACACATAAGTGTTTCATTAATTTGGCACAGACTCAGGTTGTTTGTTTTAATGTTGTTACAAATGGTGTCATTTTTATCAGAAAGATGTTTTTTCACGTCATTTATAGAATTATACAACTCTGGGATGGAATCAAATATGTCAGAAATCATTTCTGGAACCTTAATCTGGCTTCCTCCTTCTTCTGTAATTCCATCATGGTTCTGGCCATCTGAAATACATTTTCCATGGCATCCTGCTGAATCTTTGGGATTCTGTAGCCCTGGCTGTAAGGTTTTGGGGCTGGTGCCTTCCCTTTGCCCTTGTTTGGAGTTTGTGGCTGCTTTTTCACGTTGGAATTGCTGCTGCTGGCCACTGGGGCTGTTTTTGGCACTGGTTTGGCTGGTGGAGGGTTGTTTTTCCTCCATTCTAGTGTCAAAAGCATCATGTTTTTCTTCTCCATCAATGGATGCCATCCATTGAGCAATTTGCAAGTGTTGGGATGGCCCAAGAATTTTCTTACTGTCAGGTAAGAATTCATGCAATTCTTCCACAGGTCTGCAAGGATCTGGTACTCTTTGAATTGAAGTGCATTGTTGTATGCACTGTGGCTGGCTTTGTATATGTCCACAGAGGCTTGTTGTGGCGGTGTCAGCTCTTTTTGAAGGTAAAATAGTATTATCAGCTTCAGAATGACCCAATTTAGTTGTTTGGAAGTCATCAACTGACCCTTTTCCTTCTGTACCTGATTGGCCTCTGCCATAATCACGTCTATTACCTTTTTGGGAGCTGCTTGAGGGGTTGTAGCTGGCTCCTGACCTGGTTGAAGGCATAATTATGGTTAAAAAAGGCTTAAAATAGTATTTTTACGTCAAAAACTTACTATTGGCCAAATTTTTATCATTCTGAAGTGTATTACTTATATCCAAGTTAATTAATTCAGAAGATATTGGTTCAGGTTGATTATTTTGAGTCACAATAACAGTACTATTATGATCAGAATTAACAGTACTGGCAGGGATAATGCTGGTTACTGTTGAGGCTGTTTCAATGTTTTCTTGTCTTACCACGTTGTCAGACACTAAAATTAATGAAAAAGCCAAATAATTAAGTAAAAAAAAGGTTATTCCAAAAAAAGAAATAAAAATTAAAGCCTCACTTATAATATGGAAAAAAATATTTTTTATTGATTTTTTGAATTATAAGTATTTTTTATATGTTTTTTTTAAATTTTTCAATATAAGAAAAAAGATTTAAAAAGAGTAAAAAAATATGTCACAGGTAAAATATCACGGCTGGGCCCCCAAATGTAAGGTGTGGATATGAAACTTTGATTAAAAATCAAGTACTTTTCCTGTCCTCAAAATTTGTATAAGGTAAAATTCAGTTAAAAATAGTATGAAATATTATTTTTAAGAGAAAACACGCCAATTTTATTGTTTATAACTTTATTAGTATAAAACAATAATATAAAAATTTATTGTTTTACCAACAATAAAGATTTATCCAAAAAATACTCTACAAGAGATATTTTAAGGCTACAAAAGAAATTTCTTCAAGAGCAATTTCAATTGGAATTAATTGAGCAAAGAACTGCAAGCAATTAATTAAAGAACAAAGTCTTTAAAAAGAATATTAAAGAGAAAACACGCCCAAAAGTGACCAGAGTGAATTTGGAAACAAAGTGACAAAGTTAACAGTGATGAAAGATGCTTTAATTCACTTTTGGGGTGGTTCAGGGGTAAAAATGATTATAAGAGTTACAAACAATGATTATAATGATTTTTTCACGTGGTTAAAAGGATTAAAATGATTTAAAAGTGGTGGTTGGAATCTTTGATTGATTGGTTTAACAGTTTTAAACTAATTAATAAAAGGAAAAGATTCTAACATGAAGAGAAAAGTGGGGCAAAGAAGACATTCTTTTATAGCCATCAATTCTCTTACTCCAAAAGTAAAATTTACTCTTGTCAGTCGTGAAAAACAGTCTGACAACAGAAAAGCCAATTATGGCATCATTGAACCCTGGTTTAGACCAAAAAGGGCTGGTTTAAGCCATTTTTAGCCATTTTTAGCCATTTTAGACCCTTAAATCAGCCATTACTATAGCAATACCAGGCCTAGAGCCTTCAAAACACGTCAGAATGTGTGTCAGAGGCGTAGAAACCAGTTAAAACTGTTTTTATTATGATTGTTTTATCTTAAGGGTAGTTTTACCTTCTTGGCAACAGCTAAAACTACCCCAGTTGGTATCAAAACCTCATCATCAATTGAGTCCACAGACCCTGTAACTCAATTCCAGGCCAAAAGTGATGAACTTTTGCGTGAATTTTGACATCCCACGCCTGTCAGCAAGGATTTTGGGGGTCTAGCTCCCCCTTAGAGCTGGAGTTCCTTTTCCCCCCCAAATTTAATCTTTCCAATTTATTTTTCTTTTAATTCCTCATCATGTATTATACTTATAATTTACATATGTAATTCAATTCAATTGTACAGTACAATACAGTAATAATTGACACCTCATATGTAAATCAAAGTTCACTTATGTAATACATGCGCACATTTTGACATTTCAATTGAATTCAATTGAAAATACTTCAATTCCTCATAACTTCTAAACTAAACACAACACATCAATTTTAACACAAAAATTGATGGTTAACACCACATGTGGTGTGAATTAAATTAAGGTTTTGAGGATTTTCAACTTTTGTATTGAAAATACTAAAAACTTAATTTAAGCTTATTTAGAGTTGAGTTACAAAAATTTCACTCAGAGGTGACCCCACCTGATTTTTTATGAGGAATCCAATGGTGAAATAAAATTTATATGTTTATTTATTGGATAAAAAGTTATAATAAATTTTATTTAACTTTTTTCCAAATTTATTTATTTTTTCACAATTTTGTTAAAATTTCATTTTTACTTAAATTTTTCAAGTATAAATGTAATTTTATATTTACAAAATTTAAAGTAATTTTATTTTTAAATTATAATTAATTTTTTATTTTTAATATAATTTTATATTTATATTTTTTATTTTTATTTTAATAATATAAATAAATTTATTTTATTTATATTAATATGTTATTTTTTATATTTGTGGTCTTTTGGGTATATGAAATTACCTCTAAGGCTCACAAAACGTTTGGTGGGCTTTTAGTCAATCACCACTTCTGTTATACAGGAGTTACAAGCTGTATAGCCTTTCCCACTGTTTGGTTTTGTTTTCATAAGTTGTGCATCTTGAACTTTTGATAAATCAAGTTGACCATTGCTAAATTGTGGCAAGTGGGAATAAGATTCCATGATGTCAAAAGTAGCATTGATATTTTCTATATCTTTTGAATATTCAGAAAATATGGATGACTTATCATCTGAATTGTCTTCAATTATGTCTTCTTTTTCAACATAAGGTTCCTTTTCAATGTCAATCTCATTGATTTTACCTCTTTTTGGACATGTATTGGCTAAATGGGTGGTGCTTTGGAAAATATGGCTGGCAGCCTGTGACTCAAAACCAGAGCACAAGCATGAAAGCCAAAATACCATAAACCAATGGTATAGCCAACATACCACCGAAACATGGAGCTGAGCCAAATCAGCTCAAAAGGTATCAAAAGAAAGGGGAAACTCACCTCTTTCTGAAAATATAAGTCCCATCACCATAGGATAAGAAATAACAAAGTTATTCCTGCTCAAAATTATTGCTGAGCATAAACCTTAATTTTCACCTCTAATCTAAAATCTAGAAGGAGAGGCTTAACCCCATCAAATGGGTACTCAAAATGAAGCTCTAAGCCAGGGCTATCCAATGGTACCAGCCAAACTGAGCTAGCACCAATATTACTGGAGTTATGGTCAAATTCAGGCCAAATAAGGGTGAACAAAACATTCACCTCTCATCTAACTTCTACAGTTTTAGTGTGGGATACTTGAAGTGGGGTCCTTTTGGAAAGAGCACAATCAGGGCTATATGATGGTGCCATCCACTTCTTCATATCTCAACTATAACAGAAGTTATGAGGCAAACAAGCTCAATACAGCTTTTTGCCCAAACCACGCCTATGTAAAAAAACCCTTGTACATGGGATGCCTTTGTCATATTTAATGATAACCATACCAAATTGGGTATCATTGTGTAGAGCACATACAGGGCTATCCAATGAACCAACTTTGAGCATGATATCTCAAAATCTGACAGAGGTATGGCCATTTGAAAGCTATAATCCCACAATATGACCAATACAGCTGTATTATGACAGGATACAGTTGTACTCTGATTATGAGGTGTCAAACAGACGAAGAAGCATGTTAATACTTCAATACCTCATACGTCAGTCAAGACTGGGGTCCCATACAGTTGCTGTACAGCATTCTACGCGTCATACATGTCAGAATCAGGCTGTGAGGTCCCCAGATGAAAATTTTCACCCTGTATTGGTGAAAGCTGCCCAGATGTGGTTTCAAAACCACATCTGGGCCCAATACAGGCTATACAGGCTGTTTGCAAGCCACAAGCAAGTACTAGAGAGTGAAAAATCTTCACTTCCTCTACGTGGAAAGGTCTAGCACCCTTTCCACCCCATTTCAGGATAAAAGGGAGGCTTTTCACAGCCAGAATTGTCTCCTCATCCTGCTCTTAAATAACCTATGTAGTAAACTGTCAAAAACAGTTTTACTCTTGGTTAAATAATCAGGTATAATTATAATCCCTAATTATTGTAGTCTTTTGTTATTGTAACCCAACAGATAAAGCTGCACCCAGGGCTTTCAATAGCGCTCACCACCTGTAAGGTGTGGATATGAAACTTTGCTTAAAAATCAAGTACTTTTCCTGTCCACAAAATTTGTTTAAGGTAAAAATCAATTAAAAATAGTAAAGAATATTATTTTTAAGAGAAAACACGCCAACTTTATTGTTTATAACTTTATTAGTATAAAACAATAATATTATAAAGATTTATTATTTTACCAACAAGACAGATTTATCGCAAAAATACTTTACAAGAGATATTTTAAGGCTACAAAAGAAATTTCTTCAAGAGCAATTTCAATTGGAATTAATTGAGCAAGAAACTGCAAGCAATTAATTAAAGAACAAAGTCTTTAAAAAGAATATTAAAGAGAAAACACGCCCAAAAGTGACCAGAGTGAATTTGGAAACAAAGTGACAAAGTTTACAGTGATGAAAGATGCTTTAATTCACTTTTGGGGTGGTTCAGGGGTAAAAATGATTATAAGAGTTACAAACAATGATTATAATGATTTTTTTAACGTGGTTAAAAGGATTAAAATGATTTAAAAATGGTGGTTGGAATCTTTGATTGATTGGTTTAACAGTGTTTAAACTAATTAATAAAAGGAAAAGATTCTAACATGAAGGGAAAAGTGGGGCAAAGAAGACATTCTTTTATAGCCATCAATTCTTTTACTCCAAAAGTAAATTTTACTCTTGTCAGTCGTGAAAAACAGTCTGACAACAGAAAAGCCAATTATGGCATCATTGAACCCTGGTACAGACCAAAAAGGGCTGGTTTAAGCCATTTTTAGCCATTTTAGACCCTTAAATCAGCCATTACTATAGCAATACCAGGCCTAGAGCCTTCAAAACACGTCAGAATGTGTGTAACAGGCGTAGAAACCAGTTAAAACTGTTTTTACTATGATTGTTTTATCTTAAGGGTAGTTTTAACCTCTTGGCAACAGCTAAAACTACCCCAGTTGGTATCAAAACCTCATCATCAATTGAGTCCACAGACCCTGTAACTCAATTCCAGGCCAAAAGTGATGAACCTTTGCGTGAATTTTGACATCCCACACCTGTCAGCAAAGAATTTGGGGGTCTAGCTCCCCCTTAGAGCTGGAGTTCCTTTTCCCCCCCAAATTTAATCTTTCCAATTTATTTTTCCTTTAGTTCCTCATCATGTATTATACTTATAATTTACATATGTAATTAAATTCAATTGTACAGTACAATACAGTAATAATTGACACCTCATATTTAAATCAAAGTTCACTTATGTAATACACGCGCACATTTTGACATTTCAATTGAATTCAATTGAAAATACTTCAATTCCTCATAGCTTTTAAACTAAACACAACACCTCAATTTTAACACAAAAATTGATAGTTAACACCACATTTGGTGTGAATTAAATTAAGGTTTTGAGGATTTTCAACTTTTGTATTGAAAATACTAAAAGCTTAATTTAAGCTTATTTAGAGTTGAGTTACGAGAATTTCACTCAGAGGTGACCCCACCTGGTTTTTTATGAGGAATCCAATGGTGAAATAATTTTTATGTGTTAATTTATTGAATAAAGATTTATAATATTTTTTATTTAACTTTTTTCCAAATTTATTTATTTTTTCACAATTTTGTTAAAATTTCATTTTTACTGAATTTTTTCAAGTATAAATGTAATTTTATACTTACAAAATTTAATGTATTTTTATTCTTAAATTGTAATTAATTTTTTTTATTTTTAATATAATTTTATATTTATATTTTGATTTTTATTTTAATAATATAAATAAATTCATTTTATTTATATTAATATGTTATTTTTGTATTTGTGGTCTTTTGGGTATATGAGATTACCTCTAAGGCTCACATTCCCTCCCCCTTAAAAAGAATATTACTTTGTAATATTGGTGTTTCTAGTGTGTCTGAATCTCCTGAGGAGTTTGGTAGCTTCTGGTATATCTTTTTCTTCTAACCATTCATCTCCACAAGTTGGGTCACTGTACCTAACAAGGTATTCCCTTACTTTCTTGGTTCTTAATTTACTTTCTTTAAGAACTTTGGTAATTTTCTTACTACCAGATGTCTCAATAGGAGGTATAACTTGGGGAATCTTATTCCTCAAGGGGAATTTCTCAGCATCACTAGATTTATATGGCTTTATCAAGCTTATTGGAAATGTAGGGTGCTTATTGCTAAGGTCTTCAGATAACTCTACTTCAACAGCATTTTCCCCATGGAGGGCCTTAATCACAAAAGGTCCTGCAAAGGAGTCTTTCAACTTTCTACATCCTTTGATGTTATTGAAGTTAGTGGTGGATACAAGAACTAGGTCCCCCACTTTGAAATCTGGAGTTGCATGTGATTTATCCCATTTGTCTTTAGCATATGCAAAAGAGTCCTCCATGCATCTTACTGCATGCTTTCTAGCTTTGTCTAGCATTCCTTTGAAGCTAGCAGCTGTGGGATGTATTTCAATTAAGTCTTTCCTCAAGGAATCTTGGGGTAAGTTGGGGTTCCATCCTTTTTCTAGAATAGCAGGAATCTGATTGGTACTGGCATGGATTGATGTTTTATATGCTAATTCCAGTGCTGGCAACAGAGTACAGCAATAATGGGTAAATCCATCACAATCTTTGAATTCAAGGCCAAATGCACAAAATCTTCCCACCATGTCCTCTAAGGTTTGGATCATTTTTTCAGCCAGGCCATCAGTTTGTGGGTGGTAGGCTGTAGAGAAAGACAGTTTAGTGCCAAATAATTGGTGAAGATTTGTCCATAGTGCTGAAGTGAATTTGGGATCTCTATCACTGATGATATTTGCAAATATCCCAGTCCATGACACTACTCTATTCCATATCAGAAGAGCTGTATCCATGGCTGTACCGTCTTTGTGACATGGTAAAAAGATTGGAGTTTTACTGAATCTGTCCACAATTACTAGGCAAGCATTATAGCTCCTGTCACCTCCTGGTGGTAGGCCAGTTACCCAATCCATATGGACAATTTCCCAAGGTCTGTTTGGTTCTTGGATTTTTATCATATTTCCAAGTCTTTTGCCAGTGGATTTATTTGCCTTTTGGCATCTGTCACAGGTTTCGCAATACTCTGCAACATCTTTCTGCCACATTGGCCACCATATGCAGGTCTTTAATTTCTCTCTTGTTCTGTCTTCAGACAGATGTCCTGAAAAGGGGCTATCATGGCATTCTTTCAGTACAAGATTGATTAATGACCTGTCTACAACTGTCATGACACATGTGTGCTTGGTTCTGTGGTAAATTATACCATCCAGTAGGTGAAATCTTCCTTCATCATAAGATTTTCTCCATACTTCATCCAAGGAATGTATTAGAGAGTGGTCTTTACAGTCTTTGTTAAGTAATTGGCATAAGATGCTACAATTCTTATCTTGAGTGTAGCTACTTCTGACTTCTTCAAAGAAGGTGGTGTTCAAGTCTGTAACACTTATTCCTTCTATTGGAATTTGTGGTGAAGCTTCTTCTGGCACATAAGCAGGATTATCAATATTATTTGGTAATGGCTATCTGCTTAGTCCATCTGCATTCTTATGAATATTCCCATCCTTATGAACAATATTCATATTGGCTCTGTATTCTTGTATGGCTATTTGCCATCTGACCATGTGTCTGTTGGGTGTTTTGACGTTCAAAAGTGATTTGACAGCTGTACAATCTGTTATCACTTCAAAAACACATCCCTCTACGAAGTAGTTCAATTTCTCCAAGTCCCAGACAAGGCATAGACATTCCATTTGACTTGCTCCATATCTGGCTCCAGTTGGTTTGATTTGCCTGGATATGAAACATATGGGTCCTTTTACAGGTTTATCATTTATGATCTGAACTTGGTGAAGTGCAGCACCCAGTCCATCCCCTGATGCATCAATATACAGTTTGAAAGGCAATTTAAAGTCTGGCATCAGTAAGAGTGGAGTAGTGGTCAATGCTTCTCTTAGAGACTCAAAAGCTTTGACTCTGTCAACAGTCATTTCAAATACTGTGTCTTTGTCACACAACTTATAAAGTGGTATTGCTATGGATGCAAAATCTTTAATGTGTTGCCTGTAATATCCTGCAAAGCCTAAGAATGACTGAATTTCCTTCTTATTCTGAGGCATGGGTTTTAACAATACTGCTGCAACTTTGTTTTTTTCAATTCCAAGGGACAAACCAGATACAACATGTCCTAGTGCTTTAAGTTCTTTAAATCCAAAATGACATTTCTTCAAGGAGATTATCATGTTTACTGATTGAATTTTTGTCAAAACTCTTGATAATCTGTACATGTGCTCCTCCCAAGTCTTGGAGCAGATAATAATGTCATCAATGTAAATGATTAACCATCCCTCTGAGAGTTCTTCAGGGAAGATTTCATTCATCATTCTTTGGAAGTGTGAAGGTGCATTTTTGATACCAAAGGGCATCCTTAAGTATTCATACACTCCACAATGAACAATAATTCTCAAGTATTTTCTTGCTCTTGGTGTTACCACATTTTGATGGAATCCTTTAAGGGCATCCATAGTGGTTATATACACTGCTTGAGATATTTGAGTAAGGGCAATTTGGATTTTTGGTATTGGGTATCTGTCTGGAACAGTGTAAGTGTTCAGAGCTCTAAAGTCCCCAACCGTTCTGGATTTTCCATTATGCCACGCCACTATGACTGGTGTAGGTATTTCTACTTCTTCATTGTGGCCTAATTTTCCTATTACACCAAGGTCCAGAAGTTCTTTGATATGAATTTCTAGAGCTTCTCTTGATTTTGGACTTGCTGGATAAGCAGGCCTTCTTAAGAGTGGTGGATAAGCTCTTTCAATGTTAATAATGATGTCAACTTCATGACCAATAATTGCTCCTAGAGGTTCTTTGTCTGTAGCAAAAGCTCCTTTGTGGTCATACAAAAGGGAAGAAAGTTCATTTTCTTGTTTATCAGTCAGATGAAGGCTTATCTCAGCCTCATTTAACTGTTCAGACTTGAATTTTTCTAACTCTAACACCGGGGCGAATCTCGTGTCAATCGTCGGCGATTGAGTTCACGTCAAGCAAAGGTCAAGCAGGATAAAAGTCGAGCTCACGTCAAGCGAAAATCAAGCGAACATCGAGCACATGTCACACTCTGGTCTTACACCAAATCCTGTGACATCCAATAATATTGGTTCCCCTGTGCCTTCAACTCAGATTCCTCACCACCTGATCATCCCACAACCGTCCGATGATTGGTAAAAATTACACCAGACCCGCCTGTTTGCACACACACACATCAAAGATGTCCTTCAGCCAGTCTTGATGTAGGCGGGGGGTTTGACTTCACCAGGTCATCCATGAAGTGTGCGTGTGCATGCGCGGGGGGCGGGTGGGTGGGCGTGTGCATTGGCGTGTGCGGGTGGGTGGGCATGTGCATTGGCGTGTGCGGGTGGGTGTGCGTGTGCATTGGCGCGTGCGGGTGCACATGCGGGTGTGGTTACGCAAAAGCCGATTCCGCTTCCAACATGATGATGGCGCAGTTAGAAATTTTGGATGCTGTGAAGGGTGAGTGTGTGGGTCATTTGATCATTGGACTTGGCTTATTCACACTGTACCCAATGTCAAAATAGTAAGTTCTTTGTGGCAATGTGAAATAATGGGCTTTGCTTGTCACAATGGCATGTCTCTGTCACTAAATTTTGAGGCAATTATTTCACTAGCAAAATTGCTAATGAATCTGAGAGATTTGCATTTTTGTAGACTAAATATCATGAAATAACGGCTTTATCATTACAAGCAGTCCACATGACAGAGCTTTGTTATCATACAATCCACAGTTACCTTCTATTTCTTCTTCAGATATAATCAAGTGTCCATCATCAAAACCAACAGCTTTATAAATATTCAGATGCGGCCAATCTGGTAGGAAATTCACATCAATCTTCAAAGTTTTTAAAATCAGAAAGTTATTGTTCAGTATGCTAGATGGCTCAGAGACTTTGAAAATGCTATCAATAATACCAAATTGTCGTGAGTTGCCCCTCAGAAAACATATCACACTGTTGCTGACATTTTTGGATTCAGTTGAAAATATATTGTTCCCAATATTAATGTTTGAAACTGGAAAATACCAAGGTGAGACAATCCTTGAAGTGGGAGGACTTGTGGATTGCACGGTAGTGTCTAAGCTGATCCAATCAACTATTTCCCTTGTTGCATGAAAAGTCTGTAAGTACTCAACCAGGCAATCATAATTTTGTTGGTCATGGCGGGATGGCTTGTTATATTTATGGTGATTGAACACGGCAGGTGGCTGTGATTCAAAAAGCTGTTTTATTTCACATGGCACAGATGGGGATTTCAGGAGAACAGAAAGGTTGGAACATCGACAGATATGTTGAAGTAAGGTTTTATCTATATCATCTATTCAGAGTTGCAAAAAGTTAGTCTTATTCAGTTCAGGTGTTTAATCAATGTGAATATATTGATCTTATTAATTGACGTACATATCTTGTTATTTGTTGCCATCTTTGCAAATACTCCAATCAAGCGCTCATAACCCCATGTGGCTGAGGCTTGTGCTGGGCCCCAACGTTGGAAGAGTTCGGGAATATGATCAGCAAAATGATGATTTGGTTTACTTTTCTGTTTTGGGAACAGGTGTTGATTGGAAAGGCGGAATTTTTTCCAATGTTCAGCAAATGCAGTCGCATCATCTATTGAAACAGTCCAGCTTGTGGCAATGTTGATAGCACTAATCAAATGGAATGTATTCTTGGCTAGTTCATTTGCAAGTTCTTCTGACTGACCCATTTTTCTTTGAGTGTTGGCAGATTGGTGTGCATCTAATGACATCTGTTGACTGAGCATTAGAAATGGAATATAGACCTTATATAAGAGAGCCCATTCAGCGGCTTTTAAGCTACCATGAGAGGGGGAACCCATTTTGCGGGGAACTCTTGTCCATGATGAGGGAATTATGGTCTCAGATATGATTTGTCGGAGATGCTCAAGAGCCTCACCCTTGATCTGGTGATCGCTCAGTGCAGTGATATCCAATTCAGAGGGTATTTCAGAAGTGGGGATGTAATCGGCATCAAATGAAGGAATCTCCGCAGAACCACTAGATGGATGTTCTGTGTGAAGGGTGGGCATTGGGAAGTAGTGGGGAGTGGCTCATTTATTATTTTTGCTGCGTCTCTTCTCAGGGAGCGGGCCTCTCTCAATGTGATTTTATCAAGAGAGCTGTTGGAGGTCATGGAATCTGAGTCTGAACTGTTGGTGTCATTGGATTTCCTGCGGGACCTGAAGTAAATTTTTGATTTTGCCTCTGGAATGCACAATTTGAAAGTTGCAGGATCCTTCAAAATTCCAAGTATTAAATTATGCATTATGTCAAGATTAACCATTCTGGTTGCATCCCAATACGGAAGGTCTTCCAAAATTGAATATCGCACTCCATACTCAGAGAAAATTGCTTGTCTTTGTTGTGGGGTTGCCCAAAGCCATTTGGCAATGGTTGATTTATGACTTTGGTATGAGCGCGTGTAGTGAAATTGAGGACCAATTTCTTCAATTTGAGCTTTGTGAATGGTGCAAAAATTACAAAAGTGGTTTCCTGAATGGGAAATAAATCCAGTAAGCTTGCGCATGGCAACCACATCCGCAATGGCTGTGAGGATGGCAACACGGATAAAGGATCCTGATGGACCTGTTGAGGTGGGTGCAAAATGGTAACCTTGCCATAGCTCTTTGAGCTCGTTGATGAGTGGCATTAATAGATAATTCAATTGAAGCGCAGTTGGCTCCTTCGGACCAGGGATGATTCCTGCAACATAGACATTCTCGGGCTTCAATCTTTCACTTGGGGGGAGATTAAGACAAATAAGCATGATAGGTCCAATGCTAGCCAACCGGGTTGACTTTCCATGTGCATTAAACCAGTCCACATATATGGAGAAGGCCAATGCACCAGGAATGGACATGAATGGGGGGTCATGGATATTTCTAGTGCCAGTGAAGCGTCTCCAGACCAATCCATCCCAGACGTCACGTTTTGGGGAATCTTCGGGAGTTTGGGATTGTTGATGTTGATGCAGAATGTCCATAATTCCAGCCCGCTGGAGAAATCTGGCAAGCCAATTTTTGAATGGTTGATAAATGAAATGTTTTGTTGGTATAAATTTTTGCTTCATGTTGGTTGTGTTTTGGGTGTGGGGTTCAGATGAATAGATGAATTTGCCTAATGATTGTGTGCAAGGGGGATCATGATCATTTGGGTCATTATGGCGTTGACAGTGGGGTTGGTCAGTTGTGACTGATTCAGTAAGGCCATTAAGAGAGAAACATTGAGGACAACATATATAGTTTTGAATCACTGGCTCCAATTGGAGATGTTCAAATATGGTACTCAGATCTTGAGGTATATGGAATGCAGGAGCGGGGGGACCAGCTGAGCTTGAGATACTGGACTTGATCAGCAGGTTCAGGGCGGGGTTGAGTATGCGTGAAGCCCTGCGGGGTAAATTATACCTTAATGATAGAATGGCAGATATTATCATTCCTAGGTCTTGTGGGGGAAGGGTTTGACTGCCACTATATGGTTTCTGTGCAGTTGAATTGAGACCCGCTGGAGTTGGGAAAGTGCTTTGGGTCAAACGTGAATAATCAGCTGGGAAGATTTGATCCAATAGAATTTGTGGGCACCCAGATCCTGATGCAGAAGTAGGGATGTTTGGAAGAGATTTGGGTGCAATGGTTGATTTGAGCTTTTTAATGTGCTGTTTATATTGGAAAGGTGTGAAGGCAACTCCTTGCCTATCACCCTCAGGGGAAGAGTGTGTTTGAGTTGAGCAGTGTTGACACATGCATATACGCATTGAGGAATATGGCCGGGCTGTCATTGCTGCAGGAATTGGGAGTACGGTTGGTTTGTGTATAAATATCTATGGTTGATGTGAAAGTGTTTAGGAGTGTTATTAATTGGAAATGAAATTCAGTGATTATTTATGAAGGGGGAGATGATTTGAGCCAGCTGAGGATTTTATCCCATTTGTAATGGAGCATGAGCTGCAGTGGATAAAGTTTAACATGTCTCATCTGGATGGCGGAATTGGTTAGGCGTTTAATTGGGTAAAATGCCATGCTGCTCAATGCTCATACATATTCTAGTTTATTTACACATTGTGATAGTGCGGGTTTGACCATTGAGGGGGTTCCATTAGTGAAGTGTTACCATTGAATTGAGGGGATTAACATTTAATCCATGTACGCTGGCACGCCATCGTACATGGTTTAAACCTTATTACAGACATAACTATATAACTCTATTACATAAGGGGTTGGAGTGCAGCTAAAGTCTTGGTATTTGGTTTGAGTGCGGCGGGCTTTGAATCAGTTGGAATGTGATTTGGATTGTCTTGCCTTTCGGGAAAAGGTGATGTCTCTTTTGTGGGTAAATCCTTCATGAATATACCCCTTTACAGATGTACAATGTTGTGGAATTTCAATGCATATATGGGCAGTTTGGATAATTCACAAAATGTGACAATGGGGAGGCATAAATGGTACTGAATATGATTACTTATGAATGATGGGTCCCCTTTGAGATCAAGGAAATATCACATTATATGCTGGTAGGCCGTGCAGGGTGGTTTCCGACAAAAGCGGAGGAGCTCAAGAGGAGGCAGGGAGGATTCTCCTCAAAAGAGTCTTATCCGACTTCCACACAACACTTAGTTCCAACTATTCATAGAATTTCTCTATTCTAAATTTGAAAAGATTTCATCTCATATCACTCTATTTTATCATAATACTGAGGTGTTTTATCTAGTTAAAAATATTACTGTACTTTTTCGGCCCTTATGTCATCTTTCAAGTCACATAAATCCCGTTCAGGTTCTGTTCATGACTCAAATAGTGAATCTAGCATAGAATATGTTCAAACACAGTCACCATTGAGTCCCAACATTCCTCTCACAACCCCTATCGCATCCTCAATGAATGTATCAGGTCTTAACATTGATGTGGGCAATCCAAAGGCTCCAACTTCAAGCACTTGGTCGATCCCAAATATTTCCGTCACTCCAATTCCCCCGAATCCCACTAATACACAAATTCATGTGTCTCAGGGGCCAGAAGGCACACCTCAAATCTCCTCACACGCTAATCCCCAATCAAAATTTCCACGTGAGTTCCTCCTTAATCCCAGTCGGAATCCAGTCGCATCCCAGGATCCCTTTGGCCAAAGTAAACAGCCAACCCTCAATATTCCATCAGGATCGCAGGTTCATGTGGGTGATGAAAGGCGCGTGGATGGGGGGCGACGAAAAAGACCTTTGGAAAATGTATCTTGGAGCGGTCTGTCAGAGGGAAATCCAGTATTGACGCTTCATCAAAGTAAGTCATTTGAATTTTGGAGTAGAAACTTATTCACAATTTGATATGTTTGTTTCATGGGTTAGATATGGCACCTAAAGGCAAGTCAGTCCGATCTCAGGAGCCAATTGAAGATCATGAGGATGACCAGTCTTCATTAATGTTTTGATGTGTTAACTGATGATTTGCATAGCAGGGGATGAACTTTATGCGTCTTCACCTCTGGTCCATAAAGAGAAAGTCACTGGACGTCATCATCCATATGCCTCCAAACCAAGAACGGGTCATGCCAGTACATCAAGAGCAACAATGGTGGATGATGAGGATGAGAACATGTCTCCGACTCAAAGTGAAAGAAATGATGAACCAAGGAGGGACAATTTCACAGCGCATGAGCCAGGCACTCAATCAAATAGTGAGTTCACCCATCCTCAGCTGGGCCTCGCCCAGAGTATGCTTGAACAATCCGAGGTCAGACAGCAAAGGAACCAGGCCCGCAAAGCTCACAATGTGGCAAAACGTGCAAGCCAGAAGGAGCAACAAAAATGGCTGAAGGCAGAACTTCCAGAGAATGTCCATGGAATGAGATCAGCAGTACACGCACATTGCCTGTTCCTACTCAAAGTTAGGGATAAGGATTTTTCCTCACTACCAGCACCACCCAGCACAGAAGAGCGTGAAATTGCAATTCAAGTCGCTGGTCATCTCGGTTATGTCCCCGAGGATGTGTTCAATGAGCCATCAACACAGGTTCAGTCTCAGGGTTTCCAAAGCTACTGCGAAAATGAGCTCCACAAGCTAGGACTAAAGCGATTCACTTGGGACTGGGAGAGCTCATGGCAACATCCGTTCAACGAGCTGATGTCTATGGTGCTTTACCGTACATTCCGTCTCGCACTTGTCAGCACTGAGTATCATCACTACTGTTGGAACAAGGATCATAACAACTATGGGGTCGTGGCGGCTTTAATGGAGCAATATTTCACTTATTTGAAAAGAGAATGGAAGTCTATTCAAAAGGATGTGGAGTATTTGGTAAAAAAGAAGGAGAATCAAAAGCTCGCAAAGATTCGTCAAAGAGTTAGTTACTGTATCTCTTCTTCATTGTGGACCAAGTCTGATGATGATCTACTTGATTATGTGCAGACCTGTGAGCGCCGTCGTGAATGGTGTGATACGGCTAAATTTCCCATTCTAGCATCACAATTCAATGACCCTCGAGTATGCTCAGATACTGAGGAGGTACTGGAAAATGGCCGTCAAGTTTACCGCAAAGTGGGATTACGCTGGCGCTCCCAGTTATTTAATGATTTGGTATTGAAAATGGATAGAGACATAGAGTTTTGTAATCGGATTAAAAAAAAGGGTAAAAAAACTATTGATAGATTGCCAGAGTTACGATCGACAGATGATGGTGATATTCCGGAAGGCCTATCATTTCAGGTATTTGATCAAGATTGGCTCAAAGGCTGTAGTAAGATGCAGACTAGCGCCCTCAAGATACTTGACATGCCAGTTATTAGGCCTAATGGTGATGCCCTGCAATAACTTAGTAATTTGTCACGGTATAGCACTGTGACAAATTAAAATTTTGTGAATTATTTGTGCAGGTGTAATAAAATCTGATTATTATCTCTTAAGGATGCAACAACTGGCTAAATGTGTTAGAATATAGACAATATGAATTGAAATGTATCACCGTCTCCCTTGCAATAATACTCTATTGCTCATTTTCATTGAGGAAATATTGAAGAAGTTCGATCCAGCTCATGGTGTTCATAATTGTGGACCTGTGCCAGAGTCAACAGGAGTTATCAACTTTGTCAATCACAAATTATATAATATCAGTAAGGCTCACGCAGTTAATGATTTTTTCTTTTCTTGGACCTATTGGTGATTGGAATATGGCATTCCCATAAGGAAGGATTTCAGAATAGTAATACAATCAAGTGAAAGATGAGGTTGAAAGGTACCTTCCGCATGTTGACCTCAACTGAATGAGGAGTGATATAGTGGATGACCTGTACAGGTCGTTGTTGGCCAATACGATGTAGACAATCAACAGCCTGAGCCTCAATGGCTGGGTTCCAATTAGGCTCCTGGAAATGTGGATGTCAGGGTCCGAAAATCAGGGGAGAATTTTGGGGGGCCCCTCACCATTAAATAGACTATATAAGCACAAGTTATATTGAGGCCAGTTCCAGCCGCGGCAATGGATGCAATCAGTACTTCACATTCAGGATTATTGAAGAAATTCTCAAGCGCCTTGTCCTGCGCTCGTGGTGTAATTGTTCCATCAATTCGTGCTGAAAGGATAGAGTGATGGGCAAGAGCAATACCAATTCTACAATATAAAAAAGTCAGATGGAGTCAATTGGTAATGGATGCATATTAGAATTAACGCACAAATCTAGAAATCGGGTCCATTGGGTATAAACCACCGATTTCGTTGGACCACACCTTGTTTGTTTGTTCTTCATTAAGCTTTGTAGGAGGTGTGCAATTTTACTACTCATCATGCATGTTTCCACATCCACAATAGTTCGTGTGATTCTTGGGGAGTTATCCTGAGTGCTCCTGCCCTCGGGGTCTTCCAGCTCCGCCTCCGCAATTGTGTTAAGCATGATGTGATGGTTACAACATATTTGCAGCTTATTAATATTTCTGAAAAACTCTCCTGGTCCTTTGCTTTTGGATGATAGGAATTCTTCATATAATTTGGAATATTCTTGCTGCATGGTCGGGTTGAGTGGGAGCAGCTCATAATGATGGCTAATAGTGGGGAGAGATTCGAGATGTGTGGTTTTGGTGCGGCGCAAACTTAAATGCCGCAATGCCAAATGCAAAATATCATTGCAACCTTTTGAAAGACTACTCAGGATGAATGGTGACCAGTTATCTTGATCGGCGCTCTGGGGTTGAGTGATGAAGGATATTATGCCCAAAAGGTCATAAATGGTGTTGTGAATAGGTGTGCCCGTTAAACATATTCGACGGGATGAAAGGAGGCTATTAATGGCACGGTGAGTGGCAGTGTATTGAGAGCGAATATAGCTATAAGAGGGGGCAAGGGTTATTGGATATAAAAGGTAATTTGAATCATTTAAGCTCAGCCACTCACTGTGCTTCATCCAAGATTATACGATGCCAATTGATTTGAAAAATGAATGATGTAGAGGGATTGGTTTGCTTAAATTCTTGGGTGATAGTATTGTAAGAAGTGATGATGATATCATATTTTAAGATGTCGGCTTGGGATAATGAGTGACGAGTGGGACCATGGTAGATTTTGGCATGCAGTGCTCCAGCCTGAGCATGCTTGGATATTTCTGATTGCCAGTTGGTAATTAAGCGAGGGGGGCAGATAATCATGGTGGGCGTGGAGCGATGGGGGTTTGCAATCATCCGCTCCTTGGAGGTACCAATTAGAGCAATGGCCTGAATGGTTTTACCTAATCCCATATCATCCGCAAGCAGTCCTCCAAGAGGGGTATTGGTCGAAAGGGATTCAAATGAGCTAACGACCTTGTTTGTAATGATGTGCCTGGCATTAAAAGTGGATCCTGGGGGTGAGGTTGCCCAAAGGTTACGGGCTGATTGGCCATTTGGGATTTCTCGATCCCAGAGAAAAGCTAGTCCGGTCTTTTGATGAGGGAGGAGGGGGGTTTGAATAATGGAATGGGGCGGGGTCATCATGGGGAGGTCTGATCCACTGGGTAATTGTATCAGTTTTTGCTTGGAAATCAATGATGAAACAGCAGGATATGAAGCAGGCGTCGAGTTTGAAGCGGGAAATGTCGGAGTAAAGAGTTGACATTGACAATGAGTAGTACAGTCATATTCTTTGGGCATTTTAAGCTTGAAATCTTGTGTTCGAAAGCTTTCCATTATGAATAGAATGTTTGGATACCATGTGAAGAACATCAATGCTAGATTGGGTTTCTGAGATTAGGAGGGATCATTGGCATCAGTCATAAATACTCCCTCAACGAATAATATTTGAGTAGGATTGGATTGGCAATTTTCAATCCATGCCCCACCAGGACCACAGTGCATGAACGTTTTGGGTGCCCCAAGGAATGGTATCAACGTTTGGGAAAGGGTTCCCGGGAGAGAGCCAATAGCATGCTGGTGATTGGGGAGATATACAAATATGTTGTGTTGATTGTGCCATAGGATAATCCAAGAACCTAAGTGGGAATTCTCAGGCTTTAAGGTTATATCACTATTTATTTGAATACAAATATTAATCATCCCAATGCAAAGTGGTTGTGAAGGGGTTGACATGATGGCTATTTTAAATTATTCGGGGACAGTTGGAAATTATATGATCGGGAGGGGTTAGCTAAAGGGAATGAAGAGGAATAAGCGCAGGTGGGGAACTTATATGAGTGGCAGCAACAGGCCAAAAGGGGGATGGCCTGTGGTTACGTGCATGGTCTTGATGGAGGTGGGCATCTTGGGCTCGTAATTTTCATATCCGATTTGGGGCATATATCTAGGCAAGGTGGCCAAAATGTGGGTGGACCATTATGACTGCTGGATCTGCAGCGAGTTACGAAACATTTGGTGGAACAAGGCTGACATTAGCACATCCGAAAGTGGGTGGGTTGTAGCAGCTTATTGTGGAGGGCATATTAGAGGCATGCGGTCATGTTCGCTGGTGTGACAGCGAACAATGAGCGTATCCTCCCCAGGTTAATTATTCACAGGGACCTACTGGGCAATGTTGGCAGTTTCAAAGGGCAATCTCACTGTGGGGATGTTTGTGTGTGGGCGGGTGAGATATGTTCGGTGGCATGCCACCGAACATGACTTTGGTTTGGCCTGAAGTTTTTTGCTGACTGATGCATACTGGGCTTTCAGGGGGAATGTGTGGGATGATCAAAGGGGGCGCCAGCCGTGAGCCGTGATCCACATATACATTCACCCCTATGGCGTTTGAGGCGAGTACTAATCCACCGAGATTGGCATCCGGGGCTTTGCCTCACGCGCGTACAGAACTCCGGAGAAAGAGGCCACACGCCCAAGGGATTTTTTGGCTGCAAGCCAGGTGCCACAACTTGCGCGGGGCGTGTGAGAACGTAAAGAAAATGACCCGCGGTGGGAGATAACCACGCCAACATGACCAGCCTCAGCAATCATAGGCTGGGATTGTTAATCTAATGTGGATGAGGCTGAAGCAAATCCACACTGATTGGCCTCAGGTTTCCACGCGCAAGCGGGTGAGCGTCTGCAGTCAAGCTGACAACCCGAGCAAGAAAATACGCAGCTGGAAGACTGGCAGTAAAATTTGTTCCAGGCGTGTGAAAGTTGCCTGCGTATGACCCATCGGGGGTGCGTATGGAAGTGTGTGGCTGCCCGACAATGAACAAGCTGGCTAGTCATTGTTTGCCCCAACCATGGCACCGGAGTGAATCAACTCTTTGTGTATGACCCAAATATTAAGTCATCCCATTATGACCCACTTACATTAACTTGGATTACATGCGCATCTGTGCCGTAGTTAGGCAGAGCTGTCTGACAAGGTGCATCAAAGGGATGCAGGTGAGAGATATGACTCGATGGCTTGACGTGATTGCATGTTACATTGTTGAACATCTTTTTGCTCTGCCCCGCAGTACACATTTACAAAGGTGTACTGCGTACTACAGTGTCGACTGTACTGTGCAGATCAGGAAGGTGTAATACTACTTGAGCCTGCATGCATATAGCAAATGTGCATGCACCTTCCGATCGTTTGCATTTACGTAGCTCATGTGCCACATGCTCAGCATTGCATTTCACCCGATTTGCACACGCAAGCTGAGCATGTCATGGTCAAAAGCACCGTGTGAAAGTGCTCAGTAAAGCCATGGAATGAACTAATTCTGCAATAGCTCACTGGAAGGCTCAGTTTGGAGCACTTCACCAAAGCGTGTGAAATGCTGCACCTTGCTGAAATGTCATCCAATGCTGTGCCAAATGCTCAGAGTGCGCGCATACAAAAACGACTGAGCAATGGCTCAGCATGGTGCATTTGATATTGTTATATCTATAGCTCAATCACTGTGCAATTCCAATGTTCAGCCACTGAGCATTTCAATTATGACCCAAAAGCAAACCTGAGCAATGGGTCGAGGCAAGCTCACGCTGTATTCACTTGTCTTACAGCCCCCCCCTTTGTTCACATACTATTACCAGGCCATATGGCCGGTAATCTCGCCGCGGTCACTTGTGACCAAATGCACCGGGTGCTTTTCTGCATGGGTCACTTGTGCATTGCACCCACAATGCACATTCAACATGAGCCTCACGACCACCCTCCTGGGTGATCGGGTGACTATTTAAGGAAACAAAGGGGATGTGACTGAGCTTGACAATTCATTAAATTGCAATACTCAGCGGTGCATTTGATATTGTTATATCAATTGTTCAATTCCTGTGCAATTCAAATGTTCAGCCACTGAGCATTTCAATTATGACCCGAAAGCAAACCTGAGCAATGGGTCGAGGCAAGCTCACGCTGTATTCACTTGTCTTACAGCCCCCCCCTTTGTTCAAAGACTATCACCAGGCCATAAGGCCGGTGATCTTGCCGCGGTCACTTGTGCATTGCACCCACAATGCACAATCAATAAGGGCCTCACGACCACCATCTTGGGTGATCGGGTGGCAATTTAAGGAAACAAAGGGGATTTGACTCAGCTTGACAATTCAATAAATTGCAATACTCAGCTTGACAATTCAATAAATTGCAATACTCAGCCAGACCCCCATTGTTCTTCTGCCTCACGCGAGCATTTCACCTCTCAGTTGCAGCATTCGCTGAGACTCAGCTTCAATTTTGCCCACACGCCTTGAAGCTGAGACTTTTGCGGGTGCTGCAACTGCTGAGATCGTCTCAGCTCCACCTTGGTATAAAAGACCATCTTCACACGACACGCACTTCACTTTCTTTCTCACCCGCTCCACTTCGTTCAACCTCACCCGCGTTTGTCCTTCTTGTGCGTATTCCCCCTCGTCTTCCTGCCTTTCCAGTCTTTTCTTTCGCACTCGACTAACCCCACTCCCCTTCCTGCTCGCTTTTTGTTTTTCCTGCTAATACTTTCAGAACCCCACTTCTATCTACTTTGTACGTTTTCTCCAATTAAACTTTAGTCAACATTATGTACCGATATTAATATTTTTCTTTCTTCACGACTTCCTTCCAGACTTTTAAAAACTTCCGACTAGAGCGTCTTTAATTTGATTCCGTTTTATATTTATATAAATCATCGTATGTCTTCCTTTTCTTTCTTGATTGCTTACTTTCTATTCAGTTACTAACCTGTTTTGTTTTGTTTTTAGATGTTGTGCACGTTATGCACCAAGCGGGGTATCCCCTGCATTCGTTCCTCGACGACGAACGACGCTTGTGATGCTTGCCAACAAGCACACAAGAAATGTTCGTTCGTTGTCCGCCCCTTCCGACCACGAGGCCAGACAAGTTCTCGCCCAAGACGCCCTCGCGAGGACTCCTTTGTGGTCGACGATGATGAAACCATTTCCGAGCGTGAATGGACGCCGGGCCCCCAAACAGGCCAACGTCAACGATTCCGGACGATTAGCCCTGTCCCCTCCAGTATCGATTTGTCCACTCCCCCTCCTAGGCCACCATCCGATGGTCACTTCACTCCTCGACCGGAGCGAAGTGATTATCCGGCCAATGAAGGATGGCGATGGCGAGAGGACATTCGAGCTTGGGCTGATCGTCACCATTTCTTATCACCGATGGGATTTAAACGCCAAAGTAAGTTTTATTTCTCCTCTTTATCTCATTTCTCTTCACGCAATAATACTGACTTTTTTCCATTACTCATAGAACCAAACCCCCCGAATCCCACCCAACACGACTCTCCCGTTCCCAGTTTGCCTCGCGAGCAAACCCCCCGGCAACCCACTCCAGGCCCGAGTGGCACCCGATGGTCTGAGGAATTATTCCGCGGTAAGCAGCCAAAGTTTCATTTCATTTCCACTTTCACTTTCGAGTCGAGTGAACTGACTCTTCCTCCTTTTTTAGAACCCTCCCGAACCGCAGAGCCACCTATTCCTGGCCCAAGTCCAGCGTCCCAACAACCTGAGGACGATACGACTCGTGAGCCAGAACCTGAGGTGGCTCCTACGCAATCCACGGAGGAACCTTTTGGTAAGTCACCACTTCTCCTTCTTCACTCTTCTCAACTTTTCCTCACCATTTTTTCAACCGTCTCCAGATTGTCCCGCCACTCCTCGCTCGATAATCATCATCGACGATACGCCCGTGGGATCCCCAGTTCCCCATCCCCCTCCCCCTCCCCCTTCTTCTTACCCGACTCGCCCACCTTCCCCTTCCATTCCCCCCCCCTCCCCAGAGATCCCTTCCAGTGCCCCCGAGAACCCCAACGCCTCCTCCCCCCCGGTGCCAAGCTCCTCTCATTCCCACGATGACGCTCGCCAGGAATTCACCAACCTGCAACCGACCCTAATGATTCCTCGAGCCATCGTCCACGATTTGATCAACCGAATCTTGTTGGAGCATCGTCGCTTGCTCCACATGATTCCATTCGTGGATGCAACTCATCGAAATGAGATGCACCGGGAATTCCGGGAGGAACTAAACTCCCTCCTTGCCCAGGCACTGGAGGCTTATCCAAAGGAGGACATAACCGGGATAGTCTCCAACATCCTCGAAAAATAAAAATTTAAAAAAAATGTCATTATTTCCTCCTTTTATTTTTTGTAATACTTTCTTTTGAATAAAATATTTGTCTTCAATTATTGTTATGTTCAAATTCTATTACATTCTTTGTTCACATAAAAATTACTTATTTCCTCCTTAGAGAAAAACCCTGATTGCGTGAGAATTATTTTTGTAAGTGCCCCACCAAGAGTTTGAGTGAGTATTTGTTTTCGTGAACCTCTTTTTCTCAAAATGCGCCAATAGTTGCCGTTATCCTCTCGTATATTTTCTTCTTCCATGGTTTAGAGCCATACCCATTCCTAACTGTAAAAAAGCGGGAGGTTCCCGTATGTGAGCAATCAAGTCCAGATTCGTGAAACATGGCCTTTCCTATGGTCACACGCTATTAGTCTTACTCATGTATTGAATTGTTTAAATTGTCTAGAACCTTCACAAGCGTAAGGATTGGCGTGTGACTTGTCGGGAGGCTGCACAGGCGTAAGGATTGGCGTGTGAATTGTTGGGAGCCTGAACAGGCATAAGGATTGGCGTGTGAATTGTTGGGAGCCTGCACAGGCATAAGGATTGGCGTGTGAATTGTTGGGAGCCTGCACAGGCGTAAGAATTTGTCAGCATTGTTGGCAACCCTCCCATGCGTAAGGATTGGCGTGTGAATCGTCGGAAGCCTGTACAGGCGTAAGGAATTTTAGCACTTTTGGGACCCTCCCCAAGCATAAGGATGGGCGTGTGAATTGTTGGGAGCCTGCACAGGCGTAAGAATTGGCGTGTGAATTCTTGGGATCCTGCACAGGCTAAAGAAAATTTCAGCACTGTGGGGAAGCTTCACAAGCGTAAGAATTGGCGTGTGAATCGTCGAAAGCCTGTAAAGGCGTAACGATTGGCGTGTAAATTTTTGGGAGCCTGCACAGGCCCAAGGATTGGCGTGTGTAGCGTTGGCACCCCGCATAGGCGTAAGGAACTTTCAGCATTGTCAGAACCTGCACAAGCATGAGGATTCGCGTGTGAAGCATTGGCATCCTGGACAATAGCAACAAACCAGGACAGATGTACGATGGCATGCCACCGTACATAATCCACTTCACCCCTTTTTCATGTGAGACACCCCATCTCCCGCACTCGAATCCATCCAATCCTGGTGTATATTGTCCTCTGCCTTACCTCACCATTACTTACCCAACCCACTTGCAAATCTCCTCATTCTTTGAATCGGCATGAGATTGTATTACCATCCCTGATTTGATAGCCCGCTCTCTCGCCAATCTCATAATAGCCATTGCTTTTTTGCCGCATTGTTTTTGCTAACCTGCTTGAGCATTGTGCGGACATACCCACTAGTGTCGTGCTTTCATTGTCCTGTGCTGGATCAGTATAATGAACAAATTTACTACTGGCCCACACTACCTGAATGAGCCCATGACATGCGGATAGATCAATCCAAAAATGCTCATTTGGGAAAATCAATTTTCCCCCTGTACACCGCTTTGACGCATCTCTTTGAATTTGGCCGGTCCGCTTATCAGCTTGAAACCACCATCCCGAAGCATACAGCGATGCATCCTTATCAACATGAGGTGCGTTTTTGAATCCATTCATGGTGAAAGTGAGTGCGGAAGCGAACTCGAATGCACCCTGATTTGCCGGAATATCGCCTTCATAGTTGACTTGATCAAAAGACGGAACCCCCAATGAGTTGTAGCAATTTTGAATCTTCTGAAATAAATTATCCCCAACATATCGTAAGGATTGACCTAGAATGCGACCCACCGAGCTAAGATTGGCACCTCGGTCCCGCCATTCATCTTTTGCATTTTCAATTTTGCCAGCACTACCATACAGACCAAATTGTTCATTCTTCGTGGTGCATTTGCGCCACCCAATCGCGAACATAAATCCCTCCAGTAATGCTCCATTTGTTGCAATAGGGTCGGTGAAACTCTTTTCGCGAAATAGGAATTGTGATAATTCATCCCATTGATTGACCTCGGCTTCACTCATTGTTGTGAATGGTCGGAATTCGACAAGGGCAATGAGTAATCCGGTTGAAGAGAAAATTGCCACACGCCCAAAGTGAATGCGTTTGATCTGATTGACATCCACAAGCCTCCGAATTTCACTTGGGGTGATATTTGCTGATACTGGCATTGATATTTGTGCTGTTGGGCGAGAGGAGGAAAACAACCTATTCATTCGGGTCGTTTTGCGCTCATTTGTCTTTTGGGATCTGCTACTATTCCCGAGTGGTTGAGGGATCACTACGTGTTGAAGCACACAAGATATCAGATACTGCCAAGGAGCTTTCTTCGGCACACATCCTTTGACTTCCCTGTTGGAGCCCACATGACATTGGCACAATCTGAACCGACTAAAGCCCATGTTCTTCAGTGGGGCCCAATGAGGGTGCCACATAAATGTGGAAGCATATATATATATCTATATATATACACTGAGATTAAGCGAGTAACTCACACTTTCCTTCCTCAGCCCGACGCTTTCTCGCGAGTTCCCTTTTACGCTCTTTTCCTTTTTTCGTGAATGGCATGCTTTCAGCAGAAAATGAAATGAAACGGAATGATTACTGATTTCTTAATATCACCTAAATTGGATTGCAGTGGATGAATCTTTTTTAATTGCGGCTAAAAAGAAAGCTCACGCCTGACCTTGGCAAATTCACGATCTCAAATACCTGAACCTGAAAATTGCAGTGGATAGTGCATTATTCAATTTTACACATTGATGTTCCCATGCAATCACTTTCCAATCCAACCATTTGGAATATTGCAAGCACACGCAAATGCAATTTGCATCGTGCTGCAGATCCCTAGCTATCCTACTCCTCTTGAAAGACACAGGAACATTTGGCCTATTATGGGCTGGCGGGAAGTGATAAACGCGACTTCCCCCAATGCCCCGCGTGTGCTACTCGCGGGCACAACGCCTGACTCAGCTTGCGTCTTGTCGGAGTCTTTGCAATGATGTACGGAGGCATGCCGCCGTACAATTACTATTGGTACTCAGACTGTGGCATCCGGGAAGTAGTAGGATAGGAAGTCATGATTATTAAATTCATAAATAACTTTGCAAAATTCAATTACAATCTATCTAGTACAAAGCTAATCTAAAACGGGTCAATCCTGGTTGTGAGTTTAGCTGACCTGGGTACCGTCAAGGTGACCTCATCACTTGAACCAAGCCCGCGATTTGACACCCAGGCATCACCAAAGTCTAATACTAAGCATCGTGCAAAATCAAATCTAAGAGGTACAGTGGGGTTAAAAGACTCTGATGAGAAGAAACTTTTATTCAGTAAATTACATATATACTTATTAGTACGTAGCCACACTGGCTCCACTAGATTTTTACCCTCTGAAAGTTTTGCGGAAATGTCAATTAGTGCTAAAGCCCCTTTAACTGAGCCTGTTCTCCAGTCATCTGAGCATACCATCAAACCACGAACCCCCGCCGCACAGAATGCCGCTAATATACCATAGCAAATTCGATTGATTCCAAGCTTCTTGTGACACGCCAAAAGATCTTTGATGGCCTCATTTTTTTTTGAGTTCGTGAGTTTGCCTTTGATGCCATTAACTTCGACCTTTGTATGTGCACGTACCATGTTGTATGCAATCATCAAATGGATAACTGTATCCATTAGATCCTCCAGGTTCTTGTGCGGCTTTGTGGATATCTCATTGTCAGCCCCGCCACCTTCAATGCTGAGTTGGGTTGCACGTTGCTTCGATTTACTCAAGCAGGAGGCAAGGTATTCAACTGCTCCCCGTTCGAGTCCAAGAGGATCGGTCGAATTTGATGTTGGTGCAACATATGGTTTGGGTGCAATCACATCGTATGAGACTAAACTAATGGATTCAAACATAACATTTGCCCAAAAATGTTTAACTGGATTGGCGGGGTAAAGAAGGCTCTGAACCATTTTGAAGAAGGAGTGTTCAGATTTTGCCAGATTATCTGGAGGTTTAGCTGATTCCTTCATCAATTTGAGATTCCAAATGTTGTGATCAAAAAACGCTTCTGTTTCGGTTGGCTTAAAAAAATCTAACCCTGTATATTGCAATTTATATCACCAGTCAACAGCCAATAATCAAGTATCATGCACAAAGATAAAAAAAAACTCACCTGCCATCTCAAGGTCCTGCAGCCAAGCCGACATTTTAAGATCTCGGTTACTGATCACCTCAATACCAATGGGCAGGAATGTATGAGCATCCTTTGTTGGTAAATTGTCCCATCTATTTTTGTAAATCCTATTGATATTATCAAGCCCCCTTTTCCATGATTGTTGAGTAATATTGGAATGATAATTCAAAATGCCTGCAAACTCTTCCATGCGGGATAAAAATATTCCTTGAAAATTCGCAGCGGATGACACTTCGGGCTCAGCGTCGGGAATTATATCAGTCATATCTCGTCCCATTGTATCATGTTTAATTGTTTCCCTTTCTTGAAAGGCTTGAATATTCCGAGGAGAGGCGGGAGGGGTTTCATCATGGATTGTTTCATTGGGTATCGGGGGACTTTCTGTATGTGGAGCTTCATCATGGATTGTTTCATTGAGTATTGGGGGGGGTTCAGTATGCGGAGGTTCATTATCAATATGGTCCACTTCAACATTGATAATTTCATCACCTTGATCCCGGGAATCCTTTGCGGCTTCAAAGGTACAGCGTTTTTTGTTTGTTTTTTTGGTCGCATGTATATTTGGTCTTTTTCCTAATCCTTTGCCTGGAAATCCAATTACGACTCGAGATCCTTCAGGTAGAGATTCTCCCACCTCCACACCTGCCCATATATTGTAAGCAGCTATTTTTATCAATTTTTTTTTGAATTAGTAATGGACTTACGGTTCAAATCCATTTTGAGCAGGCTCATGGCTTCAGCAATCTTTTGACGCACATAATCAGGAATTTTACTATCATTTTGGATTTTTTCGAGCCTTGGGATTGTTTGAGCAATGTTGGAGACAAATTGTTCCTTGGATATAATTTCCACCTCCCCACTGAAAATTACATCATCTTGCCCATCATCTTCTGTCTGTGCACAAGGTTCAACAGTCTTTTCCTTCTCATAACTTTTAAAATTCGGTTTCTGAGAGCTTGGAGGCTGCCCTGAAATAAAGGCTATGACACAATATCAGGTTTTGAGAGATTTGAAATATTCAAGATGGATGCATACTCACCTTCCGGAAGAACGGGTGGATCTTGATTATCTTCATGTGACTGGCTCTCTACTTCAATGCCTAATTCACGACTACTGGCGATATCAGAGATTTCACTTCCACTCTCTGGGGCTGAAGTTGGTCGTTCATTGAATTCTGTTGAATTTCCCGGGGTTCGGGCCATAGCGGAGGTAGTTTATTAAGCAAATAGATGGTGACGAGTTGATTGATAACTTGTTTGAAAATTTTTTCATAAAAGATCCAAATTCAAGAAAAAAGGTGCAAGTAAAATAATCGCATTTGCAAAATGCAATTTGTCGGGAAATTGAAGGAGGCGATGTTTTGCAAATTATTTCATATCATGCAAATGAAATCACTTCCCTGTGAGACATTGAATAAAGTTGACTAGTGAGAAACCTACTAAAGTCGACTTTTGAACTATTCAATGCTCATGAGGTAAGGACTAAGCAAAGTGTTCATTTGATTGATATGAAATAAAATGGTTTTGTCGGCGAAACAGGAGACACAATTCTTGTCTTAAATAGTCCACTTATTAGGTTTTAATTTGTGGGTCTCATGATTTAAACCCTAACCACAACATTGTGAATATACTGACCAATTTCCCCTGAGGTCCTGTTGGCAGAGAAGGCCACTCAGCATATTTCGGTGATGGCGTCCATTGTGTACGCCAACAAGCCACCGTACACTATGGATGTAATACGGAAGCGTGAGGAGGGTAACTGTTGTCGGAGGCATGTCGGGAGGGCACTACATGAGCGTAAGGATGGTAAGCAGTGTCGGGAGAATGTCGGGAGGGAGGGTAACTGTTGTCGGAGGCATGTCGGGAGGGCACTACATGAGCGTAAGGATGGTAAGCAGTGTCGGGAGAATGTCGGGAGGGAGGGTAACTGTTGTCAGAGGCATGTCGGGAGGGCACTACATGAGCGTAAGGATGGTAAGCTGTGTCGGAGGCATGTCGGGAGGGCACTACACAAGCGTAAGGGTCATCAGTGGTGTCGGAGGCATGTCGGGAGGGCACTACATGAGCGTAAGGATGCTAAGCATTGTCGGAGGCATGTCGGGAGGGTACTACACAAGCGTGAGGATGGTAGGGGCGGGGGTGTGAAAGCGTAGCGAGTGGTGAGGACGGAGAGGGGCGGGCAGTGTCGGAGTCTCATCCGGATGGAGGGCGGTGCGGGTGCGTAAGCATGCTAAGCGTCGGGGAGGCGGAAGCCAATGAGGTGAAATTAGACAAACGTTGCGCATAGTGTTGAAATGGGTTTGGGCTTTGAGTGACATTCTCATGTGACGATTGACGTTGTCTTGATGCTGACGTGACGTGACCCACTAAATCCAGTGACTATAAAGTGACACTAACGCGACTGAAGCAAGATTTTATACTGACCGCGGTGCAACGTGAAGTCAATTGCCGACGATTGACGCGAGATTCGCCCTGGTGTAAGTTGACTGGTGATACTTTGTTTACTGTAATTTGTCTTTTAAATGGTAAAAAGGCAAATTTTTGGCACTTATTGTCTCCAATAGTAAAGTATCTGTCTTTGTTATTATGTAAATCTATCCCATACATGATTAAATAGTCATTTCCCAATATAAAATAGGTACTAGAGCAATTTCCCATAACAACAAATGCAACTGTGATTCTTAAATTCCCATTTATGTGTGTGAATATGACATTGGTCTCAAAGATTCCTAATGCTTTCATAGGGTTACTTGCACTGTTGAATTTTATTCCATCAATTGGTAACAATTGGTCTTCAAAATTTGGTACACAAGTCTTAAGAAAAGATTCTCCAACACAAGAGCAGAAGGCTCCTGGGTCAAGCAAAAGTTTGGTGGGCTTGTTGTCAATCACCACCTCTGTTATACAGGAGTTACCAGCTGTGTAACCTTTTCCTCTGTTTGGTTTTGTGTTCATAAGTTGTGCATCTTGAACTTTTGATCAATCAACCTGACCATTGCTTAATTGTGGTAAGTGGGAATAAGATTCCATGATGTCAAAAGTGACATTGATATTTTCTATATCTTTTGAGGATTCAGAAAATATTGATGACTTATCATCTGGATTGTCTTCAGTTATGTCTTCTTTTTCAACATCTGGTTCCTTTTCAATGTCAATCTCATTGATTTTCCCCCTTTTTGGACATGTATTGGCTAAATGGGTGATGCTTTGGTAAATATGGCATTTTCTGATTGTATCTGCAGATCTATATTTAATATTACTAGAATTTTCTTTGGGGTTTCTGTCCACAGAATCTTTCCAAGGTGTATTAAACCTTGTTTTGAGCTTCACCCTACTAGAACCAATTTTGGTTCTGGTGGTTACTTCTTCTAGTATATTGATAATATCCTCTGCTGAAGATTGTTCAGTAGTCCTGCTTTTGACAGCATGCTCTAAGTCACCTCCACATTGTCTCAGAGTGTTTCTATGGATCATAAATTCTGACATGTCAGGATATAATGCTGTTAATCTGTCCTTTTGTTGGCAAAACCATGGTAAATTTTTGTCTTTATCAGCATTAAATTTGGCAGATTCAAAGGCTGTTTCAACTTTAAACCTCCAAGCATCATTTGCCCATTTGTTGATGATTTGGCTTTTCCACCAAGTCCAACTCTGGTGTCCATGTGCTTGTCTTATTTTGATGTACCATCTGTAAGCTGATCTGGTAAACAAGGTGTTAAAACTGGCTGTTACCAATCTGTCTGGTAATTCAACATCCTCTTTGATCATGTCAATACCTCTAATGAATTCCATATGGTTATACTCTCCTTCACCACTGAAGTGAGGCCATTCTTTAAGTTTTGGAACTTCTTTCAAGAGTGCTTGGCCCATTGATTGTTCCAAGTTATGAAAAGAAGTGGATAATTCATTTTTTAATTGTGAATTATCAGGATCCAATACTTGTGGATTTGGAATTCTTGTGCCCTCATTTTGATTTAGAGGTGTAGACATTCTTGGTAAGGTGTTCAGTATTTTTTCAATATCATTCATTTTACTGTTGCTACACCTTTGGTAATTTCTGTATTCATGTTGGAAGCTTTGTATTAAATTTATTACTTCAATTTTGTACATGTCTTCCTTATGTGTCAGTTCTTGCCATAACTCTGTCTGTCTTGTATTATCAGCAGTGACTTGATTCAATTTCATTGATAATTTTGATATTTCTTCTTGTGAAGCATCAAAACACTTTTTCAAGGCAATGGTATATGTCTTTACTTCAGTAAATGAATTTGAAATGTCATCAAGGACTTTCTTGTTATCTGTTTTGATAATATTTATGGCTTGTTTAATTCTTGTTTCAATTATGTCATCAATATTGAATTTAGAATATTTATCTGTTAATTCTGTAATAATGGCAGGTTGTTCATTTATTTTATTGTTAGAAGAATTATCATTATTAGAATTTTTAATTTTTCTTAAAACTTTTTCAAAACACATAAGTGTTTCATTAATTTGGCACAGACTCAGGTTGTTTGTTTTAATGTTGTTACAAATGGTTTCATTTTTATCAGAAAGATGTTTTTTCACGTCATTTATAGCATCATACAACTCTGGGATGGAATTAAATATATCAGAAATCATTTCTGAAATCTTAATCTGGCTTCCTCCTTCCTCTGTAATTCCATCATGGTTCTGGCCATCTGGAATACATTTTCCATGGAATCCTTCTGAATCTTTGGAATCCTGTAGCCTTGGCTGTAAGGTTTTGGGGCTGGTGCTTTCCCTTTGCCCTTGTTTGGAGCTTGTGGCTGCTTTTTCACGTTGGAATTGCTGCTGTCGCTGGCCACTGGGGCTGTTTTTGGCACTGGTTTGGGTGGTGGAGGGTTGTTTTTCCTCCATTCTAGTGTCAAAAGCATCATGTTTTTCTTCTCCATCAATGGATGCCATCCATTGAGCAATTTGCAAGTGTTGGGATGGCCCAGGAATTTTCTTACTGTCAGGTAAGAATTCATGCAATTCTTCCACTGGTCTGCAAGGATCTGGTACTCCTTGAGTTGAAGTGCATTGTTGTATGCACTGTGGCTGGCTTTGTATATGTCCACAGAGGCTTATTGTGGCGGTGTCAGCTCTTTTTGAAGGTAAAATGGCATTATCAGCTTCAGAATGACCCAATTTAGTTGTTTGGAAGTCATCAACTGACCCTTTTCCTTCTGTACCTGATTGGTCTCTGCCATAATCACGTCTATTACCTTTTTGGGAGCTGATTGAGGGGTTGTAGCTGGCTCCTGACCTGGTTGAAGGCATAATTATGGTTTAAAAAGGCTTAAAATAGTATTTTTACGTCAAAAAACTTACTATTGGCCAAATTCTTAGCTTTCTGAAGAGTATTACTTATATCCAAGTTAATCAATTCAGAAGATATTGTTTCAGGTTGATTATTTTGAGTCACAATGACAGTACTATTATGGTCTGAATTAATAGTGCTTGCAGGAACAATGCTGGTGACTGTTGAGGCTGTTTCAATGTTTGCTTGTCTTACCACGTTGTCAGACACTAAAATTAATGAAAAAGCCAATTAATTTAGTAAAAAAAAGGTTATTTCAAAAAGGAAATAAAAATATAAGCCTCACTTATAATATGAAAAAGAAATATTTTTTATGGGTTTTTTGAATTATAAGCATTTTTTATATGTTTTTAAATTTTTCAATATAAGAAAAAGGATTTAAAAAGAGTAAAAAAATATGTCACAGGTAAAATATCACGGCTGGGCCCCCAAATGTAAGGTGTGGATATGAAACTTTGATTAAAAATCAAGTACTTTTCCTGTCCTCAAAATTTGTATAAGGTAAAATTGTCACAGGGGCTCTTGGAAGAAGAGGGCCTGGCACTCAGGAATCAAGAACTCACTTGGAGGGCTCCAAAGATAAAGAATAATAAGAATGAATTTCTTTAAGAAGAATAAAGGGGAAAACAAGTATTCCAAAAGATGAGATAAGAAAAGATGAAGCCAATGGCCAAGGATAATAAAGAAGCCAAAAGCCAAGAAGCCAACCAAGTGAATCCTCAATTCACTGTTTCAACCTGCCAGAAAAGGAAATGGAATTAGTATAAGGATATGACCACCAATATCCACTGGACAGGCGAGGAAATAAAAGAAAATGGTGCTGAATGACTGACTTAAGATTATCAGTATTAACTTTAATAAGGTAAAAGAAAATAAGGATAAAAATAAATTCACTATATTAATTAACTGGGGAAAAAGTCCCCCGGTGCTGAAAGGTGGCCAGTATATGTGAAAAGCTGAAAGGTTGATCCTGGAAGGTGGATCAATGACTGTATTGTCCGAATCGGGAAATACAGTTCTGGCCATCTTGAAATTTGAACTGTGTGATGGAATTCCCACAGTGGAATAAGAAGTGGCCCAATTGGGCCAAGGCCATACAGGTTGATTGAATAAGGCCTGTACGGATGAATTGGGTTGTCCAAGGAGTATTGAATACTTGATGTCTTGACAACTGATTGAATTTGTAATACCTCTTGAGAATTGATCTTAGAATAATCCTGAATGAATTGTACCAACCCAACTCCTGCAGATACAGGTGGTTGGGATCCTTGAATGATCTTCTGAATTACCGCCATGGATTGCCAGACTGATAAGCTGAAAAGTCCTCCTTCGAAATGGGCGTTGGAATTATGGACCTTGAAATGGTAAGGTGGAAATGGGTCCTGAAAACGTCACCATTGGATTGCTGAGTAAAAATGGTGCATAATGGTATATAATACCATATATGCTCCACACCTGCAATCTTGAGTACGGAGTACATGAAGGAAAGGGAAGAATTCCCCTTAAGTTGAGGGAACTGCTTGTTGAGATGATTTGGTGGCCTCTGGTGGTTGCCAGAGGCCATGGCAGTGAAGTTGGTCCATGGTGGTCCAGGGCCAAAAATGGGTCCTACGGGATTTGTGGCCAAAAATGGATCCAAGGTGTTTTTGGTCCAAATTGGGTCCAAGGGATTGGTGGCCAAAAAATGGCTCAGGTGGGCCCAATTGTGGTTTGGGACCCACCTGGCCTTGGGGGCTAGGTGGCTGCCCCCTTTGGCCCCTTTTGGCCTCATTGGATTAGGCCAAAAGGGGCCTAACCCGCCTACGGACCGCGGCTTACGGACCGTACGGACCGCGTATTACGGTCCGCGGACCGTAGAAGCCGTGGGGGGCCTAAATGGCCCAAAAAGGCCATTTAGGCCAAAACCCCCATAATGAAAGGGGTGGCCAGGAAACCAAGGAAGGTGGCCATGGGGCCTGGAAGCCCCTGGAAGACAAAGGGACCCCCCAGGCCCAAAAACAGTGATGGAGGCCTGGGGGTTGGTGAGGTGGAAATTGGCCAAGAGGGCCAATGACGCAGGATATGGCCTGAGGCCATAAGTGGCCAATGGAGTGGGTTATGGCATAAGAGCCATGGAACACCCAAAAAGGGGTCAATTGGCCATAAATGATATGACATGGCCAATTGGCCCCAACTTGGCTCCAGGTTGGATTGCCGCCGCCATCAAGGAGGAGGGTCAAAATACGTGGTTGTGACAGTACCCCCCTACCTTGAATGGTGAGCTCCTGAGCACCAAGATAAGGTAGAGGCCTGTTGAGGCTAATGAGACGGATTTGACGTAAGGATTCCAGAGGTATTGAATCTTGAAAAGAAGAATTGGACTGATAAGCTTGTTGGCATATGAATTGAGGTTGACTTGATCTTCTCTTGACATTTGGCTTTGACAAAGTTGAAGACATGATTTGACGTAAAGATTTTGGCGTTAACGAGTTATAAGAAAAGAAATTTTGAAAAAATATAAAGAGTAAAAGACAAAGGGAAACAGATATAAAGAGAGAAACAGAAAAAATAAAGAAAATGAAATTTGAGGAGGAATCCAATCTTCATCACGGATTACGACAATTGATTTTGAAAGTGGCCAAGGACCTGGATAAAGAATTTGATGCCAGGTGCTCACAGAGTGGCCAAGGTGATTTTTTGACAGATTGTAGACCCCTCAGGGAAGTGCACACCAGGAGAGGAACTTACTTTTAGTAGTTGCCACTCCCGCCAGTGCCATAAATAAGAAAGCTCTTGATAAATGAATGTGTTGAAAGAATAAAGTCTTGGGAAGGAGAATGAAAAAGGAATGGTCCATTTGCCCAAGTGTAAATGGCCATAAATTTGGAATTTGGATGTTGAAAGCCGGGCCAAAAGGTCTGTGTCCAAATTGAGAAGTGCTCACAGAGTGGCCAAGGTGATGCTTACAACAAAGAAGAGTAGAATACCCCTAAAGGTGCATACCAGGAGTGGGACTTACTTTTGGTAATTCCTCTCCCCACCAAGCACCATAAAAATTCAAGCCATTGAAGAGTTGGGTCCTGGCTTGTCAGGATATAACGAATGAAAATCTTTGACAAGTTCAGGACAATTCTTGAGGTTTTCAGCTGGTTCCCATGTGGATCTTTCTGAATCTTGACTGAAACCTTTCCATTCCACCAGATACCATAATTTTCTTCTCTTGAGCTTTGAATCCAGTACTTGAGAGACTTCCCATTCCTCTTCTTCTTCAATAATGATTGGAGGAGGAGGCTCTTGATGCCGATTTGGGATCGTTGATGTCTTGACTGGTTCCAAGAGTGAGATATGGAAGACTGGGTGGATGGATTTCCATTGAGATGGAAGCTTGAGGTGGTAAGCATGAGTACTGACTTTCTTCAGGATTGGAAAGGGACCCAACCATCTTTCAGACAGTTTCTTGGTGGGTCTAGTTGATTTGATATTCTTGGAAGAAAGCCATACCATGTCACCAGGATTGAAAACAGGTGGACTTGCTCTACTTTTATCTGCATACCTCTTAAACCGGTTTATGGCGATTTCAAGTTCTCTCTTGACATCTTGCTGTACTGATTGGATTTTTGTTGATAACTTTCCAGCAGGAGTATCTTGAGTGATGTGAACTGAATCAAATTGTGGATCTCTTCCATAAACGGTGAAAAACGGTGATTGCTTGGTTGAAGAGTGATCAGAATTATTGTAGGCAAATTCAGCCAGAGGGAGCCAGGTGTTCCAATCATCTTGATGATAACTGACATACATCCGAAGATACTGTTCTAGTATCTGATTTACCCTCTCTGTCTGTCCATCAGTTTCTGGGTGATAAGCAGTTGACAAGTCTCTTGAAATCTTGAGCTGCTGACAAAGATTGGTCCAGAAGGAAGAAACAAAGAGTGAACCTCTATCACTGACAATGCTTGATGGAAAGCCATGCTTTGAGAAGATATTCTTGATGAATAAATGGGCCAAATCCAAAGAAGTTATTGAAGACATTGTTGGAATAAAAACCGCCATTTTTGAGAATCTGTCCACTATGACAAGAATTGAGTCAAAAGAATTGGACAGGGGCAGTTGAGTGATGAAATCCATTGAGAGACAAATCCAAGGACCATTTTGAATTGGAAGAGGTTTGAGGAGTCCAAACTTCTTATGGTGGATATTCTTGTTTCTTGAACACTGTTGACAGGATGATACATAATCCTTAATGAATTGAGTCATGCCGGGCCAGTGGAAATCCCGCTTGACAAGTTTGAGAGTCTTCTCTTGGCCAGGGTGTCCAGCTAGAGGAGAGTCATGACGCTTTTGAAGAATGCTGAGTTGAATTGTGGAGTCATTTGGGACTACCACCCGATCTTTGAAGAGAAGAAGTTGGGAGGAGGAATCAAGAGAATAATCTTGGACAGATTTACCTTTACCCAAATCTTCAAGGATACTTCTGTACTGAGGATCTTGCCATAATTTCTTCTGAATTGAGTCAATCAAATTTGAAAAAGAATCCACCTTGACTGCAAAAAACTTTGAGGGTTGAACTTCATCTTGCTTAATGAGTTGTTGAAAATTCATTGGATTCTTGCTGATGAAATCCTCCCCCCTCTCCGGATAGACGTCGTCCCGACGTGATAAGGCATCTGGAAGAGTTGCTAGGCGGCCAGGGCGGTAAGTGATTGAAAAATGAAATTCAGATAAGAATTCGGCCCAACGGGCTTGACGGCGAGTAAGGATCTTTGATGACATAAAGTACTGAAGAGAAGAATGATCGGTGAGAACTTCAAAAGGAGAGGACAGAGAAAGAAGAAAAGCCCTCCAGCGCTTGAGAGCCCAGACTATACCAAGGAGTTCCTTGTCATGAATTTCATAGTTGAGTTCTGCTGGAATAAGCTTGCGGCTGTCAAAGGCAATGGGATGTTTTCCTGAGTCAGAGACCTGACTCAGTACAGCACCCAAAGCATAATCGGATGCATCGGTCTCTACAATGGTCGGTAGAGAAGGATTGAAGTGGGAAAGGATTGGAGCGGTAGTGAAGGCCTCTTTGAGTTGATGAAACTGGCTAAGAGCTTCCTCATTGAGGGGGAAACAGGAATCTTTCTTGAGGAAACTGGTGAGTGAACTGATTTTCTTTGAATAATTCTTGATGAAACGGCGGTAGAAGTTGGCAAAGCCAAGGAACGATTGAAGAGCCTTGAGGTTTCTTGGAGGAGGCCAATTAAGGATCTGCTGGACTTTTGCTTGGTCCATCTTGAGGCCTTCAGAAGAAACAACATAACCAAGGTATTCTACACTAGAGACATGAAAAAGGCATTTAGAAGCCTTGGCGAAAAGGTTATTGGCTCTGAGTCTGGAAGGAACAGTGGACACATGGGTGACATGCTCTTCCTCAGATTTGGAAAAGACCATAATGTCATCCAAATAAACCACAACAAAAACATCAAGAAGATCTTGGAATATATCATTGACAAGATTCTGAAAAGAGGCAGGAGCATTGGTGAGCCCAAATGGCATAACCAAGTACTCAAAACTGCCATATTTAGTTCTGAAGCATGTCAAATGTTCATCACCCTCCTTGATTCTGAGCAGGTTATATGCACCACGCAAATCAATCTTGGAGAAGATAGAAGAACCATTAAAGACATTAAGAAGCTGGTTCATAGGAGGAACAGGATATTTGTTCTTCCTAGTGACAGCATTGAGTTTGCGGTAATCAACACACAAACGGAGGCCACCATCTTTCTTTTTAACAAAGAGGACAGGTGCTCCTGTTGAGGAGGAGCTTGGCCGGATGAAACCTTTCTCTACATTCTCTGAAATATAGGCCCTGAGTGTATCTGACTCTTGTTTGGATAAAGAGTAGATCACCCCAACTGGAGGTAGAGACCCCTCCAGTTCGATATGATGATCACAGGCACGGTGAGGAGGAAGTTTCTCTGCTTTCACCTTGGAGAATACATCCAAGTATTGGTGATAAACAGAGGGAACAACCTTCATCACGGTTTCTACTTCTTCTGGCTCTTCCTCTTCATCCCACAACTCCTCCAGGGAGTCATGATAAGATGAAGGAGGAAGGTCCATATTCCCAAAGAAGAGATGAAGTGAAGATACAGAATTATCTTCCCCAACATCTTGAATCTCTTTGAAGACTTCATCTCCAGATGATGGTAATGACAGATGGGAATTAAGGGAAGGAATATGGACAGAAGATGGAACTGATGGTGTTCTAGAATCACCAACCAGAGCTGCACATGATTTGGCAGATGAAGAGTCATTACGGAAGGAATTGGAAGGATCAGAATAGTCCTTTTGATCAGTATTAAAGGTGATCAGCCCTTGCCTCCAATCAATAGAAGGATTAAAATGATTGAGAAAGTCAAAGCCCAATATGAGGTCTTCTCCCTTGGGAGTATCAATGACTAAAAAATCCCATTCAAAGCTTGGGAAGGAAGGGGGCTCAACCATATATTTAGTATGGTGAGTCACAAATAAGGAAGGGGACTCAGAGGAGTCCAAAATGATAAGAGGAATCTTCTCTGGAAGTTCTGACGTAGTCAATGAGTACTTGTGAACAAACTGCTTTGCAATGAATGAGTGTGTAGCACCAGAATCAATGAGAATACTGTAAAAAACATCAGAAAGAGAAGAGAAAACAAAAAATTTAAGAGAATTCTTGACACCAGTATTCAGAATGCACAATTGTGCTCTGGAAGGAAAACTGTGAAGACCATTGAACACAACATGGTCTTCACTCAGGCTTTTCCCTGGCTGGGAAAACTGCCTGACGGTTGGGTAAGCTTGTTTTGAGGCCTTTTGACACAGGACTCAAGACTATGCTTCCCACCACAATAGGTACACAACCCCTCCTTGATTCTTCTTTCCTTTTCAGAACCTTTCAACTTGAAGTCCTTATTCAACAATGAAGAATGGGGCTTGTCCCACTTTTGAGAATGAAATTTCTTCTTTGGTCTTGAACTTGAAGAAACTTGATGATGAGAAGAGTGAGACTTTGAGGCTTCAGGCTTCTTCTCTTGATGATGATTCTTTTCCTTCTGCCTCTCATGGTACCTGGTATCAAGTTCCAGGCTGACGTCCATTAAGTCTTGAAGAGAATCAATGTTTGAAGGATGGGAGGCCAATTGATCCAGAATCCTGGAGGCCAAACCCTTCCTGAAATGATGAATAAGAGCCCTTTCACCCCAATCCCCAATTCTTGAAACCAAACTCCTGAAATCGGCAATATACAAAGCAACATGCCCACCTTCTTTCATCCTAAGGCCATCCAATTCAGCTTCTGCTTTTCTTACTTCATTTGGGTCTCCAAATAAAGTGAACAATTGGGATTCGAATAATGGCCAGGAATTGAGGAGATAATTTGAGTCTTGATTATTGAGATTGGAAAGATAAGGCTCAATCCATTTTGCAGCCCTGCCAACTAAGAATGAAGTGGCATAAAGAACCTTCTTTCTGTCTTGAGAGAAGTTTGCCGGGTCATTATGAAAGATGAGTTGGCAAGACTGAATAAAGCTTCTGACTTTGAAGGGCTGAGTCCCATCAAAGCATTCTGGAGCCTTCATAGAGGGAGTCTTGAAGGCTGGTGGTCTTGATGATTCAGAAGAAGAAGCTGCTTGCAGATTGGCCATAATCTGTGTCATTTGTTGCATAATGGCCAATAAAGACGGTTCAGACTGATGAGAGGCAGGCTGATCAGACTGGGCTAGAGTTGGTCCTCTGGTGCCCTCAGATGCTCCCACAGGAGCAGGAGCAGCCTCAGTGCCATTAGACTCTTCCTCTTCCACAGAATTCTCCTCCTCCTCTTCACCATCTTCACCTTGAACCTTGGGACTGGTTCTTGAAAATCCTGGGAATCCGCCAACCACTCCTGATAAAGACATTGACCTTCTTGGCCCTCTTCCTTCCTTCCTGGATGGTGCTGCTCCTTCCATAATGGGTCCTCTGTCCAATCTGGCCCTCAGTTGAGAAACTGCTGGGGTACCGTCAAGAGGAGCCCTTGGAGTTGGAGTCAGAACAGCTTGAGTTCTGGCCTGAGATCTGGTCTGTCTTGCTGGAGGTGAATGTTGAACTGGCATGATTTCAGGAATAATCAACCCAAAAAAAAAAAAAAAAAAAATGAAATAAAATCAAAATTTTCCTGAAGTACAAAATCAACAATCAAATCTTGAGGAAATTGGATATTCAATGAATCAAAATTCTTCAAATACGTCAATCAATCAAATCAGAATGAGTCTTGAAGTAAAGATCAATATCAATGAGAATCTTGAAGTCAATAAAAACAATCAATCAAACAATCAAAATCAAGTCAAATCAAAGTCTTGCAGAAAAATCAATCAATCAAAATGAATTCTTGAGTCAAAATCAATTTATGTCAAAAATCTTGATGTGAATAATCAGCAAAATCAATAAAGTCTTCAGGTCAATCAATTATCTTGAGGTCAATTTCAATTATGTCAAATTAGTCAATCAAATCAATTTTCAAGTGAATTCTTCCAAAAAATCAAAAATTCTTGAGGAATAAATCAAAGTGAATCCTGATATGAAGAATGTGTCTGAATAACCTGATGAATAACTTGAGAACCAAAGATAAAAATGCCTGAATTATGGATAAAAATAGATCGATTAAGATTGAGAATGAGATTGAAAAGATAACAGAAAATAAAGAATGGGTCAGCTTTCAATTTTCAGAATGAAGAATGAATGAGAGAAAATTGAGAGGTGACGAAGAATCATAAGATCATAAAACGTTAAAGAATCATAATTTTGATGAAATGAATGAATGAATTTAAAATATAAGAATAAAAGAATGAATGAATGAAGAAGAATTATGAGTTAATTAATATAATGTCACAGGGGCTCTTGGAAGAAGAGGGCCTGGCACTCAGGAATCAAGAACTCACTTGGAGGGCTCCAAAGATAAAGAATAATAAGAATGAATTTCTTTAAGAAGAATAAAGGGGAAAACAAGTATTCCAAAAGATGAGATAAGAAAAGATGAAGCCAATGGCCAAGGATAATAAAGAAGCCAAAAGCCAAGAAGCCAACCAAGTGAATCCTCAATTCACTGTTTCAACCTGCCAGAAAAGGAAATGGAATTAGTATAAGGATATGACCACCAATATCCACTGGACAGGCGAGGAAATAAAAGAAAAGGGTGCTGAATGACTGACTTAAGATTATCAGTATTAACTTTAATAAGGTAAAAGAAAATAAGGATAAAAATAAATCCACTATATTAATTAACTGGGGAAAAAGTCCCCCGGTGCTGAAAGGTGGCCAGTATATGTGAAAAGCTGAAAGGTTGATCCTGGAAGGTGGATCAATGACTGTATTGTCCGAATCGGGAAATACAGTTCTGGCCATCTTGAAATTTGAACTGTGTGATGGAATTCCCACAGTGGAATAAGAAGTGGCCCAATTGGGCCAAGGCCATACAGGTTGATTGAATAAGGCCTGTACGGATGAATTGGGTTGTCCAAGGAGTATTGAATACTTGATGTCTTGACAACTGATTGAATTTGTAATACCTCTTGAGAATTGATCTTAGAATAATCCTGAATGAATTGTACCAACCCAACTCCTGCAGATACAGGTGGTTGGGATCCTTGAATGATCTTCTGAATTACCGCCATGGATTGCCAGACTGATAAGCTGAAAAGTCCTCCTTCGAAATGGGCGTTGGAATTATGGACCTTGAAATGGTAAGGTGGAAATGGGTCCTGAAAACGTCACCATTGGATTGCTGAGTAAAAATGGTGCATAATGGTATATAATACCATATATGCTCCACACCTGCAATCTTGAGTACGGAGTACATGAAGGAAAGGGAAGAATTCCCCTTAAGTTGAGGGAACTGCTTGTTGAGATGATTTGGTGGCCTCTGGTGGTTGCCAGAGGCCATGGCAGTGAAGTTGGTCCATGGTGGTCCAGGGCCAAAAATGGGTCCTACGGGATTTGTGGCCAAAAATGGATCCAAGGTGTTTTTGGTCCAAATTGGGTCCAAGGGATTGGTGGCCAAAAAATGGCTCAGGTGGGCCCAATTGTGGTTTGGGACCCACCTGGCCTTGGGGGCTAGGTGGCTGCCCCCTTTGGCCCCTTTTGGCCTCATTGGATTAGGCCAAAAGGGGCCTAACCCGCCTACGGACCGCGGCGTACGGTCCGCGGACCGTAGAAGCCGTGGGGGGCCTAAATGGCCCAAAAAGGCCATTTAGGCCAAAACCCCCATAATGAAAGGGGTGGCCATGGGGCCTGGAAGCCCCTGGAAGACAAAGGGACCCCCCAGGCCCAAAAACAGTGATGGAGGCCTGGGGGTTGGTGAGGTGGAAATTGGCCAAGAGGGCCAATGACGCAGGATATGGCCTGAGGCCATAAAGGATGATGGAGGCCATAAGTGGCCAATGGAGTGGGTTATGGCATAAGAGCCATGGAACACCCAAAAAGGGGTCAATTGGCCATAAATGATATGACATGGCCAATTGGCCCCAACTTGGCTCCAGGTTGGATTGCCGCCGCCATCAAGGAGGAGGGTCAAAATACGTGGTTGTGACAAAAATTCAGTTAAAAATAGTATGAAATATTATTTTTAAGAGAAAACACACCAATTTTATTGTTTATAACTTTATTAGTATAAAAAAATAATATTATAAAAATTTATTGTTTTACCAACAATAAAAATTTATCCAAAAAAATACTCTACAAGAGATATTTTAAGGCTACAAAAGAAATTTCTTCAAGAGCAATTTCAATTGGAATTAATTGAGCAAAGAGCTGCAAGCAATTAATTAAAGAACAAAGTCTTTAAAAAGAATATTAAAGAGAAAACACACCCAAAAGTGACCAGAGTGAATTTGGAAACAAAGTGACAAAGTTTACAGTGATGAAAGATGCTTTAATTCACTTTTGGGGTGGTTCAGGGGTAAAAATGATTATAAGAGTTACAAAAAATGATTATAATGATTTTTCCACGTGGTTAAAAGAATTAAAATGATTTAAAAATGGTGGTTGGAATCCTTGATTGATTGGTTTAACAGTGTTTAAACTAATTAATAAAAGGAAAAGATTCTAACATGAAGAGAGAAGTGGGGCAAAGAAGACATTCTTTTATAGCCATCAATTCTCTTACTCCAAAAGTAAAATTTACTCTTGTCATTTGTGAAAAACAGTCTGACAACAGAAAAGCCAATTATGGCATCATTGAACCCTGGTTTAGACCAAAAAGGGCTGGTTTAAGCCATTTTTAGCCATTTTAGACCCTTAAATCAGCCATTACCATAGCAATACCAGTCCTAGAGCCTTCAAAACATGTCAGAATGTGTGTCAGAGGCGTAGAAACCAGCTAAAACTGTTTTTACTATGATTGTTTTATCTCAAGGGTAGTTTTACCCTCTTGACAACAGCTAAACCTACCCCAGTTGGTATCAAAACCTCATCATCAATTGAGTCCACAGACCCTGTAACTCAATTCCAGGCCAAAAGTGATGAACTTTTGCGTGAATTTTGACATCCCACGCCTGTCAGAAAGGAATTTGGGGGTCTAGCTCCCCCTTAGAGCTGGATTTCCTTTTCCCCCCAAATTTAATCTTTCCAATTTATTTTTCCTTTAGTTCCTCATCATGTATTATACTTATAATTTACATATGTAATTCAATTCAATTGTACAGTACAATACAGTAATAATTGACACCTCATATGTAAATCAAAGTTCACTTATGTAATACACGCGCACATTTTGACATTTCAATTGAATTCAATTGAAAATACTTCAATTCCTCATAACTTCTAAGCTAAACACAACACCTCAATTTTAACACAAAAATTGATGGTTAACACCACATTTGGTGTGAATTAAATTAAGGTTTTGAGTATTTCCAACTTTTGTATTGAAAATACTAAAAATTAATTTAAGCTTATTTAGAGTTGAGTTACAAGAATTTCACTCAGAGGTGACCCCACCTGATTTTTTATGAGGAATCCAATGGTGAAATAATTTTTATGTGTTTACTTATTGAATAAAAAGTTATAATAATTTTGATTCAACTTTTTTCCAAATTTATTTATTTTTTCACAATTTTGTTAAAATTTCATTTTTACTTAATTTTTTCAAGCATAAATGTAATTTTATACTTACAAAAATTTAATGTATCTTTATTCTTAAATTGTAATTAATTTTTTTTATTTTTAATATAATTTTATATTTATATCTTGATTTTTATTTTAATAATATAAATAAATTTATTTTATTTATCTTAATATGTTATTTTTGTATTTGTGGTCTTTTGGGTATATGAAATTACCTCTAAGGCTCACACCACCACTATACCCAGTATAGTAAAGCCCTTTAGATTCATTTTAAACCATCTTAAAACTTTATACATCCTTTTAAAAACCATTTTTACTGTGTCACAAACATAGTCAAAGTTGTAATTAGCCTACTTACATCTTTGTCATAGTTTCATCCTGAAATTTTGGGGGCCTTTCCGTGTTTCAAAACCTTTTTTGGACCTATTACAAGTAAGTTTTTCTCTTTTCATCACTTATTGACACTTCTTTTACCTTTTTAGGCATCATTTCTTCATAAAAATATATTTTATATTTTTTTTATCTTTTATTTAAAATACTCATATTTTCATAAGAGTATCTGTCATGTGGCTAATAACCACAAAACCAGTATTTTTGGCGTGTTTTGTATATAAAAACACTTTTAAGCCACTAATACAGTCTTAATTCTTAACTGAATCATGACAGCTCATACTGATAAACCAACAGTTGAGGCGTGTTTGGGAACATTGTTAACTCAATTGCCCTGTAATACACCATCTTTGACAGATTATACTTGCTAACTACAAGTATTCTGTAAGATATTGGTATACAAACAGTATACCACATATCAATAAGCTGTATTTTTGACAGGGAATTGTTAATTCAATTACACTGTTATCATACAAGGGCATATTGTAGTAATATACAAGCCCAGAGGCCATTCTTAGACGTGCAAAACCAGCCTTTTAAGAAGTCTTAACTGACATAAGCCCTCTTTTCCTGTTTGACTCAGTGGAAGAAAATTTCATACCACTTGAGACCCAGTCACAGGCCAACACACCAGTGACACCCTCAGAACCAGAGGGCAGCAAGGGCAAAGGAAAAAGACTTAGTGAAGGCCTCATTACAGCCAAAACGTGGACACCAATAGCCACTCAAAGGAGTAGAAAACCACGAAACTCTGCTTCAATACAAGGTAAACCAACCTTAACCACTTGTACAGGAAAAATTACAATTATTAACCCAGTTGTAACCTCCAAAGGAAAACTGCCCAAATCAGCAGATAACAAATTTGTACAAGGCACAGTCAAAGGTAAATACCCTAAGAGCATAAAGTGTTTGACTGCTTGCAAACACTGATATGTCCCCTGCATACCTCAGAGACCTTGGCTTCCAAAGGAACCAGCCAGACGACAGAGAAGGCTTGTCCAGAACCAGAAGGCCTGGAAGTGGACACCTTGGACACTGTGGTGGATGGCAAAACAATGAGGGAGATAATATCAACCTTGCCATTCACACTCCAATTCAACAGGAACCTCAAACCAGAGGACTGGAAGGATATGGATCAAGTTCTTCAGCTCCACCAACTCCTCAAAGATTTATTTCAATGGAGCATGGACAACAAAAGGTTCAACCTGGCAAGTCACTGGGCAGAACTTTGAGCAAGTTGCCAGAAGATCTGTCTCAAAGAGATAGACTTCAAAGACCTGATGGCAATCACCAAAGGTTGGAATCCTACCAGGCAGTTCAGACTCCTGGAGGCAAGGGCACAGAGGATAAGGGAGAATCAAGCCACTATCCAAGCTATAGAAGAACATTTAACCCAGACAGGGCCTACTCACATTGCTTCAGGCTCACAAGGTGTCACAGGGGCTCTTTGAATTGAAGAGGGCCTGGGACTCACTTATGGAGGGCTCAAAGATATGGTAAGAAAGGATACACTTAAGAGTGTTAAAGATGAATTACTAAAAGAATAAATATAAGACAGCAGCAACAAAAGAATAATAATAAAAGAATAGAAGAGCCAACCACAAACAAGTCCAAGTCCACTGTTTCAACCTGTCAGAATGGAAAGAGAAGGGTTAATAAGGATATGGCCACCCAGCTCATACTGTACAGGCAAAGAGAGAAATTCAAAGACTAACTTAAAATTCAATAATTATAATACCCAAAATAAGGATAAGAATAATCATAAAATAATAAAGAAACTAAATTAATTAACTGGGGAAAAGTCCCCAGGGGGGAGAAAGAGGGGCTGGTATATGTGAGAAACACCAGCCGTGATCCAGAGGAAGAATTTTCATGAGAGGATTGAATTATTGAATTGAGTCTGGCCAATACAGGTCCTGTACAGCTGTACAGAACCTGTACAAGAGGTGTGGTGTATTTGAGTGATCATACAGTTTCATGCTGGTGTATTGAAACTCTATTGGGTGAATCCAACCTGTACAGGTATTGACAGGCTGTATTGATGTACCAAGCTGTATGCATGTTTCAGAATGAAGATTTCTGAAACTGAATGCTGATGCAGATACTGGATGTGCTGATTTGAGGTGTTTGAGTGGGTGTATTGATGAATACCCTTACCCCTGGTGAGTGTTTGTTACACCTTTTGGCCTAATCCAATGAGGCCAAAAGGGGCCAAAGGGGGCAACCATCTAGCTCCCAAGGCCAGGTGGGTCCCAAACCACAATTGGGCCCACCTGAGCCAATTTTGGCCACCAACCCCTTGGACCCAAATTTGGCCAAAAAACCCTTTGGACACCAACATGGCCATAGAACCCGTAGGACCCATTTTTGGCCATGGACCACCATGGACCATTATTCCAGAAATGTCCTCTGGCAACCACCAGACTATCTCAGCAAGAACTCCCCCAGCTTAAGGCGAATTCTCTTCATTCCTCCATGCACCCCATACTCAAGGTTGCAGGAGTGGTGCATATATGGTATTATATACCATTATGCACCATTTTTGCTCAGCAATTCAATGGTGAAATTTTCAAGACCCAATCCCACAATTCCAAATCAAGGTCCCAAAATCCAATGCCCATCTTGAAGGAGGATTCTTTAACTCAGCAGTCTGGCAATCCATGGCGGCAATCAGAAGATCATTCAAGGACCCCAACCACCTGACTCTGCAGGAGTTGGGTTGGTACTTCCATTCATGATTCTTCCCAAGGTTCATTCTCAGAGGCTATACAGTCTTTCAATTAGTTGTCAAGGCATCAAGTATTTCAATACTCCTTGGACAACTCAATTGATCCATACAGGCATCAATTCAATCAACCTGTATGTCCTTGGCCCAATTGGGCCAATTCAATCTTTTACTGTGGTAATTCAATCACACAGTTCAATTTCAAGATGGCCAGAACTGTATTGGCCCAATTCAGACAGTACAGCTGGTGATCCACCTTCCAGGATCAGTCTTTCAGTTTTCACATATACTGGCCACCTCTCAGCACCTGGGGACTTTTTCCCCAGTTAATTAATATACTGGATTTATTTTATCTTCATTTTCTTTGACTTTATTAAGGTTAATACTGATAATCTTAATTCAGTCATTCAGAACCTTTTCTCTTTTCTTCCTTGCCTGTCAGTGGATATTGGTGGTCATATCCTTTACTAATTCCATTCCCTTTTCTGGCAGGTTGAAACAGTGAATTGAGGATTCACTTGGTTGGCTTCTTTATTATCTTTGGCCTTTGGCTTCTTATCTTTTCTTTTATCCTTGGCACACTTCTCTTTTCCCTTTCTTCTTCTTCAAAGAAATCAATCTTTATTATTCTTTATATCCTTTGGAGCCCTCCAAGTGAGTTCTTGATTCCTGAGTGCCAGGCCCTCTTGCTTCCATAAGAGCCCCTGTGACAGATGGCTCTTTTTGCATTGGCTACTTTCTTTATTTGCATATAGTTTTTTTACTTGAATTCTTCTTATTAAATAAATATATTCTTGTTATTACTTCTTTAGTTATTTTCAGTGTTTCAAGTGAGTTTCCCAATAGCTGAGCTCCAGGCCACTCTTGTTTTCCACAAGAGCCCCTGTGACAGGTTTATTTAAATCTCCCTTGAGAATTCCCTGGAGCATTCAAAGTGAACTTTGTCTCTGTGATATCACCCAAATTCTGAAAAAAATATTCATAGAAAAAAGTTCAAATGTTTTTCCATGTTGCAAATTTCAATCAAACAAATCCTCACAAAACAGACAATTTTTACAGGTCCAAATGCATTATGCTTTCATGAAGATGTAATTAGAATTCACTGGAATATCTTTAGAACCCTCACCACAGGGAAAAGGGCCCAGTTCTTGTAAAAAGCTGATTACCTGAGCTTGACCACCCATTTGGCTTTCTGGATTATTGGGAAAGATTTCTGTGCAAATTCCCAATGTATAAGGATTTATATCAAGCACCCTTCATGTTTTACACTCTTGAGATTTCTCTGAAAAATCCCAAGTGCAATTTCTCTCTGTTTCATTGCTTAAATGCTGGCCAGAATTTTCATATATAAAAAATTAAAACATTTAGTCATGCCACAAAGATCCATGAAATGAACACCCATGAAAGACCATTATTATAGGTCCAATTAGATTACAATTTAATCCAAGTGTAATTGAGCTTCACTTGACCATCTTTATACCCATAACACTGTGGAAAAGAGCCAAGGCCCTGGGAAAAGTTGGTTTTTTTATGTTTGACCACCCTTTGGACCTCTTGGATAATTGTGTGAAATTCAAATTCAAATTCCCAAATTGGAAGGGTTTCTGGAAGGCCTCCTTGAGGTTTAACATTTTTGGAATGTCTCTTCAAAATCCAAAGTGAACTTTGGCTCTGTGATATTGCACAACCTCTGCCCATGATATTTATGTAACCAGATATCAATAATTCAGCCATCTTGAAAAGTTAAGTCAAATGAGCACACTGTCACAATGCTGTCTGCCAGACCCCAAAAAAGGGAACTCTTGTCCAAAAGGCTATTAAACTGGTTGAAATACCAGTTAATACTGAAAATTTGTAGATCAAATTCGACCATGTGATACACACAGCAGACCATTTCTACAGATCCAAGTGGATTCTTCTTTCATGAAAGTGAAAATAAGGCGCAATGGCCATATGGAGCTCCCTAACAGCCTGTAAAGAAGCCAAGAACTTGGGTAAAGAGGGTTCATTCAACTTGAAAGCCCACTGGAACTTCTTTATAATTGGGTGAAATTGCCATGAAAATGTGCAACACAGAAGTGTTTATCACAAGCCCCCTTGAGATTAAACATCATTCAGATTTCCCTGGAGCATGAAACCTGCACTTGAGCTTTGTGAAACTAGAAAAATCCATCCCAGAATCTGCATATATCAAAAAATGAAAAGTTTGGCCATTTGGCACAGTTAAATAAAATGAACGTAAAAACAAGAGCATTTATAAACGTCCAAGTGGATTAAATTACACATAAGTGTGATTGAAATTTTCTGAACCCTCTTTAGACCTTAAAAAGTCTGGAAATATTCCAAGGCCCTGGGAGAATTTGGTTATGTAAACCTGACTATCCATTGGAGTTTCTTCTGGATGATTTGGAAAAAAATCTGGGAAGAATCCTAACATGGAAACGTTTATGGCAAGAAATGTCTTGATCAAGCATTATTACAATTTTTCCAGAGAATCCACATTCCACTTTGCCTTTGTGATATTATCCAAGTTCTGCTCAGAAATTTTATTTGAAAAAAATCAAAAAATAATTCATTCCTCAAAGTTAAATCAAATGAACAGACACAAAAGACTTTTTACAAATGTCTGAGCTTATTATTCTTTCATTAAAGTGGAACTTGGATGCACTGGAAAATCTGTAGACCACCAGAAGCCTTGAAAGGGTCCAAAGCCATTGGAAAAACTGTTTCTTCAAATTTAAACATAAATTTAGTTTTCTGGATGATTGGAAAAAATTTCTGTGAAAATTCTCAAATGGGAAGGGCTTTTTCACATGGTGGAATGTGATCTACAACTTGCCAGTATTAATTGATCTTTCAACTGGTTTAATAGCCTTTTTGGCAAGAGTTCCGTTTGCTGAGGTCTGGCAGACAGCATTGTGACAATAAACTGGTTACAAATGTCATGGGTTTGATTCTTGTTGGAGACAAGAGGAGGTTTCAATCAAACAACCAGAAATTTCTGGGTTTTCTGCTCCATTGGCATACAAGGGATTGGCCCCTTGGGGGTTCCTTGTGGGCTCCTGTCGTGACTAATGTAGCTCCATGAGGGTGAAATGGGTAATACCATCAGTTACATGCACTTTGGGAGGCAGTTGTAAGATGTGACTATGAAACTGATGATAATATTACTATTAATCAACAGTACTATGTCTGTTCTTATGAAATATAATAATAAAATATTATTATAACCACAATTAAATAATTAAAGAATTATTTCTTTCACGTTTTAAGCACTACTAGTGATTTTAACAGTGAGTAAGTAAATGTCTACAAGAATCAATTACAAGAAGAATTTAATAATAAAAACTTCTTTTATTGAAATAATAAAATTATTTTAATATATAGTTATCTTTTGTAAGAATAATTATAATGATAATTCTTGAAGAAAACTATTTTTAGAGAAAAACTTGAAGAATTAAAGATAAATCACTCACTAATATTCCAAAGAGCTTATTGAAAGATAAGATAGAGAGATTTGACATAGAATTGTGGATTTAGAGGATCAAAATGAATTTATAAATGTATTAAAACCATATATAGTTTATTTCTATGATTTAACGTCTTTCTGATTGATTCTGAAAGGATAAAACACTTAAGAAAAGTTTTAACTAATACTTACTTGTTGGTAATACTGATATAAATGATTAATAAGATGATGATACGGAAAAAAAACAGCAAGAAGAGGCTTCTTTTAGGTCAACAACAGCTCACAGAGGTGTGCCATAAAGCAAACTGAAAAACCAGTGAGTGAGAAAACAATAAACCTTTTTGGATTAATGATTGCATCATCTGTTGTCACGTAAGATTATCATAATTACTTAATTGATGCTTTTACGTGACTACCAACCCCAATATGGTTAAGAATAAAAGGAGTAACATCTGTAAATCTTCTTTTATTCCAAAATAATCATTTATTTCTCAAAGTTATCAATTTTATTGCCAATTTCATCACATGTTTTAATTACTGTGAATTTTTGAAGATTCAGTGTTTCATGTAGAATGGTCAAAAATGGACTGTAAGTAAAACTTTGAATTTTACTAGTAAAACCATAATTCTTTTTGGTTTTACTATAGATAATACAGTTCTCCATTGGTCCTGAAGGTTTCAGAAAGATTCATTAAGAATTGTATTTTTAATGAATTTTTGAAGTTTTTACCTCATTTCTACGTAGAATTGCAAATATCAGTGTTTCACTGGTTGCTATGATGTAAATCAATGGATACAAGTCCAAAAAGGGTTTTAATTACTCTTTTGGGGTTTATCCATGGAAAGTCATTAAGAATTGACGTGGTTACAGGAGTCTAAGTAGCTCTTTACCTCCTTGGCATGTCCAAATAGCAGGTTATTTGCTATTTTCTTAAGATTTACAGTAGTTGTGACATGGTAACCAAGTTCCCAAAGAGGTTTAGTTTACCAATTGGGTCAAGATCAGCCATGGAACCAAGCTTTGGAGCTATCCATGCCTCTGAGTCCTCAGAAGTTGGGTACCCTGGCTCTCTTTGATGTCTTTTGTCCCCCTTGCCTATTTTTTACGTCAAAATAGTAATTTAAGCTTAAAGTGAGATATCCACTATGGGTTTACCAAAGGTCCATGTAAGAATACCATTATATTAAGTGCTCAAAACATGCATAACACTATTTTTAGTGTATATGTAACATGGGATTTCTCACTTTCCCATTATTTTGGCATAAAATCAAGAAAAACAAGAATTTTCATGGATCTTTTATGTGGTATTAATGATGTGGTGTTGAAGTATTTTCCGTATTACCACCTCAAAGAGTTAATTTGAGCTTATTTGCTCTATGGAGCTACCCTAGGTGAACTTTTGTGTAGAATCCAAATCTGGCCTTAAATTCATGGATTTACTTACTCAATAAAAAGTTATTCATCTTTTCTGAAATCAAAAATGATGAATTTTGAATATATGCATGATTTATGAGTTATGTATAATTCAAAATTTCTTTTTAAGATAATTGTGGCCTATTTGGGTATGTAAAATATACCTCAAGGCTCACAGCAGTGCTCTAAACATGGGGGTACTGTCACATGGTGGAATGTGATCAACAACTTTCCAGTATTAATTTGTCTTTCAACAGGCTTAATAGCCTTTTTGGAAAGAGTTCCCTTTGCTGAAATCTGACAGACAGCATTGTGACAGGTTGGTTCCAGGTCTTCTTGAAATTTAACATTGTCAATATTCCCCTAAATAGTCCAAAGTTAACTTTGGCTTTGATATAATGAAACCTCCTCCCAGAATCTTTATGTGACAAAAAATAAAATATTCAGTAATGCTACAAATTTCAATCAAGCAAAACCACACAAAGGACTGTTTCTCAAGGTCTAAGTGGATTATGCTTTCATGAAAGCATAATTGAGATTCACTGGATCATTTTTGGATGTGTAACAGCCCAGAGAAGGATGAAATTCATGGGAATATTGGTTATTTAAGGTTGATCACCCATTGGACTTTATAGGTGATTTGGAACAATTGCTGTTAAAATTCCCAAAATGGAAGATTTTATGGCAAGCCTTCTTGATATTAACCATCCTTAAAATGTCCCTGAAGCATCCAAAATATATTTTAAATATGTTAAATTACACAAATTCTTACTAGACTCTTTATTTAACAAAAAAACAAAAATTTAGCCATCCTTAAAACTTAAGTCAAATGAACATGCACAAAAGACTATTTGAATTCCTACAGCTCTAAGTGAGTCTCTGGAGTATTCAGAGACCCCAAAAAGACTAGAAAATGGCTAAGATTCAGGGTCAAGCGGGATATTTTCAGTTGAATGTCCATTGGAGCTTATGCATCATTGGGTCAAATTCCTGTATAAACTACCAACATGAATTTCTTCATTGAAATCTACCTTCAGCTGAAGAATTATCAAAGTTTGACAAGAAATTCCCATGGATAATTAGATTTGGGATATTATACAATTACCAAACATAATCTATATATAGCAAAAAATCATAAATTTACCTGTTCCACAAAGTCAATTCACATTAACCCACAGAAAACAGAATTCCTATGTGTTAAACTGGATTAAGTTACGTACATGTGTAATTTGCATTCTCTGGGCCATATAAAGAAATCTGCAATTTTCTAAAAATGTTGATACTCATGGAAATATTGGCTGCTTACCATTGAATTCAAATTTTACTTTGAGTGTGATGATGTAGAATATCTGCCAAACACCCCACATAAAATTTTGAAATGAAGCCCTTGTGAGATAACTAATTTTACTGAGTTTATAGGAGTACAATGGAGCCAAAAACCTTAAAGAGAACTTGTTTTTTTGGTAAAATTCCTCATACTGTCTAGTTTCAATAAATATCAGTTTATCCAGAAATAAGGATATGCCATTTTTGCATATATATATATATTCTTATGGTGAGTAATATTGAATCATGAATACAATAAAATCCCACATGATTTACATATCCCTAAGATGTGTAATATTGTATATGCAGTGTTTATTTGTGCTTATATTGAAAATATGTCCATGAATTCATCTATCCTTCCTTGGAAGCAAATTATTTTATCAGTAATGAATATCTGACAAAAAAATTAATTTCTTAGTGATTTATCTCAGAAAGGAAAGTGATTCCCAAGTGATTCTCTAGCACTGTGAAAGTGTGACTCTGATTAACTTCACAGAAAGTGACACCATTTTTACCTGGTGTATTAGGCATTCACCATCAATTTATCTTCTAATGTGATGAAACTTCAGCTTATTCCTTAATAGTTAAATAATATTTGGAAAATAAAATAATAAATGAAAAGAGTACTTATATTAAACTTAGTGCTCTCCATAATTGTCCTGCCAATATTCAATTTATTTCATATTTTCCATTTTCACACACCAAATAGAGATGTAATATTGAGTAAGTTCCAAGTATATTCCTTCCAATAGTTGACTATTCAATTTATTACTTAATTCAAGAAGTATTTATTCTCAGAGACAACTAGAACAATGAAGGTCAATATTCTTAAATATCATATTAATAGATATAATCCAAAATAATGAAATTTGATTCAATATTTTGGCATAGTATTGAAATTTATTCTTGATAAGTATCCCCCAATCTTTTTCATTTGAATTAAGTTCAATCAGAAACAGAAGATATTTCTCATGGAAACATTTACTATAATCAATATTTATCCATAGAATAATGTTATAATTGTGAATAAGATCTGTGTCAACACATATTTTTGTAATAATTTGATTTTCAAAATGGAAATCAAAATTAATCTTCTGAAAGTTCCTAAGAACAAAATCCTAAATCCTGTTTGCTTTGAAATTGGCAAGAATTCATAAGTTCAATTTTAAAGTATAATATCTTCATTTTTATTCCATAATTTTCTTCAGTAAAGGAGAATGTTTTCTCCTTTAATTGATTCATAATGAATATTTATTTGTCTCAACAACTTTTGCTTCAAATAGAAGCTTTATATTTGTTAGCAAGTGTCAAGGTCCGCAAGACAATAACTCCGAGTATTTTATTTACGACTTGAAGAACTTTCTAAAAAAAAGATAATTTCAAAAACTTGAATCTCTATCTATCAATTTACAAACTGAGTTATGAACTAACTTCATCATGTATATTAAATTATATCTCTATGATTATCCTTTTTATTCCAATATTTTCTCAATGATTATTACCAAATATTGAGGAAGGAGCTCCCAGAAATATATAATCAAGAAATTATCTTAGCTCTTTTTTCTCATAAGTTTCCGTCTATGAGACCTTTGGGTGGGAGAAATTTGACCTAAATTAGCCTTAATAAAGAATCCTAATTCTAAAAATAAATACTCCATTCAAATTAATTAGACTATATTTTAGAATAGCGCTTAGAGAACTAGGATGTTATAAAGCCTTATTATAGGTATTTTAGAAATTTGTTTGAAATACCTCTTGAGAAATTTGTAGGAAATTCAAATAATAATTTTGATGAGTTTTAGTATGTGTTTGTTATAGAAAAAATCAAATTTCTTCTTCCACTTAGTTATTTTGACAGGGAAAATACTTCTGGCAAGAGGTGATGTTAAATAAGAACGTCTTTTATCATATGATCCGAAAAACCAATCTTTTACCCCTTTTTTCGTATGACAAGGCAATAAAATTTAGCTTCATCAGTTTACAATGATCTGGATGTTACGAGAAACTGCTTCTGCTGCCTTTTTAATTTGTTGCTCAACCATTTTTCGTTAGTTTATGAAAGAAATTTGAATTCTCTAACTCTCATGTAACAAATTTTTGGTATAAATCGTGCGAGAATCCTTCAGAACAAAGAATTTGTTTCTTTCATCATGATGTAGTTCTACAGGTCATCTTTCCTTGGCCAATTAATTCGAACTAATTGATAGGAGGTTCTCATTTGCCACCAAACCCCGCGCGCTATCCATCGGGTATCCCCGGCTCAGATGGGTAAGGGTTCGCATTTTCCACCGCCACTTGGCCCTCGCCTCCCTCCCACCCTCCCGGCTAGAGTGAAAGCTGCTCATGAAGCTTGCTGCAAAATCAAATCGATGCATTGTATCAGTTCCAGACAAAAGAAAGGGTATCCACTTATGGAGCTCAATTGAGGCTTCTGACGATAATAGATTCTTTGTATAGCCTCAAGGCAAGCTGTGTTTTGAGCTTTCTATTCTTATAGTAGTGGTTAGTATCCACGAGCTTCTGGAATGAGAAATCTCAAAATTGTTAGGCATAAAGCCAGTCCTTATCTTCTTGATGTTATGAGTAATTTATTCCGCATTCGGAAGTAGCGCCTTCCCTGTTTTTATTTTTTACCTTATCAGCTTATCCAAGTATCCAAGTAAGCATTGGGAGCTATCTCAAGAAACGTGACAGGAGGACTTTCATATTACGCCCATCTCGATTGAATGAGCTTTTTATCTGATAGAACCAATCAGAAGAGGTGGTATAAATGTCTTGATTAGTTCTCATTTGACCTTTTGCTTTCTATCATGAACTGGCTTCATCTAACTTCAGGATGTCACCACGAGGTAGATGAGGTTGAGCAAAATATATGGTTGGCTGTTTCGGAGACCAGAAGCTGTGGAAGCTTGTATTTGCTAATGAAAATAAGTTGTCTAGCATCAGCCATTTCGCCTTCGACACATCACTATGTCTCAAGATCGTCATTTTCATGAGGTGTATACTTTGGACCTATATTTGCTTCTAGTTGACGTCCGATTAGAGCAATGAATCTGCATTTCATGTGTGGCCGCTATCTGTACTTGGGTCTATTTCATGTTTTCGGCTTTTATTCATCGAATTTTTGATAGTTTGAGGAAAATAATTTCGACCTGATTGGGCAATTAGAAATACCCAGTGGGGATTATGGATACATGCCTGGACTTTTGTATGCTCATGCGATGTTTTCCAAGGCATCACTATTTTTACTCAGTAGGAAAGTGACTAATGAACCTTACGTAGTCCTTTTTATTTCAGCACCTGTCAAAAATTGATTGTCTACCTCTCTGGGCAAGGTAAACATGACGCATGACCTGCTTTACTCATAAATGAGAAAATTAATACATTGCTAAGGTAGAATATGTACAGGACAATGCGCCGAGGTTTGTTAGGTACCCCCAGGGTTATCAAGAACGCGACTCATCTTACAACGTCATAGGGTGAGAAAACATAGCCGCCATGTTTAAAAAACTGCATACTGTAGTAAGCATTCAAGAAAAATATTTATTAAAGAGAAAGCACAAATAAAAAAAAGAGAAGAATCTTTCAATCGTTAAAATAGGGAAAGGTGTCTAAAATTGCATATTTTGAGGCAAGGCTACTAAAAAATTGAATCACCTTTGGCATCAAATCGAAAATCACTTGATGTAAAAACAAACCTATCGTTTGAGGCCTTCAAGCACTCAAACTTTTGAAATAAGTCTTTCCAGTTTCTACAGCTGTATTGCACATTGGCCTATATCACCACCGGTCACTTGGTCAAGTACTGAGAATAAGCTCTCGAATTCTTTCTCTCCCAAAACTCATCACCCTAATTTCCGATTATGCAGCAGAATGTAAAACTCATTGATGTGATATCTCGATGAAATAAGCTAATTAGACTTTTTAGATTTGCGACGGAGGGCCTGAAATGAGTTTCTTTCCAGAGTAAAAGGCCTTCCTCAGTGATGTGAGCCCTAAATTCTATAGATTAGATCAGATTCATTTCTTTCACATCACCTAGCAATTCCTATTCTCCTTTCTCCTATTGCACTGAGAACTCATTAGATCAATATGGAACATGAGTCTTCTCATGATGATTCAAGCGAGACTCAGTTTGAACTAGATCTTCCGTACTTTCTTGAGTTCCTTCATCATTACAACTTATTCATGGATCATTACGATTCAATTCTAAGAAATATAAACGAGGGGGCGCCTGTTGAATTCTCAGCGCCAACCACTCAGGGATCCCGGGAAAACAATCATCCATGTGGAAATTCGGAATACCTGCCTCCTTACAACGAGGGTATGTTTAATTATAAACAGGTTTAAAAACTATGTTAACTTTTGAAATATAATTAAACTACTTTAAGTGGCTTTCAGCAAGCTTTAACTCAAGCAAACCAGTACCTGAACTTTGGCATTATTTCATCTCTCGTTTAATATTTTCTAGGCTCGACAAGCTTGACTTCTCACGGAATTCACCCAAGCTCCCTCGAGGTGTACAACGAGGGCCCTTCGATGCAAGCCGCGACAAGTTATGACGTACCGCGAGGGTCCACGGGGCTTGCGAGGATCGCCGAAGGCACATCAGCCAATATAAATGACTATAGAAAGTTGAATTCAATTTATAAAAGGCTTGGTATAGCTGCTAACAAAGCTTTCTTTAGGTGACCGTCCACGCAATGCGAAACGAAGGTCTAAAAAATTATTTTTTTGCGCTGAATGTGGTGGAAAAGTGTTTACAAGATCCGACAATTACCAACGCCATCTAAGAACCCATCTCCCTTTAAATGAGAGAGAGAAATGTAAGCATATCTACAAATATTTCATAATACTGGTACAATTTAACTACGCATATAGAGAGATTAGTAACTTCTTTGAGGACATGTTATGAGATTACTGTGAGGTTCCTGGCTGCAACAACTACTACTTATCTGCACAAGAGCTCAAAAGGCATCAAAATCATGCCCACGGAACGACCAGCCGAGCTCCGGAAACAGAGGGTCCGAACAAAACAGCGGGAGAAGGCTCACAAGCATCTACGCAAAAGAAGGCTTAAGCTTTGGGTGCAACTTAAGCTTACACAAACAAGCTCCGGAAACAGTGGCTCTGAGTACGATTTAACTAAACGTATAGACAGGTGAGTAACTTTTGTAAGGACTTTCTATGAGATTACTATGAGGCGCCTGGCTGCGATAACCACTACCTATCTGCACAAGAGCTCAAAAGGCATCAATTCAATGTCCACCGAATGACCAGGCGAGCTCCGGAAACAAAAGGTCCGAACGAAACAGCGGGAGAAGGCTCACAGGCGTCTACGCAAAAGAAGGCTTAGGCTTTGGGTGCAACTTAAGCTTACACAAACAAGCTCCGAAAGCAGCACATCTGAGTACTATTTAGCTACACGTATAGGCAGGTGAGTGACTTCTGTAAGGACTTTTTATGAGATTACTATGAGGCTCCTGGCTGCAAAAACCACTGCCTATCTGCATAAGAGCTCAAAAGGCATCAATTCAATGTCCACGGAATGACCAGGCGAGCTCCGGAAACAGAGGGTGCGAACGAAAGAACAGGCGAAGTATCAAAGGAATCCAAAGAGGCATCTCCGGAACCGCAGGCTTAGGCTTTGATTGCAACTTAAGCTTACACAGGAAAGCCCCGGAAACAGTGGATCTGAACGAAAGCGCCGGGAAACGCTCACAGGTATCCGAAGAGGCATCTTCGGAAAGAAAGGCTTAGGCTTAAGCTAAACATATTGGAAAATGCAATAAACTGCTAGCTTCGGAAATATGAAGAAATCGCCTATCTTGTTTAATTTTTTAACTTCCAAGCTGCCATTCATCAGTGAGTCAGGCTAAGACCAAGAGGTGAGCGATGGAAAAATTTATGCCCAATAAAATTTTTATCTTTCATACTGAATAATCATGATTTTTTAGTAAAATGTTTATTTAAGGAAATTTGGTATTTTATTCGCATTTTTCAAAACAATAGAGGTAAAGAATGATGAATTATCTAATATATTTTTCGACCTCTAACTTACATACTGTTGAGATTCGTGGTAAACTACTAAGTGTAGTAGTTAAGATTGAGTGTTCCTTTAATTAGTGATCAATGCATCCGTCTGAGAACGTCAAATGATTGATCATGGGCGTTTTTTTATCTAACGGCTGCTGTCAATGCAGCAGCCATCTATTTTGTTGTATTTCTATCGTATTATTAATAAGCTTCCCATGAGGGGATACTCCTATCCAAGAAAACATTTTTATTTCCTTTTACATTCTTTCTCTTACTAAAATCTTAGCTCCTACGTAATTACTTGTGCCTGTGTGTTATTTTTAGGGTTACTCTGCGTTATCTTACTCTTACTTTAGTTATTAATTTTGTTCTATCCTTTAGTTTATTCGTTGAATTTATAACAGATTTACAGTCTCGAAACAACATATAAATAAATCAATAATCAACGATTAAAGGATAGGACCATAACAATGGCATCAGAAGGAGACAATGAAAATAGACAACGAGCTCTTCCCACTCTCTCTGAAAATAACTATCCTGAATGGAGAACGAGGGTCGTTATGCTTCTTAAACATAAAAAACTTTACCAGCACTATGTCGATGCCACACTTCCACAATTGGAAGGTGATTCTAGACCAACGGCTGCAGAAAATAAAACCATTGATGCTAGTGTAGAAAAATGCAATCTAATTTCAGGCACCTTAGACTCTACCACCTTTACTGAAATATTCGATGACGATGAGACTACGGACAATGCAAATCTGCTTTGGAATAAGATAACCAAATGCGTTGCCTCATCTACTTTTAATAATCAAGCCAGAATCTGGATGAGATTCTGTTGAATCACATACAAAGGCAGTCTACAAACATTCATCTCAGAAATTAGGCAATGTCTCAATGAAGTAATAAGCCTCAAGTGAAGGTTGGTGCGCCAACATTAGCCTTCACTATTCTAACAAAGTTACCTGAAGAATATCACAACATAGTTGAGAAAGTAGCCTCAAACACAGACACACTAGGCAACCCTAATGCCATCCTAAATTTGCTACATGATGTAGCTGTCAGGTTGAGTCTATGAAGAGGTGATAATAACAATATTTACAACATAAAATATAACTGTGACATGGATAATAATTATAAAAAAGGTTTTAATTAGAATATAAGGGCTTTACTAAATGTTTTTTAGTTGTGGTGAGCACTGTTGAAAGCCCTGGGTGCAGCTTTACCAATTGGGTTGTTATAATAAAGACTACAATACTGAAGATTAGAAGTATACCTGATTATTTTCCAAGAGTATAACTGTTTTTGACAGTTGTACTATGTAGGAATTCAAGAGCAGGATGAGGAAACCTTTTCTGGTGGAGAAAAGGCCCCTTTTTATCCTAAACTTGGGTGAAAAGGTCTTCTAGACGATTCCAGGTAGAGAAAGTGAAGATTTTTCACTTCAAAGGACTGGCTTGTGGTTTTCAGAAGGCCTGTATAGCCAGTGATGTGGTTTTGAAACCACATCTGGGCAGTTTTCAGCAATACATGGTGAAAATTTTCATCTGGGGACCACATAGCTCTCTTCTGACATTTATTATGCATAGAATGCTGTACAGAACCTGTACAGGACCCCAGTTGTAAGGTTTGACTATGAAAAAATAAGTAAAAATTACTAATATTTTACTTATTGTATTATGAATGTCCTTATAAATGAAGTAAATAAGATAAAAATAATTATAATAATAAAGAATTATTATAGTTATGGCATAAAATAATTATATTATTAAATAAATATATTAATATAAAATAATTAATATATTTAAAAGCACTTTATTATTGTTACCAACAAATAATAAAGGCATAAAAAATTGTTTTTTATTGATAAAAAACAATTAATAACAATAATATTACCAATATTAAAGTTATAAATTAATATAAATACTATTTATATCAATTATAGAATTATTAAAAGTAATAATAGAGAAAACATTATTATAATAAGAGAAATAACCTACTCTTGATACTTAATATAATAATTTTGAATAATTTTACGCCTAGAAATGTAAATACAACTTATTTAAATTGTAGTTACAATAAAATTTAAGAGGAATTACAAATTTTCTTGGTTTTACGTGGAATTGAGGTTTTTAAGATAAATTTAAACAAAACAATTAAATAATTGTAATAATCACGTCAAAGATGAAGATTATTATAATATCATCTTTGGTCTTTAATAATATAATAGTTTTTATATATAAAGAATAAAGAAATTACCTTTTTATTTAATGATTTAATGTTTTGTAAGCGTCTGAGGGGAAAACAGAGTAAAAAGAGCTCTATTTATAGTCAATACCCCCCTCCTAGAGTCTAACAGGCGTCTAGTAGACGTGCACTGATCATATCCACTGGAATTGATCAATATTTTAAGGTTTGGTGATGATTACATCATGATCAAACCATCTTATCTCATTATTACTCCATTATTTAGATTTATCACTATAACTCTAAGTTTGATGACATCAAGGCTTGGCAGAACTGCAAAATTGGTGGATTTTATTAGTTTTAATCATAAACTAACAGTATTCACCAATTTTATCACTCATATGACTGTTGAACTTAATTTAAGGTTACAGTGAGTGAGCATAAATGATCAAATTAAGCTCAAACTTTTATCCTTAATAGCTTTTAAGTTTTACATGCTACAGCAATTCAGGGAGTGAATTCTAATAGCTTGGAATAACCTCATTATGCTGTAAAGAGCATTTTATTACATCATCAAAACTCTATTTTTGATGATTCTTCTTGTAACTCATCTTTTCTGTTGAAATTTAATATTTTAAACTTCAAACCATTACTTCAAGGGGTTATACCTTGAATATTATAATACAAAATACATAATTCTTCACAAATGAACTAGTAGAATCCAACTGTCCATTTTCTTTAAGTTTGGACCACTTTCACAACAAAGTGGTCAACAGCTCTATTGATTTTAATCAATAATCCCTTACAGGTTGTAACCTTGTTTATAACTTGTGTAATAAATATCATTTCTGTATTCCTACAGTAATTACATGATGACGTTATTTTTGGTTCATCACTCTATCATGCATATTTCAAAAGATATTAGCCAAAATCCTTGAATATATGCGTTGACCAAAAAAGTGCATATATTCAGCTTAACTCCTTAAGTATTGACTTTGGAGATTAGCTTCTTAATTGTTTTATGTGTGGATGTTTATGGGGAATCCAATGGTACCATTTATTTCACATGTTGCTTCATTGGTATTTGAGATAATTAAGGATTTATGTTTTTTATAAGGTATTATTACTTATAACTCATTAAATATTGACTTTACAATTATTCCATAAAAATGGCATATGTGTATTTTACCATGGGGAACTCAATGGTATGAGTTATTTCACATTTTTATTCATTGGGTTTTAAGTTAAACCAAGTTTTATGCCAATTTATGGCATTTTTGTAGTTTTAAGGTAATTATTTTTAATGTATAATTATTTTAAATATTTCCTGTGGCCTTTTTGGGTATGTGGTCATATCTCAAAGGTTCAGGCCAGTATTGGCCAAGCTGAGAGGTATTGAACTATAAACAAGCTTCTTTGTCTGTTTGACACCTCATAATGGAAGTTTGGGAACATTGTCTCACAGTGAGGCTGTATTGGTTGGTCACAGGGGCTCTTATGGAAGAAAGAGTGGCCTGGAACTCAGGAATCAAGAACTTACTTGGAGGGCTCCAAAGCATATAAGAAATAATAATGATGAAATTTCTTGAAAGAAGAATAAGGGGAGAGACAAGTATGCCAAAGATAAGAAGCCAACCAAGTGAATCCTCAATTCACTGTTTCAACCTGCCAAAAAAGGAAATGGAATTAGCAAAGGATATGACCACCAATATCCACTGACAGGCAAGGAAGAAGAAGAGAAAAGGTGCTGAATGACTGACTTAAGATTATCAGTATTAAATTTCATAAAGTAAAAGAAAATAAAGATAAAATAAATCCAGTATATTAATTAACTGGTGAAAAAGTCCCCAGGTGCTGGAAGGTGGCCAGTATATGTGAAAAGTTGAAAGACTGATCCTGGAAGGTGAGTCACCGGCTGTATTGTCTGAATTGGGTCAATACAAATCTGGCCATCTAGAAATTTGAACTGTGTGAATGAATTCCCACAGTGGAATATGAAATGGCCCAATCCGGCCAAGTACATACAGGTTGATTAATTGCCACCTGTATGGACCAATTGAGTTGTACAAGGAGTATTTAAATACTTGATGCCTTGACAACTTATTGAAAGAATTTATAACCTCTGAGACTGGTCCCTTGGAATAATCCTGAATGAATTGCCAACCCAACTCCTGCAGGGCGAGGTGATTGGGATCCTTGAATGGTCTTCTGATTGCCACCATGAATTTCCAGACTGATGAGTTAAGAAGTCCTCCTTTGAAATGGGCATTGAATTTTGGGACCTTCATTTGGAAAGATGGGATTTGGTCCTGAAAACGTCACCATTGAATTGCTGAGCAAAGATGGTGCATAATGGTATATAATACCATATATGCAGCCTCCTGCAACCTTGAGTACAGGGTGCATGGAGGAGTGGAAGAATTCCCCTTAAGGTGAGGGGAAAGCTTGAGCTGAGCTGATCTGGTGGTTATTGGCCAAAATTGGGTCCTGAGGGTCTTTATGGCCATTTGGGGCCAAAATTGGCTCAGGTGCGCCCAATTGTGGTTTGGGACCCACGTGGCCTTGGGGACTAATGGGCTGCCCCCTTTGTCCCCTTTTGGCCTCATTGGATTAGGCCAAAAGGGGCCTAATTGGCACATGGACCATAGAGGCCGTAGGGGGCCTAAATGGCCCAAAAAGACCATTTAGGCCCTAGACGCCCTAGTGAAAAGGGGTGGCCCAGAAACACTGATGAGGGATAGGGTGCCCAGACCCCCCAGGCCCAAAAACAAAGATAGAGGCCTGGGGGTTGGGGATATGAGAATTGGCCAGGGAGGCCAATGATGGCAGGATATGGCCTGAGGCCATGAAAGGCCAGGGAAGAGTCATATGGCGAAAATGCCATAGAGCACCAGAGGGGGCCAAATTGGCCAATTGGCCCCAGGTTGGAATTGCCACAACACCAATAGAGGAGGGTCATTCTTTGTGGTTGTGACAGTACCCTCATACCTTGAATGGTGAGCTCCTGAGCACCAAGATAAGGTAGAAGCCTGTTGAGGCTGTTTGGACGGATTGGACGTAGGGATTCCAGGGGTATTTGAATCTTGAAAAGAAAAACTTTGAACTGATAAAAGTGTTGGCATATGAATTGAAGCTGACTTGGTCTTCTCTTGACATTTGGCTTGAAAATGTTAAAGACATGATTTTGGCATTAAGAGCTATAAGAAAATATAAAGAATAAAAAAGTAAAAGAAACAAATATGAAGAAAGAAAAATAAATGAAAAGGGAAAATGAATTTTGAGGGGGAGTCCAATCTTCATCACGGATTTTGATGGTTGATTTTGAAAGTGGCCAAGGACCTGGATAACAGAATTTGATGCCAGGTGCTCACAGAGTGGCTAAGGCAATGTTTTGAAAGATTTTAGACCCCTCAGGGAAGTGCACACCAGGAGGGGAAGTTACTGTTGGTAGTTACCACTCCCGCCAGTGCCATGAATAAGAAACATTTTGATAAATAAATGTGTTGAAAGGATAATATCTTGGGATGGAAAATGAGAAAGGAATGGTCCATTTACCCAAGTTTAAATGGCCATAAATTGGAATTAATGCTGAAAGCCAGGCCAACAGATCTGTGTCCAAATTGCAAAGTGCTCACAGAGTGGCCAAGGTGATGCTTACAACAGAAAAGAGTAGAATACCCCTAAAGGTGCATAACAGGAGTGTGACTTACGTTTAGTAATTCCTCTCCCCACCAAGCACCATAAAAATTCAAGCTTTTGAAGAATTGGGTCCTGGCTTGTCAGGATACAAAGAGTGAAAATCTTTGACAAGTTCAGGACAATTCTTGAGGTTTTCAGCTGGTTCCCATGTGGATCTTTTGGAGTCTTGACTGAAACCTTTCCATTCCACCAGATACCATAACTTTCTTCTCTTGAGCTTTGAATCCAGTATTTGAGAGACTTCCCATTCCTCTTCTTCTTCAATGATGATTGGAGGAGGAGGCTCTTGATGCCAATTTGGGATTGTTGATGTCTTGACTGGTTCCAAAAGTGAAATATGGAAGACTGGGTGGATGGATTCCCATTGAGATGGAAGCTTGAGGTGGTAAGGATGAGTACTGATCTTCTTGAAGGTTGGAAAAGGACCCAATCATCTTTCAGAAATGCTTTTGGTGGGTCTAGTTGATTTGATGTTCTTGCAAGAAAGCCATACCATGTCACCAGGATTGAAAACAGGTGGACTTGCTCTACTTTTATCTGCATACCTCTTAAACCAGTTTATGGCAACTTCAAGTTCTCTCTTGACATCTTGCTGTACTGATTGGATTTTTGTTAATAATTTTCCAGCAGGAGTATATTGAGTGATGTGAACTGAGTCAAATTGTGGATCTCTTCCATAAACAGTGAAAAAAGGCGATTTCTTGGTTGAAGAGTGATCAGAATTATTGTAGGCAAATTCAGCCAGGGGGAGCCAGGTGTTCCAATCATCTTGATGATAACTGACATACATCCAAAGATACTGTTCTAGTATCTGATTTACCCTCTCTGTCTGTCCATCAGTTTCTGGATGGTAAGCAGTTGACAGACCTCTTGAAATCTTGAGCTGCTGACAAAGATTGGTCCGGAAGGAAGAAAAAAAGGGGACCTCTATCACTGACAATGCTTGAAGGAAGGCCATGCTTTGAACAGATATTCTTGATGAATAAATGGGCCAGATCTAGTGAAGTGATTGAAGACATTGCTGGAAAGAAAACCACAATTTTTGAGAATCTGTCCACTATGACAAGGATTGAGTCAAATGAGTTGGACAGTGGAAGTTGAGTGATGAAGTCCATTGAAAGACAAATCCAAGGACCATTTGGAATTGGAAGAGCCTTGAGGAGTCCAAACTTCTTATGATGGATATTCTTGTTTCTTAAACACTGTTGACAGGATGAGACATACTCCTTGATGAATTGAGTCATTCCGGACCAGTGGAAATCCTGCTTGACAAGTTTGAGAGTCTTCTCTTGGCCAGGGTGTCCAGCTAGAGGAGAATCATGACACTTTTGAAGAATTCTGAGTTGAATTGTGGGGTAATTTGGCACCACCACTCAATCTTTGAAGAGAAGAAGTTGGGCAGAGGAATCAAGAGAACAATCCTGAATGGATTTACCTTTTCCCAATTCTTCAAGGACACTTCCGTACTGATAATCTTGCCATAATTTCTTCTTAATTGAGTCAATCAGATTTGAAAAAGATTCCACCTTGAGGGTTGAACGTCATCTTGCTTGATGAGTTGTTGAAAATTCATTGGATTCTTGCTGATGAAATCCTCCCCCCTCTCTGGGTAAATGTTGTCCTGACATGATAAGGCATCCGGAAGAATAGCTAGGCGGCCAGGGCGGTAAGTGATTGAGAAATGGAATTCAGAAAGGAATTCATCCCAGCGGGCTTGACGGAGAGTGAGTACTTTGGAGGACATGAAGTATTGGAGGGAAGAATGATTGGTGAGAACTTCAAAAGGGGAAGAAAGAGACAAAAGAAAAGCCCTCCAGCGCTTGAGAGCCCAGACTATGCCAAGGAGTTCCTTGTCATGAATCTCATAGTTGAGCTCTACTGGGATACGCTTGTGGCTGTCGAATGCAATGGGATGTTTTCCTGAGTCAGAGACCTGACACAGTACAGCACCCAAAGCATAATCGGATGCATTGGTCTCTACAATGGTGGGTAGAGAAGGATTGGAGCGGTGATGAAAGCCTCCTTGAGTTGGTGAAACTGACTAAGAGCTTCCTCATTGAGGGGAAAACTGGAATCTTTCTTGAGGAAACTGGTGAGTGAACTGATCTTCTTTGAATAATTCTTGATGAAACAGCAGTAGAAATTGGCAAAGCCAAGGAAGGATTGAGGAGGTTTGAGGTTTCTTGGAGGTGGCCAATTGAGAATCTGCTGGAATTTTGCTTGGTCCATCTTGCGGCCTTCAGAAGAAACAACACAACCAAGATACTTTACACTAGAAACGGGAAATAGAAACTTGGAAGCCTTAGAAAAAAGATTTTTGGCTCTAAGTCTGGAGAGAACAGTGGACACATGAGTGACATGTTCTTCCTCAGATTTGGAAAAGACCATAATGTCATCCAAATAGACCACAACATAAACATCAAGAAGGCCTTGAAAGATATCATTGACAAGATTCTGAAAAGAGGCAGGAGCATTGGTGAGCCCAAATGGCATAACCAAGTACTCAAAACTGCCATATTTAGTTCTGAAGCATGTCAAATGTTCATCGCCCTCCTTGGTTCTGAGCAGGTTATATGCACCACACAAATCAATCTTGGAGAAGATAGAAGAACCATTGAAAACATTAAGAAGCTGATTCATAGGAGGAACAGGATACTTGTTCTTCCTAGCAACAGCATTGAGTTTGCAGTAATCAACACACAAATGGAGGCCACCATATTTCTTTTTGACAAAGAGGACAGGTGCTCCTGTTGAGGAGGAGCTTGGCCAGATGAAACCTTTCTCTACATTCTCTGAAATGTAGGCCCTGAGTGTATCTGACTCTTGTTTGGATAAAGAGTAGATCACCCCAACTGGAGGTAGAGACCCCTCCAGCTCAATATGATGATCACAGGCGCGGTGAGGAGGAAGTTTTTCTGCTTTCACCTTGGAGAATACATCCAAATATTGGTGATAAGTAGAAGGAAAAACCTTCATCACGGTTTCTACTTCTTCTGGCTCTTCCTCTTCATCCCACAACTCCTCCAATGAGTCATGATATGAGGAAAAAGGAAGGTCCATATTCCCAAAGAAGAGATGATGTGAAGATACAAAATTATCTTGTCCAACATCTTGAATCTCTTTGAATACTTCATCTCCAGATAATGGTAATGACTGAGGGGAATTTATAAAAGGAATATGGACAGAAGATGGAAATGATGGTGTTCTAGAATCACCAACCAGAGCTGCACATGATTTGGCAGAAGAAGAGTCATTATGGAAAGAATTAGAAGGATCAGAATAGTCCTTTTGATCAGCATTAAAGGTGATAAGCCCTTGCCTCCAATCACTAGAAGGATTAAAATTATTTAGAAAGTCAAAGCCCAATATGAGGTCTTCTCCCTTGGGAGTATCAATGACTAAAAAGTCACATTCAAAGCTTGGGAAGGAAGGGAGCTCAACCATATATTTAGTATGGTTAGTCAAAAATAAGGAAGGGGACTCAGAGGAGTCCAAAATGATAAGAGGAATCTTCTTTGGAAGTTCTGACATAGTCAATGAGTACTTGTGAACATACTGCTTTGCAATAAATGAGTGTGTAGCACCAGAATCAATGAGAGTACTGTAAAAAACATCAGAAAGAGAAGAAAAAACAAAAAATTTAAGAGAATTATTGACACCAGTATTCAGAATGCACAATTGTGCTCTGGAAGGAAAACTGTGAAGACCATTGAACACAACATGGTCTCCACTCAGGCTTTTACCTGGCTGGAAAATTGGCCTGACGGTTGGGTAAGCTTGTTTTGAGGTCTTTTTGAAACAAAACTCAAGACTATGCTTCCCACCACAATAGGTACAAAGACCCTCTTTGATTATTCTTTCTTTTTCAGAGCTCATGAGCTTGAAGTCCTTATTCAACAAAGAAGAATGGGGCTTGTCCCTCTTATGAAAATTCTTCTTCTTATGACTTGAACTTGAAGAATTTTGAGGATGAGAAGTACTTGATCTTGGGGCTTCAGGTTTCTTCTCTTGATAGTGATTCTTCTCCTTTTGCCTTTCATGATACCTGGTATCAAGCTCCAGGGTAACGTCCATTAAGTCTTGAAGAGAATCAATTCTTGAAGCATGGGAGGCCAATTGATCCAATATCCTGGATGGCAATCCCTTCTTGAAATGATGAATGAGAGCCCTTTCACCCCAATCTCCAATTCTTGAAACCAAACTCCTGAAATAGGCTATGTATAGTGAAACATGGCCACCTTCCTTCATTCTTAGTGAATCCAATTCTTCTTCAGCTTTTCTGACTTCATTTGGGTCACCAAATAGAGTGAAGAGTTGAGATTCAAATAAAGGCCAAGAATTGAGAAGGTAATTGGAGTCTTGATTGGTGAGATTGGAAAGATAATGCTCAATCCATTTTGCAGCCCTTCCAATGAGAAATGAAGTGGCATAAAGGACATTCTTTCTTTCTTGAGAGACGTTTGCTGGATCATTATGAAAGATTAATTGGCATTACTGAAGGAAGCTTCTGACTTTGAAGGGCTGAGTCCCATCAAAGCATTCTGGTGCCTTAATAGATGGAGTGTTGAAGGCAGGTGGTCTTGATGATCCAGAAGAAGAAGCTGCTTGAAGATTGGCCATAATTTGAGTCATCTGCTGCATAATGGCCAATAAAGATGGTTCAGATTGATGAGAGACAGGCTGAGCAGACTGGGCTAGAGTTGGTCCTCCAGTACTTTGGGATGCCCCCACAGGAGCAGGAACACCTTCAGTACCATAAGACTCTTCCTCTTCCACAGTATCCTCCTCCTCATCATCATCATCTTCACCTTGAACCTTGAGACTGGTTCTTGAAAATCCTGGCAAACCGCCAGCCACTCCTGATAATGAAATTGATCTTCTTGGCCCTCTTCCTTCCTTCCTGGATGTTGCTGCTCCTTCAATGTGGGTCCTCTATCCAATTGGGCCCTCCGTTGAGGAACTGCTGGGGTGCCATCAAGAGGAACTCTTGGAGTTGGAGTAAGAGCAGCTTGAGGTCTGGCCTGAGATTTGGTTTGTCTTGCAGGAGGTGAATGTTCAACGGGCATGATTTCAGGAATGAAAAATTAAAATGAATGAATAGAATCAAAATTTTCTTGAAGTACAGAATCAACAATCAAATCTTGAGGAAATCAATGAATCAATTAAAATCTTCAGGTACGTCAATCAACCAAAATCAAATGAGTCTTGAAGTCAAAATCAATATCAATGAAAATCTTGAAGTCAATAAAATCAATCAATCAAAATTAATAAAAATCAAATCTTTCAGAGAAAATCAATCAGTCAAATGAATTCTTGAGTCAAAATCAATTTATGTCAATTCTTGATGTGAAATTCAGCAAAATCAATGAAAATCTTCAGGTCAGTCAATTTTCTTGAAGTCAATGTCAATTATATCAAATCAGTCAATCAAATCAATTATCAATTGAATTCTTTCTGAAAATCAAAATTCTTGAGGAATAAGTCAAAACAAATCCTGATATGAAGAACATGTCTGTACAATCTGATGAATAATCTGAAAATCAAAATGATAAGAACCCTGGATTAAGGATAAAATGAGATTGATGATTGAGATTAAGATTGAAAGAGATAAACAAAAAATAAGATTTGAGTCAGCTTTCCATTTTCAGAATGAAGAAGAAATGAGATAAAATTGAGAGGTGACGAAGAATCTTTAAATTGATAAGCGTTATAGAGTCATAATTTCTGTTAATGAATGAATGAATAAAATGATGAAGAATGAATGAATAGAATGAAAACAGTTATGAGTTAATTAATATAATTTCACAAGGGCTCTTATGGAAGCAAGAGGGCCTGGCACTCAGGAATCAAGAACTCACTTGGAGGGCTTCAAAGGATATAAAGAATAATAAAGATTGATTTCTTTAAAGAAGAAGAAAGGGAAAAGACAAGTATGCCAAAGATAAAAGAAAAGATAAGAAGCCAAAGGCCAAGAAGCCAACCAAGTGAATCCTCAATTCACTGTTTCAACCTGCCAGAAAAGGGAATGGAATTAGTAAGGGATATGACCACCAATATCCACTGACAGGCAAGGAAGAAAAGAGAAAAGGTGCTGAATGACTGACTTAAGATTATCAGTATTAACCTTAATAAAGTAAAAGAAAATAAAGATAATAGTAAATCCAATATATTAATTTACTGGGGAAAAAGTCCCCAGGTGCTGAAAGGTGGCCAGTATATGTGATAAACTGAAAGACTGATCCTGGAAGGTGGATCACTGGCTGTATTGTCTGAATTGGGCCAATACAGCTCTGGCCATCTTGAAATTGAACTGTGTGATTGAATTCCCACAGTAGAAGATTGAATTGGCCCAATTGGGCCAAGGACATACAGGTTGATTGAATTGACACCTGTATGGACCAATTGAGTTGTCCAAGGAGTATTGAAATACTTGATGCCTTGACAGCTGATTGAAAGATTGTATAACCTCTGAGAATGAGCCTTGGGAAGAATCCTGAATGGAAGTACCAACCCAACTCCTGCAGAGTCAGGTGGTTGGGGTCCTTGAATGATCTTCTGATTGCCGCCATGGATTGCGAGACTGATGAGTTAAAGAATCCTCCTTCAAAATGGGTGTTGGATTGTGGGATTGGGTCCTGAAAACGTCACCATTGAATTGCTGAGCAAAAATGGTGCATAATGGTATATAATACCATATATGCACCACTCCTGCAACCTTGAGTACGGGGTGCATGGAGGAATTAAAAGAATTCCCCTGAAGTTGAGGGGAGTGATTTCTGAGCTGGTCTGGTGGCCTCTGGTGGCTGCCAGAGGCCATGGCCCAAAATGGGTCCTACGGGGTCTATGGCCATGTTGGTGTCCAAAGAGTTTTTTGGCCAAATTTGGGTCCAAGGGGTTGGTGGCCAAAATTGGCTCAGGTAGGCCCAATTGTGGTTTGAGACCCACCTGGCCTTGGGGGCTAGATGGCTGCCCCCTTTGGCCTCATTGGATTAGGCCAAAAGGGGCCTAATTAGCCTATGGACCATGCACTGTAGGAGGCCCAAAAAGGCCACTTAGGCCTAAACCCCCCTAATGAAAGGGGGTGGCCCAGAGCCAAAAATGATGGCTAGGGGGCTCAGAACCCCCTGGAAGACTAAAGGAACTCCCAGGCCCAAAATCAAAGATAAAGTCCTGGGAGTTGGTGATATGGAAATTGGACAAGGAGGCCAATGATGGCAGGATATGGCCTGAGGCCAGAAATGTCCAAGAGCAGGTGTTGTGGCCAAATGGACATAGAGCACCATAGGGGACCAATTGGTCATAAAAGATATGGTGTGGCCAATTGGCCCCAACTTGGTTCCAGGTTAGAATTGCCGCAACACCCATGGAGGAGGGTAAATCTTTGTGGTTGTGACACCAGCCAAGTAAGTCCTCAATCACTGATTCAAACTTCCAGAAAGAACAATGGAATTAGTAAATGATAAAGCCACAAATATCAAAAGGTGGGCAAGGAAAAGGGTGCAAATGACTAACTTTAGACTATCAGTATTTACCATTAAAAAAGATGAGAAAAAACAAACATTAAGATAAATCCAATGAATAAATTGAATGGGGAAAATGTTTTCAGGGGATGAAGAAGTGGCCAGTATATGTGAGGTTCTGACAAAAATCCCAGCTATATAAATGATTGACAGATGTATATACTGTTTTGGGAAATTTACCTTTTCCATATTGTGAAAATAACTGAGTGTATTGAGATATCCACAGTATGGAATTGAATTGACAATAAGGTTTAATGTAACAACCACTACTCAGGGGTAAGGGTACCCACTCAAACACCTCAAATAAGCAATCCACTGTGTGTATCAGCAATCTTCCTTGCTGAAACATGCATACAGTCTGGTGAATCAATACAGCCTGTCAATACCTGTACAGGTTGGAATTACCCAATAAAGTTTGGATACACCATCCTGAAACTGTATGATCACTAACACTACAACTCCTCCTGTACAGATCCTGTAAAGATTGTACAGGACCTGTATTGGCAAGATTCAATTAAATTATGAATCCCTCTCATGAAAACTCTCTGTCTGGATCAGGGCTGGTGATTCTCACATATACCAGCCCCTCTTTCTCTCCCCTGGGAAATTTTCCCCAGTTAATTAATTTAGTTTATTTATTATTTCAGAAATGCTCTTACTCTTATTTTTGGGTATTATATTTATTTGGTATCAATTTAGTCTTTGCATTTCTCTCACCTGTTCAGTATGAAGTGTGGTGGCCATATCATTGTTAACCCTCCTCTTTCTTTCTTACAGGTTGAAACAGTGCACTTGGAATTTTTTGTGGCTAGCTCTTTTATTTCTTACTCTTATTATTTGTTTCTGCTTTTCTTATATTAGTATTTCTTAGCAATCTTACTCTCATTAAACTCTTAAGTATTTTGCCTTGTCTTATCCTTTGAGCCCTCTACAGTGAGTCCCAGTTTACTGAGTGCCAGGCCCTCTTCCCTTAGAAGATCCCCGGTGAAATTGAATTAATTGACTCATATTTGATTCTTTCTTCTCATTAATTTAACTTCATTCCTCTCATTCATCAATTATGACCTCTTTATAATTTTATGATTCTTTGTGATGATGACTTTTCTCTCATCAATTTTCATCTCATTCATTATATTAATATGAAAAATGATTCTTCTCATTTCTTAATCTTTGCTGACCATCTCATTTCATTCTCATTTCTGCCTCAAATCAAATGTCTCTTTTGTTTGCTTATTCAAGTTTTATCAAGAATTTTATTGATTGGTTAATTGATTAGTTGGGATTGATTGGTTTATTGATTCAGAAATTCAGGATGTTGTTTTGATTGGATTGATTAACTGATTTTGGATGCTCAAGATAACTGATTGATATTCAAGAATTGATTTTGATTATTGATTGACTTTGACTCATCAAGATATTGGATTCAGTCCTGAAGATATTGTTTTCACTGATTGGTTCCTCAAGATTTGATTTTATATTGAACACTTTGATTGATTGATTATTGAATTCTTCAAGATTTATTGATATTTGATTGATTATTGATATTGACTTAATTGATTGATTATTGAGTTCATCAAGATTTATTTATATTTGAGTGATGGTTGATATTGAATTAATTGATTGATTGAATGAATGAATTTGATTTCACCTCAAGACTGTTTATTGATTCCTCAATATCATCAAGTTTTTATTGACTATTGATTTGGCCAAGCTTTGATTCCTTATTCTCAAGTATCATCAATTTTTCATTTTTTATTTCTCAATAATTCCAGTTCAGCATAGCCCTCCAGCCAAGAATAGTATATCTCAAAGAAATACAGCTTTTCTCACTCCTACAGCAAGGGTTCCTCTTGACCGCACCCCATCAGCTCATCAACTGAGTGCAAATTTTGACAGAGCACCACCAATGGAAGGGGCAGCACCCTCCAGAAGAGGGGGAATGAAATCAAGAATATCAAGATCTTTCTCTGGCCTTTTGGGTGGCTACCCTGGCATATCTGAAGGGGCAAGAGCAAGACTAGGAGAAGTTGAAGATAAAGAGGGGGAGGAGTCTGTGGAAGAGGAAGATTCTGGGGAAACTGGAGGGGAATATGCTTTCTCCAATTCTCCAGAGGTACCCTAGGGCTCTAATCTAGCCCCTACTAAACAACCTCTTGTCTCTCAATCTGATCCAAGTCTCTTCAAGATAATGGAGCAAATGGCTACTATCATGGGACAAATCTCTCAAGCAGCTGCCCCCAGTTACAATTCCAAAGATCCTGAATTCAAGACTCCATCAATGAAATCACCTGATCCTTTTTATGGTACTAAAGCCCATAAATTGATAGGATTTATTCAATACTGTCAATTTATTTTCCATAATAATCCAACAAATTTCTTCTCTGACAGGAATAAAGCTATGTACTCAATTTCCTTTCTCACTGGTAGAGCTGGCAAATGGATTGAACCCTAAATTTCAAATATTTTCAATGAAGATCCTTCCTACCTCCTCAATAATTGGCAGTTATTTGAAACCCAATTTTTCACCCTTTTGGTGACCCCAATGAAGTTAGGAAAGCTGAACAGGAGCTGGACAGTTTGAGGATGAAGGAAAGTTGTCATGTATCCTTGTACATTGCTGATTCTAGAAGTTTAATGTAAAGAATTGGATATTGGGGACAAAGGCTTACATTCATTTTTATGGAAGACGATTGGAATAAAGACCTTTGGACCAGTTGGATTCCTACCCTGGTACCTTTGATACTCTTCAAGAACTCATTGACATTACCCTGGAATTAGCACCAGATACCATGAGAGACAGAAGGAGAAGGGTATTAATCAAGAAAAGAAGCCTCCTGTTACTGGATCCAATTATTCAACGCCTCCTCAAGACTCATCTTCAAAAAGACCTCAACATAAGATGAACAAGAAGGGAAAACAATTTCAAGTTTCAAAGGATAAGCCCCATTCTGATATGCTTAATAAGGACAATAAATTAATTGGTTATGAAAATGAGAGGAGGATCAAAGAAGGGCTGTGTACTTATTGTGGTGGAAAGCACCCAATTGAGAAATGCTTCAAGAGACCTCAGAACAAGCCTGGGTCATCAAGAGGCTTCCCTAGCAAGCAAGGAAAAGCCTTAGTGGGGATCATGATGTGTTCAATGGTTCTCACTTATTTCCTTCAAGAGCACAACTGTGCAATCTGAATACTAGCTTTAAGAAATCTTTAAATTTTTCTTATTTTTTCTTCTGTCTCTAATATTTTTTATAGTATTCTCATTGATTCTTGTGCTAAAAACTCCTTTATTGCAAAGGATTTTGTTCTAAAGTACTCATAGACTATGTCAGAGCTCCCTGAAAAGAGGAATCTTTTCATTCTGGATGCAAATGAATCTCCTGCCTTGTTCATCACCCATTATACCAAGTGGGTAGTTGACTTGCCTTCTTTCCCAAGCTTTTAATGAGACTTTTTTATCATAGATTCACCCAAGGGAGAAGACCTGATATTGGGCTATGATTTCCTCCACAATTTTAATCCTATTATTTATTGAAAAATGGATTTACCACCTATTATTATAGTCATAAGGATTCTACTGGTATTAAATATTCTGCTCATAATGCCTTGGCCACTGCTGTCAACAGTGTTGCTATGGTTAGTGAGCTCAATACACCTTCCCTTCCTTCTTCTGTTCATATCCCTTCCATCATGCCATCTCAGTCATTACTTAAATCAAGAGATGAGGTCTTCAAAGAGATAAAAGATGTTTGAGAAGATGTTGCTATGTCTTCAATCTATCTCTTTCAATGGGATATGGACCTTCTTCTTTTATCTTTTCATGCCTCCCTGGAGTAGCAGTGGGATGAGGAGGAAGAGCCAGAAGAAATTTAAACTGTGTTGAAGGTAGTCCCTCCTGCTTATAACCAATATTTGGATGTATTCTCCAAGGTTAAATCAGAGAAACTTCCTCCACATTGCACCCGTGATCATCATATTGAACTGGAGGGTCTTCTACCTCCAGTTGGTGTTATCTACTCACTATCAAATCAACAGTCGGAAACAATGTGGGGCTACATTTAAGAGAATTTAGAGAAAGGTTTCATAAGGCCAAGCTCCTCCTCAACAGGAGCACCTGTCCTTTTTGTAAAGAAAAAGGATGGAGGTCTTTGTTTGTGTGTTGACTAATGCAAACTCAATGCTGTCACTAGGAAGAACAGGTATCCTGTTCCTCCTACGAACCACCTTCTACCATATTAAGTGGTGCCACTATCTTTGCCAAGATAGATCTGCATGGTTCATATAATCTCCTGAGAATCAAAGAGGGGGATGAGCACTTAACTGCATTTAGAACCAAATGTGGTAGTTATGAGTATTTGGTTATGCCATTTGGCCTTACAAATTCTCCTGCTTCTTTCCAGAATCTTGTGAATGATATATTTGCAGATTTTTTGGATATTTTTGTTGTAGTTTATCTAGATGATATTATGGTCTTTCCCAGATCTGAGGAGGAACATGTCAAACATGTGTCCTCTGTCCTTCAAAGACTGAGACAATAATTTGTTTGCCAAAGCCTCCAAGTGTGTATCCCCTGCCTCAAGTGTGGAATACTTGGGCTATGTTGTTTTAAGTGATGGCCTCAAGATGGATTCTTCAAAATTTCAGCAAATACTCAATTTGTCCCAGGCCAAGAGCATCAAAGATCTTCAATCTTTCCTTGGCTTTGCCAATTTCTATTGTGGTTTCATTAAAAATTACTCTAAAAAAATCACTGCTCTCACTTCCCTTCTCGAAAAAGACTCTCCTTTTATCTTCAATGAGAAAGCTCTCAGTCAGTTTCAAATGCTCAAAAAAGCATTCACCACGGCTCCTATCCTTTCTCATTTCAATCCTTCTCTACCAGCTATCGTAGAGACTGATGCTTCTTATTATGCCTTGGGTGCTGTACTGAGTCAGGTGAATGACTCAGGAAAGAATCCCATTGCATTTGATAGTTGCAAGCTTCTCCCAGCTGAGCCTAACTATGAAATTCATGAGAAGGAACTTCTTGTCATAGGTTGGGCCCTCAAGCACTGAAGAGCTTTCCTTCTTTCTCATTCCAATCCTTTTGAGGTCTTGACAGACCACTCTTCTCTTCAGTATTTCATATCTTCCAAAGTTCTTACTTGCTTTCAGGCCCGTTGGGCTGAATTTCTCTCTGAGTTTAGTTTCACTATTATTTACTGCCCGGGAAGGCTGGCCACTCTACCAGATGCCTTGTCACGTTGGGATGACATGTACCCAGAGAGGGGTTTTTTTTCTTATATTAGTATTTCTTAGCAATCTTATTCTCATTGCAATTCTAAGTGTTTTGCCTTATGTTATCTTTGAGCCCTCTGAAGTAGGTTCAAGGCCCTCTTCACTTAGAAGAGCTACTGTGACATTAAATTGATTGACTCATATTTGCTTCTTTCTTGGGTGGACTTCATCAGCAAGAATCCTGGAAATTTTCATCATATAATCAAGCAATATAGAATTCAAGATCCTCCTCAATAAAGGTTGAAATATTCTAAAATTTAGCTGACCAGATCCAAAAATAAGTATGGCAAGACAAATACTATAAAGAAATACTCAAGCAATTCGAAAGAGGTGAATCAGTTTCAGATTATTCTCTTGAACCTCAAGCCAAATTATTGTTATTCAAAGATAGAGTGGTAGTCCCAAGCAATGAAGAAATTCAACTGAATATTTCTCAAAAGCGTCATTACTCACCATTGGCTGGCCATCCTCTCCAGGAGAAGACCCTCAAGCTCATCAAGAGGGATTTCTATTGGGCTGGCATGAATCAATTCATTAAGGACTATGTGTCCTCATTTCAGAATTCTTCAAGAAACAAGAACATTCATCATAAGAAGTTTGGATTACTCAAGCCTCTTCAAATTCCAGCTGGTCCTTGGAATTCATTATCAATGGAATTTATCACTCAATTGCCCCTGTCAAACAACTTTGATTCAATTTTAGTAGCTGTGGAAAGTTTCTTAAAAATGGCAATCTTCATTCCAACTTATGAAACAATTACTTCCCTAGACGTAGCTCAAATTTTCATTAACCATGTCTCTTCCAAACATGGTCTTCCATCCAGTATTGTTAGTGATAGAGGATATTTATTTGTTTCATCATTTTGGACTCACTTATGTCAGAAGCTCAAGATATCAAGAGATTTTTGAATTTCTTTTTATCCTGAAGCATATGGACAAACAGAGAGGATAAATAAGATTCTAGAACAGTTTTTTTGGATGTATTTCACTTACCATAAAGATGACTGGCACACCTGGCTCCCTGTGGCTAAATTTGCCTATAGTAATCCAGAACACTCATCAACAAAGTGTAAAAACCATCCATCAGGGGTAAGGGTATTCATTCATACACCCACTCAAACACCCCAAATCAGCAAATCCAGTATCTGCATCAGCATTCAGTTTCAGCAATCTTCATTCTGAAACATGCATACAGCTTGGTACATCAATACAGCCTGTCAATACCTGTACAGGCTGGATTCACCCAATACAGTTTCAATACACCAGTATGGAGCTGTATGATCACTCAAATACACCACACCTCTTGTACAGGTTCTATACAGATGTACAGGACCTGTATTGGCCAGACTCAATTCAATCATCAATTATTCTCATGAAAATTCTTCCTCTGGATCAGGGCTGGTGATTCTCACATATACCAGCCCCTCTTTCTCCCCCCTGGGGACTTTTCCCCAGTTAATTAATTTAGTTTATTTATTATTTTATAATTATTCTTATCCTTATAATTGGGTATTATAATTATTTAATTTTAAGTTAGTCTTTGCCTTTTCTCTCTTTGCCTGTACAGTATGAGTTGGGTGGCCATATCCTTATTAACCCTTCTCTTTCCATTCTGACAGGTTGAAACAGTGGACTTGGACTTGTTTGTGGTTGGCTCTTCTATTCCTTACTCTTATTTCTTGTTGCTGCTTTTCTTATATTTATTCTTTTAGCAATTTATTTTTAACATTCTTCAGTGTATTCCTTCTTACCATATATTTGAGCCCTCCATAAGTGAGTCCCAGTTTACTGAGTGCCAGGCCCTCTTCACTTCAAAGAGCCCCTGTGACATTAAATTAATTAACTCATATTTGATTCTTTCTTTCATTCATTTTATTCATTTCTCTCATTCTTCAATTATGACCTTTTCATGATTTTATGATTTTTATGATTTTTTATGATTTTTTCTCCCTCATCAATTTTCATCTCATTCATTTCATTCAAAATGAAAATTGATTCCTTTTCTCATTTCAAAAATTCTGCTGACCATTTCATTCTATTCTTTATCATTCTCATTTCTCTTTTGTCTGAATTCAGGTTTTTATCAGGTTATTTGAGTGGAATTATTTGGGTTAATTGATTCATCATTCAGGGATTTTTATTGATTTGGGGTATTCAGTGATTTTGGTTTTGAAATTTCTCAAATTTATTGATTGATTCCTCAAGACATTGATTCCACCTCAAGACTTTGATTTGACTTTGATTGATCTGATTGATTGACTTGATTTGATTCCTCAAGATAGCTGATTTATCCTCAAGATTTGATTTTATTTATTGATTTGAATTTGATTCCTCAAGAAAATTGAATTGATTTTTGAAGATATTGATTGAATTCCTCAAGGCTTAATTGATTTGATTTTGAATTGACTTGATTTACTTGATTTGACTATTGATTGATTTCTCAAGTTCATCAAGATTCTCATTTGATTGTTTTGGTCAAGCCTTATTTCATTCAAAGTATCATCAAGTTTTACTTCATCTTATTCAAAATGCCAGTTCAGCATAGTCCCCCAGCCAAAAATACTAGATCCCAAAGGATTCAAGCTTTTCTCACTCCTACAGCAAGGGCTCCTCTTGACCGCACACCATCAGTTCATCAACTGAGTGCAAATTTGGACAGAGGACCACCAATGGAAGGAGCAGCACCCTCAAGAAGAGGTGGAATGAAATCTAGAAGATCAAGATCTTTCTCTGGACTTTTGGGTGGATACCCTGGAATGTCTGAAGGTGCAAGAGCAAGACAAGGGGAAGTTGAAGATGAAGAGGGGGAAGAGTCTGTGGAAGAGGAAGATTCTGGGGAAACTGAAGTGGCAGATGCCTTGGCAAATGCTCCAGAGGTGCCTCAGGGTTCTAATCTAGCCCTTTCTAGTCAACCTCCTGTCTCTCAAACTGATCCAAGTCTCCTCAAGATGATGGAGCAGATGACTCAATTCATGGGGCAACTCACTCAAGCAGTTGCTCCCAGGGACAATTCCAAAGCCCCTGCTTTCAAGACTCCATCCATGAAGGCACCTGATTCTTTTGATGGTACTCAAGCTCATAAATTGAGAGGATTTATCCAATCCTGTCAATTAATCTTCCATAATGATCCAGCAAATTTCTTCTCTGACAGGAAGAAAGTTCTTTACTCAACTTCTTTTCTCACTGGTAGAGCTGGAAAGTGTATTGAACCCTATCTCTCAAATATTTCCAATGAAGACCCTTCCTACCTACTCAATAATTGGCCATTATTTGAATCTCAATTATTCACTCTGTTTGGTGATCCCAATGAAGTCAGGAAAGCCGAACAAGAGTTGGAAAATTTGAGGATGAAGGAAAGTGGTCATGTTTCCTTGTACATTGCAGACTTCAGAAGCTTAATGTCAAGAATTGGATATTGGGGGGAAAGAGCTTATATCCATGTTTACAGAAGAGGATTGGCATCAAGATTATTGGATCAGTTGGCTTCTCACCCTGGAACGTTTGATACTCTTCAAGAACTTATGGATGTCACCTTAGAATTAGACACAAGATATCATGAGAGGAAAAAAGAAAAGGGTGGCAATCAAGAGAAGAAGCCTCCAGTCATTGGATCCAATCAATCTAGGCCTCCTCAAAACTCATCTTCAAAGAGGCCTCACCAGAAGAAGAACAAGAAGGGCAAGCAATTTCAAGCTTCAAAGGACAAGCCCCATGCTGCTCTCCTCAATAAGGACAATAAATTAATCGGTTCTGAAAAGGAGAGGAGGATTAAAGAGGGGTTGTGTACTTATTGTGGTGGAAAGCACCCAATTGAAAAATGCTTCAAGAGACCTCAGAACAAGCCTGGGTCATCATCAAGAGGCTTCCCTAGAAAGCAGGGAAAAGCTTGAGTGGGAATCATGATGTGTTCAATGGTTCTCACTTATTTCCTTGAAGAGCACAATCGTGCACTCTGAATACTAGTGTCAAGAAATCATTAAAATTTCTTCTTTTCTCTTCTGTCTCTGATATTTTTTATAGTATTCTCATTGATTCTGGTGCTACAAACTCTTTTATTGCAAAGAATTTTGTTCTCAAGTACTCATTGACTCTGTCAGAACTCCCTGAAAAGATTCCTCTTTTCATTTTGGATTCTAATGAATCCCCTGCCTTGTTCATCACCCATTATACCAAGTGGGTAGTTGACTTGCCTTCCTTCCCAAGCTTTGAATGTGACTTCTTTATCATAGATTCACCCAAGGGAGAAGACCTGATATTGGGCTATGATTTCCTTTACCATTTTAATCCCATTATTGATTGGAAAAATGGATTGATCACCTATGATTCTAGTGGTATTATTCCTTCTACTAGTAATGACTTGGCCACTGCTGTCAACAGTGTTGCTCTGGTCGGTGAGATTAAGACACCTTCCCTTCCTTCTTCTGTCCATATCCCTTCCATTATTCCCTCTCAGTCATTATTTCCATCAAGAGATGAAGTATTCAAAGAGATAAAGGATGTTGAAGAAGATGTTGCCATATCTTCACTTCATCTCTTTCAAGGGGATATGGACCTTCCTCCCTTATCTTTTCATGCATCCCTGGAGGAGCAGTGGGATGAGGAGGAAGAGCCAGAAGAAATTGAAACTGTGTTGAAGGTAGTCCCTCCTGTTTATCACCAATATTTGGATGTATTCTCCAAGGTGAAAGCAGAGAAACTCCCTCCACACCGCGCCTGTGATCACCATATCGAATTGGAGGGTCTTCTACCTCCAATTGGTGTTATCTACTCATTATCAAATCAAGAGTCAGAAACACTGCGGGCCTACATTTCAGAGAATGTAGAGAAAGATTTCATAAGACCAAGCTCCTCTTCAACAGGAGCACCTGTCCTTTTTGTCAAGAAAAAGGATGGAGGTCTTCGTTTGTGTGTTGACTACCACAAACTCAATGCTGTCACTAGGAAGAACAGATACCCTGTTCCTCCTATGAACCAGCTCCTTACCGTATTCAACGGTTCCACTATCTTCTCCAAGATAGATTTGCGTGGTGCATATAACCTTCTGAGAATCAAAGAGGGGGATGAGCACTTAACTGCCTTTAGAACCAAGTATGGTAGTTCTGAGTATTTGGTCATGCCATTCGGTTTGACCAATGCTCCTGCTTCTTTCCAGAATCTTGTAAATGATATATTTGCAGATTTCTTGGATGTGTTTGCTGTGGTTTATCTAAATGAAATTATGGTATTCTCAAGTTCTGAGGAGGAACGTGTCAAACATGTGGCCTCTGTCCTCCAAAGACTTAGGGACAATAATCTGTTTGCAAAAGCCTCCAACTGTGTATTCCATGCCTCAAGTGTGGAATACTTGGGCTATGTTGTTTCAAGTGATGGCCTCATGGTGGATTCTTCAAAAGTTCAGCAAATCCCCAATTGGCCTCAGCCCAAAAACATCAAGGCCCTCCAATCTTTTTTTGGCTTTGCCAATTTCTATTGTCGTTTCATTAAAAATTATTCTAAAAAAATCACTTCTCTCACTTCCCTTCTCAAAAAAGATTCTCCCTTTATCTTCAATGAGGAAGCTCTTAGTCAGTTTCAAGCACTCAAAGAAGCTTTCACCTCTGCTCCTATCTTATCCCATTTCAATCCATCTCTACCTACTATTGTAGAGACTGATGCTTCTGATTATGCATTGGGGGCCGTACTGAGTCAGGTGAATGACTCAGAAAAGCGTCCCATTGCATTTGATAGTCGCAAGCTCTTACCAGCTGAACTCAACTATGAAATTCATGACAAGGAACTCCTTGGCATAGTTTGGGCTCTCAGGCACTGGAGGGCATTTCTTCTTTCTCTTTCCAATCCTTTTGAGGTCTTGACAGACCCCTCTTCCTTGCAGTATTTCATGTCTTCCAAAGTTCTTACTTGTTGTCAGGCCCGTTGGGCTGAATTTCTCTCAGAATTTCATTTCACTATCACTTACCTCCCAGGCAGGCTGGCCACTTTACCAGATGCCTTGTCACGCCGGGACGACGTGTACCCAGAGAGGGGGGTGGACTTCATCAGCAAGAATCTCCAAAATTTTTATCAAGTACTTAAGCAAGATGGAATTCAAGAGTCAAGATTCTTCTCAATCAAAGTGGAAATTTTCTCAGATTTAGTGGACAAGATTCAAAAAGAAGTATGGCAAGACAAAGACTATAAAGAAATACTCAAGCAACTAGCAAGAGGTGAATCAATTCCAGATTATTCTCTTGAACCTCAAGCCAAGTTATTATTATTCGAAGATAGAGTGGTAATCCCAAGCAATGAAGAACTTCAACTCAATATTCTTCAAAAGCGTCATGACTCACCATTGGCTGGCCATCCTGGCCAGGACAAGACCCTCAAGCTCATCAAGAGGGATTTTTATTGGGCTGGCATGAATCAATTCATCAAGGACTATGTGTCCTCATGTCAGCAAAGTTCAAGAAACAAGAACATTCATCACAAGAAGTTTGGATTACTCAAGCCTCTTTCAATTCCGTCTGGTCCTTGGAATTCATTATAAATGGACTTCATCACTCAATTGCCACTGTCAAACAACTTTGATCCAATTTTAGTAGTTGTGGACAGATTTTCAAAAATGGCAATCTTCATTCCAACTTATGGAACAATAACTGCTCTGGACTTAGCTCAAATCTTCATTAGTCATGTATTTTCCAAGCATGGACTTCCAGTCAGTATTGTCAGTGATAGAGGATCCTTATTTGTTTCATCATTTTGGACTCAATTGTGTCAGCAGCTCAACATATCAAGAGATCTTTCAACTGCCTTTCACCCTGAAACAGATGGACAGACAGAGAGGGTAAATCAGATACTAGAACAGTACCTTTGGATGTATGTCAGCTATCATCAAGATGACTGGTACACCTGGCTCCCTCTGTCTGAATTTGCCTATAATAATGCAGACCACTCATCAACCAAGCAATCACCTTTTTTCACCATTTATGGAAGAAATCCCAGCTTTGAATCAATCCATATTTCTCAAGACTCACCTGCTGGAAAGTTATCAACAAAACTCCAATCAGTACAGCAAGTTGTCAAAGAAGAATTAGAGTCAGCAATAAGGAGATTAAAGAAGTATGCAGATAGAAATAGAGCAATTCCACCTGATTTCCAGCCTGGGGACAAAGTATGGCTAGATTCCAAGAACATCAAGACAACAAGACCCACCAAGAAATTATCAGAAAGATGGTTGGGACCCTTTGAAGTTCTTAAGAAGATTGGCAGCCATGCATATCACCTCAAGTTGCCTCAGCAATGGAAGACAGTTCACCCTGTATTCCATGTGTCCTTATTAGAACCAGTCAAGCATTCAACTATCCCAAATCGTCATCAATTACCGCCACCACCAGTTTTAGTGGAGGAGCAAGAAGAATGGGAAGTGGCTCAGGTTCTGGACTCAAAACTCAAAAGAGGTAAATTATGGTATCTTGTAGAGTGGAAAGGATTCAGTGAAGACCCAGAAAGAACCACTTGGGAGCCAGCTTCAAACCCTACCAACTCACCAGATCTTGTCAAGGACTTCCACTCATTGTATCTAGAAAGCCTAGTCCAAATACCTCAAGAGTTTGATTTATGGTGCTTGGCGGGGAGAAGAAGTTATGAAAATAAGTTCCTCTCCTGGCATGCACCTTTAAGGGGGTATTCTACCCATATGTTGTTGTAAGCGTCAACTTGGCCACTTTGTGAGCACTCGTCAATTCATTGAACAGGTTCAGGAAGCATACAACACCAATACCCTCCGATTTGGACCGTATCAACATATGGCCAAATATTCCTTTCTTTGTTTTTCTTTTCTTTCTTTTATTTATCATTTCAATTTATGCCAATCATCATAATTCAAGACATTCATTACTTCAAGTCATTTACGGCAATACTTCTCAGAAGTCATTTTTGGAAATTCATCTCAGAAGTCATTTATGGCAATCTTTTTCAATTTTATGGTGCTTGGTGGGGAGTGGAAGTTATGAAAGTAAGTTCCATCCCCTGGTATGCATCCCTGAGGGTTCTACTTCTTGTAAAACATCACCTTGGCCACTCTGTGAGCATCAAATGCTTGGTTTTCATTTTTCAGACACTTCTTGGCCAGAATCAAGCAACTCACTACAAGAAGGACCAACCATCAGGATTTTTCTTTACTCTCATTTTCTCTTATTCTTTTATTTTTCTTTCTTTCTTTACTTGTATAATTTTCTTTCTTTTATTTCTTTAAAGCAGCAGCATCCCCTCCCAAATCATGTATTGGGAGGTTCCATTATTTGTTTTCATTTTTTAGTATTTATAAGAGTGGGGATAGAAGGCAAACCAAACACAAACAAGGAAAAGTAAACTAGTTATCTCTACCCAAATCATCAAAAGTTCTCTGGAAATCATTTATCAACTCATCTTCATACCAGGCAAATTTTGCAGCCATCTCTTCAGAAGCATTACCTGGAATAGTCCTGTCATTGGCATACATAATCACCTCTCTTCTATTTCTATCAACCCTCCTGAACAATCTGGCGACAGCATCTTGACTTTCACTAGCCGCATTGGGATCTTCTCTGGTAACCCCGATAGGCCAACGTTCTCTTCTTTGAAAAACTTGAGCGGCAGGAAATGGCAAAGGGGACAATCCATCTCTTCTTCTGCTGGAGCTGGTCACAGGTTGGAGTTGACGGGAGGTGTTTATGGGTGAGTTCCTGGGCTGTTGAACTGGGGATGGTCTTACTGCTGGATTCAAGGCAGGCCTGGCAGTGTGGGAAGTAGTTGGTGAAGGAGGAGGAAGGGTTGTAGGAATGGAAGCAAGCACTGGTTGGAAGGTCCGTGGAGTGCTGGGAATGACTTGACTTTGGAACCTGGTGTTGGCGAGAGGTTGAGAAGAGGAATTGCTGGTTGGATGGCCAATTGAATGAGGTATAACTTGAACTTCTTCACCATCCAACTCATCACTTCCTTCAGCATCTGGATCTGTTGGGGAATCAACAATTCTTCTTAGTTTCTTCACTACTTTCACCACTCCATCAGCATTGGTCCTTGAAATTGGGATTTCTGAGCTGTAGTGGATGGGCCTACCACCAATTGGAATGGACCCTCCAACATTAGTCCATCTGGCCACATCCCTCTGCCTGGAACCAGTCACTACATCAGGATATCAGCACCAATTCAATCAAGATATGCAAATAACTCACATTGAGAAAATCCAGAAGTTGCATCAGGGGTAGGCTCCTCAAGAATGGGGAATTCCTGCCCATAAGGCCCATCTTTCCTGCTCCATAAGTGCCTCCTGACCTGGGACAAAGTCGATCCAGTACGGCGGCATGGCTTCTTCCCAACAAAGCAAAAGTGGCATTTTGATGATCGAGGATTGTAATGTTGAAAGCAATCCTTTCCCTTGGCCAAACACTCAGTACAGGCAGGATCAAGAACTTCAACTTCTCTGAACCCATCATATGTTTGGGAAGGATCAAAATGGCCAGAAGACGCCATGGAAAGGGAGGACAATCGACTGAAGAGGCCAGAACCATGAAGAACAGAAGGTGGCGGTGCAGAAGGGGAAGATTCAGTGAGTTCAGTCAGTTTGGAACTCATAACTGAAGAATATGCAAGCAGAAGATTCAAGACGTCAGAATCAATCCACTCCATATCAAGATAAAAGAATTTGACCTCAAGGAAATGGGGCATTAACTCAATTATGCCCCCCCTCAAAGCCTCTATGGTGAAGGTTCATACCCCTTTGGGGCTGAACTCATCACCCAGGGCCTCCCCTGCAACTTTGGGGAGGCCAGGATGTTGATGGTCCTGGACCCCATTAATGGGTCCAGGCCATGTATGGTGAATTTTTATGCTTGGGCCATTTCTGGGCCCAGGGGCTCCATTTTGGTCCTGGGGGCCTCCATTAACCCCCACGGACCGCAGCGTACGGTCCACGGCCCACAGCCCGCGGACCATAGGACCCCAAAAGCATCAAAAGGCCAATTATGGCCAAAAAATCATATGAGGACCTAAGTTCACCAAAACATCCAAAAGGCCCAAAAGGCCATAAAAGTCAAGAGATGTCAAGAATCATCAGGGTAAAGGCCACAGCCCAAAAAACACTTTGGAGGGCTGTTGAGGCCATTTCCATGGGTAATGGGGACAAGACCCCTTGGAGGAATTTTTTCAATTTTTCAATGGATTAAGCCTTGCCCAATGAGTACACTTCATATACTCATTGGGCATCATTTTTTGAGCACAAGAGCTCAGTGGTCCTTATTCTGGGATATATCCCAAGGCCACATCCCAAGGGCATGGATGATTGAATCAGAAGACAAGAAATGCATAATTTTGAAGTGGAATACTTACTCAAACTTGGAAAAGGGGGGAATCAATTGATTTTGACAGGGAAGGAGTAATGAAGGATTTTCAGGATAATGGTCAAGAGGGAAAGAAAATTAAAAAAAGAAATTTTTTGAAAAATTGTGGGGATAATGAGATGCCACTCAACAGTGGCAGGGTATTATGGTGTTCAGGAGCCCACCAGTTTCAAGAGGGGGATACTGTAACAACCATCCATCAGGGGTAAGGGTATTCATTCATACACCCACTCAAACACCCCAAATCAGCAAATCCAGTATCTGCATCAGCATTCAGTTTCAGCAATCTTCATTCTGAAACATGCATACAGCTTGGTACATCAATACAGCCTGTCAATACCTGTACAGGCTGGATTCACCCAATACAGTTTCAATACACCAGTATGGAACTGTATGATCACTCAAATACACCACACCTCTTGTACAGGTTCTGTACAGATGTACAGGACCTGTATTGGGCAGACTCAATTCAATCATCAATTATTCTCATGAAAATTCTTCCTCTGGAACAAGGCTGGTGATTCTCACATATACCAGGCCCTCTTTCTCCCCCCTGGGGACTTTTCCCCAGTTAATTAATTTAGTTGATTTATTATTTTATAATTATTCTTATCCTTATAATTGGGTATTATAATTATTTAATTTTAAGTTAGTCTTTGCCTTTTCTCTCTTTGCCTGTACAGTATGAGTTGGGTGGCCATATCCTTATTAACCCTTCTCTTTCCATTCTGACAGGTTGAAACAGTGGACTTGGACTTGTTTGTGGTTGTCTCTTCTATTCCTTACTCTTATTTCTTGTTGCTGCTTCTCTTATATTTATTCTTTTAGCAATTTATTTTTAACACTCTTCAGTGTATTCCTTCTTACCATATCTTTGAGCCCTCCATAAGTGAGTCCCAGTTTACTGAGTGCCAGGCCCTCTTCACTTCGAAGAGCCCCTGTGACACAAAGCCATCACCTTTTTTCACCATTTATGGAAGAAATCCCAGCTTTGACTCAATCCATATTTCTCAAGACTTACCTGCTGGAAAGTTATCAACATAACTCCAATCAGTACAGCAAGTTGTCAACGAAGAATTAGAGTCAGCATTAAGGAGATTCAAGAGGTATGCAGATAGGAATAGGACAGTTCCACCTGATTTCCAACCTGGGGATAAGATATAGCTAGCTTCCAAGAGCATTAAGACTACAAGACCCCCCAAGAAACCATCAGAAAGATGGCTGCAACCCTTTCAGGTTCCTAAGAAGATTGGAAGCCATGCATATCACCTCAAGCTGCCTCAACAATGGAAGTCAGTCCACCCTGTTCTTCATGTTTCCTTATTAGAACCAGTGAAGAAATCAACTATCTCAAATTGAAATCAATTGCCACCACCACCAGTTATAGTGGAAGAGCAAGAAGAATGGAAAGTGGCTCAGGTTCTGGACTCCAAACTCAAAAGATGTAAATTATGGTATCTCGTAGAGTAGAAAGAATTCAGTGAAGACCCAGAAAGAACAACTTGGGAACCAGCTTCCAACCTTACCAACTCACCAGACCTTGTAAAGGATTTCCATTCATTGTAACCAGACAAGTATGGCCCAATTACTTCAAGAGTTTGATTTTATGGTGCTTGGTGGGGATTGGATTTTATGAAAGTAAGTTTCTCTCCTGGAATGCACCTTTAAGGGGGTATTCTACCCAAATGTTGCTGTATGCATCACCTTGGCCACTTTGTGAGCACTTGTCAATTCTTTGGATAGATTCAGAAGGCCTTGCATCATCAATACCCTCAAATTTGGACCTGTTCATCAAGATATGGCCAAATTCCTTCTTTCTTTTTTATTTTATTCTTTTCCAACTTATTCCAATCATCATTATTCAAGACATTCCTTACTTTAAAGTCAAGGATGGAAAGGTTATCTGTTTTATGGTGCTTGGTGGGGAGTGGGAGTTATGAAAAGAAGTTCCATCTCCTGCTATGCATCCCTGAGGGTTCTACTTCTTGTAAAACATCACCTTGGCCACTCTGTGAGCATCAAATGCTTGGTTGTTATCTTTCAAAAAATTCTTGGCCAAAATAAAGCAGCTCACCACAAGAAGGACATACCTCAGGAGTTTTTCTATTTCTTTTTCTTTACTCTCTTTTCCTCTCATTTTATTTCTTTTCTTTAATTGTATATTTCATTTTAATTCTTTATTCTTTAAAGCAGCAGCATCCCCTCCCATATCATGTATTGGGAGGTTCCATTTATTCTTTATTTTTTATTTTTGGTAGTTATAAGAGTGGGGATAGAAGTCAAACCAGATACAAACAAGGACAAGGAAACTAGTTATCTCTACCCATATGATCAAAAGTTCTCTGGAAATCATTGATCAATTTATCTTCATACCAGGCAAATTTTGCAGGCATATCTTCAGAAGAAGTACCAGGAATTGTACTATCATTAGCATACATAATCACCTCCCTACTATACCTATCAACCTGTCTAAAAAACCTGGCCACAGCATCTTTATTTTCACTCTCTGTATTTGGATCTTCTCTGGTAACTCGGATAGGCCAGCCCTCCCTTTTCTGAAATACTTGGGCAGAAGGAAAAGGCAAAGGTGAAAGCTCTTCTCTTCTTCTACTTGAGCTGTTGAGAGGTGACTATAGGTGAAGCTCTGGACTGTTGAATGGGGGATAGTCTTACTGCTGGAATCATGGCAGGCCTGAGGTGGCAGGAACTTGGTGATGCAGGAAGAAGGGAATTAGGAATGGTGGCAAGAGTTGGTTGGAAATTTCTAGGGGTACTGGGAGTAAGGCGGCTTTGAAATCTTTTGGCAGGAGGCTGAGAAGGAGAATTACTTGATTGATGGCCAACAGGATTATTAACCACCTCAACCTCTTCACCATCCAATTAATCATTAACTTCAGCATCCAGATCAGGGGGGGAATCAGCGATTCTTCTTATTTGTTTCACTACACCTTCAGTATTGATCCTGGAAATTGTGACTGCTGAGCTGGAGTAGATTGGCCTACCACCAACTCGTATGGGCCCTCCAGCATTAGTCCATCTTTCTACATCCCTCTGGCTAGCTCCGGTAGTCAATTCAAAATATCAGTATCCAATTCAATCAAGGAATTCACCTTACTCACAATCAGAATATCCTGAAGTAACATCAGGTGTAGGGCCCTCAGAAACTGGGAACTCTTTCCCCAAAGGGCCATCTTTCTTGCTCCACAAATACCTTCTGATGTTGGAAGCTGCTGGCCCAGGACAACAACACGGCTTCTTCCCAACAAAGCAGAAATGACATTTGGAATATTGGAAGAAATCTTTTCCCTTGGCCAAACATTCAGTACAAGCAGGATCAAGAGCCTCAACTGCATTGTAGCAATCATATGTTTGGTCACAAGACGCCATTGACCAAGGTGAAGCCAATTTACTGAGGATTCCAGAACCACAAAGAACAGATGGTGGTGGCGCAGAAGGGGAAGATTCAGTGAGTTCAGTCAATTCGAAACTCATGGCTAAAGATGGTGCATGCTTCAGAATGATGAAATCCAAGCCTGAATATTTCATCAATGAAGATGGCCCAGAATCCAGCTATGTCCCCTCCAATTTGGCCCCAATCAATCACCCAAGACCTCCCCTTCAACAATGGGGAAGGTCATATTTCTTATTCTCCTGGACCCTCTCAATGGGCCCAGGCCATATGGGTGAGTAAATGGTCTCATGGACCCCCTGGATTCCCAGCATAGGGGTCAATTTTGGCCTTGGGGGCTCTAGTAACCCCCACGGCGTATGGACTGTAATCCACGGACCATAGGACACCAAAATGGCCAATTCTCAAGGAAAATGGGGACAATACCCCTCCTTGGATGAGTCCAAAGGTCAATCAAGATGAGGAGGACCCAAGAGGACTAACTGGATGGTCAATAATGGGTATGTACATTCATATATCCATTCTTCATCCAATTTTGAGCAGAAGAGCTCTAAGGCCTTCTTTTTGGGATACAACCCAAGGGCCATTCATTAAAGAAAAAATATTGTTCAAAGGCTGAAGAGCTTACTCAAGATTTAAGAAGGGGAGAAGCCAGATAATAAAGGACAATGAAGAGAGGAGAGGAATTTCAGGATAATGGCCAAGAGGAAAGAAAAAATAATAATAAAAGAAAATTTTTGGAAAAATGTGGGGATGTTGTGATGCAACTCAACAGTGGCAGGGTATTATGGTGTTCAGGAGCCCACCAATTTCAAGAGGGGGATACTGTAACAGCCACTAGTCAGGGGTAAGAGTATTCAATCTTACACCCACTCAAACACCTCAAATCAGAAGTCCACTGTGTGTATCAGCAATCAGTTTCAGCAATCTTCATTGCTGAAACATGAATACAGTCTGGTGCATCAATAAAGCCTGTCAATACTTGTACAGGTTAGGATTATCCAATACATTTTGGATACACCATCCTGAAACTGTATGATCACTCAACACTACCACTCCTCCTGTACAGATCCTGTACAGATTTTACAGAACCCATATTGGCCAGATTAAATTCAATCATCAATCCCTCTCATGAAAACTCTCTGTCTGGATCAGGGCTGGGATTCTCACATATACCAGCCCCTCTTTCTCTCCCCTGGGGACTTTTCCCCCATTAGTTAATTTCTTTTATTTATTATTTTATAAATATTATTACCCTTATTTTGGGTATTATATTCAATTGGTATTAAGGTAGTCTTTGCATTTCCTCTCACCTGTTCAGTATAAGATGTTGTGGCCATATCCTTATTAACCCTCCTCTTTCCTTCTGACAGGTTGAGACAGTGGACTTGGACTTTTTTGTGGTTGGCTCTTTCATTTCTTACTCTTATTCTTTGTTTCTGCTTTTCTTATATTAGTATTTCTTAGCAATCTTACTCTCATTACACTCCTAAGTGCTTTTCCTTATCTTATCCTTGGGCCCTCTTCAGTGAGTCCCTGTAAGACGTGACTATGAAACTGATGATAATATTAATATTAATCACCAGTACTATGTCTGTTCTTATGAAATATAATAATAAAATATTATTATAGCCACAATTAAATAATTAAAGAATTATTTCTTTCACGTGTTAAGCACTACTAGTGACTTTAACAGTGAGAAAGTAATTGTCTACGAGAATCAATTACAAGAAGAATTTAATAATAAAAACTTCTTTTATTAAAATAATAAAATTATTTTAATATGTAATTATCTTTTGCAAGAATAATTATAATGATAATTCTTGAAGAAAACTAATTTTATGAAAAAAAACTTTAAGAATTAAAAGTAAATCACTCACTAATATTCCAAAGATCTTATTGAAAGATAAGATAGAGAGATTTGACGTAGAATTGTGGATTTAGAGGATCAAAATGAATTTATAAATGTATTACAACAATATATAGTTGATTTCTATGATTTCACGTCTTTCTGATTGATTCTGAAAGAATAAAACACTTAAGAAAAGTTTTAACTAATACTTACTTGTTGGTAATATTGATATAAATGATTAATAAGATGATGATTATTGAAAAAAAATACAGCAAGAAGAGGCTTCTTTTAAGTCAACAACAGCTCACAGAGGCGTTCCATGGAGCAAACTGAAAAACCAGTGAGTGAGAAAGCAATAAACCTTTTTGGATTAATGATTGCATCATCTGTTGTCACGTAAGATTATCATAATTACTTAATTGATGCTTTTATGTGACTACCAACCTCAATATGGTTAAGAATAAAAGGAGTAACATCAGTAAATCTTCTTTTATTCCAAAATAATCATTGATTTCTCAGAATTATCAATGTTATTGCCAATTTCATCACAGGTTTTAATTACTGTGAATTTTTGAAGATTGAGTGTTTCACGTAGAATAGTCAAAAATGGACTGTAAGTAAAACTTTTAATTTTACTAGTAAAACTGTAGTTCCTTCTGGTTGTACCATAGATAATACAGTTCTCAATTGGTCCTGAATGTTTCAGAAAGATTCATTAAGATTTGTATTTTTAATGAATTTTTGAAGTTTTTACCTCATTTCTACGTAGAATTGCAAATATCATTGTTTGACTGGTTGTTATGAGGTAAATCAATGGATACTAATCCAAAAAGGGTTTTAATTACTCTTTTGGGGTTTATCCATGGAAAGTCATTAGTAATTGACATGGTTACAGGAGTGTAAGTAGCTTTTTACCTCCTTGGCACGTCAAAATAGCAGGTTATTTGCTATTTTCTGGTGTTTTACAGTAGTTGTAACTTGGTAACCAAGTTCCCAAAGAGGTTTAGTTTACCATTTGGGTCAAGATCAGCCATGGAACCAAGCTTTGGAGCTATCCACGCCTCTGGGGCCTCAGAAGTTGGGTACCCTGGCTCTCTTTGATGTCTTTTGTCCCCCTTGCCTATTTTTTACATCAAAATAGTAATTTAAGCTTAAAGTGAGATATCCACTATGGGTGTACCAGAAGTGCATGTAAGAATACCATAATATTAAGTGCTCAAAACATGTATAACACTATTCTTAGTGTATATGTAACATGGGATTTCTCACTTTCCCATTATTTTGGCGTGAAATTAAGAAAAACAAAAATTTTCACGGATCTTTTATGTGGTATTGATGATGTGGTATTGAAGTATTTTCCATTTTACCACCTCAAAGAGTTAATTTGATCTTATTCACTCTATGGAGCTACCCTAGGTGATTTTTTGTGTAGAATCCAAATCTGGCCTTAAATCCATGGATTTCCTTACTCAATAAAAAGTTATTCATCTTTTCTGAAATCAAAAATGATGAATTTTGAATATATGCAATATTTATGAGTTATGTATAATTCAAAATTGCTTTTTAAAATAATTGTGGCCTATTTGGGTATGTAAAATATACCTCAAGGCTCACAGTCCCAGTTTACTGAGTGCCAGGCCCTCTTCCCTTATAAGAGACCCTGTGACATACTGTAAGATTCTTAAATCTTCTAATAACATAAGAAAAAATCATTTTTGGGTATAACACCCTATGGGTGTACCCTAGGTTATTTTTGGTGTATAATCCAAAAATAACATAATAATTATAGCTTTGTTTATGCAAAAAGCATTTTTACCTATTTTTTGTTATTTTTTATTATAAATTCAATTGAAAAGTCTCTTCAAGACTGAATCAACTTTATATAAAGCTGTTTGTGGCCTATTGGTATGTCATATATACCTCACAGGCTCACATTATCTACCACCAAAAAAAATTGTACCACAATTTTTTTTGTAGTATACCCCCTATTTATTTTTGGGGGGTATATGTGTCACAGGGGCTCTAGTGGAAAGACAAGAGTGGCCTGGCACTCAGCAATCATGGAACTCACTTGGAAGACCCCAAAGAATAAAGAATAAAAATAATAAGAATGAATTCCTCTGAAAGATATGCAGGTACAAGATGAGATGCAATAAGAGGAAAGGGAAGCCAAATGGTCAAAGAGCCAACCAAGTAAGTCCTTAATCACTGTTTCAACCTGCCAAAATGAACAATGGAATTAGTAAGGATATGACCACCAAATATCCATTGACAGGTGAGGAAAGAGTAAGAGAAAAGTGCTAAATGACTGACTTAATAATATCAGTATTTGCTTAACTAAAATGAAAAGGAAAATAAAGATAAAAATAAATCAAAGTATATTAATTAACTAGGGGAAAACCCCCCAGGGTGGAAAGGGTAGCGGGTATATGTGAAAAGGTGGCTGCTTGAGTCCTTCAGGCTGAAAACTGATCCGTATTGATCCTTGAGGCTGTATTGATTGTTTTGGGAATTGATACAGCTGGCTAATATTGAAATTGAAATGGGTTGAATGAATTTCCCACACTTGAAAATGAAATACAGTTCTTGATGGATCCAGACTGTATTGAAATGAAGGTGGTTGCCAAGATGTATTGAGTGGAGCTTTGACACTTGACAACTCCTTTTGGCACTGCCTCTTGAATACACCTTGAGAATTAATTGACAGTATTCCCTTGGAAGGAATACTTGGAGTGAGAATAACCAATGACTGCTTTATGGCGTCATTGGTGTTTGATGTTTTGACACTTGCCCTTGAGCCTTGATGAATCCTCTTGATGACGTGACTGGATGGCCTATTGGAAGGTTGAAATAACCAGATGATATTGCCTCCAGTGGATTGCTGCTGAAAAAAGATGCATATTGGTGTATAACACCATATATGACATTTTGGTTATTGGAGGTTGAAAATGGCCATAAGTCTTTAAAGATGAGGCCAGGAGGATATTGGTGAAATTTGGTTTTGGAGGGCTTCAGAGGTGTCAGGGTGTCTTTTGAGGTATTTGGCCAAATACAGCTCATACAGCCTTAAAGCTGTATTTGTTCAAAGTGCGCAAATGCGCAGAAACTGTATTTAAAGCCAAATACAGCTTCTTGCACTGTGTTTCCCCTGTTGACTGGGGAATACCAAAATTTCCCAAAAGTAGAGAAAGGCCAGGGAAGGCCTGATGACAGTGAAAGACCCAAGTTGGGCCCAGATGATGAAATGGCCATAAAAGGCCAAATGAGGTGAGACGGCCAATTTGGCCAATGATTTATGGATATGGTTAAATTGCCATATATTGGACGTGGCATGGATATGCCATATTGAAGTCCAAGGGGATGAATTGCCATGGTTGTGACAATATGTCACAGCCATGGAGACAGGCAGGGCATTACCACTCATTACTAATGGAGAATCTGCCAACACCTAATCAGAAAGGGGTTTCATGGAAGAGTCACCAAATACAGTTCCAATCCTCAATACAGCTCAATACAGGAAAAACCCCAATACAGGATTCGCCAAATACAGGCCTGTCATCAATACAGGCGCAAATATCTGTATTGATTCAAATAACTGTATTGGATACACCAATACAGTTTCACATCTCAAATACAGGTTCCTCAATCATACAGTCATGGTTTCTCAACACTCAAACACCAGGCTGGCACTTTTTCACATATACCAGCCCCCTTTCACCCACCTGCCAGTTTTTCCCCCAGTTAATTAAAATATTGGATTTATTATTTAATATTATTTTATTTCTCATTAAGAAACATTATTTTATTAATTATTAAGTTAGTCTTTGCCTTCCCTCACCTGTTCAGTAGAGTCCTGGTGGCCATATCCTTTATTAATCCTTTTCCCTTTTCTGGACAGGTTGAAACAGTGGTACAGGATTATTTGTGGTTGGCTCTTTATTATTGCTTTTGTTTCTCTCTCATGTCTTTTAATGTAAGATGTGACTATGAAACTGATGATAATATTACTATTAATCAACAGTACTATGTCTGTTCTTATGAAATATAATAATGAAATATTATTATAACCACAATTAAATAATTAAATAATTATTTCTTTCACGTGTTAAGTACTACTAGTGATTTTAACAGTGGGCAAGTAATTGTCTACAAGAATCAATTACAAGAAGAATTTAATAATAAAAACTTCTTTTATTAAAATAATAAAATTATTTTAATATATAATTATCTTTTGCAAGAATAATTATAAAGATAATCCTTGAAGAAAACTATTACTAGAGAAAAACTTTAAGAATTAAAGATAAATGACTCACTAATACTCCAAAGAACTTATTGATAGATAAAAGTAGAGAAATTTGACGTAGAATTGTGGATTTAAAAGATCAAAATGATTTATAGCAGGATTACAAAAATATATAGTTAGATTCTATGATTTCACGTCTTTCTGGTTGATTCTGAAAGATTTTAACACGCTTAAGAATAGTTTAACTAATACTTACTTGTTGGTAACAATGATATAAAATGATAATAAGATGATGATACGGAAAACACAGCAAGAGAAGGCCTCTTTTAAGTCAACAACAGCTCACAGAGGCTTGCCATGGAGCAAACTGAAAAACCAGTGAGTGAGAAAGCATTAAACCCTTTTGGATTATTACTTACATCATCTGTTGTCACATAAAATTGTCATAATTGCTTAATTGATGCTTTTATGTGACTACCAACCCCAATATGGTTAAGAATAAAAGGAGTAACATTTGTAAATCTTCTTTTATTCCAAATTAATCATTGAGTTCCCAAAGTTATCAATGTTATTGACAAATTCATCACAGGTTGTATTTACTGTGAATTTTTGAAGATTCAGTGTTTCACATAGAATAACCAAAATGGACTGTAAATAAAACTTTTAATTTTACTAGTAAAACTGTAATTCTTTTTGGTTGTACCATAGATAATACAGTTCTCAATTGGTCCTGAAAGTTTCAGAAAGATTCATTAAGATTTGTATTTTTAATGAATTTTTGAAGTTTTTACCTCATTTCTACGTAGAATTGCAAATATCATTGTTTGACTGGTTGTTATGAGGTAAATCAATGGATACTAATCCAAAAAGGGTTTTAATTACTCTTTTGGGGTTTGTCCATGGAAAGTCATTAGTAATTGACATGGTTAAAGGAGTGTAAGTAGCTTTTTACCTCCTTGGCACGTCAAAATAGCAGGTTATTTGCTATTTTCTGGTGTTTTACAGTAGTTGTAACTTGGTAACCAAGTTCCCAAAGAGGTTTAGTTTACCAATTGGGTCAAGATCAGCCATGGAACCAAGCTTTGGAGCTATCCACGCCTCTGGGGCCTCAGAAGTTGGGTACCCTGGCTCTCTTTGATGTCTTTTGTCCCCCTTGCTTATTTTTCACGTAAAAATAGAAATTTAAGCTTCAAGTGAGATATCCACTATGGGTGTACCAAAAGTGCATGTAGGAATACCATAATATTAAGTGCTCAAAACATGTATAACACTATTCTTAGTGTATATGTAACATGGGATTTCTCACTTTCCCATTATTTTGGTGTAAAATCAAGAAAAACAAAAATTTTCACGGATCTTTTATGTGGTATTAATGATGTGGTGTTGAAGTATTTTCCATATTACCACCTCAAAGAGTTAATTTGAGCTTATTCACTCCATGGAGCTACCCTAGGTGAATTCTTGTGTAAAATCCAAATCTGGCCTTAAATCCATGGATTTACTTACTCAATAAAAAGTTATTCATCTTTTCTGAAATCAAAAATGATGAATTTTGAATATATGCATGATTTATGAGCTATGTATAATTCAAAATTTCTTTTTAAGATAATTGTGGCCTATTTGGGTATGTAAAATATACCTCAAGGCTCACATTCCCTCCCACCAAAAAATAAAATTGTACTACAATTTTATTAGTGATAAAAGAATAAGGCCCCAAAGGGGGTTAACGTCCACTGTCAAACCTCTTCACATCACTCAGATCAAGTAATTTAAAGCACATTTATAGAAATATTCAGGCTTGTGTCCTTCTTTCATGTCTAAATCTTCTTAAGAGTTTATCTGAGTCAGGTATTTCTGATTCTGCCATCCATTCATCTTCATGTACTGGATTTCTATATCTGACAAGATATTCTCTTTGATTTTTACCCCTAAGTCTCCTTTCTTTAATGACTTTCTTTATCTTTTTGTCTTCATTCTGTTCCACAGGTGGTACAGTTAAAGGAGTTGGGTTTCTTAAAGGAAACAATTCTTTATCAAGCTGACTGGAAAGGTGGGGTGTTTATTTTCCAATTCACCACTCAATTCCACTTGAACTGCATTGGTTCCATGTAAAGCAACAATAACAAAAGGTCCTACATAAGAATCTTTAAGTTTCTTTGGGACTCTGATATTATTAAAATTCAAGGTTGAAACTAAACCTAAGTCCCCTACTTTGAAGTCTGGTACTTTATGACTCTTGTCCCACTTCTGTTTTGCATAATTAAAAGCATCATCCATACTTTGTTTTGCATGAAGTCTTACTTTATCAAGCATTATTTTGAAGCTGGAAGCTGTAGGATGAATGTCAATCAAGTCTTTTCTCAGTGTGTCTGCTGGGAGTCTTGGATTCCATCCTTTTTCTAACATAGCAGGAGTTTTTCCTGTGGAAGAATGGACTGATGTCTTATATTCCAATTCAAATGCAGGTATCAGAGTGCACCAGTCATGGGTAAAGCCATCTGAGTCTTTGAATTCTAATCCATAAGCACAAAATCTCCTGATCATGTCTTCTAAAGTTTGAATCATCCTCTCTGCTAGCCCATCTGTCTGAGGGTGATATGCTGTAGAGAATGATAACTTAGTCCCAAACAATCTATGAAGATTGGTCCAAAGTGCAGATGTGAATTTAGGATCTCTGTCACTTATGATATTCTTAAATAATCCTGTATGAGAAATAACTCTACTCCATAAAAGAAGAGCTGTATCCATAGCAGTGTCATCTTTATGACATGGTAAGAATATGGGAGTTTTGCTATATCTGTCTACTATGACTAAACAAGCATTATAACTTCTGTCACCACTTGGAGGAAGTGCTGTGACCCAATCCATGTGAACAACTTCCCATGGGGATTTTGGTTCTTGAATATGGATCATAAGTCCAAATTTCTTGCCTGTACTCCTGTTTGCTTTTTGGAATCTGTCACAGGTATGGCAATATTCAATGGTTTCTTTTCTCCAAGATGGCCACCATGCACAGTTCCTCACTTTTTCAAGTGTTCTGTCTTCTGACAGGTGTCCAGAGTAGATACTATCATGACATTCATGAAGAATGGTATTGATAAGTAATCTACTGCACAATGTCATAACACAAGAATGTTTTTTTCTGTGGTAAATGATCCCATCAAACAAGTGAAATCTTCCTTCAGAATAGGAATTTTTCCAAACTTCATCAAGTGCATTAACTAAAGATGTGTCCTTGAAGTCTTTATCTAATAAAGAAGTCAAGATATGGCAATTATTGTCTTGTTTATAAGATTCTCTGACCTCCTCAAAGAATTCAGTCCCAATATCAGTTATGTTAATTCCTTCAATTGGAATCTGTGGTTCAGCTTCCAAAGGTACATAAGCTGGGTTATCAGGAGTGTTGGCTAAAGCCCATCTACTAAGTCCATCAGCATTCTTGTGAATGTTTCCTGCTTTATGAACTATAGTCATGTTTCCTCTATATTCTTGAATAGCTATTTGCCATCTCAACATATGTCTGTTGGGAGTTTTCATGTTAAGAAGTGATTTTACCGCATTACAGTCAGTTATCACTTCAAAAACACTGCCATCAAGGTAATAGTGTAATTTCTCAAGTGCCCATACCAAACATAAGCACTCCATTTGGCTTGCACCATATCTGGCTTCTGTTGGTTTGATTTGTCTTGAGATATAACAAACTAGTCCTTCTGTAGGTTTGTCATTAATAATTTGGACGTGATGTAGGGCTGCCCCTAATCCATCTCCACATGCATCAATGTACAACTTAAAAGGAATATCCCAGTCAGGCATGAGTAGTAAAGGTGCTTCTGTAAGGGCTTTCTTTATTTCCTCATAAGCTTCAATTCTCTCCTGTGTCATCTCAAATACAGTCTGTTGATCACAGATTATATAGAGTGATTTGGCTAGAATTGCAAAGTTTTTTAAGTGTTGCCTATAGTAACTAGCAAATCCAAGAAAAGACATCATTTCCTTCTTATTCTGGGGTATTGGCTTAAGTAACACTGCTGTCACTTTATTCTTGTCAATACTCAAGCTCAAACCAGTTTCCTAATGCTTTAAGTTCTTCAAAACCAAAGCTGCATTTCTTAAGTGAAATTTTCCTATTCACTTCTGCAACTTTGTGGAGTACTTTTGCAAGTCTTTCAAGGTGCAAAGACCATGAGTCAGAAAATATGATAATATCATCAATATAAATGATAAGCCATCCTTCAGACAATTCTGTGGGGAAGATGGTATTCATCATTCTTTGATAATGAGATGGAGCATTTTTAATGCCAAATGGCATTCTAAGATACTCAAAAATACCACAGTGAGTGATAATTCTAAGTAATTTCTTAGCTTTAGGCGTCAAAACATTTTGATGAAAGCCTTTCAATGCATCCATTGATGTTATATACTTGGCTTTAGACAATTGAGTCAAGGTTTCTTGGATTCTAGGGATTGGATACCTATCTGGAACTGTGTAGGTATTCAAAGCTCTAAAATCTCCAACCATTCTTGACTTATCATTATGCCAAGCAATGATAACAGGTGTTGTCACTTCAACCTCCTCATTATGGCCTACTTTCCTTAGTACACCAAGTTGAATTAACTCTTGGATATGTTTCTCCAAGGCTTCTCTAGCTCTGGGACTGTCTGGATAAGCTGGTCTTCTAAGTACTGGGGGATATGGTCTGTCAATATTAAGAGTAATATCAACTTCATGTCCTCTTATAGCACCTAATGGTTCATTATCAGAGGCAAATGCAGTATTGTATGTGTATAACACAACAATAAGTTCATTCCTCATTTTTGGTGACAAAGATGGATTAATCTGTGCTTCAACAAGTTGATTAGACACAAATTCATCTTTATAAGTATCTTTGACAGAAGATACTACAGATATTTGTTTTGGCATATTGGAAAAGGCAAATTTTTGTCTTTTGTTATCCCCAATTGTAAAATATCCGTCTTTATGGTTATTGATGTCAATACCATAGATATTCAAGTAATCATTTCCAAGAATGATGTGCTGAGATGTGCAATTATCCATTACAACAATCTCAGTTTTCATCCTTACACTTCCTGCTGGGTGTGGGAATACAAGATTAGTGTCTAATATACCCAAGGGGTACATATTGTTACTGGCACTACTAAATTGTACACCTTCTATTGGTAATAGGTGGTTCTTCCATCCAGGAAGTATAATTTGGAGATAACCTTTGCCCACACAAGTGCAAAATGCCCCTGTATCCAAATTTACTTTGGCTTCAATATCACTCACCAAAACTAATGTGATACAAGATGCTCCAGCAGTATAACCCTTTCCTCTAGCAGGTTTTGTTTTACACATTCTGGAATCTTGGATATTGGTCAGGTTGCAGCAATCCTCACTGTACTGTGGCAAGTGGGTATGGACTTCTGTGACTTCAAAGAAAGCTGTGATGTTTTCAATGGGATAGTCCTCCACTGGTGTATCTTCAGAGATTGCAGAATCTTGATCAGACTCTTCTTTCTCTTCAGTACACTGAATTTCTTCAATGACTTGAACTTCATTGATTTTTGTCTTTTTTGTGCAAGTGTTGGCTAAATGTGAAGTGCTTCCACATTTATGACACTTTAAGACAGGTTTTTCTGGTCTCTTATCCTCTCTGGGAATCTTAGAGGTCATCTTGGATTCTGTTGGGATTTTAGACCAAGTTTTACCAATTATTGTCCTGGTAATGATATCTTCCATAGCATTAATGTAGTCCTCTGTTGAACAGGGTTCCACACATCTGCTTTTGATAGCATGTTCCAGTTCTCCTCCACACTTTCTTAATATTTTCATATTAATCATAGTGTCAGACATATCTGGGTGTAAAGCAGATAATCTGTCTTTTTGTTTGAAGAACCAAGTAAGTGGTTTGTCTTTTTCTGAGTTAAAAATGGCACTTCCAAAAGCATTTTCCATTTTAAACCTCCAAGAATTATTAGCCCATTTGGTAATCACTTCAGATTTCCACCAAGACCAGTCATGTTTACCATGATCAATCCTCATTTTGTAATACCATTTCTTTGCAGTTCTGGTAAACAAACAGTGTAATTTCCCCACTATGATTTCATCAGGTATATTGAAGTCTTCTTGCAACATATCAATAGTCCTGATGAATTCAATATGGTTGTATTCTCCTTCACCAGAGAATGTTGGCCATTCTTCTATTTTTGGAATATCTCTTGCAGAGTAGGCATTTTCTCCCAAGAATGGTGTAAGACTTTCTTTAACAGAGAGTTTTTCTTCAGTCAAAGGTGTAGAATGTCTTGGCATATGTGGTTCATGATTCTTATGAATTTGTTCCACACTTGCAATTATCTCATTCTTCAACTTTTGCCTTTCACTGTCACTTTTTGCTAAATGTATAGCAAATTGATTGGTGTTCTCAACTATCTTCAAGACATGGTCTTGTAGAGTTTTAAGTTGATCATTCATTTTAAAAAGATCTTCCATCTCCTCATGTTGAACTTGGCACATGTTTTCAATTCTTATGCAAGAATTGGTAATTAAGTCAAGTTTGGCATTTGTCACTTGGTGTAATTCAATTTATTTCTTGTCATTTTTCTTTAATTCAACTATATCTGATGCAATTTTAGTTAACTTGTTATCAATTTTACCAATTTCTACATGAATACTAGTTTGTACACCAATTATTTGCGTGGAAAGTTTCTGTTCATCCTTTCCTGCTCCTTGGCTGTGAATTCCATCAGAGTTCTGGCCATATTGAAGACACTGTCCACGGCTGAAGGCTCCAATTTGGGGATCCTGTACCCTTGTGGGTAGGGTCTGTGCCAATTGGCTTTGCCTTTTCCTTTGCCTTGATGGTTCCTGGGACCTTTCTGCTTCTTTTTACGTCCCTTGGGCTTGTCCTTGGACACTTCTGGAGCTGGTTTGGAGCTGGTAGACGCCACTGGTGCCTCTGTCTCCAAAGCTGGAGTCATTTCCAATTCTTTCTTCTGGTCTATGGATGAAAGACTTTGGTTCTTCAACCAATTCTTTATCTTTTTGACCTTGTCTTTGCAAGACAGGGGGCTCCATCCTCCTAAGAGTTCTATGGTCTTCTCCTGACCCAGAAAGCTCTTGATGTGTAAGTAGGAGTTCATGGCCCCCTGCCAAAGGCTTGGGCATATTTCCCACTCCTCTTCCTTGGCTGCTCTGAACCAATTTTTGTACTGGCATTGATATATTTCTATTGCTGCCACCTGAAAGTGGTTCAGCCCTGGAAATATTACCATAAATCAGTTCAGGCTCAGAATTCACGTCAAAATCTGTTGGTACAGACCTTGGGGAATGGGGGGCAACTCTGGCATCCTCCAGATGTGTCTTTCTTGTGGAATATTTGGCACTTCTGGATTTGGTCTTGCCTCTTCCTTGTCCACATCAATCTGGTTGGACTGAATAGTTGCTTCCATTTCTGGTATGCACCATTTTCACGTCAATTGTAAGATAAAAGGTGAAAATATAAGATAAAATACACACCTTTTGGTGGTAATTTAGCTTTTTTTGAGTTGAATAAGGTGCCTCTTTTAGCAATCTGCACCTCAATACTGTCTTCAGATTCTGCTTCTGAAGATTCAGGACTATTGATGTATCTTTTACTGAGTCTGTTACCAGCTGCACAGTATTTGATTAAAGACACTTAAAGAGAAAAAAATATGATAAAAGAAATTATTTCTGTGTTTTAAGATATTTTTAAAAGATTTTTTATATTCTTTATTATTTTTTAATCTTAAAAAAATTATTCTTTTTAAAGAAGAAAAAAAATTAAAATTTAAGATTTTGAATGAAAATTAATTCAGAGTAAATCAAAGAATAATTTTATAAGTTTTTGGATGTGGAAAAGCCACGTGTAAAACAGTATAAAATTAAACCAAATTCCTCAATGAAAAAGATTTCCAAAACAATTTCAAAAATAAGAATTATTTTGACTTTAAAATGAAAGAAAAAATATTCAATTAATATATTTTAGAGCTTAAAAATATATTAATTAAGGGTACAAGGTTCAAAAAACACGGCCAGGCCCCCAAGTGTAAGATGTGACTATGAAACTGATGATAATATTACTATTAATCAACAGTACTATGTCTGTTCTTATGAAATATAATAATAAAAAAAATTATTATAACCACAATTAAATAATTATAGAATTATTTCTTTCACGTGTTATACACTACTAGTGATTATAACAGTGAGCAGTAATTGTCTACTAGAATCAATTACAAGAAGAATTTAATAATAAAAACTTCTTTATTAAATAATAAAATTATTTTAATATATAATTATCTTTTACAAGAATAATTATAAATATAATTCTTGAAGAAAACTATTACTAGAGAAAAACTTTAAGAATTAAAAATAAATGACTCACTAATACTCCAAAGAACTTATTGATAGATAAGAGTAGAGAAATTTGATGTGGAATTGTGGATTTAAGGGATCAAAAGGATTAATAACAGTATTACAACAAAATATAGTTGGATTCTATGATTTCACGTCTTTCTGGATGATTTTGAAAGATTTAAAACACTCAAGAATAGCTTTAACTAATACCTACTTGTTGGTAATAATGATTTAATAAATTGATAAGATGATGATGATGAAAAAGCAGCAAGAAGAGGCTTCTTTTAAGTCAACAACAGCTCACAGAGGCGTTCCATGGAGCAAACTGAAAAACCAGTGAGTGAGAAAACAATAAACCCTTTTTGATTAATGATTGCATCATCTGTTGTCACGTAAGATTATCATAATTACTTAATTGATGCTTTTACATGACTACCAACCCCAATATGGTTAAGAATAAAAGGAGTAACATCTGTAAATCTTCTTTTATTCTAAAATAATCATTGATTTCTCAAAGGTATCAATGTTATTGCCAATTTCATCAAAGGTTGTAATTACTGTGAATTTTTGAAGATTCAGTGTTTCACGTAGAATGGTCAAAAATGGACTGTAAGTAAGACTTTTAATTTTACTAGTAAAACCATAATTCTTTTTGGTTGTACCATAGATAATACAGTTCTTCATTGGTCCTGAAAGTTTCAGAAGGATTCATTAAGAATTGTATTTTTAATGAATTTTTGAAGTTTTTACCTCATTTCTACGTAGAATTGCAAATAGCAGTATTTTGCTGGTTGCTATGAGGTAAATCAATGAATATGGATCCCAAAAGGGTTTAATTACTCTTTTAGGCTCTAGTCATGGAAAGCCATCAAGAATTGACGTGGTTACAGGAGTCTAAGTAGCTTATTACCTCCTTGGCACATCAAAATAGCAGGTTATTTGCTATTTTTCTTATGATTACAGTAGGTGTAACTTGATAACCAAGTTCCCAAAGAGTTTTAGTTTACCAATTGGGCCAAGATGAGCCATGGATCCATGCTCTGGAGCTATCCACGCCTCTGAGGCCTCAGAAGTTGGGTACCCTGGCTCTCTTTGATGTCTTTTGTCCCCCTTGCCTAATTTTTACGTCAAAATAGTAATTTAAGCTTAAAGTGAGATATCCACTATGGGTGTATCAAAAGTCCATGTAAGAATACCATGATATTAAGTGCTCAAAACATGCATAACACTATTCTTAGTGTATATGTAACATGGGATTTCTCAATTTCCCATTATTTTGGCTAAAAATCAAGAAAAACAAAAATTTTCACGGATCTTTTATGTGGTATTAATGATGTGGTATTGAAGTATTTTCCATTTTACCACCTCAAATACTTAAATTGAGCTTATTCACTCTATGGAGCTACCCTAGGTGAATGTTTGTGTAGAATCCAAATCTGGTCTTAAATCCATGGATTTACTTACTCAATAAAAAGTTATTCATCTTTTCTGAAATTGAAAATGATGAATTTTGGATATATGCATGACTTATGAGTTTTGCATAATTCAAAATTTCTTTTTAAGATAATTGTGGCCTATTTGGGTATGTAAAATATACCTCAAGGCTCACACCCTCAGAGTCCTGGCCATATTGAAGACACTGTCCATGGCTGAAGGCTCTAATTTGGGGATCCTGTACCCTTGTGGGTAAGGTCTGTGCCAATTGGCTTTGCCTTTTCCTTTGCCTTGACGGTTCTTGGGACCTTTCTGCTTCTTCTGAGGTCCCTTGGGCTTGTCCTTGGACACTTCTGGAGCTGGTAGACGCCACTGGTGCCTCTGTCTCCAAAGCTGGAGTCATTTCCAACTCTTTCTTCTGGTCTATGGATAAAAGACTTTGGTTCTTCAACAAATTCTTTATCTTTTTGACCTTGTCTTTGCAAGACAGGGGGCTCCATCCTCCTAAGAGTTCTATGGTCTTCTCCTGACCCAGAAAGCTCTTGATGTGTAAGTAGGAGTTCATGGCCCCCTGCCAAAGGCTTGGGCATATTTCCCACTCCTCTTCCTTGGCTGCTCTGAACCAATTTTTGTACTGGCATTGATATATTTCTATTGCTGCCACTTGAAAATGGTTCAGCCCTGGAAATAATATCATGAATTAGTTCAGGCTCAGAATTCACGTCAAAATCTGTTGGTACAGACCTTGGGGAATGGGGGGAAACTCTGGCATCCTCCAGATGTGTCTTTCTTGTGGAAGATTTGGTACTTCTGGATTTGGTCTTGCCTCTTCCTTGTCCACATCCATCTGGTTGGACTGAATAGTTGCTTCTATTTCTGGTATGCACCATTTTCACGTCAATTTAAAGATAAAAGGTGAAAATATAAGATAAAATACACACCTTTTGGTGGTAGTTTAGCCTTTTCTGAGTTAAATAAAGTGCCTCTTTTAGCAATTTGCACCTCAATACTTTCTTCAGATTCTGCTTCTGAAGATTCAGGACTATTGATGTATCTTTTACTGAGTCTGTTGCCAGCTGCACAGTATTTGATTAAAGACACTTAAAGAGAAAATATGATAAAAGAAATTATTTTTTATGATTTAAGATATTTTAAAAGATTTTTTATAAGTTTTATTATTTTTTGATATTAAAAAAATATTCCTTTCAAAGAAAAAGGTATTAAAATTTAAGAATTTGAATAAAAAATTAAGTCAGAGTAACTCAAAGAATAATTTTATAAGTTTTTGGATGTGAAAAAGCCACGTGTAAAAACAGTACAAAATTAAACCAAATTCCTCAATGAAATAAGATTTTAAGACAATTTCAAAAATAAAATAATTATTCTTTAAATTGAAGAAAAAAAAATATTAAATTAATATATTTTAGAACTTAAAAATAAATTAATTAAGGGTACAAGGTTCAAAAAAACACGGCCAGGCCCCCAAATGTAAGATGTGACTATGAAACTGATGATAATATTAATATTAATCAACAGTACTATGTCTATTCTTATGAAATATAATAATAAAATATTATTATAACCACAATTAAATAATTAAAAAAAGTATTTCTTTCACATGTTAAGCACTACTAGTGATTTTAACAGTGAGCAAGTAATTGTCTACAAGAATCAATTACAAGAAGAATTTGATAATAAAAACTTCTTTATTAAAATAATAAAATTATTTTAATATATAATTATCTTTTGCAAGAATAATTATAATGATAATTCTTGAAGAAAACTAAATTTTTAGAGAAAAACTTTAAGAATTAAAGATAAATCACTCACTAATATTCCAAAGAGCTTTTTGAAAGATAAGGTAGAGAGATTTGGCATAGAATTGTGGATTTAGAGGATCAAAATGAATTTATAAATGTATTACAACAATATATAGTTGATTTCTATGATTTCAAGTCTTTCTGATTGATTCTGAAAGAATAAAACACTTAAGAAAAGTTTTAACTAATACTTACTTGTTGGTAATACTGATATAAATGATTAATAAGATGATGATACGGAAAAAACAGCAAAAGAAGGCCTCTTTTAAGTCAACAAAAGCTCACAGAGGCGTTCCATGGAGCAAACTGAAAAACCAGTGAGTGAGAAAGCATTAAACCCTTTTGGATTAGTACTTACATCATCTGTTGTCACGTAAAATTGTCATAATAGCTTAATTGATGCTTTTACGTGACTACCAACCCCAATATGGTTAAGAATAAAAGGAGTAACATCTGTAAATCTTCTTTTATTCCAAAGTTATCAATGTTATTGATAATTTCATCACAGGTTGTACTTACTGTGAATTTTTGGAGATTCAGTGTTTCACGTAGAATAACCAAAAATGGACTGTAAGTAAAACCTTTAATTTTACTAGTAAAACTGTGATGATTTTTGGTTGTACCATAGATAATACAGTTCTCAATAGGTCCTGAATGTTTCAGAAAGATTAATTAAGAATTGTATTTTTAATGAATTTTTGAAGTTTTTACCTCATTTCTATGTAGAATTGCAAATATCAGTGTTTGACTGGTTGCTATGAGGTAAATCAATGGATACAAGTCCAAAAAGGGTTTTAATTACTCTTTTGGGGTTTATTCATGGAAATTCATTAAGAATTGGCGTGGTTACAGGAGCCTAAGTAGCTTTTTACCTCCTTGGCATGTCAAAATAGCAGGTTATTTGCTATTTTCTTAAGATTTACAGTAGTTGTGACATGGTAACCAAGTTCCCAAAAGGTTTTGGTTTACCAATTAGTCTAAGATCAGCCATGTATCCAAGCTTTAGAGCTGTCCACGCCTCTGAGGCCTCAGAAGTCGGGTACCCTGGCTCTCTTTGATGTCTTTTGTCCCCCTTACTTATTTTTCACGTCAAAATAGAAATTTAAGCTGAAAGTGAGATATCCACTATGGGTGTACCAAAAGTGCATGTAAGAATACCATAATATTAAGTGCTCAAAACATGTATAACACTATTCTTAGTGTATATGTAACATGGGATTTCTCACTTTCCCATTATTTTGGTGTAAAATCAAGAAAAACAAAAATTTTCACGGATCTTTTATGTGGTATTAATGATGTGGTATTGAAGTATTTTCCATATTACCACCTCAAAGAGTTAATTTGAGCTTATTCACTCTATGAAGCTACCCCAGGTGAATTTTTGTGTAGAATCCAAATCTGCCCTTAAATCCATGGATTTACTTACTCAATAAAAAGTTAGTCATCTTTTCTGAAATCAAAAATGATGAATTTTGAATATATGTATGATTTATGAGTTATGTATAATTTAAAATTTCTTTTTAAGATAATTTTGGCCTATTTGGGTATGTAAAATATACCTCAAGGCTCACAATATGCACTTTTTTGGTCAATGCATATATTCAAGGATTTTAGCTAATATCTCTTGAATTATGCAGGATAGAGTGATGAACCAAAAATAAAGTCATCGCGTAATTACTGTAGGAATACAGAAATGAAGTTTATTACACAAGTTATAAACAAGGTTGAAATCTGTAAGGAATTATTGATTAAAATCAACAGAGCTGTTGACCACTTTGTTGTGAAAGTGGTCCAAACTTAAAAAAAGTAGACATTTGGATTCTACTAGTTCATTCGTGAAGAATGATGTATTTTTTATTATATTATTCAAGGTATAACCCCTTGAAATAATAGTTTGAAGTTTAAAATATTAAATTTCAACAGAAAAGATGAGTTACAAGAAAAAACATCAAAAATAGATTTTTGATGATATAATGGAATGCTCTTGGCAGAATAATAAGGCTATGCCAAGCTATCAGAATTCACTCTCTGAATTGCTGTAGCGTGTAAATCTTAAAAGTTATTAAGGATCAAAGTTTGAGCTTAATTTGATCATTTATGATCACTCACTGTAACCTTAAATTAAGTTTAACAGTCATATTGTGGAACTCCTTTTAGTGTGGGATTGGATAAGGCAGTCCTTGAGGGGGAAATCACAGGTAAACAGTTTTGAATTGCTAAAATAATCCTGTAACCAAGGGTGCTAATGGTGTGTAAGCTGCCCCTCTGAATATACTAAACAATCTCCCTACAGAGCTCACAAATCAATATTTAAGATTGTGGCTTTACAACTAGAGAAGACTTTTCAGCAGTCTGTATCAGACCTATTCAATAATCAGACTAATGATAAAATAATAATCACTTTAAATAATAAATTTGTAGGGGATTTCAAGATAATAAAATAATAATTGAGTAGATAAATAATAGATATAATAGTACTGAGTGGTGATTTTAAGTTGTTTTCTTTGTTGAAGGTATTTTGTTTTAATGGATAATAGCTTAATATGAGAAAAATTTAGTAATAGTGATAATATGTAATAATATTGTTTGATAGTTTAAATAGTTGTTGTTGGTAAATAATTTTGATAATATGAGAAATATATTTTGTAATAATAATAATAGTGATATAGATTTTTCTTCTAGTGAAAGAGTATAATATAAATATTTTGTTGAATATGAGTATTTCACTAATAGATGAATTTATAATATAGGCAGACCTACTGTTAACTACAACTATTTATAAACCACTATTTAGTGTAATTTAATAATAATAATTTCTAGATTAACCTACTAGTAAGGGATGAATAGTTATTCTCCTTCTTGGTATATAACTAATTGGATTCATTCATGGGGAGAAGAGGAGAAAATGAGAGAGAGAGGCCTCCTTTTATGTTGTAAGAAGTACCCATGGGCTCTCCATGTAAAGTTTTATTCTTGCCCTTGAGATAATTTTGCTGGTGTAGATTTTTTTAACAAAAAGCAGATGACCTATCTGTTATACTGCATTAGTAATCTTGCACAGCCTTGAGAAATTATTGCTAATGTGTAAAATTGGGAATGGTATCATATGACTGAGATAATTTCACCATTTGTTTGGTCAAAATGAAGGTTGAGATGTTTTTCTTGGTGGGGATTTTGATAAGAATATCAGGTGACTTCTCTTTTGCACTGCTTTAGTCAGCTTGCATAGCCTTTAGGAATTAATGCTGGTGATTAAAGGATGAAGATGGTGTCATGTGAATAAGCCCATGTAAAATTTGTTTGTAAGGTTTAGTTAGTTCCAGGTGATTATGCTGTGCAATGTGGGGATATCTTCTTGAGTTGTAATTCTTCATTACTGTAATTGCTGTGTACTTTACAGTTTAGTGTATTTTCCTTGCATGCAGATAGTTGAGCTTTAATTAAGTTGAATTTTAATAATCCTGTGGCTGTGTAATTTCCAGATCTTATGCATGTGGACTGCATAAGTCTTATTTGGGCTTCTGTATTGTTGTGTAATTTTTAAGTTTTCTTTTTTTTAGTGGATCTTCCCATGTATTGAGTTGAATTGGATACTGTCATGTGATCCTTGTGTCACATGAACTGTATTTGGTTACTGTGATTCTTAGTAATATAATCTTCTTGATGGATTTAGAGTGGATATGATGTTACAATGTTACTTTTCCCATGTAACTTTGAGTTTTCTGTATGTATTAAGCCTATTGTTGATCATGTAAGCCTTATATGTAAGTTTTATTGTGTAACTCCATAAGATTGGACTCCTCTATTATTCATTTAATTATAGAAGTATATTGAATATTTCAATTGTGAATGCTAAAATCTTCCATTCCTCCCTACTATTGATGTTGTTCCTGGGTGTGTGTGATTTTTAATCATGTCCTTTGAGTGGTGATTTCCTGAATTAGCCATTTTGATCTTGATTTTCCAACTGTTAATTTTCACAAAAATTCTTGAAACTGGTAAAAAGGTATGGAATACCACATCCCCCTCTCCATTTAATGCTGTCCCCAGCATTCCAGTTTCAAGTACAGTATCCTGGGTTCATAAATGAAAATGTTCTTCCTTTAAATTTTCTATTTCAATAAATTCAGTTGATAATTCCATTGATGGCTTGTTATATTGATTTTGAATCTCCATTTCTTCATATTTGATTTGTAGCCTGTTGTTTCTTCTTGTTTGTTTGTTTATCCATGTTAATGTTGTCCTATATCATCAATACTGATTTTGGGTGATTTCCCTCTCCATTTGATAAACATTTTTCCAGCTACTAATAAATTATCTTTATTAAATATTTCCACCAGTGTTGCCATAAAATGAGATAAATGAATAATAAAAGAAAGAGATTTGATCTAGTTTAGGGCCTTATTCAGGACCACAGCTTGAATTCTTGAAGTTGTTTGATAAAAAAGATGATTTAAATAGTTTGAGGTCATATCAAGGACCTTTTATTTTGTTGATGATAAAAAAATAGAATATTTGGACAGTTTAAGGTCATACCAAGGACCTTTTCTTGAGTTGAAATTTGCTGAATTGTCTTGATGAATGATGAAATCAATGATTCAGACAGTTTAAGGTCTTATCAAGGAATATTTCTTGAGTTTATTTTGCTGAATGGTATTGATAAAAGATAAAGTAATTATTCAGACAGTTTAAGGTCTTATCTAGGACCTCATCCTGAGTTTTGAGTTGTGTTTTGAGATATTTGCTTAATTGGATTTGTTTTGTTCCCTCCTTCTTTTTCTTTCTTTTATGGACTAGTGTCAAGGCCTAATATCCACCTTCTGTGCCCTTTAGTAATATTAACCCCTGTCATCCTCTTCATGACAACTTTAAACCTCATTTCCAATTGATGATTATTAAATGGGTGGGCACCCCCTCTCCATTTAAAATTTTGCCCTAATTACCACTTGTTATGATAGTCATGATGTGTTTTTTTTTTTTAAAGAAAATGATAATACAATAATTTAGAGTATAAAAAATGATAATAAAAAATAATAATAAAAATCTTTCAAGTAACAATATAAAATAAGGTAAAATAATTCAGGAAAAAAAATACAAAAATACATGACTTTCAAGTTTAATCATAAAATTATTATTATTATTTATTTTATTTTATTTTATTTTGTTTTTTTGACTTTTTTTTTTGTTTGTTTTTTTTTTGTTTTTTTTTGTGAGTTATCAATGAATTAAAAAATAATAATTCATAATATAAATAATTTTATCAATTATATAATGAATAAATAAAAAATCAAAAATATAATTAATTTTGAATGTTGAGAAGTTTTTTTTGTTTTTTGTTTTTGAAGTAGCTGAGTGTAAATACTTCAAATTTGAAGTATTTGGTGATTTGTTTTCTATCCGCGGGTGTTGCTTTTCTTGACTGTTCAATGTAATTTCTACTATTTTTTTTTTGTGTTTTTGTAGCTTCTACCTTGTACTGTACTGTATAGTACAGTACTCTTCTGTTTTCATTGCAATCGATTGTTTGTTTTCTTTTTTTTTATAATTTTTTATTATTATTTATTTTTTGCTCTAAAAAATAAAAAAAGGAATAATTTTTTTTTTGTTTGTGTGATGTACAATGCTGTACCCTTCTCTTTCCATCGCAATCGATCGTTTTTGCTTTTTTTTTTTTTTATTTCTCTTTTTGTTTTTGTTATTATTTTATTTCTTTTTTTTTTGATTAGAAAAACAATAAAAATTAATTTTTATGATTTTTTTTTAGAGAAAAAAAAAATAAATAAAAAATAAAAGGTAAATAATTTTTTTTTTTTTTTTGAAAATAAAATGAATAATTTTATTTTATTTTTTTTATTGGGAGAGGAAATAATAATAATAGTAATAATAAGAGATAAATTATATAAAAATAATATAAATAAAGAACATAATGATAAATATCAGTAATAAAAAAAAGATTTTTTTTATCTTTTATCTTTTTATATTTTTTTTATAGTATTTTTTTATATATGGATATTTGAGATTTAGAAAACAAAAATTCATGAGATAAGGAAAATAAAAAAAGTTATTGACAATGTGAAAATTGGTTGTTAAGACTATTCTTGAATTTGGTCTTTTTAGCTGTAAGTTCATTTCTTCTTTCCTTATTGAGATATTGATCCTGCAATTCTTTTTCATCCCTTAAATACTCATGATTGGTGTTTCCACTTTTATTTTTGTTCTCTTTCCAGTCCTCATTTTGCGTTGAAATTTTATATTGCCTTGCCAAATGGGCTTGCAAATTTGGGTATATCTTCTTATTCTGAGTAATCCAAAAATATTCCTTTTCTTCCTTGGTGAGCTTTTCTTTTCTTCTTTCTGTTTTCTTATTTCTTTCTTTATTTATTCCTTCTAGCCACTTTACATGCTGGGTTGAGCATTGATGATCTTGTTCAGTTATTTTGTACATTTCCAGGTTGCAATTTTCATTCCTCAAAGGCTGCCAAATGGTATAGCCTTCCCAGGGAAATTGCTCTTCTGTAAGTAAAATTTCATCTGCTTCCAGTTCTTCAATATTTGTTTTTTTAATAAGGCTTCTTGATCCTGTTTCTTCTGTCTGTTACTGATGTCTTCATTTATTTCTTCATTTTTGTTCATTTGGCTTTCCTTGGCTTTGTCCAAAGAAAAGTGATTTTCTTCCAGGTTCAAACTTGGATTATATTTATTAGAGTGATAGTGTGGGGTAGGTGAGTCTTCTTCTTTGGAATTGATTGAATGATTTATAGAATTTGACCTATATATTTTATTTGGCTCTGATTTTTTTTCCATAGATTCCTTTGTGTTTATTGAGTAAGTTATTTCTTTATGAATGCCTATTTCCTCTGTATTTTGACCTATTTGTGTGCTGAAATACTTAATTTCTTCTTTTTTATGTTGCAGAATTTTTTCATTTTGAATTAAAGCCTGATATCCATGTGCCAAATGCAATGGTGAATTGGAGGATAATTTTTGATTTGGGGCAATCCTATCATATGAGTTTGCCCTAAATCTCTTCTTAAAAGATATTTGAATAATCCCTTTGACCAAGTTCCTCTTTTCATTCTTATTTTCTCTTTCAAGATATTCTTTATGATTTGGTGAGTGTCCATAAATGTCAGTTGTTTCATGTTTATGTTCTTTTTCTTGGATACTGATGTTGGTAGGATCTTTAGGTCTTGAGTTCATTAAATCTTCATTTTTGGTAATTTCACTTCCTTTTTCTACAGTTACCACTTTCTTGATAGCTTTATTTTCAGGTTGGATTTCCTTATTCAACTCTCTGCTTGGGTTTAAATTTTTAAGGTGTTGAGAATATTCTGGGAATGCTGGATCCTTATTGGATGTATGGATATGAAATAGGTTATTTTCTTTGGGAAGATAAGTATCTGATTCTTCTTTTGGTTCTTGAATGAGTTCTTTGAACAAATCTTGTTCTGATTTTCTTATTTCAATTTCTGACTTATTTAGGTTTTGTTTGACAATATCTTTATTTTCCATAATAAGCCTTGGGTCAATGTTTACCATATTTGAGGGAAAAAGTTGAAGTTTCTGTATTTCATAATTGTCCTTTTTGAGTGATGCTTCTGGTTGGAGTATCTTTGAAAATAAAATTGGTGGAATGGTTACTTGTGGTAAGAGTGATTTATCTTTATCCCCATTATTTTTTATGTTGGGTTTTCTGGATTCTTTCTTTGCAGTTTCTTGACCATAATCATTTCCATTTGTTGGTTGATTATCCATAATATTTTCCAAGATTTCATTTAATTCTTTTTTTTGTTTGGTTTTTGAGGTTGATTCAATACTTTCTTCCTGAATTATAGGACTTTCTTGAGGCTTAAGGTCTTTATTTATGGTAATTTTGTTTTTTAGAGAAATTTCTCTTAAGGAATTTAATGCTGATGTATCAGGATGAGAGTCCAAATTCCTTGCTTCTTCTGTGACATTAATTATTGAAATAAATGGTTTTACATTTGATTTCCATTTATTTTTGAATATTCCTTTTGAAAGGGACTTTAATGCTTTGATAGGTGAGAGGAGCTTGGTGAGTGGTTTTTTTTTATTTGTTCAGGATTCTTGAAATTATAATAGTTGATATCTTGAGTTATTTGGTTACCAGTATTTCCATTTTCTCTTTTTGAGGTTGTAATTCCTGTAAGATTTATTTCTTTAGGCTTTGGCTTGATATTTTCTGTATTAACTGGGGCTAATTCCACTTTTATATCCCTTTTTCCTTCAGATTTCATTATTTCTTCTTCCTCAAATACTTGGTTAGGATTTTTTTCTGAAAATTCCTTATTGTTGGAGCTTGGTTCTTTCTCTACTGGTAATTCTTTCCAGTCTTCCAATTTAGAAACTGCACATGTTTTCATTCCTGCTGGTGGGTTTTCTCTCCATCCTACTTTCTGTGGTGAACAAATTGGTAAGCAAAGTCTCCTTCCATCTGGCTCTATATAACTGAATATTTCCCCTTTTTGTTGAGAAAAGTCTAATCTAATGTTTTTGTCTGCAAGGAAGGGCCTTCTCAATACTGTGTGTACTGCTCCCCTTGCCACAAAAAGGTGTATATTTCTTTCTTCCCCAGCAACTAGAGTAATTGGGGTAAATTCTGCTAATCTAATAATTGAAGTACAGTGACCACCAATCCCCCTTAAATTTATGTTGAGACATCTTGTGGTGAGTCCTGCTTTTATTGCTGAATCTTCTGGTATTATGTTCAATTCTGATCCTGTATCTACTAATGCCATTATTTCATGTCCTTCTTCACCCAGGTAAACTTGCATAAATCCCAATGGACAGGCATAATGTAGTTTGGGCTGTTCATAATCTCCTAAATGGTGGTTTATGAGTTTGGTTTGAATTTCTTTTGTGTCAAGTGAGCTAATTAAGTTTATTTCTTCTGTTGTCAAATTTTTAAGCTAGTTGATAACTTTGGGTGACATGATAAGAACTTGTTCTAAGGTGAGATTTATTTTCTGATCCAAAACCTTTTTGATAATTTGACTCATAACCTCTTGAAATTCTGTGTTTCCTTGCTCTATATTCTTGTTTTTAACAGTATTTTGAGTTAATTCTTGCTTCTTTCCAGAATCCTGTTTTTCTTTAACTTCTGGGATAATTCCTTCTTCCTCTTTGAACTCTTGAAGTTTCTTGAATTTAGTGGGAATAATTGTTTTTTCCACTGTACCATGTTCATCTTCAATATAGGCTCCAGGTATGTTTGGCTTCTTTTTTAGTGGTGTTTCCATTGTTTTTGGTGATGATTTTGTTGGTTCTTGACTTGGCTGCTCATGTCTAGAGGATCTTTGTTTGGTGTTTCTTAATCCATAATTACTGAGAAATGGATCATTTGCTGATGATATAGTTGGTGGCTGCCAGCTTCCCCAATCTTCAATTTTGGCTATAGCTGTTGAAATGTCATTTTTCTTTACTTGTATTAGGTTTACTTCTTTTGGTTGGTGTGTTGATTCTTTAGCTTCATTTTCTTTTCTTTTCTTGGTAAGTTCTTCCTGTTCTTTTGCAAATTCTTCAACTAACTTCTTTGGTGATATTTTTCCATCTGTTGGTACTCTTTGCCAATTTGGAAATAAGAATCCACCTCCTTGTCTGCTGACCAATTTCTTATTTTGATCATCAAAGAGGTAGTTGCATCTATTTACTGAATGTCCTTCCTCCAGACAATAATAACATTTGACATAAGGGTTTGGTATGTTTTGTGCTGGTGCATATGGAACATGCCTTTGTGAGAATGGAAGTAAATCATTTCTTGTCTTTAACTGTTGATTATTAAGTTGATTGTTGGTAACCCCACAAATTTGAGGTTTGGATAGACTTTTCAATTCTTCTAGTTGAGTCATAAACTTCTTAAAATCTTCATTTTCCCCTTGTCCCTGCTTTCTAGTTTCCAGTTTTTGTTCTTTGAGGGATTCAGTAATTTCCTTCATTTTATTAAAAGCTTCATTCATTCCTGGGAAAGCCTCTTCCTTGAAATTAACTTTTTTATTTTCAGTAACATTCCTTCCTGTATCTCTTGATGATGAGAATCTTTTGGTTACTAATATTCTGGCTTCCAATTCTTGTTCAATGTACTTCTTGAGGATCTTCATAGGTGGTATAAGGTATCCTCCATCTTCAGCTCTAACCATGACATTATCTTTAATCATTTCCTTGCTTATTGTAAGGTGTGGATATGAAACTTTGATTAAAAATCAAGTACTTTTCCTGTCCTCAAAATTTGTATAAGGTAAAATTCAGTTAAAAATAGTATGAAATATTATTTTTAAGAGAAAACACGCCAATTTTATTGTTTATAACTTTATTAGTATAAAACAATAATATAAAAATTTATTGTTTTACCAACAATAAAGATTTATCCAAAAAATACTCTACAAGAGATATTTTAAGGCTACAAAAGAAATTTCTTCAAGAGCAATTTCAATTGGAATTAATTGAGCAAAGAACTGCAAGCAATTAATTAAAGAACAAAGTCTTTAAAAAGAATATTAAAGAGAAAACACGCCCAAAAGTGACCAGAGTGAATTTGGAAACAAAGTGACAAAGTTAACAGTGATGAAAGATGCTTTAATTCACTTTTGGGGTGGTTCAGGGGTAAAAATGATTATAAGAGTTACAAACAATGATTATAATGATTTTTTCACGTGGTTAAAAGGATTAAAATGATTTAAAAGTGGTGGTTGGAATCTTTGATTGATTGGTTTAACAGTGTTTAAACTAATTAATAAAAGGAAAAGATTCTAACATGAAGAGAAAAGTGGGGCAAAGAAGACATTCTTTATAGCCATCAATTCTCTTACTCCGAAAGTAAAATTTACTCTTGTCAGTCGTGAAAAACAGTCTGACAACAGAAAAGCCAATTATGGCATCATTGAACCCTGGTTTAGACCAAAAAGGGCTGGTTTAAGCCATTTTTAGCCATTTTAGACCCTTAAATCAGCCATTACTATAGCAATACCAGGCCTAGAGCCCTCAAAACACGTCATAATGTGTTTCAGAGACGTAGAAACCAGTTAAAACTGTTTTTACTATGATGGTTTTTTCTTAAGGGTAGTTTTACCCTCTTGGCAACAGCTAAAACTACCCCAGTTGGTATCAAAACCTCATCATCAATTGAGTCCACAGACCCTGTAACTCAATTCCAGGCCAAAAGTGATGAACTTTTGCGTGAATTTTGACATCCCACGCCTGTCAGCAAGGATTTTGGGGGTCTAGCTCCCCCTTAGAGCTGGAGTTCCTTTTCCCCCCCAAATTTAATCTTTCCAATTTATTTTTCCTTTAATTCCTCATCATGTATTATACTTATAATTTACATATGTAATTCAATTCAATTGTACAGTACAATACAGTAATAATTGACACCTCATATGTAAATCAAAGTTCACTTATGTAATACACGCGCACATTTTGACATTTCAATTGAATTCAATTGAGAATACTTGAATTCCTCATAACTTCTAAACTAAACACAACACCTCAATTTTAACACAAAAATTGATGGTTAACACCACATGTGGTGTGAATTAAATTAAGGTTTTGAGGATCTTCAACTTTTGTATTGAAAATACTAAAAACTTAATTTAAGCTTATTTAGAGTTGAGCTACAAGAATTTCACTCAGAGGTGACCCCACCTGATTTTTTATGAGGAATCCAATGGTGAAATAAATTTTATATGTTTATTTATTGGATAAAAAGTTATAATAAATTTTATTTAACTTTTTTCCAAATTTATTTATTTTTTTACAATTTTGTTAAAATTTCATTTTTACTTAATTTTTTCAAGTATAAATGTAATTTTATATTTACAAAATTTAATGTATTTTTATTTGTAAATTATAATTAATTTTTTATTTTTAATATAATTTTATATTTATATTTTGATTTTTATTTTAATAATATAAATAAATTTATTTTATTTATATTAATATGTTATTTTTTATATTTGTGGTCTTTTGGGTATATGAAATTACCTCTAAGGCTCACATTCCCTCCCCCTAAAAAAAGAATATTACTTTGTAATATTGGTGTTTCTAGTGTGTCTTAATCTCCTCAGGAGTTTGGTAGCTTCTGGTATATCTTTTTCTTCTAACCATTCATCTTTACAAGTTGGGTCACTGTACCTAACAAGGTATTCCCTTACTTTCTTGGTTCTTAATTTCCTTTCTTTAAGAACTTTGGTTATTTTCTTAGTACCAGATGTCTCAATAGGAGGTATAACTTGGGGAACCTTATTCCTCAAGGTAAATTTCTCAGAATCACTAGATTTATATGGTTTTATCAAGCTCACTGGAAATGTAGGGTGCTTATTGCTAAGTTCTTCAGATAACTCTACTTCAACAGCATTTTCTCCATGGAGGGCCTTAATCACAAAAGGTCCTGCAAAGGAGTCTTTCAACTTTTTACATCCTTTGATGTTATTGAAGTTAGTGGTGGATACAAGAACTAGGTCCCCCACTTTGAAATCTGGAGTTGCATGAGATTTATCCCATTTGTCTTTAGCATATGCAAAGGAGTCCTCCATGCATCTTACTGCATGCTTTCTAGCTTTGTCTAGCATTCCTTTGAAGCTAGCAGCTGTGGGATGTATTTCAATTAAGTCTTTCCTCAAGGAGTCTTGGGGTAACTTGGGGTTCCATCCTTTTTCTAGAATAGCAGGAGTCTGATTGGTACTAGCATGGATTGATGTTTTATATGCTAATTCCAGTGCTGGTAACAGAGTACACCAATCATGGGTAAATCCATCACAATCTTTGAATTCAAGGCCATATGCAAAAAATCTTCTCACCATGTCCTCTAAGGTTTGGATCATTCTTTCAGCCAGGCCATCAGTTTGTGGGTGGTAGGCTGTAGAGAAAGACAGTTTAGTGCCAAATAATTGGTGAAGATTTGTCCATAGTGCTGAAGTGAATTTGGGATCTCTATCACTGATGATATTTGTAAATATCCCAGTCCATGACACTACTCTATTCCATATCAGAAGAGCTGTATCCATGGCTGTATCATCTTTGTGACATGGTAAGAAGATTGGAGTTTTACTGAATCTGTCCACAATTACTAGGCAAGCATTATAGCTCCTGTCACCTCCTGGTGGTAGGCCAGTTACCCAATCCATATGGACAATTTCCCAAGGTCTGTTTGGTTCTTGGATTTTCATCATATTTCCAAGTCTTTTGCCAGTGGATTTATTTGCCTTTTGGCATCTGTCACAGGTTTTGCAATACTCTGCAACATCTTTCTGCCACATTGGCCACCATATGCAGGTCTTCACTTTTTCTCTTGTTCTGTCTTCAGAAAGATGTCCTGAAAAGGGACTATCATGGCATTCTTTCAGTACAAGATTGATTAATGACCTGTCTACAACTGTCATGACACATGTGTGCTTGGTTCTGTGGTAAATTATTCCATCCAGTAGGTGAAATCTTCCTTCATTATAAGATTTTCTCCATACTTCGTCCAAGGCATGTATTAGAGAGTTGTCTTTACAGTCTTTGTTAAGTAATTGGCATAAGATGCTACAATTCTTATCTTGAGTGTAACTATTTCTGACTTCTTCAAAGAAGGTGGTGTTCAAGTCTGTAACACTTATTCCTTCTATTGGAATTTGTGGTGAAGCTTCTTCTGGAACATAAGCAGGATTATCAATGTTATTTGGTAATGGCCATCTGCTTAGTCCATCTGCATTCTTATGAATATTCCCATCCTTATGAACAATAGTCATATTGCCTCTGTATTCTTGTATGGCTATTTGCCATCTGAGCATGTGTCTGTTAGGTGTTTTCATGTTCAAAAGTGATTTCACAGCTGTACAATCTGTTATTACTTCAAAAACACATCCCTCTAAGAAATAGTTCAATTTCTCCAAGGCCCAGACAAGGCATAGACATTCCATTTGACTTGCTCCATATCTGGCTTCAGTTGGTTTGATTTGCCTGGATATGAAACATATTGGTCCTTCTACAGGTTTGTCATTTATGATCTGAACTTGGTGAAGTGCAGCACCTAGTCCATCCCCTGATGCATCAATATACAGTTTGAAAGGCAATTTAAAGTCTGGCATCAGTAAGAGTGGAGCAGTGGTCAATGCTTCTCTTAGAGATTCAAAAGCTTTGACTATGTCAACAGTCATCTCAAATACTGTGTCTTTGTCACACAACTTATAAAGTGGTCTTGCTATGGATGCAAAGTCTTTAATGTGTTGCCTGTAATATCCTGCAAAACCTAAGAATGACTGAATTTCCTTCTTATTCTGAGGCATGGGTTTTAACAATACTGCTGCAACTTTGTTTTTATCAATTCCAAGGGACAAACCAGATACAACATGTCCTAGTGCCTTAAGTTCTTTAAATCCAAAATGACATTTCTTCAAGGAGATTTTCATGTTTACTGATTGGATTTTTGTCAAAACTCTTGATAATCTGTACATGTGCTCCTCTTAAGTCTTTGAACAGATAATAATGTCATCAATGTAAATGATTAACCATCCCTCTGAGAGTTCTTCAGGGAATATTTCATTCATCATTCTTTGGAAGTGTGAAGGTGCATTTTTGATACCAAAGGGCATCCTTAAGTATTCATACACTCCACAATGAACAATAATTCTCAAGTATTTTCTTGCTCTTGGTGTTACCACATTTTGATGGAATCCTTTAAGGGCATCCATAGTGGTTATATACACTGCTTGAGATATTTGAGTAAGGGCAATTTGGATTTTTGGTATTGGGTATCTGTCTGGAACAGTGCAAGTGTTCAGAGCTCTAAAGTCCCCAACCATTCTGGATTTTCCATTATGCCACGCCACTATGACTGGTGTAGTTATTTCTACTTCCTCATTGTGGCCTACTTTTCTTATTACACCAACGTCTAGAAGTTCTTTGATATGAATTTCTAGAGCTTCTCTTGATTTTGGACTTTCTGGATAAGCAGGTCTTCTTAAGAGTGGTGGATAAGGTCTCTCAATGTTAAGAATGATGTCAACTTCATGACCAATAATTGCTCCCAGAGGTTCTTTGTCTGTAGCAAATGCTCCTTTGTGGTCATACAAAAGGGAAGAAAGTTCATTTTCTTGTTTATCAGTCAGATGAAGGCTTATCTCAGCCTCATTTAACTGTTCAGACTTGAATTTTTCTAACTCTAAGTTGACTGGTGATACTTTGTTTACTGTAATTTGTCTTTTAAATGGTAAAAAGGCAAATTTCTGGCGCTTATTGTCCCCAATTGTAAAGTATCTGTCTTTGTTATTATGTAAATCTATCCCATACATGATCAAATAGTCATTTCCCAATATAAAATGGGTACTAGAGCAATTTTCCATAACAACAAATTCAACTGTGATCCTTAAATTCCCATTTATGTGTGGGAATATGACATTGGTCTCAAAGATTCCCAATGCTTTCATTGGGTTACTTGCACTGTTGAATTTTATACCATCAATTGGTAACAATTGGTCTTCAAAATTTGGCACACAAGTCTTAAGAAAGGATTTTCCAACACAAGAGCAGAAGGCTCCTGGGTCAAGTAAAAGTTTGGTGGGCTTGTTGTCAATCACCACTTCTGTTATACAGGAGCTACCAGCTGTATAACCTTTTCCTCTGTTTGGTTTTGTCTTCATAAGTTGTGCATCTTGAACTTTTGATAAATCAACTTGACCATTGCTCAATTGTGGTAAGTGGGAATAAGATTCCATGATGTCAAAAGTGGCATTGATATTTTCTATATCTTTTGAAGATTCAGAAAATATGGATGACTTATCATCTGAATTGTCTTCAATTATGTCTTCTTTTTCAACATCTGGTTCCTTTTCAATGTCAATTTCATTGATTTTTCCCCTCTTTGGACATGCATTGGCTAAATGGGTGGTGCTTTGGCAAATATGGCATTTTCTGACTGTATCTGCAGATTTATATTTAATATTGCTAGAATTTTCTTTGGGGTTTTTGTCCACAGAATCTTTCCAAGGTGTATTAAACCTTGTTTTGAGATTCACCCTACTAGAACCAATTTTGGTTCTGGTGGTTACTTCTTCTAGTATCTTGATAATATCTTCTGCTGAAGATTGTTCAGTAGTCCTGCTTTTGACAGCATGCTCTAAGTCACCTCCACATTGTCTCAGAATTTTTCTATGGATCATAAATTCTGACATGTCAGGATATAATGCTGTTAATCTGTCCTTTTGTTGGCAAAACCATGGTAAAGCTTTGTCTTTATCAGCATTAAATTTGGCAGATTCAAAGGCTGTTTCAACTTTAAACCTCCAAGCATCATTTGCCCATTTGTTGATGATTTGGGTTTTCCACCAAGTCCAACTCTGGTGTCCATGTGCTTGTCTTATTTTGATGTACCATCTGTGAGCTGATCTGGTAAACAAGGTGTTAAACCTGGCTGTTACCAATCTGTCTGGTAATTTAAAATCTTCCTTGATCATGTCAATACCTCTAATGAATTCCATATGGTCATACTCTCCTTCACCACTGAAGTGAGGCCATTCTTTAAGTTTTGGAACTTCTTTCAAGAGTGCTTGGCCCATTGATGGTTCCAAGTTATGAAAAGAAGTGGATAATTCATTTTTTGATTGTGAATTATCAGGATCCAATACTTGTGGATTTGGAATTCTTGTGCCCTCATTTTGATTTAGAGGTGTAGATATTCTTGGTAAGGTGTTCAGTATTTGTTCAATGTCATTCATTTTACTGTTGCTACACCTTTGGGAATTTCTGTATTCATGTTGGAAGCTTTGTATTAAATTTATTATTTCAATTTTATACATGTCTTCCTTATGTGTCAGTTCTTGCCATAACTCTGTCTGTCTTGTATTATCAGAAGTGACTTGGTTCAATTTCATTGATAATTTTGATACTTCTTCTTTTGAAGCATCAAAACACTTTTTCAAGGCAATGGTATATGTCTTTACTTCAGTAAATGAATTTGAAATGTCATCAAGGACTTTCTTGTTATCTGTTTTTATAATATTTATGGCTTGTTTAATTCTTGTTTCAATCATGTCATCAATATTGAATTTAGAATATTTATCTGTTAATTCTTTAATAATGGCAGATTGTTCATTTATTTTAATGTTAGAAGAATTGTCATTATTAGAATTTTTAATTGTTCTTAAAACTTGTTCAAAACACATAAGTGTTTCATTAATTTGGCACAGACTCAGGTTGTTTGTTTTAATGTTGTTACAAATGGTGTCATTTTTATCAGAAAGATGTTTTTTCACGTCATTTATAGCATTATACAACTCTGGGATGGAATCAAATATGTCAGAAATCATTTCTGGAACCTTAATCTGGCTTCCTCCTTCTTCTGTAATTCCATCATGGTTCTGGCCATCTGAAATACATTTTCCATGGCATCCTGCTGAATCTTTGGGATTCTGTAGCCCTGGCTGTAAGGTTTTGGGGCTGGTGCCTTCCCTTTGCCCTTGTTTGGAGCTTGTGGCTGCTTTTTCACGTTGGAATTGCTGCTGCTGGCCACTGGGGCTGTTTTTGGCACTGGTTTGGGTGGTGGAGGGTTGTTTTTCCTCCATTCTAGTGTCAAAAGCATCATGTTTTTCTTCTCCATCAATGGATTCCATCCATTGAGCAATTTGCAAGTGTTGGGATGGCCCAAGAATTTTCTTACTGTCAGGTAAGAATTCATGCAATTCTTCCACAGGTCTGCAAGGATCTGGTACTCTTTGAATTGAAGTGCATTGTTGTATGCACTGTGGCTGGCTTTGTATATGTCCACAGAGGCTTGTTGTGGTGGTGTCAGCTCTTTTTGAAGGTAAAATGGTATTATCAGCTTCAGAATGACCCATTTTAGTTGTTTGGAAGTCATCAACTGACCCTTTTCCTTCTGTACCTGGTTGGCCTCTGCCATAATCACGTCTATTACCTTTTTGGGAGCTGCTTGAGGGGTTGTAGCTGGCTCCTGACCTGGTTGAAGGCATAATTATGGTTAAAAAGGCTTAAAATAGTATTTTTACGTCAAAAACTTACTATTGGCCAAATTTTTAGCTTTCTGAAGGGTATTACTTATGTCCAAGTTAATTAATTCAGAAGATATTGGTTCAGGCTGGTTATTTTGAGTCACATCAACAGTGCTATTATGATCAGAATTAACAGTACTGGCAGGGATAATGCTGGTTACTGTTGAGGCTGTTTCAATGTTTTCTTGTCTTACCACGTTGTCAGACACTAAAATTAATGAAAAAAGCCAATTAATTAAGTAAAAAAAAGGATATTTCAAAAAAAATTTAAGCCTCACTTATAATATGAAAAAAATTATTTTTTATGGATTTTTTGAATTATAAGTATTTTTTATGTGTTTTTAAATTTTTCAATATAAGAAAAAAGATTTAAAAAGAGTAAAAAAAATATGTCACAGGTAAAATATCACGGCTGGGCCCCCAAATGTAAGGTGTGGATATGAAACTTTGATTAAAAATCAAGTACTTTTCCTGTCCTCAAAATTTGTATAAGGTAAAATTCAGTTAAAAATGGTATGAAATATTATTTTTAAGAGAAAACACGCCAATTTTATTGTTTATAACTTTATTAGTATAAAACAATAATATAAAAATTTATTGTTTTACCAACAATAAAGATTTATCCAAAAAATACTCTACAAGAGATATTTTAAGGCTACAAAAGAAATTTCTTCAAGAGCAATTTCAATTGGAATTAATTGAGAAAAGAACTGCAAGCAATTAATTAAAGAACAAAGTCTTTAAAAAGAATATTAAAGAGAAAACACGCCCAAAAGTGACCAGAGTGAATTTGGAAACAAAGTGACAAAGTTAACAGTGATGAAAGATGCTTTAATTCACTTTTGGGGTGGTTCAGGGGTAAAAATGATTATAAGAGTTACAAAAAATGATTATAATGATTTTTTCACGTGGTTAAAAGGATTAAAATGATTTAAAAGTGGTGGTTGGAATCTTTGATTGATTGGTTTAACAGTGTTTAAACTAATTAATAAAAGGAAAAGATTCTAACATGAAGAGAAAAGTGGGGCAAAGAAGACATTCTTTTATAGCCATCAATTCTCTTACTCCGAAAGTAAAATTTACTCTTGTCAGTCGTGAAAAACAGTCTGACAACAGAAAAGCCAATTATGGCATCATTGAACCCTGGTTTAAGCCATTTTTAGCCATTTTAGACCCTTAAATCAGCCATTACTATAGCAATACCAGGCCTAGAGCCCTCAAAACACGTCAGAATGTGTTTCAGAGACGGAGAAACAAGTTAAAACTGTTTTTACTATGATGGTTTTATCTTAAGGGTAGTTTTACCCTCTTGGCAACAGCTAAAACTACCCCAGTTGGTATCAAAACCTCATCATCAATTGAGTCCACAGACCCTGTAACTCAATTCCAGGCCAAAAGTGATGAACCTTTGCGTGAATTTTGACATCCCACGCCTGTCAGCAAGGATTTTGGGGGTCTAGCTCCCCCTTAGAGCTGGAGTTCCTTTTCCCCCCCAAATTTAATCTTTCCAATTTATTTTTCCTTTAATTCCTCATCATGTATTATACTTATAATTTACATATGTAATTCAATTCAATTGTACAGTACAATACAGTAATAATTGACACCTCATATGTAAATCAAAGTTCACTTATGTAATACACGCGCACATTTTGACATTTCAATTGAATTCAATTGAAAATACTTGAATTCCTCATAGCTTCTAAACTAAACACAACACCTCAATTTTAACACAAAAATTGATGGTTAACACCACATGTGGTGTGAATTAAATTAAGGTTTTGAGGATTTTCAACTTTTGTATTGAAAATACTAAAAACTTAATTTAAGCTTATTTAGAGTTGAGTTACAAGAATTTCACTCAGAGGTGACCCCACCTGATTTTTTATGAGGAATCCAATGGTGAAATAAATTTTATTTAACTTTTTTCCAAATTTATTTATTTTTTTACAATTTTGTTAAAATTTCATTTTTACTTAATTTTTTCAAGTATAAATGTAATTTTATATTTACAAAATTTAATGTATTTTTATTTTTAAATTATAATTAATTTTTTATTTTTAATATAATTTTATATTTATATTTTGATTTTTATTTTAATAATATAAATAAATTTATTTTATTTATATTAATATGTTATTTTTTATATTTGTGGTCTTTTGGGTATATGAAATTACCTCTAAGGCTCACACTTATGGCCCCTTTAATATCAGCTGAGAGGCAGTCAAATAAATCTTCATGTAACATGTTATCTTGAGGAATATACCTGTATCTTAATAAGTAAATAACAATAGTTTCATATTCTCCCATAAACTTTCTATATTGTGATAGACTACCAATTCCTCCATCTTCTTGAGTTTCAGAAAAAGCTTCATAAGTGAGTCTTTTCTGTATCTTCTTTCAGGTTCAACTCTTCCCCATTTTGTTATGAGATCTTTCTTGAGCTGTGTCCAATTTCCTTCTTCATAACCTGGCATAGCTTCAATTGCATCACTCACCTTTTGGTTTGTTGTCCAAAATGCCATTTGCATTGCTAGGTCTTCATCTGTTGCTCCTTCAATTTGAGCTATTCTTTCCACTTTCTTGATAAATTTCTCTACTTGTTCTCCATCAAAATTTAGGTTGTAATCTTTTGCTTTAATTTTAACTACAGGTCTTTCTTGTCTTGGAACTTTCTGTTGTAATGGACTTGGGTTATTTGGTGTAGTGACAAAAACCCTCCTTGGAATATTTTGAGTTCTTGGTTCTGTTACTGGAGTAGAGCTTGCTCTAGGACCAGGTGTAGGTGATATTGGTGAGTCTTCAGGCCTAACATGCCTTGGTAATGTTTGTTCACTTGGACTGGCTCCAGGTATGTAAGATGTTTGTTCCCTTCTTTTTCCTTTCTTTTTACTTTGTGTTGATAATAAATCTTGCATTTGCTTCATAAGACTTTGTATATGTACTGTTTGATCTTCCTCTTCATTTTCTTCTGCATACTGTCCTTCTACAGTATCTTCAGGTAATGGTGGTAAGTCAGATGTTGATTGTTGATTCATTTCTACTTGATAAATTGATCCTTTAAATTCTTTTGTACTTCTCTTGTTTTTTCTTGCTTCTTGAATTGACATGAAGAAAAATCTCCTTAATTCTTCCTTTTCCTTCTGTTCTGTTCTTGGTGTTGCAATGAGTAAATCAATATCCTGAGTTGTTTGATTTTCTGGTGTTCCTTCTTTTACTGGATAATAAAAATGATATGATTGATTTGAGGATTGTGATGGTGATGATGATTTGGAATGGGATTTGTTTCCAGATTCCAGATTGTATGAGAGTGTTTATTGTTAATTCTTGATAATGATAATTATTTTTGTGAGTTATGTTGATTTGGGTTTCTTCTTTTATTGATGATTGACTGATTATTGAATGTTGAAGTTGAAATGGCCACTGTTGGGACACCAGATGTGGAACTCCTTTTAGTGTGGAATTGGATAAGGCAGTCCTTGAGGGGGAAATCACAGGTAAACAGTTTTGAATTGATGAAATAATCCTGTAAACAAGGGTGCTAATGGTGTTTTAGCTGCCCCTCTGAATATACTAAACAATCTCCCTACAGAGCTCACAAATCAATATTTAAGATTGTGGCTTTACAACTAGAGAAGACTTTTCAGCAGTCTCTATCAGACCTATTCAATAATCAGACTAATGATAAAATAATAATAACTTTAAATAATAAATTTGTAGGGGATTTCAATATAATAAAATAATAATTGAGTAGATAAATAAAAGATATAATAGTACTGAGTGGTGATTTTAAGTTGTTTCCTTTGTTGAAGGTATTTTGTTTTAATGGATAATAGCTCAATATGAGAAAAATTTAGTAATAGTGATAATATATAATAATATTGCTTGATAGTTTAAATAGTTGTTGTTGGTAAATAATTTTTATAATATGAGAAATATATTTTGTGATAATAATAATAGTGATATAGATTTTTCTTCTAGTGAGAAGAGTATAATATAAATATTTTGTTGAATATGAGTATTTCACTAATAGATGAATTTATAATATAGGCAGACCTACTGTTAACTACAACTATTTATAAACCACTATTTAGTGTAATTTAATAATAATAATTTCTAGATTAACCTACTAGTAAGGGATGAATAGTTATTCTCCTTCTTGGTATATAACTAATTGGATTCATTCATGGGGAGAAGAGGAGAAAATGAGAGAGAGAGGCCTCCTTTTATGTTGTAAGAAGTACCCATGGGCTCTCCATGTAAAGTTTTATTCTTGCCCCTGAGATAATTTTGCTGGTGTAGATTTTTTTAACAAAAGTCAGATGACCTATCTGTTATACTGCATTAGTAATCTTGCACGCCCTTGAGAAATTATTGCTAGTGTGTAAAATTGGGAATGGAATCATATGACTGAGATAATTTCACCATTTGTTTGGTCAAAATGAAGGTTGAGATGTTTTTCTTGGTGGGGATTTTGATAAGAATATCAGGTGACTTCTCTTTTGCACTGCTTTAGTCAGCTTGCATAGCCTTTAGGAATTAATGCTGGTGATTAAAGGATGAAGATGGTGTCATGTGAATAAGCCCATGTAAAATTTGTTTGTAAGGTTTATTTAGTTCCAGGTGATTATGCTGTGCAATGTGGGGATATCTTCTTGAGTTGTAATTCTTGATTACTGTAATTGCTGTGTACTTTACAGCTTAGTGTATTTTCCTTGCATGCAGCTAGTTGAGTTTTAATTAAGTTTAATTTTAATAATCCTGTGGCTGTGTAATTTCCAGATCTTATGCATGTGGACTGCATAAGTCTTATTTGGGCTTCTGTATTGTTGTGTAATTTTTAAGTTTTCTTTTTTTTAGTGGATCTTCCCATGTATTGAGTTGAATTGGATACTGTCATGTGATCCTTGTGTCACATGAACTGTATTTGGTTACTGTGATTCTTAGTAATATAATCTTCTTGATGGATTTAGAGTGGATATGATGTTACAATGTTACTTTTCCCATGTAAATTTGAGTTTTCTGTATGTATTAAGCCTATTGTTGATCATGTAAGCCTTATATGTAAGTTTCATTGTGTAACTCCATAAGATTGGACTCCTCTATTATTCATTTAATTATAGAAGTATATTGAATATTTCAATTGTGAATGCTAAAATCTTCCATTCCTCCCTACTATTGATGTTGTTCCTGGGTGTGTGTGATTGTTAATCATGTCCTTTGAGTGGTGATTTCCTGAATTAGCCATTTTGATCTTGATTTTCCAACTGTTAATTTTCACAAAAATTCTTGAAACTGGTAAAAAGGTATGGAATACCACAATATAAGTGATAAAATTGGTGAATACTATTATTTTATGATTAAAACTAATAAAATCCACGAAATTTGGGGCTCTCCCAAGCCTTTGACGTCATCAAACTTAGAGTTATAGTGATGACTCTAAATAATGGCGTAATAATGATGTAATGAGGCTTTATTATGATGTAATCATCACCAAACCTTAAAATATTGATCAATTCCAGTGGATAAGATCAGTACACGTCTACTAGAAGCCTGTTGGACTCTAGGAGGGAGGTATTTACTATAAATAGAGCTCTTTTTACTCTGTTTTCCCCCCAGACCCATCAAAAACATTAAATCAATACAATTAAAAAGGTAATTTATTTATTCTTTATATATAAAACTTTTATATTATTAAAGACCGAAGATCATCTCATTATAATCATCAATTTTGACGTGATTAAATCATTTGTTTAATTGTTTTTGTTAAAAATCTCTCTAAAACTCATTTCCACATAAAAAATCAAGAATATTTGTAATTTCTCTATTTTTTATTGTAAATACAATTTGTATAAGTTTTATTTACATTATTTGGTGTAAAATATCTCAAAATTATTATATTAAGTATTAAAAGTAGGTTATTTTCTCTTCTTATAATAATTATCTCTATTATTACTTCTTTAATAATTCTTTAATTAATATAAATAATATTTATATTGATTTATAACTTTAATATTGGTGATATTATTGGTATTAATTGTTTTTTATTAATAAAAAACAATTTTTTATGCCTTTATTATTTGTTTGTAACAATAATGAAGTGCTATTAAATATATTAATTATTTTATATTAATATATTTATTTTATTTTATTATATTTTATAATATAAACGATATTATCATATTTTATTAATAATATAATTATTTTTATGCCATAATTATAATAATTCTTTATTATTATAATTATTTTTATCTTATTTATTTCATTTATAAGGACATTCATAGTACAATAAGTAAAATATTAGTAATTTTTACTTATTGTTTCATAGTCAAACCTTACAGTATATGTGAGAATCACCAGCCCTGATCCAGAGGAAGAATTTTCATGAGAGGATTGAATGATTGAATTGAGTCTGGCCAATACAGGTCCTGTACAAGAGGTGTGGTGTATTTGAGTGATCATACAGTTTAATGCTGGTGTATTGAAGCTGTATTGGGTGAATCCAACCTGTACAGATGTTGATAGGCTGTATTGAAGTACCAAGCTGTATGCATGTTTCAGCAAGGAAGATTGCTGAAACTGAATGCTGATGCAGATAGTGGATCTTCTGATTTGAGGTGTTTGAGTGGGTGTATTGATGAATACCCTTACCCCTGGTGAGTGGTTGTTACAGTATCCCCCTCTTGAAACTGGTGGGCTCCTGAACACCATAATACCCTGCCACTGTTGAGTGGCATCTCAATATCCCCACATTTTTTTCAAAAAAATTCTTTTTAATGTTCTTTTCCTCTTGACCATTATCCTGAAAATCTTTCTTCAATTCTTCTCTGTCAAATTAAATTGATTCCCCCCTTCTTTCAAATTTTGAGTAAGTATTCCACTTTGAAATATGCTTCTTTTGTCTTCTGATTCAATCAATCTTGTGCCTGGGGTATGGCCTTGGGATTTATCCCAAAATGATGGCCACTGAGCTCTTGTGCTCAAAAAATGATGCCCAATGAGTATATTAAGTATACTCATCTGGCAAGGTCCAGTCAAAGGAAGTCTTGAATAATGCCCTCAAGGGGTCTTGTCCCCATTGTCCTTGGAAATTGCCTCAAACAGTCCTCTATAATGATCTTGGGCTGTGGCCTCTTCTATGATGAATCTTGATATAGTTTGATTTCATGGCCTATTTGGGCTTTTTTGGGGCTCTTGGTGATTTTGGTTATTTGATGATGTATGGCCATTTTTGTCTTCTGGGGTCCTACGGTCCATGGGCCATACACCACGGTCCACAGTCTGTGGGGACTATTGGAGGCCCCCTGGGCCCAATTTTGCTGGGGACCCAGGGGTACCATGGGGCCGAGAATTGGCCCAGAACCAAAACTCACCATACATGGCCTGGACCCATTGATGGGGTCCAGGACCATCAAGATCCTGGCCTCCCCAAAGTTGCAGGGGAGGCCCTGGTCATGAATTCAGCCCCAAAGGGGTATGAATCCTCACCTTAGAGGCTTTGAGGGGGGGAATAATTGAGTTATGGCCCCCATTTCCTTGAGGTCAAATTTTTTGATATGGAGTGGACTGATTCTGACTTCTTGAATCTTCTTCTTGCATATTCTTCAGTTATGAGTTCCAAACTGACTGAACTCACTGAATATTCTCCTTCTGCACCGCCACCGTCTGTTCTTTGTGGTTCTGGCGTCTTCAGTCAATTATCTTCACCCTCCATGACTTCTTCGGGTTGATTTGATCCCTCCCAAACCTATGATGGATACAGAGCAGTTGAAGTTCTTGATCCTGCCTGTACTGAATGTTTGGCCAAGGTTAAGGATTTTTTCAACACTACAATCCCCAATCTTCAAAATGCCATTTTTGCTTCATTGGAAAGAAACCATGTTGCTGTACCAGGGTGTTGTCTTCTAATGTCAGGAGGTATTTATGGAGTAGAAAGGATGGGCCTTTTGTGAAAGAATTTCCAGTCTCTGAGGAACTTCAGGATTTTCTCAATATGAGTGATTTGTGTATCTTGATTGAATTGGTACTGATATTTTGATGTAGTGACTGGTTCCAGGCAGAGGGATGTGGCAAGGTGGACTAGTGTTGGAGGGCCAATTCCAGTTGGTGGTAGGCCCATATATTCCAGCTCAGAGGTCCCAATCTCAAGGACCAATACTGAAGGGGTAGTGAAGGTAGTGAAGAGAATAAGAAGGATTGATGATTCCCCCACTGATCCAGATGCTGAAGGAAGTGATGAGTTGGATGGTGAAGAAGTTCAAGTTGTTCCTCATCTAGTTGGCCATCTATCCAGCAATTCCTCTACTCAACCCCTTGCCAACAGATTTCAAAGTCAAGGAATTCCCAGTACTCCCAGAACCTTCCAACCAATGCTTGCTTCCATCCCTACTACCATTCCTCCTCCTTCACCAAGTACTTCCCAAGTCAGGCCTGCCTTGAACCCAGCAGTAAGCCAATTATCAGTTCAGCAATCCAGAAACTCACCCATAACCTCCTCCCACCAACTCCAACCTGTGGCTAGCTCCAGCAGAAGAAGAGATGGATTGTCCCCTTTGCCTTTCCTGCCGCTCAAGTTTTTCAAAGAAGAGAATGTTGGCCTATCCGGGTTACCAGAGAAGATCCCAACGCGGCTAGTGAAAAACAAGAAGCTGTGGCCAGATTTTTCAGGAGGGTTGATAGAGATAGCAGAGAGGTGATTATGTATGCCAATGACAGGACTATTCCTGGTACTGCTTCCGAAGAGATGGCTGCAAGCTTTTTCCGGTATGAAGATTAGTTGATAAACAATCTTCAGAGAACTTTTGATGAATTAGGTAGAGATAACTAGTTTCCTTATCCTTGTTTGTGTTTGGTTTGACTTCTATCCCCACTCTTATAAATACTAAAAAATGAAAAAATAATGGAACCTCCCAATACATGATTTGGGAGGGGATGCTGCTGCTTTAAAGAAATAAAAAGAAATAAAAATTATACAAGTAAAGAAAAGAAACAAAATGAGAGAAAAATAGAGTAGAGAAACAGAAATAAAGAAACTCCTGATGGTTTGTCCTTCTTGTGGTGAGTTGCTTGATTTTGACCAAGAAATGTCTGAAAAGATGAAAACCAAGCATTTGATGCTCACAGAGTGGCCAAGGTAATGTTTTACAAGAAGTAGATCCCTCAGGGATGCATATCAGGAGATGGAACTTACTTTCATAACTCCCACTCCCCACCAAGCACCATAAAACTGAAATAAATTGCCACAAATGACTTCTGGAATTTATTGCCATAATGACTTCTGAAATGAATTTCCATAAATGACTTGAAGCAATGAATGTCTTGAATTATGATGATTGGCATAAATTAAATGATAAATAAAAAGAAAAGAGAAAGAAAGAAAAAGAAAGGAAGAAACATTTGGCCATATCTTGATAAGGTCCAAATGGAGGGTATTGATGTTGCATGCTTCCTGAACCTGTACAAAGAATTGAAAAGTGCTCACAAAGTGGCCAAGGTGATGCTTACAACAACATATGGGTAGAATACCCCCTTAAAGGTGCATGCCAGGAGAGGAACTTACTTTCATAACCTCTTCTCCCCACCAAGCACCATAAAATCAAAATCTTGAGGTATTTGGGCCATGCTTGTCTGGATACAATGAATGAAAATCCTTGACAAGGTCTGGTGATTTGTTAAGGTTGGAAGCTGGTTCCCAAGTGCTTCTTTCTGGGTCTTCACTGAATCCTTTCCACTCTACAAGATACCATAAATTAACTCTCTTGAGTTTTGAGTCCAGGATGTCAGGATGAAACTATGATAAAGGTGTAAATAGGCTAAGTACAACTTTAACTATGTTTTTGACATGGTAAAAATGGTCTAAAAAGGATTTATAAGGGTTGAAGATGATTTAATTTAAGATTAAAAGGGCTTTACTATATGTAATATAGTGGTGGTGAGAGCTGTTGAAAGCCCTGGGTGCAGCTTTATCTGTTGGGTTACAATAATTAAGATTTATAATTATACCTGATTATTAAACAAGAGTAAAACTGTTTTTTGCAGTTTACTATGTAGGTTATTCAAGAGCAGGATGCTGGATTTGCTTCCTGGTGAGGCAAAGCCTCCTTTTATCTTGTTCTGGGGTAGTGGGAGGTGGTTTACCTCTGCACACAACCACAGAGTGGAGGTTTTCACTACTGTGGGCTGGTTTTTGGTTCTATACACTCAATACAGGCTAGTATTGGGTTCAAATGTGGTTTTAGAACCACAAGTAGCCATTTTTACCCTATACAGGGTGAATATTTTCACCAATGGAGTTTACAGGTGTATTCTGGTGCTCCTGACGCGTCAGAAACTGTACAGAACCTGTATGGACCTATTTCTTTGACTTAACTATGAGGTATTGAAGTATAAATAAGCTTCTGCATCTGTTTGACACCTCATAATCATACTTATGGGATAGTATCCCACTATAAGGCTGTATTGGCCAAACTGTGGGATTTTGACCTTAAAACAGGCATACCTTTGTCAGTTTTTGAGATATAAACCTCAAAACTGGCTCAGTGTGTAGCTCTGAATGTGTTCTACACAATGTTACCTCAATTGATATTGTTATCATCTAAAATGGCAAAGTTATTCCATGTACAAGTCTTTTTGTACATATGTATGTTTTGGCAAAAAGCTGTATTGGGCTTGTTTGCCCCATAACATTTGTTCTAGTTGAGACATGAGGAAATGGATGACACCATCAGATAGCCCTGATTGTGCTCTTTCCAAAAAGACCCCACTTTAGGTATCCCACACTAAAACTGTAGAAGTTAGATGAGAGGTGAATATTTTGTTCAACCTTATTTGGTCTGAATTTGACCATAACTTAAGTAATATTGGTGCTAGCTCAGTTTGGCTGGTACCATTGGATATCCCTGGCTTAGAGCTTCATTTTGCATACCCATTTGATTGGGTTAAGCCTCTTACTCTGTATTTCAGATGAGAGGTGAAAATTAAGGTTTATGCTCAGCAGTAACTTTGAGCATGAATAACTTTGTTATTCTTTGTCCTATGGTGATGGGACTTACATTTTCAGAAAGAGCTTAGTTTCCTCTTTCTTTTGATACCTTTTGAGCTAATTTGGCTCAGCTCAATGTTTTGGTGGTATCTTGGCTATACCATTGATTTATGGTATATTGGCTGTCATGCTTGTGCTCTGGTTTTGAGTCACAGGCTGACATACCCTCCGTCTAAAAAAAAGGCTCATCATTGATGAGACTTTCCTCTCTTCTTGGAGGTATTAGCATGGTTCATTTGACCTTGAGCCAACAACTTTCTTGTGGTCATACCCTCCCTGTCTGGTGGCTTATGTTTCAAACCATCCAGGTGTTTGGTCATTGGTTTCCTCCTTTGGGAGTGGACTGAACCAATTTCCTCTATTCCATGGTTCTTAAATTCCACCAAATATTCCTCATGGGGGTTGGGCTCACTGTATGAATTATTTCCACAGCCATTCCCTACACTATCAGAGTCAGATTTATGACCTTCTTGGTCTTTTCTTGTTTTTTCCTCCCTTGAAAATATCTCTTCCCTGTCTTTGGGAGAATTTTCTGCATAGTTATTGGGTGATTCACAGTTGTGAAATCCTGTTGTGATTTCACATTCTGAATCATTAGTTTCTTTGGCTTCCAGGGTTGGATTATCCCTTTTATCACCAGTACTATGGTTATTGTATCTACCAATAGATGTTCTAATCCTTACTTCTTGCAAAGTATTGGATATTTGATCCAAGGTGGATTCTTTGGAGCATCTGCATTTTACTTAATGTTCTAAGTCTCGTGGTAATTTGGTCAACAGTTTGTGATTTCTCATTTCTGTTGTTATGTGAGGGTCAATGGCTATTAACCTTTTTGACTGTCTCAGACACCAATCATATAGATCTTTTTCCACTGTGTATCTATCATTTCCAAATGAAAGGGTTTTCTGCCATATCCATGTATCATTTCTGTACTTTTGGATTATTTGGCTCCTCCACCATGGCCAGTTTTTTCTGCCATGGATTCCTTTCATTTGTGTGTACCAAATACTAGCATGTCCTTTAAAAACTGTATTTAATCTGGCAGTAATCCAGTAATCTGGTATACTTGGTACATCAGTGAACAGTCCATCAATATAATCTATGAGTTCCATATGATCATACTCTCCAGTTGCAGAGAATTTGGGCCAGCTTGAGGCCTCAGGAAGCTGTTTCAAGGCTTCCTTTTCAGTATAAGACATATTATCTCCATCCTGGTATTTTGATGGAGACCTTTCCATATTCACCAATAAAGAATCTGGTTTGATGTCTTCCTGGTGGTATGGGGTGCTTCCAGAAACATGCCCTTGTGTTTGGGGTTTTATTTTTTGGCAGAAATTGAACAATTTGTCAATATCTTGATCCAGGTATTCCCTTTCCCTTTTGCAGTGATTTTGCTCCTCTAAGACTTGATTTAGTCTTCTTTTGGAATCTTCTGAGGCTTTATATAATTCCATATAGTCCTCTTGAAGAGTATGAATAGTTTTTGTTTGTAAGGTACAAACCTCTTGTAACCTTGAAATACTTTAATGGAGTCTTTCAAACTTTTTTTGAGTTTGTTCTACAAATTGGGAAAATTGTAACCATAGAGTATTATTACTTATGGTACTCTCAGGTATCACAACATTGTGTTTCATCTGAGTGGAGATATCATTCCTTATCATAGGGCTGTTAGGTGCATTAGAAGTATTTACAACCGTTTGTTGTTTCTTTGTACTTCTTGCAACAGGTCCAACAATTTGTGGATCATAGGATCTGACTCTTTCATCCTCTGGTTGAAAGAAGTCTTGTTCTTGCCTTATGATCCTTTTCCTCTCCTGGATTCTATCTTGGATTGGAAAGTATAGTGACTCTTGGCCACTGATCTGCTGGTGCCTGAGTGGTGTGAAGCCACTAGGGAGTCTGGTTGGGTTACTAGTCCTCATGAGCCTGAAAGGGTCAGAGTGTGTTATCTCTTGTTCCATTTCTTGTCTATGATAAGTTCTTTTAAGAATATCTCTTTGAGGGAAATCTTCTGAATACTTTCTACAAGTTCTTTGTAGTGGGAATCTGGTTTGAATTCCCTGTCTGCCATTCCCCGTTGGAGAAGGTCTTGGAAGATTTGATGGGTTAAACAAACTGTTCTATGCAAGCCATTCCTGGAGGTTTGCTGTTGAAACCCATCTTGGAAGGTGTAGAAAGGTTCATTTTGCCATGTATTATGACTTTGAACAACTTCAACTTCTCTCTTTTCCTGGCCTCTATTCCAACTGATGGTTTTTTCTCTTTGTAAGTAATAATCCCTTGGAAATCCAAAGTCTTTGCAATGAGGTGGTATCATTTCTGATTTGTAAAGTGAGATTTTCAGCTAGTTGATTTAATTCCCTTTTTTTCGGAATTTATAAGTCACTTTGGACAAGTTATTATTGAAAATATCAATAATAAATATCAATCAACTCTCCCCAATATATACTCTGTATATATTAAAAAAAATATTAATAATAAAATATGGTTTGTATTTTATTATGAAGTATTATTATTGAAATTATCAATAATAATGATAATCAATTTTTCACGCCAATTTGGGTGAAAAAATGAATTATAAGAGTTTTTCTGTAAGAAAAATTCAAACAATATATACTTTGTGTATATTATGAAAAAAATACCAATAATAAGATATGATTTGTATTTTATTATTGAGTGTTATTATTGAAATTATCAACAATAATTATAATAATCAATTTTTCACACCAATTTGGGTGAAAAAATGAATTATCAGAGTTTTTCTGTAAGAAAAATTTAAATAATATATACTTTGTATATATTTTGAAAAAAACAATAATAAAATATGGTTTTTATTTTATTATGAAATATTTTTATTGGTATTATCAATAATAATGATAATAATCAATTTTTCACGCCAATTTGGGTGAAAAAAAGAATTATCAGAGTTTATCTTCAAGAAAAATTCAAATAATATATACTTTGTATATATTATGAAAAAAAAAACAATAATAAAATATGGTTTTTATTTTATTATGAAGTATTTTTATTGGTATTATCAATAATAATGATAATAATCGATTTTTCATGCTAATTTGGGTGAAAAAATGAATTATCAGAGTTTTTCTTCAAGAAAAATTCAAATAATATATACTTTGTATATATTATGACAAAAAACAATAATAAAATATGGTTTTTATTTTATTATGAAGTATTATTATTGGTATTATCAATAATAATGATAATAATCAATTTTTCATGCCAATTTGGGTGAAAAAATGAATTATCAGAGTTTTTCTTCAAGAAAAATTGAAATAATATATACTTCGTATATATTATGAAAAAAAAAACAATAATAAAATATGGTATTTATTTTATTATAAAAAGAGAATATTTTATAAATATAAATTATATATTTATAACTCTTCAAACATGCAAAATATTATTTTTCAAAAAAAAAGGATATGTATACAGTTGGTTTTTTATTATTATTATTATGTTTTTTATATATTTTTTTATTTTTGAGTAAAAAAATCAGAATAGAGAAAAACCACCAAATTAATCCCCTTCAGGGATTCTTATGGTTTAAAAAAGATGAAAATAAACAATAAAACAAGGATAATAACTCTAAAAAGCATGAATATAAGCTAAAAATAGTGAAAACAAGCTAAAATTTCGTCTAAAATAGGTAAAAAAAACCAGGCCAGGCCCCTAAAATGTCAGGATGAAACTATGATAAAGGTGTAAATAGGCTAAGTACAACTTTAACTATGTTTTTGACATGGTAAAAATGGTCTAAAAAAGATTTATAAGGGTTGAAGATGATTTAATTTACGATTAAAAGGGCTTTACTATATGTAATATAGTGGTGGTGAGCGCTGTTGAAAGCCCTGGGTGCAGCTTTATCTGTTGGGTTACAATAATTAAGATTTATAATTATACCTGATTATTAACCAAGAGTAAAACTAGTTTTGACAGTTTACTACGTAGGTTATTAAAGAGCAGGATGCTGGATTTGCTTCCTGGTGAGGCAAAGTCTCCTTTTATCTTGTTCTGGGGTAGTGGGAGGTGGTTTACCTCTGCACACGACCACAGAGTGGAAGTTTTCACTACTGTGGGCTGGTTTGTGGTTCTATACACTCAATACAGGCTAGTATTGGGTTCAAATGTGGTTTTAGAGCCACAAGTAGTCATTGCTACCCTATACAGGGTGAACCTTTTCATCAATGGAGTTTACAGGTGTATTCTGGTGCTCCTGACGCGTCAGAAACTGTACAGAACCTGAATGGACCTCTTTATTTGACTTAACTATGAGGTATTGAATTATAAATAAGCTTCTGCGTCTGTTTGACATCTCATAATTATACTTATGGGATAGTATCCCACTATAAGGCTGTATTGGCCAAACTGTGGGATTTTGACCTTAAAACAGGCATACCTTTGTCAGTTTTTGAGATATCAACCTCAAAATTGGTTCAGTGTGTAGCCTTTAATGTGTTCTTCACAATGGTACCTCATTTGATATTGTTATCATCAAAAATGGCAAAGTTATTCCATGTACAAGTTTTTTTGTACATATGTATGTTTTGGCCAAAAGCTGTATTGGGCTTGTTTGCCCCATAACTTTTGTTCTAGTTGAGATATGAGGAAATGGATGACACCATCAGATAGCCCTGATTGTGCTCTTTCCAAAAAGACCCCACCTTAGGTATCTCACACTAAAACTGTAGAACTTAGATGAGAGGTGAATATTTTGTTCAACCTTATTTGGTCTGAATTCAACCATAACTTCAGTAATATTGGTGCTAGCTCAGTTTGGCTGGTACCATTGGATATCCCTGGCTTAGAGCTTCATCTTGCATACCCATTTGATTGGGTTAAGCCTCTTACTCTGTATCTCAGATGAGAGGTGAAAATTAAGGTTTATGCTCAGCAGTAACTTTGAGCATGAATAACTTTGTTATTCTTTGTCCTATGGTGATGGGACTTAAATTTTCAGAAAGAGCTGAGTTTCCTCTTTCTTTGGATACCTCTTTGAGCTAATTTGGCTCAGCTCAATGTTTCGGTGGTATCTTGGCTATACCATTGATTTATGGTATATTGGCTGTCATGCTTGTGCTCTGGTTTTGAGTCACAGGCTGACACAGGACCTGAGCCACTTCCCATTCTTCTTGCTCCTCTACTAAGACTGGTGGTGGTGGCAATTGATGTCGATTTGGGATAGTTGAATGCTTCACTGGTTTGAATAAGGACACATGGAATACAGGGTGAACTGACTTCCATTGCTGAGGCAACTTGAGGTGATATGCATGGCTACCAATCTTCTTCAGAACTTCAAAAGGTCCCAACCATCTTTCTGATAATTTATTGGTTGGTCTTGCTGTCTTGATGTTCTTGGAAGCTAGCCATACCTTTCCCCAGGTTGGAAATCAGGTGTAATTTCTCTATTTCTATCTGCATACCTCTTGAATCTCCTTATTACTGACTCTCATTCTTCTTTGACAACTTTCTGTACTGATTGGAGTTTTGTTGATAACTTTCCAGCAGGTGTATCTTGAGAAATTTGAATTGAGTCAACACTGGGATTTCTTCCATAAATGGTGAAAAAAGGTGATTGCTTTGTTGATGAATGTTCTGCATTATTATAGGCAAGTTCAGCCAGAGGGAGCCAGGTGTGCCAGTCATCTTGATGGTAACTGACATACATCCAAAGATACCGTTGTAGAATCTGATTTACCCTCTCTTTCTGTCCATCTGTTTCAGGGTGAAAGGCAGTTGAAAGATCTCTTGATATCTTCAGCTGCTGAAATAACTGAGTCCAGAATGATGAAACAAACAAGGATCCTCTATCACTGACAATACTGACTGGAAGGCCATGCTTGGAAAATACATTACTAATGAAGATTTGAGCTAAGTCCAGAGCAGTGATTGTTCCATAAGTTGGAATGAAGATTGCCATTTTTGAAAACCTGTCCACAACTACTAGAATTGAGTCAAAGTTGTTAGACAAGGGCAATTGAGTGATAAAGTCCATTGATAAGGAATTCCAAGGATCACATGGAATTTGAAGAGGCTTGAGTAGTCCAAACTTCTTGTGATGAATGTTCTTCTTTCTTAAACATTGCTTACATGAGGACACATAGTCCTTGATGAATTGATTCATGCCATCCCAATGAAAATCCCTCTTGATGCGCTTGAGGGTCTTCTCCTGGCCAGGATGGCCAGCCAAAGGTGGGTCATGATGCTTTTGAAGAATATTGAGTTGAAGTTCTTCATTGCTTGGGATTACCACTCTATCTTTGAATAATAACAACTTGGCTTGAGGTTTAAGAGAATAATTTGGAACTGATTCACCTCTTGCTAGTTGCTTGAGTATTTCTTTATAGTCTTTGTCTTGCCATACTTCTTGAATCTTGTCAGCTAAATCTGAAAATACTTCCACTTTGATTGAAAAGAAGCTTGACTCTTGAATTCCATCTTTCTTGATTACTTGAAGAAAAATTTGAGGATTCTTGCTGATGAAGTCCACCCCCCTCTCTGGGTACACGTTGTCCCGACGTGACAAGGCATCTGGTAAAGTGGCCAGCCTGCCTGGGCAGTAAGTGATAGTGAAGTGAAATTCTGAAAGGAACTCAGCCCAATGGTCCTGAAAATGAGTAAGAACTTTGGAAGACATAAAATACTGCAAGGAAGAGTGGTCTGTCAAGACCTCAAACAAATTGGAAAGAGAGAAAAGAAATTCTCTCCAGTGCTTGAGAGCCCAAACTATGCCAAGGATTTCCTTGTCATTAATTTCATAGTTCAGCTCAGCTGGGAGAGGCGTGCAACTATCAAATGCAATGGGACGATTTCCTGAGTCATTCACCTGGCTCAGTACAGCACCCAAAGCATAATCAGAAGCATCAGTCTCTACAATAGTAGGTAGAGCAGGATTGAAATGAGATAAGATAGGGGCAGTAGTGAAAGCTTCTTTGAGTGATTGAAACTGGCTAAGAGCTTCCTCATTGAAGATGAAGGGGGAATTATTTTTGAGAAGGGAAGTGAGAGAAGTGATTTTTTTAGAATAATTTTTTATGAAACAACGATAAAAATTGGCAAAGCCAAGAAAAGATTGGAAGGCCTTGATGTTCTTGGGCTGAGGCCAATTGAGGATTTGCTGAACTTTTGAAGAATCCATCTTGAGGCCATCACTTGAAACAACATAGCCCAATTATTCCACACCTGAGGCATGGAATACACACTCGGAGGCTTTGGCAAACAAATTATTGTCCCTCAGTCTTTGGAGGACAGAGGCCACATTTTGGACATGTTCTTCCTCAGAACTAGAAAAGACCATAATATCATCTAAATAAACCACAACAAACACATCCAAGAAATCTGCAAAGATATCATTTACTAGATTCTCGAAAGAAGCAGGAGCATTGGTCAAACCAAATGGCATGACCAAATACTCATAACTACCATATTTGGTTCTAAAGGCAGTTAAGTGCTCATCTGCCTCTTTTATTCTCAGAAGTTTATATGCACCACACAAGTCTATCTTGGAGAAGATAGTGGAACCGTTGAATATGGTAAGAAGCTGGTTCATAGGAGGAACAGGATACCTGTTCTTCCTAGTAACAGCATTCAGTTTGCGGTAGTCAACACACAAACGAAGACCTCCATCCTTTTTCTTAACAAAAAGGACAGGTGCTCCTGTTGAAGAGGAGCTTGGTCTTATGAAACCTTTCTCTACATTCTCTGAAATGTAGGACCGTAGTGTTTCTGACTCTTGATTTTATAATGAGTAGATAACACCAATTGGAGGTAGAAGACCCTCCAATTCAATATGATGATCACAGGCGCAGTGTGGAGGAGGTTTCTCAGCTTTCACCTTGGAGAATAAATCAAAATATTGGTGATAAACAGGAGGGACTACCTTAAACACAGTTTTAATTTCTTCTGGCTCTTCCTCCTCATCCCACTGCTCCTCTAGGGAGGCATGAAAAGATAAAGGGGGAAGGTCCATATTGCCTTGAAAGATATGAAGTGAAGATATAGCAACATCTTCTCCAACATCTTTTATCTCTTTAGAGACTTCATCTCTTAATGGAAGTAACAACTGAGAGGGAATGATGGAAGGGATATGAAGAGAAGAAGGAAGGGAAGGTGTCTTAAGTTCACCAACCAGAGCAACCCTGTTGACAGAAGTGGCAAAGTCATTACTAGTACAAGGAATAATACCACTAGAATCATAAGTGATCAATCCATTTTTCCAATCAATAATTGAATTCAAATGGTAAAGTAAATCATAGCCCAATATCAGGTCTTCTCCCTTGGGTGAATCTGTGATAAAGAACTCCCATTCAAAGCTTGGGAAGGAAGGCAAGTCAACTACCTACTTTGTATAATGGGTGATAAACAAGGCAGGGGATTCATTAGAATCCAGAATGAAAAGAGGAATCTTTTCAGGGAGCTCTGACAGAGTTAATCAATACTTGAGAACAAAATTCTTTGCAATAAGGGAGTTTGTAGCACCAGAATCAATGAGAATACTATAAAAAATATCAGAGACTGAAGAAAAAATAAGAAACTTTTAAGATTTCTTGACACTAGTACTCAAAGTGCACAATTGTGCTCTTGAAGGAAATACGTGAGAACCATTGAACACATCTTGATCCTCACTCAGGCTTTTCCCTGCTTGCTAGGGAAGCCTCTTGATGATGACCCAGGCTTGTTTTGAGGTCTCTTGAAGCATTTTTAAATTGGGTGCTTTCCACCACAATAAGTACACAACCCCTCTTCAATCCTCCTCTCCTTTTCAGAACCGATTAGCTTATTGTCCTTATTGAGGAGAGAAGCATGAGGCTTGTCCTTTGAATATTGAAACTGCTTGCCCTTCTTGTTCTTCTTCTGGTGAGGCCTCTTTGAAGATGAGTTTTGAGGAGGCCTAGATTGATTGGATCCATTTACAGGAGGCTTCTTCTCTTGATTGCCACCCTTTTCTTTTTGCCTCTCAGGATATCTTGTGTCTAATTCTAAAGTGACATCCATAAGTTCTTGAAGAATATCAAAATTTCCAGGGTAAGAAGCCAGCTGATCCAATAATCTTGATGCCAATCCTCTTCTGTAAACATGGATATAAGCTCTTTCCCCCCAATCCCCAATTCTTGACATTAAGCTTCTGAAATCAGCAATGTACAAGGATACATGACCACCTTCCTTCATCCTCAAATTGTCCAAATCTTGTTGAGCTTTCCTGTCTTCATTGGGGTCACCAAACAGAGTGAATAATTGAGATTCAAATAATGGCCAATTATTGAGGAGATAAGAAGGGTCTTCATTGGAAACATTTGAGAGATAGGGTTCAATCCACTTTCCAGCTCTACCAGTGAGAAAAGAAGTTGAGTAAAGAACTTTCTTCCTGTCAGAGAAAAAATTTGCTGGATCATTATAGAAGATTAATTGACAGGATTGGATAAATCCTCTCAATTTATGAGCTTGAGTACCATCAAAAGAATCAGGTGCCTTCATGGATGGAGTCTTGAACTCAGGGGCTTTGGAATTGTCCCTGGGAGCAACTGCTTGAGTGAGTTTCCCCATGAATTGAGTCATCTGCTCCATCATCTTGAGGAGACTTGGATCAGTTTGACAGACAAGAGGTTGACTAGAAAGGGCTAGATTAGAACCCTGAGGCACCTCTGGAGCATTTGCCAAGGCATCTGCCACTTCAGTCTCCCCAGAATCTTCCTCTTCCACAGACTCTTCCCCCTCTTCATCTTCAACTTCCCCTAATCTTGCTCTTTCACCTTCAGACATGTCAGGGTAGCCACCCAAAAGTCCAGAAAAGGATCTTGATCTTCTAGATTTCATTCCACCTCTTCTTGAGGGTGCTGCTCCTTCCATTGGTGGTCCTCTGTCCAAGTTTGCACTCAGTTGATGAACTGATGTCCATAATTCCTGAATAAGACCTGAATAAGAACACAGAAAAATTTGATTTGATAAAAATAAAATGAAGTGAATGAAATGGTCAGCAATGATTAAGAAAGAAGAAAGAATCAATTTTCATATAAATGAAATGAGTGAGATGAAAATTGATGAGAGAGAAAATCATAATCATTAAGAATCATAAGATCATTGAAACGTCATAATTGATGAATGAGAGAAATGATTATAAATGAATTAAAATAAAGAATCAATATGAGTTAATTCATTTAATGTCACAGGGGCTCTTCAAAGTGAAGAGGGCCCGGCACTCAGTAAACTGGGACTCACTTATGGAGGGCTTGAAGATATGGTAAGAAGGAATACACTTAAGAGTGCAAGAGATGAATTACTAAAATAAAGAATATGAGAAAGCAGCAACAAAAGAAATAAGAGTAAAGAATAGAAGATCCAACTACAAATAAGTCCAAGTCCACTGTTTCAACCTGTCAGAATGGAAAGAGAAGGGTTAATAAGGATATGGCCACCCAACTCATACCTTACAGGTGAAGAGAGAAATGCAAAGACTAACTTAATATTAAATAAATATAATACCCACAAATAAGGATAAGAATATTCATAAAATAATAAATAACTAAATTAATTAACTGGGGAAAAGTCCCCAGGGGGAGAAAGAGGGGCTGGTATATGTGAGAATCACCAGCCCTGATCCAGAGGAAGAATTTTCATGAGAGGAGTGAATGATTGAATTGAGTCTGGCCAGTACAGGTCCTGTACAAGAGGTGTGGTGTATTTGAGTGATCATACAGTTTAATGCTGGTGTATTGAAACTGTATTGGGTGAATCCAACATGTACAGATATTGACAGGCTGTATTAAAGTACCAAGCTGTATGCATGTTTCAGCAAGGAAGATTGCTGAAACTGAATCCTGATGCAGATAGTGGATCTGCTGATTTGAGGTGTTTGAGTGGGTGTATTGATGAATACCCTTACCCCTGGTGAGTGGTTGTTACAAGGGCATACTCAGGTCAAAACTGAGAAACCATGCTTAAAAATAAGGTTCTTGACTTAAGGTAACTTATTTTCAATTCCAATTTAAAGTTAACAGTTTTATTCTTAACTCCAAGTAACTTTATTCCCCATTTGGGTCAATTATTTTGAGCTTTGATATAATATAAGTTTGTTTTTATTAAATTTCACCCCATGAATAACTTAAAAATAAAGTTTCAAGCAACAATCTCTTAAGCTCAATTTTTAATTAATTTTTGAAGAAATCTTGATTTTCTTTAAGTATAATTAAAAGAGTAAGTTTCCAGACTAATTACCAATAAATCCTGTTTTTAAAATCTACTCAAAATTCAAATTAGACACAGATAACATTGAATTGTAATCTGTGTAGAAATTTCAGGCAGATCCATTAAGAAGTGGATTTTTAATGAATTTGGAAGTTATTGCTATTTTCCCACATAAAATAGCAATACAAACCAAACCTTAACTTTTAATAAGGTTTTAGTGCTTGTAACTTTAAATTTTTAAGCTTAATTTCAAGCTTGCATATTGGGATTTACCCTTTGGCAGCTTGAAACTCCTGTCCAAGTTGGGATAAAACCAGTTTAAACATTAACATTGTATCAAATTCCAATCTTAAAGTTCAAATAAGGTTGAAAATCCTTAAATACAGGTAGACAACCTTAATTGAGTCATTGCAGATCCAAAAAGTTGGGGACCCCAGCTCTGTTTGGTCTTTTTTCTTTGTCCCACCTTTTTGTGTGAATTTTTCCGTTTATATATTTAAAGCCATACTATGGCCTTGAAACTTTTGAAATTCATCCCACGGAGTATTTACATCCTGTATGGAAAATTGTTAGCCAATTCAGTAAATATACACAACACCTTAATTTTCAGTAAAATTCTGGTATGTTTGCATAAACCTTATGCAATTTTAAATTTAAGCTTATTTGAGCTTAGATTTAACAATTCTTACAAAATGTTAAAAAAAGGTTGCAATTGTACTTTTATATTCTTAAATCTGCTAATAACATAAGAAATAATCATTTTTGGGTATAACACCCTATGGGTGTACCCTAGGTTATTTTTGGTCCAAAATCCAAAAATGCCATAAGAATTATAACTTTGTTTATCCAAAAAAAGTTATACTTATTTTTTGTTACTTTTTCTTGTGAATTTGATTGAAAACTCTGTTCAAGACTGAATCAACTTTATATAAAGCTATTTGTGGCCTTATGGGTATTTCATATATACCTCACAGGCTCACAGCTATGCCATTTGAGCTCACCAATGCTTCTGCTTCTTGCCAAAACCTTGTCAATAATTTTTTTCATTGTCTTCTTTATGTTTATGTTGTGGTTTATTTGAATTAAATTATTGTCTTTTTCAAATCTGAGGAAGAACATGTCACTCATGTGTCCACTCTTCTTGCCAGACTCAGAGCCAATAACCTCTTTGCTAAGGCCTCCAGGTGCCTATTTCATGTTTTTAGTGTAGAGTATCTAGGCTATATTGTTTCTTCTGAAGGCCTCAAGATGAACCAAGAAAAGTTCCAGAAAATTCTCAATTGGCACCTCCAAGAAACCTCAAGGCTCTTCAATCTTTCCTTGGCTTTGCCAATTTTTACCGCCATTTCATCAAGAATTATTCATAGAAAATTAGTTCACTCACAAGTTTCCTCAAGATTTTGGTTTTCCCCTCAATAAGGAAGCTCTCAGAAAGCTTAATCAACTCAAAGAGTCTTTCACCACTTCTCAAATCCTTTCTCACTTTAATCCTTCTCTAACCACAATTGTAGAGACTGATGCTTCTGATTATGCCTTGGGTTCTGTACTGAGTCAGGTCTCTGACTCAGGAAAACATCCCATTACATTTGATATTTGCAAGCTTCTTTCAGCAGAGCTCAATTATGATATTCATGACAAGGAGCTCCTTGGAATAGTCTGGGCTCTCAAGCACTGTAGATCTTTTCTTCTTTCCCTTTATTCCCCTTTTGAGGTTCTCACCAATCACTCTTCACTTCCATATTTCATGTCACCAAATATTGTCACTTGCCGTAAATCCCACCGGTCCGAGTTCTTATCTGAACTTCATTTCTCAATCACTTACTGCCCTAGCCACTTGGAAACCCTTCCAGATGCATTGTCAAGCTGGGAAGACGTTTACCCAGAGAGGGGGGAGGATTTCATCAGAAAGAACCCAATTAATTATTAAAAAATAATCAAAAAAGATGAAATTCAAGCCTCAAAGTTCTTTGAAGTCAAGGTGGAATAATTTTCAAGTTTGATTGACTCAATTCAGAATGCATTATGGCAAGATTCTAAATATAGAAGTATTCTTCAAGATTTGGGTAAAGGTAAATCTGTTCAAGATTATTCTCCTGATTCCTCTTCCCAACTTCTCTTGTTGAACGATTGGGTGGTGGCTCCAAATGACCCCACAATTCAGCTCAGAATACTTCAAAAGAGGAATGACTTTCCTCTAGATGGACACCCTGGCCAAGAGAAGACTCTCAAACTTGTCAAGCAGGATTTTCACTGGTCTGGAATGACTCGATTTATCAAGGATTATGTCTCATCTTGTCAGCAGTTTTCAAGAAAAAAAAATATTCATCACAATAATTTGGACTCCTCAAGCCTCTTCCAATTTCAGATGGTCTTTGTATTTCATCACTCAATTCCCACTGTCCAATTTGTTTGACTCAATCCTTTTCATAGTGGGAAGATCTTCAAAAATGGCACTTTTCATTCCAATAATGTCTTCAAAAACTTAACTGGATTTGGCCCATTTATTCATCAAGAAGGTTTTCTCAAAGCATGGACTGCCTTCAAGAATTGTTAATGATAGAGGTTCTTTTCTTGTTTCTTCCTTTTGGACCAATCTTTGTCAGCAGCTCAAGATTTTAAGAGATCTGTCAACTGCTTACCATCCAGAAACTGATGTACAGACAGAGAGGTTAAATCAGATACTAGGACAGCACCTTTGGATGTATTTCAGTTATCATCATAATGATTGGAACACCTGGCTGCCTCTGGCTGAATTTTCCTACAATAACCCTGACCACTCTTCAACAAAACAATCCCTGTTTTTCACTGTTTAAGGAAGATATCCTCATTTTGACTCAGTTCACATTACTCAAGATACTCCTTCTGGAAAGTTATCAACAAAAATCTAATAAGTACAGAAAGATGTAAAGAAAAACTTGAAGTTTCCATAAACATGTTTAAGAGGTATGCAGATAAAAGTAGAGCAAGTTGACTTGTTTTCAATCCTGGGGACATGGTATGGCTTTCTTCCAAGAATATAAAATCAACTAGACCTACCAAAAACTGTCTGAGAGATGGTTGGGTCCTTTTCCAATCTTGAAGAGGTCAGCACTCATGCCTACCACCTCAAGCTCCCATCTCAATGGAAGTCCATCCACCCAGTCTTCCATATTCCACTCTTAGAACCAGTCAAGACCTCAACAATCCCAAAGAGGCATCAAGAGCCTCTTCCTCCATTCATCATTGAAGAAGAAGAGGAACGCGTAGTCTCTCAAATACTGGACTCAAACTTCAAGAGAGGAAAATTATGATATTTGGTGAAATAGAAAGGTTTCAGTCAAGACCCAGAAAGATCCACTTGGGAACCAACTGAAAACCACAAGAGAATTGTCCTGAACCTATCAAAGATTTTCATTCTTTATATCCTGATAAGCCAGGACCCAATTCTTCAAGAGCTTGATTATTTCATGGTGCTTGTTGGGGAAATGAATTACCAAAAGTAAGTCCCAATCCTGGTATGCACCTTTGGAGGTATTCTACCCTTCTTGTTGTAAGAATCACCTTGGGAACTCTGTGAGCACTCTGCAATTTTTGAACACAGATCTTTGGCCTGGCTTTCAACATCAATTTCAAAATTATGGCCATTGTCACTTGGGAAAATGGACCATTAACTTTCTTATTTTCTTTCCAACTCTTTCCAATTCCAATTCATTCCTTTAGCAAATTTATTTCTCTTTTTATGGCACTGGGGGGATTGGTAATTACCAAAAGTTCCTCTCCTGGTGTGCAGTTCCCTGAGGGGTCTACAATCTTTCAAAACATCAACTTCGCCACTCTGTGAGCACCTGGAATCAAACCTTCTTTTCCAGGTCCTTGCCAATTCAAATCAATTTTCAACATCAGTGATCAAGATTGGAACTTCCTCAAAATTCATTCCTCTTTATTTCCTTTATTTCTTTTATTTTGATTTTCATTTTAAATTTGTCTTTTATCATGTCAAATTTCAGGTCAAAAATCATCATTCAATTTATTCATCATTAACCATGAAGCCAATTTCAAAATAAGATCAAGCAAGTCCCATGTCATATGCCAAATGTTTAATATTAGTATCAATTTTTTATTTCTCAAAAGAACTCCTCCTCATCCCCCTCTAAAACTTATTCCAATAGCCTCAACAGGCTTCACCTTGTATTGGTTCTTAGGAGGTCACCATTTCAAGGTGGGGGTTACTGTCACAACCATGGCAATTCACCCTCTTTGACCTTAATATTACATATTCATGCCATATCCCTAATCATTGGCCAAATTGGTCATTTCATCTTTTTTGGCCTTTTATGGTCATTTCACTATCTGGGCCCAGCTTGGCCCCTTCACCATCATCAGGCCTTTCCTGGCCTTTCTCTGCTTTTGGTCACCTTTGGTTATTTTCCATTCAACAGGTAAAATATAGCCCAAAAGCCTGTATTTCACTTTTTAAGCTTAAAATACAATTTTGCACATTTTTCTGTATTGAGCCATTTTATTCCATTTTCCCATATAATATGGGAAATATACTCAAATGGCCATATTAAGCCATTTTGGGCTTAATTTCCAGTTTTTTTCACACTTTGTGAAAATACAGTTTTAAATCTTTATAAGCTATATTTGTCCAAAAACACTTAATTACACTCTTTCACCTCTAAAGTCATGCAAAAAAATAATTTCTAACTCATATTCTCATTCCATCATCCCAAATGAACTTTGGTCACTTTCAATCTCCAATAACCAAAAAGTGACATAAATAGTTTTATATACCATTATGAATATTTTTTCATTAGAGATTCAATTGTTTCAATAGCAAATGATTATTTCAACTTTTTTCATCAGGTCATCAAGGCATTCCATCATCCAGAGGATTCATCAAGGCTCAAGAGGAAGTTTCAATCTCAAATACCAATGACACCATTAATCAACCATTGTTTATTCTCACTCACAGTATTCCTCCAAGGGAATACTAGCAATTCATTCTCAAGGGATATTCAAGAGGAAGTTCCAAAACAATTTGTCAAGTATCAGTGCTCCATCAATCTACTTTGGAAACCACATTCATTCAATACAGTCTTGATTCATCAAGACATTTATTTTCAATCATAAATCATGGGAAGATCATTCAACCCAGTTTATTTCCCAATTTGGAAAGGTATACATTCCCTCAGACCATCAATACAGCTTCCAGTATTCAATACAGACCAGCTTCCAGCCTGAAGGAGTAAATCTCTTGACTTTTCACATATACCAACTTCCTTTTACTCTGGGGACTTTTCCCTCAGTTAATTAATATATTTTTATTTTATTTTATCTTTTTTGTTAAGTGAATACTAATATTATCAAGTCATTAATTTAACACCTTTTCTCTTTCCTTTCTTTGCATATCAGTGGATATGAGTGGTAATATCTTTTATTAATTCCATCATTCATTTTAGAAGGTTAAAACAATTATTAAGGACTTACTTGATTGGCTCTTTGGTTATTTTGTTTCATATTTCTCTTATTGAATCTAATCTTTTGTAATTTCATATTTCTTAATGAAATTAACTTCTTTATTTTTATTTTATTTACCCTTTAAAGTCTTCCAAGTGAATTCCTTGATTGCTGAGTGTTATGCCACTCTTGTTTTTCAACAAGAGCCCTTGTGACATATATATATTAATCTTAATTATGAATTGATCCATCTCTAAAAAATTTCAAATATAATTACCTCCATTTAAGTGTAACAGGGGCTCTTCTAAGTGAAGAGGGCCTGGCACTCAGTATACTGGGACTTACTTATGGAGGGCTCAGGATATGTTAAGAAAAGAATACACTGAAGAGTGTTAATAGATGAATTATTAAATAAAAGAATATAAGAAAACCAACAAAAAAAAATAATAAAAGTAAGAAAATAAAAGATCCAAACACAAATAATTCCAATTTGATTGTTTCAACCTTTCAGAATGGAAAGATAAGGTTTAATAAGAATATGGAAACCCAATTCATATTGTACATCCAAAGAAAGAAAAAAGCCTAAGACTAAATAAAAATTAAATAATTATAATACCCAAAAATAAGGATAAGAATAATTATAAAATAATAAATATACTAAATTAATTAATTGAGGAAAAGTCCCCAGGGGAGAGAAAGAGGGGCTGGTATATGTGAGAATCACCAGCCCTGATCCAGAGAGAGAATTTTCATGAGAAGATTTGATGATTGAATTGAGTCTGGCCAATACAGGTCCTGTACAGTTGTACAGGGCCTGTACAAGAGGAATGGTGGTCTTGAGTGATCATACAGTTTGGGGATGGTGTATCCAAACTGTATTGGGTAATTCCAACCTGTACAAGTATTGACAGGCTGTATTGATGAACCAGACTGTATGAATGTTTCAGCAAAGAAGATTGCTGAAACTGAATTCTGATACACATAGTGGATTTGCTAGTTTGAGGTGTTTGAGTAGGTTTAAGTATGAATACCCTTACCCCTTATTAGTGGTTGTTACATTAAACTTTTAATAATTTCCTTTCAATTAATTAATTTTTTTTTTTATATTTAAATTATTCAATTAATTATTTTTTTTTTTTTTTTTTTCAAAATTTCTTTTCTTATTAATTTAATATTAATAATAATTTAATTTAATAATTTCACTTTTTTTTTTTTTTTTTTTTTTTTTTTGAATATTATTTTTTAATTAAAATTTTCTTTATTAAAAAGGATATATATATATATATTTATTTATTTATTTTTATTTTTATTATTTTATTTAAATCTTTTTTTAATTTTTTTTTTTAAATTCAATTTAATTAATTAATTAATTAATTTTTTAAATTAATTAATTTTTTTTAAATTAATTTATTATTTTTTTTTTCATTAAAATTAATTTTATTATCATAAGAAAAAAAAAAAAAAAAAAAAAAAAAAAAAAAAAACTTAGATTTTAAATTATAAAATCATCTTGACTTTTTTTTTTTTTTTTTTACAAAAAATTAAAATTAAATTTAAATTTAAATTTAAAATAGATTCAAAATTTAATAAAAAAATAAAATAAATAAATAAATAAATAAATGTTAAAATTTTTTTTGTTTTATTTAAAATAAAAAAAAAAAAAAAAAGCTTTTAATTTATTTATTTTTTTTTTTTTTTTCAAAAAAAAATATATTAATCAATTAAAAAAATAAAAATAAAAATGGAATTAAGTTTTTTTTTTTAAAAAAAAAAAAAAGGATGATTCAATTAAAAAGAGATTTTAAAAAGTTTCAATTTAATATAATTTGATTTTTTTTTTTTTTTTTTTTTTCTCTGAGGCTTGAAATATCTCAAATATCAGTTTTTTTTTTGTTTTTTTTTTTGGGTGGTTTAAGATTTTCTAAATTTTGATGAAAACCCCTTAAAACTAATTTACAGTTTCCTTTTTGTTATTTTTTAAAAAAGAAAACAGAAAATAAATTAATGATAATAAATTTAATTTATATATATATATATATATAAATGAATAATTCATTTTGCATTTATTTATTTTTATTTTTTTCTTCATTATTTACTATTTTTATGATATTTTTTCTGTTTAATTTAAATCATATCAAATTAAATAAACATTATTTTAGTAAATGAATTTTTAATGTATCTATATATTAGTCTATCTAGTATAAATAAAGATTTTTTGTAAAAGTTAGTTATGCGTGAGAGTATATTGAAAAATACTGATCAAAATAATAATAATATTCAAGTTAAAAGAAAAAGTTTAAAAATAATTCAGTTTTAATGCAATTAAGAGTTTCTTCAAGTCAATGAGACCTCTGTAGCTACTCAGCAGTAACTTATAGAAAAAAGTTTTTCAATAATTACTAATGACCTAAACAAAACTAAGAACCCAAGTTGTCAAGCTGGGGCTGCTTGAGCGCGCGTTAATTTGTGGGAATAATAAGTTTTCATGAAACAAATATATATCTTTCTTTGGTTTTTCAATTTATTCGAGACTATTTGTAGTAATGCATTTGTTTTTGATTATATTAATTGAAAATCGACTTTTCAAGTATTTAGAATATTGGCAATATATCAAACTTTTGAATTGTACCATTATTAATAAGCCTTACGAATTCTGATTTATTTCAAAAAGCTTTTTGTAAGAAAAAGTCCTCTTTACATTGAATTCCTATCAAAATTGAATAAAAGTCATGATCTTGAATTCAAGTCAAGTATAACCCAATCTTTTTTTTTTGTATAAACATATTTAATTTACAAACGTGACTTGCCGAGCATGTATACATAATGTCTTTTTTATGTAAAAATCAAATGATACCTAACTTGCAAAAAGTACACACAATTAATCATAATTTGGTGGGGGAGTGCCAGAGAAATTCAACTCAGTGAAGCGTCTAGAAGATGGGCCAACATAATGATGGGCAGAAGGAGGATTAGGCAATTGCCTTCTTTGGTTTCCTTGAGGGATTTGATTTTCACCTGATAAATTTGTATTTCCGCCCTGACCAATTCTATCATCTGTGAGCTCAAATCGTGACAATTGGAGATCGAGAGTGGGAGGGGAACGCGGTTGTGGTTGATGTAATCCATGATGGTTTAGACTTGAGCTTTGAGGCATATTTGAGACTGAGATATTCTCAACGGGCAAAGGTTCCAAAAGTGGAATGGATGATTGAGAAGTCACAGGTAAGGGTAAAAAGGGAGGACTTTGAGAATTTCCATGTGTATGAGAATAATGGCTAAATGTAGTTGAGCGACGTGAAATGGGAGATGAATTCAAACCCTGTGTGGGAGGAGAGCCTTGAATGGGAAGGTCAAAGTCCAAACCAGAGTTGAGATGCCTAGATTGATGACGGTAAAGGATTGGTTGCTGATTGTTTTGAGAATCTGTGAGAAATGATGATTGATTAGATGGGTTATCAGATATAGGATGATTTGGATCGAATAATGAGCTTGATGGTGGATAAGGAATGAAGGAATGAATGTTAGAATGAACGTCAGGGGGTGGTGTGAAGTTTGATGGTAGGGTAGCGGGTAGTAATGAGGCAGGATGACGATGTTTTTTAGATGGTGTATGGGGTGTTAGAGTGCTCATAGAACTTGAAGCAGGAGTCACATGAGCGGGTAGATTACTATAAAGTTTTTCAGGAAGAGTGGATTGAGATCGTTGACGAGGAAGATGACCAAGACCGACTCCATTGATAGGTTGATCTGGACTATGATGACGATCAGATAAAAGGATTTGTTGATCGCTAGCAAGATCGTCATTTGAATGATCCATTCGACTGAGAGGGATTCTCTCTGAGATCACATCGTCATGTTCATATTCAGCAAAAGTTGGTAATGAATCAGAAGGATGATCTAGATCATCACCTTGAGTGTCGCGATCCTTTTCAGCTTTATAAGCGTTATTACGCATCTTATTTGAATAATCATCATCGATTGCAGGACGTAATTTATTTGAATTGAATTGATTTTGGTAACGTTTGATTGAAAGATGACGACCGATTGAGAAAAGAAAAGATGAGATTATTAAGCAAATCCAACCGGCAAGTGTTGTCCAAATTGCGTTTCCTAATTGAGCATTAGCAGTTGCATTTGAGTTTGAAGCTTGATTGATGCGATTTTTGACGATACTAAAGGCAATAATATCAAAGATGAATGCCAACATTGCGACTATGAAGGCGAGATAAGATATGAAAGGTGTAAAGCATGATCTTGAAAAATTACGAGTATGAGATAAGGCGCCTAAAAGAGTAGCCAGGAAAGCCAAACCGGCGGCTAAAGAGAGAGCACCAGTTTGATTGATTGATTGTTTTTTTTTTTGTTTGTTTTTGATGAATTTGATTTTTATTTTTATTTTATAAAATTTTAAGATTTAAAATGTGAGAAAGATTTTAGAAGACTGACCAATTGGATGTAAAACTAAGATATAAGTTAGGGATTTTATAAGTGAAGCTGAATTTTGTAAGCCCAAACGAGCAGGTGAAACGATGATTGGGTCTTGATCTAATTAATGAATGATTGAATGATTATCAAAAGATTCAAGTTGATAAAGCAAGAAGATGAGAAAGCTTACTTAGATCATAGGATAATTTGATTGGAGAGCAAGTTTGTTGATTAGCTAATTGGACGCAATAACCAAATACGCCTAGTTTAACTTGACCGGATATATTAAAATGAGTTGTAGTGGAAATTTGGGCATCGATATCAGCGGTTAAAAAGTAAAAACTTTTTAAGATTGGAGTTGAAAGGGTTGAGATGAGTAATAAGATTGCGCCAGCTAAGACGAATAAAGTGCCGGGAGTATTAGAGCCAAACATTATCCTTTTGATTTCGATTGAGAAAGATAAAGAGAAGAAGAGTATTAATTTATGAATAAATTTTGAAAAGAGTCGAAAAAAAGTGGAATTTTTCCGAGGCAAGATTATTTAAATCCAAATCCAAAGTGCAGGGCCAGGCAGTGTCACTGTGTCACTGAACTTTGAAGTGTCAAAGGATTATCTCTTGGCCAAGAAAGTTAAGATGGTCAAGAGGGTCAAGATGGTCAACAACTACTAAGCTTTAACTGTTCGGTACAGCTGTATACTGTTTTTGTACAGTACTGTACACTGTTTTTGTACTGTACTGTACAGCATGATTTAATTTAAAATGATTTTTAACCAGTCAAGACGACTAAAAGATTTTCCAATCTATCTTAGTCAGAATTCTGCAATATTGAGCTGCATTGCGTAACGCTAAGAGTAGAGGTAGCATTGTGGTAGGTAGGTAGGTAGGTACAACTTTTAAGTAGTGTGTTGTGCTGTGCTGTGCTGTGCTGTGTTAATGGGTGGATTATAGTGATTTTCTAGGAAAATTTCAAGAAAATCATTTTAAAAATAATAAATAATCTGTTAAAATTACCTCAAAATTAAATTAGTACTGTAACTGTAGCCAAAACCAATCTAACGATTCCAAACGGTCAAGAAAACTTTAATTTTAAGTTTACAGTACAGTGGTGTACTGTACAGATTAAACTCTAGAAAGGTAAAATTGATCGATTGTGGTTAAGAATGAAGATCAAGTTCAAATTGGCAGCGCATTCAATAAGACAAGATGACAGTAGAGCAGAGCAGAAGAAGTAAAAGGGTAAAGTTAAGGGTACAGTAAAGTTTTAAATTCATTAGAGTGAATTTTTAACAATTTATTGGAATCGATTAGAATTCTTAATACAGTAGTGATCTTTAAAAAGAAGGGTATTATAGATTGGTAAAATTTTAAAATTAATTAAAAAATTAATTAAAAAATAAAAGAACCTTTTTGGACTAAGAAAGTCTCTTCAAAATTAAAATTAAAATTAAAATTACAGTATAGCTAGTCTAATCTAGAGTAGAGTGTAGAGTAAAATTAAATTAAATTAAATTAAATTTCTTTTAAATTTCAAATTTTAAATTTTAAATTTCAAATTAAAATGCTCATTCACCCTTACAGTGCACTCACTGCACTGCTATCTATCACCTAAGCCCAGTCTTAGAAAATTTAAATTGATCATCTTTAAAGATTCCACTGATTTAATCTTAACAAACTCTCATCAAAATCAAAAACTTAAACTTGTTGATTGTCTTAATCAATCAATCACACTTCTTATAAAGTTGATCTTGATGGCACATATCTTGCTTAGTTTTCTTGACTCAATTTAATTAAAAACTTTTAAAAATCAATCATCAATTAATTTCATCTTATCGCTAACATCTTAAACTTCAAAATCTCAATGCCTATAATCGGACCTAATACTTTAGGCACTCTTATCATCCTTCTAGCTACCATCCTGCTCATCATCGTTAATACTTCTGTTGTTTATAGTCAAGGTATATTCTTCTTAGAAGCAAAAGTTAGTTCAGGAGTTTCATCTTTAGATCAGTCTGGTACCCTCAAAATGGGAGTATTTGGTTATTGTGTTTTAAATCAAAATGGTATCGAATTCTGTTCAAAACCTTCTATCGGATATGCCCTTGGTAAGATTAAATTAACCATTCTTCATCTCCAATCCTTATTCATTGATTGAAAATCTTATTCTTTCTTTTTCTCAAAATTTTCCTAGACCCAAATGCTTTGTTAAGCTTACCTCATTTACCCGATTTACTTAAACCTTCCTCATCACTCATTGAAACTCTAACAAAAGCTTTAGCAGTACATGGAATCGGTAAACTTGTTTCATTGAAGGCATCCTTAATGATTCCCTTTCTTAAAAACTATAATCTTTTTTTTTGAACACTCAACTTATCATTGAATTAACCTAATCAAAAACTAATTCATCTTCTTGTCTTTAATTAAACTTTTCAACATCAGCTGGTGCATTAACCATATTGGCACTCATCTCAGCCTTAGTATCACATATAGAAGAATTTTCAAAAACATGTTGGACATCCTGCTTAGCATCCCTGGCAGCTACCTCAACTCTCATCGCACTCATCTTTGATTTCATTTTGTTCTCAATCATTCGCTCAAGAATTAATGCTACTCAATCTAATAATACAAGTGCTACATTTGGAGTGGCACTTTGGCTCACTTTAATTGCTTGGATATGTCTTGCCTTTAGTGGCTGCTTCTTTTGCGCTGGAAGGTGCTTGTGTAGCTTTATACCTTCAAAACGAGTTAAAAAACGCAATAGTTATCAAGATCATTATGGAAACGAAAAGCTCAAGTCATAATTTAATCATCTCAACCTACGATCTATCAGCTGACCTGATCGTTTCCCTCTTTGATGAACATCAATTAAGAAAAATAATGTGTTTCATATAACACATTGGTTTTGAATCATCCTATGATATTTCACAGTTTCAGTAATATTCCCAATACAGTAGTACAGTTACCCCACGTGAACGGTTTTGAACAATGCACGGATCAGGCCTAGCAAGCGCGTGTTGTGGTCATGTTTCATCAGAATTCTATAATTTTTAATCTTGATCACAAAATAACGCAGTGATAAAGCATTCATTAGATATACCAATTGGTACTTACAACTCTGTCATACTTTTTATTGTTTACTAATTCTTCAATTCTTACAATACAACAAGCATGGACCAAAGAAAGAATTGAACTTGACCATGATTTTATACTCAAATTTGTCGCTGCCACTTTAATTCAACTGGTCTAATCTTTTTATCGCCTCTTATGTGTTGCTCTTTAATAAAAGCTTGACGTAGTCTTTAAATTCCTAAAATTATAATGATTTGGTAAAGTTGCTTTTAAGGTTACACAGTAGTGTTAGATTTCGGCGCTCTGCTACTATTTTGAAATGGATAATATTCAAATTGAATCAAGATCTTGGTGCGATATTCAACGCTTGGATCTATGGTCCAAAGACGAAAAGTCTCAATTGATAACCAAAAAAAGCAACAGTGTTTTGACTCCACAAATGCGGTTTGAGGAATCTTTTGGCCTTAATGTAAGAATAATCAATAAACTGATAAAATAATATTAGTTTTAATGCCATATTATGAACTCCAAATTAAAGAAAGTGCTTGGTGACTTAGCATTACTTTAAAATAATATTACTGCTTTTTTTTGTTCAAAATATAGATTACAAAAATAAAAATCAACTATTTTCAATTAAGGCCCCTCCTTGAGAAACTGAATCATTTCATCTTTTTTTCTGTGTCTTATCTAATTAAATTTTTATAATTTGTGAAATAAACATTTGAAAACTTTTTAAAAAGCTTTTTTTTTTGTGAATAAAATATCATTTCCAAAAGTAAAAAAACAAAATGTCAAACATATATATTTATTTCTTTTCTTATTCATTAATTGGATTATTATTATTATTTATAATTTCAATATTAATTTAATTTTTTTTGATTGCTTTTTATCATTAATTTTTTTTTTAAAAAAAAATAAAATAAACTTGAAACTTAAAACTTGAGCTTAAGCTTAAACAAATCTATAATGAGTGTTTGTAAATACATGTAAGCTTTTAATAAAAAAATTATAAGCTCTTGTGTTTTTAATAATTTATGGCAAAAAAAAAAAAAAAAAAAAATATGAATGACCTAATTTTTTTTAACCATAATTTTTTCAAAAATGAAATATTAAAGATCTCCAAAAAAAAAATTTTTTTCAAGATTTTTTTTGGGATTTTTGTTTTTGTCAAATTTCTCAAAATTTGACTGATTTGAAAAAAAAAAAAATCATTAAAAATTTTTCCAACTTATGAATTTCTTTCATTTTTTTTTCTTTCAAAAAATAAATAAATAAATAGAAGGTTTCAATATTATAAGGTTTGGATATGAAACTTTAATTAAAAATCAAGTAATTTTCTTATCCTCAGAAATTTGTATAAGGTAAAATATAATTTAAAAAAAAAAAAAAAGTATTAAATAGTATTTTTTTAATAGAAAAAATTCCAATTTTATTTTATTTTTAACTTTATAAGTATAATAAAAAAATATTATTATTATAAAGATTTATTGTTTAACCAACAATAAAAATTTATCAAAAAATACTTTAATTTCAATTGGAATTAATTGAGAAAAGAACTGAAAGAAATTAATTAAAGAGAAAACATTCTCAAATGTGATCAGAGTGAATTTGGAAACAAAGTGACAAAGTTAACAGTGATGAAAAATTCTTTAATTCACTTATGGGGTGGTTCAATGGGTAAAAATGATTATTAAAGTTACAAACAATGATTTTAATGATTTTTTATGTGGTTAAAAGGTTTAAAATGATTTAAAAAAAGGGTGGTTGGAATTTTTTATTGATTGGTTTAATAGTGTTTTAAACTAATTATAAAAAGGAAAAAATTCTAATATGAAGAGAAAAGTGGGGAAAAGAAGAAATTTTTTTATAGAAATCAATTTTTCTTACTCAAAAAAAAAGTAAAATTTACTCTTTTCAATTGTGAAAAACACTCTTACAACAACAAAAAAAACCAATTATGGCATCATTAAAACCTGGTTTAAACCAAAAAGGGGCTGGTTTTAGTCATTTTAAACCTTTAAATAAGCCATTACTATAGTAATACTTGTTCTAGAGCCTTAAAAACACATCAGAATGTGTTTAAGAGACATAGAAATAAGTTAAAACTGTTTTTAATAAGATTTTTTTAATTTAAGGGTAGTTTTACCCTCTTGGCAACAGTTAAAACTGCCTTGGTTGGTATCAAAACCTCATCATCAATTGAGTCACAGACCCTGTGACTCAATTCCAGGCCAAAAGTGATGAGCTTCTGCATGAATTTTGACGTCCCACACCTTTCAGCAAGGATTTTAGGGGTCTGGCTCCCCCTTAGAGCTAGAGTACCTTTTCCCCTGTCACAACTATGGAAATACACCCTCTTGGACCTCAATATGGCATATCCATGCCATATCCAATATATGGAAATTTGGCCATATCCATAATAATTGGCTAAATTGGCCATTATCTTGTCTTATGGCCTTAATGGTCATTTTTTCATTTGGGGCCAACCAGGCCCCTTAACCACCATAAAGCCATTCTAGGCTGTCTCTTTGCTTTTGGGCATCTTGGGTATTTTCCATACAACAGGGAAAATACAGCCCAAAATACTGTATTTGGCTTTCTAAGCTTTAAATACAGTTTGTGCACTTTGATGAAATTTGTGCATTTTGTGCATTTTGTGCACTTTGATGAAATTTGTGCATTTTGTGCACTTTGACGCAATACAGTTTTAAAGCTGTATTAGCTGTATTTAGCCAAATACCCCAAAAGACATTTTATCACCTCTGAAGCCTCCAAAACCCAAGTTTCACTCTTATCCTCCTGGCATCATTCCAAAAGACCTTTGGCCACATTCAACCTTCAGCAACCAGAAGTGCCATATATGGTGTTATACACCATTATGCATCTTTTTTCAGCAGCAATCCAATGGCAGAAATTTCAAATGGTTATTTCAACTTTTCAACAGGTCATCAAGGCACACCTTCCAGAGGATTCATCAAGGCTCAAGAAAAAGTGTCATAATCTCAAATAACAATGACACCATCAAGCAATCAATGATTATTCTCACTCACAGTATTCCTCCAAGGGAATACTGGCTATTCATTCTCAAGGGATATTCAAGAGGCAGTTCCAAAACCAGTTGTCAAGTGTCAATGCTCCATCAATCCTACTTGGCAACCAGATTCATTTCAATACAGTCTGGTTTCATCAAGACCTGTATTTCAATCATACATCATGGGAAAATCATTCAACACAGTTCATTTCCCAATCTGGTAAGGTATAAACTCCATCAGACAATCAATACAGCTTCCAGTATTCAATACAGGACTACTGCTAGCCTGAAGGAGTCAAGCTCTCAACTTTTCACATATACCAGCCTCCTTTGACCCTGGGGTTTTTTTCCTCCAGTTAATTAATATATTTTTATTTTATTTTGTCTTTATTTATCTTACCATTTTTGTTAAGTGAATACTGATATTATCAAGTCAGTCATTTAGCACCTTTTCTCTTTTCTTTCTTCACCTGTCAATGGATATTTGGTGGTCATATCCTTACTAATTCCATTGTTCATTTTGGCAGGTTGAAACAGTGATTAAGGACTTACTTGGTTGGCTATTTGGCCATTTGGCTTCCCATTTCTCTTATTGAATCTCATATTTGGACTTGAATTCTTCTTAGAGAAATTTATTCTTTTATTTTATTTTATTTATTCTTTTGGAGTCTTCCAACTGAGTTCCCTGATTGCTGAGTGCCAGGCCACTCTTGTTTTTCTGTCCAAGAGCCCCTGTGACATCCCCCTCCAGAATTAATCTTTCCAATTTATTTTTTCTTTAATTCCTCATCATGTAATACACTTCTAATTTAAACATACAGTTCAATTGAGTCTTACAGTACACAACTGTAATAATTGATAAATCATATGTAAATTACAGTTCACATCTGTAATACACATTCACACTTTGAAATTTCATTTGAAATTACTTCAATTCTTCATAGCTTCTAAACTAAACACCAAACCTCAATTTTAACACAAAAATTGATGGTTAACACCAAATGTGATATGAATTATATTAAGGTTTTGAGGATGTTCATACTTTTGTACAAAAAAATATTAAAAACTTGAGTTAATCTAATTTAGAGTTGAGTTATAGAAATTTTTACTCAGAGGTGACCTCACCTGATTTTTTATTTTTTTTATGAAAAATCAAATGATGAAATAATTTTCTTTATAAGTTTATTTATTGAATAAAAAAAAAAAAAAGTTATATTATATATTTTATTTAACTTTTTTTTTTTTACCAAAAAAAATAAAAAATATTTTTTTTAATTTCATTAAATTTTTTTTTTTTTTTTTTAAAAAAAAAAATCTCATTTTTAAATTAAATCTTTTTCAAATAAAAAAAAAAAAAAAATTGAATTTTTATAATTTTAAAAAAAAAATTTTAATATAATTTTTTTATTTTTGTATATAAAATTTTATTTATATTTTAATTTTTATTTTAATAATATAAATAAATTTATTTATATTTATATTTTTATCTTATTTTTTTTTATTTGTGGTCTTTTTGGGTAAATGAAAATAACTTTAAGGATTAAAAGGGTATTTAATTTAATAAAATTATGAATTTAAATAATTAGTCCTAAAAATCTTTAAAAGATAAATTCAATTCCATAATTTTAAAAGGTAAAATTGATTTTAATCTTAACTGTTTTTGTGATAATCAATTTTTTAATAGGGGTATTAGTATTATTTTAAATTGAATCTCAATGATTTCAAATATTTGAGGATCTCTTTTATTTTTATTTTTCATTTTTTTTCAGGCTTAGTCTATGATGAAGTTATAATAATACTATTTGAAACTTTAACTATGACTTTGACATGGTAAACTTTAAAAAAAGGTTTGAAGATGAGGATAAAGGGTTAAAACTAATGTATTAGAGGCTTTACTATTAAGAAATAGTGGTGGTGAGCACTGTTGAAAGCCCTGGATGCAGTCTTACCAATTGGGTTACTATAATAAGAGCTACAATACTAAATTTTAAAGTATAACCTGATTATTTTCCAAGAGTATAACTGTTTTTGACAGTTGTACTATGTAGGAATTTAAGAGAAGGATAAGGAAACCTTTACTGGTGGAGAAAAGGCCCCTTTTTATCCTAAACTTGGGTGAAAAAGTCTTCTAGACCTTTCCAGGTAGAGGAAGTGAAGATTTTTCACTTCCAAGGACTGACTTGTAGTTCTCACAAGGCCTGTATAGCCTTTATTGGGCTCAGATTTGATTTTGAAACTACATCTGGGCAGCTTTTCTCAATACAGGGTGAAAATATTCATCTGGGGAACACATAGCCCTCTTCTGATGTGTGTGACACATAGAATGCTGTAAAGAACCTGTATGGGACCCCATTATTGAATAAATTATGAGGTATTGAAGTATTAACAATATTCTTCATCTTTTTGAAACCTCATAATCATAGTTAGGGGATATTATCCCATGGTAGGGCTGTATTGGTCAAAATGTGGGATTTTGACCTTAAAGCAGCTATAGCTTTGTCAGTTCTTGAGATATAAACCTCAAAATTGAATTAGTGTGTAGCCCTGTATGCGCTCTACACAATGGTACCTTATTTGGTATGGTTATAATAAAATATGACAAAGTTATCCCATGTACAAGTTTTTTGTACATGTGCATGTTTTTTAGGCAAAAGCTGTATTGGGCTTGTTTGCCCTATACCTTTTTTTCTAGTGGGGATATGGAGAAATAGATTTCACCAGCAGATAGCCCTGAGTGTGCTCTTTCCAAAACAACCCCACTTTAGGTATCTCACACCAAAACTGTAGAAGTTAGATTAGAGGTGAATATTTTAATAACACTTATTTGGCCTGAATTTGGCCATAGCTTCTATAATACTGGTGCTAGCTCAGTTTGGCTGGTACCATTGGATATCCCTGACTTAGAGCTTCAATTTGAATACCCATTTTCTGGTGTTAAGCCTCTTCCTCTCGATTTCAGATGAGAGGTGAAAATTAAGGTTTATGCCCAGCAACAACTTTGAGCAGGAATAACTTTGTTATTGTTTTTCCTATGATAATAGGACTTGTATATTTGGAAAAAGGTGATCTTCCTCTTTATTTTGATATATTTTGGATCTTATTTGGCTCAGCTCCATGTTTTGGTGGTATCTTGGCTTTACCATTGGCTGATGGTATTTGGCTGTCATGCTTGTGCTCTGGTTTTGAGTCACAGGTTGACAATAAGATTGGACAAGGGAATCAAAAACTCACAAAAAATGACCCACATAACTGAAACTACTTTGAAAATTAATAATTGAATTGATTTAAACTATCATAATTTCCTAAGAAACTATCACAAAAGTGATTAATTCTTCAAAGATTTTTTGAGTTATTGATTGATTTTAATGTAGTTATTTTTCTTATTTCAATTTTGATCAAGTTCTTTTTTAAACTATTTTTGTTAGTTGTTTTCTAAGAATACTTGTCAATGCATCATTTTGAAATAAAACTTCAATCCCACCAATGTTGAGGGTGATGTAAGCTGTGGCTATAGAACAGTATCCAATTACACTTACAAGAAAAAAAGATGAATATTTTTATGTCAGGGGGAGCTTGGATGAAGAAATTAAAAGTAATAATTCCCTTATTGTGAGTTGTGGATATGAAACTTTGATTAAAAATTAACTACTTTCCCTGTCCTCAAAATTTGTTTAAGGTAAAATTTAATTAAAAGGAGTTTAACTTAAAAGTACTAAGAGAAAACATTAAAAATTCAATATTTTTAACTCTTTTAGTATGAAAAATTAATATTATAAAGATTTCTTGTTTTAACAACAATGTGAGCCTTAGTGGTATTTTTATATACCCAAAAGACCACAAATAATAAAAAAAGGATTGTCACAGGGGCTCTAGTGGAAATACAAGAGTGGCCTGGCACTCAGAAATCAGGGAACTCACTTGGAAGACTCCAAAAGAAATAAAGAGTAAAAATAATAAGAATGAATTCCTCTAAAGATATGCAGGTACAAGATGAGATGCAAAGAGGAAAAGGAAGCCAAATGGCCAAAAGAGCCAACCAAGTAAGTCCTATCACTGTTTCAACCTGCCAAAAATGAACAATGGAATTAGTAAGGATATGACCACCAAATATCCATTGACAGGCGAAGAAAGATAAAGAGAAATGTGCTAAATGACTGACTTAATAATATCAGTATTTGCTTAACTAAAATGAAAAGAAAATAGAGATAAAATAAAATCAAAGTATATTAATTAACTGGGGAAAAACCCCCCAGGGTGGAAAGGGTAGCTGGTATATGTGAAAAGTTGGGAGCTTGAGTTCTTCAGGCTGGAAACTAATCTGTATTGATCCTTGAGGCTGTATTGATTGTTTTGGGAATTGATACAGCTGGCTATTGTTGAAATTGAATTGGGTTGAATGAACTTCCCATGCTTGAAAATGAAATACAGTCCTTGGTGAGTCCAGACTGTATTGAACTGAATGTGGTTGCCAAGATGGATTGAGTGGAGCTTTGACACTTGACAACTTCTTTTGGCACCGCCTCTTGAATACACTTTTGAGAATGAATTGAAAGTATTCCATTGGAAGGAATACTTTGAGTGAGAATAACCAATGACTGCTTGATGGCGTCATTGGTCTTTGACGCTGAAACACTTGCTCTTGAGCCTTGATGATTCCTCTGAATGATTGGGTGCCTTGATGACGTGATGAGATGTTGGAATGTTGAAATGACCATTTGATATTGCCACCATTGAATTGCTGTTGAAAAATGGTGCACAATGATATATAACATCATTTGTGGCATATTGGTTCATTGACAAGAGGATTACGTCCAAAGGTCTTGAGATGGAAAGGCAGAGGGGAAAAGGATGGCTGTGGTGACTTCAGAGCTTGGAAGGTGTTTCTGGGCCCTTTGGGGGTTTTGGTCACTTTTGGGTTCTGAGCCAAAACTGGCCCAAACGGCGGGAAAGTGTCTTTTGGACACTTTGCATCAAAGTGCGCAAAAAATGCGCAAATGCGCAAAGTGCGCAAATGCACATTATGAGCCCAAATGGCCAAAAACAGCCATTTGGGCCATTTCCCCTGGTTTTGAGGGAAATGACCAGAAATACCCATTTGGGCATAAATTTCCGCTATGGGTTCTGGATTGAGGTGAAGGGCCATGAAGGCCCCAAATCACAAATGGCCATAAAAGGTCCATAAGATGATGAGGTGGCCATATTGGCCACTGGTGATGGATATGGCCAATTGGCCATAAATGAACTGTGGCTTGATATGCCATATGGGGATCCAAGGAGGTGAATTGCCATGGTTGTGACAGTACCCCCCACCTTGAAATGGTGAGCTCCTGAGAACCAATACAAGGTGAAGCCTGTTGAGGCCATTGGAAAGATTTTGAGAGAGTGATTCAAGAGGACTGATTAAGTTGAAGAATTTGAAAACTGATATTAAAAAATTGACATTTGACGCAGGACTTGCTTGATCTTCTTTTGACATTGGCTTCATGATTTGAGTTGAATTTTAAAATGAATGAAAATTTTTGACGTGATAATTGACATGATAAAATAAAATTTAAAATGAAAACAAAATGAAAATAAAGAATGAAAATGAAAATAAAAAGAAAAAGAAAAAGAGAAAAGAAAATGAATTGAATCTTGAGGAGGTTCCAATCTTCACCACAGAGGTTGATAACTGATTTTGGAATTGGCCAAGGACCTGGAAAGAGAAATTTGATGCCAGGTGCTCACAAAGTGGCCAAGGTGATGTTTTGACAAGATTGTAGACCCCTCAGGGAAGTGCACACCAGGAGAGGAACTTACTTTTGGTAGTTACCACTCCCGCCAGTGCCATAAAAATAAAAACAAAAATGCTTAAGGAATGAATTTGAATTTGAAATCTTGGAAATGAATTGAAAAGTGAATGGCCCATTGTCCCAAGTGAAAATGGCCATAAGATTGGAAATGAAGTTGAAAGCCTGGCCAAAGATCTGTGTCCAAAATTGCAAAGTGCTCACAGAGTGGCCAAGGTGATGCTTACAACAAAAGAGTAGAATACCCCTAAAGGTGCATACCAGGAGTGGGACTTACTTTTGGTAATTCCTCTCCCCACCAAGAACCATAATGAATCAAGCTTTTGAAGAATTGGGACCCGGCTTGTCAGGATATAAAGAATGAAAATCTTTGACAAGTTCAGGACAGTTCTTGAGGTTTTTGGCTGGTTCCCAAGTGGATCTTTCTGGGTCTTGACTGAAACCTTTCCATTCCACCAGATACCATAATTTTCTTCTTTTGAGCTTTGAGTCCAGTATTTGAGAGACTTCCCATTCCTCTTCTTCTTCAATGATAATTGGAGGAGGAGGCTCTTGATGCCGATTTGGGATTGTTGATGTCTTGACTGGTTCCAAAAGTGAGATATGGAAGACTGGGTGGATGGATTTCCATTGAGATGGAAGCTCGAGGTGGTAAGCATGAGAACTGACTTTCTTCAAGATTGGAAAAGGACCCAACCATCTTTCGGATAGTTTTTTGGTGGGTCTGGTTGATTTGATGTTCTTGGAAGAAAGCCATACCATGTCACCAGGATTGAAAACAGGTGGACTTGCTCTACCTTTATCTGCATACCTCTTAAACCGGTTTATGGCGATTTCAAGTTCTCTCTTGACATCTTGCTGTACTGATTGGATTTTTGTTGATAACTTTCCAGCAGGAGTATCTTGAGTGATGTGAACTGAATCAAATTGTGGATCTCTTCCATAAACAGTGAAAAACGGTGATTGCTTGGTTGAAGAGTGATCAGAATTATTGTAGGCAAATTCAGCCAGAGGGAGCCAGGTGTTCCAATCATCTTGATGATAACTGACATACATCCGAAGATACTGTTCTAGTATCTGATTTACCCTCTCTGTCTGTCCATCAGTTTCTGGATGATAAGCAGTTGACAAGTCTCTTGAAATCTTGAGCTGCTGACAAAGATTGGTCCAAAAGGAAGAAACAAAAAGAGAACCTTGATCACTAACAATGCTTGAAGGAAGGCCATGCTTTGAGAAAATATTCTTGATGAATAAATGGGCCAAATCTAATGAAGTGATAGAAGCTATTGTTGGAATAAAAACCGCCATTTTTGAGAATCTGTCCACTATGACAAGGATTGAGTCAAAGGAATTGGACAGTGGCAATTGAGTGATGAAATCCATTGAAAGACAAATCCAAGGACCACTTGGAATTGGAAGAGGCTTGAGGAGTCCAAACTTCTTGTGATGAATATTTTTGTTTCTTGAACACTGTTGACAGGATGAGACATAATCCTTGATGAATTGAGTCATGCCGGACCAGTGGAAATCCCGCTTGACAAGTTTGAGAGTCTTCTCTTGGCCAGGGTGTCCAGCTAGAGGAGAGTCATGCCGCTTTTGAAGTATATTGAGTTGAATTGTGGGGTCATTTGGGACCACCACCCGATCTTTGAAAAGGAGAAGTTTGGAAGAGGAATCAAGAGAATAATCTGTGACAGATTTACCTTTACCCAAATCTTCAAGGACACTTCTATATTGAGGATCTTGCCACACTGCCTTCTGAATTGAATCAATCAAATTTGAAAATGAATCCACCTTGACTGCAAAAAATTTTGAGGCTTGAATTTCATCTTGCTTGATTATCTTCTGATAGTTCATTGGATTCTTGCTGATGAAATCCTCCCCCCTCTCTGGGTAAACGTCGTCCCGACGTGACAAGGCATCTGGAAGGGTGGCCAAGCGGCCAGGGCGGTAAGTGATTGAGAAATGAAATTCAGATAGAAATTCAGCCCAGCGGGCTTGACGGCGAGTGAGAATCTTGGAAGACATAAAATATTGAAGAGAAGAATGATCGGTGAGAACTTCAAAAGGGGAAGAAATGGAAAGAAGAAAAGCTCTCCAGCGCTTGAGAGCCCAGACTATGCCAAGGAGTTCCTTGTCATGAATCTCATAATTAAGCTCAGCTGGGAGAAGCTTGCGGCTATCAAATGCAATGGGATGTTTTCCTGAGTCAGAGACCTGACTCAGTACAGCACCCAAGGCATAATCTGATGCATCGGTCTCTACAATGGTGGGTAGAGAAGGATTGAAGTGAGAAAGGATTGGAGCAGTGGTGAATGCCTCTTTGAGTTGATGAAACTGTCTAAGAGCTTCCTCATTGAGGGGAAAACGGGAATCTTTCTTGAGGAAACTTGTGAGTGAACTAATTTTCTTTGAGTAATTCTTGATGAAACGGCGGTAAAAATTGGCAAATCCAAGGAATGATTGAAGAGCTTTGAGGTTTCTTGGAGGCGGCCAATTGAGAATTTGCTGGACTTTTGCTTGGTCCATCTTGAGGCCTTCAGAAGAAACAACATAACCTAAATATTCTACACTAGAAACATGGAATAGGCATTTGGATGCCTTAGCAAAGAGGTTATTGGCTCTGAGTCTGGAAAGAACAGTGGACACATGAGTGACATGTTCTTCCTCAGATTTGGAAAAGACCATAATGTCATCCAAATAAACCACAACATAAACGTCAAGAAGATCATAAAAAATATCATTGACAAGATTTTGAAAAGAAGCAGGAGCATTGGTAAGCCCAAAAGGCATAACCAAGTACTCATAACTACCATATTTGGTTCTAAAACAAGTCAAGTGTTCATCACCTTCCTTGATTCTGAGCAGGTTATATGCACCACGCAAATCAATCTTGGAGAAGATAGAAGAACCATTGAAAACAGTGAGAAGCTGATTCATAGGAGGAACAGGATACTTGTTCTTCCTAGTAACAGCATTGAGTTTGCGGTAATCAACACACAAACGGAGGCCACCATCTTTCTTTTTGACAAAAAGAACAGGTGCTCCTGTAGAAGAGGAGCTTGGCCGGATGAAACCTTTCTCTACATTCTCTGAAATGTAGGCCCTGAGTGTATCTGACTCTTGGTTTGATAAAGAGTAGATCACCCCAACTGGAGGTAGAGACCCCTCCAGCTCGATATGATGATCACAGGCGCGGTGAGGAGGAAGTTTCTCTGCTTTCACCTTGGAGAATACATCCAAGTATTGGTGATAAACAGGAGGAACAACCTTCATCACGGTTTCCATTTCTTCTGGCTCTTCCTCTTCATCCCACAACTCCTCCAGGGAGTCATGATAAGATGAAGGAGGAAGGTCCATATTCCCAAAAAAGAGATGAAGTGAAGATACAGAATTATCTTCTCCAACATCTTGAATCTCTTTGAAGACTTCATCTCTAGATGATAGTAATGACTGATGGGAATTAAGGGAAGGAATATGGACAGAAGACGGAAATGATGGTGTTCTAGAATCACCAACCAGAGCTGCACATGATTTGGCAGGAGAAAAGTCATTACTGAAAGAAAATAAAGGATCATTATAGTCCTTTTGATCAGAATTAAAGGTGATCAATCCTTGCCTCCAATCAATAAACGGATTAAAATGATTAAGAAAGTCAAAGCCCAATATGAGGTCTTCTCCCTTGGGAGTATCAATGACTAAAAAGTCCCATTCAAAGCTCGGGAAGGAAGGGAGCTCAACCATATATTTAGTATGGTGAGTCACAAATAAAGAAGGAGACTCAGAGGAGTCTAAAATGATGAGGGGAATCTTCTCTGGAAGTTCTGACGTAGTCAATGAATACTTGTGAACAAACTGCTTTGCAATAAATGAGTTGGTAGCACCAGAATCAATGAGAATACTGTAAAAAACATCAGAAAGAGAAGAAAAAACAAAAAATTTAAGAGAATTTTTGACACCAGTATTCAGAATGCACAATTGTGCTCTGGATGGAAAACTGTGAAGACCATTGAACACAACATGATCTTCACTCAGGCTTTTCCCTGGCTGGGAAATTTGCCTGACGGTTGGGTAAGCTTGTTTTGAGGCCTTTTGAAACAGGTCTCAAGACTATGCTTCCCACCACAATAGGTACAAAGACCCTCTTTGATTCTTCTTTCTTTTTCGGAATTCATGAGCTTGAAATCTTTATTCAATAAAGAAGAATGGGGCTTGTCCCTCTTCTGAAAATTCTTCTTCTTCTTTTGACTTGAGCTTGAAGAATTTTGAGGATGAGAAGAACTTGACTTTGAGGCTTCTGGCTTCTTCTCTTGATGATGACTCTTTTCATTTTGCCTCTCATGGTACCTGGTATCAAGTTCCAGGGTAACGTCCATTAAGTCTTGAAGAGAGTCAATTCTTGAAGGATGGGAGGCCAATTGATCCAAAATCCTGGATGGCAATCCCTTCCTGAAATGATGGATAAGGGCTCTTTCACCCCAATCCCCGATTCTTGAGACTAAACTTTTGAAATCAGCAATTTATAAGGATACATGCCCACCTTCTTTCATTCTTAAAGAATCCAACTCAGCTTCTGCTTTTCTGACTTCATTCGGGTCACCAAATAGAGTGAAGAGTTGAGATTCAAACAAACGCCAAGAATTGAGAAGATAATTTGAGTCTTGATTGGTGAGATTGGAAAGATAAGGCTCAATCCATTTTGCAGCCCTGCCAATGAGAAATGAAGTGGCATAAAGAACTTTCTTTCTGTCTTGAGAGAAATTTGCCGGATCATTGTGAAAGATAAGCTGGCATGACTGAATAAAGCTTCTAACTTTGAAGGGCTGAGTCCCATCAAAGCATTCCGGTGCCTTCATAGATGGAGTCTTGAAGGCTGGTGGTCTTGATGCTTCAGAAGATGAAGCTGCTTGAAGATTGGCCATAATCTGAGTCATTTGCTGCATGATGGCCAATAGGGATGGTTCAGACTGATGAGAGACAGGCTGATTAGACTGGGCTAGAGTTGGCCCTCCAGTACCTTGGGATGCTTCCACCGGGGCAGGAGCACCTTCAGTACCATCAGACTCTTCCTCTTCCACAGAATTCTCCTCCTCCTCTTCATCATCTTCACCTGGACCTTTGAAAATAGTCCTTGAAGTTCCTGGAAATCCGCCAACTACTCCTGAAAATGAACTTGATCTTCTAGGCCCTCTTCCTTCCTTCCTGGATGGTGCTGCTCCTTCCATGCGGGGGTCCTCTATCTAATTGGGCCCTCAGTTGAGGAACTGCTGGGGTGCCATCTAGAGGAGCTCTTGGAGTTGGAGTGAGAACAGCTTGAGCTCTGGCCTGAGATCTTGTCTGTCTTGCCGGAGGTGAATGTTGAATAGGCATGATAACAGGAATAAAATTGAAATAAATGAATAAAAATCAAAATTTTCTTGAAGTGAAAAGAGTCAACAATCAAATCTTGAGGAAAATGAATGAATCAAAAATGAAAATCTTCAAGTACGTCAATAAATCAAAATCAAATGAAGTCTTGAAGTCAAAAATCAATGAATCAAATCAATCAAAATCAAAATCTTGCAGAAAATCAATCAATCAAATGAAGTCTTGAGGCAAAATCAATTTATGTCAAAATTCTTGATGTGAAAAATCAGCAAAATCAATAAAGTCTTCAGGTCAATCAATTTTCTTGAGGTCAATATCAAATATGTCAAATCAATCAATCAATCAAAATCAAGTGAATTATTCTTTAAAAATCAAAATTCTTGAAGAATGAATCAATTATGAATCTTGATGTGAATAACGTGTCTGAATATCTTGATGAAAAATTTGAAAATCAAAGAAAACCAATATGACGCCTGAATTATGAATGAAATGAAAATTGATAATTTGAAAAAGATTTTAAAGAGAATAACAAAAATAAAAATGGGTCAGCTTTCAATTTTCAAAATGAAGAATGAATGAAAGAACATTGAGAGATGACGATGAATCATTAAGTTCATAAGCGTAAAAGAATCATAATTTCGATGAAATGAGTGAATGAAATTATAAGGAAAGAATGAACAGAATGAAAAAGAAATTATGAGTTAATTAATATAATGTCAAAGGGGCTCTAGTGGAAATACAAGAGTGGTCTGGCACTCAGAAATCAGGGAACTCACTTGGAAGACTCCAAAAGAAATAAAGAGTAAAAATAATAAGAATGAATTCCTCTAAAGATATGCAGGTACAAGATGAGATGCAAAGAGGAAAAGGAAGCCAAATGGCCAAAAGAGCCAACCAAGTAAGTCCTTAATCACTGTTTCAACCTGCCAAAAATGAACAATGGAATTAGTAAGGATATGACCACCAAATATCCATTGACAGGTGAAGAAAGATAAAGAGAAATGTGCTAAATGACTGACTTAATAATATCAGTATTTGCTTAACTAAAATGAAAAGAAAATAGAGATAAAATAAAATCAAAGTATATTAATTAACTGGGGAAAAACCCCCCAGGGTGGAAAGGGTAGCCGGTATATGTGAAAAGTTGGGAGCTTGAGTTCTTCAGGCTGGAAACTAATCTGTATTGATCCTTGAGGCTGTATTGATTGTTTTGGGAATTGATACAGCTGGCTATTGTTGAAATTGAATTGGGTTGAATGAACTTCCCATGCTTGAAAATGAAATACAGTCCTTGGTGAGTCCAGACTGTATTGAACTGAATGTGGTTGCCAAGATGGATTGAGTGGAGCTTTGACACTTGACAACTTCTTTTGGCACCGCCTCTTGAATACACTTTTGAGAATGAATTGAAAGTATTCCATTGGAAGGAATACTTGGAGTGAGAATAACCAATGACTGCTTGATGGTGTCATTGGTCTTTGACGCTGAAACACTTGCTCTTGAGCCTTGATGATTCCTCTGAATGATTGGGTGCCTTGATGACGTGATGAGATGTTGGAATGTTGAAATGACCATTTGATATTGCCACCATTGAATTGCTGTTGAAAAATGGTGCACAATGATGTATAACATCATTTGTGGCATATTGGTTCATTGACAAGAGGATTACGTCCAAAGGTCTTGAGATGGAAAGGCAGAGGGGAAAAGGATGGCTGTGGTGACTTCAGAGCTTGGAAGGTGTTTCTGGGCCCTGTGGGGGTTTTGGCCACTTTTGGGTTCTGAGCCAAAACTGGCCCAAACGGCGGGAAAGTGTCTTTTGGACACTTTGCGTCAAAGTGCGCAAAAAATACGCAAATGCGCAAAGTGCGCAAATGCGCAAAAGTGCGCAAAATGCGCAAAAAGTGCGCAAATGCGCAAAATGCGCAAAAATGTGCAAATGCGCATTATGAGCCCAAATGGCCAAAAACAGCCATTTGGGCCATTTCCCCTGGTTTTGAGGGAAATGACCAGAAATACCCATTTGGGCATAAATTGCCGCTATGGGTTCTGGATTGAGGTGAAGGGCCATGAAGGCCCCAAATCACAAATGGCCATAAAAGGTCCATAAGATGATGAGGTGGCCATATTGGCCACTGGTGATGGATATGGCCAATTGGCCATAAATGAACTGTGGCTTGATATGCCATATGGGGATCCAAGGAGGTGAATTGCCATGGTTGTGACAAGGATATAATTATAAATAAAATAAATTCATTTATATTATAAAAAAAAACTAAAAATTAAAATATAAATATAGAATTTATGTAAAAAATTAAGATCTTTAATTATATTTAAAAATAAAATTACTTTGAAATTTAAAATTTTGAAAAGATGTTTTTACTTGAAAAAATTAAATTAAAATATTAAAATTAAAATATTTTTGGAAAAAAAGTTAAATAAAAATAATTATAACTTTTTTCTCAAATAAATAAACATATTAAAACTAGTTTACCATTGGATTAATTATAAAAAATAAGGTGGGGTCACCTCTGGGTAAAATTTCTGTAACTCAACTCTAAATAAGCTTGAATTAAGTTTTTATTATTTTCTGTATAAAAATTGAAAACTCTCAAAACCTTAATTTAATTCAAACCAAATGTGGTTTTAAACATTGATTTTTGTGTTAAAATTGAGGTTTGGTGTTTATTTTAGAAGATATGAGGAATTTAAGTAATTTAAAATGAAATGTCAAAGTGTGAATGTGTGCTACATAAGTGAACTCTTATTTACATGAGGTACCAATTATTCGTATTTTTTAACATAAAAACTCAATTGAATTGCATATGTAAATTACAAGTATAATACATGATGAGAAATTAATGAAAAAATAAATTGGAAAGATTAATTTTTTGGGGGGGGGGAAGGAATATTGGCTCCAAGGGTGCCAGACTCCCCCAAATTCCTGGCTGAAAGGTGCGGGTTGTCAAAATTCATGCAAAAGTTCATCAATTTTGGCCTGGAATTGAGTCACAGGGTCTATATTTCAATTGATGATGAGGTTTTGATACCAACTAGGGAAGTTTTAACTGTTTCCAAGAGGGTAAAACTACCCTTAAGTTCAAAAAATCTTAGTCAAAAAAGCTTTGACTGGTTTTGACATCTCTTACACACATTCTGACGTGTTTTGAAGGCTTAAAACCAGGTATCACTATAGAAATGGCAAAAACCAGCCCTTTTTTGGTCTGAATCAGGGTTCAATGATTCCATAATTAGCTTTTCTGTTTTCAAAGTGTTTTCCATGAAATAAAAGAGTAAGTTTAACTTTTGGAGTAAGAAAATTGGTGGCTATAAAAGAATGTCTTCTTTGCCCCACTTTTCTCTTCATGTTAGAATCTTTTCCTTTTATAATTAGTTTGAACACTGTTAAACCAATCAATAAAAGGTTCGAGAAACCTCTATTAGATAATTTTAAGTCTTTTAAGAACATTAGAAAATTGTTTTGATAGTTTTTTGTAACTTTTATAATCAGTTTTACCCTTTAACCACCCCATAAGTTGATTAAAGCATCTTTCATCACTGTTAACTTTGTCACTTTGTTTCCAAATTCACTCTGGTCACTTTTGGGCGTTTTTTTCTCTTTAATAATCTTTTTAAATACTTTTTTCTTATGTTAATTTCCTGAAGTTTTTTGCTCAATTAATTACAATTGCAATTTTTCTTAAAGAAATTTCTTTTGTGGGCTTAAATATCTCTTGTAAAGTATCTTTGGATAAATTTTTTATTTTTGGTAAAACAATAAATCTTTATAATATTATTGAGTTATACTTATATAGTTGAAAACAATAAATTTGGTGTCTTTTCTCTTAAAAATATACAATATTAATATTTTTAATCATGTTGTACCTTATACAAATTTTGAGGACAGGAAAAGTACTTGATTTTAATAAAACTTACATATCCACACCTTACATTTGGGGGCCCAGCCATGATATTTTACCTGTGACATAATCTTTTTACCTTTTTAATCTTCTTTCTCTTATATTTAAAAATTTAATAATTCATCAAAAAAATAAAACTTTTTCATATCATAAATGAGGCTTTATTTTTTTAATTTCTCTTTTGCAAAACCTTTTTTTTAATGAATAAATTTCTTTTTTCATTTATTTTAGTGTCTGACAATGTGGTAAGACAAGATAATATTAAAACTGCATCAATGGTCACTAGTATCATCCCTGCAAGTACTGTTATTATAGCTCAGAATAATAAACCAAAACCAATTTTTTTAAAATTAATTAATTTGGAAATTTTTAATACCCTCAAAAAAGCTAAGAATCTTTCCAATAGCAACTTTCTGACATATAATTAATATTTCAAGCTTTTCTAATCATAATTATGCCTTCAACCATATCAGGAGAAAGCTATAAACCCTTAAGCAGCTCCCAAAAAGGTTATAGAGATTATTATGGTAGAAGCAAATCAGTTACAGAAGTAAAAGGGTCAGTAAATGAACCCCAAACTGACAAAGTATGCCATTCTGAGGCTTAGAATACTATTTCACCTTCAAACAGAGCTTACACCACCACAAGAAGCCTCTGTGGAAATATATAAAGCCAGCCAGAAGGCTTACAATGCCTTTCAGATAAGTGAAAACTACATAAATTATTTCCTGACTGTGAGGAAGTTTCTGGGAAATCCCAGCACTTGAAAGTTACTCAATAGATGGCATCCAATTATGGAAAAAAAAATGATGCTTTCAACAGAAGAATGGGGGAAAGAACCCCTTCAACACCCAAGCAAGTTCCAGAAACAGCCCCAATGGCCAGAAGCAGCATTTCAATCAGAAAAAGCACCCATAATCTCAGAAAAAGGGAAAAGGCAAGGCACCAGCCACAAATCCATACATTCAGGGCTACAGAATCCCAATTATTCAGCAGGATTCCATGGGAAATTCATTTCAGATGGCCACAACAATAATTTAATTACAGAAAAAGGAGAAAGCCAGATTAAAATATCAGAAATAACTTCTGAAATTATGAATGTCATTCCAAATTCTTACATAGCTATAAATCATGTAAAAATTCATTAATTTGTAACAATCTTAAGACAAATGATCTAAGTCTGAGCCAAATAAATGAGATTCTCATTTGTTTTGAAAAAGGTTCAAGAAAAATTAAAACTTCTAATAATTACAATTCATTTGGTAATAAGATAAAGGAGCTATATGCCATTATAAAAGAATTTACAGATAGATATTCTAAATTAAATATTGATGACATAATTGAAACAAGAATAAAAAAGCCATAAATATTATCAAAGAAGATAATAAGAAAGTCCTTGATGACATTTAAAACTCATTTACTGAAGTTTTAACATGGTGGAATGTGATATACAGCTTTCCAGTATTAATAGTCTTTCAACCAGTTTAATAGCCTTTTTGGCACACTACTGGCAAGGAGCTGATGCTGCGCAATGCGGTGTTGTCCTGACCCTACTTTGCCAGGGGCGCGCATTCCAACTTTGATTGTTGCTGTCACAGTATTAGTTATTAACATTTATCATTTTTCTTATCTCTCATCATGTTTTTCTGTCAAAACCAACTTCAAAAACCACAATGGAAGTATGTAATTGCCCTCAGTGCATCAAATTTCAGTTTACAAATGAAGATGGTGAAGCAACTCAAGGTGTTCTTGTTACTCGGAGGACTTGTAATCACAATTGAAAAAAACATTGTCAATCCGACCAGCTCATATCTGATCTCATAGGAAAAGCTACACTATCACAATCTACCAAATCAAATGATGGTCAAAAATATCCAAATCAAGATAAAGAAAGCCAAAAAATGGATCTTTGTACTGAAAATATGTTTGTGGAATTGATTTGTAAGTACTTCTTATCTTTTAATTAGAATAATTGTGATAATATAACATTTTTAATACACTAGATCTTATCTTTCGCTTCATTGTATGGATGTACATTGTTGAGGGGATGAGCCAAGAAAAATGTCAAGTTGCTAGATCATATCTGATACATGTAATCAACTTATCCAAGAAGGTAAAAAGTGTTGATTCTATTCAGAAGCAGATACCCCAGGATGTACAAACTGTGGCAAAAAAACTTGACCTTACTCCTGAGCTCAACCACTTCATTTGTTGTCCCCAATGATACTCCATGTATGATATCAAGACAGCCCCCCATCATTGTCAATACAAAACCTTTCCAACATCTCCTCCATGTGATACATCTCTGTTCCATACATTACGCTTCATAAGACCTCTACCTCACATCAATAGGATTTCAACACATTACTCTAGGACTCAACATATCCAAAGAAATAGAAAACCGTTTTCAGTCTTTGTGACCCAGGATTTCTCAAACTGGCTCAAATGGTTCATTCCTCAAAGCAAAAAATCAATTGAAGATTGGAGAATGTCTATCACTACCACCAGCAATACTATTTACAATGTGGTATTCCATACCAGTTCTTCCAAGGTTCAAATACACAATTTCAAAGCTAAAACTTTGATCAATAATAAGAATAATATATATATATATATAAAGAAAATAAAGATAAAAGTAAAACAAAATGCAAGAAAAAGGAAGAGAATTATATTAAAATAACAAAAAATAAGTATTCCACTGGAATCTACATCTAATTTTATCTATAGGCACATATTGCCTCAACCCCATAATGTCAATAATTTTCTAGATATCATGGATTAAAGAAGAGAAATGATACTATAAACTCTATACTAGGTACAAGAATATGCTTAAAGATAATTCAGCTTGTCTAAATATTCAATATGAATAAACATGTGTAATATTACATAAGTGATACCATTACTCTTACAACATCATGTGTTACATGTCTTGACATAAAAAAAACACTTACATATAAGTTAACATAGTGTTACATTACTCAATCCCCACTTAAACTCCCATAACCAAAAATTACAGGTATTACTTACAAATTAAATTTTACATAGAGAAATACTCAACTAAATACAGATAAAGGCTGTGAAGAAGAAAAATAAGGTTAGTAGAGATAAGAATACAGTTTTAAAAAAATGGTGCAATCAACCAAACATATGGTGCAATATCTGTATCAAATGACACCATTCCAAATTTAACCACCAGCGAAAATGTCTCAATGCTGTCAAGAAGAAAAATAAGGTTAGTAGAGATAATAATACAGTTTTTTAGAAAAATGGTGCAATCAATCAAACATATGGTGCAATATCTGTATCAAATGACACCATTCCAAATTTAACCACTAGAAAAAATGTCTCAAGGCTGTGCATAATAAGAATAAAGTTTAGTTAAAATAAGAGTATAATTCAAAAAGTATGGTGCAATCAACCAAACATATGGTGCAATATCCTGAAAAAATGACACCATTCCAAATTTAACCACTAGCAAAAATGTCTCAAGGCTGTGCACTGACAATAATAAGGTTCAGAATGGTGCAATCAACCAAACATATGGTTCAATATCTTGATCAAATGACACCATTTTTAATATACCCACCAGCAAAAATGTCTCAAGGTGGAATATTTTCTAAGTACCTTGTTTTTGAAAGGCTCTATGGAGGGCCCAAAAGGTATAAATAAAGGTCCTCTCTCCCTGTTTTTTTCCCATGCTTCTGATTCAGACAATAATCTTGAGGATAAATCCATCCCTTCTCTAGTAGGATAATCTAGTATTTATATTGAAAAAGATCAGTAGCAAGGCTCAGTATCTTATAGTGTTATTTATGATTAATTAATGAAAGATATTTATAATATTAATGAAAGAGTTTAATATTAGTTGAATAGTCTTACCATTATAGTAGTATTGTTGAAGTAGTGTTGGAAGATATTATCAATAGTGATCTTATCTAATTTATCAATAACCCTTAGTTATAGAAGGGATATCATCTTACCCTTATATCTTATATTATAATCCCTTTAGGTATATTGGATTATATTTATATTGATCCTGATAGTATTATATTACTATTATATCATTTATATCTTACCCTTATATTAAACAAAACCACCCTTAAGGAATTATCTTACCCTTAAATTATTATAGCTATATTGATAGTGTAAGATGTGACTATGAAACTGATGATAATATTACTATTAATCAACAGTACTATGTCTGTTCTTATGAAATATAATAACAAAATATTATTATAACCACAATTAAATAATTAAAAATTATTTCTTTCACGTGTTAAGCACTACTAGTGATTTTAACAGTGAGCAAGTAATTGTCTACAAGAATCAATTACAAGAAGAATTTAATAATAAAAACTTCTTTATTAAAATAATAAAATTATTTTAATATATAATTATCTTTTTGCAAGAATAATTATAAAGATAATTCTTGAAGAAAACTACTACTAGAGAAAAAAAAACTTTAAGAATTAATGATAAATGACTCACTAATATTCCAAAGAACTTATTGATAATAAAAGTAGAGAAATTTGACGTGGAATTGTGGATTTAAGGGATCAAAATGATTTATAACAGTATTACAACAATATATAGTTGGATTCTATGATTTCACGTCTTTCTGATTGATTCTGAAAGAATTAAAACACTTAAGAATAGTTGAACTAATACTTACTTGTTGGTAATAAAGATTTAATAAATTGATAAGATGATGATACGGAAAAAACAGCAAGAATAAGCTTCTTTTAAGTCAACAACAGCTCACAGAGGCGTGCCATGGAGCAAACTGAAAAACCAGTGAGTGAGAAAACAATAAACCCTTTTGGATTAATGATTGCATCATCTGTTGTCACGTAAGATAATCATAATTACTTAATTGATGCTTTTACGTGACTACTAACCCCAATATGGTTAAGAATAAAAGGAGTAACATCTGTAAATCTTCTTTTATTCCAAAATAATCATTGATTTCTCAAAGTTATCAATGTTATTGCCAATTTAATCACAGGTTGTAATTACTGTGAATTTTTGAAGATTCAGTGTTTCACGTAGAATGGTCAAAAATGGACTGTAAGTAAAACTTTTAATTTTACTAGTAAAACCATAATTCTTTTTGGTTGTACCATAGATAATACAGTTCTTCATTGGTCCTGAAAGTTTCAGGAAGATTCATTAAGAATTGTATTTTTAATGAATTTTTGAAGTTTTTACCTCATTTCTACGTAGAATTGCAAATAGCAGTATTTTGCTGGTTGCTATGAGGTAAATCAATGAATATGGATCCCAAAAGGGTTTAATTACTCTTTTAGGGTCTAGTCATGGAAAGTCATCAAGAATTGACGTGGTTACAGGAGCCTAAGTAGCTTATTACCTCCTTGGCACGTCAAAATAGCAGGTTATTTGCTATTTTTCTTATGATTAAAGTAGGTGTAACTTGGTAACCAAGTTCCCAAAGAGTTTTAGTTTACCAATTGGGCCAAGATGAGTCATGGATCCATGCTCTGGAGCTATCCACGCCTCTGAGGCCTCAGAAGTTGGGTACCCTGGCTCTCTTTGATGTCTTTTGTCCCCCTTGCTTAATTTTTACGTCAAAATAGTAATTTAAGCTTAAAGTGAGATATCCACTATGGGTGTACCAAAAGTCCATGTAAGAATACCATAATATTAAGTGCTCAAAACATGCATAACACTATTCTTAGTGTATATGTAACATGGGATTTCTCACTTTCCCATTATTTTGGCTAAAAATCAAGAAAAACAAAAATTTTCACGGATCTTTTATGTGGTATTAATGATGTGGTATTGAAGTATTTTCCATTTTACCACCTCAAATACTTATATTTAGCTTATTCACTCTATGGAGCTACCCTAGGTGAATTTTTGTGTAGAATCCAAATCTGGTCTTAAATCCATGGATTTACTTACTCAATAAAAAGTTATTCATTTTTTCTGAAATTGAAAATGATGAATTTTGGATATATGCATGACTTATGAGTTTTGCATAATTCAGAATTTCTTTTTAAGATAATTGTGGCCTATTTGGGTATGTAAAATATACCTCAAGGCTCACATTCCCTCCCACCAAAAAATAAAATTGTACTACAATTTTATTAGTGATAAAACAATAAGGCCCCAAAGGGGGGTAATGTCCACTGTCCAACCTCTTCACATTACTCAGATCAAGTAATTTAAAGCACATTTATAGACATATTCAGGCTTGTGGCCTTCTTTCATGTCTAAATCTTCTTAAGAGTTTATCTGAGTCAGGTATTTCTGATTCTGCCATCCATTCATCTTCATGTACTGGATTTCTATATCTGACAAGATATTCTCTTTGATTTTTACCCCTAAGTCTCCTTTCTTTAATGACTTTCTTTATCTTTCTGTCTTCATTCTGTTCCACAGGGGGCACAGTTAAAGGAGTTGGGTTCCTTAAAGGAAACAATTCTTTGTCAGCTGGTTGATAAGGTTTTATCAGGCTGACTGGAAATGTGGGGTGTTTATTTTCCAATTCACCACTCAATTCCACTTGAACTGCATTGGTTCCATGTAAGGCAACAATAACAAAAGGTCCTACATAAGAATCTTTAAGTTTCTTTGGGCCTTTGATATTATTAAAATTCAAGGTTGAAACTAGAACTAAGTCCCCTACTTTGAAGTCTGGTACTTTATGACTCTTGTCCCACTTCTGTTTTGCATAATCAAAAGCATCATCCATACTTTGTTTTGCATGGTGTTTTACTTTATCAAGCATTAATTTGAAGCTGGAAGCTGTAGGATGAATGTCAATCAAGTCTTTCCTCAGTGTGTCTGCTGGGAGTCTTGGATTCCATCCTTTTTCTAACATAGCAGGAGTTTGTCCTGTGGAAGAATGGACTGATGTCTTGTATGCCAATTCTAATGCAGGTATCAGAGTGCACCAGTCATGGGTAAAGCCATCTGAGTCTTTAAATTCTAATCCATAAGCACAAAATCTCCTGATCATGTCTTCTAAAGTTTGAATCATCCTCTCTGCTAGCCCATCTGTTTGAGGGTGATATGCTGTAGAGAATGATAACTTAGTCCCAAACAATCTATGAAGATTGGTCCAAAGTGCAGATGTGAACTTGGGGTCTCTGTCACTTATGATATTCTTAAATAACCCTGTATGAGAAATAACTCTACTCCATAAAAGAAGAGCTGTATCCATAGCAGTGTCATCTTTATGACATGGTAAGAATATGGGAGTTTTGCTATATCTGTCTACAATGACTAAACAAGCATTATAACTTTTGTCACCACTTGGAGGAAGTGCTGTGACCCAATCCATGTGAACAACTTCCCAAGGGGATTTTGGTTCTTGAATATGGATCATTAATCCAAATTTCTTGCCTGTACTCCTGTTTTCTTTTTGGCATCTATCACAGGTATGGCAATATTCAATGGTTTCTTTTCTCCAAGATGGCCACCATGCACAGTTCTTCACCTTTTCAAGTGTTCTGTCTTCTGATAGGTGTCCAGAGTAAATGCTATCATGGCATTCATGAAGAATGGTATTGATGAGCAATCTACTACACAATGTCATCACACAAGAATGTTTTGTTCTATGGTAAATAATCCCATCAAACAAGTGAAATCTTCCTTCAGAATAGGAATTTTTCCAAACTTCATCTAGTGTATTAACCAAAGATGTGTCTTTGCAGTCTTTATCCAATAAAGAAGTCAAGATATGGCAATTCTTGTCTTGTTTATAAGACTCTCTGACCTCTTCAAAGAATTCAGTCCCAATATCAGTTATGTTAATTCCTTCAATTGGAATCTGTGGTTCAGCTTCCAAAGGTACATAAGCTGGGTTATCAGGAGTGTTGGCTAAAGCCCATCTACTAAGTCCATCAGCATTTTTGTGAATGTTTCCTGCTTTATGAACTATAGTCATGTTTCCTCTATATTCTTGAATGGCTATTTGCCATCTCAACATATGTCTGTTGGGAGTTTTCATGTTAAGAAGTGATTTCACGGCATTACAGTCAGTTATCACTTCAAAAACACTGCCATCAAGGTAATAGTGTAATTTCTCAAGTGCCCATACTAAACATAAGCACTCCATTTGGCTTGCACCATATCTGGCTTCTGTTGGTTTGATTTGTCTTGAGATATAACAAACTGGTCCTTCTGTAGGTTTGTCATCAATAATTTGGACTTGGTGTAGGGCTGCCCCTAATCCATCCCCACATGCATCAATGTACAATTTAAAAGGAATATTCCAGTCAGGCATGAGGAGTAAAGGTGCTTCTGTAAGGGCTTTCTTTATCTTCTCATAAGCTTTAATTCTTTCCTGTGTCATTTCAAATACAGTCTGTTGATCACAGATTCTATAAAGTGACTTGGCTAGAATTGCAAAATCTTTCAAATGTTGCCTATAGTAACTAGCAAATCCAAGAAAAGACATCATTTCTTTTTTATTCTGGGGTATTGGCTTAAGTAACACTGCTGCTACTTTATTCTTGTCAATACCCAAGCTCAAACCAGAAACAACATGTCCTAATGCTTTGAGTTCTTCAAAACCAAAATTGCATTTCTTAAGTGAAATTTTCATGTTCACTTCTGCAACTTTATGAAGTACTCTTGCAAGTCTTTCAAGGTGCAAAGACCATGAGTCAGAACATATAATAATATCATCAATATAAATGATAAGCCATCCTTCAGACAATTCTGTGGGGAAGATGGTATTCATCATTCTTTGATAATGAGATGGAGCATTTTCAATGCCAAATGGCATTCTAAGATACTCATAAATACCACAGTGAGTGATAATTCTAAGTAATTTCTTAGCTTTAGGCGTCAAAACATTTTGATGAAAGCCTTTTAATGCATCCATTGATGTTATATACTTAGCTTTAGATAATTGAGTCAAGGTTTCTTGAATTCTAGGGATTGGATACCTATCTGGAACTGTGTAGGTATTCAAAGCTCTAAAATCTCCAACCATTCTTGACTTATCATTATGCCATGCAATAATAACAGGTGTTGTCACTTCAACTTCCTCATTATGGCCTACTTTCCTTAGCACACCAAGTTGGATCAACTCTTGGATATGTTTTTCCAAGGCCTCTCTAGCTCTGGGACTGGCTGGATAAGCTGGTCTTCTAAGTACTGGAGGATATGGTCTGTCAATATTAAGAGTAATATCAACTTCATGTCCTCTTATAGCGCCTAATGGTTCATTATCAGAGGCAAATGCATTTTTATATGTGTATAACACATTAATAAGCTCATTCCTCATCTTTGGTGACAATGATTGATTAATTTGTGCTTCAACAAGTTGATTAGTCACAAATTCATCTTTGTAAGTATCTTTGACAGAAGATACTACAGATATCTGTTTTGGCATATTGGAGAAAGCAAATTTTTGTCTCTTGTTATCTCCAATTGTGAAATATCTGTCTTTATGGTTATTTATATCAACACCATAAATATTTAAGTAATCATTTCCAAGAATGATGTGCTGAGATGTGCAATCATCCATTACTACAATCTCAGTTTTCATTCTTACACTTCCTGCTGGATGTGGGAATACAATATTAGTGTCCAATATGCCCAAGGGGTACATATTGTTACTGGCACTACTGAATTGTACACCTTCTATTGGTAATAGATGGTTTTTCCATTCAGGAAGTATAATTTGGAGATAATCTTTGCCAAAACAAGTGCAAAATGCCCCTGTATCCAAATTTACTTTGGCTTCAATATCACTCATCAGAACTGAAGTGATACAGGATGCTCCAGCAGTATAACCCTTTCCTCTAGCAGGTTTTGTCTTACACATTCTGGCATCTTGGATATTGATCAGGTTGCAGCAATCCTCACTGTACTGTGGCAAGTGGGTATGGACTTCTGTGACCTCAAAGAAAGCTGAAATGTTTTCAATGGGATAGTCCTCTACTGGTGTATCTTCAGAGACTGCAGAATCTTGATCAGACTCTTCTTTCTCTTCAGTACACTGAATTTCTTCAATGATTTGAACTTCATTGATCTTTGTCTTCTTAGGGCAAGTGTTGGCTAAATGTGAAGTACTTCCACATTTATGACACTTCAAGACAGGTCTCTCTGGTCTTCTTTCCTCTCTAGGAATTTTTGGGACTATTTTGGACTCTATTGGGTGTCTAACCCAAGTTTTACCAATTCTTGTTCTGGTGATGATATCTTCCATAGCATTAATGTAGTCCTCTGTTGAACAGGGTTCCACACATCTGCTTTTGATAGCATGTTCTAGTTCTCCTCCACACTTTCTTAATATTTTCATATTAATCATAGTGTCAGACATATCTGGGTGTAAAGCAGATAATCTGTCTTTCTGTTTGAAGAACCAAGTAAGTGGTTTGTCTTTTTCTGAGTTAAAAATGGCACTTTCAAAAGCATTCTCCATTTTAAACCTCCAAGAATTATTGGCCCATTTGGTAATCACTTCAGATTTCCACCAAGACCAGTCATGTCTTCCATGATCTATTCTCATCTTGTAATACCATTTCTTTGCAGTCTTGGTAAACAAACAATGTAATTTTCCTACTATGATTTCATCAGGTATATTAAAGTCTTCTTGCAACATATCAATAGTCCTGATGAATTAAATATGGTTGTATTCTCCTTCACCAGAGAATGTTGGCCATTCTTCTAATTTGGGAATATCCTTTGCAGAAATAACATTCTCTCCTAAGAATGGAGTCAAACTTTCTTTGACAGAAAGTTTTTCTTCAGTCAAAGGTGTAGAATGTCTTGGCATATGTGGTTCATGATTCTTATGAATTTGCTCCACACTTGCAATTATTTCATTCTTCAATTTCTGCCTTTCACTGTCACTTTTTGCTAAATGTATAGCAAATTGATTGGTGTTCTTAACTATTTGTAAGACATGGTCTTCAAGAGTTTTAAGTCTATCATTTACTTTAAAAATGGAAAGATCTTCTGTGTCATTATTTTGACATTGGTTCTCAATTCTGTCACAAGCATTACTAATTGACTCAAGGGTGACAGTTGTCAATTTATGCCATTCAGAATGTTGCTTGTCACTTTTCTTTAAATCATTGATGTCTAATGTAATTTGCTTTAACTTTGACTCAAGTTTGCCAATTTCTACACTAATACTTCTATGTACATCATTTATTTGCGTGGAAAAGTCCTGTTCATCCTTTCCTGCTCCTTGGCTGTGAATTCCATAAGAGTTCTGGCCATATTGAAGACACTGTCCACGGCTGAAGGCTCCAATCTGGGAATCCTGTACCCTTGTGGGTAAGGTCTGTGCCAATTGGCTTTGCCTTTGCCCTTGCCTTGATGGTTCTTGGGACCTCTCTGTTTCTTTTGAGGTCCTTTGGGCTTGTCCTTGGATGCTTCTGGAGCTGGTTTGGAGCTGGTAGATGCCACTGGTGCCTCTGTCTCCAAAGTTGGAGTCATTTCCAACTCTTTCTTCTGGTCTATGGATAAAAGACTCTGGTTCTTCAACCAATTCTTTATCTTTTTGACCTTGTCTTTGCAAGACAGGGGGCTCCAACCTCCTAAGAGTTCTATGGTCTTCTCCTGACCCAGAAAGCTCTTGATGTGTAAGTAGGAGTTCATGGCCCCCTGCCAAAGGCTTGGGCAGATTTCCCACTCCTCTTCTTTGGCTGCTCTGAACCAATTTTTGTACTGGCTCTGATATATTTCTATTGCTGCCACTTGAAAATGGTTCAGCCCTGGAAATATTATCATAAATTAGTTCAGGCTCAGAATTCACGTCAAAATCTGTTGGTACAGACCTTGGGGAATGGGGGGCAACTCTGGCATCCTCCAGATGTGCCTTTCTTGTGGAAGATTTGGCACTTCTGGATTTGGTCTTGCCTCTTCCTTGTCCACATCCATCTGGTTGGACTGAATAGTTGCTTCCATTTCTGGTATGCACCATTTTCACGTCAATTTAAAGATAAAAGGTGAAAATATAAGATAAAATACACACCTTTTGGTGGTAATTTAGCTTTTTCTGAGTTGAATAAGGTGCCTCTTTTAGCAATCTGCACCTCAATACTGTCTTCAGATTCTGCTTCTGAAGATTCTGGACTAGTGATATATCTTTTACTGAGTCTGTTGCCAGCTGCACAGTATTTGATTAAAGACACTAAAAGAAATTATAAAAGAGAAAAAAAATTATTTTTTTATACTTTTTTTAAAATATTTTTTAAAGATTTTTATAAGTTTTATATTTTTTAATATTAAAAAAATTATTCTTTTTAAAGAAAAAAAATTAAAATTTAAGATTTTGAATGAAAATTAATTCAGAGTAACTCAAAGAATAATTTTATAAGTTTTTGGATGTGAAAAAGCCACGTGTAAAAACAATATAAAATTAAACCAAATTCCTCAATGAAAAAGATTTTAAAACAATTTCAAAAATAAAAATATTTTAACTCCAAATTGAAAGAAAAAAATTAATTAAATTAATATATTTTAGAGCTTAAAAATATATTAATTAAGGGTACAAGGTTCAAAAAACACGGCCAGGCCCCCAAATGTAAGATGTGACTATGAAACTGATGATAATATTACTATTAATCAACAGTACTATGTCTGTTCTTATGAAATATAATAACAAAATATTATTATAACCACAATTAAATAATTAAAAATTATTTCTTTCACGTGTTAAGCACTACTAGTGATTTTAACAGTGAGCAAGTAATTGTCTACAAGAATCAATTACAAGAAGAATTTAATAATAAAAACTTCTTTATTAAAATAATAAAATTATTTTAATATATAATTATCTTTTTGCAAGAATAATTATAAAGATAATTCTTGAAGAAAACTACTACTAGAGAAAAAAAAAACTTTAAGAATTAATGATAAATGACTCACTAATATTCCAAAGAACTTATTGATAATAAAAGTAGAGAAATTTGACGTGGAATTGTGGATTTAAGGGATCAAAATGATTTATAACAGTATTACAACAATATATAGTTGGATTCTATGATTTCACGTCTTTCTGATTGATTCTGAAAGAATTAAAACACTTAAGAATAGTTGAACTAATACTTACTTGTTGGTAATAAAGATTTAATAAATTGATAAGATGATGATACGGAAAAAACAGCAAGAATAAGCTTCTTTTAAGTCAACAACAGCTCACAGAGGCGTGCCATGGAGCAAACTGAAAAACCAGTGAGTGAGAAAACAATAAACCCTTTTGGATTAATGATTGCATCATCTGTTGTCACGTAAGATAATCATAATTACTTAATTGATGCTTTTACGTGACTACTAACCCCAATATGGTTAAGAATAAAAGGAGTAACATCTGTAAATCTTCTTTTATTCCAAAATAATCATTGATTTCTCAAAGTTATCAATGTTATTGCCAATTTAATCACAGGTTGTAATTACTGTGAATTTTTGAAGATTAAGTGTTTCACGTAGAATGGTCAAAAATGGACTGTAAGTAAAACTTTTAATTTTACTAGTAAAACCATAATTCTTTTTGGTTGTACCATAGATAATACAGTTCTTCATTGGTCCTGAAAGTTTCAGGAAGATTCATTAAGAATTGTATTTTTAATGAATTTTTGAAGTTTTTACCTCATTTCTACGTAGAATTGCAAATAGCAGTATTTTGCTGGTCGCTATGAGGTAAATCAATGAATATGGATCCCAAAAGGGTTTAATTACTCTTTTAGGGTCTAGTCATGGAAAGTCATCAAGAATTGACGTGGTTACAGGAGCCTAAGTAGCTTATTACCTCCTTGGCACGTCAAAATAGCAGGTTATTTGCTATTTTTCTTATGATTAAAGTAGGTGTAACTTGGTAACCAAGTTCCCAAAGAGTTTTAGTTTACCAATTGGGCCAAGATGAGTCATGGATCCATGCTCTGGAGCTATCCACGCCTCTGAGGCCTCAGAAGTTGGGTACCCTGGCTCTCTTTGATGTCTTTTGTCCCCCTTGCTTAATTTTTACGTCAAAATAGTAATTTAAGCTTAAAGTGAGATATCCACTATGGGTGTACCAAAAGTCCATGTAAGAATACCATAATATTAAGTGCTCAAAACATGCATAACACTATTCTTAGTGTATATGTAACATGGGATTTCTCACTTTCCCATTATTTTGGCTAAAAATCAAGAAAAACAAAAATTTTCACGGATCTTTTATGTGGTATTAATGATGTGGTATTGAAGTATTTTCCATTTTACCACCTCAAATACTTATATTTAGCTTATTCACTCTATGGAGCTACCCTAGGTGAATTTTTGTGTAGAATCCAAATCTGGTCTTAAATCCATGGATTTACTTACTCAATAAAAAGTTATTCATTTTTTCTGAAATTGAAAATGATGAATTTTGGATATATGCATGACTTATGAGTTTTGCATAATTCAGAATTTCTTTTTAAGATAATTGTGGCCTATTTGGGTATGTAAAATATACCTCAAGGCTCACAGATAGTATTATTGAATCACCTTTAAGGTATTAGCTAGCTATCAAGATTATTATTAATATTAATAGTGATCTTAAACAATATTCTTTAAAATATCTCAGGTATTGAAAGAAGAAATACTAGAAGAATTAATTAAAAAAAATTATAATCAATAACAAGAAGTTAAGCAAACCCAATTATTTAAAAGAAATATTAACTATTACCTATTATTATCATAGTGATCTTTTATTGACAGATTGATAGAGACTGCTGAAGAAAATTCTCTAATTGAAAAGCCACAAAACTAAATAATTGATTTGTGATCTCATCAAAAGGGTATCTTTTTCAGTATATTTAGAGGGGCAGCTGATACACCTTAGAACCCATGGTTATTGGCTCATTCTGAAATTCAAAACAGACTCACCAATAATTTCCCCCTCAAGGTACTGCCTATTATTTATCCCACAACAAAAGGAGTTCCCACATCTGGTGTCCCAACAGTGGCCTTCAAATCTCAAGTATAATTGATAAGATCACACTATCAATCTTAAAAATCATAAAAAATCAAAAGGAATCAAAAAGAATCAATCAAAAAATAATAATTGAAAATTAAATCATTGTTTATATCACAACTATAATGGAGGAATCATCATACTCAAAGAAGGCTCTAACCTTGGAGGAGGAATTGAAAAAAGAACACTCTAGAATTGAGGAATTAGGTCAGTAAGAAAGTGAAGAAGAGGATTTTTCTTATTTAGAAAATGATGAAGAATTTCAGAAGAAAAGGTTATAATTACAGAAGGCTATGGAAAGAGCTGCAAGAAGACATGGAAAGAAGACAAAATCAAGTCAATTCTCACCTGAAACTACTGGGGATGCAACTATTGAAAGAATGCTCAGACCCCAGCAACCATCACCATCACCAACCCCAAAGACATTTGCAACATCTACACCAGGAACATTGCCAAGAGCTGCAAGATTTGCAAAAAGGGTACATCTTACAACACCAAATCAGCAACCTGAAAGAGTTACAATACCCACAAGAAATATTGTTAAAATAAAGGCAAAGGATTATAACCTCAACTTTGATGGAAGTGATGTTGAGGATTTTATCAAGAGAGCTGAAAGGATAGCATCCATTGAAGGAGCCAATGAAAGGGATTTGGCCATGCAAATAGCATTCTGGAGTGAAGATAAGGATATCAGATATGAAATCAAAGGAATGCCAGGATATTAAATGGAGGATTGGGACCAATTGAAAAAGGAAATGATCAGTAAATGGGGAAAGGTGGAACCAGAAAGAAGACACAGGAAAGATTCATTAACAAGACTATTTAATCAAACTCAACAGGAGGGAGGAGTCAAAAGTTTGTCCCAATACAGAAAGTTTATTGGGGAATATGACATGATTTCAAAATATATGCTGAAGTATGGGTATATCAAAAAGGAAAATGATTTTCATGAAGATGTCTTTGATTCCTTATCACCAGAAATTAGAAGTAGTGTTACTAAAGAAATGATCAAAGACAGAACCATGGTTCAAGCAAGAGATGGAGGATATATGTTACCTGAGATGGATATCCTCAGAAATTATATTGAGGCAGAATTGGAGGAAGCAGTAGTTATTAAAGGGAAATCAAAATTATCAAATTCAGATGAAATAAAAAGCAAAAAGAAAACCAGATTTGAGGATGAAATCTGGGAGGAGGTTATCAAGCAAATGAAAGATATTACAAAGAAAATAAAGAATCCACCAGCTCAAGAGGCTCATGTTAATGAAGCACCAAAAGAAGTCAACCCAATGAAGGATGTGTTGGACCAGCTGAAAGAACTATCAGAGGCTGTTAATCCACCAAAGAAGGTCTGGAAGGATAAACCAAATACACAAGGATCAGGCTTAGCACCAAAATGCACAACCATTCAAACCAAGAAATACCCAGGCACCTTTACCTGCAAATTATCAACCTTATGTTCCAGCACAACTGTATCCAAGACCACCCTTGAAGTGTTATTACTGTTTTGAAAATGGTCATTCATTGACAAGATGCAGCTACCTGGCAGAAGATATGGAAAAAAGAATTGTCAGTAGGCAAGGATTAAATTTCCTTTACCCTAATTTCCAAAGAGTACCCTCAGAAGGAACCAAATCTCCAAAGGATTTAGTCAGGGAATTTGATAAGGAACAAAAAGAAATTTCAAACAAGATAATTGAAAAAGAAAAGCCTTTATCAAGACCAGAAGATCAAAAGATAGTTGGGCTGAAAAAGGAAGAAAAAGAAGTTTCAATTGCTCAAGTAGAAGACTGGGGTAATTGGGAACCACCAATAGTATCTTCACCCACTGAGATGTTGGAAACACATGCAACTCTCAGACAGACAAAGCAAAGATTGGCTAAGCAAGAAAGCCAAAATAGGGAAGATTCTCAAAGTAAAAAACCTATACTACCAGGAACATATCATGAGGATGAGGCTGAAGAAGAGATGAAGATGATTGTTACAACCAAATATAAAGGTAAACATACAAAAAGAGATGAAACATTTGAAGGAACTGAAAGTAAAGAAAAAGAGAATGTTGAAGAGGAAGGTGAGAAGTTAAATAAAAGGATGGTTCACCACCAGACTGAAAAGAAAGAAGTCATAAAGGATAAGAAAGAATTAAAACCAAAATTAGCAATTGAAAATGTGATAAAGAAAATCTTGGAACAGAAAATTAACTTAACCTTGGAAGAAATATTATCAATTTCCCCAACCTTTATTTACAGGCTTCAAGGGAGTTCTCTTGAAGAAAAAGAAGCTATGAAATCAGTTAACACTTTGGACATGAAAGAAGATGTTATTTCTATAAAAATTAAAGACTTTGAAAAGCCAAGACGTCATTATGCCTGTCCACTTGGGTTTATGCAAGTATTTGTTGGAAAAGAAGAATATCCAGTAATGGCACTGGTAGATACAGGATCAGAGCTCAACATAATCACTGAAGATGCAGCAATAAAAGCCTCTCTTCCAAACAGAAAGCTCAACATGAATTCAAGAGGAATTGGAGGACATACAACATCATTGATTGGATTGGCTGAATTCACACAAGTACTTTTGCCTTCTGGAGAAGAAAAAGAAATCCATTTCTTCATTGCCAAGGGAGCAGTACATACAGTCCTTGGAAGGCCCTTCTTGGCAGATAATAACATTATATTGGACTTTTCACAAAAACAAGGTGAAATATTTAGCTATCAAGAAGCAGATGGTAGAAGATTATGTATGCCAATATGCAAACCCCATATGTTAGGATGCCAAACAGGACCACCAAGAGGAATGGAGCTTTGTTCAATGGGAAAAATAAAGGATTGGTTTAGCAAAGTAAAATTAAAAGAAGCTGAATATAAATCTAAAGAAAAAATAAAAAGTATTTTCAAATAAACTAAAAACAAATATTATCAAAAGATAAAGTCTATGGAATGTAATTTAGATGAAAGATTATCCATAATGGATAGGGGAATAGAGAATGAACCTCAGGAGGAAGTGGAAGGAGACCAAGAGGTAGAAACACAAGATCCAGAACAGGGACCATCAACAGAAGCACTATCAAACCAAAGTCATTAGCCTGGTATTTAGACAAGGCAATAAAAGAAAACAAGGAATGGGCTACATTTGATCCCAAAAAGTCGGAGGAATGGATTAACAGAAATATACCACCTTCAAGTGAATATGAAGATTATGTTAAAAACCAAAACCCCCAAGTAAACAACCTAAGCTTAAGCCCATGCCCTGACTTCTGGAAAATTGATGATGAACCTGAAAATAACAAAAGTCATATATGGAAAGAAGATGAAAAATTAAATTGGTATATGGAAGAAGTCAATGAAGCAGAGAAAAAGGAAAATAAAATTATTTATAAACCAATTGACACCAATGGTATGTTATATCAGGTTTTGGTTAATGGCTCAGAAATAATAAAAGGACCACCAATACATAGTAGAAAGAATCTGTTTGACATATTTTCCAAGCAAAAATACCCACAAGATATGGAAATTGAAATGAAGCCAGAAATGAAAAGTAAGCAATCCTGTGAAGACTCATTGGAAGATCTTAGAAATAAAATTAATGACTGTTTCAAAAATGAAAAATTTATGAAGGAATACAATAAAGAGCAATATAATCAAACTGATGAATTCCAAATACATTAAATTTCTCAAGATCCTCCAAAGAAGAAAATAAAGCACTCTCATGCTTATGAAAATCTTTGGGAGGCCTACAATAATCATGACTCTTTAAAAGAAATTAAACCAAGATTATCTTCAGATTCAAAGCCAGAAGCATATTTGATAGAAGTTGAAGTCTCACCATTGCAAAAGGATCTCATGAACACTATTATGTCATGTGATTTAAACCCAAAAAACCCATGGAGAATCAATAAAGACAAGGAAATGGACTTGGATAAAGAAAGTTTCTTGAAGTATTTTGATGAAATGTCTTACTGGCAACTCCCAACACCTGAAAAAGAGCCAGATTTCATAATTCTTCCCTACATTGAATTCAAGGATATATACTTTGAGGGTCCATCAAGAATAAAAGGAGGAAAATGGTTGAAGAATCTTCCAGGATATGAAATGTCTAAATTAGAATTCATGGAACTATTGAATGAGGAAGGAATTAAGGGTAATTTGGAAAACCAGTATTGGGAGGAAGTATTTTCCTTTGATGAACAAAAAGGGAAGGCTCTTTATGATGGTAGAATTTGGCCACAAGAAGACTTCAATTTGCATAATATGGAGCTTCTTGGTGGAAATCTTTTCTGGGAAGAGTATGGATACCTCTTTATACACAAAGAAGAAGGATTCATAAGAAATTGGAAAGGTAATACCCTAGAAGAAAGGAGGAAAGGAAGGAAAATACTGGGAGAAATAGCCAAGGATATATGTGTGAATAGAATTCTTCAGAAAAAAGAAAAAGGAAAATGGGTTTCATAAATTGAATATATTTTTCTGCACATGTAAAAAAAAAAAGAAAAAAAAAAAACTTAAAAAAAAATTATTAAAATTAAAAAAATATAAACTTAAAGAAAAAAAAATTGAAAAATTAAAAATCAATTTATGAATGATTATTTGGGGGTATGCAAGAGTTTTAACTGTAAAAGTATTATAAGGCTATGTTTAAATTAAAAAAATAAGGGGTGGGTGTCTGTTTCTTATTCCACCTCTAATGGTTTGAGTTTTTGGGATGAAATCCTTGGGAATTTCAATATCAATTTCTATTCAATTTTAATATCAATATCATTAATTTCAAGACCTTTTAAAAACAGAAAAAAAAAATTGATAAGATCATAATCTTTAATAAAATTAAAAAAAAATCAAGATGCAAAAGTTTGGATGTTATGGGGATGAATTGTTTGAGGATGAAGAGATTTTGGATCAAAGGCAATTGAAGAAGCAATATGAACAATTCATTTTTGACTATGAAGATGAATTTCAAGAATGTCAGTCATCAAGTCACCAATCAAGAGAAGAAAAGGAAAAATGGGAAGAAATAAGGTTTTTATTGGAGGAACTTAAAGTTTTGAATGAAAAATTAACTTATTATAGAAATTACTTACCATCAATGAGAAAAGTACAGCTGAAGCCAATTCTGAAAACCTCCAGCTTACATAGTTCAAAAACAAAGAAGAGAAGAAAATCAGTAAAATTCAATTTAAATAATCAATTCCAGTATTTTTGGCAGTGACTTCCTGCCTTATCAAAGAGGACCCAAATATTTCTGACCTTATTACTTAAAACTTCAATTGATTCAAGTTTTTGGGAGTAACTTCCTGCCTTATCAAAGAGGATTAATTCTTTAAGAAATGCTTTACTTAGATTATTTATTTCAACCACCTTCACCAAGAAGCTTTTATAATTATTCATATTTTTACAACATCAAGAAACCATTAGAAACTTTTTTTATCTTTTTAATAATCATGTCTGAAACTGATGAAGCAGACAAAACCATCTGGATCTATTGGCCACACTCAGAAACAAATGAAGAAAGCCAAGACCTTTGGATTAATCATCATTTTCAAGGACTTAACAATGAATACCCAAGATGGGGCTTACCAATTATTGAATACTTCAAGATACCAATTATTCAAACTATCCCCTTTATTGAATTTGAAGATTTATTTGGAAATGAAGACATTACTCAAGAAACACCTACAGAAGCCTCTTTAACCCAGCTTCCTGTATCAAACCTTTCAAAACTAGAATTTATGGATATGCTTAATTATGATGGAATTAAAGGAAATCTCAATAATGACTATTGGAATGAAATTTTCTATATGGATTCAGATATAAGGAGTAGTCTTTACTGGGGAACAATACAAGCTCAGAGATGGTTTTGTCTTGAAGAATATCAAATTAAGGGTGAAAGTATTAAATTGAGAGGGGACAGCTATATTATTGAAAAGGGATTGGATTTTGATTTAGAGGATAAAGTCTTACAATTAATAATTATAATGAAGAATCACAAGTTTCATTTGAAGAAAGAGGAATGGAATAAGTTATGGAAAGGAATTTTCAGCAGCCAGATTGAAATGAAAATGAAGAAGAATCAAGATTATTTCAAGAAGATTATTCTTCAGAAAATTGAAGGCCCAGAATGGCCTTAAACTGAAATTCAACTATTTAGTTACTGTTTCTCTTACTCTATTTTAAGTCAGTTTATCAAAGAAGAATATATCAACAAATGCAAGGAGAAATGATACATGATGGCCCAGTATGGCCTTAAACTGCAAATTTAATTTATGACTTTTCTGTAATAGTATCAAAAAAAAAACTAGTAATAATCAATAAATCAATCAAAAAAATCTATATATAACTAATAAAACAATAAAAATTAAGAATTGATATGGATTTCAGAAGTGATAGTTGTGGTTAAGATATTTCAATTGATATATAAAAAAAAGCTACAGTAATAAAAAAAAAAAAAGAGCTGGTTATCAAATTCATCTAGAAAGAATGCTTTAGTTTTTTTATTCTGTAATAGTATCAGTAGTTTTTCATACTTAAAGAATAGGGGTGGTTAACTATTTCTTATACCACCCAAAGAAAAAGTGGCTATAAGTTTTTGGGAAAGTGGGACTTCAATAATCAAACATCAGTTTATAGCTCTAATGACTGAAAATCAATTTCGGTTATTTCACTTTAATAAAGAATTATCAATTTTCTATTAAATAATATCTTCTTCGTCATTAATAAAGAACTTAGAGGTTTCTTGAATTCTCAATTTTATAAATAATTACCTTTCATCAGGTCAAAAGTTCCTCATCATTGCACTTCTTCCAAAGAAGATTGTTCATTTTTGAAAAAAAATCAAGTTATAATTTCAAATAATCATTTCCAAATGTAATTGAACAAAGTAATCTGGAAACAAGGAATATTTAATCAGTATTATTATGATAAAATAAAAAAAAGCTTTATTAACTTACTAATACAAGAGGATATGTTTTATATAAAAAATACTTCAAGATCTTTTCACTACAAGAAGACTAGACAATTAAGAAGGAAGAAAAAAGACATTATCAGTTATGTGTAGCATCAACTCTCAAAAGAAATTAGGAAGGAACTTATCTTGATACTATATAACTGAAGAAGTCAGGAAGGCAAGGAAAATAATTAAGCTAAGCTACTCAACACACATACATGCTACATACATACACACAGCATGCGCACACACATAGCATATACATAGAATCCAACTCACAAAGAGGGGTGACCAGCTTTTTTTAATTTAATCTTTATTTTAATTTTCAATTTTTTTTAATTTTTAATTTTTTTTTTTTTAAAAAAAAATTAATAAAAAAAAAACCGGCCACCCCCCCTTGCTTTGAAAAGAAATTCAAAGAAATAAGAAAATAAAGAAACAAATAAAATAAAACCAATTCATGAGTAAAGAAGAAGTAATATTTCACATAAATATGAGATTATAATGAATAAGATAGAATTATAACAATATAAGTATCATAATATAATAATATAAGAAATAAAATAATATTAAAATACAAATAATATTATAATACTTTAGTATTCTAAAAGGATAACATATAATTCCAAAAACCCATATCACAGTAGAATATCATAATTATATAATGAAAATGAATAATAATAAGGATATAACCATTAATGATATGATAATAAATAATATATTATTGAGTTGAATTTTAGATATTCAAATAAATCATGACTTTAATATATATATGAAATACACATAAATAAAAATATATAAATCCAACTGGCCAGGTTGAAATTATATAAATTTATCTTTGCATAAATTGCATTTTGGATATGCAGCAATTATATATTTATATAAATGAGCAAAAATTAGTTAAATAAGGCATATATATATATATAGAAGAAAATAAGGCATTATGAATTCTTCAAAAAAAAAATATAATAATACAGAAAAGCTCAAAATGAAGACATCAGATGAAGAGAAACTGTTTCAGAATGATGAAAACACCTGCTTCTTTTATAGTAAAATATAACAAAAGCATAATATAATTTCACCAGTACCTTTACACACAAATTACAAGGTTTTAAATTAATCACACAATTATGTGTTTAGTTGATCATATGATTCTTTCCATTATCTCATTAATTAAAATACCTCATTGGCAAAAAATCTATCATAGCTAAAGTTTACACAGCTTCTAGCCAAGCACATCATATATAAGAATAAATGACATGATTAGTTAAAATTGATAAATTATATTTAAGGTTTGCACAGCTTAAATGCAAACACATCATATATCCAACCAAATGACATCATTTTAGTTTTTTCATTCATCACATGATTGTTTTAATTGAACTATACTTATTAGCATAATGATATTTCAAATTTTTTGATCACATGATTGTTTCAATTAAACAACAATTCATTTTTTTGCACAGCTTTTTGTATCACATCATATTTAGAGTTTACACAGCTTAAATCTGCACAGCAATAATTCAAACACATAATGTGACAAATTGAATGAGGTTATTCTTAATTTTTATATTCATCACATGATTCACTTTGATAAGATGATTTGGATTCAAATCACATGATTCAAAATTAAATCATTTTTATCAATATTATCTCAAAATTCATTACATAGTATTAGAAGAAAACCATCTATTGACTACAGAGCTAATAAATCCTAGTAATAGGGTAGTATATAACATCATTAAGAGGTGTTTAAGCAGTTCGCTTCATCCCTCTCAGTCAATTTTTAACTATTACTTACTAAAAAACTACCCAGAAAGACAAAAAAATGATGAAAATGACACTATTTCATCATCATTACTAATCAATTGAGAAAATTTTATATTAGATAAAGTTATTATTACTCTTATATTAAAATAAGCTCATAAATAATATATTAATAGTTAGAAATTAAAAATTAACTACCTCTTATTTTAATTAAAACTTTAAATCAATAGAAGCAGTTAAATTTGAATTTATCAAATTTAAACTAATAACTCCAAAGTAATCAAGACAAACAAAGGAAATCTTTCAATTTATGATTCAGATGGTATTAACAATTTCGCTTCAGCTATACTATTTAAAAGATAACTTTAGATTACATATAGAAGCCCCAGAACTATCAAAATGACATCACCAAGCATTGATTTTTGATAGAAGCTAACAGTATAGTATAGAGTTATTCAAAAATGAATAAATAATTAAATTGAATCTAAATATAAGTTAAAGCTAAAGCCCTATTTAGTTTATTCAATGAATTGGAATTAAATTAAACTTCAAGCCACAATTAATTCTACACCCTGAACCCTTATCAATACAAAATATTAAGATTTAATTACTGAATTAAAAGAAATCCAAATGAATGATAGCAAATATTTAAAATATCATTAGTAATTCATTAAACACTTTGCTTACAGCCTAATATTAAAAAAATAACTTTCATATACATATATGAACTTTTTATCTATTAAAACAATTAAAATAATTAATTAGTTTTTGATTGAATATAGGTATTTATATAGAAGTTTAATTACACAAGTTCAATCAGTTGATAAATTATGAATTAAATATAAATTAGACTTTAATTGATAATTAAATAAATTTCAACAGAATTGAAACTTATTGAACTAGTTATAGTTGAATTAAACTTCAAGCCACAATTTGTTTTACACCCTGAACCCTACTCAATAGGAAACTTGAAATTGAGTTATAAACTTTATAACAATTAAAAAAGATGATATAACTATGTTAATATATCATTGAGATATGATTTAGAGCTTTGCTTCAGCCTTACTAGTCAAAATAACACTTTCAATTACATACCAGAACCTTAAATACATTCTAAATAGAAATTCAGAAATCAATATAAGAATTTTACTCAATAGAAAAATTTATTTCTTATTGAAAATACTGTAATAAATTAAACTTAATTTTCAATTAAATAGAAAGAATAGATTATTTCAATTAAATCAATTCAAATTTACAAGCCACCTATCATACTCACAATTCAATTCTCTGAATCAATTAAAAAAAACCCAAATCAAAACTATCAGCAATAAAATCATCATAAATAATGATGTTGCTAATTAAACATATGATTAGAAGTACTTCTAGCAGTTCGCCTGAAGCTTAATTAGCAATAACAACTTTTAGATTTAGTTTAAAAAGGAATTTGCTATACAAAATAATCTTTTTTTAACTTAAAATTTGATTAAAAATGATAATCAATTTTTGTATTTTACTTGTTTTGAGTTACATCGTATAAGAACTTCTTTTATCAAAATATCTATTTTAACTAAATGAGAATAAGGAAAAACTAAAAATTTATCCCTTTGAGTTTGAGTTTTGAAATATATAAATTATGTTAGTTTCTGTGCAAAGAAAAAAATTAAATAAATAAATATAAGTATAGGTGTTATACAAAAGTATCATTTATATAGCTCATTACCCTTTGCCATTAGCTAAAAATAAATAGATCAATTAACCACATAATAAACCAGTTTTTATATAAAATTATTGGTGCTCTATGACCTAAAACTGGAAATTTTCTTTTTTTAATTGAATTTATTATTATTGAAATATATTTATGACTATATCATGATAAATAGAATAATGATCTTTTAAAATTATTTAAATGATCCATTTATTATTGCTATATTGCTTATCAAATAGGTTTTAGATTCAAAGTGGAACCTTTAATTCAATTATTGGTCCTCTATGACCTAAAACTGGAAATTTGCTTTTTTAATTTAATTTATCATTATTGAAATATATTTATGACTATATCATTATAAATAGAATAATGATATTTTACAATTAATTAAATTATCCATTTATTATTGCTATATTGCTTATCAAATGGGTTTTAGATTCAAAGTGGAACCTTCAAGTCAATTATGGGTCCTCTATGACCCTAAACTGGAAAATAAAATTAAAACCGTTTTCTATCCATTTTAAATGATATTATTAGCAAAATTATAAGTCCACCAAGACTATAAACTGGAATTTCTTTTTATTATTATTTTTTTATTCAATAAATATTCAAAGTCCACAAAGACTATAAACTGCAGCTTTTAATTTATCTTTTTTAAATAAATGAATGTTCAATTATATAGGTCCTCCAAGACCTCAAACTGTAAATATTAAAATCTCAATATTATATAAGATTATATATGAAAAATTCAAGTATATATAAATAAATAAATAAATAAATATATATATATACTCAAAAAAAAGAGAAGAAATCATAAGAATTATCAATCACTTAAAGATTAGAAATATTATGTTTATAATTAATATTATTATTAGGAAAATCTCATTCAAAACAGAGAGGCTTTAATGGTCTTCCTGCTCTAGGTGGCACTTGGACAACTGGTGTGTATGTACTTAAAAAACTACATATACACTGAGCAGCCAAGGTCAGACCTGGTCTGATTAGGGGAAATAACTCTGAGTTGATTAGAGCTATAGCCTTGTAGACTGCCCTTATATAGTGTCAGGCCACCAAAACTATTAAAACCCTCATCTTAGTATGAATAAGACTCAAAATAATAATAATAAAGCCAAAAATTCAAAATTTGGCAAGAAAATATTACAAGAATGAGAAACAAAATACAAATAAAGTAGAGAAACCAACTGCAGAAATTTAAATGGAGAAGGGGTATTATCCCACACCTGAAGATTAATATTACAGATAGAAAGAAGAAAGAAGAATAAAAACTATATCTTAATATTATCTTGAAATATCAATCATGATATGAAGAATTTTCATAATAATTAATGGAAGATGATAAATATAGACTGGCTTTCCTTTAAACCCATCATAAAAACATCCTGAAGGCATATTCAACTCCAAAATTATGATAATTTCTTTCAATATATAAAATTGGCAATTTAATGAATCCATGAAGGGAGTAGTGGAATGTTAAGTCCTTGTATGACTTAAAACTACAGGGGTGGCACACCTGAGGGCTTATAATCTATTTCTTTATTTTAGTCCATGAAAGGAGTAGTGGTATTAAAGAAATGATGTGAAGAAAGAAGAGGTCAGATTTGAAATGGTTCAAATAAAATCCTCAAATATATGTGATGAATTGGCCAAAGAATAAAATATTGAAGAAAGAAGTACAAAAATGTAGAATTGAAATATGCAGAAAGATATATGTATCAGCCCAAACATTTTATGAATTATTTAGCTTCAAGGTAGCTCAAGTTGATATTAGTATAAGGAATCTTTCAGATTAAAGAAAATAAATAAATGAATAAAAAAAACTGCCCTTGGATCAAGTCAAATTGAAGACCAGGAGGTCCTCAGAATGACATAAAACTGCTCCCTTGTGAAGAAATGGACAAGGGGTCTTATTGTCCTTGTATGACATAAAAAGGCAGGATTTTGTATACCTAATATACAGGGTCTGCACACCTGAGTTGTAGGGTCCTGTATGACCTTAAACTGCAACCTCAAATATATGGACAGCAAAAGATAAAAGAATTTTAAAAAAAAATATATAAAAGAAATAAAAAATATCAAAGAGAAAAACAGAATCATTTCAGTAATATTACAAAATGGATTACCAAAATAGTACAGCAAAATACAAATCAGTACTCAAGAAGGTCAAACCAGCTAATGAGCCTATGCCACAAGACATAAATCCTCTTTTAGGAAGGCCACCATTATCAAGAGACCCTTATAACACACCATTATCACCAAAACCACCTAAATTTATGGTCACATCAAAAATAACACAAGAAAGATTTGAATTGATAAATTTTGGACCACCTGGATGGCTTTCAGAAGAAGAAAGGAGTCTTCTGATGAGTGTCATAGTTTTAAGATGAAAAGCAATTGCATTCAGTGCAGAGGAACGGGGTTTACTGAAACATTCATATGGAAAACCCTACAAAATACCAGTAATACCACATACACCTTGGCAAAAGGGGCCAATACCAATACCAAAGCCCATAATACCCCAGTTTATTGAATTGGTAAGGGAAAGGATTAGAACAGGATTGTATGAGCAGTCTACCTCCAGCTATAAAAGTCCAGTATTTTGTGTTGCAAAGTCAAATGGAAAACTTAGAATTGTCCATGATTTACAGGATCTCAATAAGGTAACAATTAAAGATGCAGGATTACCACCACATATTGAAGAATTTGTAGATGCCTTTTCAGGGAGAGCTTGTTATGGACTTGGTGACATAATAGGAGGGTATGATGAAATAGAATTAGACATTTCTACAAGACCCTTAACTACATTTGAAACACCACTTGGAAGGCTACAACTCACAAGATTACCACAAGGAGCAACCAATTCTGTTGCAGTTTATCAAGCCCAAATGACTTTGATACTTCAAGAAGAAATACCGGAGAATGTAGGAATTTTTATTGATGATGAAGGGATAAAAGGTCCAAGATCAACATATAATAATGAGGGTTTACAAGAAAATAATTTGATAAGAAGATTCATTTGGGAATATGCAGTTACATTAGAGAGAATATTATTCAGAATTGAAGAGGCAGGACTTACCATATCAGGTATCAAATTTGCATGTTGTGTGCCAGCATTGGACATAGTAGGGCATGTAGTTTCTTTGAATGGAAGAAAAATTTCAAAGCAGAAGATTAATAAAATACAAAGTTGGCCAAAGCCCCTCAATAAAAAGGAAGTAAGAGGCTTTTTGGGACTTTGTGCATATGTTATAATGTTCATTCAAAATTTCTCTCAGATTGCATCACCACTAAGAATATTAACAAGAGATGATGAAGAATGGAAATTGAATACTAAATGTGATGAAGCATTTGAAAAGTTAAGAAAATTGTAGGGGAGGAAATAACATTAAAAAATTTGGATTATAAAAAGGGAGCAGGGAAGATTAAATTAGCAGTAGACTCAAGCTATATAGCTGCAGGAGCAGTACTTACTCAAGAAGACAAAGAAGGAAAGGACAGACCAGTTCTTTATGAATCAATCACATTCTCAAGATTGGAATCAAAATACTCACAGCCAAAGCTGGAGCTATGTGGAGTGGCCAAAATGCTCAAGAAACTCCAAACAGTACTTTGGGGACAACATTTTGAGCTACAAGTAGATGCAAAAGCCTTAATTGAAATGATAAACTCACCCTGTTTGCCAAAAGCCCCAATGACCAGATGGGTTGCATTTATTCAATTGTTTTCTTTTGACTTAGTTCATAAGCCAGGGAAGACCGTCACAATGCCAGATGGGCTGTCAAGAAGACCTCAGTCAGAAGATGAAGAAAAAGAAAAATCTGATTTTGATGAAGAAGAAGAATGGATAAAACCACACCCAGGGTTTGGAGTAAAAAATAATAATATAATAAAATTGGCAGGAATAAAGCTACCATCAAAGCAAGAAGGATTTTGGAAAAGAATGGTGGAATGCTTAAATACATTGAAAAGGCCCTTTGGTAGTAAAGAGGATGACTTCAAAAAAATTAAAAGGAAGTCATCAAATTCCTTTCTGGAGGAAGGCCAACTCAAAAGAAGAAATACACCAAATCCACAAGTAGTTGTGTCAAGTCAGAGTTCTCAAAGAGGAATATTAAAATTATTACATGAAGAAATGGAACACAGAGGAGAAAATGAAACATACAGAAGAGTTAAAGAAAGATTTTGGTGGGAAGGAATGAAGAAAATAGTCAAAAAATGGGTCAAATCTTGTAAAGCTTGTCAAAAGAGAAGTCATTATAACCAAAAAGAGGAAGGAAGAATCTCATTCACCTCAACATTATTTGAAAGAGTCAGTATAGCTGCAGTACATGTGAAAGGAGGAAGATGGAAGTATTTAGTAGTGGCCAGGGATGATTTCTCAGGATGGCCAGAGACAATTGGTTTAGTAAAGCTTACAGCAAAGTCAGTATCAGAATGGTTCACTTCTGAATGGATTTGCAGGTATGGAGCCCCAAAAGAGGTCACAGTAGATGGAGGGCCTGATTTTGGAAAGGAATTACAAGATGCAGTAAAAAAAGAAGGCTCAAAGATAAGGGTAACAACACCCTACTACCCTGAGTCACAAGGAATGGTAGAAAGGGGGCATAAACAATTGAAGGATGCATTGGTGAAGATGTGTGGTGAAAATGGTTCAAAATGGAAAGAATACTTACCTTTGGTTACATTGGCTGACAGAATATCAACCAAAAGAAAAACAGGTTACTCCCGATTTGAGTTTCAATTTGGTCAAAAGGCAGTACTACCAATAGACATTGAAGCAAAAACATACTTATCAATTGAATGGCACAAAGTCCAATCAAAAGAAGATTTATTGGAAGCAAGAGCTGAACAGCTATCAGTAAAAGAAGGAATAAGAAAAAGGGCAAAAGAGAAATCAAAAAAGGCCAGGGAGGATTCAGTAAAATATTGGGACAGGAAATTAGCACATCAAATAAGAAAGCCAATTCATCCAGGTGAAATTGTTCTTGTATACAATAAAGCATTAGAGTAAAAATGGGTATTATTGTTCAAGAATAGATGGGATGGACCCTATAGAGTTGTGAGACAAATAAACAATGGTGCATATGAGATGGAAGAATTAGATGGTACAAAGCTAGCAAGAAGGTTTGCAGCAAGTCAAATAAAGAAGTTCTATCCAAGAGGAAAAGAGTTGGACTCAGAGGAAGAAGAGGAAGAAGGAGAAGAGGAAGTTGAAGGTGAATCTCAATTTGAAGATGAAGAGGACTTTGATGAATAAAAAACCTTTTATTCAAAAAAAAGGGGGGCAAATGTTTGATTGTTTTTTAAAAAAAAGTAAGTGGATTATCACCTTGAATGCTGGGGACAGCATTAAATGGAGAGGGGGATGTGGTATTCCATACCAGTTCTTCCAAGGTTCAAATCCACAATTTCAAAGCTAAAACTTCGATCAATAATAAGAATAATATATATATATATAAAGAAAATAAAGATAAAAGTAAAACAAAATGCAAGAAAAAGGAAGAGAATTATATTAAAATAACAAAAAATAAGTATACCACTGGAATCTACATCAAATTTTACCTATAGTCACATATTGCCTCAACCCCATAATGTCAATAATTTTCTAGATATCATGGATTAAAGAAGAGAAATGATACTATACACTCCATACTAGGTACAAGAATATGCTTAAAGATAATGCAGCTTGTCTAAATATTCAATATGAATAAACATATGTAATATTACATAAGTGATACCATTACTCTTACAACATCATGTGTTACATGTCTTGACAAAAAAAACACTTACATATAAGTTAACATAGTGTTACATTACTCAATCCCCACTTAAACTCCCATAACCAAACATTACAGGTATTACTTACAAATTAAATTTTACAAAGAGAAATACTCAACTAAATACAGATAAAGGCTTTGAAGAAGAAAAATAAGGTTAGTAGAGATAAGAATACAGTTTTAAAAAAAATGGTGCAATCAACCAAACATATGGTGCAATATCTGTATCAAATGACACCATTCCAAATTTAACCACCAGCAAAAATGTCTCAAGGCTGTGAAGAAGAAAAATAAGGTTAGTAGAGATAAGAATACAGTTTTAAAAAAAATGGTGCAATCAACCAAACATATGGTGCAATATCTGTATCAAATGACACCATTCCAAATTTAACCACCAGCAAAAATATCTCAAGGCTGTGAAGAAGAAAAATAAGGTTAGTAGAGATAAGAATACAGTTTTTTAAAAAAATGGTGCAATCAACCAAACATATGGTGCAATATCTGTATCAAATGACACCATTCCAAATTTAACCACTAGCAAAAATGTCTCAAGGCTGTGCATAATAAGAATAAAGTTTAGTTAAAATAAGAGTATAATTCAAAAAGTATGGTGCAATATCCTGAAAAAATGACACCATTCCAAATTTAACCACTAGCAAAAATGTCTCAAGGCTGTGCACTGACAATAATAAGGTTCAGAATGGTGCAATGAACCAAACATATGGTGCAATATCTTGATCAAATGACACCATTTTTAATATACCCACCAGCAAAAATGTCTCAAGGTGGAATTTTTTCTAAGTCCCTTGTTTTTGAAAGGCTCTATGGAGGGCCCAAAAGGTATAAATAAAGGGCCTCTCTCCCTTTTTTTTTCCCATGCTTCTGATTCAGACAATAATCCTGAGGATCAATCCATCCCTTCTCTAGTAGGATAATCTAGTATTTATATTGAAAAAGATCAGTAGCAAGGCTCAGTATCTTATAGTGTTATTTATGATTAATTAATGAAAGATATTTATAATATCAATGAAAGAGTTTAATATTAGTTAAATAGTCTTACCATTATAGTAGTAGTGTTGAAGTAGTGTTGGAAGATATTATCAATAGTGATCTTATCTAATTTATCAATAACCCTTAGTTATAGAAGGGATATCATCTTACCCTTATATCTTATATTATAATCCCTTTAGGTATATTGGATTTTATTTATATTTATCCTAATAGTATTATATTACTATTATATCATTTATATCTTACCCTTATATTAAACAAAACCACCCTTAAGGAATTATCTTACCCTTAAATTATTATAGCTATATTGATAGTATTATTAAATCACCTTTAAGGTATTAGCTAGCTATCAAGATTATTATTAATATCAATAGTGATCTTAAACAATATTCTTTGAAATATCTCAGGTATTGAAAGAAGGAATACTAGAAGAATTGATTAAAAAAAATTATAATCAATAACAAGAAGTTAAGCAAACCCAATTATTTAAAAAAATATTAACTATTACCCATTATTATCATAGTGATCTTTCATTGACAGACTGATAGAGACTGCTGAAGAAAATTCTCTAATTGAAAAGCCACAAAACTAAATAATTGATTTGTGATCTCATCAAAAGGGTATCTTTTTCAGTATATTTAGAGGGGCAGCTAATACACCTTAGCACCCATGGTTATTGGCTCATTCTGAAATTCAAAACAGACTCACCAATAATTTCCCCCTCAAGGTACTTCCTATTATTTATCCCACAACAAAAGGAGTTCCCACAATGATTACCAAAAATCACCAGCATGGGACACCCTTTACCCCAAATGTGAACAAGCCAAGAACTCCACAACACTGCAATTGTCCTTTAGCTTATTTGTAGACTGGTTCAATCCACTTTCAAAACAAGACTGCTGGAAAGCAATTCTTGCTTTGTGTTCGAGCCTTAAACTGCCTTAACCTACCACCAACAAGTTGATGGAAGGAAAAAAACACATTTATTTATGGCCTTGTTCCAGAACCCTCACAGCCAAATATGATCAGGATCAACAACATCTTGAGAATTTTTATTGAAAAAATGGTTCAGCTGAATTCTGGTATTTTCATTCAAACACCCCACTATCCCAAAGGTTGCAAGGTTGTGGTACGTCTTGGCTGCTTGATTGGTGACTTTGTAGCTAATCACAAAGTCTCGGGCTTTGCTTCTCATTCTGCTACTTGGATTTGCTCTTGGTGTGAATGTCCAAAGGCCAAGATCCAACAACTCAAGCTGACAAAACTATGACAAAAGCGTATTGTCAAAGACTACTCAATAGCCTTCAAAGGACTGAATAATGATTCTGAATGCACCAGAATGGTCAGGAGGACTGGAATCAGGTGGTCAGAGCGAATCATCTTGATTATTGGGATCCTGTGCAGCAGATACCACTTGGTATTATGAATAATTGGTTTGAAGGAATACTTCAACACCATTTTCAACGGCAATGGAGGTGGGATTTTCATAAAATGGAAATAAACAATAATGAAAGCACTCACCATGAGTCACAAGATTACTCTGAAATGCAGGATGGGGACACTTCAGGCCAGGCTGGTCTGTCATGGGAGCAAGGGCAGAATATGAGGTTAGCTTTTTTGAATGTTATTATTCCATTTGGATTGACTTGGATCCCATCATGGCTTGGACAAGCCAAAGAGGGGAAAATAAAAGCAAGTGAATGGTGGTCACTTTTTTTATTTACTTACCGTTAGCAGCAATCAATACCATGGTTGGAGATGTTGACCAATTCATCAACAAGCCACATGAAGCTGAGGTTATTTGTTTTCTGGTTGAAAACCTTTGTGCATTAGTGGTATGCACACATATTTTGGAAACTTGTTCAATTTCAAATGAAGATTGCTTACGTTTTGGAAAAGAATATCAAATTTATTGTCAAACATCAAAAATGTTATTTCAAGGATGTCTGATTAACCCAAACCATCACTATGCCTTGCATATTGAAATGCAGCTTTGGCATTGGGGTCCATTAATAGGACTCTCAGAGTTTTCTGGTGAAAGATTGAATGGAATTCTCCAAATAATTCCAACTTGTGGACAAATAGGTAAGCAAACCAGCTATTTTTTGACTACTTTTGCTCACCTGAAGTTTCTCTCAAGGTAAATTTGGAGTAACTATCATGAAAAGATTTTGTCAATGGCAACGTCTGATGGATGAAGCTGATTTAGATTTTCCTGAACCACAAAAACCTAATGCTGAAGTCAATTTTGAGATGGATCATGAAACATACATCAAGATTTTATTACATTTGCAACTCACTGTACCAAACCTTTGTAATTACTCCCAGCTCCCTCATCCAGAAGGCTCAAAAGTCTTTTTCAACTATGCAAAAGAGATACCCACAATAAAGAAAAGGGGCTATCTAATTGGAAATGCAGAAGCTAACAATATGATTCAATATGGTTCTGCCCCTCAGATGCGATTTGGAACAGTAATTCATATTCTAAAGGTGATCAAAAAAGCTTCAAATGATGAACTCTTGTTGGTCAAGCACTTGGACTTCACAAAGAGTGAATGGGATGAAGAAAGATGGCTAAAAGAAGTGCTTGATAGGTTGTCAGTGGTACATTTAAGACAAATCGGAACTGTAGATGTTGTTCAATCAAGTTTCATTGCAGATACCTGTGCTTACCAAAGACTCTCAGCATGGACACTTGGCTGCAAGGAGCCAAGTTTGTTGGTGCATGTGATTAAAAAGGGAGTTAATTTTGCTCAACAATAGTCAGTGAAATAACTTTGAGGTGTTTTCTTTTTGAGATAATGTATTCTAGATGCCTTTGGAATCTTTTTTGAGTATTCTAGAATGCTTTCAATTTCATGGTTCTACCTTTTCAAAATCTATTGACCTTGAATTATATCACATAAAATATTTACAAACCAGGCTTGACATCTCTAATACAATGTCAAAAAAAAGTGTATTCAATCCCAATCCAACCACTAGTCATCAACAAAAGATAGAAAAACACATGTGTATTCAATAGCAATCCAACCTCAAGTCACAAAGAAAAAAAAGATCCTCTTTACATAATAACAGTTTTAGATATCCACTTTTTTTAATTTTTTAGAAAAGAAAGAAATATCGTATCCAAATCCAAGTCCTATTCACATTTATGACCAAATATTTACAAGGAAAAAAGACTAAGATGGGATTATTGTAGATTGAAAGAAGCCAAAAAGCTCAAAACAAAATTTCAAGCCAGCCAAACAATTTAATTCTCATTTTCAGGAATTGCAATACCAACCATTCCTGCGCCCCCCTCCCCTAGATGATCCTGCATCCCAAGCATCTACCATCACCACGTCTTCATTCTTTTGGTAACGAGTTTCATTTTCCTCCTCCATCAATTTGAGCTTGCTTTCAACATTTTCTAAAGTTGGCTCCTCAAGGGAATAGTTTTCCACATCACACATGCCTCTTGCTGCATCTAAGTCAATACTTTCATTGCCAATACTACTTCCAACACTACCCTCTTCACTGCTTTCAGGGGTACCAGGGTCGATTTTGTAATCTTTGCTTATTGATTCCCAGTACTTGCAGCTGAAAGGAATGTTGCCAAGTCGCTCATCAGGTTGTTGTTTTGCTCCTGGAGGTAAGTCTTTAACTGGAACAAAGGCAACCCCTGATAGCTCGGAAGCTATTAAATTTTCTGAGTGATTTCTTTCATTAAACCATTCGGGATTGTAAAAGTCAATTGGGGCGTTTTTAGGGGTTTTTTCAAAGTTGGAAAAAATGGGTTCCTTTGGCCTTTGGCAAACTCGTTGATTGGTGTTACAGCCCATCATAGCATCAACTTCATTTATCTTGCTATCAAGTCTTCGGAAAAATGTAGTTGCACTGTTTGATTGGTAAGGAAGTGTTTTGATGATATAAATCCCTAATTTTGAGCTGTACTCATCATCGCTATGAGCATTAACATCTGCAGCAATGGCTTGATATCTTTTAGCATAATTGTGTGAAACCAGAAACTTGTAGCTTTTCAACGAATAACATAATTCAGCTTTATCAAAATTGTTGAGTCTTAAAATTTTAATGAAAACTTACTCATTGTCTTTCTCTCTGTGCTACTTTCCTCTCCACATCCTGTGCATTCCATCCTTTTTCTCTAACTTCTTTTTTATACTTTTCAGACAAAACATAATGCACATAGTGATCATATGCAGTGCAAAGCAATCCAAGGTCACTACAGTAAGTTAGATTTGCATGCATGTATTGTTAGGCACCACTGAAAGAAATCTGTTGAAAGGTCATCAAGGCAACAATGCAACATGCCTCATTATACAGGGAATCAGGTGCTTCTTGAAGATCTGGTTCCCAGATACGGATTACGAGCTTTGCAAGCATTGCATGAACGTAGGTAATATAGAAGTCTTGCATGTTGATAATAGCTTTACCTATTTTTCTTTTCCCAGTTTGTGCATCCTGCAATGTGAGCCTTGAGGTATATTTTACATACCCAAATAGGCCACAATTATCTTAAAAAGAAATTTTGAATTATGCAAAACTCATAAGTCATGCATATATCCAAAATTCATCATTTTCAATTTCAGAAAAGATGAATAACTTTTTATTGAGTAAGTAAATCCATGGATTTAAGACCAGATTTGGATTCTACACAAAAATTCACCTAGGGTAGCTCCATAGAGTGAATAAGCTCAATTTAAGTATTTGAGGTGGTAAAATGGAAAATACTTCAATACCACATCATTAATACCACATAAAAGATCCGTGAAAATTTTTGTTTTTCTTGATTTTTAGCCAAAATAATGGGAAAGTGAGAAATCCCATGTTACATATACACTAAGAATAGTGTTATGCATGTTTTGAGCACTTAATATCATGGTATTCTTACATGGACTTTTGGTACACCCATAGTGGATATCTCACTTGAAGCTTAAATTACTATTTTGACGTAAAAAATAGGCAAGGGGGACAAAAGACATCAAAGAGAGCCAGGGTACCCAACTTCTGAGGCCTCAGAGGCGTGGATAGCTCCAGAGCTTGGATCCATGGCTCATCTTGGCCCAATTGGTAAGCCAAAACTCTTTGGGAACTTGGTTACCAAGTTACAACTACTGTAAAACACCAGAAAATAGCAAATAACCTGCTATTTTGACGTGCCAAGGAGGTAATGAGCTACTTACACTCCTGTAACCATGTCAATTACTAATGACTTTCCATGGATAAACACCAAAAGAGTAATTAAAACCCTTTTGGGACCCATATTCATTGATTTACCTCATAGCAACCAGCAAAACACTGCTATTTGCAATTCTACGTAGAAATGAGGTAAAAACTTCAAAAATTCATTAAAAATACAATTCTTAATGAATCCTTCTGAAACTTTCAGGACTAAAGGAGAACTGTATTATCTATGGTACAACCAAAAAGAATTACAGTTTTACTAGTAAAATTAAAAGTTTTACTTACAGTCCATTTTTGGTTATTCTACGTGAAACACTGAATCTTCAAAAATTCACAGTAATTACAACCTGTGATGAAATTGGCAATAACATTGATAACTTTGAGAAATCAATGATTATTTTAGAATAAAAGAAGATTTACAAGTGTTACTCCATTTATTCTTAACCATATTGGGGTTGGTAGTCACATAAAAGCATCAATTAAGTAATTATGATAATCTTACGTGACAACTGATGATGCAATCAATAATCCAAAAAGGTTTATTGTTTTCTCACTCACTGGTTTTTCAGTTTGCTCCATGGCACGCCTCTGTGAGCTGTTGTTGACTTAAAAGAGGCCTCCTCTTGCTGTTTTTTCCATATCATCATCTTATCAATTTATTAAATCATTATTACCAACAAGTAAGTATTAGTTCAACTATTCTTAAGTGTTTTAATCTTTCAGAATCAATCAGAAAGACGTGAAATCATAGAATCCAACTATATATTGTTGTAATACTGTTATAAATCCTTTTGATCCCTTAAATCCACAATTCTACGTCAAATTTCTCTACTTTTATTATCAATAAGTTCTTTGGAGTATTAGTGAGTCTTTTATCTTTAATTCTTAAAGTTTTTCTCTAGTAATAGTTTTCTTCAAGAATTATCTTCATAATTATTCTTGTAAAAGATAATTATATATTAAAATAATTTATTATTTTAATAAAAGAAGTCTTTATTATTAAATTCTTCTTGTAATTGATTCTTGTAGACAATTACTGCTCACTGTTATAATCACTAGTAGTGTATAACACGTGAAAGAAATAATTTTATAATTATTTAATTGTGGTTATAATAATTTTTATTATTATATTTCATAAGAACAGACATAGTACTGTTGATTAATAGTAATATTATCATCAGTTTCATAGTCACATCTTACATGCAAGGTTTGGACCTGGGCCTTGCTAATCAATTTAACACCTTGTGAGTTCTGGGCAACAGCTTGAACCTCCTTGGTACTTGAAAATCTTTGGTATAATTCCTTAAGTAATTGTTTATCAGGTGCTGTTGGCAATGCTGATGGAGTGAGCATGCCCCACAAGAGCTTGATTTGTACATACAATTCTTCCTATTAAAAAGGTAAACAAATCAGCCATTTGAACTACAAGTTTATTAACGACTGACTAACCTTTGTATATTTGAAATAAGGAGGAGCATCTTTCATGAGCATTTGGACTGGACTGCACTTTACTGACATTGTGGATTTTGGATTTGGGGTATAACTGCTTTTGGGTTTCAAGGTGGTTTTAGGTGTATTGCTTCTTGGTAATGGTCCTTGAGGTAACCAATTTTGAAAAGGAGTAATTTGGCCCTTTCCTTTGCCCTTTGTTTGAGGGTCATTACTTTCCCAAGGGTTGTGTTTGGCTTTGTCCTCATCTTCTGCTTGCTGCATCAATGCAGCTATTACTTCATCACGTTCGGATATTGCATTTTTCATTTGTTCCAACTGGTCTGGGCCTGACAAGCTTCCTCCAATAGGTTGATCATAAGCATTATGATTTTGAAAATTCATTATGCTTGAGGAGTGAATAAAGATAATAAACAAATTACTTGGAAGGATGAGCTAAAAAACGCCAAAAATTTGAGAATTTGTTCTTTCTTCTAAATCCAGTCAAAAGAAATAGAAATCAAGAAAAAAATGTAATTGAGTAGCTGAATCTGTGGTATTAAGCAAAGAAATATGTATTGTAAATCTTTATCACTAAGCTAAGCCAGTAGCTCTTATGAAGGTATTAAAGAAGAAAGCTGGGGTTAAAATTAATTGAAAAAAATCTAATGAGGAATTTCAAAAAAATTAGATATCATGTCTTCAGGACTGGAGTGTGTAAAAAAACTGAAAGTGGTGATTCTTTATTTAAGAGCATCTAGGCCACTTTTGAAATGAAAGGAAGGTATAGCCTTTATTTTTCATTGGAACCTTTGAGGACCTTGAGTGATCACATTGAAAGAGGTCCTGAGCTTTTTTCAGAAGTTTAAGAGTGATAAATTTCCTTTCAAAGTCTGAACAATGTATATTTGTCAAGGAGCAATAAAGGGCTCTCTTAACCAAACATGACCATCATCAAACCTTAGCGTCAGGACAACGCCACATGCTGCAACGTCAGGACGACGCCACATGCTGCAGCGTCAGGTCCTTTCCATTAGTGGAAAGAGCTCTCTTTGCTGAGGTCTGGCAGACAGAATTGTGACAATAAACTGGTTACCAATTTCATGGGATCAATTCCGGTTGGAGAAAAGAGGAGGTCTCAATCAAACAACCAGAAATTTCTGGGGTTTTCACTGAATTGGTGTACAAGGGTTCTGCCCCTTGGGGTTTCCTTGAAGGCTCCTGTTGTGACTAATGTAACTCCATGAGGGTGACATGGGTAATGCCATAAGCTACATGCACTTTGGGATGCAGTGCTCTAAACCCGGGGGTACTGTCACATGGTGGAATGTGATCTACAACTTGCCAGTATTAACCAGTCTTTCAACCGGTTTAATAGCACTTTGGGCAAGAGTTCCCTTTGCTGAGGTTTGGCAGACAGAATTTTGACAGAAGTAATTACATACATAATTGCCTTAAAAAAGTTTCTCAACACCTCACAAGAGGAAGCATCAACATTAACAATGAAAGTGAATCAAGTAATTTCTGATAATACTAGACAGACAGAATTATGGCGAGAATTGACACATAAAGAAGACATGTATAAGGTTAAAGTAATCAATTCAATACAATCTTTTCAACATGAAGTTAGAAATTCCCAAAGGTGGAGTCCCAGTAAAATGAATGATATTGAACAATTACTGCACACCTTCCCCAGAATTTCTACACCTCTGAATCAAAATTAGGGTACAATAAATTCCAAACCACAAGTATTGGATTTGGAGAAATGCCAAAACTTAAAAAATGGCCTCACTTAAGTGGTGGAGGAGAATATGACCATATGTACTTCATCAGAGGTATTGAAAGAAATATTTAACACCTTGTTTACCAAGTAAGCTCATAGATGGTATATCAAATTAAGATACGCACATGAAAACCAAAGTTGGACTTGGTGGAAAACCCAAATTATCAATAAATGGAGCAATGATTCTTGGAGATTTAAGGTGGAAAAAACCTTTTAATCTTCCAAATTTATTTTTGAAAAAGACAAATCTTTACCATGGTTTTGACAACATAGAGACAGATTAGCAGAATTCATGATTCACAGAAAACTTCTGCAAAAATTTGGAGGTGACTTAGAGAATGCTATCAAAAGCAGGACTATTGAACAATTATCAGAAAAAGATAATTTAAACATATTGGAAGAAGTAACCACCAAATCCATAATTGGTTCTAATAGGGTGAATCTTAAAACAAGACTTAATACACCTTGGAAAGATTCTGTGAACACAAATCTCAAAGAAAATTCTAATAATAAGAAGTATAAATCTGCAGATGTAAGCAGAAATTGCCATATTTTCAAGAGCAGCACAAATTTAGCTGATACATGTCCCGAAAAGGGAAAAATTAATAAAATTTACATTGAGAAGGAACCTGATGTTGAAAAAGATGATGCAAATGAAGAAAATTAAGATGATAAATGATCAATATTTTCTGAATCTTAAAAAGATACAGAAAATATCACTGCCACATTTGACATCATGGAATATTATTCCCACTTGCCACAATTGAGCAATGGTCAACTTGATTTGTCAAAAATTCAAGATGCACAACTTATGAAAACCAAACCAAACAGGGGTAAATGTTATACAGCTGGTAATTCCTCTATGACAGAAGGGGTAGTTGATAAAAAACCCACTAAACTTTTACTTGAACCAAGATCCTTTGGCTCTTGTTTTGTACAATATTTTCTTAAGAATTGTGTATCAAATTTTAAAAATCAATTATCAACAATTGATGGAATAAAATTCAATAGTTCAATTAATCCAATGAAGGAATTGGGAATATTTGAAACTAATGTAGTATTTCCACATATGAATGGAAATTTAAGAATTACTGTTGACTTTTTTGTTATGGAAAACTGTTCTAGTACCCATTTAATATTTGGAAATGATTATCTAATCATTTACCGCATAGATTTACCTAACAATGAAGACAGATGATTCACCATTGGGGACAATAGGTTTCAAAAATTTTCCTCTTTTATATTTTTAAAGACAAATTACACTAAATAAAGTATCACCAGTCAACTCAGAGTTAGAAAAATTCAAGTCAGAACAAATGAATGAAGCTGAAGTAAGTCTTAATCTTATTGATATACATGAAAATGAACTCTTTAACCTTCCATATGACCACAAATAGACCTTTGAAATAGATAAAGAATCATTAGGGGAAACTATTGGTCATGAATTTGACATTATTTTTAACATTTAGAGACCTCATCCACCACTCTTGAGAAGGCCTACATACCCAGAAAGCCCAAAACTGAGAGAAGCCCTTTAGGTTCACATTAAAAACCTGCTGGACCTTTGTCTAATTAGAAAGGTTGGCCACAATTCAGAGGTAGAAATGACTACACAAGTCATAGTGGCATGGCATAATGTAAAATTCCAGAATGGTTAGGGATTTTAGAGATCTAAGCACTTACACTGTCCCATACAGGGATCCCATACCCAATATCCAAAGTTCCCTCACCAAAATATCTCAAGAAGTTTAAATAATCACTATGGATTCCATAAAAATTCAGTGACACCAAGAGCAAGAAAATATTTGAGAAGTATTTTTCATTTTGGAGTGCATGAATATTTAAGTATGCCTTTTGGTATCAAAAATGCACCTTCACACTTTCAAAGCATGATAAATTAAATCTTCCCTGAAGAACTTTCAGAAGGATGTTTAAAGACTTAAATTGATGAAATTATTGTCTGTTCAAAGACTTTGGAAGAACATATGTACAGATTAAAAAGAGTTTTTGGAAAAATCCAATTTTTGAAAATGAAAATTTCTTTGAAGAAATTTCATTTTGGATTTGAAGAACTTGAATCCCTGGGAAATGTAGTGTCTGGTCCATCTGTTGTAATTTAAAAAAAGAACATTTCAGCAGTACTACTGAAACCTATGCCTCTGAAAAAAATGAAATCCAGTTATTTTTGGGATTTTGAGGATACTAAATGAAGCAAATTAAAGGCTTTTCATCCATAGCAAAACCTCTTTTTAAGTTGTATGACAAGGAAACTTTATTTGAAATGACTGTTGACAGGGTCAAATCCTTTGAATCCCTTAGACAAGCCTTAACCACTGCTCCACTTTCACTGATGCCATATTCAAAGCTTCCCTTTAAGCTTTATATTAAATCATCAGGATATGGGCTAGGTGCTGCAATTCATCAAGTTCAGATAATAAATTACAAACCCATAGAAGGACCCATATGTTTCATATCTAGGCAGATTAAACCTACTGAAGCCAGATATGGAGCAAGTCAAATGGAATATTTATGCCTTGTCTGGGCCTTGAATAAACTTAATTACTTTCTTGAAGGATGTTTTTTTGAAGTTTTGAAATATTTCACTTCTTATAAATCACTTCTAAACATCAAAACACCCAACAGACATAATCTCGGATGGCAGGTAGCCATACAATAATATAGGGATAATATGACCATTGTACATAAAGATGGGAATATCTAAAAAAGTGCATATGGGCTAAGCAAATGGCCATTACTAAATGACTTTGAAAATCTTTCTTATGTTCCAGAAGAAGCTTTTCCACAAATACCAATAGAATGAATAAGTGTTACAGATCTGAACACTACATTTTTTGAGGAAGGAACAGCTATACTCAGGATAATAATTGTAGTATCCTATGCCAATTACTTACTAAAGACTCTAAAGATAACTCTTTAATAAATTCCTTGTATTAAATATGGAAGAGTTCATATAACTAATGAAAATTTCATTTTCTTGATGGTATAATTTACCATAGGACTAAACACACATGTGTAATGTTGATTGTGGATAGATCCTTGATCAATCTTATAACAAAAGAATTCCATTACAGCACCTTTTCAGGACACCTATCTGAGGATAGAACAAGGTAGAAAATAAAGATCTTAATATGGTTGCCAATGTGGCAAAAAGATGTTTCAGAATATTTCAAAACCTGTTACAGATGTCAAAAGGCATAAATGTCCACTGGAAAAAGACTTGGAAATATGATCAAAATCCAAGAACCAAGTAGACCTTGGGAAATTTTCCATATGAACTGAGTAACTGGCCTACCACCAGGGGGTTATAGAAGCTATAATACCTGCCTAGTGATTTTTGACAGGTTCAGTAAGACTCCAATCTTTTTTTCATGTAACAAAGATGATACAGCCATGGATACAGCTCCTCTTCTATGGAATATAGTAGTATCATGGACTAGAATATTCACAAAAACCATTAGTGACAGATATTGTGAATTCACCTCAGCACTATGGGAAAACCCTCACCAATTATTTGGAACAAAGCTATCCTTCTGTCACAGGGGCTCTTGGACAGAAATACAAGAGTGGCCTGGCACTCAGCAATCAGGGAACTCACTTGGAAGACTCCAAAAGGATAAAGAATAAAAGTAATAAGAATGAATTCCTCTAAAAGATATGCAGGTACAAGATGAGATGCAAAAGAGGAAAGGGAAGCCAAATGGCCAAAGAGCCAACCAAGTAAGTCCTTAATCACTGTTTCAACCTGCCAAAAATGAATAATGGAATTAGTAAGGATATGACCACCAAATATCCATTGACAGGCGAAGAAACAGAAAAGAGAAAGGTGCTAAATGACTGACTTAATAATATCAGTATTTGCTTAACTAAAGTGAAAAGAAAATAGAGATAAAATAAAATCAAAATATATTAATTAACTGGGGAAAAAACCCCCCAGGGTGGAAAGGGTAGCCGGTATATGTGAAAAGTTGGGAGCTTGAGTTCTTCAGGCTGAAAACTGGTCTGTATTGATCCTTGAGGCTGTATTGATTCTTTTGGGAATTGATACAGCTGGCTAATATTGAAATTGAATTGGGTTGAATGAATTTCCCATGATTGAAAATGAAATACAGGTCTTGATGGATCCAGACTGTATTGAAATGAATATGGTTGCCAAGATGGATTGAGTGGAGCTTTGACACTTGACAACTTCTTTTTGGCATTGCCTCTTGAATACACTTGAGAATGAATTGAAAGTATTCCCTTGGAATGAATACTTGGAGTGAGAATAACCAATGACTGCTTGATGGCGTCATTGGTCTTTGACGCTGAAACACTTGCTCTTGAGCCTTGATGATTCCTCTGAATGATTGGGTGCCTTGATGACGTGATGAGATGTTGGAATGTTGAAATGAACATTTGATATTGCCACCATTGAATTGCTGTTGAAAAATGATGCACAATGATATATAACATCATTTATGGCATATTGGTTGATTGGCAAGAAGATTACGTCCAAAGGTCTTGAGATGGAAAGGCAGAGGGAAAAGGATGGATGTAATGGCTTCAGAGCTTGGAATGGTGTTTCTGGGCCTTTTGGGGTTTTTGGCCACTTTTGGGTTCTGAGCCAAAAACTGGCCCAAAAGGCGGGAAAGTGTCTTTTGGACACTTTGCGTCAAAGTGCGCAAAAATGCGCAAAATGCGCAAAAGTGCGCAAAAATGCGCAAATATGCGCAAATGCGCAAAGTGCGCAAAATGCGCAAAAAGTGCGCAAATGCGCAAAAGTGCGCAAAATGCGCAAAAATGCGCAAATGCGCATTATGAGCCCAAATGGCCAAAAACAGCCATTTGGGCCATTTCCCCTGGTTTTGAGGGAAATGACCAGAAATACCCATTTGGCCATAAATTGCCGCTATGGGTGCTGGATTGAGGTGAAGGGCCATGAAGGCCCCAAAACACAAATGGCCATAAATGGTCCATGAGATGATGACGTGGCCATATTGGCCACTGGTGATGGATATGGCCAATTGGCCATAAAAGGGCTGTGGCTTGATATGCCATATGGGGATCCAAGGGAGTGAATTGCCATGGTTGTGACAGTACCCCCCACCTTGAAATGGTGAGCTCCTGAGCACCAATACAAGGTGAAGCCTGTTGAGGCTATTGGAAGGGTTTTGAGAGAGTGATTCAAGAGGACTGATTAATGTAAAAATTTGAAAACTGATATTAAGAATTTGACATTTGACGCAGGACTTGCTTGATCTTCTTTTGACATTGGCTTCATGATTGGAATTGAATTTTAAAATGAATGAAAAATTTTGACGTGATAATTGACGTGATAAAAGAAAATTTAAAATAAAAATAAAATAATAATAAAGAATGAAAATGAAATTAAGAAAAGAAAAGGAAAAAGAAAAGAGAAATGAATTGAATCTTGAGGAGGTTTCAATCTTCATCACGGAGGTTGATAACTGATTTTGAAATTGGCCAAGGACCTGGAAAGATAAATTTGATGCCAGGTGCTCACAAGGTGGCCAAGGTGATGTTTTTGACAAGATTGTAGACCCCTCAGGGAAGTGCACACCAGGAGAGGAACTTACTTTTGGTAGTTACCACTCCCGCCAGTGCCATAAAAAATAAAACAAAACTGTTGAAGGAATGAATTTGAATTTTGAAGTCTTGGAAATGAATTGAAAAGTGAATGGCCCATTGTCCCAAGTGAGAATGGCCATAAAATTGGAAATGAAGTTGAAAGCCCTGCCAGGGATCTGTGTCCAAAATTGCAAAGTGCTCACAGAGTGGCCAAGGTGATGCTTACAACAAAACAGAGTAGAATACCCCTAAAGGTGCATACCAGGAGTGGGACTTACTTTTGGTAATTCCTCTCCCCACCAAGCACCATAATGAATCAAGCTTTTGAAGAATTTGGCCCAGGCTTGTCAGGATATAATGAATGAAAATCTTTGACAAGTTCAGGACAATTCTTGAGGTTTTCGGTTGGTTCCCAAGTGGATCTTTCTGGGTCTTGACTGAAACCTTTCCATTCCACCAGATACCATAATTTTCCTCTCTTGAGCTTTGAGTCCAGTATTTGAGAGACTTCCCATTCCTCTTCTTCTTCAATGGTGATTGGAGGAGGAGGCTCTTGATGCCTATTTGGGATTGTTGACGTCTTGACTGGTTCCAAAAGGGAAATGTGGAAAACCGGGTGGATGGATTTCCATTGAGATGGAAGCTTGAGGTGGTAGGCATGAGTGCTGACTTTCTTCAAGATTGGAAAAGGACCCAGCCATCTTTCAGACAGCTTTTTGGTGGGTCTGGTTGATTTGATGTTCTTGGAAGAAAGCCATACCATGTCACCGGGATTGAAAACAGGTGGACTTGCTCTACTTTTATCTGCATACCTCTTAAACCTGTTTATGGCAACTTCAAGTTCTCTCTTGACATCTTGCTGTACTGATTGGATTTTTGTTGATAACTTTCCAGCCGGAGTGTCTTGAGTGATGTGAACTGAGTCAAAATGAGGATCTCTTCCATAAACAGTGAAAAACGGTGATTGCTTTGTTGAAGAGTGGTCAGAGTTATTGTAGGCAAATTCAGCCAGAGGGAGCCAGGTGTTCCAATCATCTTGATGATAACTGACATACATCCGAAGGTACTGTTCTAGTATCTGATTTACCCTCTCTGTCTGTCCATCAGTTTCTGGATGGTAAGCAGTTGACAAGTCTCTTGAAATCTTGAGCTGCTGACAAAGGTTGGTCCAAAAAGAAGAAACAAAAAGAGAACCTCGATCACTAACAATGCTTGAAGGAAGGCCATGCTTTGAGAAAATATTCTTGATGAATAAATGGGCCAAGTCTAATGAAGTGATTGAAGCTATTGTTGGAATAAAAATCGCCATTTTTGAGAATCTGTCCACTATGACTAAAATTGAATCAAAGGAATTGGACAGTGGCAATTGAGTGATGAAATCCATTGAAAGACAAATCCAAGGACCACTTGGAATTGGAAGAGGCTTGAGGAGTCCAAACTTCTTGTGATGAATATTTTTGTTTCTTGAACACTGTTGACAGGATGATACATAATCCTTGATAAATTGAGTCATGCCGGACCAGTGGAAATCCCGCTTGACAAGTTTGAGAGTCTTCTCTTGGCCAGGGTGTCCAGCTAGAGGAGAGTCATGCCGCTTTTGAAGTATATTGAGTTGAATTGTGGGGTCATTTGGGACCACCACTCGATCTTTGAAAAGGAGAAGTCTGGAAGAGGAATCAAGAGAATAATCTTGGACAGATTTACCTTTACCCAAATCTTCAAGGACACTTCTATATTGAGAATCTTGCCACACTGCCTTCTGAATTGAATCAATCAAATTTGAAAATGAATCCACCTTGACTGCAAAAAACTTTGAGGCTTGAATTTCATCTTGCTTGATTATCTTCTGATAGTTCATTGGATTCTTGCTGATGAAATCCTCCCCCCTCTCCGGGTAAACGTCGTCCCGACGTGACAAGGCATCTGGAAGGGTGGCCAAGCGGCCAGGGCGGTAAGTGATTGAGAAATGAAATTCAGATAAAAATTCAGCCCAGCGGGCTTGACGGCGAGTGAGAATCTTGGAAGACATGAAATATTGAAGCGATGAATGATCGGTGAGAACTTCAAAAGGGGAAGAAATGGAAAGAAGGAAAGCTCTCCAGCGCTTGAGAGCCCAGACTATGCCAAGGAGTTCCTTGTCATGAATCTCATAATTGAGCTCAGCTGGGAGAAGCTTGCGGCTATCAAATGCAATGGGATGTTTTCCTGAGTCAGAGACCTGACTCAGTACAGCACCCAAGGCATAATCTGATGCATCGGTCTCTACAATGGTGGGTAGAGAAGGATTGAAATGAGAAAGGATTGGAGCAGTGGTGAATGCCTCTTTGAGTTGATGAAACTGTCTAAGAGCTTCCTCATTGAGGGGAAAACGGGAATCTTTCTTGAGGAAACTTGTGAGTGAACTAATTTTCTTTGAATAATTCTTGATGAAACGGCGGTAAAAATTGGCAAAGCCAAGGAATGATTGAAGAGCCTTGAGGTTTCTTGGAGGTGGCCAATTGAGAATTTGCTGGACTTTTGTTTGGTCCATCTTGAGGCCTTCAGAAGAAACTACATAACCAAGATATTCCACACTTGAAACATGAAATAGGCATTTGGACGCCTTAGCAAAGAGGTTATTGGCTCTGAGTCTGGAAAGAACAATGGACACATGAGTGACATGTTCTTCCTCAGATTTGGAAAAGACCATAATGTCATCCAAATAAACCACAACATAAACATCAAGAAGATCATAAAAAATATCATTGACGAGATTTTGAAAAGAAGCAGGAGCATTGGTAAGCCCAAATGGCATAACCAAGTACTCATAACTACCATATTTGGTTCTAAAACAAGTCAAATGTTCATCACCTTCCTTGATTCTGAGCAGGTTATATGCACCACGCAAATCAATCTTGGAGAAGATAGAAGAACCATTGAAAACAGTGAGAAGCTGATTCATAGGAGGAACAGGATACTTGTTCTTCCTAGTAACAGCATTGAGCTTGCGGTAATCAACACACAAACGGAGGCCACCGTCTTTCTTTTTGACAAAAAGAACAGGTGCTCCTGTAGAAGAGGAGCTTGGCCGGATGAAACCTTTCTCTACATTCTCTGAAATGTAGTCCCTGAGTGTATCTGACTCTTGGTTTGATAAAGAGTAGATCACCCCAACTGGAGGTAGAGACCCCTCCAGCTCGATATGATGATCACAGGCGCGGTGAGGAGGAAGTTTCTCTGCTTTCACCTTGGAAAATACATCCAAGTATTGGTGATAAACAGAAGGAACAACCTTCATCACGGTTTCTATTTCTTCTGGCTCTTCCTCTTCATCCCACAACTCCTCCAGGGAGTCATGATAAGATGAAGGAGGAAGGTCCATATTCCCAAAGAAGAGATGAAGTGAAAATACAGAATTATCTTCTCCAACATCTTGAATCTCTTTGAAGACTTCATCTCTAGATGATAGTAATGACTGATGGGAATTAAGGGAAGGAATATGGACAGAAGACGGAAAAGATGGTGTTCTAGAATCACCAACCAGAGCTGCACATGATTTGGCAGAAGAAAAGTCATTACTGAAAGAAATTGAAGGATCATTATAGTCCTTATGATCAGAATTAAAGGTGATCAATCCTTGCCTCCAATCAATAAACGGATTAAAATGATTAAGAAAGTCAAAGCCCAATATGAGGTCTTCTCCCTTGGGAGTATCAATGACTAAAAAGTCCCATTCAAAGCTTGGGAAGGAAGGGAGCTCAACCATATATTTAGTATGGTGAGTCACAAATAAAGAAGGAGACTCAGAGGAGTCAAGAATAATAAGGGGAATCTTCTCCGGGAGTTCTGACATGGTCAAAGAATACTTGTGAACAAACTGCTTTGCAATAAATGAGTTGGTAGCACCAGAATCAATGAGAATACTGTAAAACATATCAGAGAGAGAAGAAAAAACAAAAAATTTAAGAGAATTTTTGACACCAGTATTCAGAATGCACAATTGTGCTCTGGATGGAAAACTGTGAAGACCATTGAACACAACATGATCTTCACTCAGGCTTTTCCCTGGCTGGGAAATTTGCCTGACGGTTGGGTAAGCTTGTTTTGAGGCCTTTTGAAACAGGACTCAAGACTATGCTTCCCACCACAATAGGTACAAAGACCCTCTTTGATTCTTCTTTCTTTTTCAGAGTTCATAAGCTTGAAATCTTTATTCAACAAAGAAGAATGGGGCTTGTCCCTCTTCTGAAAATTCTTCTTCTTCTTTTGACTTGAGCTTGAAGAATTTTGAGGATGAGAAGAACTTGACTTTGAGGCTTCTGGCTTCTTCTCTTGATGATGACCCTTTTCATTTTGCCTCTCATGGTACCTGGTATCAAGTTCCAGGGTAATGTCCATTAAGTCTTGAAGAGAGTCAATTCTTGAAGGATGGGAGGCCAATTGATCCAAGATCCTGGATGGCAATCCCTTCCTGAAATGATGGATGAGAGCTCTTTCACCCCAATCCCCGATTCTTGAGACTAAGCTTCTGAAATCAGCAATGTATAAGGATACATGCCCACCTTCTTTCATTCTTAAAGAATCCAACTCAGCTTCTGCTTTTCTGACTTCATTCGGGTCACCAAATAAAGTGAAGAGTTGAGATTCAAATAAACGCCAAGAATTGAGAAGGTAATTTGAATCTTGATTGGTGAGATTGGAAAGATAAGGCTCAATCCATTTTGCAGCCCTGCCAATGAGAAATGAAGTGGCATAAAGGACCTTCTTTCTGTCTTGAGCGAAGTTTGCCGGATCATTATGAAATATCAATTGACAAGACTGAATGAAACTTCTAACTTTGAAGGGCTGAGTCCCATCAAAGCATTCCGGTGCCTTCATAGATGGAGTCTTGAAGGCTGGTGGTCTTGATGCTTCAGAAGATGAAGCTGCTTGAAGATTGGCCATAATCTGAGTCATTTGCTGCATGATGGCCAATAAAGATGGTTCAGACTGATGAGAGACAGGCTGATTAGACTGGGCTAGAGTTGGCCCTCCAGTACCTTGGGATGCCTCCACCGGAGCAGGGACACCTTCAGTACCATCAGACTCTTCCTCTTCCACAGAATTCTCCTCCTCCTCTTCACCATCTTCACCTGGACCTTTGAAAATAGTCCTTGAAGTTCCTGGAAATCCGCCAACTACTCCTGAAAATGAACATGATCTTCTTGGCCCTCTTCCTTCCTTCCTGGATGGTGCTGCTCCTTCCATGCGGGGTCCTCTATCTAATTGGGCCCTCAGTTGAGGAACTGCTGGGGTGCCATCTAGAGGAGCTCTTGGAGTTGGAGTGAGAACAGCTTGAGCTCTGGCCTGAGATCTTGTCTGTCTTGCCGGAGGTGAGTGTTGAACAGGCATGATATCAGGAATGAAATGAAATAAATGAATTAAAAATCAAAATTTGCTTGAAGTGAAAAGAGTCAACAATCAAATCTTGAGGAAAATCAATGAATCAAAATGAAAATCTTCAAGTACGTCAATAAATCAAAATCAAATGAAGTCTTGAAGTCAAAATCAAATCAATGTCTTGAAGTAAATCAATGAATCAAAGTCAAATGAGATCTTCAAGTCAATAAATCAATCAATCAAATCAATCAAAATCAAAAATCTTGCAAAAATCAATCAATCAAATGAAATCTTGAAGAAAAGTCAATTTATTTCAAAATTCTTGATGTGAAAAAATCAGCAAAATCAATGAGATCTTCAGGTCAATCAATTTTCTTGAGGTCAATATCAAATATGTCAAATCAATCAATCAATCAAAATCAAGTGAATTATTCTTTAAAAACCAAAATTCTTGAAGAATGAATCAATTATGAATCTTGATGTGAATAACGTGTCTGAATATCTTGATGAAAAATTTGAAAATCAAAGAAAATAAAGATGACGCCTGAATTATGAATGAGAATGAAAATTTGATGATTTGAAAAGATTTTAAAAAGAATAACAAAAATAAGAAAATGGGTCAGCTTTCAATTTTCAAAATGAAGAATGAGTGAAAGAAAATTGAGAGGTGACAATGAATCATTAAGTTCATAAGCGTAAAAGAATCATAATTTCGATGAAATGAGTGAATGAAATTATAAAGAAAGAATGAACAGAATGAAAAAGAAATTATGAGTTAATTAATATAATGTCACAGGGGCTCTTGGACAGAAATACAAGAGTGGCCTGGCACTCAGCAATCAGGGAACTCACTTGGAAGACTCCAAAAGGATAAAGAATAAAAGTAATAAGAATGAATTCCTCTAAAAGATATGCAGGTACAAGATGAGATGCAAAAGAGGAAAGGGAAGCCAAATGGCCAAAGAGCCAACCAAGTAAGTCCTTAATCACTGTTTCAACCTGCCAAAAATGAATAATGGAATTAGTAAGGATATGACCACCAAATATCCATTGACAGGCGAAGAAAGAGAAAAGAGAAAGGTGCTAAATGACTGACTTAATAATATCAGTATTTGCTTAACTAAAGTGAAAAGAAAATAGAGATAAAATAAAATCAAAATATATTAATTAACTGGGGAAAAAACCCCCCAGGGTGGAAAGGGTAGCCGGTATATGTGAAAAGTTGGGAGCTTGAGTTCTTCAGGCTGAAAACTGGTCTGTATTGATCCTTGAGGCTGTATTGATTCTTTTGGGAATTGATACAGCTGGCTAATATTGAAATTGAATTGGGTTGAATGAATTTCCCATGATTGAAAATGAAATACAGGTCTTGATGGATCCAGACTGTATTGAAATGAATATGGTTGCCAAGATGGATTGAGTGGAGCTTTGACACTTGACAACTTCTTTTTGGCATTGCCTCTTGAATACACTTGAGAATGAATTGAAAGTATTCCCTTGGAATGAATACTTGGAGTGAGAATAACCAATGACTGCTTGATGGCGTCATTGGTCTTTGACGCTGAAACACTTGCTCTTGAGCCTTGATGATTCCTCTGAATGATTGGGTGCCTTGATGACGTGATGAGATGTTGGAATGTTGAAATGAACATTTGATATTGCCACCATTGAATTGCTGTTGAAAAATGATGCACAATGATATATAACATCATTTATGGCATATTGGTTGATTGGCAAGAAGATTACGTCCAAAGGTCTTGAGATGGAAAGGCAGAGGGAAAAGGATGGATGTAATGGCTTCAGAGCTTGGAATGGTGTTTCTGGGCCTTTTGGGGTTTTTGGCCACTTTTGGGTTCTGAGCCAAAAACTGGCCCAAAAGGCGGGAAAGTGTCTTTTGGACACTTTGCGTCAAAGTGCGCAAAAATGCGCAAAATGCGCAAAAGTGCGCAAATGCGCAAAGTGCGCAAAAATGCGCAAAATGCGCAAAAGTGCGCAAATATGCGCAAATGCGCAAAGTGCGCAAATGCGCAAAAGTGCGCAAAATGCGCAAATGCGCATTATGAGCCCAAATGGCCAAAAACAGCCATTTGGGCCATTTCCCCTGGTTTTGAGGGAAATGACCAGAAATACCCATTTGGCCATAAATTGCCGCTATGGGTGCTGGATTGAGGTGAAGGGCCATGAAGGCCCCAAAACACAAATGGCCATAAATGGTCCATGAGATGATGACGTGGCCATATTGGCCACTGGTGATGGATATGGCCAATTGGCCATAAAAGGGCTGTGGCTTGATATGCCATATGGGGATCCAAGGGAGTGAATTGCCATGGTTGTGACACCTTCTCTACAGCTTACCACTCACAAACATAATGGTCTAGCTGAAGGAATGATCCAGACTTTGGAGGACATGGTCAGAGGATGTTGTGCATATGGCCTATAGCTCAAAGATTGTGATGGACTCACCCATGATTGGTGTACCATTCTACCTGAACTGTAATTAGCATATAAAACATCCATTCATTTCAGTACCAATCAGACTGCTGCTATTCTAGAAAAAGGATGGAATCCCCAACTACCCCAAGATTTCTTGAGGAAGGATTTTTTTTAGATACATCCTACAGATTTTATCTTCAAATTAATTCTATAAAAAGCTAGAAATAATTCAGCAAGGCTCATGGAATACTCATTTGCATATGTGGAAGAGAAATGGGACAAATCACATGGTACTCCCGACTTCAAATTAGGATATTTAGTACTTGTATCTACCACTAACTTCAATAACATCAAGGGATGTAAAAAGCTGAGAGACTCCTTTTCAGTACCTTTTGTTATTGAGGCCTTCCATGGGGAAAATTCTGTTGAAGTAAAATTATCTGAGGAGCTTAGTAATAGGAATCCCACATTTCCAGTAATTCTGATAAAGCTTTACAAATATGGTGGTGCTGAAAAATTCCCCTTAATGAATAAAGCTCCTTAGCATATACCTGCGGTTTAATCATCTGATGTTAAGAAGATTAACAAGGTTCTCAAAGAAAGTAAAATGAGAACTAAGAAATTAAGGGAGTATCTTGTCAGGTACAGTGACCCAGCTTGTGAAGATTAATGGTTGACAGAAAAAGACATACCTAAAGCTACCAAACTTCTCAGAATGTTCAGATACAGTAGAAATAATAATATTAAAAATTAATATTCTTTTTTTAATGGGAATGAATTTGAGCCTTAAAGGTATTTTTACATACCTAAAAAACCACAAATAACAAATTATTTTAAAATTATAAATAAATTAATTTATATTATAAAAAACACAAAAAAAAAATTAAAATATAAATTTAAATATAAAATTTTTTAATTTTAATTTAAAATTAAAATTATATTTAAATTTAAAAAAATTAAAATTAAAAATATATATATATATTTTGTTAAAAAAATTTAAATAAGAATTATTAAAAAAAATTTTTTATTAAATAAATAAATTTATTAAAAATCATTTCACCATTAAATTCCTCATAAAAAAAAAAATGAGGTGTGTTAACCTTTAAGTAAAAAATTTCTTTAATTAATCCTTAAAATTTTCTGTATAAAAATTAAAATTCCTAAAAAATCTTAATTTAATTAATGAAACATATGGCTTTAAACATCAATTTTTGAGTTAAGATTGAGTTATGGTGTGTAGTTTAGAAGTCATTAGGAATTAAAGAAAAAAAATAAATTTAAAAGGTTAATTTTGGGGGGGGGGCAAAGGGAATCTTGCCTCCAAGGGTTCCAAACTCTCCCAGAATTCCTTTCTGACAGTTACATCAAAATTCATGCAAAAATTCATGACTTTTGGCCTTGACTTGAGTCACAGGGTCTGTGACTCACTTGATGATGAGGTTTTGATACCAACCAGGAAATTTTTAACTGTTTCCAAGAGGGTAAAACTACCTTTAAGCTAACAAAGTCTTAATAAAAAACAGTTTTAACTGGTTTTAATGCCTCTTAAACAGATTCTGACATGTTTTGAAGGCTTAAAACCAGGTATTACTATAGAAATGGCTGATTTAAGGGCTCAAAATGACAGAAAACAGCCCTTATTTTTGGTTTAAGCCAGGGTTCAATGATTCCATAATTGTCTTCTCTGTTCTCAGAGTGTTTCTAATAACTTATTAGATTAAATTTGACTTTTTTTTGTAAGAATATTTTTTTGGTTATAAAAGAATTTCCTCTTTTCCCCACTTTTCTCTTCATATTAAAATCTTTTACTTTTTATAATTTGTTTAAAAACTGTTAAATTAATCAATAAAAAAAAAAAATTCAAACCACCTTTTTTATATCATTTTAAACCTTATAATCATTTGAAAAAATCATTATAATCATTTTTACCCTTGAATCACCCCAAAAGTGAATTAAAAAATCTTTCATTAATGTTAAGTTTTATCAAATTTGTTTTAAAATTTACTTTAGTTGATTTTTTAGGTGTGTTTTCTATTTTTAATAATAATTTTTTTAAAGAATTTTTTTTTCTTATATTAATTTCTTTTTTAAGTTTTTTTTTTCTCAATTAATTTTAATTGAAATTTCTCTTGAAAAAATTTTTTTTTTTTTGTATTCATTAAATTTCTCTTTTATTAGAGTTTTTTTTTTTTTGAATAAATTTTTTTTTATTGTTAATAAAATAATAAAAAAAATATTTTTTTATAATATTATTTTTTTTTTTTTATATTAAAAAAAAAAAAAAAAAGTTAAACAATAAATTTGAAAAAAATTTTTTTTTTTTTTTTTTTTTTTTTTTTTTTACTTTAAAATATTAATTTTTGATTTTATCATTATTATTTTTAATCAAATTTTAAATTTTAAAAAAAAAAAAATTTTTTTTTTTTTTTTTTTTTTTTTTTTTTTTTGTTGGGATAGGTAAAAATTATTTGATTTTTTTTTTTCAAAAAAAAAATTATTATATTCACATAAATAACTTTTATAATTATTTAAACATTTCAAATTTTTATAATTTTTATAATTTTTATAATTTTAATTAAAAAAAAAAAAAAAAAAAAAAAAAAAAAAAAAAAAAAAAATTTTAATTCATTTAATAAATTTTAAATTATAAAAATCAAAAAATGAAAAAAAAAAAAGATAAAAATAATTTATTTGTTGAAAAAAAAAAAAAAAAAATCATTCTTAAATATATATATATTTTTATATATATATATATATAAATATTCTTAAAATTAAGAAAAAAATAAATTATTTAAGTAAAATTAAAAATTTAAAAATTTATATATATATATATATATATTTATTTATTATAATTTTTCTTCCCTTTTTACCTCTTTACCTCTTTACCTTCAATTTTATAAAAAAAAAAAAAAAAAAAAAAAAAAAAAACTTTATTATTTTATAATTTTTTAAATTAAATTTTTAATATTAAAAAAAAAAAAAATAATAATAATAAGAATAATAATAATAATAATAATAATAATAATTATTATTATATATATAAATTTATTTCAATTTATATTAAATTCTTAAATTCTTTTTTTTTTTTTTTTTTTTTTTTACTGTTAAAAAAAAAAAAAAAAAAAAAAAAAAAAAAAAAAAAAAAAACATTTTATTTAAAATTAAAATTAAATTTTTTTTTTTTTTAAAGAAATTTTTTTTTTTTTTTTTTTAAAAAAAAAAAAAATAATTAAAAAAAAATAAAAAAATAAAAAAAAAATAAAAAAAAAAAAAAAAAAAAAGATTTTTAATTAAAAGAAAAAAAAAAAAAAAAAAAAAAATTAAAAAAATAAAAAAATAATTTTTTTTTTTTTTTTTTTTTTTTTTCTTTTAATTAATTTTAAGAATAAAATAAAATAAATAAATAAATAAATAAATAAATAAATGAATAAATAAATAAATAAATAAATAAATGAGAAATAATTTTAAAAAATTAAAAAAAAAATTAAAAAAAAAAATTAATAAAAGTTTTTTTTTTTTTTTTTTTCAATTAATTTTATTTATTTATATATATATATCAATTTTAACTTTAATTAATGATTTTTTTTTTTTATATATAAATTTAAATTTAAATATAAATATAAATATAGTTTTCTTTTTTTTTTTTTTTTCTTTTTGTCTTTTTTTAAATATATATATTTATTTAAGAAATTCTTTATCTTTGAATATCTTTTTTTTTTTTTTTTTAATTTAATTTAAAAAATATAAATCTAAATCTAAATTTAAATTCCAAAAAAAAAAAAAAAAAACCTATGTTAAAAAAACTATAGTTATATGAAATGATATTAAGAATTTTTTTTTTTTTTTTCAAAAAAAAAAAAAAAATTAAGTCACTTATTTGATTTGATCATAAATTGGTAAAAAAAATACATAAGTGTTTATGTTTATTTACTAAAATTTTACATGCTTTTACTAGCACCCTATAATTATGTGAAATAGATAAAAGAAAATTAAATTGATTTAGAAATTATAATTATTTTTAGATTTTTTTTGGAATTAGAAAAAAATATTAAAACATTAATTTAAAACCATCAAAGCATAAGATCATAGATTTAGGGTTAATTTTAATTTAAAAGCTAATAATTTTACTTTGTGTGTGTCTGTAGCTTTGAGAATGTTTTATAGGGCTAGGAAAGATGAAAAGAGCTATGCAAGATGGGCTTTGAATGAGTAGAATGGCAAGTTGGTATGGCTTTGAGTGATTGATCTTAATTTTCAAAGTGGCAATAGACTTTGAAGTCAGTTTAAAGGATTTATCTGACCAGACCATTTTCAAAAGATTCAATTCAATTTCCAAAAGCAACTCAAGTTGATTTGTTTTAGTTTTTCAAAAATCTCAACCCATGATCACTTGTGAATCAAACATTCTAAATTAACAAACTGCTAGTTTTCTTTTCCAATCACTCTTCCAAGTCGTGTTAGATTTCGAGCAAAATACTTTAACAAACTAATGAAAGCTATGCAGATTAGCCAATATTTTTCAAACCAAGATCCTAGAGAGCCTATGATGAAGAATTATTTTTTTTTATTAGTAAATTATTGTTCTTAATTAGAAATGAGTTTGAGTGGTAAATATGATATAAATAAGATGATTGGCAAGACAATTGTTGCCGATGCTTTAAGCTTTGTAAGATGGCACATCTAGAGCGATCCAATAAGCCTAAACATCAATAAGTAACGTGCCATGAAAATACAAAAAAAAAAAAAAAAAAAAAAGGAAAAATCCGAGTACATGACAAGAGATTAAGGATTAGTTAAATTAGTTTGCTGAAATAAGAGTGATTTTTGGTATTTGACTTTTAGTTATGCTTTTCCAAGGAATATCAAGTTAAATTAAAAAAAAAAATCCTTTTTCCTTTAACAAAAAAAGTACATCAAGAAAAAACGACACCAAGTAGAAAAGATTGAATTGAGACAAATGTAATAGTAGTTAAAGTGCTTGATCATTTTGAGTTTGAGTTTGAGATGTTGGTAAAGTTAATGGACCGAGTGAGATTGGATTAGGATGAGGGTGTAACTTCATACGTCTGAATTTATTGTGATTTAATGAAGGATTGCAATTTGAGGAAACTGAATTTTGGGATAAAGAATTGATTGAAAGAGGTTGATGAGCAAGACATTCTGTTGTTGATGACAAGTTTGTGACAGCTTCGACTCTATTAAATGTTAAATGAATGATAGTGAGTGATTAATAAGATTATGAAGAGAGAGAAAATATTCAATGTCATGTTAACTCAACTCTTCTTTAGTTCGTGAGAGTGCCTGACCAACTTGAATAACTGCTTCCTCGCATCGAGCTACTTTTGCAGGTATTCCATTAAGTTTGACAAGATTTGAATGTTTGATTGAATTTAAATCCTCATCATTATCCATGACTTGATTTAGATGATTTAGATGATGATGATTTCTATTTAATTTATGATCATTCCAATCTCTACGACGTTTGATTGCTAAATTTGAGAGTCTAGATTTGATTAATGTACTATCTAAAGTTGAATCATTGAGAGGAGAATTTAAGTTTTGAATGAGGGATAAGTTTTGAACACCTGAGCGTAGATCGATTGAAGAGTGATCAGTTGAACGAGTTAAAGGTCTTTCAGAGTTAGTTTGAGATAAATGTTGTAAATTTGAATTATGTTCTGAAACTGAACCATCAAGAGGATAGAGTGAATGTTTAGGTGAATTTGATAAATGAATTGGATGATTAGGTTCTGAAGTGGAATAAGCAGTCAAATGAGTATTATGAGGATTACTAGACCAAAGACGAGGTGAGGATGAAGTAGTTGAATGATGATTATCAAAGTTTGGTGAATGAGTGATAGGTGAATAAGATGTAGGAATTGGTAATTGACGAATAGATGAAGGTCTATCATTATGATCGGTGATGATTGATTGTAATTGAACTGAATGAGAATTAATTTCTAAAGAGTTAGTTAAACCAGGTGAAGATGTAGTTGGACCCGAGGATTGAATGGAATCTGAACGATCGGTTGAGATTGTAGAATAAAAATTAGGAATTTGAGGGCTTTCCGGGGGAGCTAAAGGATCGAAAAAAACAAGATCGCAAGGGGAACGATGATAAGATGATTGAATGGAAGGACTTGAATCTAGATTGAAATAATGCCGCCCCCCCCCAAAAAAAAAAGAAAGCAAGAAAGAATATAAATCAAAAAAGATAGGTTGATTTGTTTGATTTGTTTTGAAGAGAAAAATATTAAAAGATTAAAATAGAATTTACCATGAGAATGAGGATGAGGAGGTAGATGATGTTTTAAAATATTACGAGGATAATCCAAAGAGTTTGGATTGTTATTATTAAGATTTGATTGATTAGATTCTTGATTAGGTTGATATTGAAGTTGAATTGAGTTGTGATGAATTTGATTTGATTGAAATATAGAATGATTAGTATTGTTATTATTATTAGGATTAGGATGATTAATAGGTTGAGACCAATTAGGATTGATTGAATCATGATTAGTGATTGATGAATGATTGATAGAAGGATCAGAAGAGTTAGTTTGAATGGATTGATTTGAATGATTTAAATTAAAATTTGAAGTAGAAGGGGTGATGACTTTAAGATTATGATTGATTGAATTAGAAGGATTGATGATGTTATTATTTTGATTAGATGCTAATTTACAACATTTACAATGTTGATCGATTTGAATATTTTGATTTGAAGGTTTTTTTGATAGATTATCATTTTCATAAGTTTGTAATTTATTTTCAAGATAATTAATTTGCTCTCGTTGAAGTTTGATCTAAAATGATTTAAGAAGACAAGAAGATTTAGTTGATTTAATTTATTAAGATGAGATTATGATGAAAATTTTAAGGAGATGATTTAAAGAGATTGATTAAAGAGATGGATGAGAGAATTTAATCAAGAGTGGATAAAAGAAAGATGTTTGATGAAAATTGATAGGAAAGCTTTCAAGTTTTATTTAAGGTCATGAAGACTGACCTCATGACTTGTTGTTTTGATCATGATTTCCTAATGATTGAATCAAGATAGATTTTGATTAGTTTTAGATTCAAGTGAAAGAGATGGATAGAATTTAATTTATGAAATACCATTTCTGTTGCAGCTGCTTTAAGTTCTGTGACGGTATCTTCTAGACTCTGATGATTAATAAAAATTTTTAAATAAGAATGAAATAATAATAATAGTTAGGAAAAACCAAATTAAATTGAATTAGATTGAAGATTGGAGTGATAAGATAGTTTCGATTACATACTTTAATATAAGTTTGTCTTCTTAAACGAAAAGCGGCTTGAGCAGTAGCGTTTTTCTTTTTTTTTGCGATAGTTTCATCATTATCTTGAAATGAATTTTTAAGATGAGAAGTTGAATTAGATCTTGATAGATTAGATGAAATGATAAAATTAGGACGATTGATTGTGGGATGATGAATTTGATGTTGTTGTTGTTGTTGTTGGTGATGATGATGATGGTGTTGATGTTGTTGAAGATGATTTTGAAGATGATTTTGAAATTGATTTGAGGTGATTGGACTAGTTGAAGTTGAAGTTGGATTGATCATGATTGAATGAATCTCTTTTTGTTTTAATTAATCTGATAAATTGATTAAAAGATTTAAAAATTTAATCTTTTTTAAACTGAATCGATCGATCGATCGATCGAAATTTAAATAAAAAATTACAAATTAAATAAATTTAAAATCAAGCCAGGGCTCAAAAAGTTTTATTTTGGATTGAAAGTTTTAAAAATTCTAATAAATTAAGATTAGATTAGATTGGATTGGATGGGAAGATGAGAGTAAATTTAAAATTAAAATCAAAATAAATTCATCAAACTTGAAATTCATACTGCATTCTATACATTAAAGCTGTACAGTACAGTACAGTTTAAAATTGGACAGATTGGGTGTGACTTGACTTGAATGGTGAGACTGTACTGTAGAGTAGAGGTGAAAGACTAGTAAAAGGTGAGAAAGTGAAAATTAAAATTAAATTCTGTGAGATCTGACTAATCTAACTAGCAAATTTTAATTTCTATCTTTTAAATTAAATTAAATTAAATTAAATTTAGAGATTTATAGATTTATAGATTTATTGGAAAAAAATCAATACCTGATCAATGAGCTGATGGCTATTAATAAAGAAACTTGTTCTGGAGACCTAAGTGTTGCTTGTGTAATGGCCCTTGGAGATTGTCACCATTAAATTTCTAATTAAAAAAAGCTACATAAAAGTGTATAAAACAATTTTTAAAAGCAAAAAAATAAAAAAGTGGCCAAAAGTCTTCTAGAAAAAAAAACTTAAATTAATGATTAAGACAATAACCATAAAAAAAAAAAAAAAAAAAACTCTTTAAATTTATCTCAATATCAAAATATAATTTATTTTTTTTTAATCAAATTAAAAGAATTAATAATTATTAATATAAAAAAAAAAAAAAAAAAAAAAATTTTTTTTTTTTAAAAGAATTTAATTTTAAAAAGTTTTTTTTTAATTAGTTAAATTAAAAAAAAAATCTTTATTGAAATAATTTTTTTTTTTTTTTAATTATAATTAAATTTTATAAATATTAATAAAAAAAAATTCAGCCTGTGAATCAAAACTAGAGTACAAGCATGCATGAAAGCCAAATACTATAAATCAATGGTATAGTCAAGATACCACCAAAATATGGAACTGAGCCAAATCATCTCAAAAGGTATCAAAAGAAAGAGGAAACTTACTCCTTTCCAAATATACAAGTCCAATCATCATAGGACAAAGAATAACAAAGTTATTCCTGCTCAAAGTTGTTGCTGAGCATAAACCTTAATTTTCACCTCTCATCCGAAATACAGAGTAAGAGGCTTAACCCCATAAAACGGGTATTAAAAATGAAGCTCTCAGTCAGGGCTATCCAATGGTCCAGAAAAACTGAGCTAGCACCAGTATTACAGAAGTTATGGCCAAATTCAGGCCAAATAAGGTTGAATGAAATATTCACCTCTCATCTAACTTCTACAGTTTTAGTGTGGGATACCTAAAGTGGGGTCTTTTTGGAAAGAGCACAATAAGGGCTATCTGATGGTTCCATTCATTTCCTCATATCTCATCTAGAACAAAACTTATAAGGCAAACAAGCCCAATACATCTTTTTTCCTAAAACACGCATATGTACAAAAATCTTGTACATAGGATAACTTTGCCATATTTAATGATATCCATATAAAATGAAGTACCATTGTGTAGAGCACATACCGGGAAACACACTGAACCAATTATGAGGTTGATATCTCAAAAACTGACAAAGGTATGGCTGTTTTAAGGTCAAAATCCCACAGTTTGGCCAATACAGCCTTACCATGGGATGATATCCCATAACCATGATTATGAGGTGTCAAACTGACAAAGAAAATTGTTTTTACTTCAATAAATCATAGTTCATTAAATACTGGGGTCCCATACAGGTTCTGTATAGCATGCTATGCGTCTGTGAGCCTTGAGGTATATCTTACATACCCAAATAGGCCACAATTATCTTAAAAGGAAATTTTGAATTATACATAACTCATAAATCATGGATATATTCAAAATTCATCATTTTTGATTTCAGAAAAGATGAATAACTTTCTATTGAGTAAGTAAATCCATGGATTTAAGGCCAGATTTGGATTCTACACAAAAATTCACCTAGGGTAGCTCCATAGAGTGAATAAGCTCAAGTTAACTCTTTGAGGTGGTAAAATGGAAAATACTTCAATACCACATCATCAATACCACATAAAAGATCCATGAAAAATTTTGTTTTTCTTGATTTTACTCCAAAATAATGGGAAAGTGAGAAATCCCATGTTACATATACACTAAGAATAGTGTTATACATGTTTTGAGCACTTAATATTATGGTATTCTTACATGCACTTTTGGTACGCCCATAGTGGATATCTCACTTTAAGCTTAAATTTCTATTTTGACGTGAAAAATAAGTAGGGGGGACAAAAGACATCAAAGAGAGCCAGGGTACCCAACTTCTGAGGCCCCAGAGGCCTGGATAGCTCCAAAGCTTGGTTCCATGGCTGATCTTGACCCAATTGGTAAATTAAACCTCTTTGGAAACTTGGTTACCAAGTTACAACTACTGTAAAACACCAGAAAATAGCAAATAATCTGCTATTTTGACATGCCAAGGAGGTAAAGAGCTACTTACACTCCTTTAACCACGTCAATTACTAATGACTTTCCATGGATAAACCCCAAAAAGAGTAATTAAAACCCTTTTTGGACTTGTATCCATTGATTTACCTCATAGCAACCAGTCAAACACTGATATTTGCAATTCTACGTAGAAATGAGGTAAAAACTTCAAAAATTCATTAAAAATACAATTATTAATGAATCTTTCTGAAACTTTTAGGACCAATTGGGAACTGTATTATCTATGGTACGACCAAAAAGAATCACAGTTTTACTAGTAAAATTAAAAGTTCTACTTACAGTCCATTTTTGACCATTCTATGTGAAACACTGAATCTTCAAAAATTCACAGTAATTAAAACCTGTGATGAAATTGGCAATAACATTGATAACTTTGAGAAATCAATGATTATTTTAGAATAAAAGAATATTTACAGATGTTACTCCTTTTATTCTTAACCATATCGGGGTTGGTAGTCACGTAAAAGCATCAATTAAGTAATGATGATAATCTTACGTGACAACAGATGACGCAATCATTAATCCAAAAAAGGTTTATTGTTTTCTCACTCACTGGTTTTTCAGTTTGCTCCATGGCACGCCTCTGTGAGCTGTTGTTGACTTAAAAGAAGCCTCTTCTTGCTGTTTTTTCCGTATCATCATCATCTTATTAATCATTTATATCAGTATTACCAACAAGTAAGTATTAGTTAAAACTTTTCTTAAGTGTTTTATTCTTTCAGAATCAATCAGAAAGACGTGAAATCATAGAAATCAATTATATATTGTTGTAATAAATTTATAAATTCATTTTGATCCTCTAAATCCACAATTCTACGCCAAATCTCTCTATCTTATCTTTCAAAAAGCTCTTTGGAATATTAGTGAGTAATTTATCTTTAGTTCTTAAAGTTTTTCTCTAAAAATTTAGTTTTCTTCAAGAATTATCATTATAGTTATTCTTGCAAAAGATAATTATATATTAAAATAATTTTATTATTTTAATAAAGAAGTTTTTATTATTAAATTCTTCTTGTAATTGATTCTTGTAGACAATTACTTTCTCACTGTTAAAATCACTAGTAGTGCTTAACACATGAAAGAAATAATTCTTTAATTATTTAATTGTGGCTATAATAATATTTTATTATTATATTTCATAAGAACAGACATAGTACTGTTGATTAATAGTAATATTATCATCAGTTTCATAGTCACATCTTACATTTGGGGGCCTGGCCGTGTTTTTTGAACCTTGTACCCTTAATTAATATATTTTTAAGTTCTAAAATATATTAATTTAATGTTTTTTTTCTTCAATTTAAAGAAAAAATTACTTTTATTTTTGAAATTGTCTTAAAATCTTATTTCATTGAGGAATTTGGTTTAATTTTGTACTGTTTTTACACATGGCTTTTTCACATCCAAAAGCTTATAAAATTATTCTTTGAGTTACTCTGACTTAATTTTTTATTCAAATTCTTAAATTTTAATACCTTTTTATTTGAAAAGAATATTTTTTCAACATCAAAAAATAATAAAACCTATAAAAAATCTTTTAAAAATATCTTAAATCATAAAAATAATTTCTTTTATCATATTTTCTCTTTAAGTGTCTTTAATCAAATACTGTGCAGCTGGCAACAGACTCAGTAAAAGATACATCACTAGTCCTGAATCTTCAGAAGCAGAATCTGAAAAAAGTATTGAGGTGCAAATTGCTAAAAGAGGCACTTTATTTAACTCAGAAAAGAATAAATTACCACCAAAAAGTGTGTTTTTATCTTTAAATTTACTCTTTATCCTTAAATTGACGTAAAAATGGTGCATACCAGAAATGGAAGCAACTATTCAGTCCAACCAGATGGATGTGGACAAGGAAGAGGCAAGACCAAATCCAGAAGTGCCAAATCTTCCACAAGAAAGACACATCTGGAGGATGCCAGAATTGCCCCCATTCCCCAAGGTCTGTACCAGCAGATTTTGATGTGAATTCTGAGCCTGAACTAATTCATGATATTATTCCCAGGGCTAAACCATTTTCAAGTGGCAGCAATAGAAATATATCAATGCCAGTACAAGAATTGGTTCAAAGCAGCCAAAGAGGAAGAGTGGGAAATCTGCCCAAGCCTTTGGCAGGGGGCCATGAACTCCTACTTACACATCAAGAGCTTTCTGGGTCAGGAGAAGACCATAGAACTCTTAGGAGGTTGGAGCCCCCTGTCTTGCAAAGACAAGGTCAAAAAGATAAAGAATTGGTTGAAGAACCAAAGTCTTTTATCCATAGACCAGAAGAAAGAGTTGGAAATGACTCCAGCTTTGGAGACAGAGGCACCAGTGGCGTCCACCAGCTCCAGAAGTGTCCAAGAACAAGCCCAAGGGACCTCAGAAGAAGCAGAAAGGTCCCAAGAACCATAAGGGCAAAGGAAAAGGCAAAGCCAATTGGCACAGACCTTACCCACAAGGGTACAGGATCCCCAAATTGGAGCCTTCAGCCGTGGACAGTGTCCTCAATATGGCCAGGACTCTGATGGAATTCACAGCCAAAGAGCAGGAAAGGATGAACAGAAACTTTCCACGGAAATAATTGGTGTACAGACTAGTATTAATGTAGAAATTGGTAAACTTGATGGAAAGTTAACTAAAATTGCATCAGATATAGTTGAATTAAAGAAAAATGACAAGAAATACATTGAATTGCACCAAGTAACAAATGCCAGACTTGACTCAATTACCAATTCTTGAAATAGAATTGAAAACATGTGCCAAGTTCAGCATGATGAGATGGCAGATCTTTCCATTTTTAAAATAAATGATCAACTTAAGACTCTGCAAGACCATGTCTTGAAGATAGTTTAGAATACCAATCAATTTGCTATACACTTAGCAAAAAGTGACAGTGAAAGGCAGAAGTTGAAGAATGAAATAATTGCAAGTGTCGAACAAATTCATAAGAATCATGAACCACATATGCCAAGACATTCTACACCTTTAACTGAAGAAAACTCTTCTGTTAAAAAAAGTCTCACACCATTCTTGGGAGAAAATGCCTACTCTGCAAGAGATATTCCCAAAATAGAAGAATGGCCAACATTCTCTGGTGAAGGAGAATACAACCATATTGAATTCATAAGGACTATTGATATGTTTCAAGAAGACTTTAATATACCTGATGAAATCATAGTGGGAAAATTAAATTGTCTGTTTACCAGAACTGCAAAGAAATGGTATTACAAAATGAGGATTGATCATGGTAAACATGATTGGTCTTGGTGGAATTCTGAAGTGATTACCAAATGGGCCAACAATTCTTGGAGGTTTGAAATAGAAAATTCCTTTGAAAGTGCCATTGTTAACTCAGAGAAAGATAAACCACTTAATTGGTTCTTCAAACAAAAAGACAGATTATCTGCTTTACAACCAGATATGTCTGACACTATGATTAATATGAAAATGTTAAGAAAGTGTGGAGGAGAATTGGAACATGCTATCAAAAGCAGATGTGTGGAACCCTGTTCAACAGAAGACTACATTAATGCTATGGAAGATATCATTTCCAGAACAAGAATTGGTAAAACTTGGTCTAAAATCCCAACAGAATCCAAGATGACCTCTAAGATTCCCAGAGAGGATAAGAGACCAGAAAAACCTGTCTTAAAGTGTCATAAATGTGGAAGCACTTCACATTTAGCCAACACTTGCACAAAAAAAGGCAAAAATCAATGAAGTTCAAGTCATTGAAGAAGCTCAGTGTACTGAAGAGAAGGAAGAATCTGATCAAGATTCTGCAATCTCTGGAGATACACCAGTGGAGGACTATCCCATTGAAAACATCACAGCTTTCTTTGAAGTCACTGAAGTCCATACCCACTTGCCACAGTATAGTGAAGATTGCTACAAACTTATTAATATTCAGGATGCCAGAATGTGTAAAACTGTAACAACCACTCATCAGGGGTAAGGGTATTCATTCACACACCCACTCAAACACCTCAAATCAGCAGATCCAGCATTTGTATCAGCATTCAATTTCAGCAATCTTCATTCTGAAACATGCATACAGCTTGGTACCTCAATACAGCCTGTCAATACCTGTACAGGCTGGTTTCACCCAATACAGTTTCAATACACCAACTTGAAACTGTATGATCACTTCAATACACCACACCTCTTGTACAGGACCTGTATTGGCCAGACTCAATTCAATCATCAAATATTCTCATGAAAATTCTTCCTCTGGATCAGGGCTGGTGATTCTCACATATACCAGCCCCTCTTTCTCCCCCCTGGGGACTTTTCCCCAGTTAATTAATTTAGTTTATTTATTATTTTATAATTATTCTTATCCTTATTTTTGGGTATTATAATTATTTAATCTTAAGTTAGTCTTTTCATTTTTTCTCTTCGCCTGTACAGTATGAGTTGGGTGGCCATATCCTTATTAACCCTTCTCTTTCCATTCTGACAGGTTGAAACAGTGGACTTGGACTTGTTTGTGGTTGGCTTTTCTATTTCTTATTCTTATTTCTTTGTTGCTGCTTTTTCTCATATTTTTTATTATAGTAGTTCATCCCTTACACTCTTAAGTGTATCTCATCTTATCTTATCTTTGAGCCCTCCATAAGTGAGTCCCAGTTTACTGAGTGCCAGGCCCTCTTCACTTCGAAGAGCCCCTGTGACATTAAATTAATTAACTCATATTTGATTCTTTCTTTCATTCATTTTATTCATTTCTCTCATTCTTCAATTATTACCTTTTCATGATTTTATGATTTTTTATGATTTTCTATGAATTTTTCTCTCTCATCAATTTTCATCTCATTCATTTCATTCTTATAAAAATTGATTCTTTTTCCTTTCTTAATCATTGCTGACCATTTCATCACTTCATTTTATTTTTATCAATCAAATTTTTCTGTGTTCTTATTCAGGTTTCATCTAGGAATTATTGATTGGTTTAATTGATTGGATTATTCATTGGGATTCATTTGGGTTATTGATTCAGGATTTATTGGATTTATTGACTTTGAACTCTCAAGATATTGATTGATCCTCAAGAATTGATTTTGATTATTGACTTGATTTGACTCATCAAGATATTGAATTGATTTCTGAAGATTTTGAACTGATTTATTGATTCCTCAAGACTTGATTTCATATTGAAGACATTTATTGATTGATTATTGATTGAATATTGATTGATTATTGATTTCCTCAAGATTATTGATATTTGATTTGAATTGATTGTTGATTGATTGAATTTATTTGACTGTTGATTGAATTTGATTCCTCAAGATTTGAATTGATTCCTCAAGATTCATCAAGATTTTATTGTGATTGATTTGGCCAAGTTTTGATTATCTTTAATACCATCAAGTTTTATTTCATTTATTTCAAAATGCCAGTTCAGCATAGTCCCCCAGCCAAAAATACTAGATCTCAAAGAATTCAAGCTGTTCTCACTCCTACAGCAAGGGCTCCTCTTGACCGCACACCATCAGTTCATCAACTGAGTGCAAATTTGGACAGAGGACCACCAATGGAAGGAGCAGCACCCTCAAGAAGAGGTGGAATGAAATCTAGAAGATCAAGATCTTTCTCTGGACTTTTGGGTGGCTACCCTGGCATGTCTGAAGGTGCAAGAGCAAGACAAGGGGAAGTTGAAGATGAAGAGGGGGAAGAGTCTGTGGAAGAGGAAGATTCTGGGGAAACTGAAGTGGCAGATGCCTTGGCAAATGCTCCAGAGGTGCCTCAGGGTTCTAATCTAGCCCTTTCTAGTCAACCTCTTGTCTCTCAAACTGATCCAAGTCTCCTCAAGATGATGGAGCAGATGACTCAATTCATGGGGCAACTCACTCAAGCAGTTGCTCCCAGGGACAATTCCAAAGCCCCTGCTTTCAAGACTCCATCCATGAAGGCACCTAATTCTTTTGATGGTACTCAAGCTCATAAATTGAGAGGGTATATCCAATCCTGTCAATTAATCTTCCATAATGATCCAGCAAATTTCTTCTCTGACAGGAAGAAAGTTCTTTACTCAACTTCTTTTCTCACTGGTAGGGCTGGAAAACGGATTGAACCCTATCTCTCAGATATCTCCAATGAAGACCCTTCCTACCTCCTCAATAATTGGCCATTATTTGAATCTCAATTATTCACTCTGCTTGGTGACCCCAATGAAGTCAGGAAAGCTGAACAAGAGTTGGACAATTTGAGGATGAAGGAAAGTGGTCATGTTTCCTTGTACATTGCAGATTTCAGAAGCTTAATGTCAAGAATTGGAGATTGGGGGGAAAGAGCTTATATCCATGTTTACAGAAGAGGATTGGAATCAAGATTATTGGATAAGTTGGCTTCTCACCCTGGAACTTTTGATACTCTTCAAGAACTTATGGATGTCACTTTAGAATTAGACACAAGATATCATGAGAGGCAAAAGGAAAAGGGTGGCAATCAAGAAAAGAAGCCTCCAGTCAGTGGATCCAATCAGTCTAGGCCTCCTCAAAACTCATTTCCAAAGAGGCCTCATCAGAAGAAGAATAAGAAGGGCAAGCAATTTCAATTTTCAAAGGACAAACCCCATGCTGCTCTCCTCAATAAGGACAATAAATTAATCGGTTCTGAAAAGGAGAGGAGGATTCAAGCAGGGTTGTGTACTTATTGTGGTGGCAAGCACCCAATTGAAAAATGTTTCAAGAGACCTCAGAACAAGCCTGGGTCATCATCAAGAGGCTTCCCTAGCAAGCAGGGAAAAGCCTGAGTGGGAATCATGATGTGTTCATTGGTTCTCACTTATTTCCTTCAAGAGCACAATTGTGCACTCTGAATACTAGTGTCAAGAAATCTTTAAAGTTTCTTATTTTTCTTCTATCTCTGATATTTTTTATAGTATTATCATTGACTCTGGTGCTACAAACTCTTTTATTGCAAACAATTTTGTTCTCAAGTACTCATTGACTATGTCAGAGCTCCCTGAAAAGATTCCTCTTTTCATTCTGGATTCTAATGAATCCCCTGCCTTGTTCATCACCCATTATACCAAGTGGGTAGTTGACTTGCCTTCCTTCCCAAGCTTTGAATGGGACTTCTTTATCATAGATTCACCCAAGGGAGAAGACCTGATATTGGGCTATGATTTCCTTTACCATTTTAATCCCATTATTGATTGGAAAAATGGATTTATCACCTATGACTCTAGTCATAAGGATTCTAGTGGTATTATTCCTTCTACTAGTAATGACTTAGCCACTGCTGTCAACAGTGTTTCTCTGGCTGGTGAACTTAAGACACCTTCCATTCCTTCTTCTGTCCATATCCCTTCCATAATTCCCTCTCAGTCATTACTTCCATTAAGAGATGAAGTCTTCAAAGAGATAAAGGATGTTGGAGGAGATGGTGCCATATCTTCACTTCATCTCTTTCAAGGGGATATGGACCTTCCTCCCTTATCTTTTCATGCCTCCCTGGAGGAGCAGTGGGATGAGGAGGAAGAGCCAGAAGAAATTGAAACTGTGTTGAAGGTAGTCCCTCCTGCTTATCACCAATATTTGGATGTATTCTCCAAGGTGAAAGCTGAGAAACTTCCTCCACACCGCACCTGTGATCACCATATCAAATTGGAGGGTCTTCTACCTCCAATTGGTGTTATCTACTCATTATCAAATCAAGAGTCAGAAACACTGCGGGCCTACATTTCAGAGAATGTAGAGAAAGGTTTCATTAGACCAAGCTCCTCTTCAACAGGAGCACCTGTCCTTTTTGTAAAGAAAAAGGATGGAGGTCTTTGTTTGTGTGTTGACTACCGCAAACTTAATGCTGTCACTAGGAAGAACAGGTACCCTGTTCCTCCTATGAACCAGCTTCTTACCGTATTCAACGGTTCCACTATCTTCTCCAAGATAGACTTGCGTGGTGCATATAACCTTCTGAGAATTCAAGAGGGGGATGAGCACTTAACTGCCTTTAGAACCAAGTATGGTAGTTATGAGTATTTGGTCATGCCATTTGGTTTGACCAATGCTCCTGCTTCTTTCCAGAATATAGTAAATGATATCTTTGCAGATTTTTTGGATGTGTTTTTTGTGGTCTATTTAGATGATATTATGGTCTTTTCCAGCTCTGAGGAGGAACATGTCAAACATGTGGCCTCTGTCCTCCAAAGACTGAGGGACAATAATTTGTTTGCCAAAGCCTCCAAGTGTGTATTCCATGCCTCAAGTGTGGAATACTTGGGCTATGTTGTTTCAAGTGATGGCCTCAAGATGGATTCTTCAAAAGTTCAGCAAATCCTCAATTGGCCTCAGCCCAAAAACATCAAGGCCCTTCAATCTTTCCTTGGCTTTGCCAATTTTTATCGACGTTTCATTGAAAATTATTCTAAAAAGATCACTTCTCTCACTTCCCTCCTTAAAAAAGATTCCCCTTTCATCTTCAATGAGGAAGCTCTTAGTCAGTTTCAAGCACTCAAAGAAGCTTTAACCTCTGCTCCTATCTTATCTCACTTTAATCCTTCTCTACCTACTATAGTAGAGACTGATGCTTCTGATTATGCTTTGGGCGCTGTACTGAGCCAGGTGAATGACTCAGGAAAGCACCCCATTGCATTTGATAGTCGCAAGCTCTTACCAGGTGAACTCAACTATGAAATTCATGACAAGGAACTCCTTGGCATAGTTTGGGCTCTCAAGCGCTGGAGAGCATTTCTTCTTTCTCTTTCGAATCCTTTTGAGGTCTTGACAGACCACTCTTCCTTGCAGTATTTTATGTCTTCCAAAGTTCTTACTCGTTGTCAGGCCCATTGGGCCGAATTTCTCTCAGAATTTCATTTCACTATCACTTACCGCCCAGGCAGGCTGGCCACTTTACCAGATGCCTTGTCACGTCGGGACGACGTGTACCCAGAGAGGGGGGTGGACTTCATCAGCAAGAATCCTCAGAATTTTCATCAAGTACTTAAGCAAGATGGAATTCAAGAATCAAGATTCTTCTCAATCAAAGTGGAAATTTTCTCAGATTTAGTGGACAAGATTCAAAAAGAAGTATGGCAAGACAAAGACTATAAAGAAATACTCAAGCAACTAGCAAGAGGTGAATCAGTTCCAGATTATTCTCCTGAACCTCAAGCCAAGTTATTATTATTCAAAGATAGAGTGGTAATCCCAAGCAATGAAGAACTTCAACTCAATATTCTTCAAAAGCGTCATGACTCACCATTGGCTGGCCATCCTGGCCAGGAGAAGACCCTCAAGCTCATCAAGAGGGACTTTTATTGGGCTGGCATGAATCAATTCATCAAGGACTATGTGTCCTCATGTCAGAAATGTTCAAGAAACAAGAACATTCATCACAAGAAGTTTGGATTACTCAAGCCTCTTTCAATTCCATCTGGTCCTTGGAATTCATTATCAATGGACTTCATCACTCAATTGCCACTGTCAAACAACTTTCCTCAATTTTAGTAGTTGTGGACAGATTCTCAAAAATGGCAACCTTCATTCCAGCTTATGGCACAATCACTGCTCTGGATTTAGCTCAAATCTTCATTAGTCATGTATTTTCCAAGCATGGACTTCTAGTCAGTATTGTAAGTGATAGAGGATCCTTATTTGTTTCATCATTCTGGACTCAATTGTGTCAGCAGCTCAAGATATCAAGAGATCTTTCAACTGCCTTTCACCCTGAAACAGATGGACAGACAGAGAGGGTAAATCAGATACTAGAACAGTGCCTTCGGATGTATGTCAGCTATCATCAAGATGACTGGTACACCTGGCTCCCTCTGGCTGAATTTGCCTATAATAATGCAGAAAATTCATCAACCAAGCAATCACCTTTTTTCACCATTTATGGAAGAAATCCCAGCTTTGACTCAATCCACATTTCTCAAGACTCACCTGCTGGAAAGTTATCAACAAAACTCCAATCAGTACAGCAAGTTGTCAAAGAAGAATTAGAGTCAGCAATAAGGAGATTCAAGAAGTATGCAGATAGAAATAGAGCAATTCCACCTGATTTCCAACCTGGGGACAAAGTATGGCTATCCTCCAAGAACATCAAGACCACGAGACCAACCAAGAAGTTATCAGAAAGATGGTTGGGACCTTTTGAAGTTCTGAAGAAGATTGGAAGTCATGCATATCACCTCAAGTTGCCTCAGCAATGGAAGACAGTTCACCCTGTATTCCATGTGTCCTTATTAGAACCAGTCAAGCATTCAACTATCCCAAATCGACATCAATTGCCACCAACACCAATCCTGGTGGAGGAGCAAGCAGAATGGGAAGTGGCTCAGGTTCTGGACTCAAAACTCAAAAGAGGTAAATTATGGTATCTTGTAGAGTGGAAAGGATTCAGTGAAGACCCAGAAAGAACCACTTGGGAACCAGCTTCCAACCTTACCAACTCACCAGACCTTGTCAAGGATTTCCATTCATTATATCCAGACAAGCCTGGTCCCAATACCTCAAGAGTTTGATTTTATGGTGCTTGGTGGGGAGAAGAAGTTATGAAAGTAAGTTCCTCTCCTGGCATGCACCTTCAAGGGGGTATTCTACCCATATGTTGTTGTAAGCATCACCTTGGCCACTTTGTGAGCACTTGTCAATTCTTTGGACAGGTTCAGGAAGCATACAACATCAATACCCTCCATTTGGACCTTATCAAGATATGGCCAAATGTTTCTTTCTTTCTTTATGTTTTCATTTTCTGTCTTTATTACCATTTCAATTTATGCCAATCATCATAATTCAAGACGTTCTTTACTTCAAGTCATTTACGGCAATTCGTTTCAGTAGTCATTTATGGCAATTCATTTCAGAAGGCATTTATGGCAATTTATTTCAGTTTTATGGTGCTTGGTGGGGAGTGGAAGTTGTAAAAGTAAGTTCCAACTGCTGGTATGCATCCCTGAGGGTTCTACTTCTTGTAAAACATTACCTTGGCCACTCTGTGAGCATCAAATGCTTGGTTTTCATTTTTCAGACACTTCTTGGCCAGAATCAAGCAACTCACTACAAGAAGGACCAACCATCAGGATTTTTCTTTGTTTCTTTCTTTACTCTCTTTTCTCTTATTTATTTTCATTTCTTTTCTTTCTTTACTCGTATAATTTCTTTTTATTTCATTGGAAGCAGCAGCATCCCCTTCCAAATCACGTATTGGGAGGTTCCTTTATTATTTTAATCATTTCATTTTATCTCATTTATTAGTTGCTATAAGAGCATGAATAGGAGTCAAACCAACCGTAAACAGGAACAAGACACTGGATTTCACTCCACCCAAATTGTCAAGTCCACGTCAAATCAAAAGTTCGACCTCAAGGGAATTTGGGCCACAAGTCAATCATGGCCCCCCTCAAACCCTCTCAATGTCAAGGTCCAAGGCCCCTTTGGGGGCTGGAGTCAGCATGGGGGGCCTCCCCTGCAAGTTTGGGGGAGGCCAAGTTCTTGGTGGTCCTGGACCCCACCAATGGGTCCAGGCCATATAAGGTGAAATCTTCTTTTTTGGGCCATTTTAGGTCCCATGACCCCCTTAGGTCCTGGAGGCTTCCAATAACCCCCACGGACCGCGGACCATAAGACCCCAAAGACTTCAAAGGGCCAAAAAGGCCAGAAAATTGCAAAACCCACAATTTGGCCATAGAAGACCATGGACCAAAGTTTCACCCAAAGATACCAAGGATCCAAAAAAGGCCAAAATGGCCATAAATTCAAGGATCCTCAAGATCCTCCATAGAGAAGGCACCAGCCCAAAATCACTATAAAGGGCTGGTTGAGGCATTTTGAAGGCCATTGGGGACAAGACCCCTGAATTCTTGTCATCATCATTTTATTTGATTGGGCTGGCCATATGAGTACACTTCATATACTCATCTGGCACCATTCTTGAGCACAAGAGCTCAGTGGCCATCATTTTGGGATACAACCCAAGGCCACGCCCCAAGGACGTCAGTTGTTGAAATCAGAAGAAAGAACAGTTCGAAGTGGGGTATTTACTCAAAGTTAAAGAAGGGGGAAATAAATTCAATTGACAGAGAGGAGATGGAGAAGGATTTCGAGATAATGGTCAAAAGAAAACTTTTCAAAGCATTGTGTGGGGTAGTGAGATGCCACTCAGCAATGGCAGGGTATTATGGTGTTCAGGAGCCCACCAGTTTCAAGAGGGGGATACTGTAACAACCACTCATCAGGGGTAAGGGTATTCATTCACACACCCACTCAAACACCTCAAATCAGCATATCCAGCATTTGTATCAGCATTCAATTTCAGCAATCTTCATTCTGAAACATGCATACAGCTTGGTACCTCAATACAGCCTGGCAATACCTGTACAGGCTGGCTTCACCCAATACAGTTTCAATACACCAACTTGAAACTGTATGATCACTTCAATACACCACACCTCTTGTACAGGACCTGTATTGGCCAGACTCAATTCAATCATCAAATATTCTCATGAAAATTCTTCCTCTGGATCAGGGCTGGTGATTCTCACATATACCAGCCCCTCTTTCTCCCCCCTGGGGACTTTTCCCCAGTTAATTAATTTAGTTTATTTATTATTTTATAATTATTCTTATCCTTATTTTGGGTATTATAATTATTTAATCTTAAGTTAGTCTTTGCATTTTTTCTCTTCGCCTGTACAGTATGAGTTGGGTGGCCATATCCTTATTAACCCTTCTCTTTCCATTCTGACAGGTTGAAACAGTGGACTTGGACTTGTTTGTGGTTGGCTTTTCTATTTCTTATTCTTATTTCTTTGTTGCTGCTTTTTCTCATATTTTTTATTATAGTAATTCATCCCTTACACTCTTAAGTGTATCTCATCTTATCTTATCTTTGAGCCCTCCATAAGTGAGTCCCAGTTTACTGAGTGCCAGGCCCTCTTCACTTCGAAGAGCCCCTGTGACAAAAACCAAACCTGCTAAAGGAAAAGGCTATACTGCTGGAGCATCTTGTATCACATCAATTCTGATGAATAATGTTGAAGCCAAAGTCAATTTGGATACAGGAGCATTTTGCACTTGTGTAGGCAAAGATTATCTCCAAACTATACTTCCTGAATGGAAAAACCATCTATCACCAATAGAAGGTGTACAATTTAGTAGTGCCAGTACCAATATGTACCCTTTGGGTATATTAGACACTATTCTTGTATTTTCCCATCCAACAGGAAGTATAAGAATGAAAGCTGAGGTTGTAGTAATGGACAACTGCACATATCAACATATCATTCTTGGAAATGATTACTTAAGTATTTATGGGATTGATATCAATAACCATAAAGACAGATATTTCACAATTGGAGAGGACAGGAGAAAAAAATTTGCTTTCTCCAATATGCCCAAGAAAATATCAGTAGTATCTTCTGAGAAAGATACTTATAAGGAAGAATTTGTGTCCACATAACTTGTTGAAGCACAAATTAATCCATCATTGTCACCAAAAATGAGGTATGAGCTTATTGACGTGTTATACACATACAATACTGCATTTGCCTCTGATAATGAACCATTAGGTGCTATAAGAGGACATGAAGTTGATATTACTCTTAATATTGACAGACCATATCCCCCAGTACTTAGAAGACCGGCTTATCCAGCCAGTCCCAGAGCTAGAGAAGCCTTGGAGAAACATATCCAAGAGTTAATTCAGCTTAGTGTACTAATAAAAGTAGGCCATAATGAGGAGGTTGAAGTGACAACACCTGTTATCATTGCTTGGCATAATGATAAGTCAAGAATAGTTGGAGATTTTAGAGCTTTGAATACCTACACAGTTCCAGATAGGTATCCAATCCCTAGAATCCAAGAAACCTTGACTCAATTGTCTAAAGCCAAGTATATAACATCAATGGATGCATTGAAAGGCTTCCATCAAAATGTTTTGACGCCTAAATCTAAGAAATTACTTAGAATTATCACTCACTGTGGTATTTTTGAGTATCTTAGAATGCCATTTGGAATTAAAAATGCTCCATCTCATTATCAAAGAATGATGAATACCATCTTCCCCACAGAATTTTCTGAAGGATGGCTTATCATTTATATTGATGATATTATCATATGTTCTGACTCATGGTCTTTGCACCTTGAAAGACTTGCAAAAGTACTTCACAAAGTTGCAGAAGTGAATATGAAAATTTCACTCAAGAAATGCAACTTTGGTTTTGAAGAACTTAAAGCATTAGGACATGTTGTTTCTGGTTTAAGCTTGGGTATTGACAAAAATAAAGTAGCAGCAGTACTACTTAAGCCAATACCCCAGAATAAAAAAGAAATTATGTCTTTTCTTGGATTTGCTAGTTACTATAGGCAACATTTAAAAGACTTTGCAATTGTAGCCAAATCACTCTATAGAATCTGTGATCAACAGACTGTATTTGAGATGACACAGGAGATAATTAAAGCTTATGAGAAGATAAAGAAAGCCCTTACAGAAGCACCTTTACTCCTCATGCCTGACTGGAATATTCCTTTTAAGTTGTACATTGATGCATGTGGAGATGGATTAGGGGCAGCCCTACAACAAGTCCAAATTATTGATGACAAACCTACAGGAGGACCAGTTTGTTATATCTCAAGACAAATCAGACCAACAGAAGCCAGATATGGTGCAAGACAAATGGAGTGCTTATGTTTGGTATGGGCACTTGAGAAATTACACTATTACCTTGATGGCAGTGTTTTTGAAGTGATAACTTACTGTAATGCAGTAAAATCACTTCTTAACATGAAAACTCCCGACAGACACATGTTGAGATGGCAAATAGCCATTCAGGAATATAGAGGAAACATGACTATAGTCCACAAAGCAGGAAACATTCACAAGAATGCTGATGGACTTAGCAGGTGGGCACTAGCCAACACTCCTGATAACCCAGCTTATGTACCCTTGGAAGCTGAACCACAGATTCCAATTGAAGGGATTAATATAACTGATATTGGGACTGAATTCTTTGAAAAGGTCAGAGAATCCTATAAGCAAGACAACACTTGCCATATCTTGACTTCTTTATTAGATAAAGACTGCAAAGATACATCTTTGGTAAATTGCCTAGATGAAGTTTGGAGAAATTCCTATTCTGAAGGGAGATTTCACTTGTTTGATGGGATTATTTACCACAGAACCAAACATTCTTGTGTCATGACATTATGCAGCAGATTGCTTATGAATACAATTCTTCATGAATGCCATGATAGCATCTACTCTGGACACCTGTCAGAAGACAGAACCCTTGAAAAAGTAAAGATCTGTGCATGGTTGCCATCTTGGAGAAAAGAAACCATTGAATATTGCCACACCTGTGAAAGATGCCAAATAGCAAACAGGAGTACAGGCAAGAAATTTGGACTTATGATCCATATTCAAGAACCAAAATCCCCATGGGAAGTTGTTCACATGGATTGGGTCACAGCACTTCCTCCAAGTGGTGACAAAGGTTATAATGCTTGTTTAGTCATTGTAGACAGATATAGCAAGACTCCCATATTCCTACCATGTCATAAAGATGACACTGCTATGGACAGAGCTCTTCTTCTATGGAGTAGAGCTATTTCTCATACAGGATTATTTAAGAATATCATAAGTGACAGGGATCCGAAGTTCACATCTGCACTTTGGACCAATCTTCATAGATTTTTTGGGACTAAGTTATCATTCTCTACAGCATATCACCCTCAGACAGATGGGCTAGCAGAGAGGATGATTCAAACTTTAGAAGACATGATCAGGAGATTTTGTGCTTATGGGTTAGAATTCAAAGACTCAGATGGCTTTACCCATGACTGGTGCACTCTGATACCTGCATTAGAATTGGCATACAAGACATCAGTCCATTCTTCCACAGGACAAACTCCTGCTATGTTAGAAAAAGGATGGAATCCAAGACTCCCAGCAGACACACTGAGGAAAGACTTGATTGACATTCATCCTACAGCTTCTCGCTTCAAGATAATGCTTGATAAAGTAAAACATAATGCAAAACAAACTATGGATGATGCTTTTGATTATGCAAAACAGAAGTGGGACAAGAGTCATAACGTACCAGACTTCAAAGTAGGGGACTTAGTTCTAGTTTCAACCTTGAATTTTCATAATATCAAAGGCCCAAAGAAACTTAAAGATTCTTATGTAGGACCTTTTGTTATTGTTGCCTTACATGGAACCAATGCAGTTCAAGTGGAATTGAGTGGTGAATTGGAAAATAAACACCCCACTTTTCCAGTCAGCTTGATAAAACCTTATCAACCAGCTGATAAAGAATTGTTTCCTCTAAGGAACCAAACTCCTTTAACTGTCCCACCAGTGGAACAGAATGAAGACAAAAAGATAAAGAAGGTCATTAAAGAAAGGAGACTTAGGGGTAAAAGTCAGAGAGAATATCTTGTCAGATATAGAAATCCAGTACATGAAGATGAATGGCTGGCAGAATCAGATATACCTGACTCAGATAAACTCTTGAGAAGATTTAGACATGAAAGAAGGCCACAAGCCTGAATATGTCTATGAATGTTTTTTAAATTACTTGATCTGAGTAATGTAAAGAGGTTGGACAGTGGACATTAACCCCCCTTTGGGGCTTTTTATTATTTCTATCATTGATAAAATTGTAGTACAATTTTATTTTTTGGTGGGAGGGAATGTGAGCCTTGAGGTATATTTTCCATACCCAAATAGGCCACAATTATCTTAAAAAGAAATTTTGAATTATGCATAACTCATAAGTCATGCATATATCCAAAATTCATCATTTTTGATTTCAGAAAAGATGAATAACTTTTTATTGAGTAAGTAAATCCATGGATTTAAGGCCAGATTTGGATTCTACACTAAAATTGACCCAGGGTAGCTCCATAGAGTGAATAAGCTCAAATTAACTCTTTGAGGTGGTAAAATGGAAAATACTTCAATACCACATCATCAATACCACATAAAAGATCTGTGAAAATTTTTGTTTTTCTTGAATTCACACCAAAATAATGGGAAAGTGAGAAATCCCATGTTACATATACACTAAGAATGGTGTTATACATGTTTTGAGCACTTAATATCATGTTATTCTTACATGGACTTTTGGTACACCCATAGTGGATATCTCACTTGAAGCTTAAATTACTATTTTGATGTGAAAAATAGGCAAGGGGAACAAAAGACATCAAAGAGAGCCAGGGTACCCAGCTTCTGAGGCCTCAGAGGCATGGACAGCTCCAAAGCTTGGATCCATGGCTGATCTTGGCCTAATTGGTAAAATAAAACCTTTTGGGAACTTGGTTACCATGTTGCAACTACAGTAAAACTTAAGAAAATAGCAAATAACCTGCTATTTTGATGTGCCAAGGAGGTAAAGAGCTACTTAGACTCTTGTAACCATGTCAATTCTTAATGACTTTCCATGGATAAACCCCAAAAGAGTAATTAAAACCCTTTTTGGACTTGTATCCATTGATTTACCTCATAGCAACCAGTGAAACACTGATATTTGCAATTCTACGTAGAAATGAGGTAAAAACTTCAAAAATTCATTAAAAATACAATTCTCAATGAATCTTTCTGAAACGTTAAGGACTAATAGAAAACTGTATTATCTATGGTACAACCAAAAATAATTACAGTTTTACCAGTAAAATTAAAAGGTTTACTTACAGTCCATTTTTGACTATTCGATGTGAAACACTGAATCTTCAAAAATTCACAGTAATTACATCCTGTGATGAAATTGGCAATAACATTGATAACTTTGAGAAATCAATGATTATTTTGGAATAAAAGAAGATTTACAGATGTTACTAATTTTATTCTTAACCATATTGGGGTTGGTAGTCACGTAAAAGCATCAATTAAGTAATTATGATAATCTTACGTGACAACAGATGATGCAATCAGTAATCCAAAAAGGTTTATTGTTTTCTCACTAAATGGTTTTTTATTTTGCTCCATGGCACGCCTCTGTGAGCTGTTGTTGACTTAAAAGAAGCCTCTTCTTGCTGTTTTTTCCACATCATCATCTTATTATCATTTTAAATCATTATTACCAACAAGTAAGTATTAGTTCAGTTATTCTTAAGTTTTTTAATCTTTCAGAATCAATCAGAAAGACGTGGAATCATAGAATACAACTATATATTGTTGTAATACTGTTATAAATCCATTTTGATCCTTAAATCCACAATTCTACATCAAATCTCTCTATCTTATCTTTCAATAAGCTCTTTGGAATATTAGTAAGTGATTTATCTTTAATTCTTAAAGTTTTTCTCTAAAATTAGTTTTCTTCAAGAATTATCATTATAATTATTCTTGCAAAAGATAATTATATATTAAAATAATTTTATTACTTTAATAAAAGAAGTTTTTATTATTAAAATCTTCTTGTAATTGATTCTAGTAGACAATTACTTTCTCACTGTTGAAATCACTAGTAGTGCTTAACACGTGAAAGAAAAAATTCTTTAATTATTTAATTGTGGTTATAATAATATTTTATTATTATATTTCATAAGAACAGACATAGTACTGTTGATTAATAGTGATATTATCATCAGTTTCGTAGTCACATCTTACAAAAATTGTCTTTTCTTAATAAAAAACAATTAATAATGATAATATTATTAATATTATAGTTATATATTAATATAAAGACTATTCATATTGATTGAAGAATTATTAATAGTAATGATAGAGGAAAATTATTATAATAAGCGAAAACAACCTACTTTTGATTCTTAATATAATAATTTTGGATTAATTTACACCAAATAATGTAAATACAACTTATTTAAATTGTATTTACAAATAAAAAATAAGAGAAATCACAAATTTTCTTGATTTTACGTGGAAATGAGAATTTTAAGAGAATTGTAGCAAAACAGCAGAAAAATTCAATTAATCACATCAAAAAGGATGATTATAATAAATATTACCTTTGGTCTTTGATGATATAAATGATTTATGTATAAAGAATAAAGATTTTACCTTTTGATTTAATTGTTTTAATGTTTTGATGCGTCTGAGGAGAAAATAGAGTAAAAAGAGCCAGTAGGCCTCTAGTAGATGTGTACTGATGGTGTCTACTAGAAATGATAAGTAGTTTAAGGTTTAGTGATGATTACATCATGATCAAACCATCTTGTCTCATTATTACACCATTATCTAGAGTTATCACTATAACTCTAAATTTGATGACATCATAGGCTTGGTAGAAGCCTAAACTTTGTGAATTTTATTAGTATCAATAATAATCTAATAGTATTCACCAGGTTTATCACTTATATAGCTGTTAAGCTTAAAATAAGATTACAGCGAGTGATCATAAATGATCAAATTTAAGCTAAAACTTTGATCATTAATAATTTTGAAGTTATACACGCTACAGAAATTCTGAAAGTGGATTCTGATAGCTTGGAATTTTCTCATTAAGCTTAAAAGAGAATTTCATTACATCATCAAAACTATATTTTTGATGATTTTTCTTGTAACTCATCCTTTCTGCAAAATCTAATATTTTAAAGTTCAAACCATGATTTCAAGGGGTTATACCTTGAATATTATAATAAAAATTACATAATTCTTCACGTATGAGCAAGTAGAATCTAAATGTCTATTTTTTTAAGTTTGGACCACTTTCACAATGAAGTGGTCAACAGCTCCATTGATTTTAATCGATAATCCATTACAAGTTTCAACCTTGTTTATAACTTGTAAAATGAAGTTCATATCTGTGTTCTTACAGTAACTACATGGTGATATTATTTTTGGTTTATCTCTCTATATTGTATATTTCAAGAGATCATAGCTAAAAACCATGAATATATGCATTGACCAAAAAAGTGCATATATTCAGCTTAATTCCTTAAATATTGACTTTAGAGATTAGATTTATAATTGCTTTATGTGTGGTGTTTTCTGGAGAATCCAATGGTACAATTTAATTCACATGTTTTTTCATTTGTTTCTGAGTTAAATAAGGTTTTATACATTTTTCAAGGTATTATTACTCATTCTTCAGTAATTATTGACTTTTCAGATATGCCATAAAAATGACATATGTGTATTTTACCATGAGGAATATGATGGCTTAATTCATTTCAAATGTTTACTCATTAGATTCTGAGTTAATTATGATTTGGTACTTATTTATGGTATTTTAACTAGTCTTTGAGATAATTATTATAAGTATAATTATTACAGAAATGTTTTGCAACCTTTTTGGATATGTGGTCATATCTCAAAGGCTCACATTCCCTACCACCAAGAAATATTTTACCACAATCTGATATAGTTAATTAGGGTATCATACACTGTCCTACCTCTTCAATAAGCTTTGTTAGTCTTGAAGCTCAATAATGGTTGATTTTTCTATTCTTTAGGATTTCTTTCATGTCTGAACCTTCTTAATAGCTTATCAGCATTTGTTATATCCTTCTCAAGTAGCCATTCATCCTCTTGAGTCGGATTTCTATATCTTACAAGGTATTCCCCTTCTTTTTTGTTTCTTGTCCTTCTTTCTTTAAAGACTTTTACAATTTTCTTTTCTTCTCCTTCCTCTAAAGGGGGTATTTCAAGTGGGGGTTTATTTCTTAGTGGAAATAATTCCTTGTCACTTGAGCTGTAAGGTTTTATCAGACTTACAGGGAAAGCTGGGTGTTTGTTCATTAGTTCACCTGTGAGCTCTAATTGCACAGAATTAGGTCCATGTAGTGCTTCTATCATAAATGGTCCTGCAAAGGAATCTTTCAATTTCTTTGGGCCTTTTATATTATTGAAATTTAGAGTTTACGCTAGGACCAAGACTCCTATTTTGAAGTCAGGTGGATTATGACTTTTATCCCATCTTTCTTTTGCATACTTGAAAGAATCTTGCATACATCTTTTTGCATGGTATCTTGCTTTGTCAAGCATTAACTTGAATCTACTTTCTGTTGGGTGTATATACACTAAGTCCTTTTTGAGGGTATCATAAGGGAGTCTTGGATTACAGCCTCTTTCTAGCATTGCAGGTGACTTGCCAGCTAAAGAATGGATTGATGTTTTATATGCCAGCTCAAGAGCTGGTATTAATGTACACCACTCATGGGTAAAACCATCAGAATCCTTGAATTATAGGCCATAAGCACAGAATCTTCTGATAATGTTTTCTAATTTCTGTATCATTATTTCTGCTAGACCATCAGTTTGGGGGTGGTAAGCTGTTGAGAATTATAGTTTTGTTCCAAACAGGTTATGGAAGTTTGTCCATAATGCTGAAGTGAATTTTGGGTCTCTATCACTTATGATGTTTTGGAATAAGCCTGTGTGGCTAATAACTTTATTCCACATCATTATGGCTGTATCCATAGCTGTATCATCCTTGTGACATGGTAAAGACATTGGGGTTTTGCTGTATCTGTCAACTAATAATAGGCATGCATTGTAACTTCTGTCTCCTCTTGGAGGTAATTATGTTACCCAATCCATGTTAACTATTTCCCAAGGGGATTTTGGTTCTTGGATTTGGATCATAATTCCAAATTTTTTACCTGTGACTCTATTTGCTTTTTGGAATCTGTCACAGGTTTGGCAGTATCCTGCAACATCTTTCTTCCAATTTGGCAACCTAGTGGTTCTTTGTCAGTTGCAAAGGCATTTTCATATTTAAATAAGAGGTCAATCAATTTTCCTTTCATTCTTACTATCAATTCATTATTGAATTCTTCCTCTTTTAGCTGTTCAGTCATGAAAAAGTCCATTTCTGGGCTTTTTTTTTCATTCTTGATAACTGTAACTTGTCTTTTGTTATTGAAATAGCCAAATTTATGTCTTTTATTGTCTCCTATGGTAAAATATCTATCTTTTTGGTTAAAGATATCTATGCAATAAACTGACAAGTAGTCATTTCCAAGTATAAAATGGTTACTAGTGCAGCTGTCCATCACTAAAAATTCTACTTTCAATCTGATACATTGTGAAGGATGAGGAAAAATGAGTGTTAAGTCAATTATTCCAAGGGGCTTCTGTCACAACCATGGAAATCCACCCTCTTGGACTTCCATATAACATATCCATGCTATATCAAATATATGGCAATTTGGCCATATCCATAATCATTGGCCAAATTGGTTATTGTGATGTTTTATGGCCTTAAAGGTCATTTTATCATCTGGGGCCAACCTTTCCCCTTCACCATCATCAAGCCATTCTAGGCTGTCTCTGTGCTTTTGGGCAATATGGGTATTTTCCATAAAACAGGGAAAATACAGCCCAAAAGCCTGTATTTGGCTTTTTAAGCTTTAAATACAGTTTGTGCACTTTTTGCGAATTTAGCTGTATTAATCCATCTAGGCCATATTTCTCATGTATTATGTAAAATATGCCCAAAAGGCCATATCAGCCATTTTGGGGTTTAATTTCCTGTTTTGTGCACTTTTGTGCATTTTGTGCATTTTTGCGCACTTTGGGCAAATACAGTTTTTAAGCTGTATTAGCTGTACTTGGCCAAATACCCCCAAAACCACTTTGTCAATTCTGAAGATTCCAAAACCCAAATTTCATTCATATCCTCCTGGCATCATTCCAAAAGACCTTTGGCCCATTTCAACATTCAATAACCAAAAGTGCCATATATTGTGCTATACACCATTATGCATCTTTTTTCAGAAGCAATCCAATGGTGGCAATTTCAAATGGTTATTTCAACTTTTCAACAGGTCATCAAGGCCAACCTTCCAGAGGATTCATCAAGGCTCAAGGGCAAGTGTCGTAATCTCAAATACCAATGACGCCATCAAGAAATCAATGGTTATTCTCACTCACAGTATTCCTCCAAGGGAATACTGGGTGTTCATTCTCAAGGGATATTCAAGAGGCAGTTTCAAAACAATGTGTCAAGGGTCAATGCTCCACCAATCCACCTTGGCAACCCAATTCATTCATTACAGTCTTAATTCATCAAGACCTGTATTTTCCATTCATACACCATGGGAAAATCATTCAATACAGTTAATTTCCCAATCTGGAAAGGTATACACTCCATCAGACAATCCATAAAGCTTCCTGTATTCAATACAGGACCACTGCTAGCCTGAAGGAGTCAAGCTCTCAACTTTTCACATATACAAGCCTCCTTTGACCCTGGGGGGTTTTTTCCCCAGTTAATTAATACATTTTGATTTTATCTTATCTTTATTTATCTTACCATTTTTGTTGAGTGAATACTGATATTATTAATTCAGTCATTTAGCACCTTTTCTCTTTTCTTTCTTAGCCTGTAAATGGATATTTGGTGGTCATATCCTTACTAATTCCATTGTTCATTTTGGAAGGTTGAAACAGTGATTAAGGACTTACTTGGTTTGCTCTTTGGCCATTTGGCTTCTCATTTCTCTCATTGCATCTCATCTTTGTACTTGCATCCTTCTTAGAGAAATTTATTCTTTGATTTTATTTTCTTTATTCTTTGGAGTCTTCCAAGTGAGTTCCCTGATTGCTGAGTGCCAGGCCACTCTTGTTTTTCTGTTCAAGAGCTCCTGTCACATTATATCAATTAGCTCATAATTTATTTTAATTATGTTCAGTATTTCTTTATAATTTCATTCACTCATTTCATTGAAGTTATGACTCTTTAATGCTTATGAACCTTATCATTCATTGTCACCTCTCAATTTTCTCACATTCATTCTTCATTCTGAAAATTGAAAGCTGACCCCAATTTCATTTTTTGTTTCTCTTTTTAAATCTTATCTCAAATCATCATTTTCAATTCATTCATAATTCAGGCTTCATCTTAATTTTCATTTTATTTTCAAATTTTTCATCAAGTTATTCAGACACATTCTTCACATAAAGATTCATATTTGATTCATTCTTCAAGAATTTTGATTTTTTAAGAAGAACTCACTTGATTTTGATTTGATTGATTGATCTGACATAAATTGATATTGACCTCAAGAAAATTGATGGACCTGAAGATTTCATTGATTTTGCTGATTTTTCACATCAAGAATTTTGACATAAATTGATTTTGCTTCAAGAATTCATTTTGATTGATTGATTTTCTGCAAGATTTGGATTTTGATTGATTTGACATATTTGATTAATTTACTTCAAGTTTTCATTTGATATTTAATTGATTGATTTACCTGAAGATCTCATTTGATTTATTAATTTTTTATTGATTTTCCTAAAGATATTGATTTTGACTTTTGACTTCAAGCATTATTTCAAATTGCCTCAAGTTCTCATCTTAAAATCTTGATTCTTGTTCATTTTATTTCATTTTATCCTGAAATAATGCCCATCCAACACTCACCTCCTGCAAAGCAGACAAGATCTCAGGCCAGAACTCAAGCTGCTCTCACTCCAACTCCCAGGGCTCCTCTTGATGGCACCCCAGCAATTTCTTAACTGAGGGCCAATTTTGGAAGGAGAAGCACTTTCCAGGAAGAAAGGAAGAGTGCCAGAAGATCAAGTTCATTTTCAGGAGTAGTTGGCGGATTTCCAGGAACTTCAAGGACCATTTTCAAGGGTCCAGGTGAAGATGGTTAAGAGGAGGAGGAGAATTTTGTGGAAGAGGAAGAGTCTGATGGTACTGAAGGTGTGAGCCTTGAGGTAAATCTTACATACCCAAATAGGCCACAATTATCTTGAAAATAAATTTTGAATTGTGCATAACTCATAAGTCATGCATATATCCCAAATTCATCATTTTTGATTTCAGAAAAGATGAATAACTTTTTATTGAGTAAGTAGATCCATGCATTTAAGGCCAGATTTGGATTCTACACAAAAAGTCACCTAGGGTAGCTCCATAGAGTGAAGAAGCTGAAATTAACTCTTTGAGGTGGTAATATGGAAGATACTTCAATACCACATAGAAGATCTGTGAAAATTTTTGTTTTTCTTAATTTCATGCCAAAATAATGGGAATGTGAGAAATCCCATGTTACATATACAATGAGAATAGGGTTATGCATGTTTTGAGCATTTAATTTCATGGTATTCTTACATGGACTTTTTGGTACACCCATAGTGGATATCTCACTTTAAGCTTAAATTTCTATTTTGACGTGAAAAATAGGCAAGGGGGAAAAAAGACATCAAAGAGAGCCAGGGTACCCAACTTCTGAGGCCTCAGAGGCATGGACAGCTCCAAAGATTGGCTCCATGGCTGATCTTGGCCCAATTAGTAAACTAAAACAGTTTGGGAACTTGGTTACCATGTTACAACTTGTGAGCCTTAGAGGTAATTTCATATACCCAAAAGACCACAAATATAAAAAATAACATATTAATATAAATAAAATAAATTCATTTATATTATTAAAAATAAAAATAAAAAATATAAATATAAAATTATATTAAAAATAAAAAATTAATTATAATTTAAAAATAAAATTACTTTAAATTTTGTAAATATAAAATTACATTTATACTTGAAAAATTTAAGTAAAAATGAAATTTTAACAAAATTGTGAAAAAATAAATAAATTTGGAAAAAAGTTAAATAAAATTTATTATAACTTTTTATCCAATAAATAAACATATAAATTTTATTTCACCATTGGATTCCTCATAAAAAATCAGGTGGGGTCACCTCTGAGTGAAATTTTTGTAACTCAACTCTAAATAAGCTTAAATTAAGTTTTTAGTATTTTCAATACAAAAGTTGAAAATCCTCAAAACCTTAATTTAATTCACACCACATGTGGTGTTAACCATCAATTTTTGTGTTAAAATTGAGGTGTTGTGTTTAGTTTAGAAGTTATGAGGAATTAAAGTATTTTCAATTGAATTCAATTGAAATGTCAAAATGTGCGCGTGTATTACATAAGTGAACTTTGATTTACATATGAGGTGTCAATTATTACTGTATTGTACTGTACAATTGAATTGAATTACATGTGTAAATTATAAGTATAATACATGATGAGGAATTAAAGGAAAAATAAATTGGAAAGATTAAATTTGGGGGGGAAAAGGAACTCCAGCTCTAAGGGGGAGCTAGACCCCCAAAATCCTTGCTGACAGGCGTGGGATGTCAAAATTCACGCAAAAGTTCATCACTTTTGGCCTGGAATTGAGTTACAGGGTCTGTGGACTCAATTGATGATGAGGTTTTGATACCAACTGGGGTAGTTTTAGCTGTTGCCAAGAAGGTAAAACTACCCTTAAGATAAAACAATCATAATAAAAACAGTTTTAACTGGTTTCTACGCCTCTGACACACATTCTGACGTGTTTTGATGGCTCTAGGCCTGGTATTGCTATAGTAATGGCTGATTTAAGGGTCCAAAATGGCTAAAAATGGCTAAAAATGGCTTAAACCAGCCCTTTTTGGTCTAAACCAGGGTTCAATGATGCCATAATTGGCTTTTCTGTTGTCAGACTGTTTTTCACGACTGACAAGAGTAAATTTTACTTTTGGAGTAAGAGAATTGATGGCTATAAAAGAATGTCTTCTTTGCCCCACTTTTCTCTTCATGTTAGAATCTTTTCCTTTTATTAATTAGTTTAAAACTGTTAAACCAATCAATCAAAGATTTCAACCACCACTTTTAAATCATTTTAATCCTTTTAACCACGTGAAAAAATCATTATAATCATTGTTTGTAACTCTTATAATCATTTTTACCCCTGAACCACCCCAAAAGTGAATTAAAGCATCTTTCATCACTGTAAACTTTGTCACTTTGTTTCCAAATTCACTCTGGTCAATTTTGGGCGTGTTTTCTCTTTAATACTCTTTTTAAAGACTTTTTTCTTTAATTAATTGCTTGCAGTTCTTTGCTCAATTAATTCCAATTGAAATTGCTCTTGAAGAAATTTCTTTTGTAGCCTTAAAATATCTCTTGTAGAGTATTTTTTGGATAAATTTTTATTGTTGGTAAAACAATAAATTTTTATAATATTATTGTTTTATACTAATAAAGTTATAAACAATAAAATTGGCGTGTTTTCTCTTAAAAATAATATTTCATACTATTTTTAATTGAATTTTACCTTATACAAATTTTGAGGACAGGAAAAGTACTTGATTTTTAATCAAAGTTTCATATCCACACCTTACATTTGGGGGCCCAGCCGTGATATTTTACCTGTGACATATTTTTTTACTCTTTTTTAATCTTTTTCTTATATTGAAAAATTTAAAAAACATATAAAAAATACTTATAATTCAAAAAATCAATAAAAAATATTTTTTTTTCCATATTATAAGTGAGGCTTTAATTTTTATTTCTTTTTTTGAAATAATCTTTTTTTTACTTAATTAATTGGCTTTTTCATTAATTTTAGTGTCTGACAACGTGGTAAGACAAGAAAACATTGAAACAGCCTCAACAGTAACCAGCATTATCCCTGCCAGTACTGTTAATTCTAATCATAATAGTACTGTTATTGTGACTCAAAATAACCAACCTGAACCAATATCTTCTGAATTAATTAACTTGGACATAAGTAATACCCTTCAGAAAGCTAAAGATTTGGCCAATAGTAAGTTTTTGACGTAAAAATACTATTTTAAGCCTTTTTAACCATAATTATGCCTTCAACCAGGTCAGGAGCCAGCTACAACCCCTCAAGCAGCTCCCAAAAAGGTAATAGACGTGATTATGGCAGAGGCCAACCAGGTACAGAAGGAAAAGGGTCAGTTGATGACTTCCAAACAACTAAAATGGGTCATTCTGAAGCTGATAATACCATTTTACCTTCAAAAAGAGCTGACACCGCCACAACAAGCCTCTGTGGACATATACAAAGCCAGCCACAGTGCATACAACAATGCACTTCAATTCAAGGAGTACCAGATCCTTGCAGACCTGTGGAAGAATTGCATGAATTCTTACCTGACAGTAAGAAAATTCTTGGGCCATCCCAACACTTGCAAATTGCTCAATGGATGGCATCCATTGATGGAGAAGAAAAACATGATGCTTTTGACACTAGAATGGAGGAAAAACAACCCTCCACCACCCAAACCAGTGCCAAAAACAGCCCCAGTGGCCAGCAGCAGCGATTCCAACGTGAAAAAGCAGCCACAAACTCCAAACAAGGGCAAAGGGAAGGCACCAGCCCCAAAACCTTACAGCCAGGGCTACAGAATCCCAAAGATTCAGCAGGATGCCATGGAAAATGTATTTCAGATGGCCAGAACCATGATGGAGTTACAGAAGAAGGAGGAAGCCAGATTAAGGTTCCAGAAATGATTTCTGACATATTTGATTCCATCCCAGAGTTGTATAATGCTATAAATGACGTGAAAAAACATCTTTCTGATAAAAATGACACCATTTGTAACAACATTAAAACAAACAACCTGAGTCTGTGCCAAATTAATGAAACACTTATGTGTTTTGAAAAAGTTTTAAGAACAATTAAAAATTCTAATAATGACAATTCTTCTAACATTAAAATAAATGAACAATCTGCCATTATTAAAGAATTAACAAATAAATATTCTAAATTCAATATTGATGACATAATTGAAACAAGAATTAAACAAGCCATAAATATTATCAAGACAGATAACAAGAAAGTCCTTGATGACATTTCAAATTCATTTACTGAAGTAAAGACATATACCATTGCCTTGAAAAAGTGTTTTGATGCTTCACAAGAAGAAGTATCAAAATTATCAATGAAATTGAATCAAGTCACTGCTGATAATACAAGACAGACAGAGTTATGGCAAGAACTTACACATAAAGAAGACATGTATAAAATTGAGGTAATAAATTTAATACAAAGCTTCCAACATGAATACAGAAATTCCCAAAGGTGTAGCAACAGTAAAATGAATGACATTGAACAATTACTGAACACCTTACCAAGAATGTCTACACCTCTAAATCAAAATGAGGGCACAAGAATTTCAAATCCACAAGTATTGGATCCTGATAATTCACAATTAAAAAATGAATTATCCACTTCTTTTCATAACTTGGAACCATCAATGGGCCAAGCACTCTTGAAAGAAGTTCCAAAACTTAAAGAATGGCCTCACTTCAGTGGTGAAGGAGAGTATGACCATATGGAATTCATTAGAGGTATTGACATGATCAAAGAGGATTTTGAATTACCAGACAGATTGGTAACAGCCAGGTTTAACACCTTGTTTACCAGATCAGCTCACAGATGGTACATCAAAATAAGACAAGCACATGGACACCAGAGTTGGACTTGGTGGAAAACCCAAATCATCAACAAATGGGCAAATGATGCTTGGAGGTTTAAAGTTGAAACAGCCTTTGAATCTGCCAAATTTAATGCTGATAAAGACAAAGCTTTACCATGGTTTTGCCAACAAAAAGACAGATTAACAGCATTATATCCTGACATGTCAGAATTTATGATCCATAGAAAAATTCTGAGACAATGTGGAGGTGACTTAGAGCATGCTGTCAAAAGCAGGACTACTGAACAATCTTTAGCAGAGGATATTATCAATATACTAGAAGAAGTAACCACCAGAACCAAAATTGGTTCTAGTAGGGTGAATCTTAAAACAAGGTTTAATACACCTTGGAAAGATTCTGTGGACAAAAACCCCAAAGAAAATTCTAGTAATATTAAATATAAATCTGCAGATACAGTCAGAAAATGCCATATTTGCCAAAGCACCACCCATTTAGCCAATACATGTCCAAAAAGGGGGAAAATCAATGAAATTGACATTGAAAAAGAACCAGATGTTGAAAAAGAAGACATAATTGAAGACAATTCAGATGATAAGTCATCCATATTCTCTGAATCTTCAAAAGATATAGAAAATATCAATGCCACTTTTGACATCATGGAATCTTATTCCCACTTACCACAATTGAGCAATGGTCAAGTTGATTTATCAAAAGTTCAAGATGCACAACTTATGAAGACAAAACCAAACAGAGGAAAAGGTTATACAGCTGGTAACTCCTGTATAACAGAAGTGGTGATTGACAACAAACCCACCAAACTTTTGCTTGACCCAGGAGCCTTCTGCTCTTGTGTTGGAAAATCTTTTCTTAAGACTTGTGTACCAAATTTTGAAGACCAATTGTTACCAATTGATGGTATAAAATTCAACAGTGCAAGTAACCCAATGAAAGCATTAGGAATCTTTGAGACCAATGTCATATTCCCACACATAAATGGGAATTTAAGGATCACAGTTGAATTTGTTGTTATGGAAAATTGCTCTAGTACCCATTTTATATTGGGAAATGACTATTTAATCATGTATGGGATAGATTTACATAATAACAAAGACAGATACTTTACAATTGGAGACAATAAGCGCCAGAAATTTGCCTTTTTACCCTTTAAAAGACAAATTACAGTAAACAAAGTATCACCAGTCAACTTAGAGTTAGAGAAATTCAAGTCTGAACAGTTAAATGAGGCTGAAATAAGCCTTCATCTGACTGATAAGCAAGAAAATGAACTTTCTTCCCTTTTGTATGACCACAGAGGAGCATTTGCTACAGACAAAGAACCCCTGGGAGCAATTATTGGTCATGAAGTTGACATCATTCTTAACATTGAGAGACCTTATCCACCACTCTTAAGAAGACCTGCTTATCCAGCAAGTCCAAAATCAAGAGAAGCTCTAGAAATTCATATCAAAGAACTTCTAGACCTTGGTGTAATAAGAAAAGTAGGCCACAATGAGGAAGTAGAAATAACTACACCAGTCATAGTGGCGTGGCATAATGGAAAATCCAGAATGGTTGGGGACTTTAGAGCTCTGAACACTTACACTGTTCCAGACAGATACCCAATACCAAAAATCCAAATTGCCCTTACTCAAATATCTCAAGCAGTGTATATAACCACTATGGATGCCCTTAAAGGATTCCATCAAAATGTAGTAACACCAAGAGCAAGAAAATAATTGAGAATTATTGTTCATTGTGGAGTGTATGAATACTTAAGGATGCCCTTTGGTATCAAAAATGCACCTTCACACTTCCAAAGAATGATGAATGAAATCTTCCCTGAAGAACTCTCAGAGGGATGGTTAATCATTTACATTGATGACATTATTATCTGTTCAAAGACTTGGGAGGAGCACATGTACAGATTATCAAGAGTTTTGACAAAAATCCAATCAGTAAACATGAAAATCTCCTTGAAGAAATGTCATTTTGGATTTAAAGAACTTCAGGCACTAGGACATGTTGTATCTGGTTTGTCCCTTGGAATTGATAAAAACAAAGTTGCAGCAGTATTGTTAAAACCCATGCCTCAGAATAAGAAGGAAATTCAGTCATTCTTGGGTTTTGCAGGATATTACAGGCAACACATTAAAGACTTTGCATCCATAGCAAGACCACTTTATAAGTTGTGTGACAAAGACACAGTATTTGAGATGACTGTTGACAGAGTCAAAGCTTTTGAATCTCTAAGAGAAGCATTGACCACTGCTCCACTCTTACTGATGCCAGACTTTAAATTACCTTTCAAACTGTATATTGATGCATCAGGAGATGGACTAGGTGCTGCACTTCACCAAGTTCAGATCATAAATGACAAACCTGTAGAAGGACCAATATGTTTCATATCCAGACAAATCAAACCAACTGAAGCCAGATATGGAGCAAGTCAAATGGAATGTCTATGCCTTGTCTGGGCCTTAGAGAAATTGAACTATTTCTTAGAGGGATGTGTTTTTGAAGTAATAACAGATTGTACAGCTGTGAAATCACTTTTGAACATGAAAACACCTAACAGACACATGCTCAGATGGCAAATAGCCATACAAGAATACAGAGGCAATATGACTATTGTTCATAAGGATGGGAATATTCATAAGAATGCAGATGGACTAAGCAGATGGCCATTACCAAATAACATTGATAATCCTGCTTATGTTCCAGAAGAAGCTTCACCACAAATTCCAATAGAAGGAATAAGTGTTACAGACTTGAACACCACCTTCTTTGAAGAAGTCAGAAATACTTACACTCAAGATAAGAATTGTAGCATCTTATGCCAATTACTTAAAAAAGACTGTAAAGACAACTCTCTAATACATGCCTTGGATGAAGTATGGAGAAAATCTTATAATGAAGGAAGATTTCACCTACTGGATGGTATAATTTACCTCAGAACCAAGCACACATGTGTCATGACAGTTGTAGACAGGTCATTAATCAATCTTGTACTTAAAGAATGCCATGATAGTCCCTTTTCAGGACATCTTTCTGAAGACAGAACAAGAGAGAAAGTGAAGACCTGCATATGGTGGCCAATGTGGCAAAAAGATGTTGCAGAGTATTGCAAAACCTGTGACAGATGCCAAAAGGCAAATAAATCCACTGGCAAAAGACTTGGAAATATGATGAAAATCCAAGAACCAAACAGACCTTGGGAAATTGTCCATATGGATTGGGTAACTGGCCTACCACCAGGAGGTGACAGGAGCTATAATGCTTGCCTAGTAATTGTGGACAGATTCAGTAAAACTCCAATCTTTTTACCATGTCACAAAGATGATACAGCCATGGATACAGCTCTTCTGATATGGAATAGAGTAGTGTCATGGACTGGGATATTTACAAATATCATCAGTGATAGAGATCCAAAATTCACTTCAGCACTATGGACAAATCTTCACCAATTATTTGGCACTAAACTGTCTTTCTCTACAGCCTACCACCCACAAACTGATGGCCTGGCTGAAAGAATGATCCAAACCTTAGAGGACATGGTGAGAAGATTTTGTGCATATGGCCTTGAATTCAAAGATTGTGATGGATTTACCCATGATTGGTGTACTCTGTTACCAGCACTGGAATTAGCATATGAAACATCAATCCATTCCAGTACCAATCAAACTCCTGCTATTCTAGAAAAAGGATGGAACCCCAAGTTACCCCAAGATTCCTTGAGGAAAGACTTAATTGAAATACATCCCACAGCTGCTAGCTTCAAAGGAATGCTAGACAAAGCTAGAAAGCATGCAGTAAGATGCATGGAGGACTCTTTTTCATATGCTAAAGACAAATGGGATAAATCTCATGCAACTCCAGATTTCAAAGTGGGGGACCTAGTTCTTGTATCCACCACTAACTTCAATAACATCAAAGGATGTAAAAAGTTAAAAGACTCCTTTGCAGGACCTTTTGTGATTAAGGCCCTTCATGGAGAAAATGTTGTTGAAGTAGAGTTATCTGAAGAACTTAGCAATAAGCACCCTACATTTCCAGTAAGCTTGATAAAGCCATACAAATCTAGTGATGCTGAGAAATTTCCCTTGAGGAATAAGATTCCCCAAGTTATACCTCCTATTGAGACATCTGGTACTAAGAAAATAACCAAAGTTCCTAAAGAAAGGAAATTAAGAACCAAGAAAGTAAGGGAATACCTTGTTAGGTACAGTGACCCAACTTGTGAAGATGAATGGTTAGAAGAAAAAGATATACCAGAAGCTACCAAACTCCTGAGGAGATTCAGACACACTAGAAACAGCAATATTACAAAGTAATATTCTTTTTTAGGGCGAGGGAATGTGAGCCTTAGAGGTAATTTCATATACCCAAAAGACCACAAATATAAAAAATAACATATTAATATAAATAAAATAAATTCATTTATATTATTAAAAATAAAAATAAAAAATATAAATATAAAATTATATTAAAAATAAAAAATTAATTATAATTTAAAAATAAAATTACTTTAAATTTTGTAAATATAAAATTACATTTATACTTGAAAAATTTAAGTAAAAATGAAATTTTAACAAAATTGTGAAAAAATAAATAAATTTGGAAAAAAGTTAAATAAAATTTATTATAACTTTTTATCCAATAAATAAACATATAAATTTTATTTCACCATTGGATTCCTCATAAAAAATCAGGTGGGGTCACCTCTGAGTGAAATTTTTGTAACTCAACTCTAAATAAGCTTAAATTAAGTTTTTAGTATTTTCAATACAAAAGTTGAAAATCCTCAAAACCTTAATTTAATTCACACCACATGTGGTGTTAACCATCAATTTTTGTGTTAAAATTGAGGTGTTGTGTTTAGTTTAGAAGTTATGAGGAATTAAAGTATTTTCAATTGAATTCAATTGAAATGTCAAAATGTGCGCGTGTATTACATAAGTGAACTTTGATTTACATATGAGGTGTCAATTATTACTGTATTGTACTGTACAACTGAATTGAATTACATGTGTAAATTATAAGTATAATACATGATGAGGAATTAAAGGGAAAATAAATTGGAAAGATTAAATTTGGGGGGGAAAAGGAACTCCAGCTCTAAGGGGGAGCTAGACCCCCAAAATCCTTGCTGACAGGCGTGGGATGTCAAAATTCACGCAAAAGTTCATCACTTTTGGCCTGGAATTGAGTTACAGGGTCTGTGGACTCAATTGATGATGAGGTTTTGATACCAACTGGGGTAGTTTTAGCTGTTGCCAAGAAGGTAAAACTACCCTTAAGATAAAACAATCATAATAAAAACAGTTTTAACTGGTTTCTACGCCTCTGACACACATTCTGACGTGTTTTGATGGCTCTAGGCCTGGTATTGCTATAGTAATGGCTGATTTAAGGGTCTAAAATGGCTAAAAATGGCTAAAAATGGCTTAAACCAGCCCTTTTTGGTCTAAACCAGGGTTCAATGATGCCATAATTGGCTTTTCTGTTGTCAGACTGTTTTTCACGACTGACAAGAGTAAATTTTACTTTTGGAGTAAGAGAATTGATGGCTATAAAAGAATGTCTTCTTTGCCCCACTTTTCTCTTCATGTTAGAATCTTTTCCTTTTATTAATTAGTTTAAAACTGTTAAACCAATCAATCAAAGATTCCAACCACCACTTTTAAATCATTTTAATCCTTTTAACCACGTGAAAAAATCATTATAATCATTGTTTGTAACTCTTATAATCATTTTTACCCCTGAACCACCCCAAAAGTGAATTAAAGCATCTTTCATCATTGTAAACTTTGTCACTTTGTTTCCAAATTCACTCTGGTCACTTTTGGGCGTGTTTTCTCTTTAATACTCTTTTTAAAGACTTTGTTCTTTAATTAATTGCTTGCAGTTCTTTGCTCAATTAATTCCAATTGAAATTGCTCTTGAAGAAATTTCTTTTGTAGCCTTAAAATATCTCTTGTAGAGTATTTTTTGGATAAATTTTTATTGTTGGTAAAACAATAAATTTTTATAATATTATTGTTTTATACTAATAAAGTTATAAACAATAAAATTGGCGTGTTTTCTCTTAAAAATAATATTTCATACTATTTTTAATTGAATTTTACCTTATACAAATTTTGAGGACAGGAAAAGTACTTGATTTTTAATCAAAGTTTCATATCCACACCTTACACAACTACAGTAAAGCTTAAGAAAAAGCAAATAAGCTGCTATTTTGATGTGCCAAGGAGGTAAAGAGCTACTTAGACTCCTTTAACCATGTCAATTCTTAATAAATTTCCATGGATAAACCCCTAAAGAGTAATTAAAGCCCTTTTTGGACTTGTATCCATTGATTTACCTCATAGCAACCAGTTAAACACTGATATTTGCAATTCTACGTAGAAATAAGGTAAAAACTTCAAAAATTAATTAAAAATACAATTCTTGATGAATCTCTTTGAAACCTTCAGGACCAATGGAGAACTGTATTATCTATGGTACAGCCAAAAAGAATAACAGTTTTACTAGTAAAATTAAACGTTTTACTTACAGTCCATTTTTGACTATTCTACGTGAAACACTGAATCTTCAAAAATTCACAGTAATTACAACCTGTGATGAAATTACCAATAACATTGATAGATTTGAGAAATAAATGATTATTTTGGAATAAAAGAATATTTACAGATTTCACTCCTTTTATTCTTAACCATATTGGGGTTGGTAGTCACATAAAAGCTTCAATTAAGTAATTATGATAATCTTATGTGCCAACAGATGATGAAATCAATAATCCAAAAGGGTTTATTGTTTTTCACTCACTGGTTTTTCAGTTTGCTCAATGGAACACCTTTGTGAGCTGTTGTTGACTTAAAAGAGGCCTCCTCTTGCTGTTTTTTTCCAAATCTATAAGAAGTAGAAATGATCCAACAAAAGAGAAAAGAAAGGGAAAAATCCCCAGTGGAACAGACTACACACAAGCAAGCTATATATCCCAAAGGCAACACCCTGAAATGCCCATTACTTATGCACTTAAATTGGAACCAAGTATGAGTAATCCAAACAGAGACAAATAATATTCAGAGCTCTAATATAGACATATCAATGCATAACTAAAAGCCATATTACACAGTATACAAAGACAAAAACTGGGAGATTCTTCCACAAATCAATGAAGGAGTGATGAAATCATGGAAGATCCTAAAGAAATTATTCAAGGATGAGGAAATGGTAAAATAATTGAAAGGATAGAATCCAATGTGATCCAAACCTCAAATCAAAAAAGATAAATGAATAGAACAGCAAAAAGAGGGAGGAAAGCAAGGAAGAAGCCCCCAGTAGGCTCTACCAGCAAGCCTCAAGTCAAATAACCTCCCAAAGAAGGGAATAACAAGAAAGAAAACTGGAAGAAACTGTAAGATGTGTCATTGAAACTATTGATAATATTAATATTAATCAAGAGTACTATTACTTTTCTTATGAAATATAATCAATAAATTTATTTTAACCAAAATTAAATGATCAATTACTTAAATATTTGTTTAAATTGCTATACACTAATAGTGATTATAACAGTAAGCAGTAATTGTGTACTATAATGAATTACAAGAAGCATTTAATAATAAAGCTTCTTATAAAAATGATATGAAACTATTTTGATGTATAATTATCTTTTTCAGAAGGCATTTCAAATATAATTCTTCAATAAAAATATTACTAAAGAAAAACTTTAAGAATTAAGTTAAAAGCTTACTAATACTCCAATAATAGCTTGTAAAGAATTGGTAGAGTGATATAACAGATTGATTGTGGATTTAAAAGATAAATATTTGATTTAAAGCAGTAATACAACAAATTATAGTTAAATAATATTGTACATAATATATTTCCATGATTAAATTTATTTATAATTATTATTAAAGATTCAAAACACTTAAGAAAAGAATTAACTAATATTTAATTGTTGGTACTAAAGATATAATTGGATAATAAGATAATTTGGAAAAAAAGCAAGAGGAGGCCTCTTTTAAGCTAAAAAAGGTAACAGAGGCATTCTATGAAGCAAAAAGAAAGTCCAGTGAGTGAGAAACCAGCTGTCTTCTTTGTATTACTGATTGCATCATATGTTGTCATGTAAGATTATTATACTTACTTAATTAAGTGATTTTATGTGACTACCAACCCATTTATGGTTAAGAAATGGAGGATTAAGAATTTGAATATTCTATTATTTCAAAATCATTATCCATTTTTCAAAGTTATGAATTTTATTGGAAATTTAATCACAGATTGTATTTTATGTGAATTTTTGAAGATTCAGTGTTTCACATGAAATCATCAAAAATGGACCGTAAGTAAAGCTTTAAATTTGAACTATGAAGTCATAATCCTTTCTACATTGGTCCTGAGAACTTTAGAAAGATTCATTAAGAATTGTATTTTTAATGAATTCTTGAAGTTTTCAACTTATTTCTATGTATAAAAGTGTCACAACCATGGAAATTCACCCTCTTGGACCTCAATATGGCATATCCATGCCATATCCATAATCACTGGCCAAATTGGCCATTTCATCTTTTTTGGACTTTTATGGTAATTTTAATATCTAGGCCCAGCTTGGCCCGTTCACCATCATCAGGACTTTCCTGGCCTTTGTCTGTTTTTGGCCAATCTGTGTTTTACAGTCAACAGGGAAAATACAGCCCAAAAGACTGTATTTGGCTTTTTAAGCTTAAAATACAGATTTGTATACTTTTGCGCATTTTTCTGTATTTTCCATTTTAGGCCAGTCTCCCTTGTAATATGAGAAATAGACCCAAATGGCCATATTTGGCCATTTGGGGCTTGATTTCCAGATTTGCAAATTTTTTGCGCACTTTGCGCAAATACAGTTTTAAAGCTGTATTAGCTGTATTTGGCCAAAAACACCCAAAGACACTCTTTCACCTTTGAAGCCACTCAAAACCCAATTTTCACTTATATCTTCCTGGAATCAATCCAAAAGACCTTTGGCCATTTCCAACCTCCAATAACCAAAAGTGCCATAAATGGTGTTATATGCCATTATGCCTCTTTTTTCACCAGAAATCCAATGGTTATTTCAACATTTCATCAGGTCATCAAGGCACATCATACAGAGGATTCATCAAGGCTCAAAAGAAAAGTGTCAATCTCAAAAACCAATGACGCCATCAAGTAATCAATGGTTATTCTCATTCACAGTATTTCTCCAAGTGAATACTGGAAGTCCTTTCTCAAGGGGTATTCAAGAGGTAGTTCCAAAACAATCTGCCAAGGTTCAGTCCTCAATCAATCCATCTTGGCAACCACATTAATTCAATACAGTCTGGATTGATCAAGACCTGTATTTCATTCATACACAATGGGAATTTCTTTAAACCCAATGCATTTCCCAATTTGGCAAGGTATACACTTCATAAAGAAGTCAAATACAGCTTCAAGGATTCAATACAGACAAGCTGTCAGCCTGAAGGAGTCAAGCTCTCAACCTTTCACATATATCAGCCTCCTTTGACCCTGGGGGCGTTTCCCCCATTCAATTGATATATTTTGATTTTATTTTATCTTTATTTATCTTATCATCTTTGTTAAGTGAATACTGATACTATCAAGTCAGTCATTTAGCACCTCTTTCTTTTTCTTTCTTTTCCTGTCAATGGATATTTGGTGGTCATATCCTTACTAATTACATTGTTCATTTTGGCAGGTTGAAACAGTGATTAAGGACTTACTTGGTTGGCTCTTTGGCCATTTGGCTTCTCTTTCCTATTATTGCATCTCATATTTGTACCTGCATATTTCTTGGAGGAATTCAATTCCTTTATTTTATTTTCTTCATTATTTGGAGTATTCCAAGTGAGTTCCCTGATTGCTGAGTGCCAGGCCACTCCTGCTTTCCACTAGAGCCCATGTGACATTATATTATTTACCTCATCATTTCTTTTAATTATTTTCATCCTTCTTTATAATTTGACTCACTCATTTCATTGAAGTTGTGACTCTTCAATGCTTATGAAGTTTATGATTCATTGTCACCTCTCAATTTTCTCTCATTCATTCTTCATTTGCAAAATTGAAAGGTTACTCAAATTTATTTTTTGTTTCTCTTTTAAAATCTTTATTCAAATAATCCGATTGAGTTCATTCATAATTCAGGCCTAATCTTATTTTCATTTTATTTTCAAATTTATCATCAATATTATTCAGAAACATTCTTCACATCAAGATTAATATAGATTCATTCTTCAAGAATTTTGAATTTTAAAGAAGAACCCACTTGATTTGATTTGACATAATTGATATTGTGTAGGATCTGTCTATGAAACTGTTGATAATATTACTATGAACCAACAGTACTATGACTGTCCTTATGAAATATAATAATAGAAATTATTATAACCACAATTAAATAATTAATTACTTAATTCTTTCTTTTACTTCTTATAGACTACTAGTGATTGTAACAGTAAGAAGTAATTGTCTACAAGAATCAATTACAAGAAGAATTTAATAATAAAAACTTCTTTATTAAAATGATAAAATTATTTTAATATATATAATTCTCTTTTAAAAGAATAATTATGAATATAGCTCTTGAAGAAAACTATTACTATAGAAAAACTTTAATAATCAAGAAAAAACACTCACTAATACTCCAAAAAACCTATTAAAAGATAATAGTAGAGAAATTTGATGGATAATTGTGGATTTAATCAATGAAAACTGATTGATAACAAGATTAAAACAATATATAGGTTATCTTCATGATTCAACATCCTTCTGATTGATTCTGAAAGAATAAAACAATTAAGAAAAGATTACCTAATACTTACTTGTTGGTAATAATGGTATAATTGAATAATGTGATGATTTTGGAAAAAACAGCAAGAGGAGGCCTCTTTCAAGTCAATAACAGCTCACAGAGGCGTTCCAGGGAGAAAACTAAAAGCCCAGTGAGTGATAAAACAATAAACCTTTCTTTATTATTGATTGCATCATCTGTTGTCACATGAGATCATAATTATTTAGTTGATGCTTTTATGTGACTACCAACCCAAATATGGTTAAGAATGAAAGGAGTAAAAGCTATAAATCTTCTTTTATTTAAAAGGAATCATTGATTCCTCAAATTTATCAATGTTATTGGAAATTTCATCACAGAGTGTATTTTCTGTGAATTCTCACAATTCAGTGTTTCACATGGAATCATCAAAAATGGAAGGTAAGTAAACCATCAAATTTTACTTATAAAAGTATGATTCAATTTGGTTTCTATATTTATTATACTGTTCTTAATTAGTCCTAAAGGTTTCAGAAAGATTGATCAAGAATTGTATTTTGAATGAATTTTTGAAGTTTTTACCTCATTTCTACATAGAATTGCAAATAATACTATAATGCTGGTTGCTATGAGTTAAATCAATGGATAATAGACCAAAAAGGGGTTAAATTAATTTTTTAGGGTTTATCCATGGAAAATAATTCAGAATTGACATGGCTACAGGAGTCTAAGTTGCTCTTTACCTCCTTGGAACATCAAAATAGCAGCTTATTTGCTATTTTCTTATGATTTAATGAGATTTTAACTTGGTAACCAAGTTCCCAAAAGGTTTTAGTATACTAACTGGGCCAAGAGAAGCCATGGATCCAAGCTTTGGAGCTGTCCATACCTCAGAGGCCTCAGAAGTTGGGTACCCTGGCTCTCTTTGATGTCTTTTGTCCCCTTTGACTATTTTCATGTCAATAATAGAAATTCAGGCTTACAGACTGATATCCACTATGGGTTTAACAAGAGTGTATGTAAGAATACCATAGTATTAAGTGCCACAAATATGCATAACACTATTCTTACTGTATATGTAACATGGGATTTCACACATTCCAGTTCTTTTGGTGTGAAATTGAGAATTTTTTTTCACAATTCTTTTATGCGGTATTGAAGTATTTTACATATTACCACCTCTTAGAGTTAATTTTAGCTTATTCACTCTATGGAGTTACCCTGGGTGAAGCTTTGTGTAGAATACAAATCTGGTCCTAAATCCATGGATTTACTTACTCACAAAAAAGGTATTCATCTCTTCTCGAATACAAAATGATGAATTTTGAATATATGCATGACTTATGGGTTATGCATAGTTCAAAGTTTATTTCAAAAATATGTGTGGCATTTTGGGGTATGTAAAATATACCTCAAGGCTCACATATCGACTTCAAGAAAATGGATTGACATGAATATTTCATTGATTTTGCTGATTTTTTCACATCAAAACCTTTGACATAAAATTGATTTTTGCAAGATTTTGATTTTGATTGATTTGAAATATTGATTTATTGACTTGAAGATTTCATTTTGACATTTGATTGATTGATTTACCTCAAGAATTCACTTTGATTCATTGACTTTTCTTCAACAAATTGTTTTAATTTTGATTGTGACTTCAAGTTTCCTGTTGATTTGCCTCAAGCTTTTCATCTTCAAATTTTTGATTTTATTATTGTCATTCCATTTTATTCCTGAAATCATTCCTGTTCAACATTCACCTCCTGAAAGACAGACAAGATCTCATGCCAGAACTTGAGCTGTTCTCACTTCAACTCCAAGAGTTCCTCTTGATGGCACCCCAGAAGCTCCTCAACTGAGGGCCCAATTAGACAGAGGACCCATTTTCGAAGGAGAGTAGAGGGCCAAGAAGGTCAAGCTCATTTACAGGAGTAGGTGGAGGCTTTCCAGGAATCTCAAGGACCACTTTCAAAGGTCCTGGGGAAGATGGTGAATAGGAGGAGGAGAATTATGTGGAAGAGGAAGCGTCTGATGGTAATGAAGGTGTTCCTGCTGCTGTGGGGGAATCCCAAGGTACTGGAGGAGCATCTCTAGCCCAGTCTAATCAGCCTGTCTCTCATCAGTCTGAAAAATCCTTATTGGCCATCATGCAGCAAATGACTCAAATTATGGCCAATATTCAAGCAGCTTCATCTTCTGAAGCATCAAGACCACCAGCATTCAAGAATCCATTTATGAAGCCACCAGAATGCTTTGATGGGACTCAACACTTCAAAGTCGGAAGTTTCATTCAGTCTTTTCAATTGATTCTTTATAATGATCTGGTGAATTTCTCTCAATACAGAAAGGAATTTCTTTATTCCACTTCATTTCTCATTGGCAGGGCTGAAAAATGGATTGAGCCTTATCTTTCTAATCTCACCAATCAAGACCCATGCTTCCTTCTCAATTTATGGAAATTATTTGAATCACAACTCTTTACTCTGTTTGGGGACCCAAATAAAGTTAGAAAAGATGAAGCGGAGCTGGATTCCTTAAGAATGAAAGAAGGTGGACATTTATCATTATACATTGCTGATTTTGGAAGTTTGGTCTCAAGAATTGAAGATTGGGGTGAAAGAGCTCTCATTGATTATTTCAGGAAGGGATTTACATCCAGGATTTTGGATCAATTGACCTCCCATCCTTCAATAATTGACTCTCTTCAAGACTTAATGAATATTACCCTGGAGATTGATACGAGGTACCATGAGAGGCAAAATGAAAAGATTCATCATCAAGAGAAGAAGCCTGAAGCCTAAAAGTCAAATTCTTCTCATCCTCAAAATTCTTCAAGCTCAAGACAAATGAAGAATAAGAATTTTCAGAAGAGGGACAATCCCCATTATTATTTATTGAATAAAGATTTCAAGTTGATGAATTCTGAAAAAGAAAGAAGAATCAAGGAGGGCTTATGTACCTATTGTGGTGGGAAGCATAGTCTTGAGTCTTGTTTCAAAAGACCTCAAAACCAGCTTGCCCAACCATCAGGAAAATTTCCCAGACAGGGTAAAGCCTGAGTGAAGATCATGTTGTGTTCAATGGTATTCACTGTTTTCCATCCAGATCACAATCGTGCATTCTGAATACTAGTGTCAAGAATTCTCTCAAATTCTTTGTCTTATCTTCTCTCCCTGATATTTTTTTACAGTATCCTCATTGATTCTGGTGCTACCAACTCATTCATTGCAAAGCGGTTTGCTCAAAAGTATTCTTTGATTATTTCAGAACTTTCAGAGAAGATTCCTCTTATCATCTTGCACTCCTCTGAGTCCCCTTCCTTATTTGTGACTCAGCATACCATATATGTGGTTGTGCTCCCTTCTTTTCCAACATTTGAATGGGACTTTTTGGTTATTGATACTCCCAAGGGAGAAGAACTCATATTGGGCTTTGCCTTCCTTAATCCATTTAATACATCTATTGATTGGAGGCAAGGGCTGATCACCTTTAATGCTGATCAAAAGGACTATTATTATCCTCCAAAATCTTTCAGTAGAGACTTTTATTCTTCCAAATCATGTGCATCTCTGGTTGGTGATTCTAGAACACCATAATTTCCATCTTCTGTCCATATTCCCTCCCTTAATTCCCATCAGTAACTACTATCCTCTAGATATTAAGTCTTCATAGGGATTTAAGATGTTGGAGAAGATAATTCTGTATATTCACTTCATCTCTTTTTTTGGAATATGGAACTTCTTCCTTCATCTTATCATGAATCCCTGGAGGAGTTGTGGGATGAAGAGCAAAAGCCAGAAGAGATAGAAACCATGATTAAGGTTTTTCCTTCTGCTTATCAACAGTACTTGGATGTATTCTCCAAGGTGAAAGCAGAGAAACTTCTTCCTCACCACGCCTATGATCATCACATTGAACTGGAGGGGTCTCTACCTGCATTTGGGGTGATCTACTCTTTATCAAACCAAGAGTCAGATACACTCAGGGCCTACATTCCAGAGAATGTAGAGAAAGGTTTCATCTGGCCAAGCTCCTCTTCAACAGGAGCACCTGGCCTGTTTGTCAAAAAGAAGGATGGTGGCCTCTGTTTGTGTGGTGATTACTGAAAACTCAATGCTGTTACTAAGAAGAACAAGTATCCTGTTCCTCCTACAAATCATATTATTACTGTTTTTAATGGTTCATCTAGCTTCTCCAAGATTTATCTGCGTTATGCATATAACCTGCTCAGAATCAAGGAAGGTGATGAACATTTGACATGTTTTAGAGATAAATATTGAAGTTATGAGTATTTTGTTATGCCATTTTGGCTCACCAATGCTCCTTCCTCTTTTCAAAACTTTGTCAATCATATTTTTATGATCTTCTTGATATTTATGTTGTGGTTTACTTGGATGACATTATGGTCTTCTCCAAATCTGAGGAAGAACATGTCACTCATGTGTCCACTGTTCTTTCCAGACTCAGATCCAATAACCTCTTTGCTAAGGCTTCCAAGTGCCTGTTTCATGTTTCTAGTGTAGAGTGTATAGGTTATATTGTTTCTTCTGAAGGCCTCAAGATGGAACAAGCAAAAGTCCAGCAAATTCTTGATTGGCCACCTCCAAGAAACTTCAAGGATTTTTAATCATTCCTTGGCTTTGCCAACTTTTACCGCTGTTTCATCAAGAATTATTTAAATAGGATTAGCTCACTCACAAGTTTCCTCAAGAAAGATTCCTCTTTTCCCCTCAATAAGGAAGCTCTTAGACAGTTTCATCAACTAAAAGAGGCTTTAACCACTGCTCCAATCCTTTTTCACTTTAATCCTTCTCTACCCACCATTGTAGAGACTTATTCCTCTGATTATTCCTTGGGTGCTGTATTGAGTCAGGTTTCTGATTCAGGAAAACATCCCATTGCACTTGATAGTCACAAGCCTCTTTCAGCAGAGCTCCACTCTGGGATTCATGACAAGGAGCTCCCTGGAATGGTGTGGGCTCTCAAGCACTGAAGAGCTTTTCTTCTTTCCATTTCTTCCTCCTTTGAAGTTCTCACCAATCATAGTTCACTCAAATATTTGATTTCATCAAAGATTCTCACTTGCCGTTAAGCCTTATGGGCTGAATTTCTCTCTGAATTCCATTTCTCAATCACTTACCACCCTGGACACTTGGCTACCCTTCCAGATGCATTGTCATGTCAGGACAACTTTAACCCAGAGAAGGGGGAAGATTTCATCAGCAAGGATCCAATGAATTATCAAAAAATAATCAAGCAAGATGAAATTTAAGTCTCAAAATTCTTTGCAGTAAAGGTGGATTCATTTTCAAATTTGATTGATTCAATTAAGAAGGCATTATGGCAAGATTCTCAATATAGAAGTATTATTCAGTATTTAGGGAAAGATCAATCTGTTCAGCATTATGCTCTTGATTCCTCTTCCCAACTTCTCCTGTTCAAAGATTGGGTGGTGGTTCCAAACAACCCCACAATTCAACTCAGCATACTTCAAAAGAGGAATGACTCTTCTCTAGCTGGACACCCTGGCCAAGAGAAGACTCTCAAACTTGTCAAGCGGAATTTTCACTGGTCTGGAATGACTCAATTGATCAAGTATTATGTCTCATCCTGTCAACAGTTCTCAACAAAAAAATATTCATCACAAGAAGTTTGGACTCCTCAAACCTCTTCCAATTTCAAATGGTCCTTGGATTTGTCTTTCAATGGATTTCATCACTCAATTGCCACTGTCCAATTCTTTTGACTCAATCCTTCTCATAGTGGAAAGATTCTCAAAAATGGCAGTTTTTATTCTAACAATGTATTCAATAACTTCACTGGACTTGGCCCATTTATTTATCAAGAATATTTTCTCAAAGCATGGCCTTCCTTCAAGAACTGTCAGTGATAGAGGTTATCTTTTTGTTTCTTCCCTTTGGACCAATCTTTGTCAGAAGCTCAAGATTTCAAGGAATTCATCAACTTCTTACCATCCAGAATCCAATGGACAGACAGAGAGGGTAAATCAGATACTAGAGAAGTACCTTCAGATGTATGTCAGTTATCATCAAGATGATTGGAACACCTGGCTTTTCCAGGCTGAATTTGCATACAATAACTCTGACCACTCTTCAAAAAAACAATCACCGTTTTTCACTGTTTATGGAAGAGATCCTCATTTTGACTTGGTTCAAATTAATCAATATACCCCTTCTGGAAAGTTATCAAAGAAAATCCAATCAGTACAGCAAGATGTAAAGAGAGAACTTGAAGTTGGCATAAACAGGTTTAAGAGGTAAGCAGATGAAAGTAGAGCAAGTCCACCTGTTTTCAATCCTGGTGACATGGAATGGCTTTCTTCCAAAAACATAAAATCATCTAGACACACCAAAAAAATGTCTGAAAGATGGTTCAGTCCTTTTCCAATTTTGAAGAAAGTCAGCACTCATGCCTACCATCTCAAGCTCCCATCTAAATGGAGTTCCATCCACCCAGTCTTCCATATTTCACTCTTTGAACCAGTAAAGACATCAAAACCCAAATTAGTATCAAGAGCCTCCTCAACCAATAATCATTGAAGAAGAAGAGGAATGGGAAGTCTCTCAAATACTTGACTCAAAGCTCAAGAGAGGAAAATTATGGTATTTGGTGGAATGGAAAGGCTTCAGTTAAGACCCAGAAAGATCCACTTGGCAACCAACTGACAAACTCAAAAATTGTCCTGAGCTTACCAAGGATTTTCATTCTTTATATCCTAAAAAGCCAGGACCCAATTCTTCAAGAGCTTTATTATTTTATGGTGCTTGGTGGGGAGAGGACTTACCAAAGGTAAGTCCCACTCCTGGTATGCACCTTTAGAGTTATTCTACTCTTTTTGTTGTAATCATAACCTTGACCACTCTGTGAGCACTCTGCAATTTTTGGACACAGATTTTCGGCCTGGCTTTCAAAATCAATTCCAAAATTATGGCCATTTTCACCTGGGAAAATGGACAATTCCCTTTTTTCATTTCTTTCCAAGTCTTTCAAATTCCAATTAATTCTTTCAGAGAATGTATTTTCTTTCTATGGCACTGGTGGGAGTGGTAATTACCAAAACTAAGTTCCTCTCCTGGTGTGCACTTCCCTGAGGGGTCTAAAATCTTTCAAAACATCACCTTGGCCATCCTGTGAGAACCTAACATCAAATATTCTTTTGGAGGTCCTTGGCCAATTCAAATCAATTGTCAACATCAGTGATAAAGATTCAAACCTCATCAAAATTCATTTCTCTTTATCTCTTTTTCTTTTCTTATTTGTATGTTTATTTGATTTTCATTTTAAATTTTTCTTTTATCACGTCAAATGTCAGTCAAAAATACTCATTAATTTTTAAATAAAATCAGCAATGAAGCCAATGTCAAAAGAAGATCAAGCAAGTCCTGTGCCATATGCCAACATTTTAATATCAGTATCAAATTTTATTTCTCAAAAGAACTCCTCTTTATCCCTCTCTCAAAATCCTTTCAATAGCCTCAACAGGATTCACCTTGTATTGGTGCTCAGGAGATCACCATTTCAAGGTGGGGGGGTACTGTTACAACCACGGCAATTCACCCTCTTGGAACTCAATATGGCATATCCATGCCATATCCATAATCATTGGCCAAATTGGCCATTTCATCTTTTTTGGCCTTTTATGGTCATTTCATTATCTGGGAGCAACTTGGCCCCTTCACCATCATCAGGCCTTTCCTGGACTTCTTCAGCTTTTGGGAAATCTTTGTGTTTTCCAGTCAACAGGGAAAATACAGCTCAAAAGCCTGGATTTGTCTTTTTAAGCTTGAAATATAGATTTGCAAATTTTGCGCACTTTGCACATTTTCCTGTATTTGCTATTTTAGGCCAGTTTCACTTGTAATATAATAAATATGCCCAAATGGCCATATTAGGCAATCTGGGGCTTAATTGCTACATTTGCACATTTTGCACAAATACATTTTTAAAGCTGTATTAGCTGTATTTGGCCAAAACACCCAAAGAAACTCTTTTAACTTTGAAGCCACTCAAAAACCAATTTCTACTTATATCCTCCTGGAATTAATCCCAAAGACCTTTGGTCATTTCCACCCTCCGATAACCAAAATTGCCATAAATGGTGCTATACACCCTCATGCATCTTTTTTCACCAGAAATTCAATGGTGCCAATATCAAATGGCTATTTAAACATTTCATCAAGTAATCAAGGCACATCATTCAGAGGATTCATCAAGTCTCAAAAGAAAATTGTCAATCTCAAATACCAATGACACCATCAAGCAATCATTGGTTATTCTCATTCACAGTATTTCTCCAAGGGAATACTGGAAGTTCTTTCTCAAGAGGTATTCAAGAGGTAGTTCCAAAACAATCTTCCAAGGGTCAGTGCTCAATCAATCCACCTTTGCAACCACATTCATTCAATACAGATTGGATTCATCAAGACCTGTATTTAATTCATACACAATGGGAATTTCATTAAACCCAGTTCATTTCCCAATTTGGAAAGGTATGCACTTCATCAAGCAGTCAAATAAAGCCTCAAGGATTAAATACAGACCATCTGTCAGCCTGAAGGAGTCAAGCTCTCAACATTTCGCATATACCAGCCTCCTTGGACCCAGGGGCGTTTCCCCCAGTTAATTGATATATTTTGATTTTATCTTATCTTTATTTATCTTATCATCTTTGTTAATTGAATACTGATATTATCAAGTAAGTCATTTAGCACCTCTTTATTTTTATTTCTTTGCCTTTCAATGGATATTTGGTGGGAATAACCTTACTAACTACATTGTTCATTTTGGAAGGTTGAAACAGTGATTAAGGACTTACTTGGTTGACTCTTTGGCCATTTGGCTTCTCTTTCCTCTTATTGCATCTCATCTTTGTACCTGCATATTTCTTAGAGGAATTCAACTCAATTATTTTCTTTTATTTATTCTTTGGAGTCTTCCAAGTGAGCTCCCTGATTGCTTAGTGCAAGGACACTCTTGTTTTCCACTAGAGCCCCTGTGATGAAAAGCCAATAGCACAATAATAGCTGGTTGCCATGAGATAAATGCATGTATACTAGTACAAAAAGGATTTTAATTACTGCTTTATGGCTTATCGATGCAAAACCATACAAAAGTGACATGGTTACAGGAATCAGAGCTGCTCTTTACCTTCTTGTCACATCAAAATAGCAGCTTATTTGACATTTTCCTATGTCTTAATGGGACTTTAGCTTGGTAGTCAAGTTCCCACAAGGCCTTAGTGGTTACAGGAATCAGAGCTGCTGTTTGCCTTCTTGTCACATCAAAAAAGTAGCTTATTTGCCATTTTCCTATGTCTTAATGGGACTTTAGCTTGGTAGTCAAGTTCCCACAACACCTTAGTATACTAATTGGGCCATAATAAGACATGGATTAAAGCTTCAGAGATATCCATTCCTCAGAGACCTCAGAAGTTGGGTATGATGTATTTTGTCCCCCTTAGCTATTTTCACATCAAAAATAGTGATTCAGGCTTAAATACTGATATCCACTATTGGTTTACCAAAGCTTTATGTAAGAATACTGTGATATAAATTTCAAAAACACAGATAAAAGAATTCTTAGTGTATATGTAACATGGGATTTCAAATTTTCATTATTTTGGAAACAAATTGAGAAAACATAAATTTTTCACAACTATTTTATATGGTATTGATAATGTGGTGTTGAAGTATTGTCCACATTACCACCTCATAGAGTTAATCTGAGCTTATTGACTATATAGAGCTACCGTAGGTGAATTATTTGTTTAGAATCAAAATCTCACCTTAAGTCCATGGCTTTACTTAATCACAGAAAAGGTATTTATCTTTTTGTGAATAAAGAATGATAAATTTTGGATAGCTGCATGACTCATGGATTATGCATAGTTCAGAATTTATTCTCATAACAATTGTAGCCTATTTGGGTTTGTAGAGTATACCCCAAGGCTCACAGAAACCATATTCCCACAGCTACAGGTTCCCATAAATTCAAAAGAAATACCATGGAAATGTTCTTCAACATGGGTAGAAAGTTGCTGGAATTCAAGGACAATGAGGAGAAAATAATGTGACAACCATCTCTCCCAAAAGAAATGACTTTCTCTCCAGTAGTATCTTAACTTCAAAAGAAATTTAAGAAAGTCTATTATCACTAAAAGAAATAAAGAGTAGTATATTACTTTGAAGCCAAATTGTTGTACAAAATAAAAAAGAAATAGACAATATTAAGCTTATGGTTGAGCCAAACATTTTGATTGAAAATAATCAAAGATTAATACAAGGACAACAAGAGCGTTATGAAAACATGAAATATATCAAAGAGAAAACTTTGACAATAAATTATGACAAAACTATTGACATCTTAACAGAAAAGTTCAAAAAATTGTTAATTTGTGCTGAAAGATTAGGAAAAAAGACTTCTTTCCACCAAAAAATACTTCTGGACCATGCAGAAAAAATTGATGCAGCAATAATGAATCTTAAAGATGATAATCAAAAAGAAATCAGACTTATTACTGAGAAAATGGATAAAACAAATGAGGCCAACTTCAATATGCCAAAGTGATCAACCCCCTTTTCCCTTATAAGAAGCCCTGTTAAAAAAACAGAAAATAAAAAATCCATTCACAACAGACTTTAGTAATTAAGAAAACAGCAAGGTCTTGATGAAAGAAGTGTCTCAACCTAGAGAATTACTCACATTCCCAGGTGAGGAGAATATTACCAAATGTCATTGATTGAAAAATTGAAATTTTGAAAGAAGATTATGTCATACCAGATGAATTAATTACTGCAAGATTAAATTTGTTATTTGAAAAATATGCAAAGAGATGGTATTATGAAATAAGAGAAGAAAATGGAAAAATAAGCCTTGTCTTGGAGGAAAAATAAAATAATAAACAAGTGAGAAAATTATGGCTGGAGTTATAAGATTGAAAATGCATTTGAAAGCTAATTTTTTGACCCAGATAAAGAAAAAACCCTCACTTGGTTCTTAAATCAAGTTAAAAGATTAAATGCATTATATCCAGAAATTTAAAAAAAATGGGGCATATGAAAATACTATAGAAGTGTGGAGGAGCACTGGAACATGCTCTAAGAAGAGGATTTATTGAGCCATGTTCCACAGAGGAATAAATAAATGAACTAGAGGACATTGTGACAAGAACCAAAATTGGAAGAACATGGAAAAAATTGGACATAAAAAGCCTAAATAAACCATTTATTAAGAAGGACAAACCAAAAGAACCCTTCAAATCCAATAACACCAATGAGCAAACAAAATGCCATAAGTGTGGTGGTATTGGAGACTTAGCCAATAATTGTATCAAGAAGGAAAATAGCAATGAAATTGTGGAAACAGAAGACCACAATTGCAGAGAAGAAGAGTCTGATTTTGAGAAAGACACTGAAGAATCAGAGACATCTGGAAGTGATTACATAAATGTAATTAATTCCCACATTAACAATATTGATTTAATATATGAACTGCTAGATTTAAATTCAGACTTATTACAAGCTGACCCATTTGATACATGCCTTTAAAAATACAGGATTCCAAATTTCATATAACCAAACCTGCAAATGGAATGGGCTATACTTCTTGTAAGGTGTGGATATGAAACTTTGATTAAAAATCAAGCACTTTTCCTTTCCTCAAAATTTGTATAAGGTAAAAATAAATTAAAAATAGTATGAAATATTATTTTTAAGAGAGAACACGCCAATTTCATTTTTTATAACTTTATTAGTATAAAACAATAATATTATAGAAATTTATTGTTTTACCAACAATAAAAATTTATCCAAAAATACTCTACAAGAGATATTTAAGGCTACAAAAGAAATTTCTTCAAGAGCAATTTCAATTGGAATTAATTGAGAAAAGAACTGCAAGCAATTAATTAAAGAACAAAGTTATTAAAAAGAATATTAAAGAGAAAACACGCTGTGGTATTCCATACCATTAGTACCAGTTTCAAGCTTACCAATAAAACAAAAAAATGATAATAAAACAAATTACGCAAAAAATATTTACACATTACAACTACAGATTTCAAAAAGAAATATACAATACACAGCCTCAAGATCTTATCAAAACAGTATAGTATCAAAGGATATATCCACCTTATTGCATCATCAATAACAAATTACGTCATTAAAGGCAGTTAATCTAAATAAAGGTATATGAAGATGGACCAAAGCATCAGAGCTGTATTTTCCCCACCTTGATTCAATTGAAAGAAGAAATACCTCAAGGCTATGCATAAAATTACAATATATTTTCCAAGAGCAAATGCTTCCTTAGTAATAATAACACGCATCAAACTTGATAGAAATGAAGAAATCTCCATATGAAATGATACAATACTAAAATATAACCACAAGCATAATTTTCTCATACATATCATATGACTAGAAGAAAGCTCAATTGTTAGGAGCTGTATTTTCTCCACTTTGTTGGCAAAAGGAAAAACTCACCAGCCAAATTATCTCAAATACATCACATGGTTTTGACAAGAAAAAGCACCAGCAGCATAATTCTCTCATAAAATACGTAAAAATAGAAACAAAAAAATACTTTCCCCACCTTCAAGAAAACATCATCAGCTATATTATCTCAATGACCTCACATGACCCTGATAAAAAGAAAATCTCACCAGCCAAATTATCTCAAATACATCACATGATTTGGATAAGGAAAAGAACCACCAGCATGATTCTCTCAGAACATATGTAAAAAATAGAAACAAAAATACTTTCCCCACCTGATAAAAAGAAAATCTCACCAGCCAAATTATCTCCAATACATCACATGATTTTGATAAGAAAAAGAACCACCAGCATAATTCTCTCATAACATACATAAGAAATAGAAACAAAAGATACTTTCCCCACCTTCAAGAAAACATCACCAGCCATATTAGCTCAATGACCTCACATGACTCTGATAAAAAGAAAATCTCACCAGCCAAATTATCTCAAATACATCAAATGATCTTGATAAGAAAAAGCACCACCAGCATAATTCTCTCAGCAAACACGCTGCTACACCAAAACTACACATCTCACTAGCTAAAACCTCTCAACTATGATTTTTTCTAAGTACCCTATTTTGAGAATCTCTATGGAGGCCCAAAAGCTATAAATAGAGGTCCTCTCTCCCTCATTTTTCCCATTATCATGGAACAAGTTCCCACTATCCAGGATCACAACCATCCCTGAGCTAGCAGGATATCTAGAATAGTAGTAGTGCTTTAGTAGTGAAAATCTCAGTAGCCTTGCTCAGTAGCTGAGTATTAGTGAAGAATAGTAGTATAACCGTAGTAAAAGCTCAGTAGCTTAGTATTAGTAAAGAATAGTAGTATAACGGTAGTAAAAGCTCAGTAGCCTTGCTCAGTAGCTTAGTATTAGTAAAGAATAGTAGTATAACCGTAGTTAAAGCTTAGTAGCCTTGCTCAAAAGCTTAGTGTTATTAACAAAGAGAAGTAGTAGTGATATAAACTCAGTATTAAAAAAAATCCTAAAAGAATCAAATCCAGTAGTCTTATTATTAGTACTCATATCAAAAAAAAAATCATTATAATCAACCCAAAACCATAAAATATATATATATTCTTATCATTCTTATTAAAAAAAAATATTCTCATTAGTTTCATTAAAATAACAGAAACCCAAAACCTATATATATATATATTATCATCACTTTTATTAAAATAAAGTAAAAAAATCTAGTGTTTATTTTATCAGAAATTTTAGATCAGAGCTTTTACTGTAGTGTTATTGATAGGTCTGATTTAGAGACTGCTGATAAGTTTTCTCTATCTGTTAAAGCCACAAATCTTATTTTATTTTGTGATTCTCTGTAGGCTGACTATTCAGTATTATTTAGAGGGGCAGCTAATAAACCTTAGCACCCATGGTTATTGGACAATTCTGAAATTCAAAACAGACTTACCAATGATTTCCCCCTCAAGGTACTGCCTTATTTCATCCCACACCAAAAGGAGTTCCCACATCTGGTGTCCCAACAGTGGCCAACAACAGCTTCAACCACCAATAATCCGTCAATTATCAAAAAAAACATTCAGATTTAGTCCATATAAAAAAAAGGCCTTTTATAAATAAAAAATTTCAAGCACCTATCAAATAAATCTGGAATCAGCAAAACCACAAGATTCTAAATCATAATCACCATCAAGTTCTTCAACAAAATCATTTCACTATTATTATCCAAAAAGAGGAGAAACACCACCTGGAGAAGAATCACCTATAGATTATAGTATACCAGTTGGTACACCCAGAACTAAGAAGAAAGATCAAAAGATAGTTACAGATTATTTCCAGAAATTACTCAAGGAACTATTTGAAATCAAAAAGAAAAGTGAAAAAGAGAAAATAAACAAAGAATATATCAATATGGATTCAGCATCATCATCAAAGATACCACACAATCCAGATGAATCCAAAGAAGAAATTATAAATGAAGAGACTATGCAAGGACAAGAAGATATTTCTGATGTAGAAAGACTTCATCAAAGAATGTTGGAAATGCAACAAGAATTAATTGAACTCCTTAAAAAAGAAGGGAAAAGGAAAGAGTCAAGTTTTACCACAGAAAAAAGCCCAATGGAAGAAACTACGAGCATGCCAAGAATCTTTAGACAAGAAGGTTCACCATCACCATTTTCAAGGCCTATGGCCTCATCAACTCCATTCACTTCACAAAGGCCAAATACTCTACCAAAGCGGGTTAATATTCATGCACAGACTTCAAGCCCATTGCAACAAGAAATCCCACAAAAAATACACCCATTGTAAAGATCAGACCAAAGTATTATAATTTATGGTTTGATGGAAAGGAAGTGGAAAGATTTATTAAAAGAGTAGAAAATATAGCAGAAATTGAAGGAGCAAGTGGAAGGGATATAGCAAGACAGATATCCTTTTGGACTAAAGATCAAGAAATTAGCTACCATATTGAAGGAATGCCTGGATATGAAACTGGCGATTGGGAGCAATTAAAATTGGATATGAAGAGGAGATGGGGAACAGTGTCACCTGAAAGAAGATACAAGCTGTCCTCAATTACTCAATTATTTACAAAGATTCAACAAGAAGGAGGAATTGGAAATATGACCCAATATGAACAGTTCATTAGTGAATATGGATCTATTATTAATTATCTCAAAAGGTATAAATATATACAAGGAGATATCAATCACAATCAAGAAATTTTGGCAAGTCTTTCCTCAAGTGTTCAAGAATCTATTTACAAAGAAATGATTAAAGATAAGGCCATGGTGCAAGCTTTGGATGGTGGTTATATCATTCCAAGATTGGAAATCTTAAAGTTATATATTGAACAAGATTTAGAAGCCAAAGTCTTAATTCAACAGAAGGAATTTTCACAACCAAAGTCACAAGAGAAGAAAGCTAGGTTTGAAGAGGAAAGCTGGGAAGAAGTCTTAAAGCAAATGAAAGATCTTACCCAAAAAATTCAAAATCCTCAGCCGCAAGGGCATCAATCAAAGGATACTGGGAAGGAATCAGTTAAGCAAATATTGAATCAGCTCAAACACCTTTCAGAAGTAGTTGAATCTCCAAATAAAATACAAGCAGGCAATAATCAAGATCAGAAAGTTACACAAAACTCACAGCCACTCAGGCCAAGATATCCTTTACTACCCATATCTTCTGGTTATCAACCATATGTTCCAGCACAAATGGCTCCAAGACAGCTACTGAAGTGTTATTACTGCTTAGAAGAAGGACATTCCGCAATGGGATGTAATCACCTCACAGAAGACTTGGAGAAAAGAATTGTCTTGAAGCGTGGAGGAACATATCTTTTTCCAAATTTTCAAAGAGTACCCACAGAAGGCCCTAAATCTGCAAAAGAATTAGTTAGACATTTTGCTAAAGAGCAGGAGGATTTTACAAAGAAAATGATGGAACAATCAAATCCACCCCAAAAGAAGCAAGAGAAAACAGTAATTGAGGAAAGGAAAGGTGAGAAGGCAGCAGCTATAGCTCAAATAGAAGAATGGGGAAACTGGAAACCTCCTCAAATATCACCAGCAAATGAAAATATTCAAATAAATGTTGGGCTTAGACAGAAAAGGCAAAGAGCTTTAAGACAGGAAAGTCAAAGCCAAACTCAGAAAGAGGATAAAAATGAAACACAAAAGCCCTTTAAAAAAAGATACCAGGTGCCTACCACGAGGAAGATGAGGCAGAAGAAGAAATAAGAGTTCTAATTCCAACAAAATACAAGAAAACACAAGAAGGAAAGGAAGTAGATAATGATGATATCAAAATCATTTCTAGGAATGAGAATAAGGAGGGACTAAGACAGGAGTTGAAAAAGATGGAATTAAAAGACAAGGTAAAATCCACAGCCAATAACCCAAAGCTAATAATTGAACATGTGATAAAGAAAATACTTGAACAAAAGATAAATCTTACTCTTGAAGAAATATTATCAATGTCACCAACCTTTATTGATAAGTTACAAAATTTAACTATCCAGGAGAAAGAAGTGATAAAATCAGTCAATACGTCAAATATTCAAGAAAGACTACTTTCAGTAAAGCTATGGGACTATGATACCCCAAGATTACATTATGCATGCCCACTTGGCTTTATGGAAGTATTTATTGGAAGAGAAGAATATCCTACAATGGAATTGGTGGATACTGGATCAGAAATTAATATCATACCAGAGGAAATCACAATTCAAGCCTCACTTACAAGTAGAAAGCTCAATATGAATCTCAGAGGAATTGGTGGACATACAACATCTTTGGTTGGACTCTCAGAATTTACACCAATTACTATGATAACAGGAGAAGAAAAAGAAATTCATTTATTCATAGCAAAAGGAGCTGTACACACCATACTTGGAAGACCATTTTTAGCAGATAATAATGTTAAATTGGAATTTTCACACAAGCAAGGGGAAATATTTAGTTATCCAGAGCAAGATGGACGTCGATTATGTTTACCAATATGTAACCCTCAAGCTATGGGTTGGGAAATTTCTCCACCCAGAGGAATGGAGCTTTGTGCATCTTCAGAGATTGGAAAATGGTCAATACATGGAGCAGAATCATCCAAAAGAAAAGAAACAGAGGAAACAGAAAGTCAATCTTCAACAAGAGTGAAGACAATATTTCTTGGAGCAAACAAAATACCCTTCTCAGCTATTTTTGATGCAAAAAATGACTTGAATGTTATAACTCAGGAAATGGCCCTAAAAGCAGAATTAAAAATCAGCCCTTACACATCAAAATCAACAGATAACTTTTTGAAGCCAATTGGTCAAATTAAAAATCTTGAAGTCACTTTTGAAGGTGAAGAGAAAACCTACCTGGACTTCTTAGTATTTGAAAATATCAACCAGATAATAGATGAAGAAAAGTCAAGCATATTATCTTCATCTAAAGAAAGTATTCCACCTCAAACTGAAACAAAATCTAAAGGGAAGGATCCAGAAGAGGATGAATTGAAGGTAGAAGATAGTGAAGCAATAGAAAAAATTAAAATGGAACTGAAGAAGATGAGAAGAAATTTGGACATGGCCATAGAAGACCCAGAGAAATGGCTAGCACTTGAGTTAAGTGGTATGAATGAAGAAGATAAAGTAGAAAGCCCACAGAAGAAATTTAAAATGGATCTGAAGCCACCTGAAGCAAATTCCTCAGGAATTGCAGAAGATTATTCAAATTTATTTCAGGAGAAAGCTTGGTACATTAGTGATACTAAAAAAATAAAAGACGACATAATCAATCCATTGGCAAAAAGAAAATTTGAAGAATTGGAAAAGGAAAGTGCCATAATTACTGAAGACAAAATAGATCAAGTTTGGGATAGAAATATTCAAAAGAGGATTGATAAAAAAATGGAAACAGAAGAATCAGAAGATGACTTGAAGTTATACCAAAAAGATAATGAAGATTTGGAAGATAAATATAAGCAAGGAAGAATATTTGAAGATCTAGAAGAAGGAGAGTTATCAGAAAATACACAAAGGCTAGCTGGACTTAGAATTCTAGAAGAATTGAATGATGCCTATGATCAAATATTCTGCCTTTCAAGCTCAACTGATTTATTTAATCAAAATCAAGGAATTAAATTTGGATTACCAAATGACTCCCAGAATCAAAATGGCATACAGAAAGGCATACCAGAATATGAAGGACTGGAAGATTATGTAATACTTCCAATAATAAAATTTAAGGAACTGTATGATTATGAGCTAGATTCACCAATAATTCAAACCAAATATATTTCAGAACTACCTGGTTCAAATCTTACAAATGTTGATTTTCTGGAATTACTAACCACTATTGGAATCAAAGGAAATTTAAGGAATCCTTACTGGAAGAAGCCTTATGGATATTATCAAATGACAATAGAAGGACTGTATCACAAAATGTTATGGGCTCAAGAAGATTTGAATCTAGATGGTTTGGAAATCTTGGGAGGAACTCTTTGCTGGTGTGATTTTGGGTACATGTTTATTCATGAAGTCAAAGGTTTTGTTTCTGAATGGAAAGGAAATACACAAAGAAAACAATGCAACAAGATCTTTGGAGAAATATTGAAGGACATATGTCTTTCAGTAATTCACAACAGAAGGTTGAATATTTCTCAATAACAACTGAAGTAATCCAATTTCAATTGCCAATTAAAAAAAAAAAAAACCACCATAAAAAATAGCAAAAATAATAAAAAAAAAAGAAAAAAAGAGAATTATTTTCATATCTGTATTAGTATCAGGGCAGTGACCTCCTGCCTTATCAAAGAGGAATTTCAAATCATTCAAAAACATAAAAAAAAGTCTTTTTTCAACATTCCCATAATTCAGGGCAGTGACCTCCTGCCTTATCAAAGAGGAATTTCAATTTTTTCAATTTTTTTTTCAAGTATCTTATCACTCAAGGCTATAAATCAGTATTCAATAAAGGACTTCAAACTCAACATTTTTCAAGATTTTTTTTTTCAATGTATAAGTATTGTTATTTTATTTTTATAAAACAAACAGGGGTGGTTATCTGTTCTTATGCCACCTCATATAAAAATGGCACAAGTTTGGGGAAGTGTGGGCCCATATGCCTTTATTAATGTCATTTCTCTTTTTGAAAAAAAACAATAAAAGATGGTGTGAAGAAGCAGCAAAAGAAGATATAGATAGCTCAAAATATCAAGATTATGACCGCCGGTCATAATTTGGTTGTTTGAGACAGGAAGAGATAAAATATGGAAAGGAAAACAAGAAGAAACAAAAACCAACCAAACAAGCTAGGCCATTCAGATACAGAAAAAGAAGGTAGAAGAAGTTAAAAATGTCAAAATTATGACTGCCGGTCATAACTTGCCATAAAGCAAGAAAACTATATCAAGAAAGGGGAAAAAAATCAACCAAACAAGCTAGGCTATTCAGATACAGAAAAGGAAGATCAAAGAATTTAAAATGTCAAATTATGACCGCCGGTCATAAAATGAACACCTCAACGCAGAAAATAATTCAGCTCACCAAAAGGCTACTACAATTTATACTGGATGACGTTCTTATAGCCCCAAATTAATGAGTTTAGCCAATCTTTGACAAGCACGCATCCTTCCAGCATTTTAGATAAGGAAATTGAAATCAATACTTCTCAAATCATGATCAAGGTTGAGCACCCCAATCACAACAAGTTTCAAAAGATCAATTGAATGAACAGAATCAAGGAATACAATGATACCAAATTGCATCACTAAGTTTGCTCAAGGCTCAGAATATGCTACCCAGCATGGTTACCCTATTCCTGAAACTGACAGGTCCGGCAGCAGAATTACTGCCAGAGGGAGGAATTGAACCCATTTCAAATTCGATGAAAGTGGAAAGCAACCCAGAATCACTAACCACTACACCATTTGAAAATATAACAACACTCCTCAAATTGAAAGCTCATTCAACATTACTCATCAATTTAATCACTCTTAAAAAAAAAAAATTTCCAATTAGAAAAAAAAAAAAATTTTTTTTTCAACAGAAAATAATTTTTTTTAAAAAAAATCTTTTTTCAACATAAAAGAAAAATTATAATAACAAAAATAAATAAAATAAACTGTCGTGATTAAAATTAAGGATAAAAGATCAGATCAAATAAAGAAGGCTAAAATTTAGTCCTTGTATGACTTTAAACTACAGGGTAGCAACCTGAAGGCTAAAATTAGTCCTTGTATGACTTTAAACTACAGGGTAGCAACCTTAAGGCTAAAATTAGTCCTTGTATGACTTTAAACTACAGGGTAGCAACCTTAAGGCTAAAATTAGTCCTTGTATGACTTTAAACTACAGGGTGGTTTCCAGACGGCCAAAATCAGTCCTTGTATGACTTTAAACTACAGGGTAGCAACCTGAAGGCTAAAATTTAGTCCTTGTATGACTTTAAACTACAGGGTAGCAACCTGAAGGCTAAAATTAGTCCTTGTATGACTTTAAACTACAGGGTAGCAACCTTAAGGCTAAAATCAGTCCTTGTATGACTTTAAACTACAGGGTAGCAACCTGAAGGCTAAAAATTAGTCCTTGTATGACTTTAAACTACACAGTAGCAACCTGAAGGCTAAAATTAGTCCTTGTATGACTTTAAACTACAGGGTAGCAACCTGAAGGCTAAAATCGGTCCTTGAATGACTTTGAACTACAGGGTGGTTCCCAGACAGCCAACATTTAGTCTTTGTATGACTTAAACTACAGGGGTAGCACACCAGAGGGCTGAATATGCAAGTAAAATCAAGGAATCAAGAAAATAAAAAAAATGAAGATATCAAAATTAACAAACAAGGTGAATAATAATATAATAAGGACTTCAAGGTGAAATTAATGAAGAATATTCAATGAAAAGAAAATACCAACTAGAAGAACTATTTGAGGCAAGAACCATACAGATTGTAGCAAAAGAGGAAACAAGAATAGCAGCAGCACAGAAATTGAGAGATTCAAGACACAAATCAGTTCAATATTTGGACAAAAAGATGGCACATAGACCAAGAAATCCACTTGAACCAGGGGACTTGGTATTAGTTTATAATAAGCCACTTGAGTCACAGTGGGGTTTACTCTTCAAGAACCGTTGGAATGGACCTTATAGAGTCATAAATCAAATTAAGAATGGACCTTATGAGCTTGAAGAATTGGATGGCACTAAACTTACAAGAAAATTTGCAGCAAGTCACATCAAGAGGTTTTATCCCAGAGGAAAGAAAGTTCAATCAAGTACAGAGTCAGAAAATGACAGCAGTGAAGAAATTGAAGATGAAGATTTAATATCAGAGGGAGAAGAAATTGATCAAAATGGATATGATTGATATTGGCAAGCTTTTCAACTGGAATGCTGGGGACAGCATTAAATGGAGAGGAGGATGTGGTATTCCATACCATTAGTACCAGTTTCAAGCTTACCAATGAAACAAAAAAAAGATAATAAAACAAATTACGCAAAAAATATTTACACATTACAACTACAAATTTCAAAAAGAAATATACAATACACAGCCTCAAGATCTTATCAAAACAGTATAGTATCAAAGGATATATCCACCTTATTGCATCATCAATAACAAATTACGTCATTAAAGGCAGTTAATCTAAATAAAGGTATATGAAGATGGACCAAAGAATCAGAGCTGTATTTTCCCCACCTTGATTCAATTGAAAGAAGAAATACCTCAAGGCTATGCATAAAATTACAATATATTTTCCAAGAACAAATGCTTCCTTAGTAATAATAACATGCATCAAACTTGATAGAAATGAAGAAATCTCTGTATGAAATGATACAATACTAAAATAAAACCACCAGCATAATTTTCTCATACATATCATATGACTAGAAGAAAGCTCAATTGTTAGGAGATGTATTTTCTCCACTTTCTTGGCAAAAGGAAAAACTAACCAGCCAAAGTATCTCAAATACATCACATGATTTTGATAAGAAAAAGCACCACCAGCATAATTCTCTCATAAAATACGTAAAAATAGAAACAAAAAAATACTTTCCCCACCTTAAAGAAAACATCATCAGCTATATTATCTCAATGACCTCACATGACCCTGATAAGAAGAAAATCTCACCAGCCAAATTATCTCAAATACATCACATGATTTGGATAAGGAAAAGAACCACCAGCATGATTCTCTCAGAACATATGTAAAAAATAGAAACAAAAATACTTTCCCCACCTGATAAAAAGAAAATCTCACCAGCCAAATTATCTCCAATACATCACATGATTTTGATAAGAAAAAGAACCACCAGCATAATTCTCTCATAACATACATAAGAAATAGAAACAAAAGATACTTTCCCCACCTTCAAGAAAAGATCACCAGCCATAGTAGCTCAATGACCTCACATGACTCTGATAAAAAGAAAATCTCACCAGCCAAATTATCTCAAATACATCACATGATCTTGATAAGAAAAAGCACCACCAGCATAATTCTCTCAGCAAACACGCTGCTACACCAAAACTACACGTCTCACTAGCTAAAACCTCTCAACTATGATTTTTTCTAAGTACCCTATTTTGAGAAGCTCTATGGAGGCCCAAAAGCTATAAATAGAGGTCCTCTCTCCCTCATTTTTCCCATTATCATGGAACAAGTTCCCACTATCCAGGATCACAACCATCCCTGAACTAGCAGGATATCTAGAATAGTAGTAGTGTTTTAGTAGTGAAAAGCTCAGTAGCCTTGCTCAGTAGCTTAGTATTAGTGAAGAATAGTAGTATAGCCATAGTAAAAGCTCTGTAGCCTTGCTCAGTAGCTTAGTATTAGTACAGAATAGTAGTATAACTGTAGTAAAAGCGCAGTAGCCTTGCTCAGTAGCTTAGTATTAGTAAAGAATAGTAGTATAACCATAGTTAAAGCTTAGTAGCCTTGCTCAAAAGCTTAGTTTCATTCACAGAGAGAAGTAGTAGTGATATAAACTCAGTATAAAAAAAAATCCTAAAAGAATCAAATCCAGTAGTCTTATTATTAGTACTCATATCAAAAAAAAATCATTATAATCGACCTAAAACCATAAAAAATATATATATTCTTATAATTCTTATTAAAAAAATAAATAAATATTCTTATTAGTTTCATTAAAATAACAGAAGCCCAAAAAATATATATATAGATATATATTATCATCAATTTTATTAAAATAAAGTAAAAAAAATCTAGTGTTTATTTTATCAGAAATTTTTAGATCAGAATTTTTACTGTAGTGTTATTGATAGGTCTGGTTTAGAGACTGCTGATAAGTCTTCTCTATCTGTTAAAGCCACAAATCTTATTTTATTTTGTGATTCTCTGTAGGCTGACTATTCAGTATTATTTAGAGGGGCAGCTAATACACCTTAGCACCCATGGTTATTGGACAATTCTGAAATTCAAAACAGACTTACCAATGATTTCCCCCTCAAGGTACTGCCCTATTTCATCCCACACCAAAAGGAGTTCCCACAACGCCCAAAAGTGACCAGAGTGAATTTGGAAACAAAGTGACAAAGTTTACAGTGATGAAAGATGCTTTAATTCACTTTTGGGGTGGTTCAGGGGTAAAAATGATTATAATGATTTTTTCACGTGGTTAAAAGGTTTAAAATGATTTAATAAAGGTGGTTGGAATCTTTTATTGATTTGTTTAACAATGTTTAAACTAATTATAAAAGGAAAAGATTCTAACATGAAGAGAAAAGTGGGACAAAGAAGACATTCTTTTATCGCCATCAATTCTCTTCCTCCAAAAGTAAAATTTACTCTTGTCTGTCGTGAAAAACAGTCTGACAACAGAAAAGCCAATTATGGCATCATTGAAACCTGGTTTAGACCAAAAAGGGCTGGTTTAAGCCATTTTTAGCCATTTTTAGCTATTTTAGACCCTTAAATCAGCCATTACTATAGAATTACCTGGCCTAGAGCCTTCAAAACACGTCAGAATGTGTGTCAGAGACGTAGAAACCAGTTAAAACTGTTTTTACTATGATGGTTTTATCTTAAGGGTAGTTTTACCCTCTTGGCAACAGCTAAAACTACCCCAGTGTCACAGGGGCTCTTGGAAGAAGAGGGCCTGGCACTCAGGAATCAAGAACTCACTTGGAGGGCTCCAAAGATAAAAGAATAATAAGAATGAATTTCTTTAAGAAAGAATAAAGGGGAAAACAAGTATGCCAAAAGATGAGATAAGAAAAGATGAAGCCAATGGCCAAAGATAATAAAGAAGCCAAAAGCCAAGAAGCCAACCAAGTGAATCCTCAATTCACTGTTTCAACCTGCCAGAAAAGGAAATGGAATTAGTATAAGGATATGACCACCAATATCCACTGGACAGGCGAGGAAATAAAAGAAAAGGGTGCTGAATGACTGACTTAAGATTATCAGTATTAACTTTAATAAGGTAAAAGAAAATAAGGATAAAAATAAATCCACTATATTAATTAACTGGGGAAAAAGTCCCCAGGTGCTGAAAAGGTGGCCAGTATATGTGAAAAGCTGAAAAGTTGATCCTGGAAGGTGGATCAATGACTGTATTGTCCGAATCGGGAAATACAGCTCTGGCCATCTTGAAATTTGAACTGTGTGATGGAATTCCCACAGTGGAATAAGAAGTGGCCCAATTGGGCCAAGGCCATACAGGTTGATTGAATAAGGCCTGTACGGATGAATTGGGTTGTCCAAGGAGTATTGAATACTTGATGTCTTGACAACTGATTGAATTTTGTAATACCTCTTGAGAATTGACCTTAGAATAATCCTGAATGAATTGTACCAACCCAACTCCTGCAGATACAGGTGGTTGGGATCCTTGAATGATCTTCTGAATTACCGCCATGGATTGCCAGACTGATAAGCTGAAAAGTCCTCCTTCGAAATGGGCGTTGGAATTATGGACCTTGAAATGGAAAGGTGGAATTGGGTCCTGAACACGTCACCATTGGATTGCTGAGTGAAAATGGTGCATAATGGTATATAATACCATATATGCACACACACCTGAAATCTTGGGTACGGAGTGCATGGAGGAAAGAAAGAATTCCCCTTAAGTTGGGGGAAACGCTTGCTGAGCTGGTCTGGTGGCCTCTGGTGGTTGCCAGAGGCTATGGCTGGAAATATGGTCCATAGTGGTCCATGGCCAAAAATGGGTCCTGCAGGATTTATGGCCAAAAATGGATCCAAGGTGTTTTTGGTCCAATTTGGGTCCAAGGGATTGGTGGCCAAAAATGGCTCAGGTGGGCCCAATTGTGGTTTGGGACCCACCTGGCCTTGGGGGCTAGGTGGCTGCCCCCTTTGGCCCCTTTTGGCCTCATTGGATTAGGCCAAAAGGGGCCTAATCCGCCTACGGACCGCGGACCGCGTATTACGGCCCGCGGACCGTAGAAGCCGTGGGGAGCCTAAATGGCCCAAAAAGGCCATTTAGGCCAAAACCCCCATAATGAAAGGGGTGGCCATGGGGCCTGGAAGCCCCTGGAAGACAAAGGGACCCCCCAGGCCCAAAAACAGTGATGGAGGCCTGGGGGTTGGTGAGGTGCAAATTGGCCAAGAGGGCCAATGACGCAGGATATGGCCTGAGGCCATAAGTGGCCAATGGAATGGGTTATGGCATAAGAGCCATGGAACACCCAAAAGGGGTCAATTGGCCATAATGATATGACATGGCCAATTGGCCCCAACTTGGCTCCAGGTTGGATTGCCGCCGCCATCAAGGAGGAGGGTCAAAATACGTGGTTGTGACAGTACCCCCCTACCTTGAATGGTCAGCTCCTGAGCACCAAGATAAGGTAGAGGCCTGTTGAGGCTAATGAGACGGGTTTGACGTAAGGATTCCAGAGGTATTGAATCTTGAAAAGAAGAATTGGACTGATAAGCTTGTTGGCATATGAATTGAGGTTGACTTGATCTTCTCTTGACCTTTGGCTTTGACAAAGTTGAAGACATGATTTGACGTAAAGATTTTGGCGTTAAAGAGTTATAAGAAAAGAAATTTTGAAAGAATATAAAGAGTAAAGAGAAAAGGAAAACAGATATAAAAAGAGGGACAGAAAAAATAAAGAAAATGAAATTTGAGGAGGAATCCAATCTTCATCACGGATTACGACAATTGATTTTGAAAGTGACCAAGGACCTGGATAAAAGAATTTGATGCCAGGTGCTCACAGAGTGGCCAAGGTGATGTTTTGACAGATTGTAGACCCCTCAGGGAAGTACACACCAGGAGAGGAACTTACTTTGAGTAGTTGCCACTCCCGCCAGTGCCATAAATGAGAAAAATCTTGATAAATGAATGTGTTGAAAGAATAAAGTCTTGGGAAGGAGAATAGAAAAGGAATGGTCCATTTGCCCAAGTGTAAATGGCCATAAATTTGGAATTCGGATGTTGAAAGCCGGGCCAAGAAGTCTGTGTCCAAATTGAAAAGTGCTCACAGAGTGGCCAAGGTGATGCTTACAACAAAGAAGAGTAGAATACCCCTAAAGGTGCATACCAGGAGTGGGACTTACTTTTGGTAATTCCTCTCCCCACCAAGCACCATAAATATTCAAGCTATTGAAGAATTGGGTCCTGGCTTGTCAGGATATAACGAATGAAAATCTTTGACAAGTTCAGGACAATTCTTGAGGTTTTCAGCTGGTTCCCATGTGGATCTTTCTGAATCTTGACTGAAACCTTTCCATTCCACCAGATACCATAATTTTCTTCTCTTGAGCTTTGAATCCAGTACTTGAGAGACTTCCCATTCCTCTTCTTCTTCAATAATGATTGGAGGAGGAGGCTCTTGATGCCGGTTTGGGATTGTTGATGTCTTGACTGGTTCCAAGAGTGAGATATGGAAGACTGGGTGGATGGATTTCCATTGAGATGGAAGCTTGAGGTGGTAAGCATGAGTACTGACTTTCTTCAAGATTGGAAAGGGACCCAACCATCTTTCAGACAGTTTCTTGGTGGGTCTAGTTGATTTGATATTCTTGGCAGAAAGCCATACCATGTCACCAGGATTGAAAACAGGTGGACTTGCTCTACTTTTATCTGCGTACCTCTTAAACCGGTTTATGGCAATTTCAAGTTCTCTCTTGACATCTTGCTGTACTGATTGGATTTTTGTTGATAACTTTCCAGCAGGAGTATCTTGAGTGATGTGAACTGAATCAAATTGTGGATCTCTTCCATAAACAATGAAAAACGGTGATTGCTTGGTTGAAGAGTGATCAGAATTATTGTAGGCAAATTCAGCCAGAGGGAGCCAGGTGTTCCAATCATCTTGATGATAACTGACGTACATCCGAAGATACTGTTCTAGTATCTGATTTACCCTCTCTGTCTGTCCATCAGTTTCTGGATGGTAAGCAGTTGACAAGTCTCTTGAAATCTTGAGCTGCTGACAAAGATTGGTCCAGAAGGAAGAAACAAAAAGTGAACCTCTATCACTGACAATGCTTGATGGGAGGCCATGCTTTGAGAAGATATTCTTGATGAATAAATGGGCCAAATCCAAAGAAGTTATTGAAGACATTGTTGGAATGAAAACCGCCATTTTTGAGAATCTGTCCACTATGACAAGAATTGAGTCAAAAGAATTGGACAGGGGCAGTTGAGTGATGAAATCCATTGAGAGACAAATCCAAGGACCATTTGGAATTGGAAGAGGTTTGAGGAGTCCAAACTTCTTATGGTGGATATTCTTGTTTCTTGAACACTGTTGACAGGATGATACATAATCCTTAATGAATTGGGTCATGCCGGACCAGTGGAAATCCCGCTTGACAAGTTTGAGAGTCTTCTCTTGGCCAGGGTGTCCAGCTAGAGGAGAGTCATGACGCTTTTGAAGAATGCTGAGTTGAATTGTGGAGTCATTTGGGACTACCACCCGATCTTTGAAGAGAAGAAGTTGGGAGGAGGAATCAAGAGAATAATCTTGGACAGATTTACCTTTACCCAAATCTTCAAGGATACTTCTGTACTGAGGATCTTGCCATAATTTCTTCTGAATTGAATCAATCAAATTTGAAAAAGAATCCACCTTGACTGCAAAAAACTTTGAGGGTTGAACTTCATCTTGCTTAATGAGTTGTTGAAAATTCATTGGATTCTTGCTGATGAAATCCTCCCCCCTCTCCGGATAGACGTCGTCCCGACGTGATAAGGCATCTGGAAGAGTTGCTAGGCGGCCAGGGCGATAAGTGATTGAAAAATGAAATTCAGATAAGAATTCGGCCCAACGGGCTTGACGGCGAGTAAGGATCTTTGATGACATAAAGTACTGAAGAGAAGAATGATCGGTGAGAACTTCGAAAGGAGAGGACAGAGAAAGAAGAAAAGCCCTCCAGCGCTTGAGAGCCCAGACTATACCAAGGAGTTCCTTGTCATGAATTTCATAGTTGAGTTCTGCTGGAATAAGCTTGCGGCTGTCAAAGGCAATGGGGTGTTTTCCTGAGTCAGAGACCTGACTCAGTACAGCACCCAAAGCATAATTGGATGCATCGGTCTCTACAATGGTGGGTAGAGAAGGATTGAAGTGGGAAAGGATTGGAGCGGTAGTGAAGGCCTCTTTGAGTTTATGAAACTGGCTAAGAGCTTCCTCATTGAGGGGGAAACAGGAATCTTTCTTGAGGAAACTGGTGAGTGAACTGATTTTCTTTGAATAATTCTTGATGAAACGGCGGTAGAAGTTGGCAAAGCCAAGGAAGGATTGAAGAGCCTTGAGGTTTCTTGGAGGAGGCCAATTAAGGATCTGCTGGACTTTTGCTTGGTCCATCTTGAGGCCTTCAGAAGAAACAACATAACCAAGATATTCTACACTAGAAACATGAAAAAGGCATTTAGAAGCCTTGGCAAAAAGGTTATTGGCTCTGAGTCTGGAAAGAACAGTGGACACATGGGTGACATGTTCTTCCTCAGATTTGGAAAAGACCATAATGTAATCCAAATAAACCACAACAAAAACATCAAGAAGATCTTGGAATATATCATTGACAAGATTCTGAAAAGAGGCAGGAGCATTGGTGAGCCCAAATGGCATAACCAAGTACTCAAAACTGCCATATTTAGTTCTGAAGCATGTCAAATGTTCATCACCCTCCTTGATTCTGAGCAGGTTATATGCACCACGCAAATCAATCTTGGAGAAGATAGAAGAACCATTAAAGACATTAAGAAGCTGGTTCATAGGAGGAACAGGATATTTGTTCTTCCTAGTGACAGCATTGAGTTTGCGGTAATCAACACACAAACGGAGGCCACCATCTTTCTTTTTAACAAAGAGGACAGGTGCTCCTGTTGAGGAGGAGCTTGGCCGGATGAAACCTTTCTCTACATTCTCTGAAATGTAGGCCCTGAGTGTATCTGACTCTTGTTTGGATAAAGAGTAGATCACCCCAACTGGAGGTAGAGACCCCTCCAGTTCGATATGATGATCACAGGCACGGTGAGGAGGAAGTTTCTCTGCTTTCACCTTGGAGAATACATCCAAGTATTGGTGATAAACAGAGGGAACAACCTTCATCACGGTTTCTACTTCTTCTGGCTCTTCCTCTTCATCCCACAACTCCTCCAGGGAGTCATGATAAGATGAAGGAGGAAGGTCCATATTCCCAAAGAAGAGATGAAGTGAAGATACAGAATTATCTTCCCCAACATCTTGAATCTCTTTGAAGACTTCATCTCCAGATGATGGTAATGACAGATGGGAATTAAGGGAAGGAATATGGACAGAAGATGGAACTGATGGTGTTCTAGAATCACCAACCAGAGCTGCACATGATTTGGCAGAAGAAGAGTCATTACGGAAAGATTTGGAAGGATCAGAATAGTCCTTTTGATCAGTATTAAAGGTGATCAGCCCTTGCCTCCAATCAATAGAAGGATTAAAATGATTGAGAAAGTCAAAGCCCAATATGAGGTCTTCTCCCTTGGGAGTATCAATGACTAAAAAATCCCATTCAAAGCTTGGGAAGGAAGGGAGCTCAACCATATATTTAGTATGGTGAGTCACAAATAAGGAAGGGGACTCAGAGGAGTCCAAAATGATAAGAGGAATCTTCTCTGGAAGTTCTGACGTAGTCAATGAGTACTTGTGAACAAACTGCTTTGCAATGAATGAGTGTGTAGCACCAGAATCAATGAGAATACTGTAAAAAACATCAGAAAGAGAAGAGAAAACAAAAAATTTAAGAGAATTATTGACACCAGTATTCAGAATGCACAATTGTGCTCTGGAAGGAAAACTGTGAAGACCATTGAACACAACATGATCTTCACTCAGGCTTTTCCCTGGCTGGGAAAACTGCCTGAGGGTTGGGTAAGCTTGTTTTGAGGCCTTTTGACACAGGACTCAAGACTATGCTTCCCACCACAATAGGTACACAACCCCTCCTTGATTCTTCTTTCCTTTTCAGAACCTTTCAACTTGAAGTCCTTATTCAACAATGAAGAATGGGGCTTGTCCCGCTTTTGAGAATGAAATTTCTTCTTTGGTCTTGAACTTGAAGAAACTTGATGATGAGAAGAGTGAGACTTCGAGGCTTCAGGCTTCTTCTCTTGATGATGATTCTTTTCCTTCTGCCTCTCATGGTACCTGGTATCAAGTTCCAGGCTGACGTCCATTAAGTCTTGAAGAGAATCAATGTTTGAAGGATGGGAGGCCAATTGATCCAGAATCCTGGAGGCCAAACCCTTCCTGAAATGATGAATAAGAGCCCTTTCACCCCAATCCCCAATTCTTGAAACCAAACTCCTGAAATCGGCAATATACAAAGCAACATGCCCACCTTCTTTCATCCTAAGGCCATCCAATTCAGCTTCTGCTTTTCTAACTTCATTTGGGTCTCCAAATAAAGTGAACAATTGGGATTCAAATAATGGCCAGGAATTGAGAAGATAATTTGAGTCTTGATTATTGAGGTTGGAAAGATAAGGCTCAATCCATTTTGCAGCTCTGCCAACTAAGAATGAAGTGGCATAAAGAACCTTCTTTCTGTCTTGAGAGAAGTTTGCCGGGTCATTATGAAAGATGAGTTGGCAAGACTGAATAAAACTTCTGACTTTGAAGGGCTGAGTCCCATCAAAGCATTCTGGAGCCTTCATAGAGGGAGTCTTGAAGGCTGGTGGTCTTGATGATTCAGAAGAAGAAGCTGCTTGAAGATTGGCCATAATCTGAGTCATTTTCTGCATAATGGCCAATAAAGACGGTTCAGACTGATGAGAGGCAGGCTGATCAGACCGGGCTAGAGTTGGTCCTCTGGTGCCTTCAAATGCTCCCACAGGAGCAGGAGCAGCCTCAGTGCCATTAGACTCTTCCTCTTCCACAGAATTCTCCTCCTCCTCTTCACCATCTTCACCTTGAACCTTGGGACTGGTTCTTGAAAATCCTGGGAATCCGCCAACCACTCCTGATAAAGACATTGACCTTCTTGGCCCTCTTCCTTCCTTCCTGGATGGTGCTGCTCCTTCCATAATGGGTCCTCTGTCCAATCTGGCCCTCAGTTGAGAAACTGCTGGGGTACCGTCAAGAGGAGCCCTTGGAGTTGGAGTCAGAACAGCTTGAGTTCTGGCCTGAGATCTGGTCTGTCTTGCTGGAGGTGAATGTTGAACTGGCATGATTTCAGGAATAAACAACCAAAATAAATGAAATAAAATCAAAATTTTCTTGAAGTACAAAATCAGCAATCAAATCTTGAGGAAATTAGATAATCAATGAATCAGAATTCTTCAAATACGTCAATCAATCAAATCAAATGAGTCTTGAAGTAAAAAAAATCAATATCAATGAGAATCTTGAAGTCAATAAAGACAATCAATCAAACAATCAAAATCAAATCAAATCAAAATCTTGCAGAAGAAAATCAATCAATCAAAGTGAATTCCTGAGTCAAAAACAATTTATGTCAAAAATCTTGATGTGAATAGTCAGCAAAATCAATAAAGTCTTCAGGTCAATCAATTATATTGAGGTCAATTTCAATTATGTCAAATTAGTCAATCAAATCAATTTTCAAGTGAATTCTTCCAAAAAATCAAAAATTCTTGAGGAATAAATCAAAGTGAATCCTGATATGAAGAACGTGTCTGAATAACGTGATGAATAACTTGAGAACCAAAGATAAATATGCCTGAATTATAGATAAAAATAGATTGATTAAGATTGAGAATGAGATTGAAAAGATAACAGAAAATAAAAAATGGGTCAGCTTTCAATTTTCAGAGTGAAGAATGAATGAGGGAAAATTGAGAGGTGACGAAGAATCATAAGATCATAAAACGTCAAAGAATCATAATTTTGATGAAATGAATGAATGAATTTAAAATATAAGAATAAAAGAATGAATGAATGAAGAAGAATTATGAGTTAATTAATATAATGTCACAGGGGCTCTTGGAAGAAGAGGGCCTGGCACTCAGGAATCAAGAACTCACTTGGAGGGCTCCAAAGATAAAAGAATAATAAGAATGAATTTCTTTAAGAAAGAATAAAGGGGAAAACAAGTATTCCAAAAGATGAGATAAGAAAAGATGAAGCCAATGGCCAAAGATAATAAAGAAGCCAAAAGCCAAGAAGCCAACCAAGTGAATCCTCAATTCACTGTTTCAACCTGCCAGAAAAGGAAATGGAATTAGTATAAGGATATGACCACCAATATCCACTGGACAGGCGAGGAAATAAAAGAAAAGGGTGCTGAATGACTGACTTAAGATTATAAGTATTAACTTTAATAAGGTAAAAGAAAATAAGGATAAAAAGAAATCCACTATATTAATTAACTGGGGAAAAAGTCCCCAGGTGCTGAAAAGGTGGCCAGTATATGTGAAAAGCTGAAAAGTTGATCCTGGAAGGTGGATCAATGACTGTATTGTCCGAATCGGGAAATACAGCTCTGGCCATCTTGAAATTTGAACTGTGTGATGGAATTCCCACAGTGGAATAAGAAGTGGCCCAATTGGGCCAAGGCCATACAGGTTGATTGAATAAGGCCTGTACGGATGAATTGGGTTGTCCAAGGAGTATTGAATACTTGATGTCTTGACAACTGATTGAATTTTGTAATACCTCTTGAGAATTGACCTTAGAATAATCCTGAATGAATTGTACCAACCCAACTCCTGCAGATACAGGTGGTTGGGATCCTTGAATGATCTTCTGAATTACCGCCATGGATTGCCAGACTGATAAGCTGAAAAGTCCTCCTTCGAAATGGGCGTTGGAATTATGGATCTTGAAATGGAAAGGTGGAATTGGGTCCTGAACACATCACCATTGGATTGCTGAGTGAAAATGGTGCATAATGGTATATAATACCATATATGCACACACACCTGAAATCTTGGGTATGGAGTGCATGGAGGAAAGAAAGAATTCCCCTTAAGTTGGGGGAAACGCTTGCTGAGCTGGTCTGGTGGCCTCTGGTGGTTGCCAGAGGCTATGGCTGGAAATATGGTCCATAGTGGTCCATGGCCAAAAATGGGTCCTGCAGGATTTATGGCCAAAAATGGATCCAAGGTGTTTTTGGTCCAATTTGGGTCCAAGGGATTGGTGGCCAAAAATGGCTCAGGTGGGCCCAATTGTGGTTTGGGACCCACCTGGCCTTGGGGGCTAGGTGGCTGCCCCCTTTGGCCTCATTGGATTAGGCCAAAAGGGGCCTAATCCGCCTACGGACCGCGGACCGCGTATTACGGCCCGCGGACCGTAGAAGCCGTGGGGGGCCTAAATGGCCCAAAAAGGCCATTTAGGCCAAAACCCCCATAATGAAAGGGGTGGCCAGGAAACCAATGAAGGTGGCCATGGGGCCTGGAAGCCCCTGGAAGACAAAGGGACCCCCCAGGCCCAAAAACAGTGATGGAGGCCTGGGGGTTGGTGAGGTGCAAATTGGCCAAGAGGGCCAATGACGCAGGATATGGCCTGAGGCCATAAAGGATGATGGAGGCCATAAGTGGCCAATGGAATGGGTTATGGCATAAGAGCCATGGAACACCCAAAAGGGGTCAATTGGCCAAAATGATATGACATGGCCAATTGGCCCCAACTTGGCTCCAGGTTGGATTGCCGCTGCCATCAAGGAGGAGGGTCAAAATACGTGGTTGTGACACCCAGTTGGTATCAAAACCTCATCATCAATTGAGTCCACAGACCCTGTAACTCAATTCCAGGCCAAAAGTGATGAACATTTGCATGAATTTTGACATCCCACGCCTGTCAGCAAGGACTTTGGGGGTCTAGCTCCCCCTTAGAGCTGGAGTTCCTTTTCCCCCCCAAACTTAATCTTTCCAATTTATTTTTCCTTTAATTCCTCATCATGTATTATAATTATAATTTACATATGTAATTCAATTCAATTGTACAGTACAATACAGTAATAATTGACACCTCATATGTAAATCAAAGTTCACTTATGTAATACCCCTTTTTCTATTTTGAATATAATTTTATATTTATATTTTGATTTTTATTTTAATAATATGAATAAATTTATTTTATTTATATTTATATGTTAATTTTGTATTTGTGGTCTTTTGGGTATATGAAATTACCTCTAAGGCTCACATTCCCTCCCCCTAAAATAGAATATTACTTTGTAATATTGGTATTTCTAGTGTGTCTGAATCTCCTGAGGAGTTTGGTAGGTTCCGGTATATCTTTTTCTTCTAACCATTTATCTTCACAAGCTGGGTCACTGTACCTAACAAGGTATTCCCTTACTTTCTTGGTTCTTAATTCCCTTTCTTTAAGAACTTTGGTAATTTTCTTAGTACCAGATGTCTCAATAGGAGGTATAATTTGGGGAATCTTATTCCTCAAGGGAAATTTCTCAGCATCACTAGATTTATATGGCTTTATCAAGCTCACTGGAAATGTAGGATGCTTATTGATAAGTTCTTCAGATAACTCTACTTCAACAGCATTTTCTCCATGGAGGGCCTTAATCACAAAAGGTCCCGCAAAGGAGTCTTTCAAATTTTTACATCCTTTGATGTTATTGAAGTTAGTGGTGGATACAAGAACTAGGTCCCCCACTTTGAAATCTGGAGTTGCATGTGATTTATCCCATTTGTCTTGAGCATATGCAAAAGAGTCCTCCATGCACCTTACTGCATGCTTTCTAGCTTTGTCTAGCATTCCTTTGAAGCTAGCAGCTGTGGGATGTATTTCAATTAAGTCTTTCCTCAAGGAATCTTGGGGTAACTTGGGGTTCCATCCTTTTTCTAGAATAGCAGGAGTCTGATTGGTACTGGCATGGATTGATGTTTTATATGCTAATTCCAGTGCTGGCAAAAGAGTACACCAATCATGGGTAAATCCATCTGAATCTTTGAATTAAAGGCCATATGCACAAAATCTTCTCACCATGTCCTCCAAGATTTGGATCATCCTTTCAGCCAGGCCATCAGTTTGTGGGTAGTAGGCTGTAGAGAAAGACAGTTTAGTGCCAAATAATTGGTGAAGATTTGTCCACAGTGCGGAAGTGAATTTGGGATCCCTATCACTAATGATATTTGTAAATATCCCAGTCCATGACACTACTCTATTCCATATCAGAAGAGCTGTATCCATGGCTGTATCATCTTTGTGACATGGTAAAAAGATTGGAGTTTTACTGAATCTGTCCACAATTACTAGGCAAGCATTATAGCTTCTGTCACCTCCTGGTGGTAGGCCAGTTAACCAATTCATATGGACAATTTCCCAAGGTCTGTTTGGTTCTTGGATTTTTATCATATTTCCAAGTCTCTTGCCAGTGGATTTATTTTCTTTTTGGCATCTGTCACAGGTTTTGCAATACTCTGCAACATCTTTCTGCCACATTGGCCACCATATGCAGGTCTTTACTTTCTCTCTTGTTCTTTCTTCAGACATATGTCCTGAAAAGGGACTATCATGGCATTCTTCTAGTACAAGATTGGTTAATGACTTGTCTACAACTGTCATGACACATGTGTGCTTGGTTCTGCGGTAAATTATACCATCCAGTAGGTGAAATCTTCCTTCATCATAAGATTTTCTCCATACTTCATCCAAGGCATGTATTAGAGAGTTGTCTTTACAGTCTTTGTTAAGTAATTGGCATAAGATGCTACAATTCTTATCTTGAGTGTAACTACTTCTGACTTCTTCAAAGAAGGTGGTGTTCAAGTCTGTAACACTTATTCCTTCTATTGGAATTTGTGGTGAAGCTTCTTCTGGCACATAAGCAGGATTATAAATATTATTTGGTAATGGCCATCTGCTTAGTCCATCTGCATTCTCATGAATATTCCCATCCTTATGAACAATAGTCATATTGCCTCTGTATTCTTGTATGGCTATTTGCCATCTGAGCATATGTCTGTTGGGTGTTTTCATGTTCAAAAGTGATTTGACAGCTGTAAAATCTGTTATCACCTCAAAAACACATCCCTCCAAGAAGTAGTTCAATTTCTCCAAGGCCCAGACAAGGCATAGACATTCCATCTGACTTGCTCCATATCTGGCTTCAGTTGGTTTGATTTGCCTGGATATGAAACATTTGGGTCCTTCTACAGGTTTATCATTTATGATCTGAACTTGGTGAAGTGCAGCACCTAGCCCATCCCCTGATGCATCAATATACAGTTTGAAAGGTAATTTAAAGTCTGGCATCAGTAAGAGTGGGGAAGTGGTCAAGGCTTCTCTTAGAGATTCAAAAGCTTTGACTCTGTCAACAGTCATTTCAAATACTGTGTCTTTGTCACACAATTTATAAAGTGGTCTTGCTACGGATGCAAAATCCTTAATGTGTTGCCTGTAATATCCTGAAAAACCTAAGAATTACTGAATTTCCTTCTTATTCTGAGGCATGGGTTTTAGCAATACTGCTGCAACTTTGTTTTTGTCAATTCCAAGGGACAAACCAGATGCAAAATGTCCTAGTGCTTTAAGTTCTTTAAATCCAAAATGACATCTTTTCAAGGAGATTTTCATGTTTACTGATTGAATTTTTGTCAAAACTCTGGATAATCTGTACATGTTCTCCTCCCAAGTCTTGGAACAGACAATAATGTCATCAATGTAAATGATTAACCATCCCTCTGAGAGTTCTTCAGGGAAGATTTCATTCATCATTCTTTGGATGTGTGAAGGTGCATTTTTGATACCAAAGGGCATCCTCAAGTATTCATACACTCCACAATGAGCAATAATTCTCAAGTATTTTCTTGCTCTTGGTGTCACCACATTTTGATGGAATCCTTTAAGGGCATCCATAGTGGTTATATACACTGCTTGAGATATTTGAGTAAGGGAATTTTGGAATTTTGGTATTGGGTACCTATCTGGAACAGTGTAAGTGTTCAGAGCTCTAAAGTCTCCAACCATTCTGAATTTTCCATTATGCCATACCACTATGACTGGTGTAGTTATTTTTACCTCTTCATTGTGGCCAACTTTTCTTATTACACCAAGGTCTAGAAGCTCTTTTATATCAGTTTCCGGAGCTTCTCTTGACTTGGGAATTGCTGGGTATGCAGGTCTTCTCAAGAGTGGTGGATAAGGTCTCTCAATATTAAGAATGATGTCAACTTCATGACCAATACTTGCTCCTAGAGGTTCTTTGTCTGAAGCAAATGCTCCTCTGTGGTCATACAAAAGGGAAGAAAGTTCATTTTCTTGTTTATCAGTCAGATGAAGGCTTATTTCAGCCTCCCTGTACTGTTCAGATTTGCATTTCTCTAACTCTAAGCTGACTGGTGATACTTTGTTTACTGTAATTTGTCTTTTAAATGGTAAAAAGGCAAATTTTTGGCGCTTATTGTCTCCAATAGTAAAGTATCTGTCTTTTTTATTATGTAAATCTATCCCATACATGATTAAATAGTCATTTCCCAATATAAAATGGGCACTAGAGCAATTTTTCATAACAACAAATTCAACTGTGATCCTTAAATTCCCATTTATGTGTGGGAATATGACGTTGGTTTCAAAGATTCCTAATGCTTTCATTGGGTTACTTGCACTGTTGAACTTTATACCATCAATTGGTAACAATTGGTCTTCAAAATTTGGTACACAAGTCTTAAGAAAAGATTTTACAACACAGGAGCAGAAGGCTCCTGGGTCAAGCAAAAGTTTGGTGGGCTTGTTGTCAATCACCACCTCTGTTATACAGGAGTTACCAGCTGTATAACCTTTTCCTCTGTTTGGTTTTGTCTTCATAAGTTGTGAATCTTGAGCTTTTGATAAATCAACTTGACCATTGCTCAATTGTGGTAAGTGGGAATAAGATTCCATGATGTCAAAAGTGGCATTGATATTTTCTATATCTTTTGAAGATTCAGAAAATATGGATCACTTATCATCTGAATTGTCTTCAATTATGTCTTCTTTTTCAACATCTGGTTCCTCTTCAATGTCAATCTCATTGATTTCCCCCCTTTTTGGACATGTATTGGCTAAATGGGTGGTGCTTTAGCAGATATGGCATTTTCTGACTGTATCTGCAGATTCATACTTAATATTACGAGAATTTTCTTTGGGGTTTTTTTCCACAGAATCTTTCCAAGGTGTATTAAACCTTGTTTTGAGATTCACCCTACCAGAACCAATTTTGGTTCTGGTGGTTACTTCTTCTAGTATATTGATAATATCTTCTGCTGAAGATTGTTCAGTAGTCTTGCTTTTGACAGCATGCTCTAAGTCACCTCCACATTGTCTCAGAATTTTCCTATGGATCATAAATTCTGACATGTCAGGATATAATGCTGTTAATCTGTCCTTTTGTTGGCAAAACCATGGTAAAGCTTTGTCATTATCAGCATTAAATTTGGCAGATTCAAAGGCTGTTTCAACTTTGAACCTCCAAGCATCATTTGCCCATTTGTTGATGATTTGGGTTTTCCACCAAGTCGAACTCTGGTGTCCATGTGCTTGTCTTATTTTGATGTACCATCTGTGAGCTGATCTGGTAAACAAGGTGTTAAACCTGGCTGTTACCAATCTTTCTGGTAATTCAAAATCCTCTTTGATCATGTCAATACCTCTAATGAATTCCATATGGTCATACTCTCCTTCACCACTGAAGTGAGGCCATTCTTTAAGTTTTGGAACTTCTTTCAAGAGTGCTTGGCCCATTGATGGTTCCAAGTTATGAAAAGAAGTGGATAATTCATTCTTTAATTGTGAATTATCAGGATCCAATACTTGTGGATTTGGAATTCTTGTGCCCTCATTTTGATTTAGAGGTGTAGACATTCTTGGTAAGGTTTTCAGTATTTGTTCAATGTCATTCATTTTACTGTTGCTACACCTTTGGGAATTTCTGTATTCATGTTGGAAGCTTTGTATTAAATTTATTATTTCAATTTTATACATTTCTTCTTTATGTGTCAGTTCTTGTCATAACTCTGTTGGTCTTGTATTATCAGCAGTGACTTGATTCAATTTCATTGATAATTTTGATACTTCTTCTTCTGAAGCATCAAAACACGTTTTCACGGCAATGGTATATGTCTTTACTTCAGTAAATGAATTTGAAATGTCATCAAGGACTTTCTGGTTATCTGTTTTGATAATATTTATGGCTTGTTTAATTCTTGTTTCAATTATGTCATCAATATTGAATTTAGAATATTTATCTGTTAATTCTTTAATAATGGCAGATTGCTCATTTGTTTTATTGTCAAAAGAATTATCATTATTGGGAATTTTAATTGTTCTTAAACCTTTTTCAAAACACATAAGTGTTGCATTAATTTGGCAAAGACTCAGGTTGTTTGTTTTAATGTTGTTACAAATGGTTTCATTTTTATCAGAAAGATGTTTTTTCACGTCATTTATAGCATCATACAACTCTGGGATGGAATCAAATATATCAGAAATTATTTCTGGAATCTTAATCTGGCTTCCTCCTTCTTCTGTAATTCCATCATGGTTCTGGCCATCTGAAATACATTTTCCATGGCATCCTGCTGAATATTTGGAATTCTGTAGCCCTGGCTGTAAGGATTTGGGGCTGGTTCCTTCCCTTTGCCCTTGTTTGGAGTTTGTGGCTTCTTTTTCACATTGAAATTGCTGCTGCTGGCCACTGGTTTGGGTGGTGGAGGGTTTTTTTTCCTCCATTCTAGTGTCAACAGCATCATGGTTTTCTTCTCCATCAATGGATGCCATCCATTGAGAAATTTGCAAGTGTTGGGATGGCCCGGGAATTTTCTCACAGTTAGGTAAGAATTAATGCAATTCTTCCACAGGTCTGCAAGGATCTGGTTCTCCTTGAATTGAAGTGCATTGTTGTATCCACTGTGGCTGGCTTTGTATATGTCCACAGAGGCTTGTTGCGGTGGTGTCAGCTCTTTTTGAAGGTAAAATAGTATTATCAGCTTCAGAATGACCCAATTTAGTTGTTTGGAAGTCATCAACTGACCCTTTTCCTTCTGTACCTGATTGGCCTCTGCCATGATCATGTCTCCTACCTTTCTGGGAGCTGCTTGAGGGGTTATAGCTGGCTCCTGACCTGGTTGAAGGCATAATTATGGTTAAAAAGGCTTAAAATAGTATTTTTACGTCAAAAAACTTACTATTGGCCAAATTCTTAGCTTTCTGAAGGGTATTACTTATGTCCAAATTAATCAACTCAGAAGATATTGGTTCAGGTTGGTTATTTTGAGTCACAATAACAGTACTATTATGGTCTGAATTAATAGTACTGGCAGGAATAATGCTGGTGACTGTTGAGGCTGTTTCAATGTTTTCTTGTCTTACCACGTTGTCAGACACTAAAATTAATGAAAAAAAACAATTAATCAAGTAAAAAAAGGATATTTCAAAAAAGAAATAAAAATATAATCCTCAATTATAATATGAAAAAAATTATTTTTTATGGATTTTTGAATTATAAGTATTTTTTATATGTTTTTGAATTTTTCAATCTAAGAGAAAAGATTTAAAAAGAATAAAAAAAAATATGTCACAGGTAAAATATCAGGGCTGGGCCCCCAAATGTAAGGTGTGGATATGAAACTTTTATTAAAAATCAAGTACTTTTCCTGTCCTCAAAATTTGTATAAGGTAAAAATCAATTAAAAATAGTATGAAATATTATTTTTAAGAGAAAACATGCCAATTTTATTGTTTATAACTTTATGAGTATAAAACAATAATATTATAAAGATTTATTGTTTTACCAACAATAATAATTTATCCAAAAATACTCTACAAGAGATATTTAAGGCTACAAAAGAAATTTCTTCAAGAGCAATTTCAATTGGAATTAATTGAGCAAAGAACTGCAAGCAATTAATCAAGGAACAAAGTCTTTAAAAAGAATATTAAAGAGAAAACACACCCAAAAGTGACCAGAGTGAATTTGGAAACAAAGTGACAAAGTTTACAGTGATGAAAGATGCTTTAATTCACTTTTGGGGTGGTTCAGGGGTAAAAATGATTATAAGAGTTACAAACAATGATTATAATTATTTTTTCACGTGGTTAAAAGGTTTAAAATGATTTAATAAAGGTGGTTGGAATCTTTTATTGATTGGTTTAACAATGTTTAAACTAATTATCAAAGGAAAAGATTCTAACATGAAGAGAAAAGTGGGGCAAAGAAGACATTCTTTTATAGCCATCAATTCTCTTACTACAAAAGTAAAATTTACTCTTTTCTGTCGTGAAAAACAGTCTGACAACAGAAAAGCCAATTATGGCATCATTGAACCCTGGTTTAGACCAAAAAGGGCTGGTTTAAGCCATTTTTAGCCATTTTTAGCTATTTTAGACCCTTAAATCAGCCATTACTATAGAAATACCTGGCCTAGAGCCTTAAAAACACGTCAGAATGTGTGTAAGAGACGTAGAAACCAGTTAAAACTGTTTTTACTATGATGGTTTTATCTTAAGGGTAGTTTTACCCTCTTGGCAACAGCTAAAACTACCACAGTTGGTATCAAAACCTCATCATCAATTGAGTCTACAGACCCTGTAACTCAATTCCAGGCCAAAAGTGATGAACATTTGCATGAATTTTGACATCCCACGCCTGTCAGCAAGGATTTTGGGGGTCTAGCTCCCCCTTAGAGCTGGAGTTCCTTTTCCCCCCCAAACTTAATCTTTCCAATTTATTTTTCCTTTAATTCCTCATCATGTTTTATACTTATAATTTACATATGTAATTCAATTCAATTGTACAGTACAATACAGTAACAATTGACAACTCATATGTAAATCAAAGTTCACTTATGTAATACACGTGCACATTTTGACATTTCAATTGAATTCAATTGAAAATACTCCAATTACTCATAACTTCTAAACTAAACACAACACCTCAATTTTAACACAAAAAATTGATGGTTAACACCACATGTGGTGTGAATTAAATTAAAGTTTTGAGGATTTTCAACTTTTGTATTGAAAATACTAAAAAATTAATTTAAGCTTATTTAGAGTTGAGTTACAAGAATTTCACTCAGAGGTGACCCCACCTGATTTTTTATGAAGAATCCAATGGTGAAATAATTTTTATATGTTTATTTATTGGATAAAAACTTATAATAATTTTTATTCAACTTTTTTCCAAATTTATTTATTTTCTCACAATTTTGTTAAAATTTCATTTTTACTTAATTTTTTCAAGTATAAATGTAATTTTATAATTCCAAAATTTAATGTAATTTTATTTTTAAATTTTAATTAAATTTTTTTATTTTGAATATAATTTTATATTTATATTCTGATTCTTATTTTAATAATATAAATATATTTATTTTATTTATATTGATATGTTAATTTTGTATTTGTGGTGTTTTGGGTATATGAAGTTACCTCTAAGGCTCACACTTCTGGTAGATTAAGTATAAGTATTGTCATGTTAAATAATCAAGAGGCAAGAGTAAACATGAAAAAAGAAAAATACTGCACCTGTGTCAGGAAAGATTATTTACAAAAACTTGTACCAGATTGGGAAAAACAACTTATACCAATACAAGCAGTCAAATTTAGTAGTGCAAGTGAAATAGTTAATCCCCTTTTGATAATTGACTTAAAATTGATTTTACCAAACCCGTCTCAATGTAGATAAGTGAAATTGGATTTTGTAGTAATGGAAAATTGTACTCATAACCATTTAGTACTTGAAAATTATTAATTATTTATTTATGGAATCTATTTCTCTAACCAAGAAATATACATATCTTACCATAGGGGATAATAAAATACAAAAATTTGGCTTCTTGATTAATAAGAAACAAATTAATGTTATAAAGCATGGGAAAAAAACCCAGAGAAACACTTATTCACAAGTGACAAGCTAAAAGAGGCAGAATTAAATAATAAATTCAAAGAAAAAAAATGAAAGAAAACTCATTGTCCTCTTCTATGAATACACAAGTGCCTCTGAAGCTTTCAAAGAGCCACTAGGTAAAATCATTGGAAATGAGGTTGATATCATTTTAGATGTAGATAAGCCTTATACACCCCTGTTAATTAGATCAGCTTATCCAGCCAGCCCAAGAGCTAGAGAAGCCTTAGAGGTACACACTAAATAATTAATTGACCTAGGCAAATCAAAGACAGTGGGCCATAATGAACAAGTAGAAGTAACTACATAAGTCATTATAAGCTTTTACAATGGTAAATAAAGAATGGTAAGGGCCTTCAGAGATTTCAATACATATATTATCCCTGACAGATATCCAATACCTAGGATCCATGAGACACCAACAGAACTGTTGCAGGCTAAGATCATTACAGCCTTGGATTCACTCAAAGGTTTTCACCAAAATTTCTTAAGAGATAATGACAGAAGGATACTGAGGATAATAGTCCACTTTGGAATATATTAATATTCAAGAATTAAATTTGGTATAAAAATTAACCTTCTCATTAAAAAAGAATGATGAGCACTATATTACCTGAACAATTATCAGAGAAATGGCTGATTATCTATATCAATGATATCGTAATTTGCTCAGGAAATTGGGAAAAAAACCTGACAAGACTTGCCAGAGTATTACAGAGGATAGTTTGATTAAATATGAAAATATAATTGAAGAACTGTAATTTTGCATAAAGTTAAGTAAAAGAATTAGGACATGTAGTTTCTGGCCTAAGTTTGGGCATAGATGAAGATCAATTAGCAGCAGTACTACTCAAGCCAATGCCCCAGAATAAGAAAGAAATTAAATTATTATTAGGATTCCATGGATATTACAGAAAAAACATAAAAACTTTGCAAAAATTGCAAAATATTTGTATAAACTCTGTAATAAAGAGACAGTATATAAAATTACTGAAAAAAGAGTTAAAAAATATGAGGAATTGAAGAAAGCCCTCACAAATTGCCATTTTCTCTTAATTCCAAATTGGAAGCTACCTTTCAAGCTTTATATAAATGCTTGTGGAAAAGGACTAGGTGCTGCACTGAACCTGACACAAATCATAAATGAAAACCTGTTAAAGGACCAATTTGCTTCATGTCAAGACAAACTAAGAAAACAGAGGAAAGATATGGAGAAAGCCAAATGAAATTCCTTCGATTAGTGTGTGATTTAGAAAAGATAAATTATCATTTAGATGAAACATTCTTTGATGTGATTAGAGAATGGAATGCTGTAAAATGTTTATCAAACATGAAGACACCAAATAGCAATATTCTGAGATAGAAGATTTCTATCAAAGAGTAGAGAGGAAATATGACTATAGTCCACAGATCTGGAATAAGAATTTTGATAGCCTTAGAAGATGGGCTCTAGAAAATACATCTGAAAGCACAACATGGTATCCACAGGAGGAAAATCATATAGAAGGAATGTAATATTTGTCTATGAAACTGTTGATAATATTACTATTAATCAACATTTCTATGACTGTTCTTATGAAATAGAATAATAAAAATAATTATAACCAAAATTAAATAATTAATTACTTAATTATCTCTTTTACTTGTTATACACTACTAGTGATTATAACAGTAAGCAGTAATTGTCTACAAGAATCAATTACAAGAAGAATTTAATAATAAAAACTTCTTTATTAAGATGATAAAATTATTTCAATGTATAATTATCTTTTCAAAGAATAATTATAAAGATAACTCTTGAAGAAAGCTATTACTAGAGATAATAGTAGAGAAATCTGATGGATAATTGTGGATTTAATGGATTAAAATAGATTTATAACAGGATTACAAAAATATATAGTTGATTTCTATGATTCAAAATCTTTCTGATTGATTCTGAAAGAAAAAACACTTAATAAAAGATTAACTAATAATTACTTTCTGGTAATAATGGTATAACTGAATAATGTGATGATTTTGGGAAAAACAGCAAGAGAAGGCCTCTTTTAAGTCAAAGCTAGCTCACAGAGGCATTCCATGGAGCAAACTGGAAAAACAGTCAGTGAGAAGACAATAAACTGTTTTGGATTATTGATTGCATCATCTGTTATCACGTAAGGTTATCTTAATTACTTCATTGATGTTTTTATGTGACTACAAACCCATTTATGGTTAAGAATAAAAGGAGTAAAAGCTGTAAATCTTACTTTATTTAAAGATGATCATTGATTTTCAAAATTTATCAATGTTATTGGAAATTCGATTTCAGCTTGTATTTTATGTGAATTTTTGAAGTTTCAGTGTTTCACATGGAATCATCAAAAATGGACTGTAAGTAAAACTTTTAATTTTAATTGAAAAAGTATGATTCCTTTTGGTTTTTATATGAATTATAATTCTCAAAATTAGTCCTGTAAGTTTTAGAAACATTAATCAAGAATTGTATTTTTAATGAATTTTTGAAGCTTTTACCTCATTTCTACATAGAATTGCAAATATTACTATAATGCTGGTTGCTATGAGTTAAACCAATGGATACTAGTATAAAAAGGGTTTAAATTAATCTTTTAGGGTTTATCCATAGACAATAATTAAGAATCGACATGTTTACAGGAGTCTAAGTTGCTCTTTACCTCCTTGGCACATCAAAATAGCAGCTTATTTGCTATTTTCTTATGATTTAATGAGATTTTAACTTGGTAACCAAGTTCCCAAAAGGTTTTAGTATACTAATTGGGCCACAATCAGCCATGGATCCAAGCTTTACAGCTGTCCATGCCTCAGAGGCCTCAGAAGCTGGGTACCCTGGCTCTCTTTGATGTCTTTTGTCCCCCTTGACTATTGTCACGTCAAATATAGAAATTCAGGTGTAAAGACTGATATCAACTATGGGTTTAAAAAAGGTGTATGTAATAATACCATGATATTAAGTGCCACTAACATGCATAAAGCTAATCCTACTGTATATGTAAAATGGGATTTCTCACATTCCCATTACTTTGGCGTGAAATTGAGAAAACCAAAAATTTTCACAATTCTTGTAGGTGGTATGGAAGTCTTTTCCATATTACCACCTATTAGAGTTAATTTAAGCTTATTCAATCTATGGGGTTACCCTAGGTGAATTTCCGTGTAGGATCCAAATCTGGTCTTAAATCCATGGATTTACTTATTCACAAAAACATTATTCATCTTTTCTGAAATAAAAAATGATGAATTTTGAATATATGCATGACTTATGGGTTATTCATAGTTCAAAATTTATTTTCAAAGATATTTGTGGCCTATTGGGGTATGTAAAATAAACCTCAAGGCTCACATTCCCTCCCACCAAAAAACAAAATTGTACTACAATTTTATCAATGATATCAAGAAGAAACAGGGCCCAAAGGTGGTTAATTTCCACTGTCTAACCTCTTTACATTACTCAGATCAAGTAATTTAAGGCACATTTATAGACATATTCAGGCTTGTGGCCTTATTTCATGTCTAAATCTTCTTAAGAGTTCATCTGAGTCAGGTATTTCTGATTCTTCCAGGCGTTCATTTTCATGTACTGGATTTCTACATCTGACAAGATATTCTCTTTGAATTTCACCCCTAACTCTCCTCTCTTTAATGAATTTCTTTATTTTTTGTCTTCACTCTGTTCCACTGGTGGTACAGTCAAAGGAGTTGGGTTCCTTAAAGGAAACAGTTCTTTGTCAGCTGGTTGATAAGGTCTTATCAAGCTGATTGGAAAGGTGGGGTGTTTTTTTCTAATTCACCACCCAATTTCACTTGAACTGGATTGGTTCCATGTAAGGCAACAATAACAAAAGGTCCTACATAATAATCTGTATGTTTCTTTGGGCCTTTGATATTATTAAAATTCAAGGTTGAAACTAGAACTAGGTCCCCTGCTTTGAAGTCTGGTACTTTGTGACTCTTGTCCCACTTCTGCTTTGCATAGTCAAAAGTGTCATTCATACTCTGTTTTGCATGATGTTTCAATTTATCAAGCATTATATTGAAGCTGGAAGCTGTAGGATGAATGTCAATCAAGTCTTTCCTCAGTGTTTCTGCTGGGAGTCTTGGATTCCATCCTTTTTCTAACATAGCAGGAGTTTGGCCTGTAGAAGAATGGACTGGTGTCTTATATTCCAGTTCCAATGCAGCTATTAGAGTGCACCAGTCAAGGGTAAAGCCATCCAAGTCTTTGAATTATAGCCCATAATCACAGATTCTCCTGATCATGTCTTCTAAAGTTTGAATCATTCTCTCTGCTAGTCCATCTGTTTGAGGGTGATATGCTGTTGAGAATGATAACATAGTCCCAAAAAATCTGTTAAGATTGGTCCAAAGTGAGGATGTGAACTTGGTATCTCTGTCAAATATGATATTCTTAAATAATCCTGTATGAGAAATAACTATACTCCATAGAAGAATAGCTGTATCCATAGCAGTGTCATCTTTATGACATGGTAATAATATGGGTGTGAGCCTGTGAGGTATGTATAGCATACCCATATGGCCACAAATAGCTTTATACACAGTTGAAATTTTCTTCAACAGACTTTTTGATTGAATTTAAAATAAAAAACAACAAAAAATAAGTATAACTTTTCTTTGGATAAACAAAGTTACAAATATTATGTCATATTTGGATTTTACACCAAAAATAACCTAGGGTACATCCATAAGTTGTTATACCCAAAAACACTTATTTCTTATGTTATTAGAAGATTTACAAATCTCACAGTACTAATGTAACTTTTTTAACATTTTTTTAAAACTGTTGAATTTAAGCTTAAATAAGCTTAAATTTAAAGTTGCATAAGGCTTATGCAAACTTACCAAAATTTAAATAAAATTGAGGTGTGGTGTATACTTACTGAATTGGCTAAGGATTTGGCATACAGAATGTAAATCCTGCGTGAGCTCAATTTAAAAGGGTTTAAGGCCATAGTATGGCTTTAAATAAATAAAAGGGCAAAATCCACACGAAAAGGTGGGACAAAGGAAAAAGACCAAATAGAGCTGGGGTACCCAACTTTTTGGATCTTCAAGAATTCAATTAAGGTTCTCCACCTGTATTGGAGGATTTTCAACCTTATTTAAACTTTAAGATTAGACTTTGATCCAACATTAAAGTTTAAACTGGTTTTATCCCAAATTAGACAGGAATTTCAAGCTGCCGAAGGGTAAATCCCAATATGCAGGTTTGAAGTCAAGGTTTTAAGAACTGTCAAAGCTTAAATAAGGTTAAAACTTTAAGGTTTCAAGCATTAAAACCTTATCAAAACTTAAGGTTTGGTGTGTATTGCTATTTTACGTGGAAAAATTGCAATAACTTCAAAAATTCATTAAAAATCCAATTTTTAATGGATTTGCTTGAACCTTTCACACAGCTTACAATTTAATATTATCTACATATAATCTAAATTTTTAGTATCTTTTATAAATAAATTTCCTGGGTAATTAGCCTGGAAATTTACTCTTTTAATTCAAGCTCAAAGAAAATTATAATTTCTTTAAAAATTAATTAAAAATTGAGTTTAAGAGATTTCTGCTTGAAACTCTATTTTTAAGTTGTTCATGTGATGAACTTTAATATAAATAAGTTTATTTATATTAAAAGCTTAAATTAATTAGCTTAAATGAGGATTAAAGCTACATGGAGTTAAGAATAACCCTGTTAACTTTAAATTGGAATTAAAATTAAGTTACCTTAAGTTAAGAACTTTATTTTCAAGCATGGTTTTTCAGTTTTGACCTGAGCACTCCCTCTATATCCATTATTAATCATGAGAGCTGCTCTGAAGACATAAAAAGAGTCTTTTCATCACTGTTTTTGTCCATCATTCATTATCAATCCAATCATATTAGAAATTTAAACAGGTAAAGTTTTATTAAATATGAAATCTTATTATTAAAATAATTCTTAAGTTATTCTATTCTTCATTAATTAAAATTAAAGAATTGACATCATAGAATTTAGATTATTGTTGTAATCACCAATAATATATTTCATTATATAAAATTGATCATCTTAAATATCTTTTAAAATCCACAAATTCCTCTTAAAAACTCTTTAATAAAGATTCTTATTATAAAAAGTTGTTTTATCCTTAAAATTGTTGATTTTTGGCGTGTTTTTAACTTATAATCATTATTTAATATAATAACTGTTGCTGTTTGACTTGGTGTATTAAATAAATATTATAAGTAAGTTTTCTCTAAAACTCTATATTTTTTTATCTAGTATTAGTTTTTTTATATAGAATTTTTTATTATATAAGAATTATTTCTGCACAGTGTGTGTTTAATTCTTTTATGAATAATATTTATATTACTTATAAGTGGTTAATATTCATATTTTCCACGTGTAATTGTCTCATTAAGAGCTTTACACTTCTTATTGTTATAACTGTCAGTGACTATAACAATAATAGAATAATTATAATTTATCATAATTATTATATTTTTTATTATTATTATATTTTAGAATAATAATTAAATTTATTTTTTTATATAGTTATTTTGAATAATTATATTTAAATTTGTGGTTGTAATATTTCATTATATTATATATTTCTACTGAGGACAGTCATAGTACTCTTGATTTTGCGACTATTATCAGGAGTTTCATAGACAAACCTTACATTTGGGGGCCTGGACGTGATTTTACCAATTTTTGGGACATAAATCATACCCTAGACCTTATTTTACTGTTTTTGGACGTAAAATTGCCATATTTATCTTAATATTGGCTTTTTTGGGACTTATCCCTTATAAATAATCTTTTGATATTAATAAAGTTATTTTCTCTTAAGAATATTGTTTGAAACAATATAATATTGATCGACTTGGAATAAATTTCTTTTGTCTAACTAGTGGCTTTTTCACATCACAGACTTGAAATTTATTCTTTGAGTTATTCTAGTATAAAGTGAATAATAATACAATTTTGATTAATAAACTTGTTAATTGCATAATTATTATCTCTTTAAAGAAAATAAAAAAGTCAAATAAAAAATTAAAAATTAAAAATATTTACTAAAAACATTTTTTTCTTTTAACTTGGGCATTTTTCTTCATTTTTGACATAATTTGCCATAAATTACATTAAAACAACTTTATTCCATAAGTTGATTTTATAAGTTATTTTTATTGTTTGATAAAATAACTTATATTTTTATTTTTCTTTAGTGTCATCAATTAGGGACAGCTCTTCAGAATCTGAAGCCTCAGAGTCTAGTATTGAAATTCAAACCAGCCCAGCACCAAGGGGTTTAATAACCAAAGAACCCTTTAAAGGTCCAGCAGGTGAATTAAATCCATTCTTAGTCTATTTTTTCTTAAAATTGACGTGCAATGACTCCTACTAGAAGTGGAATTAATTACTCCATCCAATCAAATGGATCTGGACCAGGACATTCCAGTCACAAATCAAAAAGACAAGAATGTCAGCCCAGAGGACAGGCACAAATGAAGGATGCCAGAACTTCCACCAGTTCCCAAAGGTTAGCCAGCACCTTTGAACCTCTCATTGAGAGTCCAGAAGCTGACATAACTGCTATTGCTGTTAGACCTGAATCATTTCCAACAGGAAGCAGTGGAGATTTACCAGTCTCAGTACAAGAACTGTTTTATGGCCGCCAAACAGCAAGAGTGGGTACTTCTCCCAAGTCTTTGGATAGGCACCATGAACTCCTATCTTCAAGTGAAGAAGTTCATGGGGCCAGAAAAGACAGAAGATCTTCTGAAGGGTTGGAAACCAATGTCTTGAAAAGGGAAAGTCCAACAGATAAAAGCTTGGTTGAAAAACCAAAGCATGTTATCAGAGGATTAGAAGAAGAAATTGGCCCAAGGCAAGGAAAACAGCCCAGTGGAAACTCCCCAAGCATCCACCAGCAAAAATCTGCCTCAACAAGTGCCAAGCAAGCCCCAAAGACCAATAAGAAGGGCAAGCAAAAGGCAAAGCCCAAATGGAACAAGCCTTACCCACAGAATTACAGAATCCCAAAGAAAGAAAAGACAGCCATTGACAATGTGTTCAACATGGCAAGAACTCTGATGGAATTCAAAAACAAGGAGGAGGAAAGATTCAGCCAATCTTTACCAAAGAAATAGATCTTGTTAATATTGTAGCTCAATTTGAATCTTTTAATAAAGAAATTATAACAAATTTTGAAAAATTTGAGTATATCCAAAAAAAGCTGGGTAATGAGATATTACAAATGAAAGAACAACAAAGAATCATTATTGGCCTTGAAAATGTTAATAAAGACAATATTGTGTCTTTGACACAAATTTGTGCAGGAATTGAGTCTAAAGTTACTTTGCTCAATCAACCAGATGACAATTCAATTTCTTTTATAACTGGACAGTTAAGAGAATTGAAATTACAAGTTCGAAACTTGGAAAATTCAACTGGTCACAATGCAGCTCTTTTTCAAGAACAATTGGAAAAAAGTGATAAAGCAAGACTTGAATTGAAAGAAGACATTCAATCAAGTATTGATAATATATCACTGAAAAATGAATTGCCAAGGCAATCCACACCAATTCTTGACAGAAATGTGCTTAATGATTTACATCATGCCATTTCAAGTAATGAGGTGGAAACTGCTTGCAATTTCAAAGACATTCCCAAATTAGAGGAATGGCCAGCCTTCAATGGTGAAGGAGAATATAATCACATGGAATTTATGAACACAGTTGATATGTTCAAAGAAGACTTTAAAATACCAGATGAATACATAGGTGCCAGATTACACTCATTATTTACCAGATCAACAAAGAAATGGTATTACAAAATGAGACAAGACCATGGTAAACATTCTTGGCCTTGGTGGAAAGAACAAATTATTTCCAAATGCGCTAATGATTCCTGGAGATTTAGAATGAAAAATTCTTTTGAAAAAGCCATTTTTAATATTGAGAGGGACAGGCCCATGTCTTGGTTTCTTAAACAGAAGGACAGATTAACTGCCCTTCATCCTGATATGTCTGAAACAATGGTACAAAAAAAGATATCAAGAAAGTGTGGTGGTGACCTTGAGCATGCTATAAAAAGCAGATGTATTGAACATTGCTCTACAGAAGATTATATCAATGCTATGGAGGACATCACTACTAGAACAAAAACTGGAAGAAATTTGTCCAAATCCCCAATAGACAATAAGACTAATGGGAAACCAATTTCAAAGCCAAATAAGCCACAAGACAGACTTCCTTTGAAATGTCACAAATGTGAAAGTGCATCTCATTTAGCTAACAATTGTCCAAAAAAGAGAGGAATCAATGAGATATTGTCACAACCACGAGTTTGACCCTCCTCCTTGATGGTTGCGGAAAATAAACCTGGGGGACAAGTTGGGGCCAATTGGCCTCTTGGGTGTTCTATGGCATCCACGCCATAACACCTTCCCATGGCCATTTTATGGCCTCAGGGCCATATCCTGCCGTCATTGGCCTTCTTGGCCAATTCCCACTTCACCAACCCCCAGGCCTTCATCTTTGATTTTGGGCCTGGGGGGGTCATTTTGTCTTCTAGGGGCCTCCAGGCCCCCTAGCCATCATCTTTGGATTCAGGGCCACCCCTTTCATTAATGGGGTTTTTGGCCTAAATGGCCTTTTTGGGCCATTTAGGCCCCTTACGGTTCTTACGGCCCGCGGTCCGTAGGCTATTTAGGCCCCTTTTGGCCTAATCCAATGAGGCCAAAAGGGGCCAGCCAGGTGGGTCCCAAACCACAATTGGGCCCACCTGAGCCATTTTTGGCCATCACCTCCTTGGACCCAAAAATGACCAAGAACCTCATGGACACCTTTTTTGCCATAAATCCCGTAGGACCCAATTTTGGCCATGGACCACCATGGACCAATAGTTAAGCCATGGCCTCTGGCAACCACCAGAGGCCACCAGATCAGCGCAGCGCATCTTTACCCTCAACTACAGGGGATTTCCTCTTTTCCTTCATACCATCCATACTCAAGGTTGCAGGCATGGTGCATATATGGTATTATATACCATTATGCAGCATTTTTGCTCAGCAATCCAATGGTGACGTTTTCAGGATCCATTTCCACCTTCCCAACGCAATTTCTCAAATCCCAACGCCCATTTTGAAGGAGGATTAATCAGCTCATCAGTCTGACAAGTTATGGTGGCAATCAGAAGACTCTTCAAGGATCCCAACCACCTGTATCTGCAGGAGTTGGGTTGGCACAATTCATTCAGGATTATTCAAGGGCAATTCTCAAGAGGTATTACATCATTTCAATCAGTTGTCAAGGCATCAAGTATTCAATACTCCTTTGGACAACCCAATTAATCTGTACAGGCCTCATTCAATCAACCTGTATGGTCTTGGCCCAATTGGGTCATTTCATATTCCACTGTGGGAATTCCATCACACAGTTCAAAATTCAAGATGGCCAGAACTGTATTTCCCGATCCGGACAATACAGCCATTGATCCACCTTCCAGGATCAATCTTTCAGTTTTCACATATACTGGCTACCTTTCATCACCTGGGGACTTTTTCCCCAGTTAATTAATATATTGGATTTATTTTTGTCTCTATTTTCTTTTACATTATTAAAGTTAATACTGATAGTCTTAAGTCAGTCATTAGCACCCTTTCTCTTTTCTTTCTTTGCCTGTCAGTGGATATTGGTGGTCATATCCTTTACTAATTCCATTGTTCTTTCTGGCAGGTTGAAACAGTGAATTGAGGATTCACTTGGTTGGCTTCTTGGCTTTTGGCTTTCTTTTATCTTTGGCCTCTGGCTTCATTCTTATCATTCTTTGTTATCTTTGGCATATTTTTCCTTTCTCTTATTCCTGCTTAAGAAATATATTCCGTAGTATTTCTTATCATCTTTTGGAGCCCTCCAAGTCAGCTCTTGATTCCTGAGTGCCAGGCCCTCTTGCTTCCATAAGAGCCCCTGTGACAGATATATGTTGAAAACGTGGAAGACACAAAAGAATCAACTGATGTATCTTTACATGAAAGTGATTCGGAGCCTTCAGAAGAGGAAGAGGTACCAGAGGAGCTTAGTATAGAAAACATTAATGTTTCTTTTGAAGTCACTGAGGTACACACTCATTTACCACAGTATAGTGATGAATTTATGGATCTCATACATGTGCAAGATGATAAAATGCAGAAACCCAAACCTGCCAGAGGTAAAGGTTATACAGCTGGTTCATCTTGTATCACTAATATTGTGATAAACAACACAGAAGCCAAGATACACCTTGACTCAGGTGCTTTTTGCACTTGTGTTGGAAACGATTATCTTGATAAGGTTTATACCAATTGGCAAGACAAATTAATGCCAATTGAAGGTATAACATTCAGCAGTGCTAGCCAGAATATGCACCCCTTGGGTATATTTGAAGCAGCAATTATATTTCCTCATCCTGCAGGAAGTATAAGACTGAAAGTTGAAATTGTTGTCATGAATAATTGTACTTCACAACACTTTATACTTGGGAATGATTATCTCAATATTTATGGTATTTATATTAATAATCATAAAGACAGGTATTTCACTATAGGGGAAAATAAAAGACAAAAATTTGCTTTTCCTCTAGAAAAAAGAGAAATTACTGTCATTAAACAAGTGAAAAATGTTAATAAGGAAAGATTTGTGTCAAGTCAATTGATTGAAGCACAAATTAGTCCTGAATTAACACTAGAAATGAAGGAAGAGCTGATTGAAATTTCTTTCAATACAGAGAAGCCTTTGCTTCAGATAATGAACCACTTGGGGCTATAAAAGGCCATGAAGTGGACATTATGCTTAATGTGGAAAGGCCTTATCCGCCACTATTAAGAAGACCAGCTTACCCAGAAAGCCCTAGGGCTAGAGAAGCATTGGAAAATCATATTGATGAACTAATGAAACTGGGGTTTCTTAGAAAGGTTGGACACAGTGAGGAGGTAGAAGTCACAACCCCAGTAATCATTACTTGGCATAATGATAAGTCAAGGATGGTTGGTAATTTTAGAGCACTGAATACCTATACTATTCCAGACAGGTATCCAATCCCTAGAGTTCATGAGACTTTGACTCAATTATCCAAAGCAAGATTCATTACTTCCATGGATGCTCTAAAAGGCTTTCATCAGTATGTTTTGACACCTCATGCTAGGAAATTATTGAGAATAATTGCTCATTGTGGGATTTATGAGTATTTGAGAATGCCTTTTGGTATTAAACATGCACCCTCTGATTATCAGAGAATGATGAATACCATCTTCCCACATGAATTGTCAGAAGGATGGTTAATCATTTATATTAATGACATTATCATTTGTTCAGAAACCTGGCAAGTACATTTAGAGAGACTTTAATTAGTACTTAAGAAAATTCTTGAAGTGAACATGAAAATATCTCTTAAAAAATGTAACTTTGGGTTTCATGAGTTAAAAGCTCTACAACATGTAGTCTCAGGACTGAGCCTTGGTGTTGACAAAAACAAAGTGGCTGCAGTTTTACTGAAGCAAATGACCCAGAACAAAAAAGAAATGATGTCTTTTTTAGGGTTTGCCAGTTATTACAGGCAACAACCTAAAGATTTTGCTATCCATGCCAGATCATTATACAGAATTTGTGATCAACAAGCTGTTTTTGAAATGACACAGGAGAGGATTCAAGCATATGAGAAAATCAAGTATGCCTTCACCAATGCACCATTATTATTGATGCGAGACTGGAAGTTTCCTTTGAAGCTGTATATTGATGCATGTGGTGAAGGTTTAGGAGCTGCTCTTCATCAGGTTCAAATTGTCCATGACAAACCTTATGAAGGTCCAATTTGTTTTATTTCAAGACAAATGAAACCAGCTGAGGCCAGATATGGGGCTAGCCAGATGGAGTGCCTTTTCCTTGTTTGGGCTTTGGAAAAACTTCATTACTATCTTGATGGTAGTGTGTTTGAAGTAGTTACTGATTGTAATGCAGTAAAATCACTTCTTAACATGAAAACTCCAAATAGACACATGTTAAGATGGCAGATTGCTATACAGGAGTATAGAGGCAATATGACCATAGTACATGAAGCTGGAAATATTCATAAGAATGCTGATGGTTTAAGTAGATGGGCATTACCAAATAAACCTGATAACCCTGCCTATGTTCCTAAAAGTGCAGAACCTCAAATTCCAATTGAAGGAATTAATATCACGGATGTTGGAACAGAATTCTTTGAAGAAGTTAGAGAAAGCTTTAAGCAAGATAAGAATCGTAACATTTTTACTGCTCTACTTGACAAAGATTGCAAAGATGTAGCCTTGGCTAATTCTCTGGATGATATTTGGAAAACCTCTTATGATAATGGGAGATTCCATTGGTTTGATGGTATACTATATAATAGATCTAAACACACATGTGTCATGGTCCTATGTAGTAGAATGTTCATTAACAACATACTACTAGAATGCCATGATAACATATATTCTAGACATCTGTCTGAAGACAGAACTATGGAAAGAATTACGACATGTGCCTGGTGGCCATCTTGAAGAAAAGATGTCATTGAGTACTGTCACAGTTGTGATAGATGCCAGAAAGCCAATAAAGCTACTGGTAAAAGATTTGGTTTAATGATCCATATTAAAGAACCAAGTACCCCATGGGAAGTGGCTCACATGGATTGGGTAACTGCCTTACCACCTGGAGGTGATAAAAGTTACAATGCATGTCTTGTTATTGTGGACAGATATAGCAAAACACCAATCTTTTTACCATGTCACAAAGATGACACAGCTATGGATACAGCTCTTTTGATGTGGAATAGAGTAATATCCCAAACTGGTCTCTTTAAAAACATCATTAGTGACAGAGACCCGAAATTTACATCAGCCTTATGGACAAATTCACATAGGCTTTTGGGTACAAGACTATTATTCTCAACAGACTACCATCCACAAACAGATGGGCTGGCAGAAAGAATGATTCAAACCCTTGAGGACATGATCAGAAGATTTTGTGCTTATGGCCTGGAGTTTAAAGATTCTGATGGCTTTACCCATGACTGGTGTACTCTTATACCAGCATTGGAATTAGCCTACAAGACCTCCATCCATGCTTCAACAGGCAAGACTCCTGCAATGTTGGAAAAAGGATGTAACCCCAAACTTCCAGTTGATACTTTGAAAAAAGATCTGGTTGATATTCATCCAACTGCTTCAATCTTTAAGTTATTGCTTGATAAAGTAAGACATAATGCAAATCAAAGCATGAATAATGCCTTTGAATATGCTAAACAGAAATGGGATAAAAGTCATAAGACCCCAGAATTTGAAGTAGGGGACTTAATACTATTTTCAACCTTGAACTTTAATAACAGCAAGGGCCAAAGAAATTGAAAGATTCCTTTGCAGGAACATTTATTATTAAAGCCCTTCATGGGACAAATGCAGTACAGGTAGAACTGTCAGGAGAGCTGGAAAACAAACATCCAACTTTCCCTGCCAGTCTAGTAAAGCATTACACTTCAAGTGATAAGGAATTATTTCCTTTGAGAAATGAAACACCCTTAGAAGTACCCCCACTAGATCAAAGTGAGGAGAAAAAGGGACTCAAAGTCTTGAAAGAAAGAAGACTTAGGGGAAAGAATGAAAGAGAATACTTAGTCAGGTATAAAAATCCACAACATGAAGATGAATGGATTGTAGAAAGAAAAATACCTGATTCCCAAAAGTTTCTCAGAAGATTCACACATGAGAGAAGACCAATTGCTCAATGAAAAGTTTAAATTGTGTGCTTCACATACTTAGAAAAGTATATGTAGAGAGGTTGGACAGTGAATTATACCTCCCCAAATAACTTGGGGGTATACTACAAAGGAAAAATTGTGGTACAATTTTGTTCTTCGTGGTAGGGAATGTGAGCCTGTGAGGAATGTAGAACATACCCATAAGGCCACAAATAACTTTATACACAGTTAAAATTGTCTTCAACAGACTTTTTGATTGAATTTAAAATAAAAAACAACAAAAAATAAGTATAACTTTTTTTTGGATAAACAAAGTTACAGATATTATGTCATTTTTGGATTGTACACCAAAAATAACCTAGGGTACATCCATAAGGTGTTATACCCAAAAACACTTATTTCTTATGTTATTAGAAGATTGAAGAATCTCACAGTACTAATGTAACTTTTTTAACATTTTTTTAAAATTGTTAAATTTAAGCTTAAATAAGCTTAAATTTAAAGTTGCATAAGGCTTATGCAAGCTTACCAAAATTTTAGTTAAAACTGAGGTGTGGTGTATATTTACTGAATTGGCTAAGGATTTGCCATACAGAATGTAAATCCTGCGTGAGCTCAATTTAAAAGGGTTTAAGGCCATAGTATGGCTTTAAATAAATAAAAGGGCAAAATCCTCGCAAAAAGGTGGGAAAAAGGCAAAAGACCAAATAGAGCTGGGGCACCCAACTTTTTGGATCTGCAAGGATTCAATAAAGGTTGTCCACCTGTATTGGAGGATTTTAAACCTTATTTAAACTTTAAGATTAGAATTTGATCCAACATTGAAGTTTAAACTGGTTTTATGCCAAATTAGACAGGAATTTCAAGCTGCCAGAGGGTAAATCCCAATATGCAGGCTTGAATTCAAGGTTTTACAAACTTTCAAAGCTTAATTAAGCTTAAAAAACTTAAAAAAGCTTAAAACGTTAAGGTTTCAAGCATTAAAACCTTATCAAAACTTAAGGTTTGGTGTGTATTGCTATTTTACGTGGAAAAATAGCAATAACTTCAAAAATTCATTAAAAATCCAATTCTTAATGGATTTGCTTGAAGGTTTCACACAGCTTACAATTTAATTGTATCTACATATAAATTAAATTTTAAGTATCTTTTATAAAATAATTTCCTGGGTAATTAGCCTGGAAATTTACTCTTTTAATTAAAGCTCAAAGAAAATTATAATTTCTTTAAAAATTAATTAAAAATTGAGTTTAAGAGATTTCTGCTTGAAACTCTATTATTAAGCTGTTCATGTGATGAACTTTAATATAAATAAGTTTCTTTATATTAAAAACTTAAAACAATTAGTTTAAATGAGGATTAAAGTTACATGGAGTTAAGAATAACCCTATTAACTTTAAATTGGAATTAAAATTAAGTTACCTTAAGTTAAGAACTTTATTTTTAAGCATGGTTTTTCAGTTTTGACCTGAGCACGCCCTCTATATCCATTATGAATCATGAGAGCTGCTCTGAAGACATAAAAAGAGTCTTTTCATCACTGTTTTTGTCCATCATTCATTATCAATCCAATCATATGAGAAATTTAAACAGGTAAAGTTTTATTAAATATAAAATCTCATTACTAAAACAATTCTTAAGTTATTTTATTCTTCATTAATTAAAATTAAAGAATTTAAATCATAGAATTCAGATTATTGTTGTAATCACCAATAATTTATTTCATTATATAAAATTGATCATCTTAAATATCTTTTAAAATCCACAAATTCCTCTTAAAAACTCTTTAATAAAAATTCTTATTATAAAAAGCTGTTTTATCTTTGAAATTCTTTCTTTTTGGTGTGGTTTTAACTTATAATCATTATTTAATATAATAACTGTTGTTGTTTGACTTGGTGTATTAAGTAAATATTATAACTAAGTTTTCTCTAAAATTCTATATTTTTTTATCTAGTATTAGTTTTTTTATATAGAACTTTTTATTCTATAAGAATTATTTCTGCACAGTGTGTGTTTAATTCTTTTATAAATAATATTTATATTATTTATAAGTGGTCAATATTCATATTTTCCACGTGTAATTGTCTCATTAAGAGCTTTAAACTTCTTATTGTTATAACTGTCAGTGACTATTACAATAATAGAATAATTATAATTTTTTATTATTATTATTATATTTTATAATAATAATTTAATTTTTTTTTTTTATATAATTATTTTGAATAATTATATTTAAATTTGTGGTTGTAATATTTCATTATATTATATATTTCTACTGAGGACAGTCATAGTACTCTTGATTTTGCTACTATTATCAAGAGTTTCATAGACAAACCTTACAATGGGAGTCTTTCTATATCTGTCTACAATGGCTAAAGAAGAATTATAGCTTTTATCACCACTTGGAGGAAGTGCTGTGACCCAATCCATAGGAACAACTTCCCAAGGGGATTTTGGTTCTTGAATATGAATCGCCAGTCAAAATTTCTTGCCTATACTCCTGTTTTCTTTTTGGCATCTGTCACAGGTATGGCAATATTCAATGGTTTCTTCCCTTCAAGATGGCCACCATGAACCATTTTTCACTTTTTCAAGTGTTCTGTCTTCTGACAGGTGTCCAGGGTAGATGCTATCATGGCATTCATGAAGAATGGTATTGATAAGCAATCTGCTACACAATGGCATTACACAAGAATGTTTGGTTTTGTCGAAAATTATTCCATAAAGCAAGTGAAATCTTCGTTCAGAATAGGAATTTTTCCAAACCTCATCCAGTGAAGTTACTAAAGATGTATCTTTGCAGTATTTATCTAACAAGGAAGTCAAGATATGGCAATTCCTGTCTTTCTTATAAGATTCTCTGACCTCTTCAAAGAATTCAGTCCCAATATCAGTGTAAGATGTGACTATGAAACTGGTGATAATATCACTATTAATCAACAGTACTATGTCTGTTCTTATGAAATATAATAATAAAATATTATTATAACCACAATTAAATAATTAAAAAATTATTTCTTTCATGTGTTAAACACTACTAGTGATTTTAACAGTGAGCAAGTAATTGTCTACAAGAATCAATTAAAAGAGTAATTTAATAATAAAAACTTCTTTATTAAAATAATAAAATTATTTTAATATATAACTATCTTTTGCAAGAATAATTATAAAGATAATTCTTGAAGAAAACTATTACTAGAGAAAAACTTTAAGAACTAAGAATAAATGACTCACTAATACTCCAAATAACTTATTGATAGATAAGAGTAGAGAAATTTGATGTAGAATTGTGGATTTTAAGGGATCAAAAAGATTTATAACAGTATTACAACAATATATAGTTGGATTCCAGGATCTCACGTCTTTCTGGATGATTTGGAAAGATTTAAAACACTCAAGAATAGCTTTAACTAATACTTACTTGTTGGTAATAATGATTTAATAAATTGATAAGATGATGATACGGAAAAAACAGCAAGAATAGGCTTCTTTTAAGTCAACAACAGCTCACAGAGGCGTGCCATGGAGTAAACTGAAAAACCAGTGAGTTAGAAAACAATAAACCTTTTTGGATTAATGATTGCATCATCTGTTGTCACGTAAGATTATCATAATTACTTAATTGATGCTTTTACGTGACTACCAACCCCAATATGGTTAAGAATAAAAGGAGTAACATCTGTAAATCTTCTTTTATTCTAAAAGAATCATTGATTTCTCAAAGTTATCAATGTTATTGCCAATTTCATCACAGGTTGTAATTACTGTGAATTCTTGAAGATTCAGTGTTTCACATAGAATGGTCAAAAATGGACTGTAAGTAAAACTTTTAATTTTACTAGTAAAAACATAATTCTTTATGGTTGTACCATAGATGATACAGTTCTTCATTGGTCCTGAAAGTTTCAGGAAGATTCATTAAGAATTGTATTTTTAATGAATTTTTGAAGTTTTTACCTCATTTCTACGTAGAATTGCAAATAGCAGTATTTTGCTGGTTGCTATGAGGTAAATCAATGAATATGGATCTCAAAAGGGTTTAATTACTCTTTTAGGGTCTATTCATGGAAAGTCATCAAGAATTGACATGGTTACAGGAGCCTAAGTAGCTTATTACCTCCTTGGCACGTCAAAATAGCAGGTTATTTGCTATTTTTCTTATGATTACAGTAGGTGTAACTTGGTAACCAAGTTCCCAAAGAGTTTTAGTTTACCAATTGGGCCAAGATGAGCCATGGATCCATGCTCTGGAGCTATCCACGCCTCTGAGGCCTCAGAAGTTGGGTACCCTGGCTCTCTTTGATGTCTTTTGTCCCCCTTGCTTATTTTTTACGTCAAAATAGTAATTTAAGCTTAAAGTGAGATATCCACTATGGGTGTACCAAAAGTCCATGTAAGAATACCGTGATATTAAGTGCTCAAAACATGCATAACACTATTCTTAGTGTATATGTAACATGGGATTTCTCACTTTCCCATTATTTTGGCTAAAAATCAAGAAAAACAAAACTTTTCACGGATCTTTTATGTGGTATTAATGATGTGGTATTGAAGTATTTTCCATTTTACCACCTCAAATACTTAAATTGAACTTATTCACTCTATGGAGCTACCCTAGGTGAATTTTTGTGTAGAATCCAAATCTGGTCTTAAATCCATGGATTTACTTACTCAATAAAAAGTTATTCATCTTTTCTGAAATTGAAAATGATGAATTTTGGATATATGCATGACTTATGAGTTTTGCATAATTCAAAAGTTCTTTTTAAGATGATTGTGGCCTATTTGGGTATGTAAAATATACCTCAAGGCTCACATTCCCTCCCACCAAAAAATAAAATTGTACTACAATTTTATTAGTGATAAAAGAATAAGGCCCCAAAGGGGGGTAATGTCCACTGTCCAACCTCTTCACATTACTCAGATCAAGTAATTTAAAGCACATTTATAGACATATTCAGGCTTGTGGCCTTCTTTCATGTCTAAATCTTCTTAAGAGTTTATCTGAGTCAGGTATTTCTGATTCTACCATCCATTCATCTTCATGTACTGGATTTCTATATCTGACAAGATATTCTCTTTGATTTTTACCCCTAAGTCTCCTTTCTTTAATGACTTTCTTTATCTTTCTGTCTTCATTCTGTTCCACAGGTGGTACAGTTAAAGGGGTTGGGTTTCTTAAAGGAAACAATTCTTTGTCAGCTGGTTGATAAGGCTTTATCAAGCTGACTGGAAATGTGGGGTGTTTATTTTCCAATTCACCACTCAATTCCACTTGAACTGCATTGGTTCCATGTAAAGCAACAATAACAAAAGGTCCTACATAAGAATCTTTAAGTTTCTTTGGGCCTTTGATATTATTAAAATTCAAGGTTGAAACTAAAACTAAGTCCCCTACTTTGAAGTCTGGTACTTTATGACTCTTGTCCCACTTCTGTTTTGCATAATCAAAAGCATCATCCATACTCTGTTTTGCATGGTGTTTTACTTTATCAAGCATTAATTTGAAGCTGGAAGCTGTAGGCTGAATGTCAATCAAGTCTTTCCTCAGTGTGTCTGCTGGGAGTCTTGGATTCCATCCCTTTTCTAACATAGCAGGAGTTTGTCCTGTGGAAGAATGGACTGATGTCTTGTATGCCAATTCTAATGCAGGTATCAGAGTGCACCAGTCATGGGTAAAGCCATCTGAGTCTTTGAATTCTAATCCATAAGCACAAAATCTCCTGATCATGTCTTCTAAAGTTTGAGTCATCCTCTCTGCTAGCCCATCTGTTTGAGGGTGATATGCTGTAGAGAATGATAACTTAGTCCCAAACAATCTATGAAGATTGGTCCAAAGTGCAGATGTGAGCTTGGGGTCTCTGTCACTTATGATATTCTTAAAGAACCCTGTATGAGAAATAACTCTACTCCATAAAAGAAGAGCTGTATCCATAGCAGTGTCATCTTTATGACATGGTAAGAATATGGGAGTTTTGCTATATCTGTCTACAATGACTAAACAAGCATTATAACTTTTGTCACCACTTGGAGGAAGTGCTGTGACCCAATCCATGTGAACAACTTCCCAAGGGGATTTTGGTTCTTGAATATGGATCATCAATCCAAGTTTCTTGCCTGTACTTCTGTTTGCTTTTTGGCATCTATCACAGGTATGGCAATATTCAATGGTTTCTTTTCTCCAAAATGGCCACCATGCACAGTTCTTCACTTTTTCAAGTGTTCTGTCTTCTGATAGGTGTCCAGAGTAAATGCTATCATGGCATTCATGAAGAATGGTATTGATAAGCAATCTACTACACAGTGTCATCACACAAGAATGTTTTGTTCTATGGTGAATAATCCCATCAAAAAAGTGAAATCTTCCTTCAGAATAGGAATTTTTCCAAACTTCATCTAGTGCATTAACCAAAGATGTATCTTTGCAGTCTTTATCCAATAAAGAAGTCAAGATATGGCAATTCTTGTCTTGTTTATAAGACTCTCTGACCTCTTCAAAGAATTCAGTCCCAATATCAGTTATGTTAATTCCTTCAATTGGAATCTGTGGTTCAGCTTCCAAAGGTACATAAGCTGGGTTATCAGGAGTGTTGGCTAAAGCCCATCTACTAAGTCCATCAGCATTCTTGTGAATGTTTCCTGCTTTATGAACTATAGTCATGTTTCCTCTATATTCTTGAATGGCTATTTGCCATCTCAACATATGTCTGTTGGGAGTTTTCATGTTAAGAAGTGATTTTACGGCATTACAGTCAGTTATCACTTCAAAAACACTGCCATCAAGGTAATAGTGTAATTTCTCAAGTGCCCATACCAAACATAAGCACTCCATTTGGCTTGCACCATATCTGGCTTCTGTTGGTTGGATTTGTCTTGAGATATAACAAACTGGTCCTTCTGTAGGTTTGTCATCAATAATCTGGACTTGATGTAGGGCTGCCCCTAGTCCATCTCCACATGCATCAATGTACAATTTAAAAGGAATATTCCAGTCAGGCATGAGGAGTAAAGGTGCTTCTGTAAGGGCTTTCTTTATCTTCTCATAAGCTTTAATTCTTTCCTGTGTCATCTCAAATACAGTCTGTTGATCACAGATTCTATAAAGTGACTTGGCTAGAATTGTGATATCTTTCAAGTGTTGCCTATAGTAACTAGCAAATCCAAGAAAAGACATCATTTCTTTTTTATTCTGGGGTATTGGCTTAAGTAACACTGCTGCTACTTTATTCTTGTCAATACCCAAGTTCAAACCAGAAACAACATGTCCTAATGCTTTGAGTTCTTCAAAACCAAAATTGCATTTCTTAAGTGAAATTTTCATGTTCACTTCTGCAATTTTATGAAGTACTCTTGCAAGTCTTTCAAGGTGCAAAGACCATGAGTCAGAACATATAATAATATCATCAATATAAATGATAAGCCATCCTTCAGACAATTCTGTGGGGAAGATGGTATTCATCATTCTTTGATAATGAGATGGAGCATTTTTAATGCCAAATGGCATTCTAAGATACTCATAAATACCACAGTGAGTTATAATTCTAAGTAATTTCTTAGCTTTAGGCGTCAAAACATTTCGATGGAAGCCTTTCAATGCATCCATTAATGTTATATACTTGGCTTTAGACAATTGAGTCAAGGTTTCTTGGATTCTAGGGATTGGATACCTATCTGGAACTGTGTAGGTATTCAAAGCTCTAAAATCTCCAACCATTCTTGACTTATCATTATGCCATGCAATAATAACAGGTGTTGTCACTTCAACTTCCTCATTATGGCCTACTTTCCTTAGCACACCAAGCTGGATCAACTCTTGGATATGTTTTTCCAAGGCCTCTCTAGCTCTGGGACTGGCTGGATAAGCTGGTCTTCTAAGTACTGGAGGATATGGTCTGTCAATCTTAAGAGTAATATCAACTTCATGTCCTTTTATAGCACCTAATGGTTCCTTATCAGAGGCAAATGCATTATTATATGTGTATAACGCATCAATAAGTTCATGTCTCATCTTTGGTGACAATGATTGATTAATTTGTGCTTCAACAAGTTGATTAGTCACAAATTCATCTTTGCAAGTATCCTTGACAGAAGATATTACAGATATCTGTTTTGGCATATTGGAGAAAGCAAATTTTTGTCTCTTGTTATCTCCAATTGTGAAATATCTGTCTTTATGATTATTTATATCAATACCATAAATATTTAAGTAATCATTTCCAAGAATGATGTGCTGAGATGTGCAATTATCCATTACTACAATCTCAGTTTTCATTCTTACACTTCCTGCTGGATGTGGGAATACAATATTAGTGTCCAATATGCCCAAGGGGTACATATTGTTACTGGCACTACTGAATTGTACACCTTCTATTGGTAATAGATGGTTTTTCCATTCAGGAAGTATAATTTGGAGATAATCTTTGCCAACACAAGTGCAAAATGCCCCTGTATCCAAATTTACTTTGGCTTCAATATCACTCATCAGAACTGATGTGATACAGGATGCTCCAGCAGTATAACCCTTTCCTCTAGCAGGTTTTGTTTTACACATTCTGGCATCTTGGATATTAATCAGGTTGCAGCAATCCTCACTGTACTGTGGCAAGTGGGTATGGACCTCTGTGACCTCAAAGAAGGCTGAAATGTTTTCAATGGGATAGTCCTCCACTGGTGTATTTTCAGAGACTGCAGAATCTTGATCAGACTCTTCTTTCTCTTCAGAACATTGAATTTATTCAATGATTTGAACTTCATTGATCTTTGTCTTCTTAGGGCAAGTGTTGGCTAAATGTGAAGTACTTCCACATTTATGACACTTCAAGACAGGTCTTTCTGGTCTTCTTTCCTCTCTAGGAATCTTTGAGCCTATTTTGGACTCTATTGGGTTTTTTACCCAAGTTTTACCAATTCTTGTTCTGGTAATGATATCTTCCATAGCATTAATGTAGTCCTCTGTTGAACAGGGTTCCACACATCTGCTTTTGATAGCATGTTCCAGTTCTCCTCCACACTTTCTTAATATTTTCATATTAATCATAGTGTCAGACATATCTGGGTGTAAAGCAGATAATCTGTCTTTTTGTTTGAAGAACCAAGTAAGTGGTTTGTCTTTTTCTGAGTTAAAAATGGCACTTTCAAAAGCATTCTCCATTTTAAACCTCCAAGAATTATTGGCCCATTTGGTAATCACTTCAGATTTCCACCAAGACCAGTCATGTTTACCATGATCAATCCTCATTTTGCAATACCATTTCTTTGCAGTTCTGGTAAACAAACAGTGTAATTTTCCCACTATGATTTCATCAGGTATATGAAAGTCTTCTTGCAACATATCAATAGTCCTGATGAATTCAATATGGTTGTATTCTCCTTCACCAGAGAATGTTGGCCATTCTTCTAATTTGGGAATATCCTTTGCAGAAATAATATTTTCTCCTAAGAATGGAGTCAAACTTTCTTTGACAGAAAGTTTTTCTTCAGTCAAAGGTGTAGAATGTCTTGGCATATGTGGTTCATGATTCTTATGAATTTGCTCCACACTTGCAATTATTTCATTCTTCAATTTCTGCCTCTCACTGTCACTTTTTGCTAAATGTATAGCAAATTGATTGGTGTTCTTAACTATTTGTAAGACATGGTCTTCAAGAGTTTTAAGTCTATCATTTACTTTAAAAATGGAAGGATCCTCTGTGTCATTATTTTGACATTGGTTCTCAATTCTTTCACAATCATTGCTAATTGACTCAAGGGTGACAGTTGTCAATTTATGCCATTCAGAATGTTGCTTGTCATTTTTCTTTAAATCATTGATGTCTAATGTAATTTGCTTTAACTTTGACTCAAGTTTGCCAATTTCTACATTAATACTTCTATGTACATCAGTTATTTGCGTGGAAAGGTCCTGTTCATCCTTTCCTGCTCCTTGGCTGTGAATTCCATAAGAGTTCTGGCCATATTGAAGACACTGTCCACGGCTGAAGGTTCCAATTTGGGGATCCTGTACCCTTGTGGGTAAGGTCTGTGCCAATTGGCTTTGCCTTTGCCCTTGCCTTGATGGTTCTTGGGACCTCTCTGTTTCTTTTGAGGTCCTTTGGGCTTGTCCTTGGACGCTTCTGGAGCTGGTAGATGCCACTGGTGCCTCTGTCTCCAAAGCTGGAGTCATTTCCAACTCTTTCTTCTGGTCTATGGATAAAAGACTTTGGTTCTTCAACCAATTCTTTATCTTTTTGACCTTGTCTTTGCAAGACAGGGGGCTCCATCCTCCTAAGAGTTGTATGGTCTTCTCCTGACCCAGAAAGCTCTTGATGTGTAAGTAGGAGTTCATGGCCCCCTGCCAAAGGCTTGGGCAGATTTCCCACTCCTCTTCCTTGGCTGCTCTGAACCAGTTTTTGTACTGGCATTGATATATTTCTATTGCTGCCACCTGAAAGTGGTTCAGCCCTGGAAATATTACCTTAAATCAGTTCAGGCTCAGAATTTACGTCAAAATCTGTTGGTACAGACCTTGGGGAATGGGGGGCAACTCTGGCATCCTCCAGATGTGTCTTTCTTGTGGAAGATTTGGCACTTCTGGATTTGGTCTTGCCTCTTCCTTGTCCACATCCATCTGGTTGGACTGAATAGTTGCTTCCATTTCTGGTATGCACCATTTTCACGTCAATTTAAAGATAAAAGGTGAAAAATATAAGATAAAATACACACCTTTTGGTGGTAATTTAGCTTTTTCTGAGTTGAATAAGGTGCCTCTTTTAGCAATCTGCACCTCAATACTGTCTTCAGATTCTGGACTATTGATGTATCTTTTACTGAGTCTGTTACCAGCTGCACAGTATTTGATTAAAGACACTTAAAGAGAAAAAAATATGATAAAAGAAATTATTTTTGTGTTTTAAGATATTTTTAAAAGATTTTTTATGAATTTTATTATTTTTTTTAATATTAAAAAATTATTCTTTTTAAAGAAAAAAAAATTAAAATTTAAGATTTTGAATGAAAATTAATTCAGAGTAACTCAAAGAATAATTTTATAAGTTTTTGGATGTGAAAAAGCCACGTGTAAAACAGTATAAAATTAAACCAAATTCCTCAATGAAAAAGATTTCCAAAACAATTTCAAAAATAAGAATTATTTTGACTTTAAAATGAAAGAAAAAAATATTAAATTAATATATTTTAGAGCTTAAAAATATATTAATTAAGGGTACAAGGTTCAAAAAACACGGCCAGGCCCCCAAATGTAAGATGTGACTATGAAACTGGTGATAATATCACTATTAATCAACAGTACTATGTCTGTTCTTATGAAATATAATAATAAAATATTATTATAACCACAATTAAATAATTAAAAAATTATTTCTTTCACGTGTTAAACACTACTAGTGATTTTAACAGTGAGCAAGTAATTGTCTACAAGAATCAATTACAAGAAGAATTTAATAATAAAAACTTCTTTAATAAAATAATAAAATTATTTTAATATATAATTATCTTTTGCAAGAATAATTATAAAGATAATTCTTGAAGAAAACTATTACTAGAGAAAAACTTTAAGAATTAAGAATAAATGACTCACTAATACTCCAAAGAACTTATTGATAGATAAGAGTAGAGAAATTTGACGTAGAATTGTGGATTTTAAGGGATCAAAAAGATTTATAACAGTATTACAACAATATATAGTTGGATTCTGGGATTGCACGTCTTTGTGGATGATTTGGAAATATTTAAAACACTCAAGAATAGCTTTAACTAATACTTACTTGTTGGTAATAATGATTTAATAAATTGATAAGATGATGATACGGAAAAAATAGCAAGAATAGGCTTATTTTAAGTCAACAACAGCTCACAGAGGCGTGCCATGGGCAAACTGAAAAACCAGTGAGTGAGAAAACAATAAACCTTTTTGGATTAATGATTGCATCATCTGTTGTCACGTAAGATTATCATAATTACTTAATTGATGCTTTTATGTGACTACCAACCCCAATATGGTTAAGAATAAAAGGAGTAACATCTTTAAATATTCTTTTATTCTAAAATAATCATTGATTTCTCAAAGTTATCAATGTTATTGCCAATTTCATCACAGGTTGTAATTACTGTGAATTTTTGAAGATTCAGTGTTTCACATAGAGTGGTCAAAAATGGACTGTAAGTAAAACTTTTAATTTTACTAGTAAAAACATAATTCTTTATGGTTGTACCATAGATGATGCAGTTCTTCATTGGTCCTAAAAGTTTCAGGAAGATTCATTAAGAATTGTATTTTTAATGAATTTTTGAAGTTTTTACCTCATTTCTACGTAGAATTGCAAATAGCAGTATTTTGCTGGTTGCTATGAGGTAAATCAATGAATATGGATCTCAAAAGGGTTTAATTCCTCTTTTAGGGTCTAGTCATGGAAAGTCATCAAGAATTGACATGCTTACAGGAGCCTAAGTAGCTTATTACCTCCTTGGCACGTCAAAATAGCAGGTTATTTGCTATTTTTCTTATGATTACAGTAGGTGTAACTTGGTAACCAAGTTCCCAAAGAGTTTTAGTTTACCAATTGGGCCAAGATGAGCCATGGATCCATTCTCTGGAGCTATCCACGCCTCTGAGGCCTCAGAAGTTGGGTACCCTGGCTCTTTTTGATGTCTTTTGTCCCCCTTGCTTATTTTTTACGTCAAAATAGTAATTTAAGCTTAAAGTGAGATATCCACTATGGGTGTACCAAAAGTCCATGTAAGAATACCATGATATTAAGTGCTCAAAACATGCATAACACTATTCTTAGTGTATATGTAACATGGGATTTCTCACTTTCCCATTATTCTGGCTAAAAATCAAGAAAAACAAAACTTTTCACGGATCTTTTATGTGGTATTAATGATGTGGTATTGAAGTATTTTCCATTTTACCACCTCAAATACTTAAATTGAGCTTATTCACTCTATGGAGCTACCCTAGGTGAATTTTTGTGTAGAATCCAAATCTGGTCTTAAATCCATGGATTTACTTACTCAATAAAAAGCTATTCATCTTTTCTGAAATTGAAAATGATGAATTTTGGATATATGCATGACTTATGAGTTTTGCATAATTCAAAATTTCTTTTTAAGATGATTGTGGCCTATTTGGGTATGTAAAATATACCTCAAGGCTCACAATCAGTTATGTCAATTCCTTCAATTGGAATCTGTGGTTCTGCTTCCAAAGGTACATAAGCTGGGTTATCAGGAGTATTGGCTAATGCCCACATGCTAAGCTCATCAGCATTCTTGTTAATTTTCCCTGCCTTATGAGCTATATTCATGTTACCTCTATATTCTTGAATGGCTATTTGCCATCTCAACATATGCCTGTTGGTAGTTTTCATGTTGAGAAGTGATTTCACGGCATTACAGTCAGTTATCACTTCAAAAACACTTTCATCAAGATAATAGTGTAATTTCTCAAGTGCCCATACCAAACATATGCACTACATCTGGCTTCTGTTGGTTTGATTTCCCTTGAGATGTAACAAACTGGTCCCTCTGTAGGTTTGTTATCAATAATTTGGACTTGATGTAGGGCTTCCCATCATCCATATCCACATGCATTAATGTACATTTATAAGGTATATTACAGTCAGGCATGAGGAGTAAAGGTGCTTCTGTAAGAGCTTTCCTTATGTTCTCATAAGCTTTAATCCTTTCCAGTGTCATCTCAAATACTGTATTTTGATCACAGATTCTATAGAGTGATTTGGCCAGAATTGCAAAGTCTTTCAGGTGCTGCCTGTAATAGCTGGATAATCCAAGAAAAGACATCAGCTCTTTCTTATTCTGTGTTATTGGCTTAAGTAACACCGCTGCCACTTTATTTTTGTCAATACCCAAGCTTACACCAGAAACAATATGTCCTGAAGGTTCAAGTTCTTCAAATCCAAAGTTACACTTCTTGAGTGAAATCTTCATATTCACTCCTGTAAATTTTTCAAGTACTCTTTCAAGTCTTTCAAGGTTCAAAGACCATGATTCAGAACATATGATAATATTATCAATATAAATAATAAGCCATCCTTCAGATAATTCTGTGGGGAAGATGGTATTCATCATTCTTTGATAATGGGATGGTGCATTTTTGATACCAAATGGCATTCTAAGATACTCATAAATACCCCAGTGAGTGATAATTTTAAGTAATTTCCTAGTTTTGGGAATCAAAACATTCTGATGATAGCCTTTCAATGAATCCATGGATGTTATATACTTGGCTTTAGACAATTGAGTCAAGGTTTCTTGAATTCTAGGAATTGTATACCTATCTGAAACTGTGTAGGTATTCAATGCTCTAAAACCTCCAACCATCCTTGATTTATCATTATGTCAAGAAATAATAACAGGTGTTGTCACATCAACTTCTTCATTATGGCCTACTTTTCTTAGTACACCAAGTTGGATCAAGTCTTGGATATGTTTTTCCAAGGCTTCTCTAGCTCTCGGACTGGCTGGATAAGCTGGTCTTCTAAGTAGTGGAGGGTATGATGTGCTGATATTAAGAGTAATATCAACTTCATGGCCCTTAATAGCACCTAATGGTTCATTATAAGAAGCAAAGGCATTGCTATATCTGTATAATACATCAATGAAATCATGCCTCATTTTAAGTGATAATGATGGATTAATTTGTGCTTCAAAAAGCTGATTAGCCATAAATTATCTTTTATAAGCATCTTTAACAGAGGATATTATAGATATTTGCTTTGGCATATTGGAAAAGCAAATTTTTGTCTTTTATTTTCTCCCATTGTGAAATATCGGTCCTTATGGTCATTGATGTCAATACTAAAAATATTCAAGTAATCATTTCCAAGAATGATGTGCGGAGATGTGCAATTGTCCATTACTACTATCTCTGTTTTCATTCTTACACTTCCTGCTGGATGTGGAAATACATGATTATTGTCCAATATGACCAAAGGGTACATATTATTACTGGTACTACTAAATTGTACACCCTCTATTGGTAATAGATGATTCTTCCATCCAGGGAGTATGGCTTGAAGATAATCTTTGCCTACACAAATACCAAATTCCCCTGTGTTCAAATTTGCTCTGGATTAAATATCATTTATCAGGATTGATGTGATACAAGATGCTCCAGCAGTGTATCATTTACCTCTAGCAGTTTTGGTTTTACACATTCTGGAATCCCGGATATTGATCAGGTTATGAAAATCCTCACTGTACTGTGGCAAGTGAGTATGGACTTCTGTGACCTCAAAGAAAGCTGCAATGTTTTCAATGGGATAATCTTCTACTGTTGTATCCTCAGAGACTCCAGAATATAGGTCAGATTCCTCTTTTTCTTCAGAACACTTAATTTCTTCAATGACTTGAGCTTCATTAACTTTTGTCTTCTTGATGCAAGTTTTGGCTAAATTTGAAGTGCTTCCACATTTATGACACTTCAAGACAGGTTTTTCAGGCATCTTATCTTCCCTGGAAGTTTTTGAGACCATTTTGGATTCCATAGGGATTTTAGTTCAGGTTTTCCCAATTCTTGTCCTAGTAATGATATCCTCCATGGAATTGATGTAGTCTTCTGTTGAACAGGGTTCTACAAATCTGCACTTGATAGGATGTTCTATTTGTCCTCCACATCTTCTTAATATTTTCATATTAATAATAGAGTCAGACATATCTGGGTGTAAGGCAGATAATCTGTCTTTCTGTTTGAGGAACCAAGTAAGTGGTTTATCCTTTTATGAGCTAAAAATGGAACTTTCAAAAGCATTTTACATTTTAAATCTCCAATAATTATTAGCCCATTTGGTGATTATTTCAGATTTCAACCAAGGCCAATCATGTTTACCATGTTCTTGTCTCATTTAGTAATACCATTTATTTGCAGTTATGGTAAACAAGGAGTGTAGCTTGCCCACTATGATTTTATCAGGTATGTGAAAATTCTCTTGCAGAATATCAATTGTCCTGATGAACTCAATATGATTGTATTCTCCTTCACCAGAGAATGTTGGCCATTCTTCCAGTTTGGGAATATATTTTGCACAGATAGGATTTTCTCCTAAAAAAGGGGGTCAAACTTCCTTTTACAGAACGTTTCTCTTCAGTCAAAGGTGTAGAATGTCTTAGCATATGTGGTTCATAATTCTTATGAATTTGCTCCACATTTTCAATAATTTCATTTTTAATTTCTGCCTCTCACTGTCACTTTTTGCCAAATGTGTGGCAAACTGATTGGTATTATTAATTATTTCCAAAACCTGAATTATCAGAATTGCAAGCTGTTCATTGATGTGTGAAATGGGAATATCTCCTATTTCATCCTCTTGAACTTCAGATTTACTTTCAATTCTGTCACATAATTGAATCAATTCTGACAATTGTCAACTTATACCACTCAGTAAAAATTTTGTCATTTCTCTTTAATTTACTTATATCTGATGTTATTGTTTTTGACTTTGCATACAATTTACCAATTTCAATGTAAATACTATACTTAACAAATTGTATTTCTTGTATTATTTGTGTGGAAAGGTCCTTTTCATCCTTTCCTGTGAATTACATGAGAGTTCTGGCCATATTGAAGACACTTTCCATGGCTGAAGGCTCCAATTTGGGGATCCTGTACGCCTGTGGGTAAGGTCTGTGCCAATTGGCTTTGCCTTTTCCCTTTCCTTGATGGTTCTTTGGACCTCTCTGCTTCTTCTGAGGTCATTTGGGATTGTGTTTGGATACTTCTGGAGCTGGTAGACACCACTGGGCCTTCATTTTCTAAAGCTGGAGTCATTTCCAGCTCCTTCTTCTGGTCTATGGATAAAAGACTTTGATTTTTTAACCAGTTCTTTATTCTTTTGAATTTTTCTTTGCAAGACAATGGTCTCCATCCTCCTAGGAGCTCTATGGTCCTCTCCTGACCCAGAAAGCTCTTGATGTGTAAGTAGGAGTTCATAGCTCCCTTCCAAAGGCTTGGGCATATTTCCCATTCTTCTTCCTTGGCTTCTCTGTACCTGATTGTGTATTGGCACTGATATATTTCTATGGCTGCTATTTGTAAATGGTTCTGCCCTTAAAATATTACCTTGAATCAGTTCAGGCTCAGAATTCATATCAAAGCTTGTAGGTACAGACCTTGGGGAATGGGGGGATACTCTGCCATCCTCCAGACATGTCTTTCTTGAGGAATACTTGCCAGATGTGGCCCTGGTCTTGCCTCTTTCTTGTCCAGATCCATTTGGTTGGACTGAATAGTTTCTTCCTTTTCTTGTATGCACCATTTTCACGTTAATTTGAGAGAAAATAAAGAATAAAGACAGAAAACACACACCTTTTTGTGGTTGTTTAGCTTTTTCTGCTCTAAATAAAGTTCCTCTTTTAGCAATTTGCACTTCAATTCTTTCTTCAGATTCTTCTTCTAAACATTCTGGACTAGTAATATACTTGATTAAAGACACTAGAGAAAAATCTTACAAAAGAAAAAATATTTTTTATACTTTTAAAATATTTTGAAGATTTCTTATAAGTTTTTTATTTTTCAATGTTAAAAAAATTGGAATTTAAGATTTTGATTCAAAATTAATTCACACTAACCCAAAGAATAACTTTATAAGCTTTTGGATGTGGAAAAGCCACCTGTAAAAACAGAATAAAATTAAACCAAATTCCTCAATGAAAAAGATTTTAAAGACAATTTCAATAATGAAAATAATTTCAACTTTCAATTGAAAGCAAAAAAATTATTAAATTAATATATTTTAGAGCTTAAAAATATATTAATTAAGGGTGCAAGGTTCAAAAAAACCTGGCCAGGCCCCCAAATGTAAGATTTGTCTATGAAATTGTTGATAATATTACCATGAATAAACAATTCTATGACTGTTCTTATTAAATATAATAATGAAATTTTTTTCACCACAATCAAATAATTAATTAATTATTTATTTATTTTACTTGTTATACATTACTAGTGATTATAACAGTAAGCAGTAATTGTCTACAAGAATCAATTAAAAGAAGTATTAAATAATTAGACTTCTTTATTAAAAAAATGAGATTATTTCAATGTATAATTATCTTTTACAAGAGTAATTATAAATATAATTCTTGAATAAACCAAATATTAGAGAAAAGCTTTAAGAATTAATTATAAAACACTCACTAATACTCCAATGAACCTTGGAAAGAATATGGTAGAGAGATTTGACAGATAAATTGTGGATTTGAGGGATCAAAATTGATTCATAACAATATCAAAACAATATATAGCTTATTTCTATGATTTAACCTCTTTCTTATTGATTATTGAAGGAATAACACACTTAAGAAAAGATTCAACCCTTACTTACTTGTTGATAACAAAGATATAATTGTATAATAAGATGATTTGGAAAAAACAGAAAGAGGAAGCCTCTTTCAAGTCAACAACAGCTCACAGAGGCATGCCATGAAGAAATCTGAAAGCCTAGAGAGTGAGAATACAGTAATGATTTTTGAAATGATGACTACATCATATATTGTCATGTAAGATTATCATAATTACTTAATTAAAGCTTTTATGTGACTACCAACCCAGTGATGGTTAAGAATAAAAGAAGTAAAAAATTTAAATCTCCTTTTATTTTAAAATAAAATCAATTTCTCAAAGTTTTCAATGTCATTGGGAATTTTATCACAGGTTGTATTTTCTGTGGATTTTTGAAGATTCAGTGTTTCACATGGAATCATCAAAAATGGACTGTAAGTAAAACTTTTAATTTTACTCATGAAACCATGTTTATTTTTGATTTACTTTTGGGTAATACAATTTTCTATTGCTACCAAAGGTCTCAGAAATAACCATTAATAATTGTATTTTTAATGAATTTTTGAAGTTTTTACCTCATTTCTACATAGGATTGCAAATAGCACAGTATGGCAGGTTGCTATGAGGTAAATCAACGGAGAATAGTCCAAAAAGGATTTTGATTAATCTTTTAAGTTTTAGCCATTGAGAATCATTAATAATTGACATGCTTACAGGAGTCTAAGTTGCTATTTACCTCCTTGTCACATCAAAATAGCAGCTTATTTGCAATTTCTTATGATTTGATGAGGGTTTAACTTTGTAACTAGGTTTCCAAATGGTTTTATTATACTGATTGGCCCATGGTAAGCCATGGATGCAAACGTTAGAGCTATTGATGCATCAGAATCCTCAGAAGTTGGGTACCCTCGCTCTCTTTGATGTCTTTTGTCCCTCTTAGCTATTTTCATGTCAAAAAATAGAAATTCAGGCTTAAAGACTGATATCCACTATGAGTGTATCAAAACTGTATGTAGGAATACCATAATATCAAGTGCCACAAACATGAATAACACTAATAATAGTCTATATGTAACATAGGATTTCTCACATTCCCATTATTTTGGCATGAAACTGAGAAAAACAAAAATTCTCACAATTCTTTTATGTGGTATTGAAGTATTTTCCATATAACCACCTCATAGAGTTAATTTAAGCTTATTCACTTTATGGAGCTACCCTAGGTGAATTTTGTGTGTAGAATACAAATCTGGCCTTAAATCCATGGACTTACTTACTCACAAAAAAGCTATCCATCTCTTCTGAAATCAAAAATGATTAATTTTGAATATATGCATGACTTATGGGTTATGCATAGTTCAGAATTCATTTTTAAGGATAATTGTGGCCTATTTGGCTATATAAAACATACCTCAATGCTCGCATAATTACCATTGATGTAGGTAATAATTTTTCATTATGGGCTTGATATAACTTGTCAATCCAGATTTATGTCAATGTTTGACCACTATATCTATAATTGTAATAGCCATATTGGTCAGGTACTTATACTATTATCACTTCTTTCTGCTAATTAGAAAGACAATTAACTTATGTTATAATTACTTAGGCTTACTGCTACTAGTTCTGTTAAGTAATATATTGTTCCAAAAATTTGAAAAGATCCTTAGATTGTAGTTCCTCTTACATAATGTCATCCTGCCCCATATGCCATATCCTAAACACTATGGCCTTTTAGGCCATTTCCAATATCCTTCCCCCTGGACATCCCACTGAAATTGGGACGGGAGGCTCTTCTCAGCCTTCCAGGGGCCTATGGCCCCTTCAGCAGTCATAAGGTCCTCTGGCATACACCCTTTGACTCTGCAATCTTGGGCCTAACCCTATGGCCTCTATGGTCTGCAAACTAAAGGCTCCTCTAGGCCCTTTTTGGCCTAAAATGATTGAGGACAAAGGGTGCAATGCCATTTGGCCCATCGATTTTCAAGGGTAAAAATGGCTATATGAACCATGCAACCTTAAATACTCAAGCCATGGCTGTCAGCCTGTGACTCAAAACCAGAGCACAAGCATGACAGCCAAATACCATTAACCAATGGTAAAGCCAAGATACCACCAAAACATGGAGCTGAGCCAAATTATCTCAAAAGGTATCAAAAAAAGGAGTAAACTAATATCTTTCCAAATATACAATTCCCATCATCATAGGACAAAGAATAACAAAGTTATTCCTGCTCAAAGTTATTGCTGAGCATAAACCTTAATTTTCACCTCTCATCTGGAATATAGGGTAAGAGGCTTAACCCCATCAAATGGGTATTCAGATTGAAGCTCTAAGACAGGTTTATCGAATGGTACCAGCCAAACTGAGCTAGCACCAATATTACAGAAGTTATAGCCAAATTCAGGCCAAATAAGGTTGGATAAAATGTTCACCTCTCACCTAACTTCTACAGTTTTAGTGTTAGATACCTAAAGTGGGGTCTTTTTCGAAAGAAAACAATAAGGTCTATCTGATGGTGCCATTAATTTCCCCATATCTCATCTAGAGCAAAAGCTATAAGGCAAACAAGCCCAATGCAGCTTTTTTCCTAAAACATGCATATGTACAAAAATCTTGTAAATGGCATAACCTTGCCATATTTAATGATAACCATATCAAATGAGGTACAATTATTTAGAACACATATAGGGCTACACACTAAACAAATTTTTGGGTTGATATCTCAAGCACTGACAAAGTTATGGCTGTTTTAAGGTCGAAATCCCACAGCTTGACCAATACAGCCTTACCATGGGATAATATCCCATAACCCTTATTATGAGGTGTCAAACTGACAAAGAAGTTGTTTTACTTCAATACCTCATAGTTCATCCAATACTGGGGTCCCATACAGTTTCTGTACAGCATTCTATGCATCATACACATCAGAATCAGGCTGTGTGGTCCCCAGATGAAAACTTTCACCCTGTATTGGTGAGAACTTCCCAGATGTGGTTTCAAAACCACATCTGAGCCCAATAAAGGCTATACAGGCCTTTTGCAAAACACAAGCCTGTCCTTGAGAGTGAAAAATCTTTACTTCCTCTACATGAAAAGGTCTAGCAGCCTTTTTGCCCCATTTCAGGATAAAAGGAGGCCTTTTCACTTCCAGAAAAGGAATCCCCATCCTGCTCTTGAATTCCTACATAGTACAGCTGTCAAGAACAGTTATAATCTTGGAAAATAAACAGGTTATACTATAAATCTTAGTATTGTAGTCTTTATTGTTGTAAACCAACAGGTAACGCTGCACCCAGGGCTTTCAATAGTGCTCACCACCACTAATTCTCATTAGTAAAGCACTTTATATCATTAATTAAACCTTTTTTAAATACTCTCATCCATGTCACAGTCATAGTTCAAGTTGTAAATAGCCTCATTTTATCTTTATCATCGACTCGGCCTGACAATGGCCACCAACCATCCTTTTTCAGTTTTTTCCCCCAAGAAAAGGGAAAGCCTTCCCCAATCTCAGCCCCAGGTCTGCAGGAACCTTGTATGGGGCATATATGGTATTATATACCATTATGCACAGTTTTTCCTCAGAAAGTCCATGGTGATTATTTCAAGAATACATTCTCCCATATGAAGTCAAATCACTAGTCCACCAACCCATTTTGAAGGAAGGCTTTCAGGGACTTAAGCTTGAAACTCATGGGGGACACTCAGAAGACCATTTTAGGAAACCACTCACCTGGCCCTTTGGGCATTGGTCTTCACTATCCCAAAAGTATTTCCCCAAGGGAATACTGGCCAAGAATTTTTCAAGGGTAATTTCAAGACATTGTTACTGTCAAATCAGTTGTCAAGGCATCAAGAGCTTCAGAACCCCTTGGAGAACTCAATTGACCCATACAGGCTGTATTCAAGCAACCTGTATGGCATTGACCTCTTTGGGTCAATTCATCTATACACTGTGAGAATTCAATACACACAGTTTGATTTCTCAATATTTCCGAGCTGTATTTTCTCAAAACATTCAATACAGCTGTATAAAAGTTATAAAGTTTGGTTCTCAACCCTCCAGGATCAGTCTTTAAGCTTTTCAGATATAATGCCCACTCTTTCAACCCCTGGGGACTTTTTCCACAGTTAATTGGTTTATTGGAGCTATTTTTATTACTATCTTCTTCTCACTTTTGGAATTAAATACTGATATTTATAAGTAAGTCATTTACACCTTCTTCTTTGACTTTCAGAGGGTATTGGTGGACATATCCTTTGATGATTCAATTTTTCTTTCTGACAGTTTGAAACCATTAATTTAGGATGCATTTGGTTTTCTCTTTGTCTTTTGGATTATTTCTTATTATCTTGTGCATATTTGTACTTGAACTTGTTCTTTGTTAAAATAAATATATTTTTCAAATATTTCTGTATTTGTTTTAAGCCCTCCAAATGAGTTCTTGATTCCTGAGTGCCAGGCCACTTTTGTTATTCCCAAGAGCCCCTGTGATAGCTCAAAGTTGGAAATTTATGAAAAGAAAAAATTATAACTATGAATTTCATAAAATATTTTCACAAAAGGGTATAAGTGATTTTGACTTACATTCTTTGTTTAAAAAATTATTGATTTGCAACAATAAATTATTTAGATAATTCAATATAAGCATTAAAAAAGATTCCAAAACCTTTTTCCACAAAAAGCTTACATTTAAATTTAAAATTATTGATTTATTAAATTATTAAGTTTTTTAAAATTTTTCTTATGTAATTAAAACTTTAATCAATATATCAATTTATTAAAACAAAAATAAAACAAAAACAAAAAGGTAAATTAATTATAAACTTCTTTCTAGATAATCTAGGTTAAAATTCTTTAAATAATATAATTATGATTTATTTTTTCAATTTAAAATACTAATATTCTTTATTATATCAATTTTATTTGGTTTTCTGTAATTTCATTTTGAGTTGTATTAAAATTAATTCAATCAATTAAGTAATATTATATAAATATTCACTTATATTAATTAATTTATTTCCAAATTTCTTCTTTATTCAAAAAAAACACTCTAAAAAATGAATGCTTTCATTCTTATTATTCTAATTTTGGTTTAAAGTTTTAGTTGTCTGAATAAAAGATATTTTTAAGTTAATTTTTGTTGGAACCATTTAATTTTTTTTTCCTTAAAGGTTGCTAATATGACTATTTTTTTGTTAATTTAATCTTAGTTGAAGCTATTTAATGTTATTTCTAGAGAAATTATTTAATTTCAAAAATTTCTCTTGCTGATACCTCTCCTTAATCAACTGATCAATTGAGTTTTGTAGCAAGTTCTATAAATGAAAATTTACATAGGTTTGTAAAGTACCAATTATTAGTACTTCTAATCAGAAATCATAATTAATAACTTTTTTATTGGTTTAAATTCTAAATATGAACTCGACAAGATTTGGTAGAATGAATTAACTCAAAATGTAGCATTAAATATTCAAAATTATGAAGAAAAATAATTAAAAACATTCCAACCATAATAAAGTCAGATTTAGGACAGAAAATGTTTATGAGAATATGTAAAACAAGAAATTGATTGGGAAAATAATTATATCATTTTCATATAGTGGTAAAAAAAATCTTATGGAAGCTCTCTATATCCTAAGTTGAAACTGTTTATTCAAGATTTCTGCCCAATTTGTACTGGGGAAACTGTAGGTTTATCTTTAAATCCATTTCTGGTACATTTTCTTGTGGTATAGCCGCGATCGCAAACATATTGCTACGAAAAGGACAAAGTATTAACTCATATTGTTTTTTTTTTATTATTATTAGAACTATACACGCTTACCTGAAGATAAGGCTCTGCTGGAATAAGCTAACGGAATAAGAATGGAGATAATTTAGATTGTAAATTACATAATTACCACAAAAGACGCATGAAATTTTCAAACACACTAAATTTCTCAGCTGAAATCTTATCATATCACCTCTTTGAGCTCCAATAACTGTCCTAAAAGCTTGTTTGAGATCATTCCCTAAGTTACCTATTTGAAAGCCAAGACTCTCAGCTGCAAAATTTGATCAGTAGGTTTTTTGAGTTTGGGCCAAAATTTTCTTTGAGAGGAGATGTACATACCGGTTCGAGTGCAGTAGGAACCTCAACAAAAGAATAAAAAAATAAATAAAGAAGAATATCAACGTATTTTAAAATAAAATATAGGCTTACGGTCGATGGTTGAAGGTGTGGCAGGTCGACCGTTAACTAAAGCATCTAATGCAACACCATAAACACCTATATCTGCGACAGTAAAACTAAATGCTAGAAGTCAATGAAATTTCTAGAAGCTTCAAAAAAAAATAAAATGATAATAAGCCTTCTTCATACAAGTGGTCCAAAACATGCCAGGCACCACAAATCTCCTGGATGCCTATGTTCGAAGCACCAATCAATCGGGAGGAGGCCTGCATGGAGTTTGCTAAATTTGACATTCTCCGATGTTTATGTGGTGATCAAGTCAGGAAAAACACACGTTAGGTCCAAATTGTGGTGTAACTACTTCATCGTTTAAACTGTAAATAATAGTCGTGGGTAGGAGAGCGTATGCCGGGCTCGAAGTATCTCTCAAGGTGGTGGCTACTTCCATGAAATGAGAGCCCTAGAGTACGTTGAAATTTGATCGCAAAAACTTAATATGGAATATTTGCATCTGGAAAAGAAAGAAAAGCATACTGCAGTTTGCTGGAGTACAGAGGGAAAACAGCCTCCAAAAAGCTTGGAAATAGGACAAATCAAGTAGGTAGAGAGTGTTCCTTTCATCGGGGGTGCAATAGCAACAAAACCTGTAACAAGGGAACGAATTGAGGGCCAAAAGCCTTATTTGTTCCAATTAAACAGCATCATTAAGGTCTCTTCATTTTGGGAACTATTTATTTGAAAACAAAATCAACTAACTGGCAGCCCATTGGACCTAACCAATGTAATCAACAAAAGTAGTTTCAAATATTTCGATGAGTCAAAAATCATTCTCTCGGCCACACCCCCGAGTTCCCTTATCACTCTTGCTTGCACCATTAGAACATCATTTCTTTTCTGGTAAAACTCCTAAATCTGAAAGCTTTTACCATACAAAAAACTGAAGCGGAGGAAACTTACGTCCGACCCACCCTGGCTAAAGCTTATGATATTAATTTTACCACCACGGGACTTGGGCGCTAAGAATTGAATAGCATATGCTATAAATTCTGCTGAAAGTTGCATATCACTCATTGAGTGATCTAATTAAGAAAGGGTTGTCTTGCTCGTTATCAGAAAAGTTAAACCATGTAAACAAGGCCATGACAAGAGCTGGTTGGAAATTACTAACTGGGCAAGTCAACCCAACATAAATCAAATCCATGAGCGGGCAAGCCTTGGTAGTAGGGTGACTGAATTGAAGATATTTCAAGAGATAAAAATAATTAAGAATTCTTGAGGAAATCCCTTATCAATTTTATTATATCTTAATAAAGTTGCTAACAGATTCGTAAATCTCACGTGCACTGCCACCTAACCTCGAAAGAAATAATTTAGTTCGCTCTACCCTGACGCCTCTTATTAAATACATGATGCTACCTACCCGTTCCTGGAACAAGTAGAACGATTCCTACAAAATAAAATTTAGTATTTTTTCAAGAGGGGGAATGTGTGTTGTATTTACCATTGCGCATGTATTTTAATCCTAAGGGACAACCAATCTTGCTTTGATACGAGCTTTTGGCTTGTGTCTTTGAGAGATAAATCAGAATAATTAGTGGCCAAAAATTTACTTTTGTTTTTTTTGTGGGAAAAGTTGTATAGCTCAAAACCCACCCATGGCGCGTCACCATGAGTACGCCTAGGAAGAGGTCCTTGGGGTGATGCGGCCACATCATAATAGTCGTTGTCAAAAATACCATTTCTTTTATTTAAAATACTCGATGAACTTGTGCCCAACACTTTGAGGTCTGAAACAAAAAAACAATTGGTTCGCCGGTGGAGCTTGCAAAGCTTTGAAAGTAATAAAGCCAAATAAAACATAAAACTAACTTGAGGTGCTGGCTTCACTGTTTGTCGAAGAGGTCTCGGGTAAAAGAATGAGGGTGACGAATAAGACAACTAGGTACTTAGCACAACCACCATGTCTTCCCATCATTGAAATTCACTTCTTTCAAAAGAACGAAAATTGGCTTTGCTTTTTCTAAAGCGCAAAACTGACAAATTAGTTTACAAAAAGGAAACAGTTGAGATTTCACCCAGGGCGGCAGCGATGTGGCAATGCCTATTTATGGGGCCAGTAAAGCTAGTTTTGATTGGCATAGACGATAGGGACAAAAAGAACGAGCCGGAAATTTACCTTTGAAGAAGAGCCATTCAGTTTGACATTTTGCTGCTGCCAACACAGGCATGATGATGTCATGGGCTAAACTGTATTTTTTTAGTCAGTACTAAGCTGAACATCAAATGAACTAGATCTAGGCCAGAGACGGGGGACGCTTTAGCTTTAACGATCTTGTCTTAACTTTTGAAGTCGATTCGGCGCAATTTGGCTGCAAAACTCAAGGTTCTTTGCCTCACTTCTCCTGACACGCCTGAAAGTGAGAATTTATGGTTAAAATTTGGTGGCAGCAACCCGACATGCTGACCGTCGGCCGTTCTAGCTTCTCCTGTCGGCAATAGTAGTAGACTGCGGTGCTGATAGACTTCGGTCTGAGTAGTAGAAAGTAAAGTTTTCGTTATTAAACAATCATTTCCCTAAAATTAGGGGGACTCAATCTTTGCCAAATTTCCGAATTCACGGCTTGCTCATATCGTCTCTAGATGAAAAAACCGTGGGAGAATCCAAAACACGGCTGACTTGTTTTGGATAGCAGGCTGCCGCATTTCATGATATCGCGCGCCCATATTCGGTGTCTTCAAAGTGTGTAATTATCCTTACTGAAGAAAATTCTAGCCCTCGTCTAAACTCAAGTTTTTTGAGTTGGAATTCATCAAAAGCTGATATTCATTACTACAGCGTGGAAATTGATTGGAAGACAATTTCAAGATTTCCAACTTTTTCTTAGAATTTGAACGAGTGACAACATAAGTAGAGTATTAACATAACATGGCCATCTGGCTGGTAGAAATAATTCCATGTGTGGAAGTGCTGCAAGCAAGAAGCTTAGATAATTTTACAGACAACGGCTCAAAGAAAAACAAGGAGTGAGAAAAGACTCCTTGCGAACTGTAACATTGTAGAGAAGGCCGACAATGTTTTGCCCAGTGGCCGTGGGAGACCGTCCAAGAGCTGTAGTATAGCTAAAGCAAGAAAATAAAGCCACACGCAGTAGTAAATATACAGTAGATGCCAATTTTTTTTTGATGAGAGTATTGTGGCGGAAATGTGGTCGAGGACGATTACCCAATGAGATGGCGTTTGCTTGAACCAGAGAGAATCAATTTTGGAGCTCGAAGAGACCTTTGTCACCACCGTTGGTACTTTTTGAGGTGTGCTGATGTAAGGTTTGACTATGAAACAATAAGTAAAAATTACTAATTTTTTACTTATTGTACTCTGAATGTCCTTATAATTGAAACAAATAAGATTAAAATAATAATAATAATAAAGAAATATTATTATTATGGCGTAAAAATATTATATTATTAAATAAATATAATAATATAATTAATATTATATGAAATTATAATATTATAAATAATATATTAATATAAAATAATTAATATATTATAAAGCTCTTTATTATTGTTACCAACAAATAATAAAGGCGTAAAAAACTGTTTTTTATAAATAAAAAACAATTAATAACAATAATATTACTAATATTAATGTTATATATTAATATAAATACTATTTATATTAAATAAGAATTATTAAGAGTAATAATAAGAGAGAAATTATTATAATAAGATGAAATAACCTACTTTTAACACTTAAAATAATAATTTTGAGATATTTTACGCCAAAAGAATATAATACAACCTTTTCAAATTGTATTTACAATAAAAAATTAAGAAAATTACTAAAATTCTTGATTTTACGTGGAAATGAGTTTATAGAGAGATTTATAACAAAAACAATTAAAGAATTGATTTAATCACGTAAAAATAGTGATTAATATTGAGATGGTCTTTGGTCTTTAATAATATAAGAGTTTTATATATAAAGAATAAAGAAATTACCTTTTATTTAATTGATTTAATGTTTTTGATGCGTCTGAGGGGTAAATAGAGTAAAAAGAGCTCTATTTATAGTAAATACCTCCCTCCTAGAGTCTAACAGGCTTCTAGTAGACGTGTACTGATCATATCCACTGGAATTGATCAATATTTTAAGGTTTGAGGGTGATTACATCATGATCAAACCATATTGCATCATTATTACACCATTATTTAGAGTTATCACTGTAACTCTAAGTTTGATGATATCAGAGGCTTGGCAGAACCCCAAATTTCGTGGATTTTATTAGTTTTAATCATAAACTAATAGTATTCACCAATTTTATCACTCTTAAGACTGTTAAACTTAATTTAAGGTTACAGTATGTGATCATAACAGCTCAATTTAAGCTCAAACTTTGATCCTCAATAACTTTTAAGGTTTTCACGCTACAGCAATTCAGAGAGTGAATTCTGATAGTTTGACATAACCTTATTATGCTGCCAAGAGCCTTTCATTACATCATCAAAACTCTAATTTTGATGATTTTTCTTGTAACTCATCTTTTCTGTTGAAATTCAATATTTTAAACTTCAAACCTTGATTTCAGGGGGTTATACCCTGAATTTAATAATAAAAATTACGTCATTCTTCTCGAATAAACTAGTAGAATGCAACTGTATACTTTTTTTTAAGTTTGGACTACTTTCACAACAAAGTGGTCAACAGCTCTGTTGATTTTTATCAATATTTCCTCATAAGTCTTAACCTTGTTTATAATTTGCAAAATAAAGTTCATATCTGTGTTCTTACAGTAATTACGTGGTAACTTCATTTTTGGTTCATCATTCTAGCATGTATAGTTTAGAAGATATAAGCTATGATCCCTGAATATATGCGTTGACCAAAAAAGTGCATATATTCAGGATAATTCCTTAAGTATTGATTTTGGGAATTAGCTTATTAATTGTTTTATATGTGGAATTTTGTGGGGAATCCACTGGTACAATTTATTTCACATGTTGTTTCATTAGTTTCTGAGATAAATAAGTTTTTATGGTTTTTATAAGGTATTATACCTTATAATTCCTTAAATATTGACTTTACAGATATGCCATAAAAATGGTATATGTGTATTTTTCCATGGGGAATCCAATGGTATAATTTGTTTTACATGTTGATTCATTGGCTTTTAAGTTAAACCAATTTTAGTACCAATTTATGGTATTTTTTGTATATTTGAGTAATTATTTTTAGTGTATAATTATTCTAATTAATTTTAATATAATTATATTAAAGGTATAATTATTCTGAGTCTTTTTTGTGACCTTATTGGGTATGTGGTCATATCTCAAAGGCTCACATTCCCTACCACCAAAAAATATTTTACCACAATCTGATATATGTGATTAGGGTATCATCCACTGTCCTACCTCTTCAATAGACTTTGTTAGTCTTGAAGCTCAATAATGCTTAACTTTTTTATTTTTCAGGTTTTCTTTCATGTCTGAATCTTCTTAGTAACTTATCAGCATTTGTTATATCTTTCTCAAGTAGCCATTCATCTTCCTGAGTTGAATTTCTATACCTTACAAGGTATTCCCTTTCTTTTTTGTTTCTTGTCCTTCTTTCTTTAAGGACTTTTACTATTTTCTTTTCCTCTCCTTCCTCCAAGGGGGGAATCTCAAGTGGGGGTTTATTTCTTAGTGGAAATAACTCCTTGTCACTTGAGCTGTAAGGTTTTATCAGACTTACAGGGAAAGTTGGGTGTTTGTTCATTAGTTCACCTGTCAGTTCTAATTGCACAGCATTGGGTCCATGGAGTGCTTTTATCATAAATGGTCCTGCAAAGGAATCTTTCAATTTCTTTGGGCCTTTTATGTTATTGAAATTAAGGGTTGATACTAAAACCAAGTCCCCTATTTTGAAGTCAGGTGGCTTATGACTTTTATCCCATCTTTCTTTTGCATATTTAAAAGAATCTTGCATGCATCTGTTTGCATGGTGTCTTGCTTTGTCAAGCATTATCTTGAAACTGCTTGCTGTTGGATGTATATCCACTAAGTCCTTTTTGAGGGTGTCATAAGGAAGTCTTGGATTCCAACCTTTCTCTAGCATTGCTGGTGTTTTGCCAGTAGAAGAATGGATTGATGTCTTATATGCCAGTTCAAGTGCTGGTATTAGTGTGCACCAATCATGGGTAAAACCATCAGAATCTTTGAATTCTAGCCCATAAGCACAGAATCTTCTGATCATGTCCTCTAAGGTCTGTATCATTCTTTCTGCTAAACCATCAGTTTGGGGATGGTAAGCTGTTGAGAATGATAGCTTTGTCCCAAACAAGTTATGGAGATTTGTCCATAATGCTGAAGTGAACTTTGGGTCCCTGTCACTTATAATGTTTTGGAATAAGCCTGTGTGGCTAATGACTTTATTCCATATCATTATGGCTGTATCCATAGCTGTGTCATCTTTGTGACATGGTAAGAACATTGGAGTTTTACTGTACCTGTCCACTAACACTAGGCAAGCATTATAACTCCTGTCTCCTCCTGGAGGTAAGGCTGTTACCCAATCCATATGAACTATTTCCCATGGGGATTTTGGTTCTTGGATTTGGATCATCATTCCAAATTTCTTTCCTGTGGCTCTGTTGGCTTTTTGACATCTGTCACAGGTTTGGCAGTACTCTGCAACATCTTTCTTCCAATTTGGCCACCAAGAGCAGGTTTTCACCCTCTCTAGTGTCCTATCTTCTGAGAGATGTCCAGATGCAACACTATCATGACACTCATGTAAAATAGTGTTTATTAGTGTTCTATCTGTCAAGGCCATAACACATGTGTGTTTTGTTCTATGGTAAAGGATTCCATCAAGGAGGTGAAATCTTCCTTCATCATATGCCTTTTTCCATATTTCATCTAGTTTTGATGAAAGTGATGGATCTTTGCAGTCTTTCATTAGAAGTTGGCTTAAGATATGGCAATTTTTGTCTGTCTTATAGCTTTCTTTAACTTGGTTAAAGAATTCTGTGCCAATGTCTGTAACACATATTCCTTCTATATGGTGCTCCTCTTGTGGTACCCATGCTGGATTGTCAGGGGTATTTGCTAGAGCCCATCTGCTAAGACCATCTGCATTTTTATGGATATTTCCAGATTTATGAACAATAGTCATATTTCCTCTATATTCTTGGATAGCAATTTGCCATCTCAGCATATGTCTATTTGGAGTCTTCATATTTAATAGTGATTTCACAGCATTACAGTCTGTGATTACATCAAATACTGTGCCATCCAAATAATAATGCAGTTTTTCTAAAGCCCATACTAGGCATAAGCATTCCATTTGGCTTGCTCCATACCTTGCTTCTGTTGGCTTTATCTGTCTTGAAATGAAACAAATTGGTCCTTCCACTGGTTTATCATTGATAATTTGTGTTTGGTGAAGTGCAGCACCTAGTCCTTCTCCACAAGCATCAATGTACAGTTTGAAGGGTAGTTTCCAATCTGGCATCAGGAGAAATGGGGCATTTGTTAAGGAATTTTTCAATTCTTCATATGCCTTGACTCTTTCTTCTGTCATCTCATAGACTGTTTGTTGGTCACATAGCTTATACAAGGATTTAGCAATCTTTGCAAAGTCTTTTATATGCTGTCTATAGTAACCAGCAAATCCTAGAAATGATTGCATTTCTTTTTTGGTTTGAGGCATTGGCTTAAGTAGTACTGCTGCTACTTTATTTTTGTCTATGCCTAGACTAAGGCCAGATACTACATGTCCTAGGGCTTTTAATTCACTATATGCAAAATGACATTTTTTCAATGAAATTTTCATATTTACTTGGACTATTTTCTGTAGTACCCTTTCTAGTCTTGTCGGGTGATTGTCCCAAGTTTCTGAGCAAACTATGATATCATCAATGTAGATTATTAACCATCCTTCTGATAATTCTTCAGGAAATATGGTATTCATCATTCTTTGATAATGGGAAGGTGCAGTTTTTATCCCAAATGGCATTCTCAAGTATTCAAAAATTCCACAATGGACTATTATTCTTAGTAGTTTCTTGGCATTGTCTGTTAAGACATTTTGATGAAAACCCTTAAGAGCATCCATAGCTGTGATGAACTTAGCTTGTGACAATTGGGTCAATGTCTCATGGATTCTGGGTATTGGATATCTGTCTGGAATGGTATAGGTATTCAGGGCTCTGAAGTCTCCTACCATCCTTGATTTTCCATTATGCCAAGTTATAATGACAGGTGTAGTAACTTCTACTTGTTCATTATGTCCAACCTTTCTTAATACTCCAAGGTCCATTAATTCTTTAATGTGCACCTCTAGGGCTTCTCTAGCTCTTGGACTGGCTGGATAAGCAGGTCTTCTTAATAAAGGTGGGTAAGGTTTTTCTACATTAAGAATTATATCCACTTCATGTCCAATTATGGCACCTAGTGGCTCTTTGTCAGTTGCAAAGGCATTTTTATATTTAAATAAGAGGTCAATCAATTTTTCTTTCATTTTTTCTGTTAATTCTTGATTGAATTCTGCCTCTTTGAGTTGTTCAGATATAAAAAGTTCTTTTTCTGGAATTTTTTCCTCATTCTTAATAACTGTGATTTGTTTTTTGTTATTTAAGAATCCAAACTTTTGTCTTTTATTATCTCCTATGGTAAAATATCTATCCTTTTGGTTGGAGATATCTATACCATAGATTGATAAGTAGTCATTCCCAAGTATGAAATGATTACTAGTACAGTTGTCCATTACTACAAACTCTACTTTAATTCTGACACATTGTGAGGGATGTGGAAAAATTAGTGTTAAATCAATTATTCCAAGGGGCTTCATGCTCTCACTTGCACTACTAAATTTGACACCTTGTATTGGCATAAGTTTTTCTTGCCAGTCTGGGACAATGGTTTTTAAATAACTTTTGCCAACACAAGTGCAATATGCTCCTGTATCCAAGTTAACCTTTCCTTCTTGGTTATCAACCATAACAATACTAATACTTGATTTTCCAGCTGTATATCCCATTCCTCTTGCAGGTTTGGTTCTATACATTTTGGCATCTTGTATGTTTGTTGGATTTGTGTCAGATGTTCCAACTTGTGGCAAGTTTGAGTTAACATCCAGTACTTCATAAATTATATCAATATTATTAATTTGTGCATTAATTATATTGATTTCATCACTTTCAGAGCTTTCTGACTCTTCTGTCTCTTTTTCAGAGTCTGATTCCTCTTCTTTGTCATTGTGGTTTTCTGTTTCCACAATTTCATTAATCTTTGCTTTTTTAAGGCAATTATTGGCTAAGTGTCCAATACCTCCACATTTATGGCATTTTCTTTGCTCATTGTTGTTGGATGTATTGGGCTTAAAGGATTCTTTTGATTTATCTTTTTTGATAAATGGTTTATTTGGGCTTTTAATGTCCAATTTTTTCCAAGTCCTGCCAATTTTTGTTCTTGTCACTATATCTTCTAGTGCATTTATATACTCTTCTGTGGAGCATGGTTCTATGCACCTGCTTCTTAGGGCATGTTCTAGTTCCCCTCCACATTTTTTAAGTATTTTCATGTGCACCATCTTCTGTGACATTTCTGGGTACAGTGCATTAAGCCTTTCAACTTGTTTTAGGAACCAAGTTAAAGGTTTATCTTTCTCTGGGTCAAAGAAAGAGTTTTCAAATGCATTTTCTATCTTATACCTCCAGGCATCATTTGCCCACTTGGTGATTATTTCTTGTTTCCACCAAGACCAGGTATTTTTACCATTTGTTTGTCTTATGCCATAATACCATCTTTTTGCAGATTTCTCAAACAATGAGTGTAATCTTGCAGTGATTAATTCATCTGGTATGGCATAGTCTTCTTGTAACATGTCAATTGTTTTAATAAATGACATGTGGTCATATTCACCTTCTCCTGTGAATGTTGGCCATTCCTTCAATTGAGGTGCTTCCTTCATTAAGACTTGGTTATTGTCTTGGTGACTCAAGTCTGTTATGAAAGGATTTGACAATTCCTCTTTTGTTTTAACAGGGCTTCTTATATGAGAAAATGGTGTTGATAATTTTGGCATATTTAAATTAGCCTCATTAATTTTATCCATTTTTTCTGTAATAAGCCTTATTTCACTTTGAATATCATCTTTCAGATGCATTCTTGCTTCATCACCTTTTTCCACATGGTCCAAAAGTAATTTTTGGTGTGATGAAGTCTTTTCTTCAAATTTTTCTACAGAAATACTTAATTTATTTAATTTTTCTGTAAGATTGTCAATACTTACATCATAATTGATTGTCAAAGTCTTGTCTTTGATATCTTTTATGTATTTATACAATTCTTGTTGTCCTTGTATTAATTTTTGAGTATTGTCAATTAAATTCTTTGGTTTATTATTTTCAACAATAAACTTAATGTTGTCAATTTCTTTTTTGTTTTGCACAACAATTTTTGTTAAAGAAGATAAATTGTTATTTATTTCTTGTAGTGATAATAAACTGTCTTTAATTTCTTTTAGAGGTAATATACTATTTTTAATTTCTGTTAAAGTATTTACAACATCTTTGGACAAGCTTATTTCTTTGGGAAATGAGGTTGTCTGATTCTTTGCTCTTCCTTGTCCTTGAATTCCATCAAGGTTCTGGCCATGTTGAAAACATTGTCCATGGCATCCTTTTGGATTCTTGGGATTCTGTAGCTTGGGGAATATGGTTTCCTCCAATGCTTTTTCTTGTTCTTCTTCCCTTCTTGGGGAAGTGGGTTGGCTTGAGGCTTGCTGGTAGAAGCTACTGGGGCTTCTTCCTTGGTTGCCTCCCTCTTTTTGGCATGATAATCCTTGATTTTTTTGATTTGAGGTTTGGATGACAGTGGATTCCATCCATTGGAGTATTTCACTATCTCCTCCTCTTTGAGGAACTTTTTCAGGATGTGCCAGGAGTTCATCACTCCTTGGTGTATTTGAGGCAGCATTTCCCAGTCTTTGTCCTTGTACACTGTGCAATACTGCTTGTACTGGCTCATGTAGATGTCTATTTGAGCCCTCTGAATGTGATTTGTACCTGTTTGAGTTACTCATACTTAGTTCCAATTCAGGCTCAGATATCATGGGCATTTCTGGGACTTGCCTTTGGGATAAGGCACTTCCTTGTGTGGATTCTGTTCCACTGGGGATATTGCCCTTTCTTTTCCCTTTTGAGGGATCAATTCTACTTCTGAGTCCAGCTCCATCTGATTGGATGGAGTATTGGGAACCTCTTCTGGTAGTCATAATTAAAGAATAAGAAAAAATAAAAGTATTTTAGAATGAAATTCTTTTATGGCAATTTAAAAAAGAGGTGCTCACCTTCAGAGTCTTGAATGGTGGGCCCTGGAAAGTCTAATTTCTTAGCTTTCTTTCTTTTGGTGATAACTGGTGTTGGAGAGCTTTGACAAGTTTCTTCCACCAATCTCTCAACAGTAGCTTGGTTGTCTTCTGTTGGGTTATCTTCAAACACTAGAAAAGACAAATAAATATAAGTCTTTTTATAATAAGTGTTATTTTTGGCAAGATATGGCAATTTTCCACGTAGAAATTGCTTTTATATCTTTGAAAAAATTGAAATAAATAAAGAAATGAATAAAAATGAATAAAAATAACTTTTTTATTTGTTTTTAATATTTTTTAATATTTTTTATATATTTTTAATTTTTAAAGAATAAGATAAAAAATGAATATGATAAAATTAAATTATAATAAAAATTATTTTTAATTTATAAAATATCTCTTTTAATCACTAGAGTCACTCAAAGAAAGTTCTTGCAAGTCTAAGGATGTGAAAAACCACGTGTAAGACAGTACAATTGCTTTCCAAATGCCTCAATAGCTTTTAAAATCAATAAAATATAAAATTATTATATAATTTTATGATTATAAATATAATTTATTATTGGATAAACCCAAATAGAATCTTTTTAAAGGTCTTTTAAGTAAATATCACGGCCAGGCCCCCAAATGTAAGGTTTGACTATGAAACAATAAGTAAAAATTACTAATTTTTTACTTATTGTACTCTGAATGTCCTTATAATTGAAATAAATAAGATTGAAATAATAATAATAATAAAGAAATATTATTATTATGGCGTAAAAATATTATATTATTAAATAAATATAATAATATAATTAATATTATATGAAATTATAATATTATAAATAATATATTAATATAAAATAATTAATATATTATAAAGCTCTTTATTGTTGTTACCAACAAATAATAAAGGCGTAAAAAACTGTTTTTTATAAATAAAAAACAATTAATAACAATAATATTACTAATATTAATGTTATATATTAATATAAATACTATTTATATTAAATAAGAATTATTAAGAGTAATAATAAGAGAGAAATTATTATAATAAGATGAAATAACCTACTTTTAACACTTAAAATAATAATTTTGAGATATTTTACGCCAAAAGAATATAATACAACCTTTTCAAATTGTATTTACAATAAAAAATTAAGAAAATTACTAAAATTCTTGATTTTACGTGGAAATGAGTTTATAGAGAGATTTATAACAAAAACAATTAAAGAATTGATTTAATCACGTAAAAATAGTGATTAATATTGAGATGGTCTTTGGTCTTTAATAATATAAGAGTTTTATATATAAAGAATAAAGAAATTACCTTTTATTTAATTGATTTAATGTTTTTGATGCGTCTGAGGGGTAAATAGAGTAAAAAGAGCTCTATTTATAGTAAATACCTCCCTCCTAGAGTCCAACAGGCTTCTAGTAGACGTGTACTGATCATATCCATTGGAATTGATCAATATTTTAAGGTTTGAGGGTGATTACATCATGATCAAACCATATTGCATCATTATTACACCATTATTTAGAGTTATCACTGTAACTCTAAGTTTGATGACATCAGAGGCTTGGCAGAACCCCAAATTTCGTGGATTTTATTAGTTTTAATCATAAACTAATAGTATTCACCAATTTTATCACTCTTAAGACTGTTAAACTTAATTTAAGGTTACAGTATGTGATCATAACAGCTCAATTTAAGCTCAAACTTTGATCCTCAATAACTTTTAAGGTTTTCACGCTACAGCAATTCAGAGAGTGAATTCTGATAGCCTGACATAACCTTATTATGCTGCCAAGAGCGTTTCATTACATCATCAAAACTCTAATTTTGATGATTTTTCTTGTAACTCATCTTTTCTCTCGGAATTCAATATTTTAAACTTCAAACCTTGATTTCAGGGGGTTATACCCTGAATTTACTAATACAAATTACGTCATTCTTCTCCAATAAACTAGTAGAATCCAACTGTATACTTTTTTTTAAGTTTGGACTACTTTCACAACAAAGTGGTCAACAGCTCTGTTGATTTTTATCAATATTTCCTCATAAGTCTTAACCTTGTTTATAATTTGCAAAATAAACTTCATATCTGTGTTCTTACAGTAATTACGTGGTAACTTCATTTTTGGTTCATCATTCTAGCATGTATAGTTTAGAAGATATAAGCTATGATCCCTGAATATATGCGTTGACCAAAAAAGTGCATATATTCAGGATAATTCCTTAAGTATTGATTTTGGGAATTAGCTTATTAATTGTTTTATATGTGGAATTTTGTGGGGAATCCACTGGTACAATTTATTTCACATGTTGTTTCATTAGTTTCTGAGATAAATAAGTTTTTATGGTTTTTATAAGGTATTATACCTTATAATTCCTTAAATATTGACTTTACAGATATGCCATAAAAATGGTATATGTGTATTTTTCCATGGGGAATCCAATGGTATAATTTGTTTTACATGTTGATTCATTGGCTTTTAAGTTAAACCAATTTTAGTACCAATTTATGGTATTTTTTGTATATTTGAGTAATTATTTTTAGTGTATAATTATTCTAATTAATTTTAATATAATTATATAAAAGGTATAATTATTCTGAGTCTTTTTTGTGACCTTATTGGGTATGTGGTCATATCTCAAAGGCTCACAGCTGACGTTTCAATGTTTGGGAAGATGAACATCTTCCGAGATAAAAAATCATCAATAACTGAGCGTGTAGTACAACTTGATGATGTCTTTCTATTGGTGACGCAGTTTTCACTGATACATGTGGGAGCAGACCATCAGGACTAAGGATTGGTGGGGGTTGTTTTATGGCATTGCAGCCTGGCGCAAGGGAGTGCTATGCAACCAAAGGGGATAGCTCACCACAATGAGCATCAGTTTGAGATTGGAATATTCTTGCATCAGCAATGGCTGGTTGGTTAGGCTCCCAGTTCATAATATCATATCAGTAACAGACTATAAAATATGACTACAATTCAGCTTGGCTTTAGGGCACATTACTCAAGCCTACACCAGGGAAAATTTAGAGTCACTTTTTGGAAAGTGAAACAAAGTCACATTTTGGCCACATTCATTAGAAATCACTCTAAAGTCACTTTTATGTCATAGAGGATTCACTTTGGTGGAATGGCATGGTGCCTATACTTTTGGCATGAATATATGCACTTTTTCTCTATAAGAATGCAATATTACCCATTATAAGCATCTTGATATGCCCATAATGAAGGTGCTTATTGATGCAAATTTTGTGTTAATATTTATTGATCAAAGTGATATTAAGAAGGTTTCAGAAGTAACAATATTTAGAAAGAGCATATGGACATATTAGAAAGGAACTGAGCTTTCAGGAGAATAAAGATAAAAGCCAGGGTTAATACACATAAAGTTATCATAAATAGTAAAAAGAGATAATGTTTCCACTTACTTGAAGGTGATAAATAGAGTATCACTTGCATTTTGAGGGTTCAACCCCTTAATATCAGAATAAACTCCTTTCAGATAGGGTAAACATTATCGTTATCATCTTTGATATTAATTTGAGGCTGTATATCAAATGGAAAAATAAATAAATTACAAGGAACTATATACTTCAAAAGATAAGGATGGCTTAGGGGGTATCCAACTAGGTATTCATTAATAGCTTAACAGATTTCTTAGTTCTTGTTGCAAAAAAAAAATGTGAGGGTATATCAATCAAGTAAAATAGAAACAAATATGTTTTCATTTCTCTTTTGTGGAGAGAAGAAAAAGGTAGGTGGTATGCTGATTGAAATGGAATACTCAAACATCTTAATCACTAAGTTGTTAAAATTACTGCTGGCACTAATACTGAAAGTTGGTAGCCTAAATCACTTTATAGTAGGAAATATTGGAATCGACAATTAAAAAAGAAATTGTTGTCACATTGATGCCAGAAACCATCAACAATCACTCAATGTCAGCATATGACTCAAAACCAGAGCACAAGCATGACAGCCAAATACCATAAACCAATGGTAAAGCCAAGATACCACCAAAACATGAAGCTGAGCCAAACCAGCTCAAAAACTATAAAAAGAAAGAGGAAGCTCACCTCTTTCCAAATATACAAGTCCCATCATCATAGGACAAAGAATAACAAAATTATTCCTGCTCAAAGCTGTTGCTGAGCATAAACCTTAATTTTCACCTCTCATCTGAAATCCAGAGGAAGAGGCTCAACCCCATCAAATGGGTATTCAAAATGAAGCTCTAAGTCAGGGCTATCTAATGGTACTAGCCAAGTTGAGCTAACACCAGAACTACAGAAGTTATGGCCAAAATAAGGCCAAATAAGGGTTAATAAAATATTCACCTGCATTATTCCATCACCAAGGTCCATGTGATGTCACATCACAAAATTTTGGTTCATTTTAAATCAAATGTCTGTGTTTATCTATTCCCCATGTGATTTTTAATCAACCTAAATAGATGTGATGAAATAATTTTTATTACATAAAAAGTGGAATGGTTCATATTACATGAACCTCAGATTGTTGATGTGAAATGAACCATATGTTGATGTAATATCAACCATAGGTTTATGTAATATCAACCATAGGGTGATGTGATATCAACCATAGGTTGATGTAATATTAACCATAGGTTGATGCAATATCAACCAAATTTCGATGTAATTCCAATCAAAGTTTGAATTGGTTTAACAATTCCTCATCATGAGGGATCAATTTTCAATTATGGGCTATCAATTCCCCAACATGGGTTATCAACTGAGAATCACGTGGAATGAATTCCTCATCATGTGGAGTCAATTACCCATCATGTGAAATCAATTAATCATTATGTGAAATAAATTCCTCATCATGTTGAATAGATTTCACATTATTTGGAATCAATTCCTCATGATGTGAAATAATTTCCTCATAATGTGGAATCAATTCCTTATCATGTGGAATAAATTTCAGGCATTAACTCCAAGTGATGAGAAATTGATTCCAAATGATGAGAAATTGATTTCACATGATGAGAAATTGATTTCACATGATGAGAAATTGATTCCACATGATGGGGAAATGATTTCCCATCATGAGTAATTGATTCCAAATGATGAGAAATTGATTCCAAATGATGTTAAATTTCTTCCACATGATGAGGAATTGATTTCAAATGATGGGTAATTGATTCCACATGATTCTCAGTTGATAACCCATGGTGGGGAATTGATAGCTCATAATTGAAAATTGATCCCTCATGGTGAGGAATTGATATACCAATTCAAACTTTGATTGGTAATACATAAAGATTTGGTTGATATTAAATCAACCTATGGTTAATATTACATCAACCTATGGTTAATATTACATCAGCCTATGGCTAATATTACATCAACCTATGGTTAATAATACATCAACCTATGGTTGATATCAAGTAAACCTATGGTTGATATTACATAAACCTATGGTTGATATTACATAAGCCTATGGTTGATATTACATAAACCTATGGTTTATATTACATCAACCTATGGTTTATTTTACATCAACGTATGGTTGTCTTTACATAAAACTATGGTTGTTTTACATCATCCTCTGGTTTACTTTACATCAACAACCTGAGGTTCATGGAAAATGAACCATTCCACTGTTTATGTAATAGAAATTATTTCATCACATCTATATAGGTTGATTAAAAACCACATGGGGAATAGATAAGCACAGAAATGTGATTTAGAATCAACCAAAATTTTGTGATGTGACATCACATGGACCTTGGTGAGGGAATAAGGCCCCTCATCTAACTTCTACAGTCTTAGAGTGAGATACTTAAAGTGGGGTCTTTTTGGAAAGAGCATAATGGGGGACATCTGATTGTGCCTTTCATTTGCCCATAACCTATCCAAAACAAAAGTTATGAAGCAAACAAGCTCCATACAGACATTGAGAAAATGATATATGTGAATAACTAAATTTGTACATGGCATAGCTTTGCCATATTCAATGTTACCCATACCAAATGAGGTACCATTGTGTATAACATATCCAGGGCTACTCAATGAACCAACTTTGAGCTCAATAGCTAAAAAACTGACAAAGGTATAGGAGCTTTAAGGTTAAAATCCCACAATTGGGCCATGTCTCAACCATGGCAATTCATTCTCTTGGACCTCAATATGGCATATCAATGCCATATGAAATTTATGGAAATTTGGCCATATCCATAATCATTGGCCAAATTGGCCATTTCATTCTTTTTGGCCTTTTATGGTCATTTCACTATCTGGGCCCAACTTGGCCCCTTCACCATCATCAGGCCCTTCCAGGCCTTTTTATGCTTTTGGGAACCTTTGGGTATTTTCCAGTAAACAGAAAAAATACAGCCCAAAAGCCTGTATTTGGCTTTTTAAGCTTAAAATACAGTTTTGCACATTTCTGCGCCTTTTGCGCATTTTTACTGTATTTAGTATTTTATTCCATTTTGCCATGTAATACGGAAAATATGCCCAAATGACCATATTAGGCCATTTTGGGCTTAATTTCTAGCTTTGAGCATTTTGGCACTTTTGTGCATTTTCTGCGCACTTTGCGCAAATAAAGTTTTCAAACTGTATAAGCTGTATTTGGACCAAAACACCCAAAGACACTCTTTCACCTCTGAAGCCACCCAAAACACATATCTCACTCTTATCCTCCTGGCATCATCCAAAAAGACCTTTGCCCACTTCCACCCTCCAATAACCAAAAGTGCCATAAATGGTGTTGTACACCATTATGAATCTTTTTTCACCAGCAATCCAATGGCACTAATATCAAATGGGTATTTCAGCTTTTCATCAGGTCATTAAGGCATGTCATCCAGAGGATTCATCAAGGCTCAAAGAAAAGTGTCAATCTCAAATACCAATGACACCATCAAGCAATTATTTGTTATTCTCATTCACAGTATTCCTCCAAGGGAATACTGGCAGTTCATTCTCAAGGGATATTCAAGAGGAAGTTCCAAAACAATTTGCGAAGTGTCAGTGCTCCATCAGTCCACCTTGGCAACCACATTCATTCAATACAGTCTGGATTCATCAAGACCTGTATTTTAATTCATAAATCATGGGGAGTTCATTCAACCCAGTTCATTTCCCAATTTTCCAAGGTACACACTTCATCAAGCAGTCAATACAGTTTCAATAATTAAATACAGACCAGCTAGCAGCCTGGAGGAGTCACACTCTCAACCTTTGACATATACCAGTTCCTTTGACCCTGGGGGTTTTCCCCCAGTCAATTAATATATTTCGATTTTATTTTAACTGTATTTATCTTATCATTTTTGTTAAGTGAATACTGATATTATCAAGTCAGTCATTTAGCACCTCTTTCTTTTTCTTTCTTTGACTGTCAATGGATATCTGGTGGTCATATCCTTACTAATTCCATTATTCATTTTGGCAGGTGGAAACAGTGATTAAGTACTTACTTGGTTGGCTCTTTGCCCATCTGGCTTATTATTTTGCTTATTGGATCATATTTTTGGACTTGCATATTTTTTAGAGAAATTCATTTCTTTTATTTTATTCTCTTTATTCTTTGGAGTCTTCCAAGTGAGTTCCCTGATTGCTGAGTGCCAAGCCACTCTTGTTTTCCCCAAGAGCCCCTGTGACATTATATTAATTCACTACTAATTTTTTTTTCATTCTGTTCATTATTTCTTAATATTTTCATTCACTCATTTCATTGAGATTATGACTCTTCAATGCTTATGAATTACATAATTCATTGTCATCTCTCAATTTTCTTTCACTGATTCTTCATCTTGAAAATTGAAAGCTGAAAAAATTTTATTTTTGTTGCTCTTTTTAAATATCATTTCAAATAATCAAATTTATTTCATTCATAATTCAGGCTTATTTTCATTTAATTTTCAAATTTCTCATAAAATTATTCAGACACATTCTTCACATCAAGATTCATATTTGATTCATTCTTCAAGAATGTTATTTTCAAAGAAGAAGTCACTTGATTTGATTTCATTGATTTATTTCACATAAATTTAGATTGACCTCAGGAAAATTGATTTAACTGAATATTTCATTGATTTTGCTTTTTTTTTAAATCAAGAATTTTTACATAAATTAATTTTACCTCATGAATTCATTTGATTGACTGATTTTTTGCAAGATTTTGTTTTTGATTGATTTGAATTGATGATTTATTGACATGAAGATTTCATTTTGATGTTGATTGATTGATTTACCTCAAGAGTTCATTTTTGATCAATCAATTTTTCTTCAAGAGATTTATTTTGATTTTGATTGTGACTTCAAGCTTTCTGTTGATTTGCCTCAAGTTTCACATCTTAAATTTTTTTACTTTTATTGATTTTATTTCATTTTAAGCCTGAAAGCATGCCTATCCAACACTCACCTCCTGCAAGACAGACAAGATCTCAGGCCAGAGCTCAAGCTATTCTCACTCCAACTCCAAGAGCTCCTCTTGAAGGCACCCCAGCAGTTCCTCAACTGGGGGCCCAATTAGACAGAGGACTCAATCTGCAAGGAGCAGCACCATCCAGGAAGGAAGGAAGAGGGCCAAGAAGATAAAATTCTTTTTTAGAAGTAGTTGGTAGTTCTCCAGGACTTTCAAGGACCATTTTTAAAGGTACTGGTGAAGATGGTGAAGTGGAGGAGGAGAATTATGTGGAAGAGGAAGAGTCTGATGGTACTGAAGGTGTTCCTGCTCCTGTGGGGGCATCCCAAGGTACTGGAGGGCCAGCTCTAGACAAGTCTAATCCACCTGAACCGTCTTTATTGGCCATTATGCAGCAAATTACTCAGATTATGGCCAATCTTCAAGCAGCTTCATTTTCTGAAGCATCAAGACCATCAGCCTTCAAGACTCAATCTATGAAGGCACCATAATGCTTTGATGGGACTCAACCCTGCAAGGACAGAAGTTTCATTCAGTCTTTCCAATGGCTTTTTCACAATCATCCAGCAAATTTCTCTCAAGACAGAAAGAAAGTTCTTTATTCCACTTCATTTCTCATTGGAAGGGCTGTAAAATGGATTGAGCCTTATCATTCCAACCTCACCAATCAAGAACCAAGCTACCTTCTCAATTCTTGGAATTTATTTTAATCACACCTCTTGTCACAGGGGCTCTTCTAAGTGAACAGGGCCTGGCACTCAGTGAACAGACTTACTTATGGAGGGCTCAGAATAAAATACTCAATGGATAAGAGTAATGAAAAAAGAGGATAAATTCCTAGTCATAAAATAATAAGCACTAAAAGATATGAGAGAAAAACAAAAGCAATAATAAGGAGCCAACCACAAATAATCCTGTACCACTGTTTCAACCTGTTCACAAAAGAGAAAAGGATTAATGAAGGATATGGCCACCAGGACTCTACTGAACAGGTGAGGGAAGGCAAAGACTGACTTAATAATTAATAAAATATTATTTCTTAAATGAGAAATAAAATAATATTAAATATTAAATGCAATATTTGAATTAACTGGGGGAAAAACCCCCAGGTGGGTGAAAGGGGGCTGGTATATGTGAAAAAGTGCCAGCCTGGAGTTTGAGTGCTGAGAAACCATCACTGTATGATTGAAGAACCTGTATTTGAGATGTGAAACTGTATTGGTGTATCCAATACAGTTATTTGAATCAATACAGGTATTTGCGCCTGTATTGAGGACAGGCCTGTATTTGGTGAATCCTGTATTTGGGTTTTGCCTGTATTGAGCTATATTGAGGATTGGAGCTGTATTTGGTGAATCTTCCATGAAACCCCTAGCTGATTAGGTGTTGGAAGATTCTCCATTAGTAATGAGTGGTAATGCCCTGCCTGTCTCCATGGCTGTGACATTATCCCCCTCTTGAAAGTGGTGAGCTCTGAGCACCATAAAAGTAATGACTCTTGATAAGATAAACTGATTTGTTCTTCCACCCAATTCCCAATTTTCATCTCTCAAAGTTCCTCTTCATAAATCATAATTTCAACCCCTTTCAGCTTCATAACTTGTAGGTCCTTCTTCTTTGTCTTGATTCTGATTCTTCTTCACTTCATAACTGTCTTCACTTCATCATTTTTTTTGCTATTTTTGATAACTTCTTCTCATTGCAGAGCTCTTCACTCATTTTGTCTTGAGTCCTCATGGCTCATGATAAAAAGTGATTTCAGGTCCATGTCCTAAGAACCCACTGCCATTCGATCAACTTTGTCTTCATTTGGAGATTGGGCCAAATTGGCCTTTGTTTTTCTTGCTTGGACCATTTCAGAAGTCCTTGAATTATTCCCCAAAATTGTTGTTTTATGGGATTTTTGGTCAAAATGGCCAAAATGCGCAAAAGTGCGCAAATGCAAGATAATGAAGCTTTTGATGATTTTTGATTGAAATTGGTGTTTTTGCCTTTTTCACATGATTTGAAGTTGAAATAGCCATAAATGCACAAAATGCGCAAATATGCCCATATCATTAAAATGGCATATTTGGTGAATAATTGAATAAAAATAGGTTTTTGAAGGTTTTGAAGAGAAATGACGCCAAATGTGCAAATATGCCAATATGGTCAAAATGGCATATTTTGCTGAAGAATTGAATAAAACATTGATTTTGATGTTTTGAAGAATGAAGCCAAAATGCGCAAAAATGCGCATAATGCGCAAAAGTGTGCAAATGCATGAAAATGCTCAATTTGGCCTATGGAACAGTGTTTTCTTGATTTTTCCCTCCTATTTTCTTTGATTCAACTCATTCTTGCAGTTCCAAATTGCCATAATTGTCTTGCTGACTTGCAATTGTCCATAATTCTCTTGGTCTTGACTTTGAAATTCTGACTTGAAGATGAGTTCAAGGCTGACTTCCCTTTGTGATTCCCCACCTTCTGTACTTTATGGTCCTGGTGTTCTTGATAACTTGAGGGAGCTTTCCAAAGAGAAAATGGCCCCTACAGAGATTTGGGGCATCAAGAAAACCTACTGTCTTCACTTCATCAATTTTTCTGCTATTTCTGTTATCTTCTTCTCATTGCAGAGTTCTTCACTCATTTTGTCTTGAGTCCTCATGGCTCATGATAAAAAGTGATTTCACGTCCATGTCCTAAGAACCCACTGCCATTCCATCAAGTTTGTCTTCATTTGGAGATTGGGCCAAATTGGCCTTTTTTTTCTTGCTTGGACCACTTCAGAAGTCCTTGAATTATTCCCCAAAATTGTTGGTTTATGGGTTTTTTGGTCAAAATGGCCAAAATGCGCAAAATGCGCAAAACTATGCAAATGCAAGATAATGAAGTTTTTGATGATTTTTGATTGAAATTGGTGTTTTTGCCTTTTTCACATGATTTGAAGTTGAAATAGCCATAAATGCGCAAATTACGCAAAAATGTGCAAAATTCCCAAATATGCCCATATCATTAAAATGGCATATTTGGTGAATAATTGAATAAAAATGGGTTTTTGAAGTTTTTGAAGAGAAATGATGCTAAATGTGCAAAATGCGCAAATATGCTAATATGGTCAAAATGGCATATTTTGCTGAAGAATTGAATAAAGCATTGATTTTGATGTTTTGAAGAAGAATGAAGCCAAAATGCGCAAAGTGCGCCAAAATGCGCAAAATGCGCAAAAATGCGCAAATGCGTGAAAATGGCCAATTTGGCCTATGAAACAGTTTTTTCTTGATTTTTCCCTCCTATTTTCTTTGATTCAACTCATTCTTGAAGTTCCAAATTGCCATAATTGTCTTGCTGACTTGAAATTGTCCATAATTCTCTTGGTCTTGACTTTGAAATTTTGACTTGAAGATGAGTTCAAGGCTTACTTCCCTTTGTGATTCTAATCACTCTGATTCCCCACATTCTATAATTTATGGTCCTGGTGTTTTTGATAACTTGAGGGAGCTTTCTGAAGAGAGTATGGCCCCTACAGAGATTTGGGACATCAAGAAAACCTATAATGGTTTTAAATCTGTCAGAGTTATTGAACCACCCTGCACCAATTGTAAGAGGAAAGGGATTCCTTGTATGGAATCTGCTACTGCTAGGTCCACCAGGTGTCAATTTTGCAATCTTGGAAAAAGAAATTGTTCTAAAGCCCACTATAGCTTTCCTGAAAATCCCAGAAGATTATGGAGAAGCATCAAGAAGGGTGGAAGATTTGGATTGGAAGCTCCTGTTGATGAACCTCCCACCTCTGATGCCACCTCTGGTCACTCCAATTGTGAGTTGATTGGCGATAAACTTGATGGGTTACTGACTTCTATGTTTTCTTTCTTCTTCTTCAGTGACTGGATCTAGAATGAGAGGTGTCCAACAATGGAATAATACCAGCAGCTCCTGGGAAGCCATTGGAGGATCAATTCACCCCCAAGGAAATTCCATTGGCGTGGCCCCAGAGGTTCCCATTTTGGTCACCAGAAAAGATGGAAAACTTGGAAGATTGAAGAGAAATTTGGTGGTTCAAGATGAAATTGATACTGATACTGAAGGCAGTGATGAGATTGATGGAGAAGAGCTTGAAATGACTACCCCAATCCAGAAAAGAAGAATCCAATCCACTTCAAAATCCCCAGTCCAAGCCAGTACTACCAATAATGAAGTGATCAGGTCCCCCAACCACCTCAACTTCCAATTAGATCCCCAACCAGGCCCTCCACACTTGCCTCCACCTCTACCAATATCCAACCACCAGTGGCCAGAACTTCTAGAGACCCAATGTCTCCAGAACCTGAATCAATCTTTGAAACCTGTTGCCGCTGGAATATTACTGGCAACTTCACTGATCAGAAAAGGGTGAACAAGAAGGTGGTCACCTCTCTATTTGCTGAAGTTGATGCTTTGACTGAGGTGTTTGCTGATAAGGCTATGAAGAGTGGTATTCCAGGGGAGCCCACTGCTGCTTTGGCCAGGGAGGCAGCTGCTTATGAATATGCCATGGTTGTTAGGTTTAGAGAAGCCTTGAAGAAATTTTGATAAGGATTATCTGTAGCTGGTCTTTACCATTACTAGTGTTTTCTCTTGATTATTAAATAAATTGACTCCCCAAACAAGATATGGGAGTTATGATTGCTGCTTTTGAAACAAGAAATGAAAAATAAATCATACAAGTAAAAGGAAATGAAATAAAAAATAAAAATGAAAAATAATTGAGAGAAAAAGAGAGTAAAGAAATAGAAATAAGAAAACTTCTGAGGATTGATCTTCTTGTGGTGAGTTGCTTGATTTTGGCCATAATTTTTCCTGAAAAGATAAAACCAAACATTTGATGCTCACAGAGTGGCCAAGGTGCTGTTTTACAAGAAGTAGAACCCTCAGAGATGCATACCAAGAGATGGAAATTACTTTCATAACTTCCACTCCCCACCAAGCATCATAACAGAATAGAAAACTTTGCAATAAATGAATTTGAGCTAAATAATGTCTTGAATAATATTGAATGGCATAATTTGGAATAATATTTGTGAAAGAAGGAAAAAGAATAAAAAAGAAAAGGGAATTTGGCCATATCTTGATGAAAGGTCCAAATTCAGGGTATTGATATTTCAAGGCCTTATAAACCTGTCCAAAGAAATTGAAAAGTGCTCACAAAGTGTCCAAGGTGATGCTTACAACATATTTGGGTAGAATACCCCCTTAAAGGTGCATGCCAGGAGAGGAACTCACTTTCATAAACTCCAATCCCCACCAAGCACCATAAATCAAACTCTTGAGGCATTTGGGCCAGGATTGTCTGGATACAAAGTGTGAAAATACTTGACAAGGTCTGGGGAGTTGGTAAGGTTGGAAGCTGGTTCCCAAGCTGTTCTTTCTGGGTCTTCATTGAATCCTTTCCACTCCACTAGAAACCATAATGTACCTCTCTTGAGTTTTGAGTCCAGAACCTGAGCCACTTCCCATTCTTCTTCCTCTTCCACTATTACTGGAGGTGGTGGCAATTGGTGTCAATTTGGGATAGTTGATTGCTTCACTGGTTCTAACAAGGACACATGGAAGACAGGGTGAACTGAATTCCATTGTTGAGGCAACGTGAGGTGATATGCATGGCTGCCAATCTTCTTGAGAACTTCGAAGGGTCCCAACCATCTTTCTGAAAGTTTCTTGGTGGGTCTTGTTGTCTTGATGTTCTTGGAAGCTAGCTATACTTTGTCCCCAGGTTGGAAATCAGGTGGAATTGCTCTATTTCTATCTGCATACTTCTTAAAACGCTTTATTGCTGACTCTAATTCTTCTTTGACAACTTGCTGTACTGATTGGAGTTTTGTTGATAACTTTCCAGCAGGTGTATTATGAGAAATGTGAATTGAGTCAAAGCTGGGATTTCTTCCATAAATGGTGAAAAATGGTGACTGTTTTGTTGATGAATGTTCTGCATTATTATAGGCAAATTCAGCCAGAGGGAGCCAGGTGTGCCAGTCATCTTGATGGTAACTGACATACATCCAAAGATACTGTTCTAGAAACTGATTTACCCTCTTTGTCTGTCCATCTGTTTCAGGGTGAAAGGCAGTTGAAAGATCTCTTGATATCTTGAGCTGCTGACACAATTGAGTCCAAAATGATGAAACAAATAATGAACCTCTATCACTAACAATACTGATTGGAAGACCCTATTTGGAAAAGACATGACTAATAAAGATTTGAGCTAAGTCCAAAGCAGTGATTGTTGAATAAGTTGGAATAAATATTGCCATTTTTGAAAATCTGTCTACAACTGCTAAAATTGAATCAAAGTTGCTTGACAAGGGCAATTGAGGGTTAAAGTCCATTGATAAAGAATTCCAAGGACCAGATGGAATTTGAAGAGGCTTGAGTAGTCCAAACTTCTTATGGTGGATGTTCTTTTTTTTTGAACATTGCTGACATGAGGACACATAGTCCTTGATGATTTGATTCATGCCATGTAAGATTTGACTATGAAACTGATGATAATATTACTATTAATCAACAGTACTATGTCTGTTCTTATGAAATATAATAATAATAAAATTATTATAATCACAATTAAATAATTATAAAATTATTTCTTTCATGTGTTATACACTACCAGTGATTATAACAGTGAGCAGTAATTGTCTACAAGAATCAATTACAAGAAGAATTTAATAATAAAAACTTCTTTATTAAAATAATAAAATTATTTTAATATATAATTATCTTTTACAAGAATAATTATAAAGATAATTCTTGAAGAAAACTATTACTAGAGAAAAACTTTAAGAATTAAAAATAAATGACTCACTAATACTCCAAAGAACTTATTGATAGATAAGAGTAGAGAAATTTGACGTGGAATTGGGGATTTAAGGGATCAAAAGGATTTATAACAGTATTACAACAATATATAGTTGGATTCTATGATTTCACGTCTTTCTGGTTGATTCTGAAAGATTTAAAACACTTAAGAATAGTTTTAACTAATACTTACTTGTTGGTAATAATGATTTAATAATTTGATAAGATGATGATACGGAAAAAACAGCAAGAAGAGGCTTCTTTTAAGTCAAAAACAGCTCACAGAGGCGTGCCATGGAGTAAACTGAAAAACCAGTGAGTTAGAAAACAATAAACCTTTTTGGATTAATGTTTGCATCATCTGTTATCACGTAAGATTATCATAATTACTTAATTGATGCTTTTACGTGACTACCAACCCCAATATGGTTGAGAATAAAAGGAGTAACATCTGTAAATATTCTTTTATTCCAAAATAATCATTGATTTCTCAAATTTATCAATGTTATTGCCAATTTCATCACAGGTTTTAATTACTGTGAATTTTTGAAGATTCAGTGTTTCACATTGAATGGTCAAAAATGGACTATAGGTAAAACTTTTAATTTTACTAGTAAAACTGTAATTCTTTTTGGTTGTACCATAGATAATACAGTTCTTCATTGGTCCTGAAAGTTTCAGAAAGATTCATTAAGAATTGTATTTTTAATGAGTTTTTGAAGTTTTTACCTCATTTCTATGTAGAATTGCAAATAGCAGTATTTTGCTGGTTGCTATGAGGTAAATCAATGAGTATGGATCCCAAAAGGGTTTAATTACTCTTTTAGGGTCTAGTCATGGAAAGTCATCAAGAATTGACGTGCTTACAGGAGCCTAAGTAGCTTATTACCCCCTTGGCACGTCAAAATAGCAGGTTATTTGCTATTTTCTTATGATTACAGTAGGTGTAACTTGGTAACCAAGTTCCCAAAGAGTTTTAGCTTACCAATTGGGCCAAGATGAGCCATGGATCCATGCTCTGGAGCTATCCATGCCTCTGAGGCCTCAGAAGTTGGGTACCCTGGCTCTCTTTGATGTCTTTTGTCCCCCTTGCCTAATTTTTACATCAAAATAGTAATTTAAGCTTAAAGTGAGATATCCACTATGGGTGTACCAAAAGTCCATGTAAGAATACCATGATATTAAGTGCTCAAAACATGCATAACACTATTCTTAGTGTATATGTAACATGTGATTTCTCACTTTCCCATTATTTTGGCGTGAAATTAAGAAAAACAAAAATTTTCACGGATCTTTTATGTGGTATTGATGATGTGGTATTGAAGTATTTTCCATTTTATCACCTCAAAGAGTTAATTTAAGCTTATTCACTCTATGGAGCTACCCTAGGTGAATTTTTGTGTAGAATCCAAATCTGGTCTTAAATCCATGGATTTACTTACTCAAAAAAAAGTTATTCATCTTTTCTGAAATTGAAAATGATGAATTTTGGATATATGCATGACTTATGAGTTATGCATAATTCAAAATTTCTTTTTAAGATAATTGTGGCCTATTTGGGTATGTAAAATATACCTCAAGGCTCACAATTATGCATAACTCATAAGTCATGCATATATCCAAAATTCATCATTTTCAATTTCAGAAAAGATGAATAACTTTTTTTTGAGTAAGTAAATCCATGGATTTAAGACCAGATTTGGATTCTACACAAAAATTCAGCTAGGGTAGCTCCATAGAGTGAATAAGCTCAATTTAAGTATTTGAGGTGGTAAAATGGAAAATACTTCAATACCACATCATTAATACCACATAAAAGATCTGTGAAAATTTTTGTTTTTCTTAATTTCACGCCAAAATAATGGGAAAGTGAGAAATCCCATGTTACATATACACTAAGAATAGTGTTATGCATGTTTTGAGCACTTAATATCATGGTATTCTTACATGGACTTTTGGTACACCCATAGTGGATATCTCACTTGAAGCTTAAATTACTATTTTGACGTAAAAATTAGGCAAGGGGGACAAAAGACATCAAAGAGAGCCAGGGTACCCAACTTCTGAGGTCTCAGAGGCGTGGATAGCTCCAGAGCATGGATCCATGGCTCATCTTGGCCCAATTGGTAAACTAAAACTCTTTGGGAACTTGGTTACCAAGTTACACCTACTCTAATCATAAGAAAATAGCAAATAACCTGCTATTTTGACGTGCCAAGGAGGTAATAAGCTACTTAGACTCCTGTAACCACGTCAATTCTTGATGACTTTCCATGACTAGACCCTAAAAGAGTAATTAAACCCTTTTGGGATCCATATTCATTGATTTACCTCATAGCAACCAGCAAAATACTGCTATTTGCAATTCTACATAGAAATGAGGTAAAAACTTCAAAAATTCATTAAAAATACAATTCTTAATGAATCCTTCTGAAAATTTCAGGACCAATGAAGAACTGTATTATCTATGGTAAAACCAAAAAGAATTATGGTTTTACTAGTAAAATTAAAAGTTTTACTTACAGTCCATTTTTGACCATTCTACGTGAAACACTGAATCTTCAAAAATTCACAGTAATTACAACCTGTGATGAAATTGGCAATAACATTGATAACTTTGAGAAATCAATGATTATTTTAGAATAAAAGAAGATTTACAGATGTTAATCCTTTTATTCTTAACCATATTGGGGTTGGTAGTCACGTAAAAGCATCAATTAAGTAATTATGATAATCTTACGTGACAACAGATGATGCAATCATTAATCCAAAAGGGTTTATTGTTTTCTAACTCACTGGTTTTTCAGTTTGCTCCATGGCACGCCTCTGTGAGCTGTTGTTGACTTAAAAGAAGCCTCTTCTTGCTGTTTTTTCCGTGTAATCATCTTATCAATTTATTAAATCATTATTACTAACAAGTAAGTATTAGTTAAAGCTATTCTTAAGTGTTTTAAATCTTTCCAAAATCATCCAGAAAGACGTGAAATCATAGAATCCAACTATATTTTGTTTTAATACTGTTATAAATCCTTTTGATCCCTTAAATCCACAATTCCACGGTAAATTTCTCTACTCTTACCTATCAATAAGTTCTTTGGAGTATTAGTGAGTCATTTATTCTTAATTCTTAAAGTTTTTCTCTAGTAATAGTTTTCTTCAAGAATTATCTTTATAATTATTCTTGCAAAAGATAATTATATATTAAAATAATTTTATTATTTTAATAAAGAAGTTTTTATTATTAAATTCTTCTTGTAATTGATTCTTGTAGACAATTACTTTCTCACTGTTAAAATCACTAGTAGTGCTTAACACGTGAAAGAAATAATTTTTTTTAATTATTTAATTGTGGTTATAATAATATTGTATTATTATATTTCATAAGAACAGACATAGTACTGTTGATTAATAGTAATATTATCACCAGTTTCATAGTCACATCTTACAGTCTGAGTCTATTTACCAAGATGGTGAGAACCTCAGTTACTCTGAGAAACAAGCATTGAAGCAATTACCTGATGTGGTAAATTGGCCTAAATTCTCAGGAATTGGAGAATATGATCATATGGAGCTTATTGATTATATTAATGGACTTTTTGTTGATGTACCAAAGATACCAGACTACTGGATCACCACAAGACTCATCACTGCATTCAGAGGCCATGCAAATATATGGTACACTGAAATGAAAGAGATAAATGGTAGGAAAAGCTGGCCATGGTTGAGAAACCAAATAATACAAAAGTACAGCAATGGTACTTGGATTTGGCAAAAAACCATCTCTTTTGAAAGTGACAGATACTCAACAGAAAAAGACCCTTATGAATGGTGTCTTAAACAAACCAAAATACTCAAATCTATTGATCCAAACATGACAATAGAGATGAGAAATAATAAGATTCTGACAAAACTTCCAGGAGACTTAGAACATGCAGTAAAGTGCAGATGCAGCAAAATAAGCAGCATTGATGACATAGCAAATGTCATACAAGATGTCAGAAAAAAGATATCAATTGGCAGTAGTTCACCCTATAGGTCACATGATAGCAGAGAAAAACCAAAGATACTCATGGAAAAAGACCTCAAACCTACTAATGGTGAAGAAGCACCAAGGCAAAGGAACACATGCCATAACTGTGGATCACCTGACCACTATGCAAATAATTGTCCCAAGGGAAAAAAGAAAATATTTGCAATAGAGGAAGAGTCAGTAGAAGAACACATGGAGTACAAATCTGACTCTGACAGCATGGGAAATGGGCTAAGACAGGATTCAGACAGTGGATCAGAGCCTATTGAACAATATTTATTAGAGTATGAGGATGAGAAAACAGAATCAGTCCTAGGAAACTCTTTGAAACCAGAACTCATTCAACCCAAAAATGGTGAAGACAGAAGTGGCAGAACCATTGATGCTAAAGAGTATTTGGAAGTACCCAAAACTGGTATGGCCTTTATTCATGGAGCAAAATCAAAGCTTGATGTGTACATTGAAAATAAAAAGCATCCTTTGATTTTTGACACAGGAGCAAATTGCTCAGTAGTAGCCAAAGAATACTTGGACAGACACTTTCCAATGTGGAATGCAGAGATACTTTTAACAAAAGCAAGAAGCTTTAAAAGTGCTGCAGGCAAAATGAAGTCACTTGGAATAATCCAAAAAATAATTATAATACCACACAAAATGGGAAACCTCAGATTACACATTGAATTTGTGGTACTTGAAAATGCTAAGTTTGATGGATTTTTAATGGGTACAGAGTACCATAAAATCTATGGCATAAGCATACATAATTCCCTAGAGAGTTACTTGATAATTGGGCAAGACAAACAAAGAAAGTTCTACTTTGAAACTGACAACCCCAATCAAATAAAAAGATATTCCAATAGGGATTATTTAACAGAATGAAGGAATAAACCACCAGAAAAAGACCAATGGGTGAAGCTGGATGATGTTTCAGATAAAGATTCTTTTTTGAAAGGATCAAGAGCCTCCATAAGGACAAAAGAGTCTCATCAATGATGAGCCTTTTTTGGAGGGAGGGTATGTCAGCCTGTGACTCAAAACAGAGCACCAGCATGACATCCAACATACCATAAGTAATGGTATGAGGAGTATTGGACAAATATAGCCAATACAAGTAAATTATAAAGAGCAAACCTCCTCAAATATAATAAGAAAGGACAAAGATATGCCCTATCAAAGATAAGACCAAATAAGCAAAAACTCTTATTCTAGCCTCTAATCTAACTTATACATATTTCATGAAGCCCCAACCAGAATGGTTTTTTTCTTGAAGCTCTAAGGTAGAGCTATCCAATGGTATCATCTATTCATCTGTAGCACTCCTAAATCAGGAGATACCATTATACCACCTTTTTTCACCAACAACCCCTCAAAGGTGTAGGAGGGCTTGTACAAAACTGTACAAAAGTACAGCCAAATTAAAGGTCTGAGTGAGAGCTTTAATTTGAGATACCTTAGAACCCTCTATCTTCCAAATTGACAGAGGGATCTTGGTTTAAAGGTTTACATCTCAAAATACAGGATTTCTGAAACTAACCATATAAAGAAACCCCTGTATCTTTGTAATATATTCATACAGCTGTAAAGTGTTGTATATCAAACTGTAGATCTAATCAAGCCCTACAATACTGTATCATTGGAATACAGATATCTTCTAAATTGGAGAAGATATCTGGCTTGGAAGGTTTTGAAGCCTCATAATGATGTACAAAAATACATCCAAAAACTTAAAGTCCTTATAGCTTTTGCTATCTTAGAGAAGGGTAAGAATGAAGCATATCAAATTGAAGAGCTCATTAAGCCCTTCAATTCTGTGCTCTTGGATTCTTGATATCTCAAAAACTGACTAAGATATCTTGGTTGGAAGTATTTTGACCAATACTGCTCTGTACCAAGCCTGTACCAACCAGTACTGGCTTGATACTTAAAATAATGGTTGTTTAAAGCTTAAACCCGCCCAGAATGACTAATATTAGTCATCCACACACTCTGGACACGTCACAATGGTGCTGACGTGGCCTGTGAAGAGTTTTTTCACCCTGTATTGATCCAGAATGATCATTTGTGGTCCAAAAACCACAATTCTGACTATGCTGACATCAGAATTGATGGTACAGAACCACAACCCAGCCTCCAGAGTGAAAGGTTTCACTCTGTAGACGTGTGAAGAGCCTACCACTCTTTCACAGTCCTCAGAGGAGATAAAAGCAGGTCTTTCCTCACTGGAAAAGACTCATCTTATCATGAATTAACATCCTTACGTAGTAAAACTGTCTTATACCAGTAGTACTCTTAGGATTATATTGATATAATTAAAATAATTAACTATTGTAGTGATTTTCACAGTCAATTGATATTAAATCATTGCAACCCAGGTTCTCAATAGATTCATCACCACTGTTATCATATTACAGTAGAACCTGTTTACTATTATAAAAAATTATTTTTTGTGTGTCACAGTCATAGTGCTAGCTTGTATTTACTATTTTTAAGCTACTACATAGACTCACCCTGACATGTAACCACGTCAATTCTTAATGACTTTCCATGGATAAACCCCAAAAGAGGAATTAAAACCCTTTTTGGACTTGTATCCATTGATTTACCTCATAGCAACCAGTGAAACACTGATATTTGCAATTCTACATAGAAATGGGGTAAAAACTTCTGTAAGATGTGACTATGAAACTGATGATAATATTACTATTAATCAACAGTACTATGTCTGTTCTTATGAAATATAATAATAAAATATTATTATAACCACAATTAAATAATTAAAAATTATTTCTTTCACGTGTTAAGCACTACTAGTGATTTTAACAGTGAGCAAGTAATTGTCTACAAGAATCAATTACAAGAAGAATTTAATAATAAAAAACTTCTTTATTAAAATAATAAAATTATTTTAATATATAATTATCTTTTGCAAGAATAATTATAAAGATAATTCTTGAAGAAAACTATTACTAGAGAAAAACTTTAAGAATTAAAGATAAATGACTCACTAATACTCCAAAGAACTTATTGATAATAAAAGTAGAGAAATTTGACGTGGAATTGTGGATTTAAGGGATCAAAAGGATTTATAACAGTATTACAACAATATATAGTTGGATTCTATGATTTCACGTCTTTCTGATTGATTCTGAAAGAATTAAAACACTTAAGAATAGTTGAACTAATACTTACTTGTTGGTAATAAAGATTTAATAAATTGATAAGATGATGATACGGAAAAAACAGCAAGAAGAGGCTTCTTTTAAGTCAATAACAGCTCATAGAGGCGTGCCATGGAGCAAACTGAAAAACCAGTGAGTGAGAAAACAATAAACCTTTTTGGATTATTGATTGCATCATCTGTTGTCATGTAAGATTATCATAATTACTTAATTGATGCTTTTACGTGACTACCAACCCCAATATGGTTAAGAATAAAAGGAGTAACACTTGTAAATCTTCTTTTATTCTAAAATAATCATTGATTTCTCAAAGTTATCAATGTTATTGCCAATTTCATCACAGGTTGTAATTACTGTGAATTTTTGAAGATTCAGTGTTTCACGTAGAATATCCAAAAATGGACTGTAAGTAAAACTTTTAATTTTACTAGTAAAACTGTAATTCCTTTTGGTTGTACCATAGATAATACAGTTCTCCTTTAGTCCTGAAAGTTTCAGAAAGATTCATTAAGAATTGTATTTTTAATGAATTTTTGAAGGTTTTACCTCATTTCTACGTAGAATTGCAAATAGCAGTTTTTTGCTGGTTGCTATGAGGTAAATCAATGAATATGGGTCCCAAAAGGGTTTTAATTACTCTTTTGGGGTTTATCCATGGAAAGTCATTAGTAATTGACATGGTTACAGGAGTGTAAGTAGCTCATTACCTCCTTGGCACGTCAAAATAGCAGGTTATTTGCTATTTTCTGATGTTTTACAGGAGTTGTAACTTGGTAACCAAGTTCCCAAAGAGTTTTAGTTTACCAATTGGGCCAAGATGAGCCATGGATCCATGCTCTGGAGCTATCCACGCCTCTGAGGCCTCAGAAGTTGGGTACCCTGGCTCTCTTTGATGTCTTTTGTCCCCCTTGCCTATTTTTTACGTCAAAATAGTAATTTAAGCTTAAAGTGAGATATCCACTATGGGTGTACCAAAAGTCCATGTAAGAATACCATGATATTAAGTGCTCAAAACATGCATAACACTATTCTTAGTGTATATGTAACATGGGATTTCTCACTTTCCCATTATTTTGGCTAAAAATCAAGAAAAACAAAAATTTTCACGGATCTTTTATGTGGTATTAATGATGTGGTATTGAAGTATTTTCCATTTTACCACCTCAAATACTTAAATTGAGCTTATTCACTCTATGGAGCTACCCTAGGTGAATTTTTGTGTAGAATCCAAATCTGGTCTTAAATCCATGGATTTACTTACTCAATAAAAAGTTATTCATCTTTTCTGAAATTGAAAATGATGAATTTTGGATATATGCATGACTTATGAGTTTTGCATAATTCAAAATTTCTTTTTAATATAATTGTGGCCTATTTGGGTATGTAAAATATACCTCAAGGCTCACATTCCCTCCCACCAAAAAATAAAATTGTACTACAATTTTATTAGTGATAAAAAGAATAAGGCCCCAAAAGGGGGTTAATGTCCACTGTCCAACCTCTTCACATTACTCAGATCAAGTAATTTAAAGCACATTTATAGACATATTCAGGCTTGTGGCCTTCTTTCATGTCTAAATCTTCTTAAGAGTTTATCTGAGTCAGGTATTTCTGATTCTGCCATCCATTCATCTTCATGTACTGGATTTCTATATCTGACAAGATATTCTCTTTGATTTTTACCCCTAAGTCTCCTTTCTTTAATGACTTTCTTTATCTTTCTGTCTTCATTCTGTTCCACAGGGGGCACAGTTAAAGGAGTTGGGTTCCTTAAAGGAAACAATTCTTTGTCAGCTGGTTGATAAGGTTTTATCAGGCTGACTGGAAATGTGGGGTGTTTATTTTCCAATTCACCACTCAATTCCACTTGAACTGCATTGGTTCCATGTAAGGCAACAATAACAAAAGGTCCTACATATAAATCTTTAAGTTTCTTTGGGCCTTTGATATTATTAAAATTCAAGGTTGAAACTAGAACTAAGTCCCCTACTTTGAAGTCTGGTACTTTATGACTCTTGTCCCACTTCTGTTTTGCATAATCAAAAGCATCATCCATACTTTGTTTTGCATGGTGTTTTACTTTATCAAGCATTAATTTGAAGCTGGAAGCTGTAGGATGAATGTCAATCAAGTCTTTCCTCAGTGTGTCTGCTGGGAGTCTTGGATTCCATCCTTTTTCTAACATAGCAGGAGTTTGTCCTGTGGAAGAATGGACTGATGTCTTGTATGCCAATTCTAATGCAGTTATCAGAGTGCACCAGTCATGGGTAAAGCCATCTGAGTCTTTAAATTCTAATCCATAAGCACAAAATCTCCTGATCATGTCTTCTAAAGTTTGAATCATCCTCTCTGCTAGCCCATCTGTTTGAGGGTGATATGCTGTAGAGAATGATAACTTAGTCCCAAACAATCTATGAAGATTGGTCCAAAGTGCAGATGTGAACTTGGGGTCTCTGTCACTTATGATATTCTTAAATAACCCTGTATGAGAAATAACTCTACTCCATAAAAGAAGAGCTGTATCCATAGCAGTGTCATCTTTATGACATGGTAAGAATATGGGAGTTTTGCTATATCTGTCTACAATGACTAAACAAGCATTATAACGTTTGTCACCACTTGGAGGAAGTGCTGTGACCCAATCCATGTGAACAACTTCCCAAGGGGATTTTGGCTCTTGAATATGGATCATTAATCCAAATTTCTTGCCTGTACTCCTGTTTGCGTTTTGGCATCTATCACAGGTATGGCAATATTCAATGGTTTCTTTTCTCCAAGATGGCCACCATGCACAGTTCTTCACCTTTTCAAGTGTTCTGTCTTCTGATAGGTGTCCAGAGTAAATGCTATCATGGCATTCATGAAGAATGGTATTGATGAGCAATCTACTACACAATGTCATCACACAAGAATGTTTTGTTCTATGGTAAATAATCCCATCAAACAAGTGAAATCTTCCTTCAGAATAGGAATTTTTCCAAACTTCATCTAGTGTATTAACCAAAGATGTGTCTTTGCAGTCTTTATCCAATAAAGAAGTCAAGATATGGCAATTCTTGTCTTGTTTATAAGACTCTCTGACCTCTTCAAAGAATTCAGTCCCAATATCAGTTATGTTAATCCCTTCAATTGGAATCTGTGGTTCAGCTTCCAAAGGTACATAAGCTGGGTTATCAGGAGTGTTGGCTAAAGCCCATCTACTAAGTCCATCAGCATTTTTGTGAATGTTTCCTGCTTTATGAACTATAGTCATGTTTCCTCTATATTCTTGAATGGCTATTTGCCATCTCAACATATGTCTGTTGGGAGTTTTCATGTTAAGAAGTGATTTCACGGCATTACAGTCAGTTATCACTTCAAAAACACTGCCATCAAGGTAATAGTGTAATTTCTCAAGTGCCCATACCAAACATAAGCACTCCATTTGGCTTGCACCATATCTGGCTTCTGTTGGTTTGATTTGTCTTGAGATATAACAAACTGGTCCTTCTGTAGGTTTGTCATCAATAATTTGGACTTGGTGTAGGGCTGCCCCTAATCCATCCCCACATGCATCAATGTACAATTTAAAAGGAATATTCCAGTCAGGCATGAGGAGTAAAGGTGCTTCTGTAAGGGCTTTCTTTATCTTCTCATAAGCTTTAATTCTTTCCTGTGTCATTTCAAATACAGTCTGTTGATCACAGATTCTATAAAGTGACTTGGCTAGAATTGCAAAATCTTTCAAGTGTTGCCTATAGTAACTAGCAAATCCAAGAAAAGACATCATTTCTTTTTTATTCTGGGGTATTGGCTTAAGTAACACTGCTGCTACTTTATTCTTGTCAATACCCAAGCTCAAACCAGAAACAACATGTCCTAATGCTTTGAGTTCTTCAAAACCAAAATTGCATTTCTTAAGTGAAATTTTCATGTTCACTTCTGCAACTTTATGAAGTACTCTTGCAAGTCTTTCAAGGTGCAAAGACCATGAGTCAGAACATATAATAATATCATCAATATAAATGATAAGCCATCCTTCAGACAATTCTGTGGGGAAGATGGTATTCATCATTCTTTGATAATGAGATGGAGCATTTTTAATGCCAAATGGCATTCTAAGATACTCATAAATACCACAGTGAGTGATAATTCTAAGTAATTTCCTAGCTTTAGGCGTCAAAACATTTTGATGGAAGCCTTTTAATGCATCCATTGATGTTATATACTTGGCTTTAGACAATTGAGTCAAGGTTTCTTGGATCCTAGGGATTGGATACCTATCTGGAACTGTGTAGGTATTCAAAGCTCTAAAATCTCCAACCATTCTTGACTTATCATTATGCCATGCAATAATAACAGGTGTTGTCACTTCAACTTCCTCATTATGGCCTACTTTCCTTAGCACACCAAGTTGGATCAACTCTTGGATATGTTTTTCCAAGGCCTCTCTAGCTCTGGGACTGGCTGGATAAGCTGGTCTTCTAAGTACTGGAGGATATGGTCTATCAATATTAAGAGTAATATCAATTTCATGTCCCCTTATAGCGCCTAATGGTTCATTATCAGATGCAAATGCATTATTGTATGTATATAATACATCAATAAGTTCATTCCTCATCTTTGGTGACAATGATGGATTAATTTGTGCTTCAACAAGTTGTTTAGACACAAATTCATCTTTGTAAGTATCTTTGACAGAAGATACTACAGATATCTGTTTTGGCATATTGGAGAAAGCAAATTTTTGCCTTTTGTTATCTCCAATTGTGAAATATCTGTCTTTATGGTTATTTATATCAATACCATAAATATTCAAGTAATCATTTCCAAGAATGATATGCTGAGATGTACAATTATCCATTACTACAATCTCAGTTTTCATTCTTACAATTCCTGCTGGATGTGGGAATACAATATTAGTATCCAATATGCCCAAGGGGTACATATTGTTACTGGCACTACTGAACTGTACACCTTCTATTGGTAATAGATGGTTTTTCCATTCAGGAAGTATAATTTGGAGATAATCCTTGCCAATACAAGTGCAAAATGCCCCTGTATCCAGATTTACTTTGGCTTCAATATCACCCATTAGAACTGATGTGATACAGGATGCTCCAGCAGTGTAACCCTTTCCTCTAGCAGGTTTTGTTTTACACATTCTGGCATCTTGGATATTGATCAGGTTGTAGCAATCCTCACTGTACTGTGGCAAGTGGGTATGGACTTCTGTGACCTCAAAGAAAGCTGAAATGTTTTCAATGGGATAGTCCTCTACTGGTGTATCTTCAGAGACTGCAGAATCTTGATCAGACTCTTCTTTCTCTTCAGTACACTGAATGTCTTCAATGATTTGAACTTCATTGATCTTTGTCTTCTTAGGGCAAGTGTTGGCTAAATGTGAAGTACTTCCACATTTATGACACTTCAAGACAGGTCTTTCTGGTCTTTTTTCCTCTCTAGGAATCTTTGAGACTATTTTGGACTCCATTGGGTTTCTAACCCAAGTTTTACCAATTCTTGTTCTGGTAATGATATCTTCCATAGCATTAATGTAGTCCTCTGTTGAACAGGGTTCCACACATCTGCTTTTGATAGCATGTTCCAGTTCTCCTCCACATTTTCTTAATATTTTCATATTAATCATAGTGTCAGACATATCTGGGTGTAAAGCAGATAATCTGTCTTTTTGTTTGAAGAACCAAGTAAGTGGTTTGTCTTTTTCTGAGTTAAAAATGGCACTTTCAAAAGCATTCTCCATTTTAAACCTCCAAGAATTATTGGCCCATTTGGTAATCACTTCAGATTTCCACCAAGACCAGTCATGTCTTCCATGATCCATTCTCATCTTGTAATACCATTTCTTTGCAGTCTTGGTAAACAAACAATGTAATTTTCCTACTATGATTTCATCAGGTATATTAAAGTCTTCTTGCAACATATCAATAGTCCTGATGAATTCAATATGGTTGTATTCTCCTTCACCAGAGAATGTTGGCCATTCTTCTAATTTGGGAATATCTTTTGCAGAAATAACATTCTCTCCTAAGAATGGAGTCAAACTTTCTTTGACAGAAAGTTTTTCTTCAGTCAAAGGTGTAGAATGTCTTGGCATATGTGGTTCATGATTCTTATGAATTTGCTCCACACTTGCAATTATTTCATTCTTCAATTTCTGCCTTTCACTGTCACTTTTTGCTAAATGTATAGCAAATTGATTGGTGTTCTTAACTATTTGTAAGACATGGTCTTCAAGAGTTTTAAGTCTATCATTTACTTTAAAGATGGAAAGATCCTCTGTGTCATTATTTTGACATTGGTTCTCAATTCTTTCACAAGCATTGCTAATTGACTCAAGGGTGACAGTTGTCAATTTATGCCAATCAGAATGTTACTTGTCATTTTTCTTTAAATCATTGATGTCTAATGTAATTTGCTTCAACTTTGACTCAAGTTTGCCAATTTCTACACTAATACTTCTATGTACATCATTTATTTGCGTGGAAAAGTCCTGTTCATCCTTTCCTGCTCTTTGGCTGTGAATTCCATAAGAGTTCTGGCCATATTGAAGACACTGTCCACGGCTGAAGGCTCCAATCTGGGGATCCTGTACCCTTGTGGGTAAGGTCTGTGCCAATTGGCTTTGCCTTTGCCCTTGCCTTGATGGTTCTTGGGACCTCTCTGTTTCTTTTGAGGTCCTTTGGGCTTGTCCTTGGATGCTTCTGGAGCTGGTTTGGAGCTGGTAGATGCCACTGGTGCCTCTGTCTCCAAAGTTGGAGTCATTTCCAATTCTTTCTTCTGGTCTATGGATAAAAGACTCTGGTTCTTTAACCAATTCTTTATCTTTTTGACCTTGTCTTTGCAAGACAGGGGGCTCCAACCTCCTAAGAGTTCTATGGTCTTCTCCTGACCCAGAAAGCTCTTGATGTGTAAGTAGGAGTTCATGGCCCCCTGCCAAAGGCTTGGGCAGATTTCCCACTCCTCTTCTTTGGCTGCTCTGAACCAATTTTTGTACTGGCTCTGATATATTTCTATTGCTGCCACTTGAAAATGGTTCAGCCCTGGAAATATTATCATAAATTAGTTCAGGCTCAGAATTCACGTCAAAATCTGTTGGTACAGACCTTGGGGAATGGGGGGCAACTCTGGCATCCTCCAGATGTGCCTTTCTTGTGGAAGATTTGGCACTTCTGGATTTGGTCTTGCCTCTTCCTTGTCCACATCCATCTGGTTGGACTGAATAGTTGCTTCCATTTCTGGTATGCACCATTTTCACGTCAATTTAAAGATAAAAGGTGAAAATATAAGATAAAATACACACCTTTTGGTGGTAATTTAGCTTTTTCTGAGTTGAATAAGGTGCCTCTTTTAGCAATCTGCACCTCAATACTGTCTTCAGATTCTGCTTCTGAAGATTCTGGACTAGTGATATATCTTTTACTGAGTCTGTTGCCAGCTGCACAGTATTTGATTAAAGACACTAAAAGAAATTATAAAAGAGAAAAAAATTATTTTTTATACTTTTTAAAATATTTTTTAAAGATTTTTTATAAGTTTTATATTTTTTAATATTAAAAAAATTATTCTTTTTAAAGAAAAAAATTAAAATTTAAGATTTTGAATGAAAATTAATTCAGAGTAACTCAAAGAATAATTTTATAAGTTTTTGGATGTGAAAAAGCCACGTGTAAAAACAATATAAAATTAAACCAAATTCCTCAATGAAAAAGATTTTAAAACAATTTCAAAAATAAAAATATTTTAACTCCAAATTGAAAGAAAAAAATTAATTAAATTAATATATTTTAGAGCTTAAAAATATATTAATTAAGGGTACAAGGTTCAAAAAACACGGCCAGGCCCCCAAATGTAAGATGTGGTAGGTATGGTGGTTTTTTAGAACACAAAAATGAAGTCTAGAATATGATTAAAGCCAAGTCTATGGATAAAATCACGGCCAGGCCCCCAAATGTAAGATGTGACTATGAAACTGATGATAATATTACTATTAATCAACAGTACTATGTCTGTTCTTATGAAATATAATAATAAAATATTATTATAACCACAATTAAATAATTAAAAATTATTTCTTTCACGTGTTAAGCACTACTAGTGATTTTAACAGTGAGCAAGTAATTGTCTACAAGAATCAATTACAAGAAGAATTTAATAATAAAAAACTTCTTTATTAAAATAATAAAATTATTTTAATATATAATTATCTTTTGCAAGAATAATTATAAAGATAATTCTTGAAGAAAACTATTACTAGAGAAAAACTTTAAGAATTAAAGATAAATGACTCACTAATACTCCAAAGAACTTATTGATAATAAAAGTAGAGAAATTTGACGTGGAATTGTGGATTTAAGGGATCAAAAGGATTTATAACAGTATTACAACAATATATAGTTGGATTCTATGATTTCACGTCTTTCTGATTGATTCTGAAAGAATTAAAACACTTAAGAATAGTTGAACTAATACTTACTTGTTGGTAATAAAGATTTAATAAATTGATAAGATGATGATACGGAAAAAACAGCAAGAAGAGGCTTCTTTTAAGTCAATAACAGCTCATAGAGGCGTGCCATGGAGCAAACTGAAAAACCAGTGAGTGAGAAAACAACAAACCTTTTTGGATTATTGATTGCATCATCTGTTGTCATGTAAGATTATCATAATTACTTAATTGATGCTTTTACGTGACTACCAACCCCAATATGGTTAAGAATAAAAGGAGTAACACTTGTAAATCTTCTTTTATTCTAAAATAATCATTGATTTCTCAAAGTTATCAATGTTATTGCCAATTTCATCACAGGTTGTAATTACTGTGAATTTTTGAAGATTCAGTGTTTCACGTAGAATATCCAAAAATGGACTGTAAGTAAAACTTTTAATTTTACTAGTAAAACTGTAATTCCTTTTGGTTGTACCATAGATAATACAGTTCTCCTTTAGTCCTGAAAGTTTCAGAAAGATTCATTAAGAATTGTATTTTTAATGAATTTTTGAAGGTTTTACCTCATTTCTACGTAGAATTGCAAATAGCAGTTTTTTGCTGGTTGCTATGAGGTAAATCAATGAATATGGGTCCCAAAAGGGTTTTAATTACTCTTTTGGGGTTTATCCATGGAAAGTCATTAGTAATTGACATGGTTACAGGAGTGTAAGTAGCTCATTACCTCCTTGGCACGTCAAAATAGCAGGTTATTTGCTATTTTCTGATGTTTTACAGGAGTTGTAACTTGGTAACCAAGTTCCCAAAGAGTTTTAGTTTACCAATTGGGCCAAGATGAGCCATGGATCCATGCTCTGGAGCTATCCACGCCTCTGAGGCCTCAGAAGTTGGGTACCCTGGCTCTCTTTGATGTCTTTTGTCCCCCTTGCCTATTTTTTACGTCAAAATAGTAATTTAAGCTTAAAGTGAGATATCCACTATGGGTGTACCAAAAGTCCATGTAAGAATACCATGATATTAAGTGCTCAAAACATGCATAACACTATTCTTAGTGTATATGTAACATGGGATTTCTCACTTTCCCATTATTTTGGCTAAAAATCAAGAAAAACAAAAATTTTCACGGATCTTTTATGTGGTATTAATGATGTGGTATTGAAGTATTTTCCATTTTACCACCTCAAATACTTAAATTGAGCTTATTCACTCTATGGAGCTACCCTAGGTGAATTTTTGTGTAGAATCCAAATCTGGTCTTAAATCCATGGATTTACTTACTCAATAAAAAGTTATTCATCTTTTCTGAAATTGAAAATGATGAATTTTGGATATATGCATGACTTATGAGTTTTGCATAATTCAACATTTCTTTTTAAGATAATTGTGGCCTATTTGGGTATGTAAAATATACCTCAAGGCTCACAACTTCAAAAATTCGTCAAAAATACAATTCTTCATGAATCTTTAGGAAACGTTCAGGACCAATAGAGAACTGTATTATCTATGGTAAAACCAAAAAATAATTACAGTTTTACTAGTAAAATTAAAAGTTTTACTTATAGTCCATTTTTGACCATTCTACGTGAAACACTGAATCTTCAAAAATTCACAGTAATTAAAACCTGTGATGAAATTGGCAATAAAATTGAAAACTTTGAGAAATCAATGATTATTTTGGAATAAAAGAAGATTTACAGATGTTACTCCTTTTATTCTTAACCATATTGGGGTTGGTTGTCACGTAAAAGCATCAATTAAATAATTTTGATAATCTTACTTGACAACAGATGATGCAATCATTAATCCAAAAAGGTTTATTGTTCTCTCACTCACTGGTTTTTCAGTTTGCTCCATGGCACGCCTCTGTGAGCTGTTGTTCACTTAAAAGAAGCCTCTTCTTGCTGTTTTTTCCGTATCATCATCATCTTATTAATCATTTATATCAGTATTACCAACAAGTAAGTATTAGTTAAAACTTCTCTTAAGTGTTTTATTCTTTCAGAATCAATCAGAAAGACGTGAAATAATAGAAATCAACTATATATTGTTGCAATACATTTATAAATTCATTTTGATCCTCTAAACCCACAATTCTACATCAAATCTCTCTATCTTATCCTTCAATAAGTTCTTTGGAATATTAGTGAGTGATTTATCATTAATTCTTAAAGTTTTTCTCTAGTAATAGTTTTCTTCAAAGATTAGCTTTATAATTATTCTTGCAAAAGATAATTATATATTAAAATAATTTTATTATTTTAATAAAAGAAGTTTTTATTATTAAATTCTTCTTGTAATTGATTCTTGTAAACAATTACTTCCTCACTGTTAAAATCACTAGTAGTGCTTAACACGTGAAAGAAATAATTGTTTAATCATTTAATTGTGCTTATAATAATATTTTATTATTATATTTCATAAGAACAGACATAGTACTATTGATTAATAGTAATATTATCATCAGTTTCATAGTCACATCTTACACTCCTGGCCAGGATGGCCAGCCAACGGTGAGTCATGCCGCTTTTGAAGAATTTCCAATTGAATTTCATGATTTCTTGGAATGACTACTCTATCTTTGAAAAATAATAATTTTGCTTGAGGTTCAAGAGGATAGTCTGGGACTGATTCTCCTCTTGCTCATTTCTTAAGGATTTCCTTATAATCTTTGTCTTGCCATACTTGTCTTTGAATTTGATCAACTAGATCTGAAAACATATCAGCTTTTATTGAAAAGAATCTTGACTCTTGAATTTCATTTTGCTTGAGAACTTGATGAAAATTTTGAGGATTCTTGCTAATGAAATCCACCCCCCTCTCTGGGTACACATCGTCCCGAAGTGACAAGGCATCTGGTAAAGTGGCCAGCCTCCCTGGGTGGTAAGTGACGATAAAATGGAATTCAGATAGAAATTCAGCCCAATGGGCTTGACGACAAGTAAGGACTTTAGAGGACATAAAATACTGAAGAGAACAATGGTCTGTCAAGACCTCAAAGGAATCAGCAAGAGAAAGGAGAAAAGCTCTCCAGTACTTGAGAGCCCAAACTATGCCAAGGAGTTCCTTGTCATTAATTTCATAGTTGAGTTCAGCTGGTAAGAGCTTGCGACTATCAAATGAAATGGGATGCTTTCCTGAGTCATTCACCTGACTCAGTACAGAACCCAAGGCATAATCAGAAGCATCAGTCTCTACAATAGTTGGTAGAGAAGGATTAAAATGAGATAGAATAGGAGCAGTGGTGAATGCTTCTTTGAGTATTTGAAACTGACTAAGAGCTTCCTCATTGAAGATAAAGGGAGAATCTTTTTTAAGGAGTGAAGTGAGAGAAGAGATTTTTTTGGAATAATTTTTAATGAAACAATGATAAAAGTTGGCAAAGCCAAGAAAAGATTGGAGGGCCTTGATGTTCTTGGGCTGAGGCCAATTGAGGATTTGTTTAACCTTTGAAGAATACATCTTGAGGCCATCACTTGAAACAACATAGCCCAAGTATTCCACACTTGAGGCATGGAATACACACTTTGAGGCTTTAGCAAACAAATTATTGTCTCTCAGTCTTTGGAGAACAGAGGACACATGTTTAAAATGTTCATCCAAAGAGCTAGAGAAGACCATGATATCATCTAAGTACACTACAACAAAAATATCCAAATAATCGGCAAAGATATCATTCACAAGATTTTGGAATGAAGCGGGAGCATTGGTTAAGCCAAATGGCATAACCAAATACTCATAAATACCATATTTGGTTCTAAAGGCAGTTAAGTGCTCATCCCCCTCTTTAATTCTCAGGAGATTATAAGCACCACACAAATCTATCTTGGAGAAGATAGTAGCACCGTTGAATACGGTAGAAGCTGGTTCATAGGAGGAACAGGATACCTGTTTTTCCTAGTGACAGAATTAAGTTTATGGTAGTCAACACACAAACAAAGACCACCATTCTTTTTCTTTACAAAAAGAACAGGTGCTCCTGTTGAGGAGGATCTTGGTCTAATTAAACCTTTCTCTACATTCTCTGAAATGTAGGCCCGCAGTGTTTCTGACTTATTCTTTGATAAAGAGTAGATAACACCAACTGGAGCTAGAAGACCCTCCAATTCAATATGGTGATCACAGGCGCAGTGTGGGGGAAGTTTCTCTGCTCTCCCCTTGAAGAATACATCTAAATAATGGCAATAAGCAGGAGGGACTACCTTCAAAAAATTTTCAATCTATTCTGGCTCTTCCTCCTCATCCCACTGCTCCTCCAGGGAGGCATGAAAAGACAAAGAAGGAAGGTCCATATCCCCTTGAAAGAGATGAAGTGAAGATATAGCAACATCTTCTCCAACATCTTTTATCTCTTTGAAGACTTCATCTCTATATGGAAGTAATGACTGAGAGGGAAAGATGGAGGGGTTATGGACAGAAGGAGGAAGGGAAGGTGTCTTAAGTTCAAAAATCAGAGCAACACTGTTGACAGCAGTGGGAAAGTAATTACTAGTAGAAGATATAATACCACTAGAATCCTTATGACTAGAATTATAGGTGATCAATCCATTTTACCAATCAATAAGGGGATTCAAATGGTAAAGAAAATCATAGCCCAATATTAGGTCTTCTCCCTTGGGTGAATCTATGATAAAGAAATCCCATTAAAAGCTTGGGAATGAAGGTAAGTCAACGACACACTTGGTATAATGGGTGATGAACAAGGAAGTGGATTCACTGGAATCAAGAATGAAAAGAGGAATCTTTTCAGGGAGCTCTGACATTGTCAATGACTACTTGAGAACAAAATTCTTTGCAATAAAGGAGTTTGTAGCACCAGAATCAATGACAATACTATAAAAAATATCAGAGATTGAAGTGAAAAATAAGAAATTTTAAAGATTTATTGAAACTAGTATTCAGAGTGCACAATTGTTCTCTTGAATGAAATAAGTGAGAACCATTGAACACATCATGATTCCCACTCAGGCTTTTCCCTGCTTGCTAGGGAAGCCTTTTGATGACCCTTGCCTATTCTCAGGCCTCTTGAAGCATTTTTCAAATGGGTGCTTTCCACCACGATAATTGCACAAGCCTTCTTTAATCCTCCTCTCCTTTTCAGAACCAATTAATTTTTTGTCCTTATTGAGGAGAGCAGCATGAGGCTTGTCTTTGGACACTTGAAAATTCTTCCCCTTCTTATTCTTCTTGTGATAAGGCTTCTTTGATGATGAACTTCGAGGGGGCTTGGAGGAGTTGGATTCACTGATTGGAGGCTTCTTCTCTTGATGACTACCCTTTTCCTTCTGCCTCTCATGGTATCTGGTATCTAATTCCAAAGTGATGTCCATGAGCTCTTGAAGGCTATCAAAGTTTCCAGGGTGAGAATCCAATTGGTCCAACAATCTTGATGCCAAGCCTCTCCTATACACATGAATATAGGCCCTTTCCCCCAGTCTCCAATTGTTGACATTAAACTTCTGAAATCTGCTATGTACAAGGAAACTTGACCAATTTCTTTCATCCTGAGATTGTCTAACTCTTGTTCAGCTTTCCTGACTCCATTAGGGTCACCAAACAGAGTGAATAACTGGGTTTCAAACAATTGCCAGTTATTGAGGAGATAAGAAGGGTCTTCATTGGAGATATTTGAGAAGTAAGGTTCAATCCATTTTCCAGCTCTACCAGTAAGAAAAGAAGTTGAGTATAAGAACTTCTTCCTGTCAGAGAAGAAGTTTGCTGGGTCATTATGGAAAATTGATTGAAAAGATTGAACAAATCCTCTCAATTTATAAGCTTTAGTACCATCAAAAGAATCAGGTGCCTTCATTGATGGAGTCTTGAATGCAGGGACTTTTGAAGTGTCCCTTGGGGCAACTGCTTGAGTGAGTTGACCCATGAATTGAGTCATCTGCTCCATCATTTTGAGAAAATTTGGTTCAGCTTTAGAGACAAGAGGTTGATTAGAAAGGGCTAGATTTGGAGATTCAGAAGCCTCAGGGGCACCTGCCAAGGCAGCTGTTACTTCAGTTTCTTCAGACTCCTCCTCTTCCACAGACTCCTCCCCCTCTTCATCTTCAGCTTCGCCTCATCTGCTTCTAGGCCCTTGAGGAATGCTTGGATAGCCACCCAACAAGCCAGAGAATGATCTTGACCTTCTTGACTTCACACCTCCTCTTCTGGAGGGTGTTTCTCCCTCAATTGGTGGTCCTCTGTCCAAGTTTGCACTCAGTTGATGAAATGTTGGTGTGTGGTCAAGAGGAGCCCTTGCTGTAGGAGTGAGAACAGCTTGATGTCTTTGAGATCTTGTATTCTTGGCTGGGGGGCTATGCTGAACTGGCATTATTGAAGAAAGAAAATAAAACTTGATGATACTTGAGAATAAACAAGGCTTGACCAAAACAATCAAATGAGAATCTTGATGAACTTGAGAAATCAATTAATAGTCTTGAAGTGAATCAATATGAATAAATCTTGAAGAGTGAAGATGACAAAGTCAAATTCTTATGAATAATCAGTTTCAATAAACAAGTCAAATCAAGTCAATCAATCAATCAAATAAATCAACTCAATTCAAAATCAAATCAATTGTGTCTTGAGGAATTCAATCAATATCTTCAAAAATCAATTCAATTTTCTTGAGGAATCAAATTCAAATCAATCAATTAAATCAAATCTTGAGGATAAATCAGCTATCTTGAGGAATAAAATCAGATCAATCAATTAAGTCAAATCAGAGTCTTGAGGTAAAGTCAATTTCTTGAATAATCAGATCAATCAATCAATAATTCTTGAGAATTTCAAATCAACAATGATAACCTCAATTCAATAAACTCCTGAAACAATGAATCAATTAATCCCAAATTCCAATCAATTAAACCTGATAAAAGAACTTGAATTCAGACAGAAAATGAAAATGAAAATGAAATTTGATTGAGAATTAAGAAGAAAATGAAATGGTCAGCAAAATATTTGAAATGAGAAAGAAAATAAATTTTCATTTGAATGAAATAAATGAGATGAAAATTGATGAGAGATAATGAAATCATAAAAATCATAAAAATCATAAAATCATCAAAAAATCATAATCGACAATGAGAGAAATGAATAATAATGAATGGAAGAAAAAGAAGCAATTATTAGTTAATTAAAATAATGTCACAGGGGCTCTTCTAAGTGAAGAGGGCCTGGCACTCAGTGAAAAGACTTAATTATGGTGGGCTCAGAATAAAATACTCAATGGATAAGAGTAATGAAAGAAGATAAATTCCTAGTCATAAAATAATAAGAATTAAAAGATATGAGAGAAAAACAAAAGCAATAATAAAGAGCCAACCAAAAATAATCCTGTACCACTGTTTCAACCTGTTCAGAAAAGAGAAAAGGGTTAATAAAGGATATGGCCACCAGGACTCTACTGAACAGGTGAGGGAAGGCAAAGACTAACTTAATAATTAATAAAATAATATTAAATAATAAATCCAATATCTTAATTAACTGGGGGAAAAACCCCCAGGTGGGTGAAAGGGGGTTGGTATATGTGAAAAAGTGCCAGCCTGGAGTTTGAGTGTTGAGAAACCATGACTGTATGATTGAGGAACCTGTATTTGAGATGTGAAGCTGTATTGGTGTATCCAATACAGTTATTTGAATCAATACAGGTATTTGCGCCTGTATTGAGGACAGGCCTGTATTTGGTGAATCCTGTATTTCGGTTTTGCCTGTATTGAGGATTGGAACTGTATTTGGTGAATCTTCCATGAAACCCCTTGCTGATTAGGTGTTGGAAGATTCTCCATTAGTAATGAGTGCTAATGCCCTGCCTGTCTCCATGGCTGTGACACCTCTTTACTTTGTTTGGGGACACAAATTAAGGCAGAAAAGCTGAAGCAGAGTTGTATTCCTTAAGAATGACAGAAGGCAGACATGTTTCATTATACATTTCTGATTTCAGAAGTTTAGTTTCAAGAATTGAAGATTGGGGTGAAAGGGCTCTCATCCACCATTTCAGGAAGGGATCTCCATCCAGCATTTTGGATCAATTAGCCTCCCATCATTCAAGAATTGACTGTCTTCAATACTTAATGATTATTACCCTGAAGCTTGATACCAGGTACAATGAGAGGCAAAAGGAAAAGGGTCATTTTCAAGGGAAGAAGTCTGAAGCCTCAAATTAAAATTCTTCTCATCCTCAAATTTTCTTCAAGATCAAGTCAAAAGAAGAAGAATTTTCAGAAGAGGGAAAAGCCCCTTCTTCTTTGTTGAACAAAGACTTAAAGATAATGAATTCTGAAAAAGAAAGAAGAATCAAGGAGGGCTTATGTACCTATTGTGGTGGGAAGCATAGTCTTGATTCTTGTTTCAAAAGACCTCAAACCCAGCTTGCCCAACCATCAGGAAAACTTCCCAGCCAGGGAAAAGCCTGAGTGAAGATCATGTTGTGTTCAATGGTGTTCACTGTTTTCCATCCAGAGCACAATTGTGCATTATGAATACTGGTTTAAAGAATTCTCTTAAATTCTTTGTTTTTTTCTCTTTCTGATGTTTTTTACAGTATTCTCATTGATTCTGGTGCTAACAATTCGTTTATTGCAAAAGCAGTTTTTTCACAAGTATTCTTTGACTATGTCAGAACTCCCAGAGAAGGTTACTCTTATCATTCTGGACTATTCAGAGTCCCCTTCCTTATTTGTGACTCACCATACCAAATATATGGTTGAGCTACCTTCCTTCCTAAGCTGAGAATGGGAATTTTTAGTCACTGATACTCCCAAGGGAGAAGACCTCATATTGGGCTTTGACTTTCTTAATCATTTTAGTCCATCTATTGATTGGAGGCAAGGGCTTATCATAAGCACTATTATGATCCTTCCAAATCTTTCAGTAATTAATTTTTTCTTCCCAATCATGTGAAGCTCTGGTTGGTGATTTGAGAACACCATCATTTCCATCTTCTGTCCATATTCCTTCCCTTAATTCCCATACGTCATTACTGCCTTCTAGAGATGAAGTCTTCAAAGAGAGTCGAGATGTTGGAGAAGATAATTCTGTTATTTCAATTCATCTCTTGTTTGGAAATATGGACCTTCCTTCTTCATCTTACCATGACTCCCTGGAGGAGTTGTGGGATGAAGAGGAAGAGCCAGAAGAAATAGAAGCTGTGATTAAGGTTGTTCCTTCTGCTTATAACCAGTATTTGGATATATTCTCCAAGGTGAAAGCAGACAGACTTCCTCCTCACCATGCATGTGATCATCAGATTGAGCTGGAGGGGTCTCTACCTCCAGCTGGGGTGATCTACTCTTTATTAAACCAAGAGTCACATACACTCAGGGCCTAAATTTCAGAGAATTTAGAAAAAGCTTCCATCTAGCCAAGCTCCTCTTCAACAGGAGGACCTGTCCTCTTTGTCAAAAAGAAGGATGGTGGCCTCCTTTTTTGTGTTGATTACTGCAAACTCAATGCTGTTACTAGGAAGAACAAGTATCCTGTACCTCCTATGGATCAGTTTCTTACTGTTTTTAATGGTTCTTCTATCTTCTTCAAGATTGATTTTCATGGTGCATATAACCTGCTCAGAATCGAGGAAGGTGATGAACATTTGACTTTATTTAGAACTAAATATGGCAGTTATGAGTATTTGGGGGTGCCATTTGGCCTTACCAATGCTCCTGCATCTTCACAAAACCTAGTCAATGATATTTTTATGATCTTCTTAATGTTTATGTTGTGGTTTATTTGGATGACATTATGGTATTTTCCAAATCTGAGCAAAAAAATGTGACTCGTGTCCCCACTGTTCTTGCCAGACTCAGAGCAAATAGCCTCTTTTCTAAGGCCTCCAAGTGCCTATTTAATGTTTCTAGTGTAGAGTATTTAGGTTATATTGTTTATTCTGAAGGTCTTAAGATGGACCAAGCAAAAGTAAATAAAATTCTCAATTGGCCAGCCCCAAGAAACATCAAGGATCTTCACTCTTTCCTTGACTTTGCCAATTGTTACCGCCGTTTTGTCAGGTATTATTCAAAGAAGATTAGTTCACTCACCAGTTTCTTCAAGAAGGATTCCTGTGTTCCCCTCAATGAGGATGGTCTTAGAAAGTTTCATCAACGCAAAGAGGATTTCACCACTGCTCAAATCCTTTCTCACTTTCATCCTTCTCTACCCACCATTGCACAGACTGATGCTTCTGATTATGCCTTGGGTGCTACACTGAGTCAGGTTTCTGACTTAGGAGAGCATCCCATTTCATTTGATAGCCGCAAGCTTCTCCCAGAAGAGCTCAGCTATGAGATTCAAGACAAGGAACTCCCTGGCATAGTCTGGGCTCTTGGGAGCCTTGAGGTATATGTTACATACCCAAATAGGTCACAATTATATTTAAAATAAATTATGAACTATGAATAACCCATAAGTCATGCATATATTCAAAATGCATCATTTTAAATATCAGAAAAGATGAGGGGCTCTTGGACAGAAAAACAAGAGTGGCCTGGCACTCAGCAATCAGGGAAAACACATGGAAGACTCCAAGAGAGTAAAGAAAATAAAATAAAAGAATAAATTTCTCTAAGAAGGACGCAAGTACAAAGATGAGATGCAACAAAAGAAATGAGAAGCCAAATGGCCAAAGAGCCAACCAAGTAAGTCCTTAATCACTGTTTCAACCTGCCAAAATGAACAATGAAACTAGTAAGGATATGACCACCAAATATCCATTGACAGGCAAAGAAAGAAAAGAGAAAAGGTGCTAAATGACTGACTTGATAATATCAGTATTCACTTAACAAAAGTGGTAAGATGAATAAAGATAGAATAAAATCAAAATATATTAATTAACTGGGAGAAAAACACCCCAGGGTCAAAGGAGGCTGGTATATGTGAAACGTTGAGAGCTTGACTCCTTCAGGCTAGCAGTGGTTCTGTATTGAATACTGGAAGCTGTATTGATTGTCTGATAGAGTGTATACCTTGCCAGATTGGGAAATGAACTGTGTTTAATGATTTTCCCATGATGTATGAATGGAAAATACAGGTCTTGATGAATTAAGACTGTACTGAATGAATTGGGTTGTCAAGGTCGATTGGTGGAGCATTGACCCTTGACACATTGTTTTGGAACTGCCTCTTGAATATCCCTTGAGAATGAAAAGCCAGTATTCCCTTGGAGGAATACTGTGAGTGAGAATAACCATTGATTGGTTGATGGCGTCATTGGTATTTGAGATTATGACACTTGCCCTTCAGCCTTGATGAATCCTCTGGAAGGTGTGCCTTGATGACCTGTTGAAAAGTTAAAATAACAATTTGAATTTCCTGCCATCGGATTGCTGCTGAAAAAAGATTCATAATGGTGTATAACACCATATATGGCACTTTTGGTTATTGAATGTTGAAATGGGCCAAAGGTCTTTTGGAATGATGCCAGGAGGATATGAAGGAAATTTGGGCTTTGGAAGCTCCAGAAGTGACAAAGTGGTTTTTGGGGTATTTGGCCAAATACAGCTAATACAGCTTAAAAATTGTATTTGCACAAAGTGTGAAAAATGCGCAAAAGTGCGCAACATGCACAAAACTGGCAATTAAGCCTCAAAAGGCCTGATATGGACTTTTGGGCATATTTCACATAATACATGAGAAATATGGCCTAAATGGCTAAATACAGCTAAATGCGCAAAGTGCGCAAAAAGTGCGCAAAATTTATTTAAAGCTTAAAGAGCCAAATACAGGCTTTTGGGCTGTATTTTCCCACTTGTATGGAAAATACCCAAGATGCCCAAAAGTACAGACAGCATAGAATGGCTTGATGATGGTGAAGGGGCCAGGTTGACCCCATATGATAAAATGACCATTAAGGCCATAAGATATGACAATGGCCAATTTGGCCAATGATTATGGATATGGCCAAATTGCCATATATTGGATATGGCATGGATATGCCATATTGAGGTCCAAGAGGGTGAATTTCCATGGTTGTGAAAATTGATGGATTTAAGGCCAGATTTGGATTCCACACAAAACTTCACCTAGGGTAGCTCCATAGAGTGAATAAGCTTAAATCAACTCTTTTAGGTGGTAATATGGAATATACTTCAATACCACATCATTAATAACAAATAAAGGAATTGTGAAAATTTTTGTTTTTCTCAATTTCATGCCAAAATAATGGGAATGTGAGAAATCCCATGTTACATATACACTAAGAATAGTGTTATGCATTTTTGTGGAACTTGATATCATGGTATTCTTACATAAACATTTGGCACACCCATAGTTGATATCTCACTTGTAGCCTTAATTTCTATTTTGATGTAGAAAATAGTATAGGGGGACAAAGGACATCAAAGAGAGCCAGGGTAGCCACCTTCTGAGGCCTTTGAGGCGTGGACAGATCTCAAGCTTGGATCCAGGGCTGATCTTGGCCCAATTAGTATATTAAAAACTTTTTGGGAACTTGGTTACCAAGTTAAAATCTCATTAAATCATAAGAAAATAGCAAATAAGCTGCTATTTTGATGTTGCAAGGAGGTAAAGAGAAACTTAGACTCCTCTAACCATGTCAATTCTTAATTATTTTCCATGGAACACCCCCAAAAGAGTAATTAAAGCCCTTTTTGGACTAGTATCCATTGATTTACCTCATAGCAACCAGCAATATAGTATTATTTGCAATTCTACGTAGCAATGAGGTAAAAACTTCAAAAATTCATTAAGAATACAGTTCTTAATGAATCTTTCTTAAAGCTTCAGGACCTATTCAGAACAGTATAATTAATATAAAGACCAAAAAGAATTGTACTTTTATAAGTAAAATAAAAAGGTTTACTCACAATCCATTTTTGATGAATCCTTGTGAAACACTGAATCTTCTAAAATTCACAGAAAATACACTCTGTGATAAAATTTCCAATAACATTGATAAATTTGAGAAATTAATGTTTCTTTTGAAATAAAAAAAGATTAAAAAGTGTTACTCCTTTTAATCTTAACCTTATTTGCATTGGTAGTCACTTAAAAGCATCAATTAAGTAATTATGATAATCTTACATGACAACAGATGATAAAATCATTAATCCAAAAAGGATTACTGTTTTCTCACTCACTGGTTTTTTAGTTTTCTCCATGGAATACCTCTGTGAGCTTTCTTAGACTTAAGAGAGACCTCCTCTTTCTTTTTTTCCCAAATCATTACATTATTCAATTATACCTTTATTACCAACAAGTAAGTATTAGTTAAAATCGCTTCTTAAGTGTTTTAATCTTTCAAAATCAATCAGAAGAATGTGAAATCATAGAAGTAAACGATATACTGTTGTAAAGATGCTATAAAACCATTTTTGATACATTAAATCCACAATTATCCGTTGAATTTCTCTGCTATTATCTTTAATAAGTTCTTTGGAGTATTAGCAAGTTATTTATCTTAATTATTGTACTATTTATCTGATAATTGTTTTCTTCAAGAATTATGTTTAGAATTATTCTTCAAAAGATAATTATATTATTTTAATAAAAGAAGTTTTATTTTTAAATACTTCTTGTAATGGATTCTAGTAGACCATTACTGCTTACTGTTATAATCACTAGTAGTGTATTACAAGTGAAAGAAATAATTAATTTATTAATTTTTAATTGTGCCTAGAGTAATTTTTTATTATTATTTTTCATAAGAACAGTTATAGTACTGCTGATTAATAGTAATATTATCAACAGTTTCATAGACACATCTTAAATTTGGGGGCCTGGCCATGTTTTTTGAACCTTGTACCCTTAATTAATATATTTTTAAGCTCTAAAATATATTAGTTAAATCAATTTTTTCTTCCATTTTGAAGTGAAAATCATTTTTACTTTTGAAATTGTCTTAAAAACTTTTTCATTGAGGAATTTGGTTTAATTTTATACTGTTTTTACATGTGGCTGTTTCACATCCAAAAACTTATGAAATTATTCTTTGAGTTACTCTGAATTAATTTTGATTTTTTTTCAATATTGTAAAATAAAAAACTCATAAAAAATCTTAAAAATATTTTAAAATTATAAAATAAATTTTCTCTTGTACAATTGTTTCTCTATTGTCTTTAATCAAGTATATTGCAGCTGGTAATAAGCTCAGTAAGAGATAAATTACCAGTCCAGAATCTTCAGAAGCAGAATCTGAAGACAGTATTGAAGTGAAAACTGCTAAAAAAGGCACTTTATTTAAAACAGAACAAGCCAAACAACCAACAAAAGGTGTGTGTTTTCTGTTTTCAATTCTTGTTTTTCTCTTGAATCAATGTGAAATACATTTTATACCACAAATGAAAGAAGATATTCAGTCCAACTAGATGGACCTGGACAGGAAAGAGGTAAGACCATAACAAGGCCTGGCAAGAATTACTCAAGAAAGACACATCTGGAGGATGCCAGAGCTGCCCCCGTTTTCCATGGTCTGTACCAACAAACTTTGATGTGAACTCTGAGCCTGAACTAATTGAAGGTAATATTTTAAGGTCTGAACCACTTCCAAGTGGAATCCATAGAAATGCATCAGTTCCAATACAAAAGTTGGTTCAGAGAAGCAAAAGAAGAGGAGTGGGAAATATGCCCAAGCCTTTGGCAGGGGGCCATGAACTCCTACTTACACATCAAGAGCTTTCTGGGTAAGGAGAAGATAATAGAACTCTTAGGAGGGTAGAGCCCACTGTCTTACAAAGACAAGGTCAAAAAGATAAAGAATTGGTTGAAGAACCAAAGTCTTTTATCCATAGCCCAGGAGAAGGAATTGGGAATCACTCCAGCCTTGGACAAAGGCCCAGTGGCGTCTACCAGCTCCAAACCAGCTCCAGAAACATCCAAAGAGAAGCCCAAAGGACCTCAGAAGAAGAAGAAAGGTCGCAAGAACCATCAGAGAAAGGGAATAGGAAAAGAAAATTGGCACAGACCTTACCCACAAGGGTACAGGATCCCCAAATTGGAGCCTTCAGCCATGGACAGTGTCTTTAATATGGCCAGAACTCTTATGGAATTCACAGCCAAAGAGCAGGAGAGGATGAACAGAACCTTTCCACGCAAATAATACATGAAATACAATTTGTTAAATCTAGTATTGATGTAGAGCTTGGTAAATTTGATGCAAGGTTAAATAAACTAACATCAGATATAAGTGAATTAAAAAGACATGAGAAAAATTATACTGAACAGTAGAAGTTGACACATGTCAAACTTGATTCAATTACCAATACATGTGACAGAATCAAAAGTAAATGTCAAGGCCAAAATGATGAAATGGAAGATCTTTCCATTTTAAAAATTTCTGATCAACTTAGAATTCTAAAAAGATCATGTTTTGGAAATAATTAATAATACCAATCAGTTTGCCACACATTTGGCAGGAAGTGACAGTGAGAGGCAGAAATTAAAGAATGAAATCATTGCAAATGTGGAGCAAATTCCCAAGAATTATGTACCACATATTCCAAGAAATTCTACATCATTGACTGAAGAGAAAATCTATGTAAAAAGAAGTTTGACCCCATTTTTAGGAGAAAATCCTATCTGTGCAAAAGTGTGAGCCTTAGAGGTATTTTCATATACCCAAAAGACGACAAATGATAAATTAAGATACAAATATAAATAAAATAAATTTATTTATATTATAAAAATAAAAACTGAAATATAAATACAAATTTATATTCAAAAATGAAAATTTAATTAAAATTTAAAAATAAAATTACAATAAAATTCAAAATTATGAAATTACATTTTTACTTGTAAAATTTAAGTAAAAATGAATTTTCAATAAAAATTGTGAAATCAAAATATTTTTGGTAAAAAGTTATATAAAACATATTATAGATTTTTATCCAATAAATAAGCATAAAAAAGTTATCACACCATGGGATTCCTCATAAAAAATGAAGTGGGGTCACCTCTGGATGGAATTTCTGTAACTCAACTCTAAATAAGCTGAAATTAAGTTTTTAGTATTTTTTGTACAAAAGTATGAGAATCCTCAAAACCTTAATTTAATTCACACCACATGTGGTGTTAACCATCAAGTTTTGTGTTAAAATTGAGGTGTTGTGTTGACTTTAGAAATTATGAGGAATTGAAGTATTTTCAATTGAATTCAATTGAAATGTCAAAATGTGCGCGTGTATTACATAAAAGAACTTTAATTTACATATGGGTTATCAATTATTACAGATGTATAATTAAAACCTCAATTGAATTACATATGTAAATTGTAATTGTATGACATGATGAGGAATTAAAGAAAAAATAAATTGGAAAGATTAATTCTGGGGGGGGGGAAAGACACTCTAGCTCTAAGGTGGAGCTAGACCACCAAAATCCTTTCTGACTGGCATGAGATGTCAAAATTCACGCAAATGTTCATTACTTTTGGCCTGGAATTGAGTCACAGGGTCTGTGACTCAATTGATAATGAGGTTTTGATACCAACCGGGGTAGTTTTAACTGCTGCCAGGAGGGTAAAACTGCCCTTAAGTTAAAACAATGTTAGTAAAAACAGCTTTAACTGGTTTCTACGCCTCTTACACACATTCCGATGTGTTTTGAAGTGTGAGCCTTGAGGTATATTTTACATACCCAAATAGGCCACAATTATCTTAAAAAGAAATTTTGAATTATGCATAACTCATAAGTCATGCAAACATCCAAAATTCATCATTTTTGATTTCATTAAAAATGAATAACTTTTTATTGAGTAAGTAAATCCATGAATTTAAGGCCAGATTTGGATTCTACACTAAAATTCACCTAGGGTAGCTCCATAAAGTGAATCAGCTCAAATTAACTCTTTGAGGTGGTAAAATGGAAAATACTTCAATACCACATCATCAATACCACATAAAAGATCCGTGAAATGTTTTGTGTTTCTTAATTTCATGCCAAAATAATGGGAAATTGAGAAATCCCATGTTACATATACACTAAGAATAGTGTTATGCATGTTTTGAGCACTTAATATCATGGTATTCTTACATGGACGTTTTGTACACCCATAGTGGATATCTCACTTGAAGCTTAAATTACTATTTTGACATGAAAAATAGGCAAGGGGAACAAAAGACATCAAAGAGAGCCAGGGTACCCAAGTTCTGAGGCCTCAGAGGCATGGACAGCTCCAAAGCTTGGATCCATGGCTGATCTTGGCCTAATTGGTAAACTCAAACCTTTTGGGAACTTGGTTACCATGTTACAACTACTGTAAAACTTAAGAAAATAGCAAATAACCTGCTATTTTGATGTGCCAAGGAGGTAAAGAGCTACTTAGACTCCTGTAACCATGTCAATTCTTATTGACTTTCCATGGATAAGCCCGAAAAAAGTAATTAAAACCCTTTTTGGACTTGTATCCATTGATTTACCTCATAGCAACCAGTGAAACACTGATATTTGCAATTCTATGTAGAAATGAGGTAAAAACTTCAAAAATTCATTAAAAATACAATTCTTAATGAATCTTTCTGAAACTTTCAATCCTAATCGAGAACTGTGTTGTCTATGGTACAACCAAAAAGAATTACAGTTTTTCTAGTAAAATTCAAAGCTTTACTTACAGTCCATTTTTGACTATTCTACGTGAAACGCTGAATCTTCAAAAATTCACAGTAATTACATCCTGTGATGAAATTGGCAATAACATTGATAACTTTGAGAAATAAATGATTATTTTGGAATAAAAGAAGATTTACAGATGTTACTCCTTTTATTCTTAACCATATTGGGGTTGGTTGTCACGTAAAAGCATCAATTAAGTAATTATGATAATCTTACATGACAACAGATGATGCAATCAATCATCCAAAAAGATTTATTGTTTTCTCACTCACTGGTCTTTCATTTTGCTCCATGGCACACCTCTGTGAGCTGTTGTTGACTTAAAAGAAGCCTCTTCTTGCTGTTTTTTCCACATAATAATCTTACTATCATTCAAACCATTATTAACAACAAGTAAGTATTAGTTACAGTTATTCTTAAGTATTTTAAATCTTTCAGGATCAATCAGAAAGACGTGAAATCATAGAATCTAACTATATATATTGTTGTAATACTGTTATAAATCCATTTTGATCCTTAAAACCCACAATTCCACATCAAATCTCTCTATCTTATCTTTCAATAAGCTCTTTGAAATATTAGTGAGTGATTTATCCATAATTCTTAAAGTTTTTTTCTCTAAAATTAGTTTTCTTCAAGAATTATCACTATAATTATTCTTGCAAAAGATAATCATATTTATCAAAATAATTTCATTATTTTAATAAAAGAAGTTTTATTATCAAAATCATCTTATAATTGATTCTAGTAGACAATTACTTGCTCACAGTTAAGATCGCTAGTAGTGCTTAAAATGTGAAAGAAATAATTCTTTAATTATTTAATTGTGGTTATAATAATATTTTATTATTATATTTCATAAGAAAATACACATTACTGTTGATTAATAGTGATATTATCATCAGTTTCATAGTCACATCTTACATGAAGGCTCTAGACAAGGTATTGCTATAGTAATGGCTGATTTAAGGGTCTAAAAATGGATAAAATAGCAAAAAATGGCTTAAACCAGCCCTTTTTTGGTCTAAAACAGGGTTCAATGATGCCATAATTGGCTTTTCTGTTGTCAGAATGTTCTTCACGACTGACAAGAGTAAATTTTACTTTTGGAGTAAGAAAATTGATGGCTATAAAAGAATTTATTTTTGCCCCACTTTTCTCTTCATGTTAGAATCTTTTCCTTTTATAATTAGTTTAAACACTGTTAAACCAATGAATAAAAGATTCAAACAACCTTTATTAAATCACTTTAAACCTTTTAACCACGTGAAAAAATCATTATAATCATTGTTTGTAACTCTTATAATCATTTTTACCCCTGAACCACCCCAAAAGTGAATTAAAGCACCTTTCATCACTGTTAACTTTGTCACTTTGTTTCCAAATTCACTCTGGTCACTTTGGGGTGTGTTTTTCTCTTTAAAAATCCTTTTAAAAGACTTTGTTCTTCAATCCATTGCTTGCTGTCCTTTTCTCAATGAATTCCAATCAAAATTTCTCTTGAAGAAATCTCTTTTGTAGCCTTAAATATCTCTTGTAGAGTATTTTTGCATAAATCTTTATTGTTGGTAAAACAATAAATTTTTATTATATTATTGTTTTATACTTATAAAGTTAAAAACAATAAAATTGGTTTGTTTTCTCTTTAAAAACACCATTTCTTACTATTTTTAAAAGAATTCTACCTTATACAAAGTTTGAGGACAGGAAAAGTAATTGATATTTTATCAAAGTTTCATATTCACACCTTACATTTGGGGGACTTGCTGTGATATTTTACATGTGACATATTTCGTACTCTTTTTTAATCCTTTTTCTTATATTGGAAAGTTTAAAAAACATACAAAAAATACTCATAATTCAAAACATTCATAAAAAATAACTTTTTTTCATATTATAAGTGAGGCTTATATGTTATTTCTTTTTTGAAATAGCTTTTTTTACTTGATTAATTGGCTTTTTGGTTAATTTTAGTGTCTTACAACATGGTAAGACAAGAAAACATTGAAACAGCCTCCACAGTTACTAGCATTATACCTGAAAGCACTGTGATTTCTGGTCATAATAGCACTGTTATTATAGCTCAGAATAACCAATAATAGCCAATTTCTTCTGAATTGATCAACTTGGACATCAGTAATACTCCTCAGAAAGCTAAAAATTTGGCAAATAGGAAGTTTTTGACGTAAAATTACTATTGTAAGCCCTTTTTAATCATAAATATGCCTTCAACCAGATAAGGAGAAAGCTATAAGCCCTCAAGCATCTCTAAAAAAGGTCATAGATGTGATCATGGAAGAAGCCAATCAGATACAGAAGGACAAGGGTCAGTTAAAGACTTCCACAAAAATAAATTGTCAAATTCTGAAGCTGATGACACTATTTTACCTTCAAAAAGAGCTGAAGCCACCCCAAGAAGCCTCAGTTGACATCTAAAAAGCCAGCCAGAGGGCGTACAACAATGAACTGCAGCACAAAGATTACCAGATCCTTGTAGATCTGTGGACAAACTGCATTAACTCATACCTGACTGTAAGATAATTCCTGGGTCATCCCAACACTTGAAAGTTACTCAATGGATGGCATCAATTGATGGAAAAGAAGAATATAATGCTTTTAACAGTAGAATGGAGGAAAAACAACCCTCCAACACCAAAGCAAGTGCCAAGACAAACCCCAGTGGCCAGAAGCAGCAATTCCAACGTGAAGAAGCAGTCACAAGCTCAAAACAAGGGCAAAAGGAAGGCACCAGTCCCAAAACCTTACAGCCAGGGCTACAGGATAGCAAAGATACAGCAGGATACCATGGAAAATGTGTTTCAGATGGCCAGAACCATGATGGAATTACAGAAGAAGGAGGAAGCCAGATTAAGATTCCAGAAATGATTTCTGATATATTTGATTCCATCCCAGAGTTGTATGAAGCTATAAATTATGTGGAAAAACATCTTTCTGATAAAAATGAAACCATTTGTAACAACATTAAGACAAACAACTTGAGTCTGGGCCAAATTAATGAAACACTTATGTGTTTTGAAAAATCTTTAAGAACAATTAAAACTTCCAATAATGATAATTCTTTTGGCAATAAAGTAAATGAACAATCTGCCATTATTAAAGAGTTAACAGACAAATATTCTAAATTAAATATTGATGACATAATTGAAACAAGAATTAAACAAGCCATAAACATTATCAAGACAGATAACAAGAAAGTCCTTGATTACATTTCAAATTCATTTACTGAAGTAAAGACATATACCATTGCCTTGAAAAAGTGTTTTGATGCTTCACAAGATGAAGTATCAAAATTATCAATGAAATTGAATCAAGTCAATGCTGATAATACAAGACAGACATAATTATGGCAAGAACTGACACATAAGGAAGACATGTATAACATTGAAGTAATAAAATTAATACAAGCCTTCCAACATGAATAAAGAAATTCCCAAAGGTGTAGCAACAGTAAAATGAATGATATTGAACAAATACTGAACACCTTACCAAGAATGTCTACACCTCTGAATCAAAATAAGGGACAAGGATTCTAAATCCACAAGTATTGGACCCTGATAATTCACAGTTCAAAAATGAACTATCCACTTCTTTTCATAACTTGGAACCATCAATGGGCCAAGCACTCTTGAAAGAAGTACCAAAACTTAAAGAATGGCCTCACTACAGTGGTGAAGGAGAATATGACCATATGGAATTCATCAGAGGAATTGAAACAATTAAACAACATTTTGAATTACCATAAAGATTGGTAACAGCAAGATTTAACACCTTGTTTACCATATCAGCCCACAGATGTTTTATTAAATTAAGACAAGCACATAGACTCCAAAGTTGGACTTGGTGGAAAACCCAAATTAACAACAAATGGGCCAATGATGCTTGGAGATTTAAAGTGGAGACAGCATTTGAATCTGCCAAATTTAATGCTGATAAAGACAAATCTTTACCATGGTTTTACCAACAAAAAGACAGACTAACAGCATTATACCCTGGCATGTCAGAATTTATGATCCATAGAAAGATTCTGAGACAATGTGGAGGTGACTTAAGGCATGCTGTCAAAAGCAGAACTACTTAACAATCTTCAGCAGAGGATATTATCAATATATTAGAAGAAGTCACCACCAGAACCAAAATTGGTTCTAGTAGGGCAAATCTCAAATCAATGTTTAATACAGCTTGGAAACATTCTGTGGAAAAAAACCCCAAAGAAAATTCTAAGAATAAATATAAATCTGCAGATACAGTCAGAAAGTGCCATATTTGCCAAAGAACCACCCATCTAGCCAATACATGTCCAAAAAGGGGGAAAATCAATGAAATTGATATTGAAAAGAAACCTGATGTTCAGAAGAATGACATAATTGAAGACAATTCAGATGATAAGTCATCAATATTTTCTGAATCTTCAAAAGATATAGAAAATATTAATGCCACTTTCGACATCATGGAATCTTATTCCCACTTGCCACAATTGAGCAATGGTCAACTTGATTTATCAAAAGTTCAAGATGCACAACTTATGAAAATCAAACCAAACAGGGGTAAAGGTTATACAGCTGGTAACTCCTGTATAACAGAAGTGGTGATTGACAACAAGCCAACTAAGCTTTTTCTTGACCCAGGAGCCTTCTGCTCTTGTGTTGGTGAATCTTTTCTTAAAACTTGTGTACCAAGTTTTGAAGACCAATTGTTACCAATTGATGGTATAAAATTCAATAGTGCAAGTAATCTGATGAAAGCATTGGGAATTTTTGAGACCAATGTCATATTCCCACACATTAATGGGAATTTAAGGATCACAGTTGAATTTGTTGTTATGTAAAATTGCTCTAGTACCCATTTTATTTTGGGAAATGACTATTTAATCATGTATGTAATAGATTTGCATAACAAAAAAAGAAAGATACTTTACTATTGGAGACAATAAGCGTCATAAATTTGCCTTTTTACCATTTAAAAGACAAATTATAGTAAATAAAGTATCACCAGTCGACTTAGAATTGGAAAAATGCAAATCTGAACAGTTGAGGGAGGCTGAAATAAGCCTTCATTTGACTTATAAACAAGAAAATGAACTTTCTTCCCTTTTGTATGACCACAAAGGAGCATTTGCTTCAGACCAAGAACCTCTAGGAGCAAGTATTGGTCATGAAGTTGACATCATTCTTAATATTGAGAGACCTTATCCACCACTCTTGAGAAGACCTGCATACCCAGCAAGTCCCAAGTCAGGAGAAGCTGTGGAAACTCCTATAAAAGAACTTCTAGACCTTGGTGTAATAAGACAGGTTGGCCACAATGAAGAGGTAGAAATAACTACACCACTAATAGTGGCATGGCATAATGGGAAATCCAGAATGGTTGGAGAATTTAGAGCTCTGAACACTTACACTGTTCCAGATAGGTACCCAATAGCAAAACTCCAAATTACCCTTACTCAAATATCTCAAGCAGTGTATATAACCACTATGGATGCCCTTAAAGGATTCCATCAAAATGTGGTGACACCAAGAGCAAGATGATATTTGAGAATTATTGTTCATTGTGGAGTGTATGAATATTTAAGAATGACCTTTGGTATCAAAAATGCACCTTCACACTTCCAAAGAATGATTAATGAAATCTTCCCTGAAGAACGTTCAGAGGGATGATTAATCATTTACATTTATGACATTATTGTATGCTCCAAGACTTGGGAAGATCACATGTACAGATTGGCCAGAGATTTGACAAAAATTCAATCAGTGAACATGAAAATCTCTTTGAAGAAATGTCATTTTGGATTTAAAGAGCTTAAAACAATAGAACATGTTGTATCTGGTTTGTCCCTTGTAATTGACAAAAATAAAGTTGCAGCAGTATTGTAAAGCCCATGCCACAGAACAAAAAGCAAATTCAGTCATTTTTAGGTCTTTCAGGATATTACAGGCAACACATTAAAGATTTTGCATCCATAGCAAGACCACATTATGAATTGTGTGACAAAGACACAGTATTTGAAATGACTGTTGACAGAGTCAAAGCTTTTGAGTCTCTAAGAGAAGCCTTGACCACTGCTCCACTCTTACTGATGCCAGAATTTTAATTGCCTTTTAAGTTGTATATTGATGCATCAGGGGATGGGCTGGGTGCTGAACTTCACCAAGTTCAGATCATAAATGATAAACCTGTGGAAAGACCCATATGTTTCATATCCAGGCAAATCAAACCAACTAAAGCCAGATATGGAGAAAGTCAAATGGAATGTCTATGCCTTGTCTTGGCCTGAGAAAAATTGAACTACTTCTTAGAGAGATGTGCTTTTGAAGTGATAACAGATTGTACAGCTGTCAAACCACTCTTAAACATGAAAAGACCTAAAAGACATATGCTCAGATGGCAAAAGGCCATGCAAGAATACAGGGGAAATATGACTATTGTTCATAAAGATGGGAATGTTCATAAAGTTGCAAATGGACTAGGAAGATGGCTATTGCCATATAATATTGATAATCCCGCTTATGTGCCAGAAGAAGCTTCACCACAGATCCCAACAGAAGAAATGAGTGTTACAGACTTGAACACCACCTTCTTTGAAGAAGTAAGAAACAGTTACACTCAAGATAAGAATTGTAGCATCTTATGCCAATTACTTAACAAAGACTGGAAAGACAACATTCTGATACATGCCTTGTATGAAGTGTGGAAGAAAACTTATGATGAAGGAAGATTTCACCTACTGGAGGGTATAATTTACCACAGAACCAAGCACACATGTGTCATGACAGTTGTGGACAGGTCATTAATCAATCTTGTACTAAAATAATGCCATGAAAGCCCCTTTTCAGGACATCTGTCTGAAGAGAGAACAACAGAAAAAGTAAAGACTTACATATGGTGGCCAATGTGGCACACCAATGTTGCAGAGTATTGCAAAACCTCTGACAGATTCCAAAAAGAAAATAAATACACTGGCAAGAGACTTGGAAATATGATGAAAATACAAGAGCTCAGCAGACCTTGGGAAATTGTCCATATGGATTGGGGAACTGGCCTACCACCAGGAGGTGACAGAAGTTATAATGTTTGCCTAGTGATTGTAGACAGATTCAGTAAAACTCCAATCTTTTTACCATGTCACAAGGATGATACAGCCATGGATACAGCTCTTCTGATATGGGATAGAGTAGTGTCATGGACTGGCATAACTACAAATAGCATTAGTGACAGGGATCCCAAATTTACTTCAGCACTATGGACAAATCTTCACCAATTATTTGGCACCAAGCTGTCCTTCTCTACAGCCTACCTCCCACAAACTGATGGTCCATCTGAAAGGATGATCTAGACCTTAGAGGACATGGTAAGAAGATTTTGTGAATATGGCCTTGAATTCAAAGATTGTGATGGATTTACCCATGATTGGTGCACTCTGTTGCCAGCACTGGAATGAGCATATAAAACATCAATCCATGCCAGTACCAATCAAACTCCTGCTATCCTAGAAAAAGGATGGAACCCCAAATTACCCCAAGATTCCTTGAGGAAAGATTTGGTTGAAATAAATCCCACAACTGCTAGCTTCAAAGGAATGCTAGACAAAGCTAGAAAGCATGCAGTAAGGTGCATGGAGGACTCTTTTGCATATGCTAAGGACAAATGGGATAAATCACATGCAACGCCAGATTTCAAAGTGGGGGACTTAGCTCTTGTATCCACCACTAACTTCAATAAAATCGAAGGATTTAAAAAGCTGCAAGACTCCTTTGCAGGACCTTTTGTTATTAAGGCCCTCCATGGAGAAAATGCTGTTGAAATAGTGTTATCTGAGGAACTTAGCAATAAGCATCCTACATTTCCAGTGAGCTTGATAAAGCCATATAAATCTAGTGATGCTGAAAAATTCCCCTTGAGGAATAAATTTCCCCAAGTTATACCTCCTATGGAGTCATCTGGTAGTAAGAAAATTACCAAATTTCTAAAAGAAAGAAAGTTGAGAACCAACAAAGTAAGGGAATACCTTTTTAGGTACAGTGACCAACCTTGTGAAGATGAAAGGTGACCAGAAAAGGACATACCTGAGGCTACTAAACTTCTCAGAAGGTTCAGGCACACTAGAAATAACAATATTACAAATTCAGGTATGTCCTTTTCTTGCAACCTTTCATCTTCACAAGGTTGGTCACTGTAACTAACAAGGTATTCCCTTACTTTATTGGTTCTCAACTTTCCTTCTTCGAGAACTTTGGTAATTTTCTTACTAGCACAGGAATTTTTCAGCATCACTAGATTTATATGGCTTCATAAAGCTCACTGGAAATGTAGGATGCTTATTGCTAAGTTCCTCAGATAACTCTACTTCAACAGCATTTTCTCCAGGGAGGGCCTTAATAACAAAAGGTCCTGCAAAGGAGTCTTGCAGCTTTTTAAATCCTTTGATGTTATGGAGGTTAGTGGTGGATACAAGAACTAAGTTCCCCACTTTTAAATCTGGCGTTGCATGTGATTTATCCCATTTGTCCTTAGCATATGCAAAAGAGTCCTCCATGCACATTGCTGCATGCTTTCTAGCTTTGTCTAGCATTCCTTTGAAGCTAGCAGCTGTGGGATGTATTTCAATCAAATATTTCCTCAAGGAATCTAGTGGTAATTTGGGGTTCCATCCTTTTTCTAGGATAGCAGGAGTTTGATTGGTACTGGCATGGATTGATGTTTTATATGCTCATTCCAGTTCTGGCAACAAAGTGCACCAATCATGGGTAAATCCATCAAAATCTTTGAATTCAAGGCCATATGCACAAAACCTTCTTACCATTTCTTCTAAGGTTTGGATCATCCTTTCAGATAGACCATTAGTTTGTGGGTGGTAGGCTGTAGAGAAAGACAGCTTAGTGCCAAAAAATTGGTGAAGATTTGTCCATAGTGCTGAAGTGAATTTGGGATCCCTATGATTAATGATATTTGTAAATATCACAGTCCATGACACAATTCTATTCCATATCAGAAGAGCTGTATCCATGGCTGTATCATCCTTGTGACATGGTAAAAAGAATGGAGTTTTACTGAATCTGTCCACAATTACTAGGCAAGCATTATAGCTTCTGTCACCTCCTGGTGGTAGCCCAATTACCCAATCCATACGGACAATTTCCCAACGTCTTCCTGGTTCTTGGATTTTCATCATATTTCCAGGTCTTTTGCCAGTGGATTTATTTGCTTTTTGGCATCTGTCACAGGTTTCACAATACTTTGCAACATCTTTCTGCCACATTTTCCACCATAGTTTTTGGTATTTTTTGTACAAAAGTATGAAAATCCTCAAAACCTTAGTTTAATTCACACCAAATGTGGTGTTAACCATCAATTTTTGTGATAAAATTGAGGTGTTGTATTTAGTTTAGAAGCTATGAGGAATTGAAGGATCTACAATTGAAATGTAAAAATGTGCACATGTATTACATGAGTGAACTTTAATTTACATATGAGGTATCAATTATGACAGCTCTGTAATTAAAAAGTCAATTGAATTACATGTGTAAGTTATAATTGTATCACATGATGAGGAATTAAAGAAAAAATAAATTGGAAAGATTAATTCTGGGGGGGGGAAAGACACTCTAGCTCTCAGGTGGACCTAGAACCCCAAAATCCTTGCGGACTGGCATGAGATGTCAAAATTCATGCAAAAGCTCATTACTTTTGGCCTGGAATTGAGTCACAGGGTCTGTGACTCAATTGATGATGAGGTTTTGATACCAACCAGGGTAGTTTTAACTGCTGCCAAGAGGGTAAAACTACCCTTAAGTTAAAACCATGTTAGTAAAAACAGTTTTACTGGTTTCTACACCTCTTACACACATCCTGACGTGGTTTGAAGGCTCCAGACCAGGTATTGCTATAGTAATGGCTGATTTAAGGGTCTAAAAATGGCTAAAATTAGCAAAAATGGCTTAAACCAGCCTTTTTTGGTCTAAACCAGGGTTCAATGATGCAATAATTGGCTTTTCTGTTATCAGAATTTTTTTCATGACTGAAAAGAGTAAATTTTACTTTTGGAGTAAGAAAATTGATGTCTATAAAAGAATGTCTTCTTTGCCCCAATTTTCTCTTCATGTGAGAATCTTTTCCTTTTATAATTAGTTTAAGCAGTGTTAAACCAATCAGCAAAAGATTGCAACCACCTTTCTTAAATTATTTAAAACTTTTTAACCACGTGAAGGAATCATTATAATCATTGTTTGTAGCTCTTATAATTATTTTTACCCCTGAACAACCCCAAAAGTGAATTAAAGCATCTTTCATCACTGTTAACTTTGTCACTTTGTTTCGAAATTCACTCTGGTCACTTTTGGGCATGTTTTTACCTTTAATTATCCTTTTGAAAGAGCTTGTTCTTAAATTAATTTCTTGAAGTCCTTTGCTCAATTAATTCCAATTTAAATTGCTCTTGAAGAAATTTCTTTTGTAGCATTGAATGTGAACCTTTGAGATATGACCACATACCCAAAAAGGTCACAAGAAATATTTAAAATAATTATACATTAAAAATAATTACCTTAAAGCTAGAAAAATGCCATAAATAGGGATAAAACTTGGTTCAACTTAAATTTCAATGTGTAAAGATGTGAAATAAATTATACCATTGGATTCCCCATGGTAAAATACACATATACCATTTTTATGGCGTATCTGCAAAGTCAATATTTAAAGAGTTATAAGTAATAATACCTTATAAAAAACATTAATACTTAATTATTTCAAATACCAATGAAACAACATGTTAAAGAAATGGTATCATTGGATTCCCCATAAAATTCCACAAATAAAACAATTAATAAGCTAATCTCCAAAGTCAATACTTAAGGAGTTAAGCTGAATATATGCACTTTTTTGGTCAACGCATATATTCAAGGATTTTAGCTAATATCTTTTGAAATATGAATGATAGAGTGATGAACCAAAAGGAAAGTCATCGGGTAATAGCTGTAGGAATACAAAAATGAACTTTATTTCACAAGTTATAAACAAGGTTACAACCTGTAAGGGATTATTGATTAAAATCAATAGAGGTGTTGACCACTTTGCTGTGAAAGTGGTCCAAGCTTGAAAATAAGTAGACAGTCAGATTCTACTAGCTCATTTGTGAAGATTGACGTAATTATTATTATAAAATTTGGGGTATAACCCCTTGAAATCATGGTTTGAAGTTTAAAATATTAAATTTTGACAGAAAAGATGAGTTACAAGAAAAATCATCAAAAATAGAGTTTTGATGATGTAATGAAATGCTCTTGGAAGAATAATAAGGTTATGCCAAGCTATTAGAATTTACTCTCTGGATTGCTGTAGCATGTAAAACTTCAAAGTTATTAAGGATCAAAGTTTGAGCTTAATTTGATCATTTATGATCACTCACTGTAGCCTTAAATTAAGTTTAACAGTCATATGAGTGATACTATTGGTAAATACTGTTAGTTTATGATCAAAACTAATAAAATCCACGAATTTTGGGGTTCTGCCAAGCCTTGACATCATCAAAACTTAGAGTTATAGTGATAACTCTAAATAATGGCATAGTAATGAGATAAGATGGTTTGATCATGATGTAATCATCACCAAACCTTAAGATATTGATCAATTCCAGTGAATTCAATCATTGCACGTCTACCAGAAGCCTTTTGGACTCTGGGAGGGAGGAATTCAATATAAATAGAGCTCTTTTTACTTTATTTTCCCCTCAGATGCTTACAAAACATTAAATCATTAAATAAAAAGGTAATTTCTTCATTCTTTATATATAAAACTTTCACATTATTAAAGGCCAAAGGTAATCTTATTATAATCATAATTCCTGATGTGATTATTGAAATTATTTCATTGTTTTGTTTAAATTTGTCTTAAAAACCTCTATTCCACGTAAAATCAAGAAAATTTGTAATTTCTCTTAATTTCTATTGTAAATACAATTTAAATAAGTTGTATATACATTATCAGGCATAAGATTATCCAAAATTATTTTATTAAGCATTAAAAGTAGGTTATTTCTCTTATTATAATAATCTTTCTCTATTATTACTTTAATAACTCTATAATTAATATAAATAGTATTTATATCAATTTATAACTTTGATATTAGTAATATTATTGTTATTCATTGTTTTTTATTAATAAATGACAGTTCCTTACGCCTTTATTATTTGTTGGTAACAACAATAAAGTGCTTTTAAATATATTGATTATCTTATATTAATATATTTATGTATTATATTATTTTTTTATAATATAAACTATATTATTATATTTATTTAATAATATAATTATTATACGCCATAATTATAATAATTCTTTATTATTATAATTATTTTTATCTTATTTATTGCATTTCTAAGGACATTCATAGTACAATAAGTAAGATATTAGTAATTTTTACTTATTGTTTCATAGTCAAACCTTACATTAAATATCTCTTGTAGAGTATTTTTGAATAAAGCTTTATTGTTGGTAAAACAATAAATTTTTATTATATTATTGTTTTGTACTTATAAAGTTAAAAACAATAAAATTTGTGTGTTTTCTCTTTAAAAATCCTATTTCTTACTATTTTTAAAATAATTATACCTTATACAAATTTTGAGGACAGGAAAAGTACTTGATATTTTATCAAAGTTTCATATCCACACCTTACAAAAAGATATCCCCAAAGTGGAAGAATGGCCAACATTCTCTTGTGAAGAAGAAAACAATCATATTGAGCTCATCAGAATAATTGATATGTTGCAAGAAGCCTTTCACATACCTGATGAAATAATAGTGGGCAAGCTACACTCTTTGTTTACCAGAATGGAAAAGAAATGGTATTACAAAATGAGACTAGATCATGGTAAACATGATTGGCCTTGGTGGAAATGTGAAATAATCACCAAATGGGATAACAATTCCTGGAGATTTAAAATGGAAAATGCTTTTGAAAGTGCCATTTTTAATTCAGAAAAGAACAAAAACTTTGTCACTTTGTTTCCAAATTCACTCTGGTCACTTTTGGGCGTGTTTTTTCTTTAATATGCTTTTTAAAGACTCTGTTCTTCAATTAATTGCATGCAGTCCTTTGCTCAATTAATTCCAATTGAAATTGCTCTTGAAGAAACTTCTTTTGTAGCCTTAAGTATCTCTTGTAGAGTATTTTTGCATAAATGTTTATTGTTGGTGAAACAATAAATCTTTATAATATTATTGTTTTATACTAATAAAGTTATAAACGATAAAATTGGCATGTTTTGTCTTGAAAATAATATTTCTTACTATTCTTAATTGTTTTTTACCTTATACAAATTTTGAGGACAGGAAAAGTACTTGATTTTTAATCAAAGTTTCATATCCACACCCTACAAAAGGTATATTCAAGTCAGTCTGAGGAGTAAAGGTGCTTCTATAAGAGATTTCCCTATCTTCTCATAAGCTTTACTTCTTTCCTGTGTCATCTCAAATACTGTCTGTTGATCATAGATTCTATAGAGTCATTTGGCTAGAATTGAAAATTCTTTCAGGGTTTGCCTGTAATAACTGGCAAAGCCAAGAAAAGACATCATCTATTTCTTATTCTGGGGTATTGGTTTAAGTAACACTGCTGCTATTTTATTTTTGTCAATATCCAAGCTTAAACCAGAAACCATATGTCCTAAAGCTTTAGGTTCTTCAAAGCCAAAGCTACATTTCTTGAGTGAAATATTCATATTCACTCTTGCAGCTTTGTCAAGTACTCTTGCAAGTATTTCAAGGTGCAAAGATCATGAGTCATAACATATGAAAATATCATCAATATAAATGATAAGCCATCCTTCAGATAATTCTGTGGGGAAGATGGTATTCATCATTCTTTGATAATGAGATGGTGAATTTTTAATACCAAATGGCATTCTAAGATACTCATAAATACCACAGTGAGTGATAATTCTAAGTAATTTCTTAGTTTTGTGCATCAAAAAATCTTGATCAAAGCATTTCAATGCATCCATGGATGCTATATACTTAGCTTTAGAAAATTGATTTAAGGCTTCTTGAATTCCAGGAATTGCTAACTATTTGGAACTGTGTAGATTTTCAATTCTCTAAAATCTCCAAACCTCCTTGATTTATCATTATTCCAAGAAATAATAACAGGTCTTGTTACTTCAACTTCTTCATTATGGCCTACTTTACTTAGTACACCAAGTTGGATCAACTCTTGGATATGTTTTTCCAAGGCTTTTCTAGCTGTGGGAATGGCTTGATAATCTGGTCTTCTAAGTAATGGAGGGTATGGTCTGTCAATATTAAGAGTAATTTCATCTTAATGTCCTTTAATAGTGCCTAATGTTTCATTACAGAAGCAAAGGCATTCTTATATGTGTATAATACATCAATAAGATCATTCCCCATTTTGGGTGATAACAATGGGTTAATTTGTGCTTCAACAAGTTGATTATCCAAAAATTCATCCTTATAAGCATCTTTAACAGAAGATATCATAGATATTTGTTTTGGCATATTGGAAAAAGCAAATTTTTGTCTTCTATGTTCTCCAATTATGAAATATCTGTCTTTATGGTTATTGATGTCAATACCATAAATATTCAAGTAATAATTTCCAAGAATGATGTGCTGAGATGTGCAATTTTCCATTACTACTATCCCAGTTTTCATTCTCACATTTCCTTCTGGATGTGGAAATACATGATTAGTGTCCAATGTGCCTAAAGGGTACATATTATTACTGGCACTACTAGGTTTTATACCCTCTATTGGTAATAGATGGTCCTTCCATCCAGGGAGTATGCCTTAAAGATAATCTTTGCCTACACAAGTACAAAATTCCCCTGTATCCAAATTTATTTTGGCTTTGGTATCATTTACAAAATTGATGTGATACAACATTCTCCAGCAGTGTATCCTTTACCTCTAGCAGGCTTGGTTTACACATTCTGGCATCCTGGATATTGATCAGGTTATGACAGTCCTCACTGTGCTGTGGTAAGTGAGTATGGACTTTTGTGACCTCAAAGAAAGCTGTAATGTTTTCAATGCGATATTCCTCTACTGGTATGTTCTCAGAGACTGCAGAATCTAGGTCAGATTCCTCTTTCTCTCCAGTAAACTGAGCTTTTTCAATGACTTTAGCTTCATCAATCTTTGTCTTTTTGGTGCAAGTGTTGGCTAAATGTGAGGTGCTTCCACATTTATGACACTTCAAGACAGGTCTTTCAGGTGTCTTATCTTCTCTGGAAGTTTTAGACACCATTTTGGATTCCATAGGTACTCTAGTCCAGGTCTTACCAATTATTGTCCTAGTAATTATATCTTCCATGGCATTGAGGTAGGGTTCTGCTAATCTGAACTTTATAGTATCTTCTAGTACTTCTCCACATTTTCTTAATACTTTCATATTTATCATAGAGTCAGACATATCTGGGTGTAAGGCAGATAATCTGTCATTCTGTTTGAGGAACAAAGTAAGTGGTTTGTTCTTTTCTGACTTAAAAATGGCACTTTCAAAAGCATTTTCAATTTTAAATCTCCAATAATTGTTATCCCATTTGGTGATTATTTCACATTTCCACCAAGGCCAATCATGTTTACCATGATCTAGTCTCATTTTGTAATACCATTTCTTTGCAGTTCAGGTAAACAAAGAGTGTAGCTTGCCCACTATTATTTCATCAGGTATGCGAAAGGCTTCTTGCAACATATCAATTGTTCTGATGAGCTCAATAAAATTTTATTCTTCTTCACAAAAGAATGTTGGCCATTCTTCCACTTTGGGGATATCTTTTTGTAAGGTGTGGATATGAAATTTTGATAAAATATCAAGTACTTTTCCTGTCCTCAAAATTTGTATAAGGTATAATTATTTTAAAAATAGTAAGAAATAGGATTTTTAAAGAGAAAAAACATGAATTTTATTGTTTTTAACTTTATAAGTATAAAACAATAATATGATAAGAATTTATTGTTTTACCAAAAATAAATATTTATCCAAAAATAATCTACAAGAGATATTTAATGTAAGGTTTGACTATGAAACAATAAGTAAAAATTACTAATATTTTACTTATTGTACTATGAATGTCCTTATAAATGCAATAAATAAGATAAAAATAATTATGATAATAAAGAATTCCTATAACTATGGTGTAAAATAATTATATTATTAAATAAATATAATAATATAGCTTATATTATAAAAAAATAATATAATAAATAAATATATTAATATAAGAAAATGATTATATTTAAAAGCACTTTATTATTGTTACCAACAAATAATGAAGGCATAAGGGATTGTTTTTTTATTAATAAAAGACAATTAATAACAATAATATTACTAATAGTAAAGCTATAAATTAATATAAATACTATTTATATTAATTATAGAGTTATTAAAGTAATAATAGAGAAAAATTCTTGTAATAAGAGAAATAACCTAATTTTAATGCTTAATATAATAATTTTGGATATATTTACGCCTGAGAATGTATATACAACTTATTTAAATTGTAGTTACAAAAGAAGTTAAGAGAAATTACAAATTTCCTTGATTTTACCTGGAATAGAGGTTTTTAAGAGAAATTTAAACAAAACAATTGAATAATTTAAATAATCACGTCAAAGATGATGATTATAATAAGATTACCTTTGGTCTTTAATAATATAAAAGCTTTATATATAAAGAATAAAGAAACTACCTTTTCATTTAATGATTCAATGTTTTGTAAGTGTCTGAGGGGGAAATAGAGTAAAAAGAGCTCTATTTATATTAAATTCCTCCCTCCTAGAGCCCAACAGACTTCTAGTAGACGTGCAATGATTAAATTCACTGGAATTGATCAATATTCTAAGGTTTGGTGATGATTACATCATGATCAAACCTTCTTATCTCATTATTATGCCATTATTTAGAGTTATCACTATAACTCTAAGTTTTGATGGCGTCAAGGCTTGGAAGAACCCCAAAATTCGTGGATTTTCTTAGTTTTAATAATGAACTAACAGTATTAAGCAATAGTATCACTCATATTACTGTTAAACTTAATTTAAGGTTACAGTGAGTGATCATAAATCATTGAATAAGCTCAATCTTTGATCCTTAATAACTTTTAGGTTTTACACGCTACAGCAATTTAGAGAGTGAATTTTCATAGCTTGGCATAACCTTATTATTCTGCCAAGAGCATTCAATTACATCATCAAAACTCCATTTTTGATGATTTTTCTTGTAACTCATCTTCTCTGTCAAATTTTAATATTTTAAACTTCAAACCATGATTTCTACGGCTATACCCCGAGTTTTATAATAACAATTGCTTCATTCTTCACAAATGAACTAGTAGATCATGACTGTCTACTCATTTTTAAGTTTGGACCACTTTCACAACAAAGTGGTCAACAGCTCTATTGATTTTAATAAATAATCCCTTACAGGTTTAACCTTGTTTATAACTTGTGAAGTAAAGTTCTCTTCTGTATTCCTACAGTACGTACGCAATGACTTTATTTTTGGTTCATCACTCTATCATTCATATTTCAAAAGATATTAGCTAAAATCCTTGAATATATGCGTTTACCAAAAAAGTGCATATATTCAGCTCAACTCCATAAGTATTGACTTTGGAGATTAGCTCATTAATTTTTTTATTTGTGGATTTTTATGGGAAACCAATGGTACCATTTATTTCACATGTTGGCCCATTGGTATTTGAAATAATTAAGTATTAATGTTTTCTATAAGGTATTATTACTTATGAGTCATTCAATATTGACTTTGCAGATATGCCATAAAAATGGTATATGTGTATTTTACCACGTGCAATCCAATGGTATAATTTATTTCACATGTTTACTTATTGGTTTTTAAGTTAAACCAAGCTTTATACCTATTTATGGCATTTCTGTAGCTTTAAGGTAATTATTTTTAATGTATAATTATTTTAAATATTTCTTGTGACCTTTTTGGGTATGTGGTCATATCTCAAAGGTTCAAATTTAACACAACAAAAGGAATTTCTTCAAGAGCAATTTCAATTGGAATTAATTGAGCAAAGGACTGCAAGCAATTAATTTAAGAACAGACTCTTTTCAAAGAATATTTAAAGAGAAAAACATGCCCAAAAGTGACCAGAGTGAATTTGGAAACAAAGTGACAAAGTTAACAGTGATGAAAGATGCTTTAATTCACTTTTGGGGTGGTTCAGGGGTAAAAATGATTATAAGAGTTACAAACAATGATTATATGGATTTTTCACGTGGCTAAAAAGTTTTAAATAATTTAAGAAAGGCGGTTGCAATCTTTTATTGATTGCTTTAACAGTGTTTAAACTAATTATTAAAGGAAAAGATTCTAACATGAAATGAAAAGTGGGGCAAAGAAGGCATTCTTTTTTAGCCATCAATTTTGTTACTCCAAAAGTAAAATTTACTCTTGTCAGTCGTGAAAAAAAGTCTGATAACAGAAAAGCCAATTATGGCATCATTGAACCCTGGTTAAGACCAAAAAGGGCTGGTTTAAGCCATTTTTTGCTAATTTTAACAATTTATAGACCCTTAAATCAGCCATTACTATAGCAATACCTGGTCTAGAGCCTTCAAAACACGTCAAAATGTGTGTAAGAGGCGTAGAAACCAGTTAAAACTGTTTTTACTAATATTGTTTTAACTTAAGGGTAGTTTTACACTCTTGGCAGCAGTTAAAACTACCCTGGTTGGTTTCAAAACCTCATCATCAATTGAGTTACAGACCGTGTGACTCAATTCCAGGCCAAAAGTAATGAACTTTTGCGTGAAATTTGACATCTCATGCCAGTCAGCAAGGAGTTTGGGGTTCTAGGTCCACCTTAGAGCTAGAGTGTCTTTTCCCCCCCAGAATTAATCTTTCCAATTGTTTTTTTCTTTAATTCCTCATCATCTAATACAATCATAATTTATACATGTAATTCAATTGACTTTTTAATTACACACATGTCATAATCAATACCTCATATGTAAATTAAAGTTCACTTATGTAATACACATGCACAGTTTTACATTTCAATTGTAGATACATCAATTCCTCTTAGCTTCTAAACTAAACACAACACCTCAATTTTAACACAAAAATTGATGGTTAACACCACATTTGGTGTGAATTAAATTGAGGTCTTGAGGATTTTCATACTTTTGTACAAAAAATACTAAAAACTTAATTCAAGCTTATTTAGAGTTGAATTACAGAAATTTCATCCAGAGGTGGCCCCACTTTATTTTTTATGAGGAATTCAATGGTGTGATAATTTCTTTATGTTTCTTTATTGAATAAAAAGCTATCATATATTTTATATAGCTTTTTACCAAAAATATTTTGATTTCACAATTTTTATTGAAAATTCATTTTTACTTAATTTTTCAAAGTAAAAATGTAATTTCATAATTTGAAATTTTATTGTAATTTTATTTTAAAATTTTAATTAAATTTTGATTTTTGAATATAAATTTGTATTTATATTTCAATTTTTCTTTTTATAATATAAATAAATTTATTTTATTTATATTTGTATCTTAATTTCTCATTTGTTGTCTTTTGGGTATATGAAAATACGTTCAAGGCTCACATTCCCTCCCCCTGAAAAAGAATATCACTTTGTAATATTGTTATTTCTAGTGTGCCTGGACGTTTTGAGAATGTTAGTAGCTTCAGGTTTGTCTTTTTCTGGTAACCATTCATCTTCAGAAGGTGGGTCACTGTACCTAACAAGGTATTCCCTTACTTTATTGGTTCTCAACTTTCTTTCTTTGAGAACTTTGGTAATTTTCATACTACCACATGACTCCATAGGAGGTATAACTTGGGGAAATTTATTCCTCAAGGGGAACCTTTCAGCATCACTAGATTTATATGGCCTTATCAAGATCACTGGAAATGTAGGATGCTTATTGCCAAGTTCCTCAGATAACTCTACTTCAACAGCATTTTCTCCATGGAGGGCCTCAATAACAAAAGGTCCTGCACAGGAGTCTTTCAGCTTTTTAAATCCTTTGATGTTATTGAAGTTAGTGGTGGATACAAGAGCTAAGTCCCCCACGTTGAAATCTGGCGTTGCATGTGATTTATCCCATTTGTCCTTAGCATATGCAAAAGAGTCCTCCATGCACCTTACTGCATGCTTTCTAGCTTTTTATAGCATTCCTTTGAAGCTAGCAGCTGTGGGATGTATTTCAATCAAATCTTTCCTCAAGGAATCTTGGGGTAATTTGGTGTTCCATCCTTTTTCTAGGATAGCAGGAGTTTGATTGGTACTGGCATGGATTGATGTTTTATATGCTAATTCAAGTGCTGGAAACAGAGTACACCAATAATGGGTAAATCCATCACAATCTTTGAATTCAAGGCCATATGCACAAAACCTTCTTACCATGTCTTCTAAGGTCTGGATCATCCTTTCAGATAGACCATTAGTTTGTGGGTGGTAGGCTGTAGAGAAAGATAGCTTAGTGCCAAATAATTGGTGAAGATTTTTCCATAGTGCTGAAGAAATGTGGGATACCTATGATTAATGATATTTGTAAATATCACAGTCCATGACACAACTCTATCCCATATCAGAAGAGCTGTATCCATGGCTGTATCATCCTTGTGACATGGTAAAAAGAATGGAGTTTTACTGAATCTGTCCACAATTACTGGGCAAGCATTATAACTTCTGTCACCTCCTGGTGGTAGGCTAGTTACCCAATCCATATGGACAATTTCCCAAGGTCTGCCTGGTTCTTGTATTTTCATCGTATTTCCAAGTCTTTTGCCAGTGGATTTTTTTGCCTTTTGGCATCTGTCACACGTTTCGCAATACTTTGCAACATCTTTCTGGCACATTGTCCACCCTATTCAGGTCTTTACTTTCTCTCTTGTTCTGTCTTCAGAAAGATGTCCTGAAAAGGAGCTATAATGGCATTCTTTTAGTACAAGATTGATTAATGACCTGTCCACAACTGTCATGACACATGTGTGCTTGGTCCCTTGGTAAATTATACCATTCGGTAGGTGAAATCTTCCTTCATCATAAGAGTTTTTCCATACTTCATCCAATGCATGTATTAGAGAGTTGCCTTTACAGTCTTTGTTAAGTAATTGGCATAAGATGCTACAATTATTATCTTGAGTGTAACTATTTCTGACTTCTTCAAAGAAGGTGGTGTTCAAGTCTGTAACACTTATTCCATCTATTGGGATTTGTGGTGAAGCTTCTTTTGGCACATAAGCAGGATTATAAATATTATTTGGTAATGGCCATCTGCTTAGTCCATCTGCATTATTATGAATATTCCCATCCTTATGAACAATAGTCATATTGTGTCAGCCTTGAGGTATATTTTACATACCCAAATAGGCCACAATTATCTTGAAAATAAATTTTGAATTATGCATAACTCATAAGTCATGCATATATCCAAAATTCATCATTTTTGATTTCAGAAACAATGAATAAATTTTTATCAAGTAAGTAAATCGATGTATTTAAGGCCAGATCTGGATTCTACACAAAAATTCACCTAGGGTAGCTCCATGGAGTGAATAAGCTCAAATTAACACTTTTAGGTGGTAAAATGGAAAATACTTCAACACCACATCATCAATACCACATAAAAGATCTGTGAAAAAGAGTGTTTTTCTTAATTTCACGCCAAAATAATGGGAAAGTGAGAAATCCCATGTTACATATACACTAAGAATAGTGTTTTGCATGTTTTGAGCACTTAATATCATGGTATTCTTACATGGACCTTTGGTACACCCATAGTGGATATCTCACTTTAAGGTTAAATTTCTATTTTGACGTAAAAAATAAGCAAGGGGGACAAAAGACATCAAAGAGAGCCAGGGTACCCAACTTCTGAGGCCTCAGAGGCATGGACAGCTCCAAAGCTTGGATCCATGGCTGATCGTGGCCTAATTGGTAAACTAAAACTTTTTGGGAACTTGGTTACCGTGTTACAACTACAGTAAAACGTTACAAAATAGCAAATAACCTGCTATTTTGACATGCCAAGGAGGTAAAGAGCGACTTAGAATCCTGTAACCATGTCAATTCTTAATCATTTTCCATGGATAAACCCCAAAAGAGTAATGAAAACCATTTTTGGACTTGTATCCATTGATTTACCTCATAGCAACCAGTGAAACACTGATATTTGCAATTCTATGTAGAAATGAGGTAAAAACTTCAAAAATTCATTAAAGATACAATTCTTAATGAATCTTTCTGAATCTTCCAGGACTAATGGAGAACTGTAATATCTATTTAAAACCAAAAAGAATTATAGTTTTACTAGTAAAATTAAAAGTTTTACTTACAGTCCATTTTTGACTATTCTACATGAAACACTGAATCTTCAAAAATTCACAGTAATTACAACCTGTGATGAAATTGGCAATAATATTGATAACTTTGAGAAATAAATGATTATTTTGGAATAAAATAAGATTTACAGATGTTACTCCTTTTATTCTTAACCATATTGGGGTTAGTAGTCACATAAAAGCATTAATTAAGTAATTGTGATAATCTTATGTGACAACAGATGATGCAATCAATAATCCAAAAGGGTTTATTCCTTTCTCACCCACTGGTTTTTCAGTTTGCTCCATGGCACGCCTCTGTGAGCTGTTGTTGACTTAAAAGAAGCCTCTTCTTGCTGTTTTTTCCACATCATCATCTTATTATCATTTGAATCATTATTACCAACAAGTAAGTATTAGTTACAGCTATTCTTAAGTATTTTAAATCTTTCAGAATCAATAAGAAAGACGTGAAATTATAGAATCCAACTATATATTGTTGTAATGCTGTTATAAATCCATTGTGATCCTTAAAATCCACAATTCCAAGTCAAATCTCTCTATCTTATCTTTCAATAACCTCTTTGGAATATTGGTGAGTGATTTATCTTTAGTTCTTAAAGTTTGTCTCTAAAATTAGTTTTCTTCAAGAATTATCATTATAATTATTCTTGCAAAAGATAATTATAGATTAAAATAATTTTATTATTTTAACAAAAGAAGTTTTATTATCAACATCTTCTTGTAATTGATTCTAGTAGCCAATTACTTGCTCACTGTTAAAATAACTAGTAGTACTTAACACGTGAAAGAAATGATTCTTTAATTATTTAATTGTGGTTATAATAACATTTTATTATTATATTTCATAAGAATAGACACAGTACTGTTGATTAATAGTGATATTATCATCAGTTTCATAGTCAAATCTTACATATTGCTTCTGTATTCTTGTATGGCTATTTGCCATCTGAGCATATGTCTTTTTGGGTTTTTCATGTTTAAAAGTGATTTGACAGCTGTAAAATCTGTTATAACCTCAAAACCACATCCCTCTCAGAAGTAGTTCAATTTTTCCAAGGCTCAGATAAGGCATAGACATGCCATTTGACTTTCTCCATATCTGTCTTCAGTTGGTTTGATTTGCCTGGATAGGAAACATATGGGTCCTTCTACAGGTTTATCATCTATGATCTGAAATTGGTGAAGTGCAGCACCCAGCCCATCCACTGATGCATCAATATATAATTTAAAAGGAAATTTAAATTCTGGCATCAGCGAGAGTGGAGCAGTGGTCAAGGCTTCTCTTAGAGACTCAAAAGCTTTGACTCTGTCAACAGTCATTTCAAATACTGTGTCTTTGTCACACAATTTATAAAGTGGTCTTGCTATTTATGCAAAATCTTTAATGTGTTGCCTGTAATATCCTGCAAGACCTAAAAATGACTGAATTTCCTTTTTGTTCTGAGGCATGGGTTTTAGCAATACTGCTGCAACTTTGCTTTTGTCAATTACAAGGGACAAACCAGATACAACATGTCCTAGTGCTTTAAGTTATTTAAATCCAAAATGGCATTTCTTCAAGAAGATTTTCATGTTTACTGATTGAATTTTTGTCAAAACTCTGGACAATCTGTACATGTGCTCTTCCCAAGTCTTGGAACAGACAATAATGTCATAATTGTAAATGATTAACCATCCCTCTGAAGGTCCTTCAGGGAAGATTTCATTCATCATTCTTTGGAAATGTGAAGGTGCATTTTTGATACCAAAGAGCATCCTTAAGTATTTATACACTCCAAAATGAATACAAATTCTCAAGTATTTTCTTGCTCTTGGTGTCACCACATTTTGATGGTATCCTTTAAGGCATCCATAGTGGTTATATACACTCCTTGAGATATTTGGGTAAGGGAAATTTGGATTTTTAGTATTGGGTATCTGTCTGGAAAAGTGTAAGTGTTCAGAGCTCTAAAGTCCCCAACCATTCTAGATTTTCCATTATGCCATGCCACTATGACTGGTGTAGTTATTTCTACCTCTTCATTGTGGCCTACGTTTCTTATTACACCAAGGTCCAGAAGTTCTTTGATATGAATTTCTAGAGCTTCTCTTGATTTTGGACTTGCCGTATATGCAGGTCTTCTTAAGAGTGGTGGATGAGGTCTCTCAATGTTAAGAATGATCTCAACGTCATGACCAATAATTGCCTCTAGGGGTTCTTTATCTGAAGCAAATGCTTCTTTATGGTTATATAGAACACTAGAGAGTTCATCTTCTTGTGCATTAGTCAGATGAAGGCTTATTTAAGCTTCATTTAACTGTTCAGACCTGAATTTCTCTAACTCTAAGTTGACTGGTGATACTTTGTTCACTGTAGTTTGCCTTTTAAATGGTAAAAAGGCAGATTTTTGGCGCTTATTGTCTCCAATAGTAAAGTATCTGTGTTTGTTCTAATGTAAATCTATCCCATACATGATTAAAAAGTCATTTCCCAATATAAAATGGGTACTAGAGCAGTTTTCCATAACAAAAAATTCAACTGTGATTCTTAAATTCCCATTAATGTGTGGGAATATTACATTGGTCTCAAAAATTCCCAATGCTTCCATTGGATTACTTGCACTATTGAATTTTATACCATCAATTGGTAACAATTGCTATTCAAAATTTGGTACACAAGTCTTAAGAAAAGATTTTCCAACACAAGAGCAGAAGGCTCCTGGGTCAAGCAAACATTTGGTGGGCTTGTTGTCAATCACCACTTCTATTATACAGGAGTTACCAGCTTTATAACCTTTCCCTCTGTTTGGTTTGGCTTTCATGAGTTGTGCATCTTGAACTTTTGATAAATCAAGTTGACTATTTCTCAATTGTGGCAAGTGGGAATAAAATTCCCTGATGTCAAAAGTGGCATTGATATTTTCTATATCTTTTGAAGATTCAGAAAATATTGATGACTTATCATCTGAATTGTCTTCAATCATGTCATCTTTACCAACATCAGGTTCCTTTTCAATATCAATTTAATTTATTTCCCCCTCATTGGACATGTATTGGCTAAATCAGTGGTGCTTTGGCAAATATGGTACTTTCTGACTGTATCTGCAGATTTATACTTATTATTAGAATTTTCTTTGTGGTTTTTGTCCACAGAATCTTTCCAAGGTGTGTTAAACCTTGTTTTGAGATTCACCCTACTAGAACCAATTTTGCTTCTGGTGGTTACTTCTTCTAATATATTGATAATATCCTCTGCTGAAGATTTTTCAGTAGTCCTGCTTTTGACAGCATGCTCTAAGTCACCTCCACATTGTCTCAGAATCTTTCTATGGATCATAAATTCTGACATGTCAGGATATAATGCTGTTAATCTGCCTTTTTGTTGGCAAAACCATGGTAAAGCTTTGTATTTATCAGCATTAAATTTGGCAGATTCAAAGGCTGTTTCCACTTGAAGCCTCCAAGCATCATTGGCCCATTTGTTGATAATTTGGGTTTTCCACCAAGTCCAACTTTGGTGTCCATGTGCTTGTCTCAATTTGATATACCATCTGTGAGCTGATTCAGTAAATAAGGTGTTAAACCTGGCGGTTACCAATCTGTCTGGTAATTCAAAGTCTTCTTTGATCATGTCAATACCTCTGATGAATTCCATATGGTCATACTCTCCTTCACCACTGAAGTGAGGCAATTCCTTAAGTTTTGGAAATTCTTTCAAGAGTGCTTGGCCCATTGATGGTTCCAAGTTATGAAAAGAAGTATAAAATTCATTTTTTAATTGAGAATTTTCAATATCCAATACTTGTGGATTGGGAATCCCTGTACCCTCATTTTGATTCAGAGGTGTAGAAATTCTTGGTAAGGTGTTTAGTAGTTGTTCAATATCATTAATTTTACTATTTTTACACCTTTGTAAACTTCTTAATTCATGTTGTAAGCTTTGTATAGAGGTTATTACATTCCTTTTATGATCATACTCTTTTTATGTCAGCTCATGCCATAATTCTGTTTGTTTAGTATTATCAGATATAACTTCATTTAATATTATTGTTAATTTTGATATTTCCTCTTTTGAGGTATCAAAACACTTTGTCAAGGCAATTATATGTGTCTTTACTTCAGTAAATCATTTTAAAATATGATCAAGAGCTTTCTTATTAGCCTCTTTGATATTATTTATGGCTTGTTTTGTTCTTGCTTCAATCATGTCATCAATATTGAATTTAGAATATTTGTCTTCCAATTCATTAATAATGGCAGATTGTTAATTCATCTTACTGCCAAAATAATTATCATTATGGGAAGTTTTAATTGTTCTTAAAACTTTATCAAAACATTTAAGTTTTTCATTGATTTGGCTCATACTCAAGTTATGTGTTTTAAGATTGTCACAAATTCATGCATTTTTATCAGAAGGCTGACTTTTTACGTCAGTTATAGCTTCATACAGCTCTGGAATAGAATCAAAAATATCAGAAATCATTTCTGATATTTTAATCTGGCCTTCTCTTTCTTTTGTAATTCCATCATTGTTCTGGCCATCTGAAACACATTTTCCACGGCATCCTGTAGCCCTGGCTGTAAGGTTTGGTGGCTAGTACATTTCCTTTGCCCTTTTTTGGAGCTTGTGGGTGCTTTTTCACATTGGAATTGCTGCTTCTTGCCACTGGGGCTGTTTTTGGCACTTTCTTGGGTGGTGGAGGGTTGTTTTTCCTCCATTCTAGAGTCAAGAGCATCATGTTTTTCTTCTCCATCAATGGATTCCATCCATTGAGCAATTTGTAAGTATTGGGATGGCCCAGGAATTTTCTCACAGTCAGGTAAGAATTCATGCAGTTTTTCCACAGGTCTGCAAGGATCTGGTACTCCTTGTACTGCAGGGCATTGTTGTATGCTTTGCGGCTGGCTTTGTATATGTCCACTGAGGCTTCTTGTGGCCGTGTCAGCTCTTTGTGAAGGTAAAATGGTATTATCAGAATCAGAATGACCTATTTTAGTTGTTTGGAAGTCATCAACTTACCCTTTTCCTTCTGTACCTGGTTGGCTTCTGCCATGATCGCGTCTATTACCTTTCTAGGAGCTTTTTGAGGGGTTATAGCTGGCTCCTGATCTGGTTGAAGGCATATTTAATGATTAAAAAAAAGGCTGAAATAGTATTTTTATGTCAAAAAACTTACTATTGGCCAGATTCTTAGCTTTCTGAATGGTATTACTTATATCCAAGTTAATCAATTAAGAAGATATTGGTTCAGGTTGGTTATTTTGAGTCACAATAACACTACTATTATGGTCTGAATTAACAGTACTGGCAGGAATAATGCTGGTGACTGTCGAGGCTGTTTCAATGTTTTGTGTCTTACCACATTTTCAGACACTAAAATTAACAAAAAAGCCAATTAATTAAGTAAAAAAGGTTATTTCAAAAAAAGAAATAAAAATATAAGCCTCATTCATAATATGAAAAAAATTATTTTTTAGGGATTTTTTTTTGATTATAAGTATTTTTTATATGTTTTTAAATTTTTTCAATATAAGAAAAAGGTTTAAAAAGAGTAAAAAAAGTATGTCACAGGTAAAATATCATGGCTGGGCCCCCAAATGTAAGGTGTGGATATGGAACTTTGATTAAAAATCAAGTACTTTTCCTGTCCTCGAAATTTGTATAAGGTTAAAGACAATTAAAAATAGTAAGAAATATTATTTTTGAGAGAAAACACGCCAATTGTATTGTTTATAGCTTTATTAGTATAAAACAAGAATATTATAAATATTCATTGTTTAACCAACAATAAAAATTTATCCAAACATACTCTACAAGAGATATTTAAGGCTACAAAAGAAATTTCTTCAAGAGCAATTTCAATTGGAATTAATTGAGCAAAGGACTGCAAGCAATTAACTGAAGAACAGAGTCTTTAAAAAAATCATTAAAGAAAAAACATGCCCAAAAGTGACCAGAGTGCATTTGGAAACAAAGTGACAAAGTTAACAGTGATGAAGGATGCTTTAATTCACTTTTGGGGTGGTTCAGGGGTAAAAATGATTGTAAGAGTTACAAAAAATGATTATAGTGATTTTTTCACGTGGTTGAAAGGTTTAAAATGATCTAAAAAAAGGTGGTTGGAATCTCTTATTGATTGGTTTAACAGTGTTTAAACTAACTATAAAAGGAAAAGATTCTAACATGAAGAGAAAAGTAGGGCAAAGAAGACATTCTTTTATAGCCACCCATTTTCTTACTCCAAAAGTAAAATTTACTCTTTTCAGTCGTTAAAAATAGTCTGACAACAGAAAAGCCAATTATGGCATCATTGAACCCTGGTTTAGACCAAAAAGGGCTGGTTTAAGCCATTTTTAGCGATTCTTAGCCATTTTAGACCCTTAAGTCAGCCATTATTATAACGATACCTGGTCTAGAGCCTTCAAAACACGTCAGAATGTGTGTAAGAGGCGTAGAAACCAGCTAGAACCGTTTTCACTAACATTGTTTTAACTTAAGGGTAGTTTTACCTTCTTGGAAGCAGTTAAAACCACCCTGGTTGGTATCAAAACCTCATCATCAATGCCATGCCAGTCAGCAAGGATTTTGGTGGTCTGGCTCCCCATTAAAGCTAGAGTTCCTTTCCCCCCCAATTTAAATCTTTTCAATTTATTTTTTCCTTTAATTCCTCATCATTTATCATACTTGTAATTTACATATGTAATCCAATTGAATTTTACAGTAAAATACAGTAATAATTGATACCTCATATGTAAATTAAAGTTCACTCATGTAATACATGCGCACATTTTGACATTCCAATTGAATTCAATTGAAAATACTTCAATTCCTCATAATTTCTAAACTAAACACAACACCTCAATTTTAACACAAAAATTGATGGTTAAAGCCACATTTGGTGTGAATTAAATCAAGGTTTTGAGTATTTTCATACTTTTGTACAAAAAATACTAAAAACTTAATTTCAGCTTACTTAGAGTTGAGTTACAGAAATTTCATCCAGAGGTGACCCCACTTCACTTTTTATGAGGAATCCAATGGTGTGATAATTTCTTTATGTTTATTTATTGGATAAAAAGCTATAATATATTTTACATAACTCTTTACCAAAAATATTTTAATTTCACAATTTTTTATTAAAAATTAATTTTTACTTAATTTTTACAAGTAAAAATATAATTTCATAATTTTAAATTTTATTGTAATTTTATTTTTAAATTAGAATTAAATTTTGATTTTTAAATATAAATTTGTATTTATATTACAATTTTTATTTTTATAATATAAATAAATTTATTTTATTTATATTAGTGTCTTAATTTATCTTTTGTGGTCTTTTGGGTATATGAAAATACCTCTAAGGCTGACACCTTTTAAATTGTACATTGATGCATGTGGAAATGGATTGGGGAGAGCCCTACATCAGGTACAGATTATTGATGACAAAACTACAGAGGGACCAGTTTGTTACATCTTAACACAAATAAAACAAACAGAAGCCAGATGGAGTGCTTATGTTTGGTACAGGCACTTGAGAAATTCCACTATTATCTTGATGAAAGTGCTTTTGAAGTGATTAATGACTGTAATGGTGTGAAATAACTTCTCAAAATGAAAACTCCCAAGGGACATATGTTGAGATGGCAAATAGCCATTCAAGAATAAAGAGGTAACATGACTATTGTTCATAAGACAGGAAACATTCACAATAATGCTGATGGACTTAGCAGGTGGGCATTAGCCAATACTCCTGATAAACCAGATCATGTACCTTTGGAAGAAGAACCACATCTTCCAATTGAAGGAATTAACATAACTGATATTGGGACTGAATTCTTTGAAGAGGTCAGAGAATCTTATAAGCAAGACAAGAACTGCCATATCTTGACTTACTTATTAGATAAAGACTGAAAAGATTCATCTTTAGTCCATTCAATGGATGAGGTTTGGAAAAATTCCTATTCTGAAGGAATATTTCACTTGTTTGATGGAATAATTTTCCACAAAACCAAACATTCTTGTGTAATGAAATTGTGTAGCAGATTGCTTATCAATACCATTCTTCATGAATGCCATGATAGCATCTACCCTGGACACCTGTCAGAAGACAGAACATTTGAAAAAGTGAAGAACTATGCATGGTGGCCATCTTGGAGAAAAGAAACCATTGAATATTGCCATAGCTGTGATAGTTGCCAAAAAGAAAACAGAAGTACAGGCAAGAAATTCGGACTGATGATTCATATTCAAGAACCAAAATAGCCTTGTGAAGTTATTCATATCAATTGGGTCACAACACTTCCTCCAAGTGAAGATAAAGGCCATAATGCTTGTTTAGTCCTTGTAGACAGATATAGCAAGACTCCTGTATTCTTACCATGTCATGAGGATGACACTGCTATGGATACAGCTCTTTTTCTGTTAAGTAGAGTCATTTCTCATACAGGATTATTTAAGAATATCATAAGTGATAGAGACCTCAAGTTCACATATGCACTTTGGACCAATCTTCACAGGTCGTTTGGAACTAAGTTATCATTCTCAACAGCATGTCACCCTCAAACAGAGGGACTAGCAGAGAGAATGATTCAAAATTGAGAGGACATGATAAGGATATTCTGTTCCTATGGGTTAGAATTCAAAGACTCATATGGCTTTACCCATGAATGGTGCACTCTAATACCTGCATTGGAACTGGAATATAAGACATCAGTGCACTCTTCTACAGGCCAAACTCCTGTTATGTTAGAAAAAGGATTGAATCCAAGACTCCCAGCAGACACACTGAGGAAAGACTTGATTGAAATTCATCCTACAGCGTCCAGCTTCAAGATAATGCTTGATAAAGTGAAACATCATGCAAAAAAAGATTATGAATGACACTTTTGACTATGCAAAACAGAAGTGGGACGAGAGTCACAAAGTACCAGACTTCAAAGTAGGGGACCTAGTTCTAGTTTCAACCTTGAATTTTAATAATATCAAAGGCCCAAAGAAACTTAAATATTCTTATGTAGGACCTTGTGTTATTGTTTCCTTACATGGAACCAATGCAGTTCAAGTTGAATGGAGTGGTGCACTATAAAATAAAAACCCCACCTTTCCAGTAAGCTTGATAAGCCTTACCAACCAGCTGACAAAGAATTGTTTCCTTTAAAGAACCCAACCACTTTGACTGTACCACCAGTGGAAGAGAGTGAAGACCACAAGATAAAAAAAATCATGGAAGAAAGGAGACTTAGGGGTAAAAATGAAAGAGAATATCTTGTCAGATAATGAAATCCAGTACATGACGATGAATGGCTTGCAGAATCAGAAATACCTGACACAGATAATCTCTCACGAAGATTAAGACATGAAAGAAGGCCACCAGCCGGAATATATCTATAAATGTGCTTTAAATTACTTGGTCTGAGTAATGTGAAGAGGTTGGAAATTGGACACTATTGAAAACCCTGGATGCAGATATACCTGTTGAATTACAATAATAAAGTCTACAATACTTAAAATTGGAATTATACCTGTTTAATTTCCAAGATTAGAACTTTTTTTGACAGTTATACTACATAGGAAATCAAGATCAGGATGAGGAAACCTTTTCTGGCTGTGAAAAGGCCCCTTTTTATCCTGAAATGGGGTGGAAAGGCTGCTAGACCTTTCCATGTAGAGGAAGTGAAGATTTATCACTCTCTAAGACAAGCTTGCGGTTTGCAAAATGCTTTTATAGCCTGTATTGGGCTCAGATGTGGCTTTGAAACCACATCTGGGCAGTTTTCACCAATACAGGGTGAACATTTTCATCTGAGTACCACACAGCTTGATTCTGACTTGTATGACACATAGAATTCTGTACAGAACCTGTATGGGACCCCAGTATTGAATGAGCTATGAGGTATTGAAGTAATCACAAGCTTCTTTGTCAGTTTGACACCTCATAATCATGGTTATGGGATATTAACGCATGGTAAGTGTGAGCCTTGAGGTATATTTACATACCCAAATAGGCCACAATTATCTTAAAAAGAAATTTTGAATTATGCATAACTCATAAGTCATGCATATATCCAAAATTCATCATTTTTGACTTCAGAAAAGATGAATAACTTTTTATTGAGTAAGTAAATCCATGGATTTAAGGCCAGATTTGGATTCTACACTAAAATTCACCTAGGGTAGCTCCATAGAGTGAATAAGCTCAAATTAACTCTTTGATGTGGTAAAATAGAAAATACTTCAATACCACATAAAAGATCCGTGAATTTTTTTTTTCTCAATTTCACGCCAAAATAATGGGAAAGTGAGAAATCCCATGTTACATATACAATAAGAATAGTGTTATGCATGTTTTGAGCACTTAATATCATGGTATTCTTACATGAACCTTTGGTACACCCATAGTGGATATCTCACTTGAAGCTTAAATTACTATTTTGACGTGAAAAATAGGCAAGGGGGACAAAAGACATCAAAGAGAGCCAGGGTACCCAACTTCTGAGGCCTCAGAGGCGTGGAAAGCTACAAAGCTTGGATACATGGCTGACCTTGGCCTAATTGGTAAACTAAAACCTTTTGGGAACTTGGTTACCATGTTACAACTACAGTAAAACTTAAGAAAATAGCAAATAACCTGCTATTCTGACGTGCCAAGGAGGTAAAGAGCTAGTTAGACTCCTGTAACCATGTCAATTCTTAATGACTTTCCATGAATAAGCCCCAAAAAAGTAATTAAGACCCTTTTTGGACTTGTATCCATTGATTTACCTCATAGCAACCAGTGAAACACTGATATTTGCAATTCTACGTAGAAATGAGGTAAAAACTTCAAAAATTCATTATAAATACACCTCTCAATGAATTCTTCTGAAGCCTTCAGGACCAATTGAGAACTGTATTATCTATGGTACAACCAAAAAGAATTACAGTTTTACTAGTAAAATTAAAAGTTTTACTTACAGTCCATTTTTGGTTATTCTACGTGAAACACTGAATCTCCAAAAATTCACAGTAAATACAACCTGTGATGAAATTGGCAATAACATTGATAAATTTGAGAAATCAATGATTATTTTGGAATAAAAAAAGATTTACAGATGTTAACCCCTTTATTCTTAACCATATTGGGGTTGGTAGTCACATAAAAGCATCAATTAAGTAATTATGATAATCTTACATGACAACAGATGATGCAATCAATAATCCAAAAAGGTTTATTGTTTTCTCACTCACTGGTTTTTCAGTTGGCTCCATTGCTCGCCTCTGTGAGCTGTTGTTTACTTAAAAGAAGCCTCTTCTTGCTGTTTTTTCCACATCATCATCTTATTATCATTTGAATCATTATTACCAACAAGTAAGTATTAGTTACAGCTATTCTTAAGTATTTTAAATCTTTCAGAATCAATCAGAAAGACGTGAAATTATAGAATCCAACTATATATTGTTGTAATACTGTCATAAATCCATTGTGATCCTTAAAATCCACAATTCTACGTCAAATATCTCTATCTTATCTTTCAATAAGCTCTTTGGAATATTAGTGAGTGATTTATCTTTAATTCTTAAAGTTTTTCTCTAAAATTAGCTTTCTTCAAGAATTATCATTATAATTATTCTTGCAAAAGATAATTATATATTAAAATAATTTTATTATTTTAATAAAAGAAGTTTTATTATTACAATCTTCTTGTAATTGATTCTAGTAGACAATTACTTTCTCACTGTTAAAATCACTAGTAGTGCTTAACACATGAAAGAAATAATTATTTAATTATTTAATTGTGGTTATAAAAATGTTTTATTATTGTATTTGATAAGAACAGACACAGTAATGTTGATTAATAATGATATTACCATCAGTTTCATAGTCACATCTTACAGTAAGGCTGTATTGGCCAAACTGTGGGATTTTGACCTTGAAACAGCCATACCTTTGTCAGTTCTTGAGATATAAGCCTCAAAATCAGTTCAGTGTGTATCCCTGTATGTGATATACAAAATGGTACCTTATTTGGTATGGTTATCCCTAAATATGGCAGAGTTATCCCATGTACAAGAGTTTTGTACATATGTGTGTTTTAGGCAAGAAGGTGTATCAGGCTCGTTTGCCTCATAACCTTTGTTCTAGGTGAGATATGGGGAAATGAATGGAGCCATCAGATAGCCCTGATTGTTCTCTTTCCAAAAAGACCCCACTTTAAGTATCTCACACTAAAACTGTAGAAGTTAGATGAGAGGTGAATATTTTATTCACCCTTATTTGGCCTGAATTTGACCATAACTTCTGTAATACTGGTGCTAGCTCAGTTTGGTTGGTACCATTGGATAGCCCTGGATTAGAGATTCATTTTTCATACAAATTTGATGGGGTTAGGCCTCTTACTCTGTATTTCAGATGAGAGGTGAAAATTAAGGTTTATGCTCAGCAACAACTTTGAGCAGGAATAAATTTGTTATTCTTTGTCCTACGATGATGGGACTTGTATCTTTGGAAAGGGGTGAGTTTCCTCTTTCTTTGCATACCTTTTGAGAAGATTTGGCTCAGCTCCATGTTCTGGTGGTATCTTAGCTATACCATTGGTTTATGGTATTTGGCTGTCATGCTTGTGCTATGGTGTGAGCCTTGAGGTATATTTTACATACCCAAATAGGCCACAATTATCTTAAAAAGAAATTTTGAATTATGCAAAACTCATAAGTCATGCATATATCCAAAATTCATCATTTTCAATTTCAGAAAAGATGAATAACTTTTTATTGAGTAAGTAAATCCATGGATTTAAGGCCAGAGTTGGATTCTACACTAAAATTCACCTAGGGTAGCTCCATAGAGTGAATAAGCTTAATTTAAGTATTTGAGGTGGTAAAATGGAAAATACTTCAATACCACATCATTAATACCACATAAAAGATCCGTGAAAATTTTTGTTTTTCTTGATTTTTAGACAAAATAATGGGAAAGTGAGAAATCCCATGTTACATATACACTAAGAATAGTGTTTTGCATGTTTTGAGCACTTAATATCATGGTATTCTTACATGGACCTTTGGTACACCCATAGTGGATATCTCACTTTAAGCTTAAATTACTATTTTGACGTAAAAATTAGGCAAGGGGGACAAAAGACATCAAAGAGAGCCAGGGTACCCAACTTCTGAGGCCTCAGAGGCGTGGATAGCTCCAGAGCATGGATCCATGGCTCATCTTGGCCCAATTGGTAAAGTCAAACTCTTTGGGAACTTGGTTACCAAGTTACACCTACTGTAATCATAAGAAAAATAGCAAATAACCTGCTATTTTGAGGTGCCAAAGAGGTAATGAGCTACTTAGACTCCTGTAACCACGTCAATTCTTGATGACTTTCCATGAATAGACCCTGAAAGAGTAATTAAACCCTTTTGGGATCCATATTCATTGATTTACCTCATAGCAACCAGCAAAATACTGCTATTTGCAATTCTATGTAGAAATGAGGTAAAAACTTCAAAAATTCATTAAAAATACAATTCTGTATGAATCCTTCTGAAACTTTCAGGACCAATGAAGAACTTTATTATCTATGGAACAACCAAAAAGAATTATGGTTTTACTAGTAAAATTAAAAGTTTTACTTACAGTCCATTTTTGACCATTCTACGTGAAACACTGAATCTTCAAAAATTCACATTAATTACAACCTGCGATGAAATTGGTAATAACATTGATAACTTTGAGAAATCAATGATTATTTTAGAATAAAAGGAGATTTACAGATGTTACTCCTTTTATTCTTAACCATATTGGGGTTGGTAGTCACGTAAAAGCATCAATTAAGTAATTATGATAATCTTACGTGACAACAGATGATGCAATCATTAATTCAAAAGGGTTTATTGTTTTCTCACTCACTGGTTTTTCAGTTTGCTCCATGGCACGCCTCTGTGAGCTGTTGTTGACTTAAAAGAAGCCTCTTCTTGCTGTTTTTTCCGTATCATCATCTTATCAATTTATTAAATCATTATTACCAACAAGTAAGTATTAGTTAAAGCTATTCTTAAGTGTTTTAAATCTTTCAAAATCATCCAGAAAGACATGAAATCATAGAATCCAACTATATTTTGTTGTAATACTGTTATAAATCCTTTTGATCCCTTAAATCCACAATTCCACGTCAAATTTCTCTACTCTTACCTATCAATAAGTTCTTTGGAGTATTAGTGAGTCATTTATTCTTAATTCTTAAAGTTTTTCTCTAGTAATAGTTTTCTTCAAGAATTATCTTTATAATTATTCTTGCAAAAGATAATTATATATTAAAATAATTTTATTATTTTAATAAAGAAGTTTTTATTATTAAATTCTTCTTGTAATTGATTCTTGTAGACAATTACTTGTTCACTGTTAAAATCACTACTAGTGCTTAACATGTGAAAGAAATATTTTTATTATTATTTAATTGTGGTTATAATGATATTTTATTATTATATTTCATAAGAACAGACATAGTACTGTTGATTAATAGTAATATTATCACCAGTTTCATAGTCACATCTTACATTTGGGGGCCTGGCCGTGTTTTTTGAACCTTGTACCCTTAATTAATATATTTTTAATCTCAGAAATATATGAATTGAATATTTTTTTCTTTCATTTCAAAGTCAAAATAATTCTTATTTTTGAAATTGTTTTGGAAATCTTTTTCATTGAGGAATTTGGTTTAATTTTATACTGTTTTACACGTGGCTTTTTCACATCCAAAAACTTATAAGATTATTCTTTGAGTTACTCTGAATTAATTTTCATTCAAAATCTTAAATTTTAATTTTTTTTCTTTAAAAAGAATAATTTTTTTAATATTAAAAAATAATAAAATTTATAAAAAATCTTTTAAAAATATCTTAAAACACAAAAATAATTTCTTTTATCATATTTTTTTCTCTTTAAGTGTCTTTAATCAAATACTGTGCAGCTGGTAACAGACTCAGTAAAAGATACATCAATAGTCCTGAATCTTCAGAAGCAGAATCTGAAGACAGTATTGAGGTGCAGATTGCTAAAAGAGGCACCTTATTCAACTCAGAAAAAGCTAAATTACCACCAAAAGGTGTGTATTTTATCTTATATTTTCACCTTTTATCTTTAAATTGACGTGAAAATGGTGCATACCAGAAATGGAAGCAACTATTCAGTCCAACCAGATGGATGTGGACAAGGAAGAGGCAAGACCAAATCCAGAAGTGCCAAATCTTCCACAAGAAAGACACATCTGGAGGATGCCAGAGTTGCCCCCCATTCCCCAAGGTCTGTACCAACAGATTTTGACGTGAATTCAGAGCCTGAACTGATTTATGGTAATATTTCCAGGGCTTAACCACTTTCAGGTGGCAGCAATAGAAATATATCAATGCCAGTACAAAAACTGGTTCAGAGCAGCCAAGGAAGAGGAGTGGGAAATCTGCCCAAGCCTTTGGCAGGGGGCCATGAACTCTTACTTACACATCAAGAGCTTTCTGGGTCAGGAGAAGACCATAGAACTCTTAGGAGGATGGAGCCCCCTGTCTTGCAAAGACAAGGTCAAAAAGATAAAGAATTGGTTGAAGAACCAAAGTCTTTTATCCATAGACCAGAAGAAAGAGTTGGAAATGACTCCAGCTTTGGAGACAGAGGCACCAGTGGCATCTACCAGCTCCAAACCAGCTCCAGAAGCATCCAAGGACAAGCCCAAAGGACCTCAAAAGAAACAGAGAGGTCCCAAGAACCATCAAGGCAAGGGCAAAGGCAAAGCCAATTGGCACAGACCTTACCCAAAAGGGTACAGGATCCCCAAATTGGAGCCTTCAGCCGTGGACAGTGTCTTCAACATGGCCAGAACTCTTATGGAATTCACAGCCAAGGAGCAGGAAAGGATGAACAGGACTTTTCCACGCAAATAAATGATGTACATAGAAGTATTAGTGTAGAAATTGGCAAACTTGAGTCAAAGTTGAAGCAAATTACATTAGACATCAATGATTTAAAGAAAAATGACAAGCAAAATTCTGATTGGCATCAATTGACAAATGTCACCCTTGAGTCAATTAGCAATGCTCGTGGAAGAATTGAGAACCAATGTCAAAATAATGACACAGAGGACCCTTCCATTTTTAAAGTAAATTATAGACTTAAAACTCTTGAAGACCATGTCTTACAAATAGTTAAGAACACCAATCAATTTGCTATACATTTAGCAAAAAGTGACAGTGAGAGGCAGAAATTAAAGAATGATATAATTGAAAGTGTGGAGCAAATTCATAAGAATCATGAACCACATATGCCAAGACATTCTACACCCTTGACTGAAGAAAAACTTTCTGTCAAAGAAAGTTTGACTCCATTCTTAGGAGAAAATGCCTACTCTGCAAGAGATATTCCCAAAATAGAAGAATGGCCAACATTCTCTGGTGAAGGAGAATACAACCATATTGAATTCATCAGGACTATTGATATGTTGCAAGAAGACTTCAATATACCTGATGAAATCATAGTGGGGAAATTACACTGTTTGTTTACCAGAACTGCAAAGAAATGGTATTACAAAATGAGGATTGATCATGGTAAAAATGACTGGTCTTGGTGGAAAACTGAAGTGATTACCAAATGGGCTAATAATTCTTGGAGGTTTAAAATGGAAAATGCTTTTGAAAGTGCCATTTTTAACTCAGAAAAAGACAAACCACTTACTTGGTTCTTCAAACAAAAAGACAGATTATCTGCTTTACACCCAGATATGTCTGACACTATGATTAATATGAAAATATTAAGAAAGTGTGGAGGAGAACTGGAACATGCTATCAAAAGCAGATGTGTGGAACCCTGTTCAACAGAAGACTACATTAATGCTATGGAAGATATCATTACCAGGACAAGAATTGGTAAAACTTGGGTTAAAAACCCAATAGAGTCCAAAATAGTCTCAAAGATTCCTAGGGAAGAAAGAAGACCAGAAAGACCTGTCTTGAAGTGTCATAAATGTGGAAGTACTTCACATTTAGCCAACACTTGCCCTAAGAAGACAAAAATCAATGAAGTTCAAGTCATTGAAGAAATTCAGTGTACTGAGGAGAAAGAAGAGTCTGATCAAGATTCTGCAGTCTCTGAAGATACACCAGTGGAGGACTATCCCATTGAAAACATTTCAGCTTTCTTTGAGGTCACAGAAGTCCATACCCACTTGCCACAGTACAGTGAGGATTGCTGCAACCTGATCAATATCCAAGATGCCAGAATGTGTAAAACAAAACCTGCTAGAGGAAAGGGTTATACTGCTGGAGCATCCTGTATCACATCAGTTCTGATGAGTGATATTGAAGCCAAAGTAAATTTGGATACAGGGGCATTTCGCACTTGTGTTGGCAAAGATTATCTCCAAATTATACTTCCTTAATGGAAAAACCATCTATTACCAATAGAAGGTGTACAATTCAGTAGTGCCAGTAACAATATGTACCCCTTGGGCATATTGGACACTAATATTGTATTCCCACATCCAGCAGGAAGTGTAAGAATGAAGACTGAGATTGTAGTAATGGATAATTGCACATCTCAGCACATCATTCTTGGAAATGATTACTTAAATATTTATGGTATTGATATAAATAACCATAAGGACAGATATTTCACAATTGGAGATAGCAAAAGACAAAAATTTGCTTTCTCCAATATGCCAAAACAGATATCTGTAGTATCTTCTGTCAAAGATACTTACAAAGATGAATTTGTGTCTAAAAAACTTGTTGAAGCACAAATTAATCCATCATTGTCACCAAAAATGAGGAATGAACTTATTGATGTATTATATACATACAATAATGCATTTGCATCTGATAATGAACCATTAGGCGCTATAAGGGGACATGAAATTGATATTACTGTTAATATTGATAGACCATATCCTCCAGTACTCAGAAGACCAGCTTATCCAGCCAGTCCCAGAGCTAGAGAGGCCTTGGAAAAACATATCCAAGAGTTGATCCAACTTGGTGTGCTAAGGAACGTAGGCCATAATGAGGAAGTTGAAGTGACAACACCTGTTATTATTGCATGGCATAATGATAAATCAAGAATGGTTGGAGATTTTAGAGCTTTGAATACCTACACAGTTCCAGATAGGTATCCAATCCCTAGAATTCAAGAAACCTTGACTCAATTGTCTAAAGCCAAGTATATAACATCAATGGATGCATTGAAAGGCTTTCATCAAAATGTTTTGACACCCAAAGCTAAGAAATTACTTAGAATTATCACTCACTGTGGCATTTTTGAGTATCTTAGAATGCCATTTGGCATTAAAAATGCTCCATCTCATTATCAAAGAATGATGAATACCATCTTCCCCACGGAATTGTCTGAAGGATGGCTTATCATTCATATTGATGATATTATTATATGTTCTGACTCATGGTCTTTGCACCTTGAAAGACTTGCAAGAGTACTTCATAAAGTTGCAGAAGTGAACATGAAAATTTCACTTAAGAAATGCAATTTTGGTTTTGAAGAACTCAAAGCATTAGGACATGTTGTTTCTGGTTTGAGCTTGGGTATTGACAAGAATAAAGTAGCAGCAGTGTTACTTAAGCCAATACCCCAGAATAAAAAAGAAATGATGTCTTTTCTTGGATTTGCTAGTTACTATAGGCAACACTTGAAAGATTTTGAAATTCTAGCCAAGTCACTTTATAGAATCTGTGATCAACAGACTGTATTTGAAATGACACAGGAAAGAATTAGAGCTTATGAGAAGATAAAGAAAGCCCTTACAGAAGCACCTTTAATCCCCATGCCTGACTGGGATATTCCTTTTAAATTGTACATTGATGCATGTGGAGATGGATTAGGGGCAGCCCTACACCAAGTCCAAATTATTGATTACAAACCTACAGAAGGACCAGTTTGTTATATCTCAAGACAAATCAAACCAACAGAAGCCAGATATGGTGCAAGCCAAATGGAGTGCTTATGTTTTGTATGGGCACTTGAGAAATTACACTATTACCTTGATGGCAGTGTTTTTGAAGTGATAACTGACTGTAATGCCATGAAATCACTTCTTAACATGAAAACTCCCAACAGACATATGTTGAGATGGCAAATAGCCATTCAAGAATATAGAGGAAACATGACTATAGTTCATAAAGCAGGAAACATTCACAAAAATGCTGATGGACTTAGTAGATGGGCTCTAGCCAACACTCCTGATAACCCAGCTTATGTACCTTTGGAAGCTGAACCACAGATTCCAATTGAAGGGATTAACATAACTGATATTGGGACTGAATTCTTTGAAGAGGTCAGAAAGTCTTATAAACAAGACAAGAATTGCCATATCTTGCAATGCATAGCTTTTCGAAAATTCGCCGAATTTTAAGGGTCATCAAATATTCAATATCGAATTTCTGTCATGACTGAATATTCAGAATCGAATTTCACCTACCTTCAAATATTCAAAATCGAATGTTCGAATATTCGAATATTCGGAAGTGAATTTTGAATTTTCATGGATACCTTCATTTATATATAATTAACCCTCTTGGGCCTTTGGTCAAACCATAAAAACCCATTGGCCCTTAAGTTTTCTTGCCACAAATTATTAAATACACAAAACACTATGGGCTCCTTGTTTATGAAATAAATGGAATTCTTATTCCATAACACAATTTATGGTATTTTTAATTCCCTTCAAGCCATTAATTTTATGTATGCATTTTTTATTCCATTAATTTCATTTATATTATTGATGATACCATTAATATTACTTATGAAATTGTTGAGGCTATTCATGTTACTTATGGAATTGCTGATGCTATTCATACCATTTTTATGGCATTTTTCATGAAATTCATGTGATTTATTGCATTTTAACAATCATTCAACCCAAGAAGTTTCAAAAAAATATAGGCTTCTTGTTTTTGATTCTTAAGATTGAATGGATTTTTTAAAAATAATGATGATTATTTATTTCAAAAATAGAATTCGAACAGAAAGGATCATTTATTTCAAAAATACAATTCAAACAGAAAGGATTTTTTATTTCAAAAATAGAATTCAAACAGGAAGTATTATTTATTTTAAAAATAGAATTGTGATTTTTGGTCAGAAAACACTTATATTACTTGAATTTTAATTAGAGCAATTGCTAAATAATAATGTTCTGATTAATAGATTGAATCTAAAATCACTATAATAATAAGAAAAAATATTTTAATTTGCATAATTCTGGGATTTATTAAATTTTTTGACTTCAAGAGAAATTCATTTAACTAGTAAAAATAATAAATGGAATTATTGAAGATTATCATACCAAGCATACATACTTTCATAAATTCCATTATTTAACCAAGAACGTAAACACATATTTGCCTCCACAGAATCACAGGAAAGTGATGTGCGTTTGTTAGTAATCAAGTTTCCAGCTTCTGAAAATACATGCTCACTAGGTGCTGAGGTTGCAGGTATTCCAAGGTAGTCTCTTGCAATTTTGGATAATACCGGAAACCTATTTTCATGGCTCTTCCACCATTCAAGAATACATATTGAATAATGTGGTGAATCTGTTTGTAAATATTCAAGAATCTCATTACTTTTATTTTTTCGTTGGGACATTCGTTCTTCAAAAGGATGCAATTGCTTCAGATTAGTCGGAACTGTTTCAGAAACCTGAGGTTCTTGTGGAAAGTTGATTGTGTATTCAGAAGAATATTCAGCATATACTTCTTTGAGATGTTTGAGTGCTTCGTCCTTATATCTTATTGGATTGGAATCACTGTTTCTTTCATCTTCTTGCAACAAATCATGCTGAGTAAACCATGTAAGCTTGAATCGTGGGTCAAGAATCAAGCACATAGCACAGGAATTTGATCTAATATTGTAATAACTTTCAAGCTTCGAATATGCTTGATCAGCTGCATCGTAAAGTTGGGATTCCCTTGAGACTTCATTTTTTGTTTTTTGACATGTTTCAAGGAGTAGTTGGTACCAAGGCATTACTAACCCAAGTGAGGGATAAGAATCACCTTGAACTTCATCGGTTGCAGTGGCAAAGACCTTTAGAAATTCTGATATTTGTTGAAAAAATGTCCAGTCCTCTTCCAAAATTACATCCTGAATAGTTAGAAAGGAATGAAGTGAGATTTATTATGCAGAAAAATAATCAACTAGGCAGACGTACAAGGCGTATATCATTATGAATGTCTGCTTTTTCTATTGCCTGGGAAATTGTTTTCTGTTTCTTGCTGCTAAATGTTTTTTGGCTTGAACTTTTAAAGTGATTTGTTTTTCGCTTTGATGTTTGAGACTTATTGTACTCATAAATAAAATCATCAAAAGAGCTCTTCTGCTTTAATGCTGAACAAAGCATTGAATATGTTGAGTTCCATCTGGTGGAATTGTCAGCCATTGGCCGGTTTGGTGGCTCTTTATTTTTTTCACAAATGCTTTTGAAGTGTTCCCATGAGGTGTTTGATCGACGTATTAAGTGAACCACCTTCTTAACCTTATCAATTGATCCATCAAGCTCCTTTAAAGAATCCTTTGCAGCTAAATTAAGAATATGTGCAAAACATCGAATGTGTGAGTCAAAACCTTTCAGCAAATTATTTTGAACAGCAAGGTCCATAAATGTTGTATTTGAGGAAGCATTATCCAATGTTATGGCCATGATTCGATTACCAATGGATGAGATATCCAAACTATAAAAATCATTTGACAAATTGGACAAATCGCTTTCAGTTTCTGAAGATGAATCACTTGAGGTATCTATTTCAATTGCATCACGCTTTGATCCCCTTGGCTTTTGAGAGTGTTCAATAAAGAAATCATTAAGCATATCCACGATTTTTGTGTATATGTTTTTACCAGTATGAGCTTCTGTGAACTTGGAAAATCCAACGGTTGCAGTGATCGGTTTCCAATCAGATGATATGTAATGAGCTGTGAGAGTAATATACGACATTCCACCTGGACCAGACCAAATGTCAGTAGAAAATGAGAACCGTGGTGCTTGTGAATTGATAAAGGCAAATATATGTTCTTTATCATTCAGAAACTTTTGCTTGATCCGTTTGGAAATTGTAGTTTCAGAAATTAAGTTAATGTCCTTGTTGAGGGTGTGAATAAGCTTTTGAAATGATTTTGATTTAACTAATGCATATGATTGTTGATCTTGAATTATGAAGCTGACAAGATTATCAGTGAAATTATTCTGTAAGTGGACATTCATACTTTTTATTATGCTGCTTCCATGTGAGTTTGATAAGTGACTTTGTCCTTCAGTGTTCTTTTCGGCAATTGCTTCAGCCAATAGTTCCTTATGAAATGCTTTCAAATGAGATACCAGGTTTTGCTTGGTTCCTTCATGTCGCTTAATTTTCTTTGAGCATCCATCGACTAGGCATAACTGGTATCCATTCTTTGCTTGGGAAAAATAACATTGTGCGATTTGACTTTGGTTTACTTTGGAGTTTGAAGAGGGATTTTTTGTGCAAGACCGTGAAATTTGACTGGCTGATTCATTGGGATTTATTAGAGAGCTTATTTGACTCATATTAAGAATTAGATAAAGATGTATTAGGTCAAATGAATGTTAATTTGAAGAGAGTGGATCAAAAACGGATTCAACATGCCCAAGCCATATAAAATAATTACGGTTAGGATGTATTTAATGGGGAAACATATTCATTATGCATAAATTTGCATGAAATTTAACAAATCACTATCAGACTTGATTAATTTCACAATGATTGACTCATTTTTTATTATTTATTGTTTGATTACTTATTAATTTATATAAATAAAGCAAAAATACAAAACAAATGAACAAAAATCAAATAAAAGATCATAAAAATAATGAATGTCATTAATTGTCATTCATTATAATTAATTTCAAGTCATTATCACTAATGGTCATTAATTCTCATTAATTATATCTTAATTATTATTTATAATTAATGAAAAAAAATGAAAATTAATTAATATTAACTATAAATAATGGCAATTAATGATAATTAATTAAAATTGATTTAATGATAAGATAATAATAATTAATTAAAATTAATTAAAATTAATTATAATTAATAATAGTTAATTAAAATTAATTTTAATTAAAATATAATTAATAAAAATCAAATAAAATTAATTATAAAATGAGAATTAATTATAATATACTTAATGAAAATTAATGAAAATTAATTAAAATTACTGATAATGAATTAAAATTAATTATAACTAATGACATTTAATGATAATTAATTAAAATGAATTATATTTTCATTAATTATCATTAATTTGCATTTTATAATTAATTTTGTTTAATTTTCATTAATTATATAATTAATAATAATTAATTTTATTTAATTATTATTAATTATAATTAATTTTAATTAATCTTAATTAATTATCATTAATTATAATTAATTTTAATTAATTATTATTAATTATAATTAATTTTAATTAATTATCATTAATTATAATTGATTTTAATTAATTTTAATTAATCTTAATTAATTATCATTAATTATAATTAATTTTAATTAATTATCATTAAATTAATTATAATTAATTTTAATTAATTGACATTAAATCTCATGAATTATAATTAATTTGAATTAATTTTCATTATAAATTAATGATAATTAATTAAACTTAGTTATAATTAATTTTCATTAAATTGATTAATCAATGACATTTAATGAAAATTAAATAAAATTAATTAAAATTCATTATAATTAATTATAATTAATAATAATTATTATTAGTTTTAATTAATTATAATTAATTTTAATTAATAATTAATTAATAATTAATTATAATTAATTAAACCTAATTATAATTAATTATAATTATAATTTCTTTTAAATTAATTTTAATTTTGATTATAATTAATTTTAATTAATTATAATTAATTTTCTACATTTAATATTAATTATAATTAATGAAAATCATTCAAAATTAATTATAAATAATTATAATTAGTTTCAATTAATTACAATTAATAATTAATTAATAAAAAATTATAGTTAATTTTAATTATTTATATTTAATTATAATTACTTTTAAATATAATTAATTCTAATTATAATTTACTTTAATTAATTATATAATTAATTTTAATTAATTATAAATAATTTTCATGAATTAATGACAGTCATTAATTGTCATTCATTATAATTAATTTCAATTCATTATCATTAATGATCATTAATTATAATTAATTTTCATTAATTATCATTAATTATATTTTAATTATTATTTATAATTAATGAAAAATAATGAAAATTAATTAAAATTAACTATACATAATGGCAATTAATGATAATTAATTAAAATTGATTTAATGATAAGATAATAATAATTAATTAAAATTAATTAAAATTAATTATAATTAAAATATAATTAATAAAAATCAAATAAAATTAGTTATAAAATGAGAATTAATTATAATATACTTAATGAAAATGAATGAAAATTAATTAAAATTACTGATAATGAATTAAAATTAATTATAACTACTGCCATTTAATGATAATTAATTCAAATGAATTATATTTTCATTAATTATCATTACTTTTCATTTTATAATTAATTTTGTTTAATTTTCATTAATTATATAATTAATAATAATTAATTTTATTTAATTATTATTAATTATAATTAATTTTAATTAATTATCATTAATTATAATTAATTATTATTAATTATAATTCATTTTAATTAATTATTATTAATTATAATTAATTTTAATTAATTATCATTAATTATAATTAATTATTATTAATTATAATTAATTTTAATTAATTATCATTAATTATAATTAATTATTATTAATTATAATTCATTTTAATTAATTATTATTAATTATAATTAATTTTAATTAATTATCATTAATTATAATTAATTATTATTAATTATAATTAATTTTAATTAATTTTAATTAATTATCATTAATTATAATTAATTATTATTAATTATAATTAATTTTAATTAATTTTAATTAATTATCATTAATTATAATTAATTATTATTAATTATAATTAATTTTAATTAATTTTAATTAATTATTATTAATTATAATTAATCTTAATTAATTTATTAATCATAATTAATTATCATTAATTATCATTAATAATAATTAATTTTAATTAATCTTAATTAATTATAATTAATTATCATTAATTATCATTAATTATCATTAATAATAATTAATTATAATTAATCTTAATTAATTAAAATTAATAATAATTAATTTTAATTAATGATAATTATAATTAATTATCATTAATTATAATTTTAATTAATTATAATTTTAATTAATTTATTCCTTATAATTAATTATCATTAATTATAATTAATTTTAATTGATTATTATTAATTATATTTTAAATTTAATTGTAATAATTTATTAATTTTGATTAATTATAATTAATAATAATTAATATTCGTTTTAATTAATTATAATTAATTTTAATTAAAATTAATTAATAATTAATTATAATTAATTTTAATTAAAAATTAATTAATAATTAATGATAATTAATTTTAATATTCGTTTTAATTAATTATAATTAATTTTAATTAAAAATTAATTAAATTTCTCATCGTAAATTGCAAAATTCAAATTCTACTCATCGATTGGTAATTTTCAAATAAAAAATCAAGATAAAACTTTTACGACATCGATCACAATAAACTTTGACCAAGAAAATCAAAAAAAATTAGAAAAAATCCAAACTCATTCATTAAAATCATTCAAATCAATCAACTTATCAAAACATTAAATATTTAATCCTTGGAATCGTTGTGCGATTTAAATTTAAAAAAAAAATCCACCTCTAATCCTTCTTCTATAATTGGTCCAAAAGGTTCCAATTAATCTCATTGATCATCATCTTTCAACTCAAATTCTTTCAAATTCAACAAAAAAGTAATCTTATCTTTTGCCTCATTAGATCTCATCGTACTTGAATCCCTTCCTTCAAATTCAACTAAAGTCTTACCCAAACATTCTCACCGTCGACCGGCCACTACCACCACCGCCGGCCGACTACCACTACCACCACCACCACCGTTGACAGCACCGCCGGCCGACTACAGCCACCAACACCATCGACCGGCAACTACCACTACCACCACCACCACCGGCCGACTACAACCACCAACACCGTCGACTGGCCACTACCACCACCACCACCACCACCGGCCGACTACAACCACCAACACCGTCGACCGGCCACTACCACCAGCGCCGGCCGACTACCACTACCACCACCACCGCCGGCCGACTACAACCACCAACACCGTCGACCGGCCACTACCACCAGCGCCGGCCGACTACCACTACCACCACCACCACCATTGACAGCACCGCCGGCCGACTACAACCACCAACACCGTTGACCGGCCACTACCACCACCACCGCCGGCCAACTACAACCATCACCACCGTCGACCGGCCACTACCACGACCGCCAGCCGACTACAACCACCAACACCGTTGACCGGCCACTACCACCACCACCGCCGGCCAACTACAACCATCACCACCGTCGAACGGCCACTACCACCACCACCATTGACCGGCAACTACAACCACCACCACCGTCAACCGGCCACTACCACTACTGCCTCCCCCTCCACCCATCCACCATCACCACCACGGCCAACCGGCCACTACCTCTACCACCTACCGGCCACCTCCACCCCCAACTGTTATTAGTGAGGCCACACCACCTCCTCCACCGCTGCAACAACATATATGACTAATTCTTTTTTTTTTTGCAATTTAGGGGAGGAATTATAATTTTGTAATACATTATATCTGCAATAATGACATCACCTTCAAACAACCAACTCCCCCTTTCTTTAGCCATTTCTTATCAATCATCTGATCATTTGACTGTTGGGACTCAACCAAATGACCAGATGATTGTTAATAAGCTCAATGTGCCCAATTTCTCTTTAGTTACTCATGATGTGAAGCATGTTGGGACTCAACCTCACAATCAGAATAATAAAACAGAAGAGAATTCTCTTAATCATAATCACTCAAATACCAGACAACAAAGAAGAATGCTTTCTTATATGAACCAAACAGCAGGCCAGCTTGGCCTTTACAATCCCAACTTCTCCATAATTACACTAGACAAGAAGAACAATAAGAATGCCTCCTGGTTAAAGCTTCCTCCACACAAACTTCTGCCCAGACCCTATGTACTTATCAATAGACATAGCAAGCCTTATTTACCCATTTTCATGTATCAAATTCACCCATTCAGCAGTCCAACACCAGTCTTCCATAAACTTCAAAAATTGATCATAACATTAAATAAGCTTGCAAAGAACCGTCAAAATATCACCACTAACTCTGATATGCTTGATGGCATTATGAAAAGAATAGGATTTCGTCAGGGTTCTGATTCTGGTAAATCTGCTGGGGTTTATGCAAGGAAAGCAGGCTTGACTAAAAAAACAATTGATGAAGATAATGAGCAATGGTCAACACTTCAAGAATTTGATGAATTCATTCACTCCCGAATTCAAGGTTTTTCACATAATGCACTTAAAGACAATCAAGAAATCATGAATGCAGCCAATTTGCCAAACTTCAGCCAACTTGAATGGCATTCCAACAAATCACCGAATTTCAAAACTTATTCAAATGTTATAGTTACTTTCAATGGCTTCCACAATAAACCACATACTGATAATAAGGACATCAATTCATGGACATATGGTATATTCTCTTTTATCAATAAAAACGATTTCATTCCAATTCCTACAGATTTCACACCCTCTGGGCATGGATTATCATTTCCCAACCACAAATTCATTTTTGATTTTTCAAAAAAAGAAGGGATTGTTGAAATACTGTGGAAAACATCTGAACTTCTTCATCAAACAACCAAGCCAGCAAAAGAATTGCTTGAACACCAATCCATCACACAATTTGGTTGTTCTTTTCAAATAAACAAGAAATTATTTCTCACAGGACAAAAATTCAAACAACTCAGCTCTGAAGAAATTGAAACAAAAGTCAACGGTCAAATCATGCGGAATGAACAGGATAACAAAAGATTACGTAAAAATTAGAAATTGTAAATATTTTAGATTATATATATTGACACATTTGATAATTGAAAATGTATTACAAATATTAGTCTTCAGATAATTCTCTTTTAAAATAAATCATTTATTCCTGAACCAATCTAAAGTGTAGGGCTTGACTATTTCATGCATATTCAAATGGCCATTTTCATCATCTTGTTGTGTGATATTTTGGAGCTGGGGGGGTCATTATCCTCATATAAATCACTCCATTGGTCACCCACTTGTGCTAATAGATTATGCAATATAACACAGGTTACCACCCACTGTACAAATAATTGTACCTCTTTCACATTATGCATTTGATTTCACATAATAACCATTATTTCAAGCCTGGTTATTCAGTTTTATTGTCTTCAATTCATTTCAATTACCTTCAATTTATTGAAATTCATTTGAATTAATTGAAATCATTTTTAAATACTCATATTAATCTGGGTTATTGGTCAACCCATGTAAGTAATTTGGCAAAAACATTTAATCCCTTATGTGGATTTGCCATAAATTGCCAAAATTATGCAATTATTTAGTAACAAAAATAAGGTTTGTCTTCTAGTTGAAGTTAAGCTAAAGAATACAACAGTTGGTAAAATCCCAATTTATGGCATTGTTGGTTCCATAAATTGCATAAATGGAATGATTTATGCCAGCAATAGGATAAGTGCCATTGTTGATGCCATAAATATTTGCTGAATACCATTTATGGCATGGTTATTTTGTGGCTGATGTCATAAATATTTCACTTCTTTTAATTAATGAATTATATTCATAAATCATTTTTTCATCCAAAATTCGAGATTTTCGTTTCGAATTTCAGTTTGGAGGTTGAAAAATTCGAATGGATCCTTTTTTCATAATTTTTTATTCGAATTTTTGGGTTTTCATTTGGTGAGCCAAAAATTCGAATTTGAAGACAAATTTTTCGAATAGTGAAAATCAAATGTTTCGAATAGCTATGCATTGATATCTTGACTTCTTTATTGGATAAAGACTGCAAAGACACATCTTTGGTTAATGCACTAGATGAAGTTTGGAAAAATTCCTATTCTGAAGGAAGATTTCACTTGTTTGATGGGATTATTTACCATAGAACAAACATTCTTGTGTAATGACACTATGTAGTAGATTGCTCATCAATACCATTCTTCATGAATGCCATGATAGCATTTACTCTGGGCACCTATCAGAAGACAGAACACTTGAAAAGGTGAAGAACTGTGCATGGTGGCCATCTTGGAGAAAAGAAACCATTGAATATTGCCATACCTGTGATAGATGCCAAAAGGCAAACAGGAGTACAGGCAAGAAATTTGGATTGATGATCCATATTCAAGAACCAAAATCCCCTTGGGAAGTTGTTCACATGGATTGGGTCACAGCACTTCCTCCAAGTGGTGACAAAAGTTATAATGCTTGTTTAGTCATTGTAGACAGATATAGCAAAACTCCCATATTCTTACCATGTCATAAAGATGACACTGCTATGGATACAGCTCTTCTTTTATGGAGTAGAGTTATTTCTCATACAGGGTTATTTAAGAATATCATAAGTGACAGAGACCCCAAGTTCACATCTGCACTTTGGACCAATCCTCACAGGTCGTCTGGAACTAAGTTATCATTCTCAACAGCATGTCACCCTCAAACAGAGGGACTAGCAGAGAGAATGATTCAAACTTTAGAAGACATGATCAGGAGATTTTGTGCTTATGGATTAGAATTTAAAGACTCAGATGGCTTTACCCATGACTGGTGCACTCTGATACCTGCATTAGAATTGGCATACAAGACATCAGTCCATTCTTCCACAGGACAAACTCCTGCTATGTTAGAAAAGGGATGGAATCCAAGACTCCCAGCAGACACACTGAGGAAAGACTTGATTGACATTCATCCTACAGCTTCCAGCTTCAAATTAATGCTTGATAAAGTAAAACACCATGCAAAACAGAGTATGCATGATGCTTTTGATTATGCAAAACAGAAGTGGGACAAGAGTCATAAAGTACCAGACTTCAAAGTAGGGGACTTAGTTCTGGTTTCAACCTTGAATTTTAATAATATCAAAGGCCCAAAGAAACTTAAAGATTCTTATGTAGGACCTTTTGTTATTGTTGCCTTACATGGAACCAATGCAGTTCAAGTGGAATTGAGTGGTGAATTGGAAAATAAACACCCCACATTTCCAGTCAGCTTGATAAAACCTTATCAACCAGCTGATAAAGAATTGTTTCCTTTAAGAAACCCAACTCCTTTAACTGTACCACCTGTGGAACAGAATGAAGACAGAAAGATAAAGAAAGTCATTAAAGAAAGGAGACTTAGGGGTAAAAATCAAAGAGAATATCTTGTCAGATATAGAAATCCAGTACATGAAGATTAATGGATGGCAGAATCAGAAATACCTGACTCAGATAAACTCTTAAGAAGATTTAGACATGAAAGAAGGCCACAAACCTGAATATGTCTATAAATGAGCTTTGAATTACTTGATCTGAGTAATGTGAAGAGGCTGGACAGTGGACATTAACCCCCTTTGGGGCCTTATTCTTTTATCACTAATAAAATTGTAGTACAATTTTATTTTTTGGTGGGAGGGAATGTGAGCCTTGAGGTATATTTTACATACCCAAATAGGCCACAATTATCTTAAAAAGAAATTTTAAATTATGCAAAACTCATAAGTCATGCATATATCCAAAATTCATCATTTTCAATTTCAGAAAAGATGAATAACTTTTTATTGAGTAAGTAAATCCATGAATTTAAGACCAGATTTGGATTCTACACAAAAATTCACCTAGGGTAGCTCCATAGAGTGAATAAGCTTAATTTAAGTATTTGAGGTGGTAAAATGGAAAATACTTCAATACCACATCATTAATACCACATAAAAGATCCGTGAAAATTTTTGTTTTTCTTGATTTTTAGACAAAATAATGGGAAAGTGAGAAATCCCATGTTACATATACACTAAGAATAGTGTTATGCATGTTTTGAGCACTTAATATCATGGTATTCTTACATGGACTTTTGGTACACCCATAGTGGATATCTCACTTTAAGCTTAAATTACTATTTTGACGTAAAAATTAGGCAAGGGGGACAAAAGACATCAAAGAGAGCCAGGGTACCCAACTTCTGAGGCCTCAGAGGCGTGGATAGCTCCAGAGCATGGATCCATGGCTCATCTTGGCCCAATTGGTAAACTAAAACTCTTTGGGAACTTGGTTACCAAGTTACACCTACTGTAATCATAAGAAAAATAGCAAATAACCTGCTATTTTGAGGTGCCAAAGAGGTAATGAGCTACTTAGACTCCTGTAACCACGTCAATTCTTGATGACTTTCCATGACTAGACCCTAAAAGAGTAATTAAACCCTTTTGGGATCCATATTCATTGATTTACCTCATAGCAACCAGCAAAATACTGCTATTTGCAATTCTATGTAGAAATGAGGTAAAAACTTCAAAAATTCATTAAAAATACAATTCTTAATGAATCCTTCTGAAACCTTCAGGACCAATGAAGAACTGTATTATCTATGGTAAAACCAAAAAAGAATTATGGTTTTACTAGTAAAATTAAAAGTTTTACTTACAGTCCATTTTTGACCATTCTACGTGAAACACTGAATCTTCAAAAATTCACAGTAATTACAACCTGTGATGAAATTGGTAATAACAATGATAACTTTGAGAAATCAATGATTATTTTAGAATAAAAGAAGATTTACAGATGTTACTCCTTTTATTCTTAACCATATTGGGGTTGGTAGTCACATAAAAGCATCAATTAAGTAATTATGATAATCCTACGTGACAACAGATGATGCAATCATTAATCCAAAAGGGTTTATTGTTTTCTCACTCACTGGTTTCTCAGTTTGCTTCATGGCACGCCTCTGTGAGCTGTTGTTGACTTAAAAGAAGCCTCTTCTTGCTGTTTTTTCCGTATCATCATCTTATCAATTTATTAAATCATTATTACCAACAAGTAAGTATTAGTTAAAGCTATTCTTAAGTGTTTTAAATCTTTCAAAATCATCCAGAAAGGCGTAAAATCATATAATCCAACTATATTTTGTTGTAATACTGTTATAAATCCTTTTGATCCCTTAAATCCACAATTCCACGTCAAATTTCTCTACTCTTACCTATCAATAAGTTCTTTGGAGTATTAGTGAGTCATTATTCTTAATTCTTCAAGTTTTTCTCTAGCAATAGTTTTCTTCAAGAATTATCTGTATAATTATTCTTGCAAAAGATAATTATATATTAAAATAATTTTATTATTTTAATAAAGAAGTTTTTATTATTAAATTCTTCTTGTAATTGATTCTTGTAGACAATTACTTGCTCACTGTTGAAATCACTAGTAGTGCTTAACACGTGAAAGAAATATTTTTATTATTATTTAATTGTGGTTATAATAATATTTTATTATTATATTTCATAAGAACAGACATAGTACTGTTGATTAATAGTAATATTATCACCAGTTTCATAGTCACATCTTACATCTGGTTTTGAGTCACAGGCTGAAAATTTTACTATTGCTAAACCTTTTGGGATTCCTGTATTCATGTTGGAAGGCTTGTATTAAATTTATCATTTCAATTTTATACATGTCTTCTTTATGTGTCAGTTCTTGCCATAACTCTGTCTGTCTTGTATTATCAGCAGTGACTTGATTCAATTTCATTGATAATTTTGATACTTCTTCTTGTGAAGCATCAAAACTATTTTTCAAGGCAATGTTATATGTCTTTACTTCAGTAAATTAATTTGAAATGTCATCAAGGAATTTCTTGTTATCTGTCTTGATAATATTTTTGGCTTGTTTAATTGTTGTTTCAATTATGTCATCAATATTGAATTTAGAATATTTGTCTGTTAATTCTTTAATAATGGCAGATTGTTCATTTAATTTATTGCCAAAAGAATTATCATTATTGGAAGTTTAAATTTATCTTAAAACCTTTTCAAAACACATAAGTGTTTCATTAATTTGGCACAGACTCAAGTTGTTTGTTTTAATGTTGTTATGAATGGTTTCATTTTTATCAGAAAGATGTTTTTTCACTTCATGTATATCTTCATACGACTCTGGGATGGAATCAAATATGTCAGAAATCATTTCTGGAGTATTAATCTGGCTTCCTCCTTCTTCTGTAATTCCATCATGGTTCTGGCCATCTGAAATGAATTTTCCTTGGCATCCTGTTGAATCGTTGGAATCCTGTAGTCCTGGAGGTAAGGCTTTGGGGCTGGTGCCTTCCCTTTGCCCTTGGTTTGAGCTTGTGGCTGCTTTTTCACATTGGAATTGCTGCTGCTGGCCAATGGGGCTGGTCTTGGCACTTGCTTTGGTGGTGGAGGGTTCTTTTTCCTCCATTATGGTGTTAAACGCATCATATTCTTCTTTTCCATCAATTCATGCAATCCATTGAGTAACTTGCAAGTGTTGGGATGACCCAGGAATTTTCTTACAGTAAGGTAGGAGTTCATGCAGTTTTTCCACAGATCTGCAAGAATCTGGTAATCTTTGTGCTGCAGTGCATTGTTGTAGGCCTTCTGACTGGCTTTTTAAATGTCCAATGAGGCTTCTTGTGGCAGTGTCAGCTCTTTTTGAAGGTAAAATAGTGTCATCAGCTTCAGAATTGGACAATTTATTGTTGTGGAACTCTTTTACTGACCCTTGTCCTTCTGTATCTGATTGGCTTCTGCCATAATCACGTCTATGACCTTTTTTGGAGCTGATTGAGGGCTTATAGCTTGCTCCTGATCTTGTTGAAGGCATATTTTATGATTAAGAGGGTTTAAAATAGTACTTTTACATCAAAAACTTACTATTTGCCAAATTTGTAGCTTTCTGAAGAGTATTTCTGATATCCAAACTGATCAATCAAGAAGAAATTGGCTCTTGTTGGTTATTCTGAGCTATAATAACAGTTCTTTTATGGTCATAAATCACAGTGCTTGCAGGAATAACACTAGTAGCTGTGGAGGTTGTTTCAATATTTTCTTGTCTTACCATGTTGTGAGCCTTTGAGATATGACCACATATCCAATAAGGTCACAAAAAAGATTAATAATAATTATACCTTTAATATAATTATATTAAAATTAATTAGAATAATTATACACTAAAAATAATTACTCAAATATACAAAAAATACCATAAATTGGTACTAAAATTGGTTTAACTTAAAACCCAATGAATGAACATGTGAAATAAATTATACCATTGGATTCCCCATGGAAAAATACACATATACCACTTTTATGGCATATCTGTAAAGTCAATATTTAAGGAATTATAAGGTATAATACCTTATAAAAATCATAAAACCTTATTTATCTCAGAAACTAATGAAACAACATGTGAAAGAAATGGTACCAGTGGATTTCCCACAGAAATCCACATATAAAACAATTAATAAGCTAATTCCCAAAATCAATACTTAAGGAATTATCCTGAATATATGCACTTTTTTGGTCAACGCATATATTCAGTGATCATAGCTAATATCTTCTAAAATATACATGATAGAATGATGAACCAAAAATAAAGTTACCACGTAATTACTGTAAGAACACAGATATGAACTTTATTTTACAAGTTATAAACAAGGTTAAAACCTATGATGAAATATTGATAAAAATCAACAGAGCTGTTGACCACTTTGTTGTGAAAGTGCTCCAAACTTAAAAAAAAGTACACAGTTGGATTCTACTAGTTCATTCGTGAAGAATGATGTAACTTCTATTATTAAACTCAGGATATAACCCCCTGAAATCAAGGTTTGAAGTTTAAAATATTGAATTTCGACAGAAAAGATGAGTTACAAGAAAAATCATCAAAATTAGAGTTTTGATGATGTAATGAAAAGCTCTTGGAAGCATAATGAGGTTATGTCAGGCTATCAGAATTCACTCTCTGAATTGCTGTAGCGTGAAAACCTTAAAAGTTATTGAGGATCAAAGTTTGAGCTTAAATTGAGCTGTTATGATCACATACTGTAACCTTAAATTAAGTTTAACAGTCTTAAGAGTGATAAAATTGGTGAATACTATTAGTTTATGATTAAAACTAATAAAATCCACGAAATTTGGGGTTCTGCCAAGCCTCTGATGTCATCACACTTATAGTTATAGTGATAACTCTAAATAATGGTGCAATAATGATGTAATATGGTTTGATCATGATGTAATCACCCTCAAACCTTAAAATATTGATCAATTCCAGTGGATATGATCAGTACACGTCTACTAGAAGCCTGTTGGACTCTAGGAGGGAGGTATTTACTATAAATAGAGCTCTTTTTACTCTGTTTTCCCCTCAGACGCATCAAAAACATTAAATCAATTAAATCAAAGGTAATTTCTTTATTCTTTATATATAAAACTATTATATTATTAAAGACCAAAGACCACCTTGCTATAATCATCCACTTTGACGTGATTAAATCATTTATTTAATTGTTTTTGTTCAAAATCTCTCTAAAAACTCATTTCCACGTAAAATCAAGAAATTTAGTAATTTTCTTTATTTTTTATTGTAAATACAATTTGAAAAAGTTGTATTATATTCTTTTGGCGTAAAATATCTCAAAATTATTATTTTAAGTGTTAAAAGTAGGTTATTTCATCTTATTATAATAATTTCTCTCTTATTATTACTCTTAATAATTCTTAATTAATATAAATAGTATTTATATTAATATATAACTTTAATATTAGTAATATTATTGTTATTAATTGTTTTTTATTTATAAAAAACAATTTTTTACGCCTTTATTATTTGTTGGTAACAATAATAAAGAGCTTTATAATATATTAATTATTTTATATTAATATATTATTTATAATATTATAATTTCATATAATATTAATTATATTATTATATTTATTTAATAATATAATATTTTTACGCCATAATAATAATATTTCTTTATTATTATTATTATTTTAATCTTATTTATTTTAATTATAAGGACATTCAGAGTACAATAAGTAATAAATTAGTAATTTTTACTTATTGTTTCATAGTCAAACCTTACATTTGGGGGCCTGGCCGTGATATTTACTTAAAAAGACCTTTAAAAAGATTCTATTTGGGTTTATCCATAATAAATTATATTTATAATCATAAAATTATATAATAATTTTATATTTCATTGATTTTAAAAGCTATTGAGGCATTTGGAAAGCAATTGTACTGTCTTACACGTGGTTTTTCACATCCTTAGACTTGCAAGAACTTTCTTTGAGTGACTCTAGTGATTAAAAAAGATAATTTATAAATTAAAAATAATTTTTATTATAATTTAATTTTATAAGAATCATATTCATTTTTTATTTTATTCTTTAAAAATAAAAATATACATAAAAAATATTAAAAAATATTAAAAACCAATAAAAAAAGTTATTTATTCATTTCTTTATTTATTTCAATTTTTCAAAGATATAAAAGCAATTTCTACGTGGAAAATTGCCATATCTTGCCAAAAATAACACTTCTTATAAAAAGACTTATATTTATTTGTCTTTTTTAGTGTTTGAAGATAACCCAACAGAAGACAACCAAACTACTGTTGAGAGATTGGTGGAAGAAACTTGTCAAAGTTCTCCAACACCAGTTATCACCAAAAGAAAGAAAGCTAAGAAATTAGACTTTCCAGGGCCCACCATTCAAGACTCTGAAGGTGAGCACCTCTTTTTAAATTGCCATAAAAGAATTTTATTCTAAAATACTTTTATTTTTTCTTATTCTTTAATTATGACTACCAGAAGAGGTTCCCAATACTCCATCCAATCAGATGGAGCTGGACTCAGAAGTAGAATTGATCCCTCAAAAGGGAAAAGAAAGGGCAATATCCCCAGTGGAACAGAATCCACACAAGGAAGTGCCTTATCCCAAAGGCAAGTCCCAGAAATGCCCATGATATCTGAGCCTGAATTGGAACTAAGTATGAGTAACTCAAACAGGTACAAATCACATTCAGAGGGCTCAAATAGACATCTACATGAGCCAGTACAAGCAGTATTACACAGTATACAAGGACAAAGACTGGGAAATGCTGCCTCAAATACACCAAGGAGTGATGAACTCCTGGCACATCCTGAAAAAGTTCCTCAAAGAGGAGGAGATAGTGAAATACTCCAATGGATGGAATCCACTGTCATCCAAACCTCAAATCAAAAAAATCAAGGATTATCATGCCAAAAAGAGGGAGGCAACCAAGGAAGAAGCCCCAGTAGCTTCTACCAGCAAGCCTCAAGCCAACCCACTTCCCCAAGAAGGGAAGAAGAACAAGAAAAAGCATTGGAGGAAGCCATATTCCCCAAGCTACAGAATCCCAAGAATCCAAAAGGATGCCATGGACAATGTTTTCAACATGGCCAGAACCTTGATGGAATTCAAGGACAAGGAAGAACAAAGAATGAGACAACCTCATTTCCCAAAGAAATAACCTTGTCCAAAGATGTTGTAAATACTTTAACAGAAATTAAAAATAGTATATTACCTCTAAAAGAAATTAAAGACAGTTTATTATCACTACAAGAAATAAATAACAAGTTATCTTCTTTAACAAAAATTGTTGTACAAAACAAGAAAGAAATTGACAACATTAAGTTTATTGTTGAAAATAATAAACCAAAGAATTTAATTGACAATACTCAAAAATTAATACAAGGACAACAAGAATTGTATAATTACATAAAAGATATCAAAGACAAGACTTTGAAAATCAATTATGATGTGAGTATTGACAATCTTACAGAAAAATTAAATAAATTAAGTATTTCTGTAGAAAAATTTGAAGAAAAAACTTCATCACACCAAAAATTACTTTTGGACCATGTGGAAAAAAGTGATGAAGCAAGAATGCATCTGAAAGATGATATTCAAAGTGAAAGAAGGCTTATTACAGAAAAAATGGATAAGATTAATGAGGCTAACTTAAATATGCCAAAGTTATCAACACCATTTTCTCATATAAGAAGCCCTGTTAAAACAAAAGAGGAATTGTCAAATCCTTTCATAACAGACTTGAGTCACCAAGACAATAACCAAGTCTTAATGAAGGAAGCACCTCAATTGAAGGAATGGCCAACATTCACAGGAGAAGGTGAATATGACCACATGTCATTTATTAAAACAATTGACATGTTACAAGAAGACTATGCCATACCAGACGAATTAATCACTGCAAGATTACATTCATTATTTGAGAAATCTGCAAAAAGATGGTATTATGGCATAAGACAGACAAATGGTAAAAATACCTGGTCTTGGTGGAAACAAGAAATAATCACCAAGTGGGCAAATGATGCCTGGAGGTATAAGATAGAAAATGCATTTGAAAACTCTTTCTTTGACCCAGAGAAAGATAAACCTTTAACTTGGTTCTTAAAACAAGTTGAAAGGCTTAATGCAGTGTACCCAGAAATGTCACAGAAGATGGTGCACATGAAAATACTTAAAAAATGTGGAGGGGAACTAGAACATGCCCTAAGAAGCAGGTGTATAGAACCATGCTCCACAGAAGAGTATATAAATGCACTAGAAGATATAGTGACAAGAACAAAAATTGGCAGGACTTGGAAAAAATTGGACATTAAAAGGCCAAATAAACCATTTATCAAGAAAGATAAATCAAAAGAATCCTTTAAACCCAATACATCCAACAATAATGAGCAAAGAAAATGCCATAAATGTGGAGATATTGGACACTTAGCCAATAATTGCCTTAAAAAAGCAAAGATCAATGAAATTGTGGAAACAGAAAACCACAATGACAAAGAAGAGGAATCTGACTCTGAAAAAGAGACAGAAGAGTCAGAGAGCTCTGAAAGTGATGAAATCAATATAATTAATGCACAAATTAATAATATTGATATAATTTATGAAGTACTGGATGTTAACTCAAACTTGCCACAAGTTGGAACATCTGACACAAACCTGACAAACATACAAGATGCCAAAATGTATAGAACCAAACCTGCAAGAGGAATGGGATATACAGCTGGAAAATCAAGTATAAGTATTGTTATGGTTGATAACCAAGAAGGAAAGATTAACTTGGATACAGGAGCATATTGCACTTGTGTTGGCAAAAGTTATTTAAAAACCATTGTCCCAGACTGGCAAGAAAAACTTATGCCAATACAAGGTGTCAAATTTAGTAGTGCAAGTGAGAGCATGAAGCCCCTTGGAATAATTGATTTAACACTAATTTTCCCTCATCCCTCACAATGTGTCAGAATCAAAGTAGAGTTTGTAGTAATGGACAACTGTACTAGTAATCATTTCATACTTGGAAATGACTACTTATCAATCTATGGTATAGATATCTCCAACCAAAAGGATAGATATTTTACCATAGGAGATAATAAAAGACAAAAGTTTGGATTCTTAAATAACAACAAACAAATCACAGTTATTAAGAATGAGGAAAAAATTCCAGAAAAAGAACTTTTTATATCTGAACAACTCAGAGAGGCAGAATTCAATCAAGAGTTAACAGAAAAAATGAAAGAAAAATTGATTGACCTCTTATTTAAGTATAAAAATGCCTTTGCAACTGACAAAGAGCCACTAGGTGCCATAATTGGACATGAAGTGGATATAATTCTTAATGTAGAAAAACCTTACCCACCTTTATTAGGAAGACCTGCTTATCCAGCCAGTCCAAGAGCTAGAGAAGCCCTAGAGGTGCACATTAAAGAATTAATGGACCTTGGAGTATTAGGAAAGGTTGTACATAATGAACAAGTAGAATTTACTACACCTGTCATTATAACTTGGCATAATGGAAAATCAAGGATGGTAGGAGACTTCAGAGCCCTGAATACCTATACCATTCCAGACAGATATCCAATACCCAGAATCCATGAGACATTGACCCAATTGTCACAAGCTAAGTTCATCACAGCTATGGATGCTCTTAAGGGTTTTCATCAAAATGTCTTAACAGACAATGCCAAGAAACTACTAAGAATAATAGTCCATTGTGGAATTTTTGAATACTTAAGAATGCCATTTGGGATAAAAAATGCACCTTCCCATTATCAAAGAATGATGAATACCATATTTCCTGAAGAATTATCAGAAGGATGGTTAATAATCTACATTGATGATATCATAGTTTGCTCAGAAACTTGGGAAAATCACCTGACAAGACTAGAAAGGGTACTACAGAAAATAGTCCAAGTAAATATGAAAATTTCATTGAAAAAATGTCATTTTGCATATAGTGAATTAAAAGCCGTAGGACATGTAGTATCTGGCCTTAGTCTAGGCATAGACAAAAATAAAGTAGCAGCAGTACTACTTAAACCAATGCCTCAAACCAAAAAAGAAATGCAATCATTTCTAGGATTTGCTGGTTACTATAGACAGCATATAAAGGACTTTGCAAAGATTGCTAAATCCTTGTATAAGCTATGTGACCAACAAACAGTCTATGAGATGACAGAAGAAAGAGTCAAGGCATATGAAGAATTGAAAAATTCCTTAACAAATGCCCCATTTCTTCTAATGCCAGATTGGAAACTACCCTTCAAACTGTACATTGATGCTTGTGGAGAAGGACTAGGTGCTGCACTTCACCAAACACAAATTATCAATGATAAACCAGTGGAAGGACCAATTTGTTTCATTTCAAGGCAAATAAAGCCAACAGAAGCAAGGTATGGAGCAAGCCAAATGGAATGCTTATGCTTAGTGTGGGCTTTGGAAAAACTGCATTATTATTTGGATGGAACAGTATTTGATGTAATCACAGACTGTAATGCTGTGAAATCACTATTAAATATGAAGACTCCAAATAGACATATGCTGAGATGGCAAATTGCTATCCAAGAATATAGAGGAAATATGACTATTGTTCATAAATCTGGAAATATCCATAAAAATGCAGATGGTCTTAGCAGATGGGCTCTAGCAAATACCCCTGACAATCCAGCATGGGTACCACAAGAAGAGCACCATATAGAAGGAATATGTGTTACAGACATTGGCACAGAGTTCTTTAACCAAGTTAAAGAAAGCTATAAGACAGACAAAAATTGCCATATCTTAAGCCAACTTCTAATGAAAGACTGAAAAGATCCATCACTTTCATCAAAACTAGATGAAATATGGAAAAAGGCATATGATGAAGGAAGATTTCACCTCCTTGATGGAATCCTTTACCATAGAACAAAACACACATGTGTTATGGCCTTAACAGATAGAACACTAATAAACACTATTTTACATGAGTGTCATGATAGTGTTGCATCTGGACATCTCTCAGAAGATAGAACACTAGAGAGGGTGAAAACCTGCTCTTGGTGGCCAAATTGGAAGAAAGATGTTGCAGAGTACTGCCAAACCTGTGACAGATGTCAAAAAGCCAACAGAGCCACAGGAAAGAAATTTGGGATATCCAAATCCAAGAACCAAAATCCCCATGGGAAATAGTTCATATGGATTGGGTAACAGCCTTACCTCCAGGAGGAGACAGGAGTTATAATGCATGCCTAGTATTAGTTGACAGGTACAGTAAAACTCCCATGTTCTTACCATGTCATAAAGATGACACAGCTATGGATACAGCCATAATGATATGGAATAAAGTCATTAGCCACACAGGCTTATTCCAAAATATTATAAGTGACAGAGACCCAAAGTTCACTTCAGCATTATGGACAAACCTCCATAACTTGTTTGGGACAAAGTTATCATTCTCAACAGCTTATCATCCTCAAACTGATGGTCTAGCAGAAAGAATTATACAAACCCTAGAGGATATGATCAGAAGATTCTGTGCTTATGGGCTAGAATTCAAAGATTCTGATGGTTTTACCCATGATTGGTGTACACTAATACCAGCACTTGAACTGGCATATAAGACATCAATCCATTCTTCTACTGGCAAAACACCAGCAATGCTAGAGAAAGGTTGGAATCCAAGACTTCCTTATGATACCCTCAAAAAGGACTTAGTGGATATACATCCAACAGCAAGCAGTTTCAAGATAATGCTTGACAAAGCAAGACACCATGCAAACAGATGCATGCAAGATTCTTTTAAATATGCAAAAGAAAGATGGGATAAAAGTCATAAACCACCTGATTTCAAAATAGGAGACTTGGTTTTAGTATCAACCCTTAATTTCAATAACATAAAAGGCCCAAAGAAATTGAAAGATTCCTTTGCAGGACCATTTATGATAAAAGCACTTCATGGACCCAATGCTGTGCAATTAGAACTCACAGGTGAACTAATGAACAAACACCCAACTTTCCCTGTAAGTCTGATAAAACCTTACAGTTCAAGTGACAAGGAATTATTTCCACTAAGAAATAAACCCCCACTTGAAATTCCCCCCTTGGAGGAAGGAGAGGAAAAGTGTGAGCCTTGAGGTATATTTTACATACCCAAATAGGCCACAATTATCTTAAAAAGAAATTTTGAATTATGCAAAACTCATAAGTCATGCATATATCCAAAATTCATCATTTTCAATTTCAGAAAAGATGAATAACTTTTTATTGAGTAAGTAAATCCATGGATTTAAGACCAGATTTGGATTCTACACAAAAATTCACCTAGGGTAGCTCCATAGAGTAAATAAGCTCAATTTAAGTATTTGAGGTGGTAAAATGGAAAATACTTCAATACCACATCATTAATACCACATAAAAGATCCGTGAAAATTTTTGTTTTTCTTGATTTTTAGCCAAAATAATGGGAAAGTGAGAAATCCCATGTTACATATACACTAAGAATAGTGTTATGCATGTTTTGAGCACTTAATATCATGGTATTCTTACATGGACTTTTGGTACACCCATAGTGGATATCTCACTTTAAGCTTAAATTACTATTTTGACGTAAAAAATAGGCAAGGGGGACAAAAGACATCAAAGAGAGCCAGGGTACCCAACTTCTGAGGCCTCAGAGGTGTGGATAGCTCCAGAGCATGGATCCATGGCTCATCTTGGCCCAATTGGTAAACTAAAACTCTTTGGGAACTTGGTTACCAAGTTACAACTACTGTAAAACATCAGAAAATAGCAAATAACCTGCTATTTTGACGTGCCAAGGAGGTAATGAGCTACTTACACTCCTGTAACCATGTCAATTACTAATGACTTTCCATGGATAAACCCCAAAAGAGTAATTAAAACCCTTTTGGGACCCATATTCATTGATTTACCTCATAGCAACCAGCAAAACACTGCTATTTGCAATTCTACGTAGAAATGAGGTAAAACCTTCAAAAATTCATTAAAAATACAATTCTTAATGAATCTTTCTGAAACTTTCAGGACTAAAGGAGAACTGTATTATCTATGGTAAAACCAAAAAGAATTACAGTTTTACTAGTAAAATTAAAAGTTTTACTTACAGTCCATTTTTGGATATTCTACGTGAAACACTGAATCTTCAAAAATTCACAGTAATTACAACCTGTGATGAAATTGGCAATAACATTGATAACTTTGAGAAATCAATGATTATTTTAGAATAAAAGAAGATTTACAAGTGTTACTCCTTTTATTCTTAACCATATTGGGGTTGGTAGTCACGTAAAAGCATCAATTAAGTAATTATGATAATCTTACATGACAACAGATGATGCAATCAATAATCCAAAAAGGTTTATTGTTTTCTCACTCACTGGTTTTTCAGTTTGCTCCATGGCACGCCTCTGTGAGCTGTTATTGACTTAAAAGAAGCCTCTTCTTGCTGTTTTTTCCGTATCATCATCTTATCAATTTATTAAATCTTTATTACCAACAAGTAAGTATTAGTTCAACTATTCTTAAGTGTTTTAATTCTTTCAGAATCAATCAGAAAGACGTGAAATCATAGAATCCAACTATATATTGTTGTAATACTGTTATAAATCCTTTTGATCCCTTAAATCCACAATTCCACGTCAAATTTCTCTACTTTTATTATCAATAAGTTCTTTGGAGTATTAGTGAGTCATTTATCTTTAATTCTTAAAGTTTTTTTTTCTAGTAATAGTTTTCTTCAAGAATTATCTTTATAATTATTCTTGCAAAAAGATAATTATATATTAAAATAATTTTATTATTTTAATAAAGAAGTTTTTATTATTAAATTCTTCTTGTAATTGATTCTTGTAGACAATTACTTGCTCACTGTTAAAATCACTAGTAGTGCTTAACATGTGAAAGAAATAATTTTTAATTATTTAATTGTGGTTATAATAATATTTTATTATTATATTTCATAAGAACAGACATAGTACTGTTGATTAATAGTAATATTATCATCAGTTTCATAGTCACATCTTACAAAAAGAGAATAGTAAAAGTCCTTAAAGAAAGAAGGACAAGAAACAAAAAAGAAAGGGAATACCTTGTAAGGTATAGAAATTCAACTCAAGAAGATGAATGGCTACTTGAGAAAGATATAACAAATGCTGATAAATTACTAAGAAGGTTCAGACATGAAAGAAAACCTGAAAGATAAAAAGTTAAGCATTATTGAGCTTCAAGACTAACAAAAGTCTATTGAAGAGGTAAGACAGTGGATGATACCCTAATCACACATATCAGATTGTGGTACAATCTTTTTTGGTGGTAGGGAATGTGAGCCTTTGAGATATGACCACATATCCAATAAGGTCACAAAAAAGATTAATAATAATTATACCTTTAATATAATTATATTAAAATTAATTAGAATAATTATACACTAAAAATAATTACTCAAATATACAAAAAATACCATAAATTGGTACTAAAATTGGTTTAACTTAAAAACCAATGAATGAACATGTGAAATAAATTATACCATTGGATTCCCCATGGAAAAATACACATATACCACTTTTATGGCATATCTGTAAAGTCAATATTTAAGGAATTATAAGGTATAATACCTTATAAAAATCATAAAACCTTATTTATCTCAGAAACTAATGAAACAACATGTAAAATAAATTGTACCAGTGGATTCCCCACAAAATTCCACATATAAAACAATTAATAAGCTAATTCCCAAAATCAATACTTAAGGAATTATCCTGAATATATGCACTTTTTTGGTCAACGCATATATTCAGTGATCATAGCTAATATCTTCTAAAATATACATGATAGAATGATGAACCAAAGATAAAGTTACCACGTAATTACTGTAAGAACACAGATATGAACTTTATTTTACAAGTTATAAACAAGGTTAAAACCTATGATGAAATATTGATAAAAATCAACAGAGCTGTTGACCACTTTGTTGTGAAAGTGCTCCAAACTTAAAAAAAAGTACACAGTTGGATTCTACTAGTTCATTCGTGAAGAATGATGTAGCTTTTATTATTAAACTCAGGATATAACCCCCTGAAATCAAGGTTTGAAGTTTAAAATATTGAATTTCGACAGAAAAGATGAGTTACAAGAAAAATCATCAAAATTAGAGTTTTGATGATGTAATGAAAAGCTCTTGGAAGCATAATGAGGTTATGTCAGGCTATCAGAATTCACTCTCTGAATTGCTGTAGCGTGAAAAACTTAAAAGTTATTGAGGATCAAAGTTTGAGCTTAAATTGAGCTGTTATGATCACATACTGTAACCTTAAATTAAGTTTAACAGTCTTAAGAGTGATAAAATTGGTGAATACTATTAGTTTATGATTAAAACTAATAAAATCCACAAAATTTGGGGTTCTGCCAAGCCTCTGATGTCATCACACTTATAGTTATAGTGATAACTCTAAATAATGGTGCAATAATGATGTAATATGGTTTGATCATGATGTAATCACCCTCAAACCTTAAAATATTGATCAATTCCAGTGGATATGATCAGTACACGTCTACTAGAAGCCTGTTGGACTCTAGGAGGGAGGTATTTACTATAAATAGAGCTCTTTTTACTCTGTTTTCCCCTCAGACGCATCAAAAACATTAAATCAATTAAATCAAAGGTAATTTCTTTATTCTTTATATATAAAACTATTATATTATTAAAGACCAAAGACCACCTTGCTATAATCATCCACTTTGACGTGATTAAATCATTTATTTAATTGTTTTTGTTCAAAATCTCTCTAAAAACTCATTTCCACGTAAAATCAAGAAATTTAGTAATTTTCTTTATTTTTTATTGTAAATACAATTTGAAAAAGTTGTATTATATTCTTTTGGCGTAAAATATCTCAAAATTATTATTTTAAGTGTTAAAAGTAGGTTATTTCATCTTATTATAATAATTTCTCTCTTATTATTACTCTTAATAATTCTTAATTAATATAAATAGTATTTATATTAATATATAACTTTAATATTAGTAATATTATTGTTATTAATTGTTTTTTATTTATAAAAAACAATTTTTTACGCCTTTATTATTTGTTGGTAACAATAATAAAGAGCTTTATAATATATTAATTATTTTATATTAATATATTATTTATAATATTATAATTTCATATAATATTAATTATATTATTATATTTATTTAATAATATAATATTTTTACGCCATAATAATAATATTTCTTTATTATTATTATTATTTTAATCTTATTTATTTTAATTATAAGGACATTCAGAGTACAATAAGTAATAAATTAGTAATTTTTACTTATTGTTTCATAGTCAAACCTTACACATGTTGTCATAAACTAAAATTAATGATAAAAAAGCCAATTAATTCAAAACAGGTTTCTTAAAAGAGAAATAAGAAATAAAACCTCACTTATAATTTTAAAAAGGATTTTTTGAATTATAAATATTTTTTTATATATTTTTTAATTTTTCAATATAAGAAAAAAGATTAAAAAAAGGTAAAACATTATGTCACAGGTAAAATATCACGGCTGGGCCCCCAAATGTCAGGTGTGGATATGAAACTTTGATAAAATATCAAGTACTTTTCCTGTCCTCAAAATTTGTATAAGGTAAAATTATTTAAAAATAGTAAGAAATAGTATTTTTAAAGAGAAAAAACACCAATTTAATTGTTTTTAACTTTTTAAGTATGAAACAATAGTATAATAAAAATTTATTGTTTTATCAACAAGAAAGACTTATCCAAAAATACTCTACAAGAGATATTTAAGGCTACAAAAGGAATTTCTTCAAGAGCAATTTCAATTGGAATTAATTGAGCAAAGAAATTAAAGCAATTAATTAAAGAACAACTTAAAGAGAAAACACGCCCAAAAGTGATCAGAGTGAATTTGGAAACAAAGTGACAAGGTTAACAGTGATGAAAGATGCTTTAATTCTCTTTTGGGGTGGTTCAGGGGTAAAAATGACTATAATGATTTTTTCACATGGTTAAAAGGTTTGAAATGATATAAAAAGGGTGGTTGGAATATTTTATTGATTGGATTAATGGCATTTAAACTGATTTTAAAACGAAAATATTCTAACATGAAGATAAAAGTGGGGCAAAGAAGACATTCTTTTATAGCCATCAATTTTCTTACTCCGAAAGTGAAACCTACTCTTTTCAGTGGTGGAAAACAGTCTGACAACAGAAAAGCCAATTATGGCATCATTGAACCCTGGTTTAGACCAAAAATGGCTGGTTTAAGCCATTTTAGACCCTTAAATCAGCCATTACTATAGCAATACCTGGTCTAGAGCGTTCAAAACACGTCAGAATGTCTTTAAGAGGCGTAGAAACCAGTTAAAGCTGTTTTTGCTTAAATTGTTTTAACTTAGGGGTAGTTTTACCCTCTTGGTGGCAGTTAAAACTACCCTGGTTGGTATCAAAACCTCATCATCAATTGAGTCACAGACCCTGTGACTCAATTCCAGGCCAAAAGTAATGAACCTTTTCATGGATTTTGACATCCCACGCCAGTAAGCAAGGATTTTGGGGTCTAGAACCCCCTTAGAGCTAGAGTGTCTTTCCCCCCCAGAATTAATCTTTCCAATTGATTGTTTCTTTAATTCCTCATCATGTAATACAATTATAATTTACATATGTAATTTAATTGAGTTTCTAATTACACATCTGTAATAATTGATAACTCATATGTAAATTAAAGTTCACTTATGTAATACACGTGCACATTTTGACATTTCAATTTAAAATACTTCAATTCCTCATAGGTTCTAAACTAAACACAAAATCTCAATTTTAACACAAAAATTGATGGTTAACACCACATTTGGTGTGAATCAAATTAAGTTTTTGAGGATTTTCATACTTTTGTACAAAAATACTAAAAACTTAATTTAAGCTTATTTAGAGTTGAGTTACAGAAATTTCATCCAGAGGTGACCCCACCTTTTTTTAATGAGGAATCCAATGGTGTGATAATTTCTTTATCTTTATTTATTGGATAAAAATTTATAATATATTTCATATAAATGTTTACCAAAAATATTTTAATTTCATAATTTTTATTGAAAATTCATTTTTACTTGATTTTTACAAGATAAATGTATTTTCATCATTTTAAATTTTATTTTAATTTTATTTTTAAATTATAATTAAATTTTGGTTTTCAAATATAAATTTGTATTTATATTTCAATTTTTATTTTTATAATATATATAAATTTACTCCATTTCTATTTGTATCTTAATTTAGCATTTGTGGTCTTTTGAGTATATGAAAATAAATCTAACGCTCACAGAGGGCCAATTCAGCACTACCCTCACTAGTAAACAGAAACTTAGTTGACTGAAGATTCTGAGGAAAAATAGACCAGAATTTTCCATTGGTGAAGAACCATTAGGCAAAATCAGGGGCCATGATATAGCATTATATCTGGATGTGGAAAAACCTTATCCACACATGCTAAGACCTGCATACCCACAAAGTCTGGAAACTAGGAATGAATTTAAGAACCACATCAATGAAATCCTAGAAAGGGATGTTATCAGGAAGATACAACACAATGAAATAGTGTAAATCACCACTCCTGTCCTTATGACCTGGAATAATTGCAAATATAGGTTGTGGGGGGACTTCAGAGCTCTGAATAACTACACAATAGCTTACAGCTACCCTATACAAAGGATGCCTCATACCCTAGACAAACTGGCAAAAGCCAAATACCAAACCAAGATGCATTGTATGAAATGCTTTGTAAGGTTTGACTATGAAACAATAAGTAAAAATTACTAATATTTTACTTATTTTACTATGAATGTCCTTATGAATAAAATAAAGAAGATAAAAAATAATTAGAATAAAAAATTATTACAATTATGGTGTAAAATGATTACATTATTAATCAAATATAATAATATGATTTATATTATAACAAGTGATATAATAAATAAATATATTAATATAAGATAATTAATATATTTAAAAGCACTTTATTATCGTTATCAACAAATAATAAAGGCGTGAAAAATATTTTTTTATTAATAAAAAACAATTCATAACAATAATATTACTAAATTAAAGTTATAAATTAATATGAATACTATTTATATTAATTGAAGAATTATTAAAGTAATAATAGAGAGAAAATTATTATAATAAGAAGAAAGAACCTACTTTTAATACTAAGTATAATAATTTTGAATTATTTAATGCCAAATAAGAGATATAAAACTTATTAAAATTGTATTTACAATAAAAATTAAGAAAAATTACAATTTATCTTGATTTGATGTGGATTTGAGGTTTTTAAGAGAATTTTGAACAAAACAATTGAATGATTGAAGTAATCACGTCAATAATTGTGATTATAATAAGGATGATCTTTGGTCTTTAATAGTAAAAGATTTTTATATATAAAGAATAAATAAATTACCTTTTTGTTTTAATTATTTAGTGTTTTGTAAGTGTCTAAGGGGAATATAGAGTAAAAAGAGCTCTAATATATTAAATACCTCCCTTCTAGAGTCTAGCTGGCTTCTAGTGGACGTGTACTGATTCATTATACTAGAATTGATCAATATTTTAAGTCCTAGTGATGATTAAATCATGATCAAACCATCTTACCTCATTATTACACCGTTATTTAGGGTTATCACTGTAGCTCTGAGTTTGACGACGTCATAGGCTTGGCAGAAGCCTAAACTTTGTGGATTTTATTATTATTAATCATAATATGATATTATTCAGTAGTTCTATCACTTATGTGAATTTTAAACCTAAAATAAGATTACAGTGAGTGATCATAAATGTTCAAATTTAAGCTTAAACTTTGATCATTAATAACTTTGAAGTTATACACGCTACAGCTATTCTGAGAGTAGATTCTGATAGCTTGGCATGGCCGTATTAAGCTTCCAAGAGAGTTTTATTACATAATCACCACTCTATTTTTGATGATTTTTCTTGTAACTCATCTTTTCTGTTGAAATTTAATATTTTAAACTTCAAGCCATGATTTCAAGGGGTTATACCTTTAATATTGTAATAAATATTACCTCATTATTCATCAATGAGCTAGTAGCATCTAACTGTCTACTTCTTTTTAAGCTTGGACCACTTTCACAACAAAGTGGTCAACAGCTCTATTGATTTTCTTCAATAATCCATTACAAGTTTTAACCTTGTTTATAAATTGTGGAATGAAGTTCATATATGTATTCCTACAGTAATTAAATGATCACTTTATCTTTGGTTCATCTCTCTATCTTGTATATTTCCAGAGATATTAGCTAAAAACCATGAATATATGCATTCACCAAAAAATTGCATATATTCAGCTTAATTCCTTAAGTATTGACTTTAGAGATTAGATTTATAATTGTCTTATGTGTAGTGTTTTATGTGAAATTCAATGGTACAACTAATTTCCCATGTAGTTTCATTGGTTCTGAAAGAAATGAGGTTTTGTACCTTTTTTAAGGTATTATTAATTATAATTCAGTAATTATTGACTTTTCAGGTATGCCATAAAAATGACATATGTGTATTTTACCATGTGAAATCTAATGGTGTAATTTATTTCAAAAGTTTATTCCTTAGATTCTGAGTCAATTCAGAATTTAGACTTATTTATGGTATTTTATTAATTTTTGAGATAATTATCATAAGCATAATTATTACAGAAAGTTTGTTGTTACATTTTTGGATATATGATTATATCTCAAAGGCTCACATTCCCTACCACCAAAAAAAGATCGTACCACAATCTGATATAGTTGATTAGGGTATCATTCACTGCCCTACCTCTTCAATAGACTTTGTTAGTCTTGATGCTCAATAATGCTTGATTTTTCTATTCTTTAGGTTTGCTTTCATGTCTGAACCTTCTTAGTAGTTCATCAGAATTTGTTATATCCTCCTCAAGTAGCCACTAATCTTCTTGAGTTGGATTTCTATACCTTACAAGGTATTCTCTTTCTTTTTGATTTCTTGTCCTTCTTTCTTTAAGTACTTTCGCAACTTTCTTTTCCTCTCCTTCTTCCAAAGGGGGTATTTCAAGTGGGGGTTTATTTCTTAGTGGAAATAGTTCCTTGTCACTTGAGCTGTAAGGTTTTATAAGACTTACAGGGAAAGCTGGGTGTTTGTTCATTAGTTCACCTGTGAGCTTCAATTGCATGGCATTAGGTCCATGTAGTGCTTTTATCATGAATGGTACTGCAAAGAAATCTTTCAATTTATTTGGTCCTCTTATATTATTGAAATTAAGAGTTGACACTAGGACAAAGTCTCCTATTTTGAAGCCAGGTGGTTTATGACTTTTATCCCATCTTTCTTTTGCATATTTGAAAGAATGTTGCATATATCTGTTTGCATGGTGTCTTTCTTTGTCAAGAATTATCTTAAAACTGCTAGCTGTTGGATGTATATCCACTAAGTCCTTTTTGAGACTATCACAAGGAAGTCTTGTATTCCAACCTTTTTCTAGCATTGATGGTGTTTTTACAGTAGATGAATGGATTGATGTTTTATATGCCAGCTCAAGAGCTTCTATTAATGTACACCAATCATGGGTAAAACCATCAGAATCTTTAAGTGCTAGTCCGTAAGCACAGAGTCTTGTGATCATGTCCTCCAAGGTTTGTATCATTCTTTTTGCTAGGCCATCAGTTTGAGGATGGTAAGCTGTTGAGAATGATGATTTTTTCCCAAACAAGTTATGGAGGTTTGTGCATAATGCTGAATTGAACTTTGGGTCTCTGTCACTTATGATATTTTGGAATACGCCTGTGTGGCTAATGACTTTATTCCATATAACTATGGCTGTGTCCATAGCTGTGTCATCTTTGTGACATGGTAAAAACATAGGGGTTTTGCTATACCTGTCAACTAACACTAGGAATGCATTATAACTTCTGTCTCCTCCTGGGGGTAATGCTGTTACCCAATCCATATGAACTATTTGACAAGGGGATTTTGGTTCTTGGATTTGGATCATCATTGCAAATTTCTTTCCTGTGGCTCTGTTGGCTTTTTGACATTTGCCACAGGTTTGGCAGTATTCTGAAACTGATTTCTACCAATTTGGCCACTAAGAGCAGGTTTTCACCCTCTCTAGTGTTCTATCTTCTGAGAGATGTCCAGCTGCAACACTATTATGACACTCATGTAAAATAGCGTTTATTAGAGTTCTTTCTGTTAAGGCCATAGCACATGTGTGTTTTGCTATATGATAGAGGATTCCATCAAGGAGGTGGAATATTCCTTCATCATATGCCTTTTTCCATATTTCATCTAATTTTGATGAAAGTGATGTGTCTTTACAGTCTTTCATTAGAAGTTGCCTTAAGATATGGCAATTCATATCTATCTTATAGCTTTCTTTAACTTGGTTAAAGAATTATGTGCCAATGTCAGTGACACATATACCTTCTATATGGTGCTCCTCCTGAGGTACCCATGCTGGATTTTTAGGAGTATTGGCTGGAGCCCATCTGCTAAGACCATCTGCATTTTTATGTATATTACCAGATTTATGACAATGATCATATTTCCTCTTTATTCTTGGATAGCAATTTGCCATCTCAGCATATTTCTATTTGGAGTTTTCATATTGAATAGAGGTTTCACAGCATTAAAGTCTGTAATCACATCAAATACTGTTCCATCCAAGTAATAGTGTTATTTTTATAAAGCCCACACTAAGAATAGGAATTCCATTTGGCTTGCTCCATATCTTGCTTCTGATGGCTTTATCTGTCTTGAAATAAAACAAATTGGTCCTTCCACTGGTTTGTCATTGATGATTTGTGTCTGGTGTAGTGCAGCACCTAGTCCTTCTCCACAACCATCAATGTATGATTTAAACAATAGTTTCCAATCTGGCATTAGAAGAAATGGGGCATTTGTTACTTAATTTTTCAATTCTTCATATGCTTTGACTCTTTCTTCAGTCATTTCATAGAGTTTTCATTGGTCACAGAGCTTATACAGTGACTTAGCAATTCTTGCGAAATCTTTTATATGTTTCCTGTAATAACCAGTAGATCCTAGAAATGATTGCATTTATTCCTTTGCTTGGGGAATTGTTCTCAATAGTACTGCTACTAATTTGTTTTTTTCTATGCCCAAACTTAGTCCAGATACAACATATCCTAGTGCTTTCAGTTCAATGTATGAAAAATGACACTTTTCAGAGTGATTTTCATGTTTACTTGGACTATTTTTTGCAAGACTCTTTCTAGTCTTGATAGGTGATTTTCCCAAGTCTCTGAGCAAACTATAATATCATCAATATGAATAATTAGCCATCCTTCTGATAATTCTTCAGGAAATATGGTATTCATCATCCTCTGGTAGTGGGATGGTGCATTTTTTATTCCAAATGGAATCATGAGATATTCAAAGATTCCACAGTGGACTATTATCCTTAGTACTTTCTTGGCATTGTCTTTTAAGACATCTTGATGAAAACCCTTCAGAGAATCCATGGCTGCTATGAATTTAGCCTGAGATAATTGTGTCAATGTCTCATGGATTATGGGTATTGGATATATGTCAGTCATAGTATAGGTGCTCAGAGCTCTAAGGTCTCCTACCATCCTTGATTTTCCATTATGCCAGGCTATAATGACATGTGTAGTTACCTCTACCTGCTCATTATGTCCTACTTGCCTTAGTACTCCAAGGTCCATTAGTTCTTGAATGTGTACCTCTAAAGCTTCTCTAGCTCTTGGGCTGGCTGGATAACCTGATCTTCTTAATAGAAGTGGATAAGGCTTTTCTACATTAAGAATTATGTCTACCTCATCTCCAATTATGACACATAGTGGTTCATTGTCAGTTTCAAAGGCATTTTCATATTTAAATAAGAGGTCAATCAATTTTTCTTTCATTTTTACTGGTAATTCATGATTGAATTCTGCCCGTTTTAGCTGTTCAGTTATGAAACAATCCATTTCTGGGCTTTTTTATTCATTCTTGACAACTGTTATTGGTATTTTGTTATTACGAAAGCCAAATTTTTGCCTTTTATTGTCACCTATGGTAAAATATCTATCCTTTTGGTCAGAGATATCTATGCCATAAATTGACAAGTAGTCATCTCCAAGTATAAGATGATTACTAGTACACTTGTCTATTACCACAAACTCTACTTTAATTCTGACACATTGTGAAGGGTGAGGAAAAATGAGTGTTAAGTCAATTATTCCAAGCGGGTTCATGCTATCACTTGCACTACTAAATTTGACACCTTGTATTGGTGTAAGTGTTTCTTGCCAATCTGGAACAATTGTTTTTGAATAACTTTTACCCACACAGGTGCAATATGCGTCTCTATCCAAGTTCATTTTTGACTCTTGGTTATTAACCATGAAAAGACTTATACTTGATTTTCCAGCTGTATATCCCATTCCTTTTGTAGGTTTGGTTCTATACAGTTTGCCATCTTGCACATTTGTCAGGTTTGTGTCAGATGTTCCAACTTGTGGTAAGTTTGGGTTAACATCTAGTACTTCATAAATTATATCAATATTGCTAATTTGTGCATTAATTATATTAATTTCATCAATTTCAGAAGTTTCTGACTCTTCTGTCTCTTTTTCAGAGTCAGATTACTCTTCTTTGTCAATGAGGTTTTCTGTTTTCACATTTTCATTGATTTTTGCCTTGTTGAGGGAGTTATTGGCTAAGTGTCCAATACCTCCACATTTATAGAATTTTCTTTGCTCTGTATTGTTGGATGTATCAAGCTTGAAAGCTTCTTTTGATTTATCTTTTTTGATAAATGGCTTATTTGGACTTTTGATGTCAAATTTTTTCCAATTTCTACCAATTTTTGTCCTTGTCACTGTCTTCTAGTGCATTGATATACTCTTCTGCAGAGAATGGCTCTAAACACCTGCTTCTCAGGTAATTTTCTAGCTCTCCCAAATATTTCTTAATTATTCTCATATGCACCATTTTTTGTGACATTTCTGGGTACAGTGCATTTGGTCTTTCTACTTGTTTTAAGAACAAATTCAAAGGTTTATCTTTGTCTGGGTCAAAGAAGGAGCTTTCAAATGCATTTTCTATTTTGTACCTCCAGGCATCATTAGCCCACTTGGTGATTATTTCTTGTTTCCACCAAGACCAGGTATTTTGCCATTTGTTTGTCTTATGCCATAATACCATCTTTTTGCAGATTTCTCAAACAGTGAGTGTAATATTGCAGTGATCAATTCAGCTGGTATGCCATAATCTTCTTGTAACATGTCAATTGTTTTAATTAATGACATATGGTCATATTCACCTTCTCCTGTGAAAGTTGGCCATTATTTTAATTAGGGTGCTTCCTTCATTAAGACTTGGTTATTGTCTTTGTAACTTAAGTCTGTTATTAATGGATTTGTTAATTCCACTTTTGGTTTAACAGGGCTTCTTATGTTAGAAAATGGAGTTGATGACTTTGACATATTTGATTTAGCCTCATTAATTTTATCCATTTTTTCAGTGATAAGCCTTATTCTACTTTGAATATCATCTTTCAAATGCATTCTTGCTTCATCACTTTTTTCCACATGGTCTAATAATAATTTCTGGTGTGATGAAGTCTTTTCTTTGAATTTTTCTACAGAAATACACAATTTGTTTAATTTCTCTGTAATATTATCAATACTCACCTCATAATTGATTGTAAAAGTTTTATCTTTCATATCTTTTATGTATTTGTACAGTTCTTGTTGTCCTTGTATAAATTTTTGAGTATTGTCAATTAAAACTTTTGGTTTCTTATTTTTAACCATAAATATAATGTTATCAATTTCTTTTTACTTTGTACATCAATTTTTGTCAAAGATGATAAGCTATTATTTATTTCTTGTAAAGATAATAAGCCATTTTCAATGTCTTTAAGAGGTAAAATACCTTCTTTAAGCTCTGTTAAAGTATTTACAACATCAGGAGAGAAGGTTATTTCTTTGGGAAATGGGGTTGTCTCATTCTTTGCTCCTCCTTGTCTTTAAAATCCATCAAAGTGCTGGCCATGTTGAAGACATTGTCCATGGTAGCTTTCTGGATTCTTGGAATCCTGTAGCTTGGGGAATATGGTTTCCTCCAATTGTTTTTCTTGTTCTTCTTCCCCTCTTGGGGAGGTTGGTTAGCTTGAGGCTTGCTGGTAGAAGCTACTGGGGCTTCTTCCTTGCTTGCCTCCTTCTTTTTGGAGTGGTACTGCATGATCTTTTTGATTTGAGGCTTGGATTACAGTTGATTCCATCCATTGGAGTATACCAATATCTCCTTCTTTGTGAGGAACCTTTTGGGGATTTTCCAGGAGTTCATCACTCCTTGGTGTATTTGAGGCAATGTTTCCCAGACCTTGTCTTTGTACACTGTGTAGTACTGCTTGTACTGGCTCATTTAAATGTCTATCTGAGCCCTCTGAATGTGATTTGTACCTGTTTGAGTTACTCATACTTAGTTCTAACTCTGGCTCAGATATCATGGGCATTTATGGGACTTGCCTTTGGGATAAGGCACTTCTTTTTGTGGATTCTGTTCCACTGGGGATATTTCCCTTTCTTTTCCCTTTTGAGGAATAAATTCTACTTCTGATTCCAGCTCCATTGGATTGAATGAAGTATTGGGAGCCTCTTCTGGTAGTCATTATTTAAAAAATAGGAAATAAGAGGATTTCAGCACAAGAATTATTCTTATGGCAATTTATAAGTGAGTTACTCACCTTCAGAGTCCTGAATAGTGGGTCCTGAAAAGTCTAATTTTGTAGATTTCTTTTTCTTAATGACAATTGGTGTTGGATAATGTGGACAAGTTTCTTCCACCAATCGTTCAACAGTGGCTTGGTTGCTTTCTGTTGGATTGTCTTCAAACACTAAAAAAGACAAATAAATATAAGTTTTTTATATAAGAAGTGTTCTTTTTTAGTAAGATATGGCAATCTTCCATGTACAAATTGCTTTTATATCTTTGAAAAAATGAAATGAATAAAGAAATGAATAAAAGTGAATAAAAATAAATTTTCTTATTGGTTTTTAATATTTTTTAATATTTTTTATGTTTTTATTTTTAAAGAATAAAAGAAAATGAATATGATTCTTTTTTATGGAATTAATTTATAATATAAAATTATATTCAATTTATAAATATCTTTTTTAATCACTACAGTCACTCAAAGAAAGTTCTTGCAAGTCGAAGGATGTGAAAAATCATGTGTAAGACAGTACAATTGCTTTCCAAATGCCTCAATAGCTTTTAAAATCAATAAGTATAAAATTATTATATAATTTTATGATTAAAATTATGATTTATCATTGGATAAACCCAATTAGAATCTTTTTAAAGGTCTTCTAGAGTAAATATCATGGCATGTCCCTCAAATGTAAGGTTTGACTATGAAACAATAAGTAAAAATTACTAATATTTTATGTATTGTACTATGAATGTCCTTATGAATAAAATAAATAAGATAAAAAATAGTTATTATAATACAGAATTATCATGATTATGGAATAGAATAATTATATTATTAAATTAATATAATAATATGATTTATATTAAAAAAATAATATAATAAATAAATATATTAATATAAGAAAATTAATATATTTAAAAGCACTTTATTATTGTTACCAACAAATAAAAAAGGCATAAAAAACTGTTTTTTATTAATAAAAAACAATTAATAACAAAAATATTATAAATATTAAAGTTATAAAGTAATATAAATACTATTTATATTAATTCAAGAATTATTAAAGTAATAATAGAGAGAAAATTACTATAATAAAAAGAAATTACCTTCCTTCAATACTTAATATAATAATTTTGAATTATTTAACACCAAATAATAGAAATATAACTTATTTAAATTGTATTTACAATACAAATTAAGAGAAATTACAATTTATCTTGATTTTACGTGGATTTGAGGTTTTTAAGAGAATTTTGAACAAAACAATTGAATAATTGAAGTAATCACGTCAAGAATGATGATTATAATAAGGATGATCTTTGGTCTTCAACAATATAAGGAATACAGAAATTACCTTTTTGTTTTAATTATCTAGTGTTTTGTAAGCGTCTTAGGGGAAAATAGAGTAAAAACTGCTCTATTTATAGTAAATACCTCCCTTCTAGAGTCCATCAGGCTTCTAGTAGAGGTGTATTGAGGCTTTCTACTAGAATGTATCAATAATCTAAGGTTCAGTGATGATTACATCATGATCAAACCATCTTACCTCATTATTACACCATTATTTAGAGTTATCACTGTAACTCTAAGTTTGCTGACATCATAGGCTTGGCAGAAGCCTAAACTTCATGGATTTTATTATTATTAATCATAATATAATAGTATGCATCAGTTTTATTACTTATATGACTGTTAAAGTTAAAAAAAGATTACAGTGAGCGATCATAAATGATCAAATTTAAGCTTAAACTTCAATCATTAATACCTTTTACATTATACAGGCTAGAGCTATTCTGAGAGTGGATTCTGATAGCTTGGAATTTCCTTTTTAAACTTCAAAGAGAATTTCATTACATAATGAAAAATCTTTTTTTGATGATTTCCCTTGGAACTCATCTTTTCTGTTGAAATTCAATATTTTAAACTTCAAGCCATGATTTCAAGGGGTTATACCTTGAATATTGTAATACAAATTACCTCATTATTCATGAATGAACTAGTAGAATCTAACTGGATACCTATTTGTAAGTTTTGACCACTTTCACAACAAAGTGGTCAACAGTTCTGTTGATTTTATTCAATAATCCATTACAAGTTTTAGCCTTTTTTATAACTTGTAAAATAAAGCTCATATATGTATCCTTACAGTAATTAAATGTTGACTTTATTTTTGGTTCATCTCTCTATCTTGTATATTCCAAGAGATGTTGGCTAAAAACCAGGAATATATGTGTTGACCAAAAAAGTGCATATATTCAGCTTAATTCCTTAAGTATTGACTTTAAAGATTAGCTTTATAATTGTTCTATTTGTATAAGGTTATGGATAATTCAATGGTAGAACTCATTTCACATTTTGAACCATTGGGCTCTGTACCTTTTTTAAGGTATTATTACTTATACTTCAGTAATTATTGACTTTTCAGGTATGCCATAAAAATGACATATGTGTATTTTACCCTGAGGAATCTAATGGAGTAATTAATTTAACATGTTTATTCATTAGATTATGAGTTAATTCAGATTTTATACTTATTTATGGTATTTTATTAATTTTTGAGATAATTATCATAAGCATAGTTATTACAGAAACTTTGTTGTGACCTTTTTGGATATATGGTTATATCTCCAAGGCTCACAGGCTTCTACCAGAATTGAGCTAAACCAAACTGCATGAAACTACGTCAAATCATATGCCATATGGGCATATATGAGTACACCAGGATGCCATTTGGTATCAAAAATGCACTAGTGCACTTCCAAAGGATGATGGGCACAATATTTCAAGAAGAAATATTGGAAGGATGGATGTTGGTATATGTTGATGACATCATTATATACTCAGAGACATGGGGAGACCATGTGCAGTACATAGAAAGAGTAAATTTCACTTAAAAAGTTCAATTTTGGCCAACAAGAATTACCAGAACTGGGACACAAAGTCTTAGGCCTTAGTCTAGCCATAGACCAGAGCAAAGTAGCTTCAATACTGCTAAATCCAGTAGCAAAGAACATCAAACAGATGCAATATTTCCTTGGGTTTGCTAGCTACTACAGAAACCACATCAGACGTTTTGCCCACATAGCTACTAGCCTATACAAGTTATGTTCAAAAGATGTAGTTTTTGAAATTACCAAGAGGAGGGATGCATATGAGAGGATCAAACATGAACTCACAAATGCACCAGTGGCCATCTTACCTGACTTTGAACTACCATTCAAGTTATACATAGATGCAGCATGTAGCCAAGGCTCAGGGGCAGCCCTTCACCAGACACAAATTGTAGATGACAAACCAAGAGAGGGAGGGATATGCTAAATCTCTAAGCAACTGAAAGATTCAGAAGACAGATATGGGGACACCCAGACTGAAAGCATATTCCTAGTCTAGGCCCTGGAGAAACTCCATTATTATTTGGAGGGTGCAGTCTTTGAAGTCTTTACTGAACATGAAGACTACCAATAGACACATGCTGAGATGGCGAATAGCCATCCAAGAGTATAGGAGTAATATGACCATCATATACAAAGAAGGCAAGAGCCACACCAATGCAGATGGCCACAGCAGATGGCCCATGGGTAATGTCAAAAGCAATCCAGCATATGACCCTGAAGTAGGAGCCAAGATTCGCATCCATTTCATGGAAATTGGTAGGAGGAAGAACTTCAAATTTTCAGAATGGGCACCAGGAAATGGTACCCCAGACAGTGGAGACACTGGATTAGAAGGAAAAGAAACTCCAATATTGGGAATAGGTTCCTCAGAACTTCATGATGAGCTCTTCAATGCAGTTATGAAGCCACATGCTAAACACAAACATTGTGGAATATTTTTGCAACTACTTCAACAAAAATACAGGAGCCCAGAGCTGGAATCCCGGTTAGGGGAACCCTGGTTGCGGGACTTTGATGACAAAAGGTGTATCCTTATATATGGCCTTTTCTAACACAGAGAGAAGCACACAAGTACACTTACAGTAGCAGACAGGGACCATATATTCCTGATCCTGCAGGAATGCCATTACTGCCCCTATATGGGACACATGAGTGAAGAAAGGACCAAAGAAAGAGTAGCAAGCACAGCTTGGTGGCCCAAATCGGAACAAGAGTTGAGTGAATACATCAACACTTGTGAAAGATGCCAAAAGGCTAATACAAAAAATGGGAAGAACTATGGGTTACTTAAACACATAGAAGAAACTAAGAACCCATGGGAAACCATCAACATGGACTGGGTTACAGGACTTGTCCCAGGAGGCAAAGAAAACTTCAATGCTCTCCAAATCATAGTTGATAGGTTCAGCAAGAGTGTGAGGTGCCTATTATGTCACAAGGAGGATACAACAATGGATACTTCGCTGTTATTTTGGAATAACATAATATCCACCTGTGGAGTCCCTAAAATTATCATCAGTGACAGGGACACAAAATTGACATCAGAATTTTGGATCAACTTATATGAAATGTGTGGTACTAAAATTTCATTCTCCACAGCTAACCACTCACTGACAGATGATTTAGCCAAAAGGATGATCCAAACCATGGTGTCACAGGGGCTCTTGGACAGAAAAACAAGAGTGGCCTGACACCCAGAAATCTGGGAACTCAATTGTAGGACTCCAAAAGAATAAAGAAAACGAAAATAAAGAATTTAATTTCTCTAAGAAGAATGAAATTACAAAGATGAGATGCAATAAGAGAAATGGGAAGCCAAATGGACAAAGAACCACTCAAGTAGGTCCTTAATCACTGTTTCAACCTTCTAAAATGAACAATGGAATTAGTAAGGATATGACCACCAAATATCCATTGACAGGGGAAGAAAGAAAAGAGAATAGGTGCTAAATGACTGACTTGATAATATCAGTATTCACTTAAAAAAATGGTAAGATAAATAAAGATAAAATAAAATCATAATATATTAATTAACTGGGGGAAATCCCCCCAGGGTCAAATGAGGCTGGTATATGTGAAAATTTGAGAGCTTGACTCCTTCAGGCTAACAGCTGGTCTGTATTGAATCCTTGAAGCTGTATTGACAGCTTGAGGAAGTGTATACCTTGCCAGATTGGGAAATGGACTGTGTTGAATGATTTTACGATGATGCATCATTAAAATACAGGTCTTGATGAATCCAGACTGTATTGAAATGAATGTGGTTACCAAGTTGGATTGATTGAGCATTGACACTTGACAAACTGTTTGGAACTGCCTCCTGAATGCACCTTGGGAATGAATTGACAGTATTCCCTTGGAGGGAATACTTGAAGTGAGAATAACAAATGAATTCCTGATGGCGTCATTGGTCTTTGAGAAATTACACCTGCACTTGAGCCTTGATGGGTCCTCTGGATGACATGGCACTTTGGTGACTTATGAAATGTTGAATTACCGCTATCATATTGACACCATTGGATTTCTGGTGAAAAAATGTGCAGAATGGTGTATAACACCATTTATGACAATTTGAGTTGCTGATAGGTGATAGTGGCCAGAGGTCTTGTGCATGAAGTCAGGATGATGAGAGTGAAGACTGGGTTGTGGGTGACTTCAAAGGTGACAAGGTGTTTCTGGGTGTATTAACCAATTTTGGGTTTCTGGCCAAATACAGCTTATAAAGACTTAAAACTGTAATTGTGCAAAGTGCACAAAATTCACAAAACTGGAAATTAAGCCCCAAAGGGCCTGGTATGGCCTTTTGGAAATATTTCCCATAATACATGGGAAAATGGCATATACAGCTGAATACAGCAAAAATGTGCAAAATTCACAAAACTGGAAATTAAGCCCCAAAAGGCTTGATATGGCCTTTTGTACATATTTCCCATAATACATGGGAAAATGCCATATATACAGCTGAATACAGCAAAAATGCGCAAAATGCCCAAAACTGAATTTAAAGCTTAAAAAGCCAAATACAGGCTTTTGGGATGTATTTTCCCTGTTGACTGGAAGATACCTGAAAGTTCCCAAAAGCAGAGAATGGCCTGGAAAGGCGTGATGATAGTGAAGGGGCCAGGTTGGCCCCAGGAGTGAAATGACCATCAAAGGCCAGAAATGATGAGAGGGCCAATTTGGCCAGTGATTATAGATATGGCCAAAATGCCATAAGATTGATATGGAGTCCAGGAGGGTAATTTCCATGCCTGTGACAGTACCCCCACTTTGGAATGGTGAGCTCCCGATCACCAACACAAGAGGAAGCCTGTTGAGGAAACTGAAAAGGATTTGAGACGGGGATTCAAGAGGAGTGATTAAGAGAAAAATAATTCGATACTGATAATGAAAAGTTGGCATGTGACGTGGGAATTGCTTGATCTTCTTTTGAAATTGGCTTCCGAATTGATGTGAATTTAAAATGAATGATGGAGGTTCATAAATTTGGTATTAGGTATATAAAGAAAAATTTGAAAGGAAAATAAAATAATGAAAATCAAAAGAAGAAAAGAAAAGAAGAATGAATCTTGAGGAGGTTCTAATCTTGATCACAGAGGTTGATAATTGATTTTGAAATTGACCAAGGACCTGAAAAGAGAAATTTGATTCCAGGTGCTCAAAAAGTGGCCAAGATGATGCTTTGAAAGATTGTAGGCCCCTCAGGGAAGTGCACACCAGGAGAGGAACTTACTTTTGGTAATTGACACTCCTGCCAGTGCCATAAAGGAAAATAAATTTATTGAAGGAATGACTTGTAATTGGAAAGACTTGGAAAGAAATTAAAAAAAGGAATGGTCCATTTGCCCAAATGAAAATGGCCATGATTTTTGGAGTTGATGTTGAAAGCCAGGCCAAAGGTATGTGTCCAAAAATTGCAGAGTGCTCACAGAGTGGCCAAGGTGATTCTTACAAAAAGAAAGGGTAGAATACCTCTAAAGGTACATACCAGGAGTGGGACTTACTTTTGGTAATTCCTCTCCCCACCAAGCACCATAAAAAATCAAGCTCTTGAAGAATTGGGTCCTGGCTATTCAGGATATAAAGAATTAATATCCTTGACCAGTTCAGGACAATTATTGAGGCTTTTAGTTGGTTCCCAATTGGATATTTCTGAGTGTTGACTGAAACCTTTCCATTCTACCAAATACCATAATTCTCCTCTCCTAAGCCTTGAGTCCAGTATTTGAGAGACTTTCCATTCCTCTTCTTCTTCATCAATTATTGGAAGAGGACGCGCTTGATTCCTATTTGGTATTGTTGATGTCTTGACTGGCTCTAAGAGTGAAATATGGAAGACTGGGTGAATTCACTTCCATTGATATGGGAGCTTGAGGTGGTAGGAATGAGTGCTGAATTTCTTCAAGATTGAAAAAGGACCCAACCATCTTGCAGACAGTTTTTTGGTGGGTCTAATTGATTTGTTTTTGTGTTGGAAGAAAGCCATACCATGTCACCAGGATTGAAAACAGGTGGAATTGCTTTACTTTTATCTGCATACTTCTTAAACCTGTTTATGGCAACTTCAGGCTCTCTCTTGACATCTTGCTGTACTCATTATATTTTTGTTGATAACTTTTCAGCGGGAATATCTTGAGTAAGGTGAACTGAGTCAAAATTTGGATCTTTTCCATAAAAAGTAAAAAATGGTGATTGTTTTGTTGAAGAGTGGTCAGAGGTATTGTAGGAAAATTAAGCCAGATGGAGCCAGGTGTTCCAATCATCTTGATAATAACTGACGTACATCCAAAGGTACTGTTCTAGTATCCGATTTACCCTCTCTGTCTGTCCAACAGTTTCTGGATGTCAACCAGTTGACAGATATCTTGAAATATGGAGCTTCTGACAAAGATTGGTCCAAAAGGAAGAAAAAAAGAAAACCTCTATCACTAACAATGCTTGAAGGAAGGCCATGCTTTGAGAAAATATTCTTGATGAATAAATGAGCCAAATCCAGTGAATTTATTGAAGACATTGTTGGAATGAAAACTGACATTTTTGAGAATCTTTCCATTATGACAAGGATTGAGTCAAAAGAATTGGAAAGTGGCACTTGAGTGATGATATCCATTGAAAGACAAATCCAAGGACCATTTGGAATTGGAAGAGGTTTGAGGAGTCCAAACTTCTTGTGATGAATTTTTTTGTTTCTTGAACACTGTTTACAGGATAAGACATAATCATTGATAAATTGAGTCCTTCCAGATCAGTGAAAATTCTGCTTGACCAGTTTGAGAAGCTTCTCTTTGCCAGGGTGTCCAGATAGAGGAGAGTCATGCCTATTTTGAAGTATACTGAGTTGAATTGTGGGGTCATTTGGAACCACCACCCAATCTTTTAACAGGAAAAGTTGGGAAGAGGAATAAAGAGAATAATCTTGAACAGATTTACCTTTACCCAAATCTGGAAGAATCCTTCTATATTGAGAATCTTGCCATAATTCTTTCTGAATTCGGTCAATCAAATTTGAAAACAATTCCACCTTGACGGAAAAAAACGTTGAGCCTTGAATTTCATCTTGCTTGATTATTTTTTTGACAATGCATTGGATTCTTGCTGATGAAATCTTCCCCCCTCTCTGGGTCAATGTCATCCCAAGACGACAATGCATCTGGAAGGGCTGCCAGGCGGCCAGGGTGGTAAGTGATTGATAATTAAATTCGGAGAGAAAATCAGCCCAGAAAGCTTGACAGTGAGTGAGAATCTTTGATGACAAGAAGTATTGAAGTGAAGAATGATTGGTGAGAACTTCAAAGGAGGAAAGCTCTCCAGCGCTTGAGAGCCCAGACTATGCCAAGGAGTTCTTTGTAATGAATTTCATAATTGAGCTCAGCTGGGAGAAGCTTGCAGCTATTGAATGCGATGGGATGTTATGCTGATCCAGAAATCTGACTCAGTACAGCACACAAGGCATAATCTGATGCATTCGTCTCTGCAATGGGGGGTAGAGAAGGATAAAAGTGAGAAAGAATTGGAGGAATGGTGAATGCCTCTGTGAGTGGATGAAACTGTCTAAGAGCTTCCTAATTGAGGGGAAAATGGGAATATTATTGAGGAGACTTGTGAGTGAACTAATTTTCTTTGAATTATTCTTGATGAAGCAGCGGTAAAAATTGGCAAATCCAAGGAATGATTGAGGAGCCTTATGGCTTCTTGGAGGTGGCCAATTTAGAATTTGCTGGACATTTTCTTGGTCCATCGTGAGGTCTTAAGAGCAAACCACATGACCTAAATACTCTACACTAGAAACATGAAATAGGCACTTGCAGGCCTTAGCAAAAAGGTTATTGGCTCTGAGTCTAGAAAGAACAGGAAACACATGAGTGAAATGTTCTTCTTTAGATTTGGAAAATACCATAATGTCATCCAAATAAACTAAACATAAATATCAAGAAGATCATAAAAATATCATTGAAAAGGTTTTGAAAAGAGGCAGAGGCATTGGTGAGCCCAAATGGCAGAACCAAATACTCATACCTGCCAGATTTAGTTCTAAAATATGTCAAATGTTCATCACTTTCCTTGATTCTGAGCAGGTTATATGCACCACGCAAATCAATCTTGGAGAAGATAGAAGAACCATTGAATACAGTAAGAAGCTGATTCATAGGAGGAACATGATACTTGTTCTTCCTAGTATAAGAATTGAGTTTGCAGTAATCAACACACAAACAGAGGCCACCATCTTTCTTTTTGACAAAGAGGAAATGTGCTCCTGTTGAAGAGGAGCTTAGCCAGATGAAAGCTTTGTCTACATTCTCTGAAATGTAGGCCCTGAGTGTATCTGACTCTTGGTTTGATAAAGAGTAGATCACCCCAGCTGGAGGTAGAGACCCCTCCAGCTTGATATGATGATCAGAGGCACGGTGAGGATCAAGTTTCTTTGCTTTCACCTTGGATAATGCATCCAAATACTGGTGATAAACAGAAGGAACAACCTTCATCATGGTTTCTATTTCTTATGGCTCTTCCTCTTCATCCCACAACTCCTCCAGGGAGTCATGATAAGATGAAGGAGGAAGATCCGTATTACCAAAGAAGAGATGAAATGAAAATACAGAATTATCTTCTCCAAAATCTTGAATCTGTTTGAGGACCTCATCTCTAGGTGATAGTAATGACTGATGGGAATTAAGGGAAGGAATATGGACAGAAGATGTAAATGATGGTGTTCTAGAATCAGCAACCAGAGCTGCACATGATTTGGCAGAAGAAACGTCATTACTGAAAGATTTTGAAGAATCATAATAGTCCTTATGATAAGCATTAAAGGTGATCAGCCTTTGCCTCCAATCAATAGATGGATTAAAATGATTGAGAAAGTTAAAGCCCAGTATGAGGTCTTCTCCCTTGGGAGTATCAATGAATAAGAATTCCCATTCAAAGCTTGGGAAAGAAGGGAGCTCAACCATATATTTAGTATGGTGAGTCACAAATAAAGAAGAAGACTCAGAGGATTCAAGAATTATGAGAGGAATATTCTCTGGGAGTTCATGAATGCTGAAAGAAAACTTGTGAACAAACTGCTTTGCAATAAATGAGTTGGTAGCACCAGAATCAATTATAATACTGTAAAACATATCCGAGAGAGAAGAAAAAACAAAGAGTTTAGGAGAATTTTTGACACCAGTATTCAGAATGCACAATTGTGCTCTGGATGGAAAACTGTGAAGACCATTGAACACAACATGATCTTCACTCAGGCTTTTCCCTGGCTGGAAAATTTGCCTGACGGTTGGGTCAGCTTGTTTTGAGGCCTTTTAAAACAGGACTCAAGACTATGCTTCCCACCACAATAGGTACATAAACCCTTCTTGATTCTTCTTTCTTTTTCAGAATTCATGAGCTTGAAATATTTATTCAATAAAGAAGAATGCAGTTTGTCCCTCTTCTGAAAATTCTTCTTCTTCTTTTGACTTGAGCTTGAAAAATTTTGAGGATAAGGAGAATTTGACTTTTAGGCTTCTGGCTTCTTCTCTTGATGATGACTCTTTTCATTTTGCCTCTCATGGTACCTGGTATCAAGCGCCAGGGTAATGTCCATTAAGTCTTGAAAAGGGTCAATTCATGAAGGATGGGAGGCCATTGATACAAAATCCTGGATGGAAATCCCTTCCTGAAATGATGAATAAGAGCCCTTTCACCCCAATCTCCAATTCATGAAACCAAACTTCTAAAATCAGCAATTTAGAAAGATACATGCCCACCTTCTTTTATTATTAAATAATCCAATTCTGCTTCAGCTTTTCTGACTTCATTTGGGTCCCCAAATAAGGTGAAGAGTTTAGATTCAAATAATTTCCATGAATTGAGAAGTTAATTTTGATCTTGATTAGTGAGATTGGAAAGATTAAGCTCAATCCATTTTGCAGCGCTGCCATTGAGAAATGAGGTGGCATGGAGAACTTTCTTTCTCTCCTGAGAGAAATTTGCCTGATTATTATTACATATCAATTGACAAGACTGAATGGAAATTCTAACTTTGAAGGGCTGAGTCCCATCAAAGCATTCTAGTGCCTTCATGGATTGAGTCTTGAAGGCTGGTGGTCTTGAAGCTTCGGAATATGAATCTTCTTGAAGATTGGACATAACTTGGGTCATTTGCTGCATGATTGCCAATAAAGATGGTTCAGACTGATGAGAGACAGGCTGAAAAGACTGGGCTAAAGTTGGCCCTCCAGTACCTTGGGATTCCCCCACAGGAGCAGGAACACCGTCAGTACCATCAGAGTCTTCCTCTTCTACAGAATTCTCCTCCTCTCATTCACCATCTTCACCAGGACCTTTGAGTGTGGTCCTTGAAAATCTGTCACAGGGGCTCTTCTAAGTGAAGAGGGACTGGCACTCAGTAAACTGGGACTTACTTATGGAGGGCCCAGGATATGGTAAGAAAGAATACACTTAAGAGTGTTATCAGATGAATTACTAAATAAAAGAATAGAAGAAAAGCAGAAACAAAGAATAAGAGTAAGAATAAAAGAGCCAACCACAAACAAGTTCAAGTTGACTGTTTCAACCTGTCAGAATGGAAAGAGAGGGGTTGATAAGGATATGGCCACCCAGCTAGTACTGTAAAGGTGAAGAAAGAAAAGGCTAAGACTAACTCAAAATGAAATAATTACAATACCCCAAACAAGGATAATAATAATTATAAAATAATAGATATACTAAATTAGTTAACTGGGAAAAATCCCCAGGGGTGAGAAAGAGGGGCTGGTATATGTGAGAATCACCAGCCCTGATCCAGACAGAGAATTTTCATGAGAAGATTTGATTATTGAATTGAGTCTGGCTAATACAGTTCCTGTACAGATGTAGAGGATCTGTACAGGAGGGATGGCGGTATTGAGCGATCATACAGTTTGGAAATGGTGTATCTAAACTGTATTGGGTAATTCCAACCTGTACAAGTATTGGAAGGCTGTATTGATGAGCCATACTGTATGCATCTTTCAGCAAGGAAGATTTCTGAAACTGAATGCTGCTAAACACAGTGGATTAGCTGGTTTGAGGTGTTTGAGTGGGTGTAAGTATGCATACCCTTACCCCTGATTAGTGGCTGTTACAGCATTCCCCTCTTGAAACTGTTGGGCTCCTGAACACCATAATACCCTGAAACTGTTGAGTGGCATCTCAATATCCCCCGATTTTTCTAAAAAAAATTCTTTTTGATTATAATTTCCTCTTAACCATTATCCTGGAAATCCCTTCTTTGCTTATTCACTGTCCTACTTGATTTAAATTATCTTCCCCCTTCTTTTAACTTGAGTAAGTTCCTTTAACTTCAAAATATGCTTTTTTTTGGATTCAGTGCTTTTCTTCCCTTCAAGGCATGGCTGTTGGGTTGTATCCCAAAATGAGTGCCATAGAGCTCTCCCGCCATAACACTGATGGCCAATGAGTATATGTACATATACCTCATTGTGAATGGCCCAAATTGATGTTTTGGCCATTCTTTCCATGATTGGAGTCCCTTCAAAGTCTTCAAACATGGGGGTCTTGTCCCCATTATACCTGAAAATGCCTCAAAAATGGGCTTTTGGGCCCAACTGGCCCCACCCTTGATTTTGGGTCATGGCCCTTCCTATGGTGATTTTGTTTTTTTTGGTCTTTTTTGTGTTTTTGGTGATTTTGTTGTCCTACGGTCCATGGGCCGTGGGGGCTATTGGGGCCCCCAGGGCCTAAATTTGCCCCTGAGCCCAAATTTTCTGGGGCTTCAGGGGCCCCATGGGGACATTAAGATGGCCCATCAGAGGGGTCCAGGACCATAAAGATTCTGACCTCCTCAAAGTTTCAAGGGAGGTCCTGGGTGGTGACTTCAGTCAAAAGTGACAAGGACTTACAACCTCAAGGACTTTGAGGGAAGCCATCATTGATGTATGGTCCCCACCTTCTTGAGGGCATTTTTCTTCAGACTTGAAGTGATTGGATCTGACTTTTGAATCTTCTTCTTGCCTACTTCTTAGTCATGAGTTCCAAACTGACTGAACTCACTGAATCTTCCCTTTCTGCACTGCCACCATCTTTCCTTCATGGTTCTGGCATTCTCAGTTGACTTTCTTCACTATCAATGGCTTCTAGTCATTTTGATCCCACCCAAATTTATGATGGTTACAAGGAAGTTGAAGTTCTTGATCCTGCTTGTACCAAATTTTTGGCAAAAGGAAAAGATTGTTGTGAGCATTACAATCCCAGATCTTCAAAGTGCATTACTGCTTCATTGGGAAGAAACTCTGCCGCCATAATGGGAAGCAAGTTTCAAAATCAGGAGGTATTTGTGGAGTAAGAAGGATGAGCCTGTTGGAAAAGAGTTATCAGTTTCTGAGGCTCCTTCTCTTGATGGTACTTCAGGGTATTCTCCTTGTAAGTGAATTGATTTGATTGCTTGAATGGATACTGACATATTGATTCAATGACTGGTTCTAGGCAGAGGGATGTGGCCAGGTGGACTAATGTTGGAGGGCCCATTCCAGTTGGTGGTAGGAAAATATACTTCAGCTCAGAAGTCCCAATTTCTAGAATCAATACTGAAGGCATAGTGAAGAGAATAAGACAAATTTCCAATTCCCCACCTGATCAAGATTCTGAATGTAGTGATGAGTTGGATGGTGAAGAAGTTGAGGTGATTCCCTATTCTTCTGGTAATCCATCCAATAGTTCTCCTTCCCAGCCTCCTTCCAAGAGATTCCAAAATCAAGTCATCCCCAGTACCCCCAGAAACTGCCAACCCACTCTTGCTACAATTCCTACTTCCATTCCTCCTGCTTCACCACACTCTTCCCACACCAGGCCTGCCTTGAATACTGTCAGGCTGAGTCTATATTGAAGTGGTAATAAGAGTATTTACAACTAGAATTATGAATGTGACATGTAGAAAATTAATTTAAAATAAGAGTATTGGGTTTTAAAGTTGATTTATAATATAATTAAGGGGTTCTACTATTGAATAATAGTGGTGGTGAGCGCTATTGAGAACCCAGGGTGCAATCTTACCAGTTGGGTTACTATAATAAGAGTTACAATAATTAAATATATAATTATACCTGTCTATTACCCAAGAGTAACACTTTTTTTGACATTTTACTACGTAGGGTATTCAAGAGCAGGATGAGGAGACAATTCTGGCTGTGAAAAGCCTCCTTTTTATCCTGAAATGGGGTGGAAAGGGTGCTAGACCTTTCCACATAGAGGAAGTGAAGATTTCTCACTCTCTAGGACTGACTTGTGGTTTGAAAACAGCCTGTATTCCCTGTATTGGGCTCAGATGTGGTTTTGAAACCACATCTAGGCGGTTTTCACCAATACAGGGTGAAGTTTTTCATTTGGGGACCTCACAGCCTGATTCTGATGTGTATGACGCGTAGAATGCTGTACAGAAACTGTATGGGACACCAGTATTGACTGACATATGAGGTATTGAAGTAAAAACATGCTTCTTCGTCTATTTGACACCTTATATTCATGGTTATGGGCTATTATCCCATGGTAAAGCTGTATATGACAGCAGGTGGGATTTTAACCTTAAAACAGCTATACCTTTGTCAATTCTTGAGACATCAACCTCAAAATTGGTTCGGTGTGTAGCCCTGTATGTGCTCCACACAATGGTACCTCATTTGGTATGGGTATCATTAAATATGGCAAAGTTATCCCATGTACAAGACTTTTGTACATTTGCGTGTTTTAGGCAAAAAGCTGTATTGAGCTTCTTTGCTCCATAACCTCTGCAGTAGTTGAGATATGAGGAAGTGGATGACACCATCAGATAGCCCTGATTGTTCTATTTCCAAAAAGACCCCACTTCAGGTATCCCACACTAAAACTGTAGAAGTTAGATGAGAGGTGAATGTTTTGTTCACCCTTATTTGGCCTGAAATTGACCATAACTCCAGTAATATTGGTGCTAGCTCAGTTTGACTGGTTCCATTTGATAGCCCTGGCTTAGAGCTTCATTTTGAGTGCCCATTTGATGGGGTTAAGCCTCTCCTTCTAGATTTTAGATGAGAGGTGAAAATTAAGGTTTATGCTCAGCAATAACTTTGAGCAGGAATAACTTTGTTATTTCTTGTCCTATGGTGATGGGACTTATATTTTCAGGAAGAGGTGACTTTCCTCTTTCTTTTGATACCTTTTTGAGCTGATTTGGCTCAGCTCCATGTTTTGGTGGTATCTTGGCTATACCATTGGTTTTATGGTATTTTGGCTGTCATGCTTTTGCTCTAGTTTTGAGTCACAGGCTGACATACCCTCCCTCAAAAAAAGTCTCATCATTTATGAGACTTTTAAGTCCTCCTAGAGGCTCTGAATCTCCTTAAATGAAGGTTCCCATCTGGTATGGCATCCTCTTCCAACTATTTGTCTTTATCTGCTGTCTGGTTCTTGAATCTGACTAGGTATTGTCTTTGATCCTTCCCATTGAGTCTGATCTTCCTGGCCCTGATGATCTTACTCACAGGTCCAGGGGAGTCCTCCACTTCCACTATCTCTTGTGGTGTGGGGTTCTTTCTCCTGGAGGGGAATTTATCCTCACCTGTCTGGAAGTATGGTTTGACCAAACTCACTGGAAAGACTGAATGTTTCCTTGAAAACTCCTCAGTGAGTTTGACTTCCACTGCATTTTTCCCTATCAACTTAATGATAGTAAAAGGTCCTACAAATAAGTCTCTCATCTTTTTAGGTCCTTTGAGATTGTTGAAGTTCAGTGTAGACACTAAAGACTGGTCCCCTTCCTTGAAGTCAGGTTCCATATGTGATTTGTCCCACCTCTGCTTATTTTATTCTTTTGCTTCAGCTATTCATTTGGAAGCTGTGTCACAGGCCCTCTTCCACATATCATGGAAGTCTTTGGCTGTGGGATGGATGGTCAGAAGGTTTTTCTTCAAGTGATCCACAGGCAACAGGGGATTCCACCCTTTCTCTACCAAGGCAGGTGTTTTTCCTGTGGTGGAGTGCTGACTTGTGTTATAAGCCAGTTGGACAGCTGGTAAGAGGGTAACCCAGTAATGGGTGTATCCCTCATGGTCCTTGTATTCCATGCCATAGGCACAGAATCTTCTGAGGATGTCCTCCATTGTTTGGATCATCCTTTCAGCTAGGCCATCTGTTTGTGGATGGTAAGCTGTGGAAAAAGCAAGTTTGGTACCAAGCATGTCATATAAGTTAGTCCAAAATTCAGATGTGAATTTTGGGTCCCTATCACTAATGATGATCTTAGGGACTCCACAGGTAGATATGATGTTATTCCAAAACAACACAGCAGTATCCATGGCTGTGTCTTCTTTATGGCATGGTAGACACCTCATGCTCTTGCTGAACCTATCAACTATGATCAAACAGGCATTATAGATTTCTTTGCCTCCTGGTACAAGTCCTGTAACCCAGTCCATGTTGATGGTTTCCCATGGGTGCTTGGGTTCTTCTATGTGTTGAAGTAACCCATACTTCTTCCCATGTTTCCTATTTGCTTTCTGGCATCTTTCACAAGTGTTGATGTATTCACTCAACTCTTTCTCCCACTTGGGCCACCAAGCTGTGCTTGCTACCCTCTCTTTTGTCCTGTCTTCACTCATGTGTCCCATATAGGGCCAGTCATGGCATTCTTGTAGGATCAATGAGATGTGGTTTCTGTCTACCACTGTGAGTGCACTTGTGTGCTTTTCTCTATGGTAGAGCAGGCCATCTATAAGAAAAAACTTATTGTCCTTATAGGCCCTCAACCAGGGTTCTTCCAGCTGGGTCTCCAGTTCTGGGCTCCTGTACTTTTGTTGAAGGAGTTGGAGTAGTATGCTACACTGTTTGTGTTTGGCATAAGACTTCTGTACTGCACTGCAGAATTCATTGTGCAGTTCTGAGGAACTTATTCCCAGTATGGGAGTTTCTGTCCCTTCTGAGTCAGTGTCTCCACTGTCAGGGGTACCACTTTCTGGTGCCCATTCAGATAATCTGAAGTTTTTCCTCCTATCTATTTCCATGAAATGGATGGGGATTTTTGCTGCAACTTCTGGGTAATAAGCTGGATTGCTTTTGACATTGTCCAGTGGCCATCTGCTGAGGCCATCTGCATTGGTATGGCTTTTACCTTCCTTGTATATGATGGTCATGTTCCCTCTATACTCCTGGATGGCTATTTGCCATCTCAGCATATGTCTATTTGTAGTCTTCATGTTTAGTAAAGACTTCAAGGCTGTGCAGTCTGTGTAGACTTCAAAGACTGCACCCTCCAAATAGTAATGGGGTTTTTGTAGAGCCCAGACTAGACATAGACATTCAGTCTGGGTGGCCCCATACCTGGCTTCTGAATATTTCAGCTGCCTTGAGATGTAGCAAATTACTGCTTCTCTTGGTTCACCATCCGCAATTTGTCTTTGGTGAAGGGCTGCTCCTAGGCCTTGACTGCATGCTGCATCTATATATAGATTGAATGGTAGTTCAAAGTCAGGTAAGATGAGCACAGGTGCATTAGTGAGTTCATATTTGATCCTCTCATATGCATCCCTCCTTTCCTTGGTTATTTCAAAAACTACATCTTTTGAACATAACTTGTATAAACTACTAGTTATGTGTGCAAAATTTTTGATATGGTTTCTATAGTAGCTAGCAAACCCAAGGAAATATTGCATCTCTTTGATGCTCTTTGGTACTGGTTTTTGCAGTACTGCTGCTACTTTATTCTGGGCAATTGCCAGACTAAGACCTGAGACTTTATGTCCTAGAGCCAGTAACTCTTGTTGGCCAAAATTGCACTTTTTAAGTGAAATTTTCAGATTTATGGGTGTGCATTTACTTAGCACTCTGTCTATGTATTGCACATGGTCTTCCCATGTCTCTGAGTATATAATGATATCATCAATATATACTACCATCCAGCCTTCCAATATTTCATCTTGAAATATTGTGTCCATCATCCTTTGGAAGTGGGCTGGTGCACTCTTGATGCCAAATGGCATTCTGGTGTACTCATATATGCCCATATGGCATATTATTCTGAGTAATTTCATGGAGTTTGGTTTAACTCCATTTTGGTGGAAGCCTTTCATATAATCCATCTTGGTTATGTATTTGGCTTTGGCCAGCTTATCCAAGGCATGAGGTATCCTTGGTATAGGGTACCTGTCTGCTTTTGTGTAGTTATTCAGGGCTCTGAAGTCCCCACACAATCTAGACTTGCCATCATGCCAGGTGATGAGGACAGGAGTGGTGATTTCCACTATTTCATTATGTCCAATCTTTCTGATAACATCCATGTCCAGGAGTTCATTGATATGTTTCTCAATTTCCTTCCTGGTTTCCAGGCTTGCTGGATAAGGAGGTCTCCTCAGCATAGGTGGATAAGGCCTTTCCACATCCAGATATAGTTCTATATAATGGCCTTTGATCTTGCCTAATGGTTCTTCACCAATGGCAAATGCTGGTCTGTTCTTTCTCAGCATCTTCAGTAAACTCAGTTTTTGTTTACTGGTGAGGGTAGTGCTAAACTGTCCCTCTCTGAATTCCTAGTGGATCTTGAGAAGATATCTGGTATATGTCAAGTGAAAATTTCTTTTCCTTGTTAGTACCAATGCTGATGTGCCTATTTTTACTGTTGTAAATGTCTATGTCATAAATCCTCTGGCAATCTGTTCCCAGTAAAAATCCTTGGATGTGGGAATCATTAAGCACTACAAACTCTGGGTTGAGTCTGATATTACCATTTCTGTGGGGTATAATTATCTCTTTGATAATTGTCCCAATGGAAGTCATCTTCCCTGATGCACTTTTAAAGTTCTTTGCCTTAGTGGTCAAGAGCTGTTTTTCCCAATTTGGGAAGTGGGTATCCACATAATTTCTGGCTACTATGGAGCAGTGTGCTCCACTATCAAGGATAAGTGGGTGCTGAGCATTGTCAATAAAAACAGTCATTTTTGTGGCTGTCCCATGTATATATGCCATTCCTTTGGTTTGTGTAACCAGGAATGTTTGTGCATCTTGTGTGTATTTGCACAAGTTCTTGTTAGCAGTGTCCTGTGGCATTCCTGCTTCCAACTGTATGTCCTGGATTTCCAGTGGGGTTTCCTCTTGGTATTCCACTAGAAATTACTCTCTTGGGTCTTGCTCATCCTCAGATGGTTCTCTGATGGCATCACCCATGGAGTCTGATTCAGAATCCTCTGTTGGAGGTTCTTCCTCAGGGACTTTCTCTATGGCATAGACTTTCTTCTTTGCCTTTGGACATTTGTTGGCATAGTGGTCTGTTGAACCACAATTGTGGCAAGAATTCTTCTTCTTAGCCACTTCTGCCACTCTTTCTCTGGGTTTGTCTTTAAACTCTACCCTGAAAGGTTGTTTCTCTTTGAAACTACTGCTCTTATATGGGGTGAATTTCCCTATATTTGTCCTTTTCCTTATGTCTTGTAAGGTGTTGGCAATGTCATCTAGAGTGCAATTTTGGTTGCATCTGCATTTAACTGCATGCTCTAGTTCTCCTGGCAGTTGTGTCAGAAGTTTGTGGTTCCTCATTTGGATGTTCATCCAAGGATCAATGGCTTTAAGTCTTTTAGACTGTCTGAGACACCACTCATATGGATCTTTGTCCACAGAGTATTTGTCATTCTCAAATGACATGGTCTTTTGCCATATCCAAGTTCCATTACTGTACTTTTGGATGATATGACTCTTCCACCATGGCCAGTTTCTTCTGCCATTGATTTCTTTCATTTCTGTGTACCATATACTTGCATGACCTTTAAATGCAGTATTCAATCTAGCAGTAATCCAGTAGTCTGGTATGCTTGGTACATTAATGAAGAGTCCATCAATATAATCTATGAGTTCCATATGATCATATTCTCCTGATCCAGAGAATTTGAGCCAGCTTGAGGCCTCAGGAAGCTGTTTCAAGGCTTCCTTCTCTGAATAAGACATGCCATCTCCATCCTGGTATTGTGATGGAGATCTTGCCTTATTCAACAACATGGCATCTGGTTTGATGTCATCTGGTTGATATAGATTCTCCATAGCTTGGCGTTGTGGTTGGGGCTTCAAGCTATGGTAGGCATTAAACAATTTGTTAATGTCTTGATCCAGACACTCCCTGTCCCTTGTGCTGTGTTGTTGTTCTTCAAAGACTATATTCAGTCTTTTGTTGGTTTCTTCAGAGGCTTTGCTCAGTTGAGCATATCCTTCTTGAAGATTCTTAACTATCTGTTCCAAGGAGGCTTGAGTTTGTCTCATCCTCTCTTGGCTAGCTTTAATTTCTGCAAACTGCTTTGCAGATTGTTCAGCATATTGGGACATTTGTAACCATAGTGTATCACTGTTGATGTTACTCTCAGATGTGACAATGTTATTTTCAGTCTGAGTGGGGGTAATGTTTCTATTACTAGGACTACTGATTCCAGAGTGGTTTACAACTACTTCTGGTTCTTGTGTACTTCTTTCACCAAATCTAACAGCTTCTGGATCATGGGGTCTGACTCTTTCCTCCTCTGGTTGAAGGAGGTTTCATTCTTGCCCTTGTTTCCTTGTCTTCTCCTGGAAACTTCCTGGAATTGTGAAGAATGGTGACTCTTGGCCACTGATCTGCTGGTTTCTGAGTGGTGTGAAGCCACTGGAGAGCTGATTTGGCCTGCTCCTTGTGAACCTGAAGGAATCTGAGTAGGCCCTGTCTGGGTTAACTGTTCTTCTATAGCTAGGATAGTGGCTTGATTCTCCCTTATCCTCTGTGCCCTTGCCTCCAGGAGCCTGTGCTGCCTGGTAGGATTCCAACCCTTGGTGATTACCATAAGGTCTTTGAAGTCTATCTCTTTGAGACAAATCTTCTGGCAACTTGATCCCAGTTCTGCCCAGTGAGTTTCTAGGTTGAACCTCTTGTTGTCCATGCTCCATTGGAATAAATCTTTGAGGAGTTGGTGGATCTGAAGAACTTGATCCATATCTTTCCAGTCCTCTGGTTTGATGTTTCTGTTGAATTGGAGTGTGAATGGTAAGGTTGATATTATCTCCCTCATTGTTTTTCCATCCACCACTCTGTCCAAGGTGTCTTCTTTCAGGTCTTCTGGTTCTGGAAAATCCTTCTCTGTCCTCTGGCTGGTTCCTTTGGAAGCCAAGGTATCTGAGGTATGCAGGGGACATATAAGTGTTTGCAAGCAGTCAAAAACTTTATGTTCTTAGGGTATTTACCTTTGACTGTGCCTTGTACAAATTTGTTATCTGCTGATTTGGGCAGTTTGACTTTGGAGGTTACAACTGGGTTAATAATTGTAATCTTCCCTGTACAAGTGGTTAAGGTGGGTTTACCTTGTATTGAAGCAGAGTTTTGTGGTTTTCTACTCCTCTGAGTGGCTATTGGTGTCCACTTTTTTGCTGTAATGAGGCCTTCACTAAGTCTTTTTCCCTTGCCCTTGCTGCCCTCTGGTTCTGAGGGTGTCACTGGTATGTTGGCCTGTGACTGGGTCTCAAGTGGTATGAAATTTTCTTCCACTGAATCAAACAGGAAAAAAGAGGACTTATGTCAGTTAAGACTTCTTAAAAGGCTGGTTTTGCACATCTAACAATGGCCTCTGGGCTTGTGAGCCTGTGAGGTATGTATAACATACCCATAAGGCCACAAATGATTTTATAGACAGTTAATTTTTTCTTAAACAGACTTTTTAGTTGAATTTAAAATAAAAAATAACAAAAAATAAGTATAACTTTTTTTTGGATAAACAAAGTTATAATTATTATGTCATTTTTGGATTCTACACCAAAAATGACCTAGGGTACACCCATAGGGTGTTATACCCAAAAACACTTATTTCTTGTGTTATTGGAAGATTTAAGAATCTCACAGTACTAATGTAGCTTTTTTAACATTTTTTTAAAATTGTTAAATTTAAGCTTAATTAAGCTTAAATTTAAAGTTACATAAGGTTTATGCAACTTTACCAAAATTTTAGTTAAAATTGAGGTGTTGTGTATATTTACTGAATTGGCTAAGGATTTGCCATACAGAATGTAAATCCTGCGCGAGCTCAATTTAAAAGGGTTTAAAGCCATGGTATGGCTTTAAATAAATAAAAGGGCAAAATCCACGCAAAAAGGTGGGACGAAGGAAAAAGACCAAATAGAGCTGGGGTACCCAACTTTTTGGATCTTCAAGGACTCAATTAAGGTTTTCCACCTGTATTGAAGGATTTTCAACCTTATTTAAACTTTAAGATTAGACTTTGATCCAACCTTAAGGTTTAAACTGGTTTTATCCCAATTTGGACAGGAATTTCAAGCTGCCAAAGGGTAAATCCCAATATGCAGGCTTGAAATCAAGGTTTTAAGAACTGTCAGAGCTTAATTAAGTTTAAAAACCTTAAATAAGCTTAAAACTTTAAAGTTTCAAGCATTAAAACCTTATCAAAACTTAAGGTTTGGTGTGTATTGCTATTTTACGTGGAAAAATAGCAATAACTTCAAAAATTAATTAAAAATACAATTCTTAATGGATTTGCTTGAAAATTTCACAGAACTTAGAATTTAATATTATCAATATATAAATTAAATTTTAAGTATCTTTTATAAATAAATTTCCTGGGTAATTAGCCTGGAAATTTACTCTTTTAATTAAGCTTGAAGAAAATTATGATTTCTTTAAAAATTAATTAAAAATTGAGTTTAAAAGATTTCTGCTTGAAACTCTAATTTTAAGTTGTTCTTGTAATGAACTTTAATATAAATAAAGTTATTTTATATTAAAACTTAAAATAATTAAACTAAATGAGGATTAAAGTTACTTGGAGTTAAGAATAACACTGGTAACTTTAAATTGGAAGTAAAAATAAGTTGCCTTAAGTTAAGAACTCTATTTTTAAGCATGGTTTTTCAGTTTTGACCTGAGCACGCCCTCTATATTCATTATGAATCATGAGAGCTGCTCTGAAGAAATAAAAAGAGTCTTTTCATCACTGTTTTTGTCCAACATTCATCATCAATCCAATCATATTAGAAATTTAAAACAGGTAAAGTTTTATTAAACATAAAATATCATTATTAAAAGTAATTCTTAAGTTATTTTTATTCTTTATTTATTGAAATTAAAGAATTGAAGTCATAGAATTTAGATTATTGTTGTAATCACCAATAATATATTTTATTATATAAAATTATCATTTTAAATATCTTTTTAAATCCACAAATTCCTCTTTAAAACTCTTAAATCATAATTTATATTATTAAAAGTTGTTTTATTTTTAAATTTATTGATTTTTGACGTGTTTTTAACTTATAATTATTATTTAATATTATAACTGTTGTATTTTGACTTATTATATTAAATAAATCTTATAAGTAAGTTTTCTCTAGAATTCTATATTTTTTTATCTAGTATTAGTTTTTTTTATAGAATTTTTATTCTAAAAGAACTATTTCTGCACAGTGTGTGTTTAATTCTTTTTATAAATAATATTTATATTATTTATAAGTGGTTAATATTCATATTTTCCACGTGTAATTGTCTCATTAAGAGCTTTACACTTCTTATTGTTATAACTGTCAGTGACTATAACAATAATAGAATAATTATAATTTATTATAATTATTATTTTTTTATTATTATATTATTATAATAATAATTAAATTTATTTTTTTATATATAATTATTTTTAATAATTATATTTAAATTTGTGGTTATAATATTTTATGATATTATATTTTTCTACTGAGGACAGTCATAGTACTCTTGATATTGCTACTATTATCAAGAGTTTCATAGACAAACCTTACATTTGGGGGCCTGGCCGTGATTTTAAACCAATTTTTGGGACATAAATCATATTCTAGACCTTATTTTACTGTTTTTTGACGTAAAATTGCCATATTTGTCTTAATATTGGCTTTTTTGGGACTTATCCCTTATAAATAATCTTTATAATATTAATAAAGGTATTTTTTCTTAAGGATATTGTTTGAAACAATATAATATTGAGTGACTTGGAATAAATTTATTTTGTCTAACTAGTGGCTTTTTCACATCACAGACTTGAAATTTATTCTTTGAGTTATTCTAGTATAAAGTGAATAATAATATAATTTTGATTAATTAACTTGTTAATTGCATAATTATTATTTCTTTAAAGAAAATAATAAATCAAATAAAAAATCTTTACTAAAAACATTTTTTCTTTTTATCTTAGACATTTTTCTTTATTTTTGACGTAATTTGCCATAAATTACATAAAAACAACTTTATTCAATAAGCTGAGTTTATAAGTTATTTTTATTATTTGATAAAATAACTTATATTTTTAATTTTCTCTAGTGTCTTCAATCAGAGAAAGTTCTTCAGACTCTGAAGCCTCAGAGTCCAGTATTGAAATTCAAACCAGTCCAGCACCAAGGGGTTTAATAACCAAAGAACCCTTTAAAGGTCCTGCAGGTGAATTCAATTAAATTTTTACTCTATTTTTTATTAAAATTGATGTGAAATGACTCCTACTAGAAGTGGAAGCAACTACTCCATCCAATCAAATGGATCTGGACCAGGACATTCCAGCCACAAATCCAAAAGGCAAGAATGTCCTCCCAGAGGAGAGGCACAAATGGAGGATGCCAGAACTTCCACCAGTTCCCAAAGGTTAGCCAGCAACTTTGAACCTCTTCTTGAGAGTCCAGAAGCTGACATAACTGCTATTGCTGTTAGACCTGAACCATTTCCAACAGGCAGCTGTGGAAATTTATCAATCCCAATGGAAAAACTGGTTCCTGGCGTCAAAACAACAGGAGTGGGAACTCCTTCCAAGTCTTTGGATAGGCACCATGAACTCTTATCTTCAAGTGAAGAAGTTCATGGGGCCAGAAAAGACAGAAGATCTTCTACTGGGTTGGACACCAATGTCTGTCAAAGGAGAAGTCCAACAGATAAAAGCTTGGTTGAAAAACCAAAGCATGTTGTCAGAAGATCAGAAGAAGAAATTGGCTCAAGGCAAGGACAACAGCCCAGTGGAAGCTCCTCAAGAATCCACCAGCAAAAATCTGCCTCAACCAGTGCCAAACAAGCCCAAGCAAGCCCCAAAAACCAACCAAAAGGGCAAGCAGAAGGCAAAGGGAAAGGCAAAGCCCAAGTGGAACAAGCCTTACCCACAGAATTACATAATTCCAAAGAAAGAGAAAACAGCCATGGACAATGTGTTCAATATGGCAAGAACTTTGATGGAATTCAAAAACAAGGAGGAGGAAAGATTGAACCAATCCTTTCCAAAGAAGTAGACCTTGAAAAGCTTGTAACTTACTTTGAATCTTGTAATAAAGAAATTATGGCAAAATTTAAAGCATTTGATCATGTCCAACAGAAGTTAGGTAATGAAATATTACAAGTAAAAGACCAACAAAAGACCATAATTGGCCTTGAAAATGTTAATAAGGCAAATATTTTGTCTTTATCGCAAATTTGTGAAAGACTTGAGTTTAAAGTTACCTTACTCAATCAACCAGATGAACATTCAATTTCTTTTATAACTGGACAGTTGAAAGAATTGAAAATACAAGTGCAAAACTTGGAAAATTCAACTGGTCACAACGCAGCTCTTTTTCAAGAACAATTGGAAAAAAGTGATAAAGCAAGACTTGAATTGAAAGAAGATATTCAATCAAGTATTAATAATATATCACTGAAAAATGAATTGCCAAGCCAATCCACACCATTTCTTGACAGGAATGTTCTTAACTTGAATAATGATTTACATCACACGATTTCAAGTAATGATGTGGAAACTGCTTGCAATTTTAAAGACATTCCAAGATTAGAGGAATGGCCAACCTTCAGTGGTGAAGGATAATATAATCATATGGAATTTATGATACAATTGATATGTTCAAAGAAGACTTTAACATACCAGATGAATACATAAGTGCCAGATTACACTCATTATTTACCAAGTCAGCAAAGAAATGGTATTATAAGATGAGACAAGACCATGGTAAACATTCTTGGCCTTGGTGGAAAGAACAAGTTATTTCCAAATGGGCAAATGATTCCTGGAGATTTAGAATGGAAAATTCTTTTGAAGAAGCCATTTTTAACATTGAGAGGGACAGGCCCATGTCTTGGTTTCTTAAACAGAAGGACAGATTAACTGCCCTTCATCCTGATATGTCTGAAACAATGGTACATAAAAGGATATTAAGAAAATGTGGTGGTGACCTTGAGCATGCTATAAGAAGCAGATGTATTGAGCCTTGCTCTACAGAGGATTATATCAATGCTATGGAGGATATCACTACTAGAACAAAAATTGGAAGAAATTGGTATAAACCCCCAATAGACCACAAGACTAGTGGGAAACCAATTTCAAAACCAAATAAACCACATGACAAACCTCCTTTGAAATGTCATAAATGTGGAAGTACAGCTCATTTGGCAAACACTTGTCCCAAAAAGACAAGAGTTAATGAGATAAACATTGAAAAAGTGGAAGACACAAAAGAAACTGATGTATCTTTACATGAAAGTGATTCTGAACCTTCAGAAGAAGAAGTATTAGAAGAGCTTAGTATAGAAAATATTAATGTTTCTTTTGAAGTCACTGAGGTACATACTCACTTACCACAGTACAGTGATGAATGCATGGATCTCATACATGTGCAAGATGCCAAAATGCAAAAAACCAAACCTGCCAGAGGTAAAGGTTATACAGCTGGGTCATCTTGTATCACTAATATTGTGATAAATAACATAGAAGCCAAGATACATCTTGACTCAGGTGCCTTTTGCACTTGTGTTGGGAAAGATTATCTTGACAAGATTTATACCAATTGGCAAGACAAGTTGATGCCAATTGAAGGTATAACTTTCAGCAGTGCTAGCCAAAACATGCACCCTTTGGGTATATTTGAAGCAGCAATAATATTTCCTCATCCTGCAGGAAGTATAAGATTGAAAGCTGAATTTGTTGTTATGAATAATTGTACTTCACAACACTTTATACTTGGGAATGATTATCTCAATATCTATGGTATTGATATTAATAATCATAAAGACAGATATTTCACTATAGGGGAAAATAAAAGGAAAAAATTTGCTCTTTCTCCAGAAAGAAGAGAAATCACTGTCATTAAACAAGTGAAAAATGTTAACAAAGACAAATTTGTGTCAGATCAGTTAAGTGAAGCACAAATTAGTCCTGAATTAACACCAGAAATGAAGGAAGAACTTATTGAAATTTTATTTCAATATAGAGAAGCCTTTGCTTCTGATAATGAACCAGTTGGGGCTATAAAAGGCCATGAGGTGGACATTATGCTTAATGTGGAAAGGCCTTATCCACCACTATTAAGGAGACCAGCTTACCCAGCTAGCCCTAGGGCTAGAGAAGCATTAGAAAATCATATTAATGAACTAATGAAACTGGGAGTTCTTAGAAAAGTTGGGCACAATGAGGAAGTTGAAGTCACAACTCCAGTAATCATTACTTGGCATAATGATAAGTCAAGGATGGTTGGTGATTTTAGAGCACTGAATACCTACACTATTCCAGACAGGTATCCAATCCCTAGAATTCATTAGACTTTGACTCAATTATCCAAAGCAAGATTTATTACTTCTATGGATGCTTTAAAAGGCTGTCACCAGAATGTTTTGACACCTCATGCTAGGAAATTATTGAGAATAATTGCTCATTGTGGTATTTATGAAGATTTGAGGATGCCTTTTGGTATTAAAAATGCACCCTCTCATTATCAGGAAATGATGAACACTATCTTCCCACATGAATTATCAGAGGGATGTTTAATCATTTATATTGATGACATTATAATTTGTTCAGAAACCTGGCAATTACATTTAGAGAGACTTTCATTAGTACTTAAGAAAATCTTACAAGTGAACATGAAAATTTCTCTTAAAAAGTGTAATTTTGGATTTCATGAGTTAAAAGCTCTAGGACATGTAGTCTCAGGACTGAGCCTTGGTGTTGATAAAAACAAAGTGGCTGCAGTTTTACTGAAACAAATGCCCCAGAACAAAAAAGAAATGATGTCTTTCTTAGGGTTTGCCAGTTATTACAGGCAACACCTTAAAGATTTTGCAATCCATGCCAGATCACTATACAGAATTTGTGATCAACAAACTGTTTTTGAAATGACACAGGAGAGAATTCAAGCATATGATAAAATCAAGTATGCCTTGACCAATGCACTATTATTATTAATGCCAGATTGGAAACTTCCTTTCAAGCTGTATATTGATGCATGTGGTGATGGTTTAGGAGCTGCTCTTCATCAAGTTCAAATTGTCAATGACAACCCTTATGAGGGTCCAATTTGTTTTATTTCAAGATAAATTAAACTTACTGAGGCCAGATATGGAGCTAGCCAAATGGAGTGCCTTTGCCTTGTTTGGGCTCTGGAAAAACTTCATTACTATCTTGATGGTAGTGTGTTTGAAGTAATTACTGATTGTAATGCAGTTAAATCACTTCTTAACATGAAAACTCCAAACAGACACATGTTAAGATGGCAAATTGCTATACAGGAGTACAGAGGAAATATGACCATAGTACATAAAGCTGGAAATATTCACAAGAATGCTGATGGCTTGAGTAGATGGGCATTACCCAATACACCTGACAATCCTGCCTATGTTCCTACAAGTGCAGAACCTCAAATTCCAATTGAAGGAATTAATATCACAGATGTTGGAACAGAATTCTTTGATGAAGTTAGAGAAAGCTATAAGCAAGATAAAAATTGCCATATACTTACTTCTCTACTTGACAAAGATTGCAAAGATGCAGCATTGGCTAATTCTCTGGATGATAGTTGGAAAACATCTTATGACAACGGAAGATTCCATTTATTTGATGGTATATTATACCATAGGTCTAAACACACATGTGTCATGGTCCTATGTAGTAGGATGTTGATTAACACAATACTACTAGAATGCCATGATAACATTTATTCTGGACATCTGTCTGAAGATGTCACAACCACAAGTTTTGGCCCTCCTCCTTGATGGCTGCGGCAATTCAACCTGGAGCCCAGATGGGGCCAATTGGTCACGTCATGTCCTTTATGGCCAATTGGCCCCCTTGGGTGTTTTATGGTTTTTACGCCATAACCCCTCTCAACCATCATTTATGGCCTAAGGCCATATCCTTCCATCATTGGCCTTCTTGGCCAAATTCCACCTCACCAACCCCCAGGCCTTCATCTTTCATTTTGGGCCTGGGGGGGTCCTTTTATCTTCTAGGGGTTTCTGGACCCCCTAGCCATCATCATTGGCCCCTGGCCAACCCCTTTCATTATGGGGGTTTAGGCCTAAATGTCCTTTTTGGGCCATTTAGGCCCCCTACGGCTTCTACGGTCCGTACGGACTGTGGGCCGCGGTCCGTAAGCCGCGGTCCGCGGTCCGTAGGCCAATTAGGCCCCTTTTGGCCTAATCCAATGAGGCCAAAAGGGGCCAGCCACCTAGGCCCCAAACCACAATTGGGCCCACCTGAGCCAATTTTGGCCATGGCTTCCTTGGACCCAAAAATGACCAAATCCCTCTTGGACACCTTTTTGGCCATAAATCCCGTAGGACCCAATTTTGGCCATGGACCACCATGGATCAATATTTCCATCATGGCCTCTGGCAACCACCAGAGGCCACCAGATCAGCTCAGCAAAGCCTTCCCCTCAACTTAAGGGGAATTTCTTCCTTTCCTTCATGCACTCCGTACCCAAGATTGCAGGTGTGGTGCATATATGGTATTATATACCATTATGCACCATTTTTGCTCAGCAATCCAATGGTGACGTTTTCAGGACCCAATTCCACCTTTCCATTTCAAGGTCCATAATTTCCAATGCCCATTTCGAAGGAGGACTTTTCAGCTCATCAGTCTGGCAATCCATGGCAGCAATTCAGAAGATCATTCAAGGATCCCAACCACCTGTATCTGCAGGAGTTGGGTTGGTACAATTAATTCAGGATTATTCTAAGGTCAATTCTCAAGAGGTATTACATCATTTAAATCAGTTGTCAAGACATCAAGTATTCAATACCCCTTGGACAACCCAATTCATCCGTACAGGCCTTATTCAATCAAACTGTATGGCCTTGGCCCGATTGGGCCATTTCTTATTCCACTGTGTGAATTCCATCACAAAGTTCAAATTTCAAGATGGCCAGAACTGTATTTCCCTATTTGGACAATACAGTCATTGATCCACCTTCCAGGATCAATCTTTCAGCTTTTCACATATACCGGCCACCTTTCATCACCTGGGGACTTTTTCCCCAGTTAATTAATATATTGGATTTATTTTTATCCTTATTTTCTTTTACATTATTAAGGTTAATACTGATAATCTTAAGTCAGTCATTAGCACCCTTTTCTCTTTTCTTTCTTCGCCTGTCAGTGGATATTGGTGGTCATATCCTTTACTAATTCCATTGTTCTTTCTGGCAGGTTGAAACAGTGAATTGAGGATTCACTTGGTTGGCTTCTTGGCTTTTGGCCTTTGGCTTCATTCTTCTTACCCTTTGTTATCTTTGGCATATTTGTCCTTTCTCTATTTCCTGCTTAAGAAATATATTCCATAGTATTTCTTATCATCTTTTGGAGCCCTCCAAGTGAGTTCTTGATTCCTGAGTGCCAGGCCCTCTTGCTTCCATAAGAGCCCCTGTGACATTATATTAATTAACTCATAATTTCTTTTCATTCTATTCATTCATCCTTCATCAATTTCATTCATTCATTCTTCGAAATTATGACTCTTTAACGCTTATGAAAATTTATGATTCTTCGTCATCTCTCAATTTTCTCTCACTCATTTCTTCATTCTGAAAATTGAAAGCTGACCCAAATTTTATTTTCTGTTCATCTTTTCAATCTTAATCTCATTTTTCATTATCATCAATCTTACTCTTATCTGTAATTCAGGCTTTGTTATCTTTGATCCTCAAATTAATCATCAGATTATTCAGACACGTTCTTCATATCAGGATTCATTTTGATTTATTCCTCAAGAGTTTTGATTTTGGAAGAATTCACTTGGAATTGATTTGATTGACCGATTTGACATAATTGAAATTGACATCGAGATAATTGATTGACCTGAAGATTTTATTGATTTGCTGATTATTCACATCAAGAATTCATTTTGATTGATTGACTTTCTGCAAGATTCTGATTTGATTTGATTGTGATTGATTTGATTCATTGATTTACTTCAAGACATTGATTTTATTTTTGACTTCAAGACTTCATTTGATTTTGATTTATTGACGTACTTGAAGATTTTCACTTGATTCCTTTATTTCCTCAAGATTTGATTGTTGATTCTTTACTTCAAGATAATTTTGAATTCCTTTCATTTATTTGATTTATTATTCCTGAATCATGCCAGTTGAACATTCACCTATTGCAAGACAGACCAGATCTCAGGCCAGAACTCAAGCTGTTCTGACTCCAACTCCAAGGGCTCCTCTTGACGGTACCCCAGCAGTTTCTCAACTGAGGGCCAGATTGGACAGAGGACCCACTTTGGAAGGAGCAGCACCATCCAGGAAGGAAGGAAGAGGGCCAAGGAGATCAATCTCATTATCAGGAGTGGTTGGCGGATTCCCAGGACTTTCAAGAACCAGTTCCAAGGTTCAAGGTGAAGATGATGAAGAGGAGGAGGAGAATTCTGTGGAAGAGGAAGAGTCTAATGGCACTGAGGCTGCTCCTGCTCCTGTGGGAGCATCTGAAGGCACCAGAGGACCAACTCTAGCCCAGTCTGATCAGCCTGTCTCTCATCAGTCCGAACCATCATTATTGGCCATCATGCAGCAGATGACTCAAATTATGGCCAATCTTCAAGCAGCTTCTTCCTCTGAGTCATCAAGACCACCAGCCTTCAAGACTCCATCTATGAAGGCTCAAGAATGCTTTGATGGGACTCAACCCTTCAAAGTCAGAAGCTTCATTCAATCTTGTCAACTCATCTTTCATAATGATCCGGCAAACTTCTCTCAAGATAGAAAGAAGGTTCTTTATGCCACTTCATTCTTAGTTGGCAGGGCTGCAAAATGGATTGAGCCTTATCTTTCCAATCTCAATAATCAAGATTCAAGTTACCTTCTCAATTCCTGGCCACTGTTTGAATCCCAATTGTTCACTTTATTTGGAGACCCAAATGAAGTTAGAAAAGCTGAAGCAGAATTGGATGGCCTTAGGATGAAAGAAGGTGGGCATGTTGCTTTATATATTGCCGATTTCAGGAGTTTGGTTTCAAGAATTGGGGATTGGGGTGAAAGGGCTCTCATTCATCATTTCAGGAAGGGCTTGGCCTCCAGAATTCTGGATCAATTAGCCTCCCATCCTTCAAATATTGATTCTCTTCAAGACTTAATGGACATCAGCCTGGAACTTGATACCAGGTACCATGAGAGGCAAAAGGAGAAGAAGCCTGAAGCCTCGAAGTCTCACTCTTCTCATCATCAAGTTTCTTCAAGCTCAAGGCATAAGAAGAAATTTCATTCTCAAAAGCGGGACAAGCCCCATTCTTCCTTGTTGAATAAGGACTTCAAGTTGAAGGGTTCTGAAAAAGAGAGAAGAATCAAAGAGGGCTTGTGTACCTATTGTGGTGGGAAGCATAGTCTTGAGTCCTGTGTCAAAAGGCCTCAAAATAAGCTTACCCAACCGTCAGGCAGTTTCCCCAGCCAGGGAAAAGCCTGAGTGAAGATCATGTTGTGTTCAATGGTCTTCACAGTTTTCCTTCCAGAGCACAATTGTGCATTCTGAATACTGGTGTCAAAAATTCTCTTAAATTTTTTGTTTTTTCTTCTCTTTCTGATGTTTTTTACAGTATTCTCATTGATTCTGGTGCTACACACTCATTTATTGCAAAGCAGTTTGTTCACAAGTACTCATTGACTACGTCAGAACTTCCAAAGAAGATTCCTCTTATCATTTTGGACTCCTCTGAGTCCCCTTCCTTATTTGTGACTCGCCATACTAAATATATGGTTGAGCTCCCTTCCTTCCCAAGCTTTGAATGGGACTTTTTAGTCATTGATACTCCCAAGGGAGAAGACCTCATATTGGGCTTTGATTTTCTCAATCATTTTAATCCTTCTATTGATTGGAGGCAAGGGCTGATCACCTTTAATCCTGATCATTTGGACTATTCTGATCCTTCTAATTCTGTTCGTAATGACTTTTCTTCTGCCAAGTCTTGTGCAGCTCTGGTTGGTGATTCTAGAACACCATCATTTCCATCTTCTGTCCATATTCCTTCCCTTAATTCCCCACAGTCATTACTATCTCCTAGAGCTGAAGTCTTCAAAGAGATTCAAGATGTTGGAGAAGATAATTCTGTATCTTCACTTCACCTCTTATTTGGGAATATGGACCTTCCTCCTTCATCCTATCATGACTCCCTGGAGGAGTTGTGGGATGAAGAGGAAGAGCCAGAAGAAGTAGAAACCGTGATGAAGGTTGTTCCTTCTGTCTATCACCAATATCTGGATGTATTCTCCAAGGTGAAAGCAGAAAAACTTCCTCCTCACCGTGCCTGTGATCATCATATCGAGCTGGAGGGGTCTCTACCTCCAGTTGGGGTGATCTACTCTTTATCCAAACAAGAGTCAGATACACTCAGGGCCTACATTTCAGAGAATGTAGAGAAAGGTTTCATCCGGCCAAGCTCCTCTTCAACAGGAGCACCTGTTCTTTTTGTCAAAAAGATAGATGGTGGCCTCCGTTTGTGTGTTGATTACCGCAAACTCAATGCTGTTACTAGGAAGAACAAGTATCCTGTTCCGCCTATGAATCAGCTTCTCAATGTCTTTAATGGTTCTTCTATCTTCTCCAAGATTGATTTGCGTGGTGCATATAACCTCCTCAGAATCAAGGAGGGTGATGAACATTTGACTTGTTTTAGAACTAAATATGGCAGTTATGAGTACTTGGTTATGCCATTTGGGCGCACCAATTCTCGTGCTTCTTTTCAAAATCTTGTCAATGATATCTTCCAAGATTTGCTTGATGTTTATGTTGTGGTTTATTTAGACGATATTATGGTCTTTTCCAAGTCTGAGGAAGAGCATGTCACTCATTTGTCCACTGTTCTTTCCAGACTTAGGGCCAATAATCTTTTTGCTAAGGCGTCCAAATGCCTTTCTCATGTTTCTAGTGTTGAATACCTTGGTTATGTTGTTTCTTCTGAAGGCCTCAAGATGTACCAAGAAAAAGTCCAGCAGATTCTCAATTGGCCTCCTCCAAGAAACCTCAGGGCACTTCAATCCTTTCTTGGCTTTGCCAATTTTTACCGCCGTTTCATCAAGAATTATTCAAAGAAGATCAGTTCACTCACCAGCTTCCTCAAGAAAAATTCCTGTTTCCCCCTCAATGAGGAAGCTCTTAGTCAGTTTCATCAACTCAAAGAGGCTTTCACCACCCCTCCAATCCTTTCCCACTTCAATCCTTCTCTACCCATCATTGTAGAGACCAATGCATCCAATTATGCTTTGGGTGCTGTACTGAGTCAGGTCTCTGACTCAGGAAAACATCCCATTGCATTTGACAGCCGCAAGCTTATTCCAGCGGAGCTTAACTATAAGATTCATGACAAGGAACTCCTTGGCATAGTCTGGGCTCTCAAGCGCTGGAGGGCTTTTCTTCTTTCTCTGTCTTCCCCTTTTGAAGTTCTCACCGATCATTCTTCTCTGCAGTACTTTATGTCATCAAAGATTCTTACTCGCCGTCAAGCCCAGGGCTGAATTCCTGTCTGAATTTCATTTCTCAATCACTTACCGCCCTGGCCGCCTGGCTATTCTTCCGGATGCTTTATCACGTCGGGACGACGTTTATCCGGAGAGGGGGGAGGATTTCATCAGCAAGAATACAATGAATTTTCAGCAACTCATTAAGCAAGATGAAGTTCAACCCTCAAAGTTCTTTGCAGTCAAGGTGGAGTCATTTTCAAATCTGATTGACTCAATTCAGAAGGCAGTATGGCAAGATCCTCAGTACCAAAGTATCCTTGAAGATTTGGGTAAAGGTAAATCTGTCCAAGATTATTCTCTTGATTCCTCCTCCCAACTTCTTCTCTTCAAAGATCGGGTGGTAGTCCCAAATGACTCCACAATTCAACTCAGAATTCTTCAAAAGCGTCACAATTCTCCTCTAGCTGGACACCCTGGCCAAGAGAAGACTCTCAAACTTGTCAAGCGGGATTTCCACTGCTCCGGCATGACTCAATTCATCAAGGATTATGTTTCATCCTGTCAACAGTGTTCAAGAAACAAGAATATTCATCATAAGAAGTTTGGATTTCTCAAGCCTCTTCCAATTCCAAATGGTCCTTGGATTTGCCTCTCAATGGATTTCATCACTCAACTGCCACTGTCCAATTCCTTTGACTCAATCCTTGTCATAGTGGACAGATTCTCAAAACTGGCGGTGTTTATTCCAACAATGTCTTCAATCACTTCACTGGATTTGGCCCATTTATTCATCAAGAATATTTTCTCAAAACATGGCCTCCCATCAAGCATTGTCAGTGATAGAGGTTCACTCTTCGTTTCTTCCTTCTGGACCAATATTTGTCAGCAGCTCAAGATTTCAAGAGACTTGTCAACTGCTTATCACCCAGAAACTGATGGACAGACAGAGAGGGTAAATCAGATACTAGAACAGTATCTTTGGATGTATGTCAGTTATCATCAAGATGATTGGAACACCTGGCTCCCTCTGGCTGAATTTGCCTACAATAATTCTGATCACTCTTCAACCAAGCAATCACCGTTTTTCACTGTTTATGGAAGAGATCCACAATTTGATTCAGTTCACATCACTCAAGATACTCCTTCTCGAAAGTTATCAAATAAAATCCAATCAGTACAGCAAGATGTCAAGAGAGGACTTGAAATCGCCATAAACCGGTTTAAGAGGTATCCAGATAAAGGTAGAGCAAGTCCACCTGTTTTCAATCCTGGTGACATGGTATGGCTTTCTTCCAAGAACATCAAATCAACCAGACCCACCAAAAAACTATCCGAAAGATGGTTGGGTCCTTTTCCAATCTTGAAGAAAGTCAGTTCTCATGCTTACCACCTCAAGCTTCCATCTCAATGGAAATCCATCCACCCAGTCTTCCATATCTCACTTTTGGAACCAGTCAAGACATCAAAAATCCCAGAGCGGCATCAAGAGCCTCCTCCTCCAATCATCATTGAAGAAGAAGAGGAATGGGAAGTCTCTCAAATACTGGACTCAAAGCTCAAGAGAAGAAAATTATGGTATCTGGTGGAATGGAAAGGTTTCAGTCAAGACCCAGAAAGATCCACTTGGGAACCAGCCAAAAACCTCAAGAATTGTCCTGAAATTGTCAAAGATTTTCATTCCTTATATCCTGACAAGCCGGGTCCCAATTCTTCAAAAGCTTGATTCACTTATGGTGCTTGGTGGGGAGAGGAATTACCAAAAGTAAGTCCCACTCCTGGTATGCACCTTTTGGGGTATTCTACCCTTATCTGTTGTAAGCATCACCTTGGCCACTCTGTGAGCACTTTGCAATTTTGGACACAGATCTTGGCCTGGCTTTTCAACATTCAATTCCAAAATTATGGCCATTTTCACTTGGACAAATGGACCATTCACCCTTTTACTTCTTTTCCAAGTTTCCCAATGCAATTCAATCCTTAACAAGTTTGTTTTTTCTTTTATGGCACTGGCGGGATTGGCAACTACCAAAAGTAAGTTCCTCTCCCGGTGTGCACTTCCCTGAGGGGTCTACAATCTGTCCAAAACATCACCTTGGCCACTTTGTGAGCACCTGGCATCAAATCTCTTTTCCAGGTACCCTGGCCACTCTCAATTCAATTCTCAAAATCAGTGATGAAGATTGGACTCCCCCTCAAAACTTTTCTTTTTATTTCTTTTTCTGTTTTGTTTCATTTTATTTTATGTTCTTTCTTTATCATTTCAATTCTCTTTTATTATAATCTTTATGCCAATTCTACGTCAATTTAATCCTTCAACATTTTCAAAGCCAAATGTCAAGAGAAGACTACGTCAACTTCAATTCATATGCCAACACTATTATCAGCTCAAAATTTTTCTTTTCAAAGATCAAATACCTCTGGAATCCCTCCGTCCAATCCGTCTTAATAGCCTCAACAGGCTTCTACCTTATCTTGGTGCTCAGGAGCTCACCATTCAAGGTAGGGGGGTACTGTCACAACCACGAGTTTTGGCCCTCCTCCTTGATGGCTGCAGCAATTCAACCTGGAGCCCAGATGGGGCCAATTGGTCACGTCATGTCCTTTATGGCCAATTGGCCCCCTTGGGTGTTTTATGGTTTTTACGCCATAACCCCTCTCAACCATCATTTATGGCCTCAGGCCATATCCTGCCATCATTGGCCTTCTTGGCCAAATTCCACCTCACCAACCCCCAGGCCTTCATCTTTCATTTTGGGCCTGGGGGGTCCTTTTATCTTCTAGGGGTTTCTGGACCCCCTAGCCATCATTATTGGCCCCTGGCCAACCCCTTTCATTATGGGGGTTTAGGCCTAAATGTCCTTTTTGGGCCATTTAGGCCCCCTACGGCTTCTACGGTCTGTAAGCCGCGGTCCGCGGTCCGTAGGCCAATTAGGCCCCTTTTGGCCTAATCCAATGAGGCCAAAAGGGGCCAGCCACCTAGGCCCCAAACCACAATTGGGCCCACCTGAGCCAATTTTGGCCATGACTTCCTTGGACCCAAAAATGACCAAATCCCTCTTGGACACCTTTTTGGCCATAAATCCCGTAGGACCCAATTTTGGCCATGGACCACCATGGATCAATATTTCCATCATGGCCTCTGGCAACCACCAGAGGCCACCAGATCAGCTCAGCAAAGCCTTCCCCTCAACTTAAGGGGAATTTCTTCCTTTCCTTCATGCACTCCGTACCCAAGATTGCAGGTGTGGTGCATATATGGTATTATATACCATTATGCACCATTTTTGCTCAGCAATCCAATGGTGACGTTTTCAGGACCCAATTCCACCTTTCCATTTCAAGGTCCATAATTTCCAATTCCCATTTCGAAGGAGGACTTTTCAGCTCATCAGTCTGGCAATCCATGGCGGCAATTCAGAAGATCATTCAAGGATCCCAACCACCTGTATCTGCAGGAGTTGGGTTGGTAAAATTAATTCAGGATTATTCTAAGGTCAATTCTCAAGAGGTATTACATCATTTAAATCAGTTGTCAAGACATCAAGTATTCAATACCCCTTGGACAACCCAATTCATCCGTACAGGCCTTATTCAATCAACCTGTATGGCCTTGGCCCGATTGGGCCATTTCTTATTCCACTGTGTGAATTCCATCACACAGTTCAAATTTCAAGATGGCCAGAGCTGTATTTCCCGATTCGGACAATACAGTCATTGATCCACCTTCCAGGATCAATCTTTCAGCTTTTCACATATACCGGCCACCTTTCATCACCTGGGGACTTTTCCCCCAGTTAATTAATATATTGGATTTATTTTTATCCTTATTTTCTTTTACATTATTTGTGAGCCTTAGAGGTAATTTCATATACCCAAAAGACCACAAATATAAAAAATAACATATTAATATAAATAAAATAAATTTATTTATATTATTAAAATAAAAATAAAAAATATAAATATAAAATTATATTAAAAATAAAAAATTAATTATAATTTAAAAATAAAATTACTTTAAATTTTGTAAATATAAAATTACATTTATACTTGAAAAATTTAAGTAAAAATGAAATTTTAACAAAATTGTGAAAAAATAAATAAATTTGGAAAAAAGTTAAATAAAATTTATTATAACTTTTTATCCAATAAATAAACATATAAATTTTATTTCACCATTGGATTCCTCATAAAAAATCAGGTGGGGTCACCTCTGAGTGAAATTTTTGTAACTCAACTCTAAATAAGCTTAAATTAAGTTTTTAGTATTTTCAATACAAAAGTTGAAAATCTTCAAAACCTTAATTTAATTCACACCACATGTGGTGTTAACCATCAATTTTTGTGTTAAAATTGAGGTGTTGTGTTTAGTTTAGAAGTTATGAGGAATTAAAGTATTTTCAATTGAATTCAATTGAAATGTCAAAATGTGCGCGTGTATCACATAAGTGAACTTTGATTTACATATGAGGTGTCAATTATTACTGTATTGTACTGTACAATTGAATTGAATTACATGTGTAAATTATAAGTATAATACATGATGAGGAATTAAAGGAAAAATAAATTGGAAAGATTAAATTTGGGGGGGAAAAGGAACTCCAGCTCTAAGGGGGAGCTAGACCCCCAAAATCCTTGCTGACAGGCGTGTGATGTCAAAATTCACGCAAAAGTTCATCACTTTTGGCCTGGAATTGAGTTACAGGGTCTGTGGACTCAATTGATGATGAGGTTTTGATACCAACTGGGGTAGTTTTAGCTGTTGCCAAGAAGGTAAAACTACCCTTAAGATAAAACAATCATAATAAAAACAGTTTTAACTGGTTTCTACGCCTCTGACACACATTCTGACGTGTTTTGAAGGCTCTAGGCCTGGTATTGCTATAGTAATGGCTGATTTAAGGGTCTAAAATGGCTAAAAATGGCTAAAAATGGCTTAAACCAGCCCTTTTTGGTCTAAACCAGGTTTCAATGATGCCATAATTGGCTTTTCTGTTGTCAGACTGTTTTTCACGACTGACAAGAGTAAATTTTACTTTTGGAGTAAGAGAATTGATGGCTATAAAAGAATGTCTTCTTTGCCCCACTTTTCTCTTCATGTTAGAATCTTTTCCTTTTATTAATTAGTTTAAACACTGTTAAACCAATCAATCAAAGATTCCAACCACCATTTTTAAATCATTTTAATCCTTTTAACCACGTGAAAAAATCATTATAATCATTGTTTGTAACTCTTATAATCATCTTTACCCCTGAACCACCCCAAAAGTGAATTAAAGCATCTTTCATCACTGTAAACTTTGTCACTTTGTTTCCAAATTCACTCTGGTCACTTTTGGGCGTGTTTTTTCTTTAATATTCTTTTTAAAGACTTTGTTCTTTAATTAATTGCTTGCAGTTCTTTGCTCAATTAATTCCAATTGAAATTGCTCTTGAAGAAATTTCTTTTGTAGCCTTAAAATATCTCTTGTAGAGTATTTTTTGGATAAATTTTTATTGTTGGTAAAACAATAAATTTTTATAATATTATTGTTTTATACTAATAAAGTTATAAACAATAAAATTGGCGTGTTTTCTCTTAAAAATAATATTTCTTACTATTTTTAATTGAATTTTTCCTTATACAAATTTTGAGGACAGGAAAAGTACTTGATTTTTTATCAAAGTTTCATATCCACACCTTACATTTGGGGGCCCAGCCGTTATATTTTACCTGTGACATATTTTTTTTACTCTTTTTAAATCTTTTTTCTTATATTGAAAAATTTAAAAACATATAAAAAATACTTATAATCCAAAAAAATCCTTAAAAAATAATTTTTTTCATATTATAAGTGAGGCTTATATTTTTATTTCTTTTTTGAAATAACCTTTTTTTTACTTAATTAATTGGCTTTTTCATTAATTTTAGTGTCTGACAACGTGGTAAGACAAGAAAACATTGAAACAGCCTCAACAGTAACCAGCATTATCCCTGCCAGTACTGTTAATTCTGATCATAATAGTACTGTTATTGTGACTCAAAATAATCAACCTGAACCAATATCTTCTGAATTAATTAACTTGGATATAAGTAATACACTTCAGAAAGCCAAAAATTTGGCCAATAGTAAGTTTTTGACGTAAAAATACTATTTTAAGCCTTTTTTAACCATAATTATGCCTTCAACCAGGTCAGGAGCCAGCTACAACCCCTCAAACAGCTCCCAAAAAGGTAATAGACGTGATTATGGCAGAGGCCAACCAGGTACAGAAGGAAAAGGGTCAGTTTATGACTTCCAAACAACTAAAATGGGTCATTCTGAAGCTGATAATACCATTTTACCTTCAAAAAGAGCTGACACCGCCACAACAAGCCTCTGTGGACATATACAAAGCCAGCCACAGTGCATACAACAATGCACTCCAATTCAAGGAGTACCAGATCCTTGCAGACCTGTGGAAGAATTGCATGAATTCTTACCTGACAGTAAGAAAATTCTTGGGCCATCCCAACACTTGCAAATTGCTCAATGGATGGCATCCATTGATGGAGAAGAAAAACATGATGCTTTTGACACTAGAATGGAGGAAAAACAACCCTCCACCAGCCAAACCAGTGCCAAAAACAGCCCCAGTGGCCAGCAGCAGCAATTCCAACGTGAAAAAGCAGCCACAAACTCCAAACAAGGGCAAAGGGAAGGCACCAGCCCCAAAACCTTACAGCCAGGGCTACAGAATCCCAAAGATTCAGCAGGATGCCATGGAAAATGTATTTCAGATGGCCAGAACCATGATGGAATTACAGAAGAAGGAGGAAGCCAGATTAAGGTTCCAGAAATGATTTCTGACAAATTTGATTCCATCCCAGAGTTGTATAATGCTATAAATGACGTGAAAAAACATCTTTCTGATAAAAATGACACCATTTGTAACAACATTAAAACAAACAACCTGAGTCTGTGCCAAATTAATGAAACACTTATGTGTTTTGAAAAAGTTTTGAGAACAATTAAAAATTCCAATAATGATAATTCTTCTAACAATAAAATAAATGAACAATCTGCCATTATTAAAGAATTAACAGATAAATATTCTAAATTCAATATTGATGACATAATTGAAACAAGAATTAAACAAGCCATAAATATTATCAAAACAGATAACAAGAAAGTCCTTGATGACATTTCAAATTCATTTACTGAAGTAAAGACATATACCATTGCCTTGAAAAAGTGTTTTGATGCTTCACAAGAAGAAGTATCAAAATTATCAATGAAATTGAATCAAGTCACTGCTGATAATACAAGACAGACAGAGTTATGGCAAGAACTTACACATAAAGAAGACATGTATAAAATTGAAGTAATAAATTTAATACAAAGCTTCCAACATGAATACAGAAATTCCCAAAGGTGTAGCAACAGTAAAATGAATGACATTGAACAATTACTGAACACCTTACCAAGAATGTCTACACCTCTAAATCAAAATGAGGGCACAAGAATTTCAAATCCACAAGTATTGGATCCTGATAATTCACAATTAAAAAATGAATTATCCACTTCTTTTCATAACCTGGAACCATCAATGGGCCAAGCACTCTTGAAAGAAGTTCCAAAACTTAAGGAATGGCCTCACTTCAGTGGTGAAGGAGAGTATGACCATATGGAATTCATTAGAGGTATTGACATGATCAAAGAAGATTTTGAATTACCAGACAGATTGGTAACAGCCAGGTTTAACACCTTGTTTACCAGATCAGCTCACAGATGGTACATCAAAATAAGACAAGCACATGGACACCAGAGTTGGACTTGGTGGAAAACCCAAATCATCAACAAATGGGCAAATGATGCTTGGAGGTTTAAAGTTGAAACAGCCTTTGAATCTGCCAAATTTAATGCTGATAAAGACAAAGCTTTACCATGGTTTTGCCAACAAAAGGACAGATTAACAGCATTATATCCTGACATGTCAGAATTTATGATCCATAGAAAAATTCTGAGACAATGTGGAGGTGACTTAGAGCATGCTGTCAAGAGCAGGACTACTGAACAATCTTCAGCAGAGGATATTATCAATATATTAGAAGAAGTAACCACCAGAACAAAAATTGGTTCTAGTAGGGTGAATCTTGAATCAAGGTTTAATACACCTTGGAAAGATTCTGTGGACAAAAACCCCAAAGAAAATTCTAACAATGTTGGGTATAAATCTGCAGATACAGTCAAAAAGTGCCATATTTGCCAAAGCACCACCCATTCAGCTAATACATGTCCAAAAAGGGGAAAAATCAATGAAATTAATATTGGAAAGGGACCTGATGTTGAAAAAGATGACATAATTGAAGACAATTCAGATGATAAATCATCCATATTTTCTGAATCTTCAAAAGATATAGAAAATATCAATGCCACTTTTGACATCATGGAATCTTATTCCCACTTGCCACAATTGAGCAATAGTCAACTTGATTTATCAAAAGCTCAAGGGGCACAACTTATGAAAACCAAATCCCAATAGAAGGAATAAGTGTTACAGACTTGAACACCACCTTCTTTGAAGAGGTCAGAAATAGTTACATTCAAGATAACAATTGTAGCATCTTATACCAATTAGTGAACAAAGACTGTAAAGACAACTCTCTAATACATGCCTTGGATGAAGTATGGAAAGGATCATATGATTAAGGAAGGTTTCACCTACTTGATAGTATAAAATTCAACAGTACAAGTAACCCAATAAAAGCATTAGGAATCTTTGGGAATCACAGCTGAATTGGTTGTTATGAAAAATTACTCTAGTACCCATTTTTATTGGGAAATAACAATTTAATGATGCATGGGATAGATTTACATAATAACAAAAACAGATACTTTCCTATTGAAACATCTGGTACTAATAAAATTACCAAAGTTCTTGAAGAAAGGAAATCAATAACCAAGAAAGCAAGGGAATACCTTGTTAGATTCAGTGACCCAACTTGTGAAGATGAATGATTAGAAGAAAAAGATATACCATAAGCTACCAAACTCCTCAGAAGATTCAGACACACTAGAAACACCAATATTACAAAGTAATATTCTTTTTTAGGGGGAGGGAATGTGAGCCTTAGAGGTAATTTCATATACCCAAAAGACCACAAATACAAAAATAACATATTAATATAAATAAAATAAATTTATTTATATTATTAAGATAAAAATCAAAATATAAATATAAAATTATATTAAAAATAAAAAATTAATTACAATTTAAAAATAAAAATACATTAAATTTTGTAAGTATAAAATTACATTTATACTTGAAAAAATTAAGTAAAAATGAAATTTTAACAAAATTGTGAAAAAATAAATAAATTTGGAAAAAAGTTAAATAAAAATTATTATAACTTTTTATCCAATAAATAAACATATAAATTTTATTTCACCATTGGATTCCTCATAAAAAATCAGGTGGGGTCACCTCTGAGTGAAATTTTTGTAACTCAACTCTAAATAAGCTTAAATTAAGTTTTTAGTATTTTCAATACAAAAGTTGAAAATCCTCAAAACCTTCATTTAATTCACACCACATGTGGTGTTAACCATCAATTTTTGTGTTAAAATTGAGGTGTTGTGTTTAGTTTAGAAGTTATGAGGAATTAAAGTATTTTCAATTGAATTCAATTGAAATGTCAAAATGTGCGCGTGTATTACATAAGTGAACTTTGATTTACATATGAGGTGTCAATTATTACTGTATTGTACTGTACAATTGAATTGAATTACATGTGTAAATTATAAGTATAATACATGATGAGGAATTAAAGGAAAAATAAATTGGAAAGATTAAATTTGGGGGGGAAAAGGAACTCCAGCTCTAAGGGGGAGCTAGACCCCCAAATTCCTTGCTGACAGGCGTGTGATGTCAAAATTCACGCAAAAGTTCATCACTTTTGGCCTGGAATTGAGTTACAGGGTCTGTGGACTCAATTGATGATGAGGTTTTGATACCAACTGGGGTAGTTTTAGCTGTTGCCAAGAAGGTAAAACTACCCTTAAGATAAAACAATCATAATAAAAACAGTTTTAACTGGTTTCTACGCCTCTGACACACATTCTGACGTGTTTTGAAGGCTCTAGGCCTGGTATTGCTATAGTAATGGCTGATTTAAGGGTCTAAAATGGCTAAAAATGGCTAAAAATGGCTTAAACCAGCCCTTTTTGGTCTAAACCAGGTTTCAATGATGCCATAATTGGCTTTTCTGTTGTCAGACTGTTTTTCACGACTGACAAGAGTAAATTTTACTTTTGGAGTAAGAGAATTGATGGCTATAAGAGAATGTCTTCTTTGCCCCACTTTTCTCTTCATGTTAGAATTTTTTCCTTTTATTAATTAGTTTAAAACTGTTAAACCAATCAATCAAAGATTCCAACCACCACTTTTAAATCATTTTAATCCTTTTAACCACGTGAAAAAATAATTATAATCATTGTTTGTAACTCTTATAATCATTTTTACCCCTGAACCACCCCAAAAGTGAATTAAAGCATCTTTCATCACTGTTAACTTTGTCACTTTGTTTCGAAATTCACTCTGGTCACTTTTGGGCGTGTTTTCTCTTTAATATTCCTTTTAAAGACTTTGTTCTTTAATTAATTGCTTGCAGTTCTTTGCTCAATTAATTCCAATTGAAATTGCTCTTGAAGAAATTTCTTTTGTAGCCTTAAAATATCTCTTGTAGAGTATTTTTTGGATAAATCTTTATTGTTGGTAAGACAATAAATTTTTATATTATTGTTTTATACTAATAAAGTTATAAACAATAAAATTGGCGTGTTTTCTCTTAAAAATAATATTTCATACTATTTTTAACTGAATTTTACCTTATACAAATTTTGAGGACAGGAAAAGTACTTGATTTTTAATAAAAGTTTCATATCCACACCTTACATTATTAAAGTTAATACTGATAATCTTAAGTCAGTCATTAGCACCCTTTTCTCTTTTCTTTCGTCGCCTGTCAGTGGATATTGGTGGTCATATCCTTTACTAATTCCATTGTTCTTTCTGGCAGGTTGAAACAGTGAATTGAGGATTCACTTGGTTGGCTTCTTGGCTTTTGGCTTCTTCTATTTTGGCCTCTGGCTTCATTCTTCTTACCCTTTGTTATCTTTGGCATATTTGTCCTTTCTCTATTTCCTGCTTAAGATATATATTCCATAGTATTTCTTATCATCTTTTGGAGCCCTCCAAGTGAGTTCTTGATTCCTGAGTGCCAGGCCCTCTTGCTTCCATAAGAGCCCCTGTGACAGAAGACAGAACAATGGAAAGAATTAAGACATGTGCCTGGTGGCCATCTTGGAGAAAAGATGTCATTGAGTACTGTCACAGTTGTGATAGATGCCAGAAAGCCAATAAAGCTACTGGTAAAAGATTTGGTTTAATGATCCATATTCAAGAACCAAGTACCCCATGGGAAGTGGTTCACATGGATTGGGTAACTGCCTTACCACCTGGAGGTGATAAAAGTTACAATGCATGTCTTGTTATTGTAGACAGATATAGCAAAACACCAATCTTTTTACCATGTCACAAAGATGACACAGCTATGGATACAGCTCTTTTAATCTGGAATAGAGTAATATCCCATACTGGTGTCTTCAAAAACATCATTAGTGATAGAGACCCAAAATTTACATCAGCCTTATGGACTAATTTACATAAGCTTTTGGGTACAAAATTATCATTCTCAACAGCATACCATCCACAAACAGATGGTTTAGCAGAAAGAATGATTCAAACCCTTGAGGACATGATCAGAAGATTTTGTGCTTATGGCCTGGAGTTTAAAGATTCTGACGGCTTTACCCATGATTGGTGTACTCTTATACCAGCATTGGAATTAGCCTATAAGACCTCCATCCATGCTTCCACAGGCAAGACTCCTGCAATGTTGGAAAAAGGATGGAACCCCAAACTTCCAGTTGATACTTTGAAGAAAGATCTAATTGATATTCATCCAACTGCTTCAAGCTTCAAATTGTTGCTTGATAAAGTGAGGCACAATGCAAATCAAAGCATGAATGATGCCTTTGAATATGCTAAACAGAAATGGGATAAAAGTCATAAAACCCCAGAATTCAAAGTAGGGGACTTAATACTAGTTTCAACCTTGAACTTTAATAATATTAAAGGTCCAAAGAAACTGAAAGATTCCTTTGAAGGACCATTTATTATCAAAGCCCTTCATGGGACAAATGCAGTACAAGTGGAACTGTCAGGAGAGTTAGGAAATAAACATCCAACTTTTCCTGTCAGTCTTGTGAAGCATTACACTTCAAGTGATAAGGAATTATTTCCTTTAAGAAATGAAACACCCTTAGAGGTACCCCCACTTGAACCAAGTGAGGAAAAGAAAGTACTGAAAATCTTAAAAGAAAGAAGACTTAGGGGCAAAAATGAAAGAGAATACTTAGTCAGGTACAGAAATCCATAACATGAAGATGAGTGGATTGAAGAAAGTAAAATACCTGATTCCCAAAAGTTTCTCAGAAGATTCAGACATGAGAGAAGACCAATTCCTCAGTAAAGAGTTTGAATTGTGTGCTTTACATACTTGAAAAGTATAAGTGAAGAGGTTGGACAATGGATTATACCCCCCCCAAATAACTTGGGGGTATACTACAAAGAAAAATTGTGGTACAATTTTTTTTTGGTGGTAGGGAATGTGAGCCTGTGAGGTATGTATAACATACCCATAAGGCCACAAATGATTTTATGGACAGTTAATTTTTTCTTAAACAGACTTTTTAGTTGAATTTAAAATAAAAAATAACAAAAAATAAGTATAAATTTTTTTTGGATAAACAAAGTTATAATTATTATGTCATTTTTGGATTCTACACCAAAAATGACCTAGGGTACACCCATAGGGTGTTATACCCAAAAACACTTATTTCTTGTGTTATTGGAAGATTTAAGAATCTCACAGTACTAATGTAGCTTTTTTAACATTTTTTTAAAATTGTTAAATTTAAGCTTAATTAAGCTTAAATTTAAAGTTACATAAGGTTTATGCAACTTTACCAAAATTTTAGTTAAAATTGAGGTGTTGTGTATATTTACTGAATTGGCTAAGGATTTGCCATACAGAATGTAAATCCTGCGTGAGCTCAATTTAAAAGGGTTTAAAGCCATGGTATGGCTTTAAATAAATAAAAGGGCAAAATCCACGCAAAAAGGTGGGACGAAGGAAAAAGACCAAATAGAGCTGGGGTACCCAACTTTTTGGATCTGCAAGGACTCACTTAAGGTTGTCCACCTGTATTGGAGGATTTTCAACCTTATTTAAACTTTAAGATTAGACTTTGATCCAACCTTAAGGTTTAAACTGGTTTTATCCCAATTTGGACAGGAATTTCAAGCTGCCAAAGGGTAAATCCCAATATGCAGGCTTGAAATCAAGGTTTTAAGAACTGTCAGAGCTTAATTAAGTTTAAAAACCTTAAATAAGCTTAAAACTTTAAAGTTTCAAGCATTAAAACCTTATCAAAACTTAAGGTTTGGTGTGTATTGCTATTTTACGTGGAAAAATAGCAATAACTTCAAAAATTCAGTCAAAATCCAATTCTTAATGGATTTGCTTGAAAATTTCACACAACTTAGAATTTAATATTATCAATATATAAATTAAATTTTAAGTATCTTTTATAAATAAATTTCCTGGGTAATTAGCCTGGAAATTTACTCTTTTAATTAAGCTTAAAGAAAATTATGATTTCTTTAAAAATTAATTAAAAATTGAGTTTAAAAGATTTCTGCTTGAAACTCTAATTTTAAGTTGTTCTTGTAATGAACTTTAATATAAATAAAGTTATTTTATATTAAAACTTAAAATAATTAAACTAAATGAGGATTAAAGTTACTTGGAGTTAAGAATAACACTGGTAACTTTAAATTGGAAGTAAAAATAAGTTGCCTTAAGTTAAGAACTCTATTTTTAAGCATGGTTTTTCAGTTTTGACCTGAGCACGCCCTCTATATTCATTATGAATCATGAGAGCTGCTCTGAAGAAATAAAAAGAGTCTTTTCATCACTGTTTTTGTCCAACATTCATCATCAATCCAATCATATTAGAAATTTAAAACAGGTAAAGTTTTATTAAATATAAAATATTATTATTAAAAGTAATTCTTAAGTTATTTTTATTCTTTATTTATTGAAATTAAAGAATTGAAGTCATAGAATTTAGATTATTGTTGTAATCACCAATAATATATTTTATTATATAAAATTATCATTTTAAATATCTTTTTAAATCCACAAATTCCTCTTTAAAACTCTTAAATCATAATTTATATTATTAAAAGTTGTTTTATTTTTAAATTTATTGATTTTTGACGTGTTTTTAACTTATAATTATTATTTAATATTATAACTGTTGTATTTTGACTTATTATATTAAATAAATCTTATAAGTAAGTTTTCTCTAGAATTCTATATTTTTTTATCTAGTATTAGTTTTTTTTATAGAATTTTTATTCTAAAAGAATTATTTCTGCACAGTGTGTGTTTAATTCTTTTTATAAATAATATTTATAAGTGGTTAATATTCATATTTTCCACATGTAATTGTCTCATTAAGAGATTTACACTTCTTATTGTTATAACTGTCAGTGACTATAACCATGATAAAATAATTATAATTTATTATAATTATTATTATTTTTATTATTATATTATTATAATAATAATTAAATTTATTTTTTTATATATAATTATTTTTAATAATTATATTTAAATTTGTGGTTATAATATTTTATTATATTATATTTTTCTACTGAGGACAGTCATAGTACTCTTGATATTGCTACTATTATCAAGAGTTTCATAGACAAACCTTACAGGGCTTGTATATTATTACAATATGCCCTTGTATTGTGACAATGTAATTGAATTAACAATTCCATGTCAAAAAATACAGCTTACTGATATGTGGTATACTGTTTGTATACCAATATCTCACAGAATACTTGTATTTAGCAAGTATAATTTGTCAAAGATGGTGTATTACAGGGTAATTGAGTTAACAATGTACCCAAACACGCCTCAACTGTTGGTTTATCAGTATGAGCTGTCCCAATTCAATTAAGAATCAGGACTGTATTAGTGGCTTAAAGTGTTTTTATATACAAAACATGCCAAAAATACTGGTCTTGTGGTTATTAGCCACTTGACAACATACTCTTTAGAATATGAGTATAATAAGAATTAAAAGAAATATATATATAAAATATATATTTCAAAAGGAAAAAATGACGCCTAAAAAAGATAAAACAGGTGTCAATAAATGATAAAAAGAGAAAAAACTTACTTGTAAAGGTCCAAAATAAGTTAAAAACATGGCCAGGCCCCCAAAATGTCAGGCTGAGTCTATATTGAAGTGGTAATAAGAGTATTTACAATTAGAATTATGACTGTGACACGTAGAAAATTAATTTAAAATAAGAGTATTGGGCTTTAAAGATGATTTATAATATAATTAAGGGGTTCTACTATTGAATAATAGTGGTGGTGAGCGCTATTGAGAACCCAGGGTGCAATCTTACCACTTGGGTTACTATAATAAGAGTTACAATAATTAAATATATAATTATACCTGTTTATTACCCAAGAGTAAAACTTTTTTTGACATTTTACTACGTAGGGTATTCAAGAGCAGGATGAGGAGACAATTCTGGCTGTGAAAAGCCTCCTTTTTATCCTGAAATGGGGTGGAAAGGGTGCTAGACCTTTCCACATAGAGGAAGTGAAGATTTTTCACTCTCTAGGACTGACTTGTGGTTTGCAAACAGCCTGTATGCCCTGTATTGGGCCAGATGTGGTTTTGAAACCACATCTAGGCAGTTTTCACCAATACAGGGTGAAAAGTTTCATTGGGGGACCTCACAGCCTGATTCTGATGTGTATGACGCGTAGAATGCTGTACAGAAACTGTATGGGACCCCAGTATTGACTGAAATATGAGGTATTGAAGTAAAAACATTCTTCTTCGTCTATTTGACACCTCATATTCATGGTTATGGGATATTATCCCATAGTAAAGCTGTATATGACAGCAGGTGGGATTTTAGCCTTAAAACAGCTATAACTTTGTCAATTCTTGAGATATCAACCTCAAAATTGGTTCAGTGTGTAGCCCTGTATGTGCTCTACACAATGATACCTCATTTGGTATGGGTATCATTAAATATGGCAAAGCTATCCCATGTACAAGATCTTTGTACATTTGCGTGTTTTAGGCAAAAAGCTGTATTGAGCTTGTTTGCCCCATAACTTCTGCAGTAGTTGAGATATGCGGAAGTGGATGACACCATCAGATAGCCCTTATTGTGCTCTTTCCAAAAAGACCCCACTTCAGGTATCCCACACTAAAACTGTAGAAGTTAGATGAGAGGTGAATGTTTTGTTCACCCTTATTTGGCCTGAAATTGACCATAACTCCAGTAATATTGGTGCTAGCTCAGTTTGGCTGGTACCATTGGATAGCCCTGTCTTAGAGCTTCATTTTGAGTACCCATTTGATGGGGTTAAGCCTCTCCTTCTAGATTTTAGATGAAAGGTGAAAATTAAGGTTTATGCTCAGCAATAACTTTGAGCAGGAATAACTTTGTTATTTCTTGTCCTATGGTGATGGGACTTATATTTTCAGGAAGAGGTGAGGTTCCTCTTTCTTTTGATACCTTTTGAGCTGATTTGGCTCAGTTCTATGTTTTGGTGGTATCTTGCCTATACCATTGGTTTTATGGTATTTTGGCTGTCATGCTTGTCCTCTGGTTTTGAGTCACCGGCTGACAAATACAGCAATAAGACCATCCCCCATCCAACAATCCAGAAAATCACCCATAGTCAACTCCCAACAACTCCAACCTGTGGCCAGTACCAGTAGAAGAAGAGGCAAACTTTCTCCTTTGTTGTTTCCTGCCGCCCAAGTGTTTCAGCATAGGGATCAATGGCCTATCCAAGCTACCAGAGAAGACCCAAATATGGCGCATGATAATCAGGATGCTGTGCCCAGGCTATTTAGGGGAGTTGATAGAAATGGTAGGGAGGTGATTATGTATGCTGATGACAGGACTATTACAGGGACTGCTTCTGAGGAGATGGCTGCAAAATTTGCTTGGTATGAAGATGAGTTGATTAAAAATTTCCAGAAAAATTTTGACTATTTGGGTAGAAATAACTAGGTTTCTTTCTCTTGTTTGTGTTTGGTTTGACTTCTATCCCAACTCTTATAGCTACTAAAATGAAAAATAAAAAATAATTGGAACCTCCCAATACATGATTTGGTAGGGGATGCTGCTGCTCTACAAAAAGAAATAAAAAGAAATATAAAAGTAAAGAAAAGAAAGCAAATGAGAGAAGAAGAGAGTAGAGAAAAGAAAATAAAGGAATTCCTGAGTTTGTCCTTCTTGGCGTGAGTTGCTTGATTTTGGCCAAGAATTGTCTGAAAGAGAAAAACCAAGAATTTAATGCTCACAGAGTGGCCAAGGTGATGTTTTACAAGAAGTAGAACCCTCAGGGATGCATACCAGGAGATGGAGCTTACTTTCATAACTTCCACTCCCCACCAAGCACCATGAAACAGATACCTTTGCCATAAGTGCCTTTGAAATAATGAATGTCTTGAATAAATATGACTTCCATAAGTTGGAAAAGAATATAAAGATAAAAAATAAAAAGGAAGAAGAATTCTGGCCATATCTTGATGAAAGGTCCAAATTTGAGGGTATTGAGGTTTCAAGGCCTTCTGAATTGGTCCAAAGAATTTACAAGTGCTCACAAAGTGGCCAAGGTAATGCTTATCACAAGATTTGGGTAGAATACCCCCTTAAAGGTGCATTCCAGTAGAGGAACTTACTTTCATAACCTCTTCTTCCCACCAAGCACCATAAGAATTCAAACTCTTGAGGTATTTGGACCAGGCTTGTCTGGATACAATGAGTGGAAATCCTTGACAAGGTCTGGTGAGTTGGTAAGGTTGGAAGCTGGTTCCCAAGTTGTTCTTTCTGGGTCTTCACTGAATCCTTTCCACTCTACAAGGTACCATAATTTGCCTCTTCTGAGTTTGGAGTCCAGAACCTGAGCCACTTCCCATTCTTCTTGCTCCTCCACTAGAACTGGTGGTGGTGGCAATTGGTGACAATTTGGGATACTTGACTGCTTGACTGGTTCTAGTAAGGGAACATGAAACACAGGGTGAACTGACTTCCATTGTTGAGGCATCTTGAGGTGATATTCATGACTTTCAATCTGCTTAATGACCTCAAAGGGTCCCAGCCATCTTTCTGAAAGCTTCTTAGTGGGTCTTGTATTCTTTTTGTTCTTGGAAGCTATCCATACCTTATCCCCAGGTTGGAAATCAGGTGGATTGACCTGTTTCTATCTGCATACTTCTTGAATCTGCTTATTTCTGACTCTAATTCTTCTTTGACAACTTGCTGTACTGATTGGAGTTTTGTTGATAAATTTCCAGCAGGTGACTCTTGAGAAATATGGATTGAGTCAAAGCTGGGATTTCTTCCATAAATGGTGAAAAAAGATCATTGCTTTTTTGATGAATGTTCTGCATTATTGTAGGCAAATTCATTCAGAGGGAGCCAGGTGCGCCAGTCATCTTGATTGAAGCTGACATGAATTCAAAGATACTGTTCTAGAATATGATTCACTCTCTCTGTCTGTCCAAATGTTTCAGGATGGAAAGCAGTTGAAATATCTCTTTATATCTTCAGCTTCTGAAGTAAATTGGTCCAGAATGATGAAACAAATAAGGATCCTCTATTGCTGACAATACTGACTGGGAGGCCATGTTTGGAAAAGACATGGCTGATAAAGATTTGAGTGAATTACAGAGCAGTGATTGCTCCATAAGCTGGAATGAAGATTGCCATTTTTGAAAATCTGTCCACAACTACTATAATTGAATCAAAGTTGTTTGAATAGGGAAATTGAGTGATAAAATCCATTGATAAAGAATTCCAAGGACCAGATAGAATTTGAAGAGGCTTGAGTAATCCACACTTCTTATGATGAATGTTCTTGTTTCTTGAACATTTCTGACATGAGGACACATAGTCCTTAATGAATTTATTCATGCTAGCCCAATAAAAATCCCTCTTGATGAGCTTGAGGGTCTTCCCCTGGCCAGGGTGGCCAGCCAACGGTGTGTCATGACGCTTTGGAAAAATATTGGGTTGGATTTCTTCATTGCTTGGGATCACCACTCTATCTTTGAATAATGATAACTTGGCTTGAGGTTCAAGAGAATAATCTGTAACTGATTCACCTATTTCTAGTTGCTTGAGTATTTCTTTATGGTCTTTGTCTTGCCATACTTCTTTTTGAATCTTGTCAGCTAAATCTGAGAATATTTCCACTTTGATTGAGGAGAATCTTGACTCTTGAATGCCATCCTGCTTGATTACTTGATGAAAATTCTGAGGATTTTTGCTGATGAAGTCCACCCCCCTCTCTTGATATGTGTCGTCCTCATGTGACAAGGCATCTGGTAAAGTGGCCAGCCTGCCTGGGTGGTAAGTGATAGTGAAATGAAACTCAAAGAGAAATTCAGCCCAACAGGCTTGATGACAAGTAAGAACTTTGGAAGACATAAAATACTGAAGAGAAGAGTGGTCTTTCAACACCTCAGAAGAGTTGTAAAGAAAGAGAAGGAAAGCTCTCTAGCGCTTGAGAGCCCAAACTATGCCAAGGAGTTCTTTATTACAAATTTCATAGTTCAGCTCAGCTATGAGAAGCTTGCAAATGTCAAATGCAATGGGATGCTTTCCTGAGTCATTCACTGACTCAATACAGAGCCCAAGGCATAATCAGAAGCATCAGTCTCTACAATAGTTGGTAGAAAAGGATTTAAATCAGGAAGGATAGGAGTGGTAGTGAATTCTTCTTTGAGTATTTGAAACTGATCAAGAGCTTCCTCATCGAAGATAAAGGAAGAGTCTTTTTTGAGAAGGGAAGTGAGAGAAGTGATTTTTTGCATTAATTTTTAATGAAATGAAAATATAAATTGGGAAAGCCAGAAAGGATTGAAGAGCTTTGATGTTCTTGGGCTGAGGCCAATTGAGGATTTTCTGAACTTTAGAAGAATCTATCTTGAGGCCATCATTTGAAACAACATAGCCCAAGAATTCCACACTTGAGGCATGGAATACACACTTGGAGGCTTTGGAAAACAAATTATTGTCTCTCAGTATTTGGAGGACGGACGACACATGTTTGAAATGTTCCTCCTCAGAACTTGAAAAGACCATAATATCATCTAAATAAACTACAATAAAGATATCCAAGAAATCTGCAAATATGTCATTCACAAGATTCTGGAAAGAAGCTGGAGCATTTGTAAGGCCAAATTGCATAACCAAATACTCATAACCACCATATTTGGTTCTGAAGGCAGTTAAGTTCTCATCCCGCTCTTTGATTCTCAAGAGATTATATGCACCACGCAGATCTATCTTGAAGAAGATAGTGGAACCTTTGAATAGGGTAAGAAGCTGGTTCATAAAAGGAACAGGATACCTGTTATTCCTAGTGACAGCATTGAGTTTTGCAGTAGTAAACACACAAAAAAAGACCTCCATCCTTTTTCTTGTCAAAAAGGACAGGTGATCCTGCCAAAGAGGAGCTGGGCCTTATGAAACCTTTCTCTACATTCTCTGAAATGTAGGCCTGCAGTGTTTCTGACTCTTGATTTGATAATGAGTAGATAACACCAACTGGAGGTAGAAGACCCTCCAATTCAATGTGATGATCACAGGTGTGGTGTGGAGAACATTTCTCTGCTTTCACCTTGTAGAATACATCCAAATATTGGTGATATGCAGGGGGAACTACCTTCAACACAGTTTCAATTTCTTCTGGCTCTTCCTCCTCATCCTACTGCTCCTCCAAGGAGGCATGAAAAAACAAGAGAGGAAGGTACATATCCCCTTGAAAGAGATGAAATGAAGATATAGAAACATCTTCTCCAACATCTTTTATCTCTTTGATGACCTCATATCTTGATTTGAGTAATGATTGAGATGGCATGATGGAAGGGAAGGTGTCTTAAGTTCAACAACCAGAGCAGCACTGTTGACGGCAGTGGCCAAGGAATTACTAGCAGAAGAATTAATACCACTAAAATCCTTATGACCAGAATCATAGGCAATCAATCCATTTTTCCATTCAATAATAGGATTAAAATGGTCGAGGAAATCATAGCCCAATATCAGGTCTTCTGCTTGGTGTGAATCTATGATCAAGAAGTCCCATTCAAAGCTTGGGAAAGAAGGCAAGTCAGCTACCCACTTGGTATAATGGGTGATGAACAAGGCAGGGGATTCATTTGAATCCAGAATTAAAAGAGGAATCTTTTCAGGGAGCTCTGACATAGTCAATGAGTACTTGAGAACAAAATGTGTTGCAATAAAAGAGTTTGTAGCACCAGAATCAATGAGAATACTATCAAAAATATCAGAGACAGAAGAAAAAAAAACTTTAAAGATTTCTCGACACTAGTATTCAGAGTGCACAATTGTGCTCTTGAAGGAAATAAGTGAGAACCATTGAACACATCATGATTCCCACTCAGGCTTTTCCCTGCTTGCTAGAGAAGCCTATTGATTACCCAGGCTTGTTCTGAGGCCTCTTGAAGAATTTTTCAATTGGGTGCTTTCCACCAAAATAAGGAAATAACCCTTCTTTGATCCTCCTCTCCTTTCAAGAAACAATTAATTTATTGTCCTTATTGAGGAGAGCAGAATGGGGCTTGTCCTTTGAAGGTTGAAATTTGTTGCCTGTCACAGGGCCTCTTGGACAGAAATACAAGAGTTGCCTGGCACTCAGAAATCAGGGAACTCACTTGGAAGAATCCAAAGAATAAATAAATAAAAATAAAGAATAAATTCCTCTAAGAAATATGCAGGTACAAGATGAGATCCAATGCAAGGAAAGAGAAGCCAAATGGCCAAAGAGCCAACCAAGTAAGTCCTTAATCAGTGTTTCAACCTGCAAAAATGAACAATGGAATTAGTAAGGATATGACCACCAAATATCCATTGACAGGTAAAGAAAGAATAAGGGAAAAGGTGCTAATTGACTGACTTCATAATATCAGTATTCAATTAACAAAATGATAAGATAAATAAAGATAAAATAAAATAAAAGTATATTAATTAACTGGGGAAAACCCCCCAGGGTGGAAAAGTTCTTCAGGCCAAAAACTGATCCGTATTGATCCTTGAGGCTGTATTGATTGTTTTGGGAATTGATACAGCTGACTAATATTGAAATTGAATTGGGTTGAATGAATTCCCCATGCTTGAAAGTGAAATTCAGTTCTTGATGGATCCAGACTGTATTGAAATGAATATGGTTGCCAGGATGGATTGAGTGGAGCCTTGACACTTGACAATTGAATGAATGAATGAATGAACTTCCTCTTGAATCCCTTGAGAATGGTTGAATAGTATTGCCTTGGAGGAATACTGTGAATGGAATTATCCACTGATGTCTTGATGGCGTGATTGGTCTTTGACGCTGAAACACTTGCTCTTGAGCCTTGATGAGTCCTCTGAATGATTGGGTGCCTGATGACGTGATGATATGTTGGAATGTTTGAATGACCATTTGATATTGCCACCATTGAATTGCTGTTGAAAAATGATTCATAATGATATATAACATCATTTATGGCATATTGGTTCATTGGAAAGAAGATTACATCCAAAGGTCTTGAGATGGAAAGACAGAGTGAAAAAGATGGATGTGATGGCTTCGGAGCTTGGAAAAGTGTTTCTCGGTCCTTTTGGGTTCTGAGCCAAAAACTGGCCCAAAGGGCGGGAAAGTGTGTTTTGGACACTTTGCATCAAAGTGCGCAAAAATGTGCAAAAGTGCGCAAAGTGCGCAAAATGCGCAAATGCGCATTATGAGCCCAAATCGCCAAACCAGCCATTTGGGCCATTTCCCCTGGTTTTGAGGGAAATGACCAGAAATACCCGTTTGGGCATAAATTGCCCCTATGGCTTCTGGATTGACGCAAAGGGCCATGAAGGCCCCAAAAGACAAATGGCCAGGAATGGTCCATAAGCTGATGACGTGGCCATATTGGCCACTGGTGATGGATATGCCCAATTGGCCATAAAAAGACTGTGGCTTGATATGCCATATGGAGATTCAAGGAGGTGAATCGTCATGGTTGTGACAGTACCCCCCACCTTGAAATGGTGAGCTCCTGAGCACCAATACAAGGTGAAGCCTGTTGAGTCTATTGGAAAGGATTGACAGTGGGATAGAGGAAAGTTCTTTTAAGAGTAAAATAAAATAATAACTGATATTAAAAATTTTTCATAGGATGCAGGACTTGCTTGATCTTCTTTCGAGATTGATGATGTTTGAAATGAATGATAATCTTGATGTGAAATTTGACATGATAAAATTAAAATGAAAATAAAATTTGATATAAAGAATGAAAATGAAAATAAAAGAAAGAGAAAAGAGAAAAGAAAAATGAATTGAATTTTGAGGAGGTTCCAATATTCATCACAGAGGTTGATAACTGATTTTGGAATTGGCCAAGGACCTGGAAAGAGAAATTTGATGCCATGTGCTCACAAAGTGGCCAAGGTGATGTTTTGACAAGATTGTAGAACCCTCAGGGAAGTGCAAACCAGGAGAGGAACTTACTTTTGGTAGTTACCACTCCCGCCAGTGCCATAACAATGAAAACAAAAATGTTGAAGGAATGAATTTGAATTTGAAGTCTTGGAAATGTATTGAAAAGTGAATGGCCCATTGTCCCAAGTGAAAATGGCCATAAGATTGGAAATGAAGTTAAACGCCATGCCAAAGATCTGTGTCCAAAATTGCAAAGTTCTCACAGAGTGGCCAAGGTGATGCTTACAACAAAAAGAAGGGTAGAATACCCCTCAAGGTGTATACCAGCAGTGGGACTTACTTTTGGTAATTCCTCTCCCCACCAAGCACCATAATGAATCAAGCTTTTGAAGAATTTGGCCAAGGCTTGTCAGGATATAATTAATGAAAATACTTAACCAGTTCAGGACAGTTATTGAGGTTTTAAGTTGGTTCCCAAGTGGATCTTTCTGAGTCTTGACTGAAACCTTTTCATTCCACCAGATACCATAATTTTCCTCTCTTAAGCTTTGAGTCCAGTATGTGAGAGACTTCCCATTCCTCTTCTTCTTCAATGATGATTGGAGGAGGAGGCTCATGATGCCTATTTAAGATTGTTGATGTCTTGACTGGTTCTAAGAGTGAAATATGGAAGACTGGGTGGATGGACTTCCATTGAGATTGGAGCTTGAGGTGGTAGGCATTAGTGCTGACTTTCTTCAAGATTGGAAAAGGACCCAACCATCTTTCAGACAGTTTTTTGGTGGGTCTAGTTGATTTGATGTTCTTGGAGGAAAGCCATACCATGTCACCAGGATTGAAAACAGGTGGACTTGCTCTACTTTTATCTGCATACCTCTTAAACCTGTTTATGGCAACTTCAATTTCTCTCTTGAAATCTTGCGCTACTGATTGGACTTTTGTTGATAACTTTCCAGCAGGATTATCTTGAGTAATGAGAACTGAGTCAAAATGTGGATCTCTTCCATAAACAGTGAAAAAAATGTGATTGTTTTGTTGAAGAGTGGTCAGAGTTATTGTAGGAATGTTCAGCCAGAGGGAGCCAGGTGTTCCAATCATCTTGATGATAACTGACATACATCCAAAGGTACTGTTATAGTATCTGATTTACCCTCTCTGTCTGTCCATCAGTTTCTGGATGGTAAGCAGTTGACAGATCTCTTGAAATCTTGAGCTGCTGACAAAGAATGGTCCAAAAAGAAGAAAAAAAAGAGAACCTCTATCACTAACAATGTTTGAGGGAAGGCCATGCTTTGATAAAATATTTGCGATGAAGAGATTGGCCAAATCTAATGAAGTTATTGAAGAAATTGTTGGAATAAAAACTGCCATTTTTGACAATCTGTCCACTATGACAAAGATTGAGTCAAAGGAATTGGACAGTAGCAATTGAGTGATGAAATCCATTGAAAGACAAATGCAAGGTCCATTTGGAATTGGAAGAGGTTTGAGGAGTCCAAACTTCTTGTGGTGAATATTTTTGTTTCTTGAACACTGTGGACAGGATGAGACATAATCCTTGATGAATTGAGTCATGTCGGACCAGTGGAAATCCTGCTTGAAAAGTTTGAGAGTCTTCTCTTGGCCAGGGCGTCCAGCTAGAGGAGAGTCATGCCGCTTTTGAAGAATATTGAGTTGAATTTTGGGGTCATTTGGGACCACCAACAATCTTTGAAAAGGAGAAGTTTGGAAGAGGAATCAAGAGAATAATCTTGGACAGATTTACCTTTACCCAAATCTTCAAGGATACTTCTATATTGAGAATCTTGCCATAATGACTTCTGAATTGAATCAATCAAATTTGAAAAAGAATCCACCTTGACTGCAAAAAACTTTGAGGCTTTAATTTCATCTTGCTTAATTATCTTCTGATAATTCATTGGGTTCTTGCTGATGAAATCCTCCCCCTCTCTGGGTAAACATTGTCCCAACATGACAAATCATCTGGAAGGGTGGCCAAGCGGCCAGGGCGGTAAGTCATTGAGAAATGAAATTCAGATAAAAATTTAGCCCAGCGGGCTTGACGGCGAGTGAGAATCTTTGATGACATGAAGTATTGAAGTGATGAATGATCAGTGAGAACTTCAAAAGGGGAAGAAATTGAAAGAAGGAAAGCTCTCCAGCGCTTGAGAGCCCACACTATGCCAAGGAGTTCCTTGTCATGAATCTCATAATTGAGCTCAGCTGGGAGAAGCTTGCGGCTATCAAATGCAATGGGATGTTTTCCTGAGTCAGAAATTTGACTCAGTACAGCACCCAAGGCATAATCTGATGCATCAGTCTCTACAATGGGGATAGAGAAGGAACAAAGTGAGAAAGGATTAGAGCAATGGTGAAAGCCTCCTTTAGTTGATGAAACTGTCTAAGAGCTTCCTCATTGAGGGGAAAACGGGAATCTTTGTTGAGGAAACTTGTGAGTGAACTAATCTTCTTTGAATACTTCTTGATGAAATGGCAGTAAAACTTGGCAAAACCAAGGAATTATTGAAGAGCCTTGAGGTTTCTTGGAGCTGGCCAATTGAGAATTTGCTGGACTGTTGCTTGGTCCATCATGTGGCCTCCAGAAGAAACAACATAACCCAAATACTCTACACTATTAGCATGAAACAGGCACTTGGAGGCCTTAGCAAAGAGGTTATTGGCTCTGAGTCTGGAGAGAACAGTGGACACATGAGTGAAATTTTCTTCTTCACATTTGGAAAAGACCATAATGTCATCCAAATAAACCACAACATAAATATCAAGAAGATCATAAAAAATATCATTGACAAGGTTTTGGAAAGAGGCAGGAGCATTGGTGAGCCCAAATGGCATAACAAAATACTCATAGCTGCCATATTTGGTTCTAAAACATGTCAAATGTTCATCACCTTCCTTGATTCTGAGCAGGTCATATGCACCATGCAAATCAATCTTGGAGAAGATAGAAGAACCGTTGATAACAGTAAGAAGTTTATTCATATGAGGAAGAGGATACTTGTTCTTCCTAGTAACAGCATTGAGTTTGCGGTAATAAACACACAAACGGAGGCCACCATCTTTCTTTTTGACATAGAGGACAGGTGCTCCTGTTGAAGGGAGCTTGGCCGGATGAAACCTTTCTCTACATTCTCTGAAATTTAGGCCCTGAGTGTATCTGACTCTTGGTTTGATAAAGAGTAGATCACCCCAACTGGAGGTAGAGACCCCTCCAGCTCAATATGATGATCACAGGAATGGTGAGGAGGAAGTTTCTCTGCTTTCACCTTGGAGAATACATCCAAGTACTAGTGAGAAACAGAAGGAACAACCTTCATCATCATTTCTATTTCTTCTTGCTCTTCCTCTTCATCCCACAACTCCTCCAGGGAGTCATAATAATATGAAGGCAGAAGGTCCATATTCCCAAAGAAGAGATGAAGTGATGATACAGAATTATCTTCTCCATCATCTTGAGTCTCTTTGAAGACTTCATCTCTAGATAATAGTAATGACTGATGGGAATTAAGGGAAGGAATATGAACAGTAGATGGAAATGATGGTGTTCTAGAATCACCAACCAGAGCTGCACATGATTTGGCAGAAGGAAAGTCATTACTGAATGATTTTGAAGGATAATAATAGTGCTTATGATCAGAATTAAAGGTGATCAGCCCTTGCCTCCAATAAATATATGGATTAAAATGATTCAGAAAGTCAAAGCCCAATATGAGGTCTTCTCCCTTGGGAGTATCAATGACTAAAAAGTCCCATTCAAAGCTTGGGAAGGAAGGGAGCTCAACCATATGTTTAGTATGGTGAGTCACAAATAAGGAAGGAGACTCTGAGGAGTCAAGAATAATAAGGGGAATATTCTCCGGGAGTTCTGACATGGTCAGAGAATACTTGTGAACAAACTGCTTTGCAATAAATGAGTTTTTATCACCAGAACCAATGAGAATACTGTAAAACATATCAGAGAGAGGAGAAAAAAAAATTTAAGAGAATTTTTGACACCAGTATTCATAATGCACAATTGTGCTCTGGAAGGAAAACTGTGAAGACCATTGAACACAACATGATCTTCACTCAAGCTTTTCCCTGGCTGGGAAATTTGCCTGACGGTTGGGCAAGCTTATTTTGGGGGCTTTTGATACAGAACTGCTTTGAAATAGATGAGTTGATAGCACCAGAATCAATTAGAATACTGTAAAACATATCCGAGAGAGAAGAAAAAACAAAGAGTTTAGGAGAATTTTTGACACCAGTATTCAGAATGCACAATTGTGCTCTGGATGGAAAACTGTGAAGACTATTGAACACAATATGATCTTCACTCAGGCTTTCCCCTGGCTGGGAAATTTTCCTGACGGTTGGGTAAGCTTGTTTTGAGGCCTTTTGATACAGGACTCAAGACTATGCTTCCCACCACAATAGGTACAAAGACCCTCCTTGATTATTTTTTCTTTTTCAGAGTTCATGAGCTTGAAATCTTCATTCAATAAAGAAGAATGGGGCTTGTCCCTCTTCTGAAATTTCTTCTTCTTCTTATGACTTGATCTTGAAGAATTTTGAGGATCAGAAGAACTTGACTTTGAGGCTTCTGGCTTCTTCTCTTGATGATGACTCTTTTCATTTTGCCTCTCATGGTACCTGGTATCAAGCTCCAGGGTAATATCCATTAAGTCTTCAAAAGAGTCAATTCTTGAAGGATGGGAGGCCAATTGATCCAAATTCCTGGATGGCAATCCCTTCCTGAAATGATGGATAAGAGCTCTTTCACCCCAATCTCCAATTCTTGAGACAAGACTTCTGAGATCAGCCATGTATAAAGATACATGCCCACCTTCTTTCATTCTTAAAGAATCCAATTTTGCTTCAGCTTTTGTGACTTCATTTGGGTCCCCGAATAAGGTGAAGAGTTGAGATTCAAATAATTTCCATGAATTGAGAAGGTAATTTGGATGTTGATTGGTGAGATTGGATGGATAAAGCTCAATCCATTTTGCAGCCCTGCCAATGAGAAATGAAGTAGCATAAACGACCTTCTTGCTGTCTTGAGAGAAGTTTGCCGGATCATTATGAAAAATCAATTGACAAGACTGAATAAAGCTTCTAACTTTGAAAGGTTGAGTCCCTTCAAAGCATTCTGGTGCCTTCATAGATGGAGTCTTTAAGGCTGGTGGTCTTGATGCTCCAGAGGATGAAGCTGCTTGAAGATTGGCCATAATCTGAGTCATTTGCTGCATAATGGCCAATAAGGATGGTTCAGACTGATGAGAGACAGGCTGATTAGACTGGGCTAGAGTTGGCCCTCCAGTACCTTGGGATGCCTCCACTGGAGCAGGGACACCTTCAGTACCATCAGACACTTCCTCTTCCACAGAATTCCCCTCCTCCTCTTCACCATCTTCACCTGGACCCTTGAAAATGGTCCTTGAAGTTCCTGGAAATACACCAACTACTCCTGAGAATGAGCTTGATCTTCTTGGCACTCTTCCTTCCTTCCTGGACGGTGCTGCTACTTACAAAGTGGGTCCTCTGTCCAATTTGGCCCTCAGTTGAGAAACTGCTGGGGTGCCATCAAGAGGAGCCCTTGCAGTTGGAGTGAGAACAGCTTGAGTTCTTTCCTGAGATCTTCTCTGCCTTGTAGGAGGTGAGTGTTGGATGGGCATGATTTCAGGATAAAATGAAATAAAATGAAAAGGAATCAAGACTTGAAGATGAAAACTTGAGGCAATTTTAAATAATGCTTGAAGTCAAAAATCAAAATCAATATCTTGAGGAAAATCAATAAAAATCAATAAATCAAATGAAATCCTCAGGTAAATCAATCAATTAAATATCAAATGAGCATTTGAAGTCAATAAATCAAATGTCAAATCAATCAAAATCAAAATGTTGCAAAATCAATCAATCAATCAAATGAATCCTTGAGGCAAAATCAATTTATCTCAAAATTCTTGATGTGAAAAATCAGCAAAATCAATGAAATCTTCAGGTCAATGAAATCAAAATCAAGTGAGTTCTTCTTAAAAATCAAAATTCTTGAAGAATAAATCAATTATGAATCTTGATGTGAAGAATGTGTCTGAATAACTTGATGAACAATTTGAAATCAAATGAAAATAAAGATGATGCCTGAATTATGAATGAATTAAAAATGATGATTTGAATAAGATTAAAAAAAAGAAACAAAAATAAAATTGGGGTCAGCTTTCAATTTTTGGAATGAAGAATGAATGAGAGAAAATTGAGAGGTGACAATGAATCATAAAGTTCATAAGCATTAAAGAGTCATAATTTCAATGAAATGAGTGAAGGAAATTAGAAAGAAAGAATGAACAGAATGTAAAGAAATTATGAGTTAATTAATATAATGTCACAGGGGCTCTTGGACAGAAGTACAAGAGTGGCCTGGCACTCAGAAATCAGGTAACTCACTTGGAAGACTCCAAAGAATAAAGAAATAAAAATAAAGAGTAAATTCCTCTAAGAAATATGCAGATACAAGATGAGATGCAATAAGAGGAAAGAGAAGCCAAATGGCCAAAGAGCCAACCAAGTAATTCCTTAATCACTGTTTCAACCTGCAAAAATGAACAATGGAATTAATACGGATATGACCACCAAATATCCATTGACAGGTGAAGAAAGAATAAGGGAAAAGGTGCTAAATGACTGACTTGATAATATCAGTATTCACTTAACAAAATGATAAGATAAATAAAGATAAAATAGAATCAAATTATATTAATTAACTGGGGAAAACCCCCCAGGGTGGAAAGGGTAAAAACAGATCTGTATTGATCCTTGAGGCTTTATTGATTGTTTTGGGAATTGATACAGCTGGCTAATATTGAAATTGAGTTGGTTTGATTGAATTTCCCATGCTTGAAAATGAAATACAGTACTTGATGGATCCAGACTGTATTGAAATGAATATGGTTGCCAAGATGGATTGAGTGGAGCTTTGACACTTGACAATTGAATGAATGAATGAACTGCCTCTTGAATCCCTTGAGAATGGTTGAACAGTATTGCCTTGGAGGAATACTTTGAATGGAATTATCCAATGATGTCTTGATGGCGTGATTGGTCTTTGATGCTGAAACACTTGCTCTTGAGCCTTGATGAGTCCTCTGAATGATTGGGTGCCTTGATGATGTGATGATATGTTGGAATGTTTAAATGACCTTTTGATATTGCCACCATTGAATTGCTGTTGAGAAATTACGCATAATGATATATAACATCATTTATGGCATATTGGTTCATTGGAAAGAAGATTATGTCCAAAGGTCTTGAGATGGAAAGACAGAGGGAAAAAGATGGATGTGATGGCTTCAGATCTTGGAAAGGTTTTTCTGGTTCCTTTTGGGGTTTTTGGCTAATTTTGGGTTCTGAGCAACAAACTGGCCCAAAGGGTTGGAAAGTGTCTTCTGGACACTTTGTGTTAAACTGCGCAAAAATGTGCAAAATGTGCAAAAGTGCAAAAATGCGCAAATGCACAAAATGCACAAAAGTGCGCAAATGCGCAAATGCGCATTATGAGCCCAAATGGCCAAAAACAGCCATTTGGGCCATTTCCCCTGGTTTTGAGGGAATTGACCAGAAATAACCATTTGGGCCATTTCCCCTGGTTTTGAGCGAAATGACGTGAAATACCCATTTGGGCATAAATTGCTGCTATGGGTTCTGGATTGAGGTGAAGGGCCATGAAGGCCCCAAAAGACAAATGGCCATAAATGGTCCATAAGATAATGACGTGGCCATATTGGCCACTGGTGATGGATATGGCCAATTGGCCATAAAAGAACCGTGGCTTGATATGCCATATGGGGATCCAAGGAGGTGAATTGCCATGGTTGTGAAATTGCCCTTCTCATTCTTCTAATGGTGAGGCCTTTTTGAAAATAAGTCTCGAGGAGGCCTTGAATGATTGGATCCAGTAACAAGCGGCTTCTTTTCTTGATGACTACCTTTCTCTTTTTGTCTCTCATGGTATCTGGTATCTAATTCCAGGGTAATGTCCATGAGTTCTTGAAGAGTATCAAAATTACCAGGGTAGGAAGCCAACTGGTCCAAAAGTCTTGATGCCAATCTTCTTCTATAAACATGAATATAAGCTCTTTCTTCCCAATCTCCAATTATTGAAATTAAGCTTCTGAAATCAGCAATGTACAAGGATACATGACCACTTTCCTTCATCCTCAAATTTACAACTCTTGTTCAGCTTTCCTGGCTTCATTGGGATCACCAAACAGAGTGAATAATTCTGTTACAAATAACTGCCAATTATTGAGGAGGTAGGAAGGATCTTCATTGGAAATATTGGAGAGGTAGGGTTAAATCCATTTGCTAGCTCTACCACTGAAAAAAGAAGTTGAGTACAGAACTTTCTTTCTGTCAGAGAAGAATTTGCCGGATGATTATGAAAAACCAATTGAAAGGATTGGATAATGCCTCTCAATTTATGGGCTTGAGTACCATCAAAAGAATCAGGAGCTCTCATTGATGGAGTCTTGAATGCAGGGGCTTTGGAACTGTCCCTGGGGGCAACTGCTTGAGTGAGTTGGCCCATGAATTGAGTAATCTGCTCCATAATATTGAGGAAGTTTGGTTCAGCTTGAGAGACAAGATGTTGATTAGAATGGGCTAAAATTGAAGCTCCAGAAGCCTCAGGGACACCTTCCAACGCAGTTGCCACTTCAGTTTCTTCAGACTCCTCTTCTTCCACAGACTCTTCCCCATCTTCATCTTCAGCTTCCCCTAATATTGCTCTTGCACCATCAGACATGCCAGGGTAGCCACTCAATAGGCCAAAGAAAGATCTTGATCTTCTGGATTTCATTCCCCCTCTTCTGGAGGGTGCTTCTCCTTCCATTCGTCGTCCTCTGTCCAGATTTACACTCAGTTGATCAACTGATGGTGTGCGGTTAGGAGGAAACCTCACTGTAGGAGTGAGACCAGCTGGATTTCTATGAGATCTAGTATTCTTGGCTAGAGGGCTATGCTGAACTGGCATTGTTGAGAAATTAGAAAAAAATTGATTATACTTTAGAATAAGGGATCAAAGCTTGGCCAAATCAATAACAAATGAAAATCTTGATGATATTGAGAATAAATCAACAGTATTGAGATGAAAACAAATTCAGTCAGCCAATCAATAAATTCAGTCAACATCAGCAGTCAATCAAATATCAATAAATCTTGAAAAATTCAACAATCAATTAATCAATCAATCAATAAGTCAATGAATTCAATATCAATTTAAGGTCTTGAGGAATCAATTAGTCAAATCAATATCTTCAGAAATCAAGATCAATCAATAATAAATAATCAATTCTAGAGGATGAATCAGTTCTCCTGAGGAATTCAAAGTCAATCAGTCCAATCCAAATAAAATCCTGAATCAATGAATCAATAACCCAAAGAAATCCCAATCAATCAACCAATCAATAACTCCCGATAGACCTGAATAAACAAACAATAGAGATATTTGATTGAAATAGAATTTAGAATGAAATGACATGGTCAGCAAATGATTAAGAAATGAAAGAATAAATTTTCATATGAATATAATGAATGAGATGAAAATTGAGATCGAAAAAATAATAATAATGCGAATAATAAGATCATTAAAGAGTCATAATTGATGAATGAGTGAAATGAAGTTAAATGAATGAAACGAAAGAATCAAATATGAGTTAATTAATTCAATGTCACAGGGGCTCTTCTAAGTCAAGAGGGCCTGTCACTCAGTCAACTGGGACTTCCTTATGGAGGGCTCAGGATATGGTAAGAAAAGAGTACACTTAAGAGTGTGAAGAGATGAATCGCTAAATAAAAGACTATAAGAAAATCAGCAACAAATAATAAGAGTAAGAATAAAAGTGCCAACCACAAACAAGTCCAAGTCCACTGTTTCAACCTGTCAGAATGGAAAGAGAAGGGTTAATAAGGATATGCCCACCCAACTCATACTGTACAGGCAAAGAAAGAAAGAAGGCAAGGACTAAGTTAAAATTAAATAATGATAATACCCAAAAATAAGGATAAGAATAATTATAAAATAATAAATAAACTAAATTAATTAACTGTGGAAAAATACCCAGGCGGGAGAAAGAGGGGCTGGTATATGTGAGAATCACCAGCCCTGATCCACAAACAGAATTTTCATGAGAATATTTGATGATTGAATTGAGTTTGGCCAATACAGGTCATGTAAAGATGTACAGGATCCATACAGGAGGGATGGTGGTATTGAGTGATCATACAGTTTGGAAATGGTGTATCCAAACTGTACAAGTATTGACAGGCTGTATGCATGTTTCAGCAAGGAAGATTGCTGAAACTGAATGCTGATACACACAGTGGATTTACTGGCTTGAGGTGTTTGAGTGGGTGTAAGTATGAATACCCTCACCCCTTATTAGTGGTTGCTACAAAGTCCTGGGAATCCACCAACTACTCCTGAGAATGAGCTTGATCTTCTTGGCACTCTTCCTTCTTTCTTGAATGGTGCTGCTCCTTCCACATTTGCTCCTCTGTCTAAATGGGCCCTCAGTTGAGGAACTGCTGGGGTTCCATCAAGAGGAGCTCTTGTAGTTGGAGTAAGAACAGCTTCAGTTCTGAATGGGCATTATTTCAGGATAAAAATAAAATAAAATGAACAATAATCAAGATTTGAAGAGGAAAACCTGAGGCAATCTGAAATCAAGCTTGGTGTCCAAAGTCAAAATCATGATCTTGAAGAAAATCAATAAATCAAAATAATATCTTCAGGTAAATCAATCAATCAAAATGAATTCTTGAAGTAAAATCAATTTATGTCAAAATTCTTGATGTGAAAAATCAGCAAAATCAATGAAATATTCACGTAAATCAGTTTTCCTGAGGTCAATATCAATTCATCTCAAATCAATCAATCAAATCAAAATCAAGTGAGTTATTCTTAAAAAATCAAAACTCTTGAAGAATGAATAGAATACAAATCTTGTTGTGAAGAATGTGTGTGAATAACTTGATTAGAAATTTTAAAAACAAATGAAAATTAAGATTAGGCTTGGGTTATGAATGAGTTAAAATTTGATGATTTGAGATAAGATTTAAAAAAAGAGAAACAAAAATAGAATTGGGTCACCTTTCATTTTTCAGAATGAACAACAAATTAGAGAAGATTGACAGGTGACGGCAAATCATAAAGCTCATAAGCATTAGAGAGTCATAATTTCAATGAAATGAGTGAATGAAATTAGAAAGAAAGAATGAACATAATGAAAAGAAATTATGAGTTAATTAATATAATGTCACAGGGGCTCTTGGACAGAAAATCAAGAGTGGCCTGGCACTCAGCAATCAGGGAGCTCACTTGGAAGACTCCAAAAGAATAAAGAAAATCAAAATAAAGAATTGAATTTCTTTAAGAAGAAGCAAGTACAAAGATGAGATGCAATAAGAGAAATGGGAAGCCAAATGGGCAAAGAGCCAACCAAGTAAGTCCTTAATCACTGTTTCAACCTTCTAAAATGAACGGTGGAATTAGTAAGGATATGACCACAAAATATCCATTTACAGGTGAAGAAAGAAAAGAGAATAGATTATGACTGACTGACTTGGTAATATCAGTATTCACTTAAAAAATGGTCAGATAAATAAAGATAAAATAAAATCATAATATATCAATTAGCTGGGGGCAAAACCCCCCAGGGTCAAATGAGGCTGGTATATGTGAAAATTTGAGGGCTTGACTCCTTCAGGCTGACAGCTGGTCTGTATTGAATCCTTGAAGCTGTATTGACAACTTGATGAATTGTATACCTTGCCAGATTGGGAAATGGACTGTGTTGAATGATTTTCCCATGATGTATGATTGAAATACAGGTCTTGATGAATACAGAATGTATTGAAATGAATGTGGTTGCCAAGTTGGATTGATGGAGCATTGACACTTGACAACTTGTTTGGAACTGCCTCTTGGATGCACCGTGGGAATGAATTGACAGTATTCCCTTGGAGGGAATACTTGAGGTGAGAATAACCAATGAATTCCTGATGGTGTCATTGGTATTTGAGAAACTACACCTGCACTTGAGCCTTGATGGGTCCTCTGGATGACATGACACTTTGGTGACTTATGAAATGTTGAATTACCCCTCTGATATTGACACCATTGGATTGCTGATGAAAAAACGTGCAGAATGGTGTATAACACCATTTATGACAATTTGAGTTGCTGAAGGCTGAAAGTGGCCAAAGGTCTTTGTGCTTGAAGTGAGGAGGATTAGAGTTAATGTTGGGTTTTGGGTGACTTTAAAGGTGACAAGGTTTTTCTGGGTGTATTGGCCAATTTTGGTTTTCTGTATAAAAACAGCTTATACAGCTTTAAATGTGTATTTGCACAAAATGCGCAAAAATGCGCAAAATGCGCAAAATTCTCAAAACTGGCAATTAAGCCCCCAAAGGCCTGATATAGCCTTTTGGACATATTTCCCATGATAAATGGGAAAATTTCATAGACAGCTTAATACAGAAAAAATGTGCAAAATTTGCAAAGTGCGTCAAAATGCAGAAAATGCACAAACTGTATTTAAAGCTTAAAAAGCCAAATACAGGGTTTTGGGCTGTATTTTACATGTTGACTGGAAAATACCTGAAAGTGCCCAAAATCAGGGAATGGCCTGGAAAGGCCTGATGATAGTGAAGGGGCCAGGTTGGCCCCAGGAGTGAAATGACAATAAATGGCCAGAAAAGATGAGGGCCAATTTGGCCAGTGATTATGGATATGGCCAAATTGCCATGAGATTGATATGGAACTGATATGCTATATGGAGTCCAGGAGGGTAATTTTCATGTCTGTGACACATGGAGGACATCATCAGAAGATTCTGTGCATATGGCATGGAATACAAGGACCATTAAGGATACACCCATGTGTGGGTTACCCTTTTACCAGCCGCCCAACTGGCTTATAGGACTAGTCAGCATTCTGCCACAGGGAAATCACCTTCACTGGTAGAAAAAGGGTGGAACCCCCTGTTGCCTGTGGATCACTTGAAGAACCTTCTAGCCATCCACCCCACAGCTAAGGACTTCCATGATATGTGGAAGAGGGCTTGTGACATAGCTGCATAATGCATAGCTGAGGCAAAAGAATACAACTAACATAGGTGGGACAAATCACACATGGGACCTGAGTTCAAAGAAGGTGACCAAGTGCTAGTGTCTACATTTAACTTCAACAATCTTAAGCGACCAAATAAAATGTGAGACCCATTTTTCGGGCCCTTACCTGTAGTCAACCTGATAGGGAAGAATTCAGCGGAGGTCATAATCACAGAGAAATTCTCTAGGAAACACCCAGTGTAAGGTGTGGATATGAAACTTTGATCAAAAATCAAGTACTTTTCCTGTCCTCAAAATTTGTATAAGGTAAAAATCAATTAAAAATAGTAAGAAATATTATTTTTAAGAGAAAACACGCCAATTTTACTGTTTATAACTTTAGTAGTATAAAAAAATAATATTATAAAGATTTATTGTTTTACCAACAATAAAAATTTATCCAAATATACTCTACAAGAGATATTTAAGGCTACAAAAGAAATTTCTTCAAGAGCCATTTCAATTGGAATTAATTGAGCAAAGAACTGCAAGCAAGTAATTAAAGAACAAAGTCTTTAAAAGGAATATTCAAGAGAAAACACGCCCAAAAGTAACCAGAGTGAATTTGGAAACAAAGTGACAAAGTTTACAGTGATGAAAGATGCTTTAATTCACTTTTGGGGTGGTTCAGGGGTAAAAATGATTATAAGAGTTACAAACAATGATTATAATGATTTTCTCACGTGGTTAAAAGGATTCAAATGATTTAAAAATGGTGGTTGGAATATCTTATTGATTGGTTTAACAGTGTTTAAACTAATTATAAAAGGAAAAGATTCTAACATGAAGAGAAAAGTGGGGAAAAGAAGACATTCTTTTATAAACATCAATTTTCTTACTCCAAAAGTAAAATTTACTCTTGTCAGTCGTGAAAAACAGTCTGAAGACAGAAAAGCCAATTATGGAATCATTGAACCCTGGTTTAGACCAAAAAAGGGCTGGTTTAAGCCATTTTTAGCCATTTTGGACCCTCAAATCAGCCATTCCTATAGCAATACCTGGTCTAGAGCCTTCAAAACACGTAATAATGTGTGTAGGAGGCGTACAAACCAGTTAAAACTGTTTTTACTAACATTGTTTTAACTTAAGGGTAGTTTTACCCTCTTGGCAGCAGTTAAAACCACCCTGGTTGGTATCAAAACCTCATCATCAATTGAGTTACAGACCCTGTGACTCAATTCCAGGTTGAAAGTGATGAACCTTTCCGTGGATTTTGACATCCCACGCCATTCAGCAAGGAATTTGGGGGTCTGGCTCCCCCTTAGAGCTAGAGTTCCTTTCCCCCCCCAATTTTAATCTTTCCAATTTATTTTTCCTTTAATTCCTCATCATGTATCATATTTGTAATTTACATATGTAATTCAATTTAATTGTATAGTACAATACAGTAATAGTTGATACGTCATATGTAAATTAAAGTTCACCTATGTAATACACGCGCACATTTTGACATTTCATTTGAATTCAATTGAAAATACTTCAATTCCTCATAACTTCTAAACTAAACACAACACCTCAATTTTAACACAAAAATTGATGGTTAACACCACATGTGGTGGGAATTAAGCAAAAGTTTTGAGGATTTTCAATTTTTGTATTGAAAATACTAAAAACTTAATTTAAGCTTATTTAGAGTTGAGTTACAAAAATTTCACTCAGAGGTGACCCCACCTAATTTTTTATGAGGAATCAAATGGTGAAATAATTTTTATATGTTTATTTATTGGATAAAAAGCTATAATGTATTCTATATAACTTTTTACCAAATATATTTCAATTTCACAATTTTTATTAAAAATTCATTTTTACTTAATTTTTACAAGTAAAAATACAATTTCATAATTTTAAACTTTATTGTAATTTTATTTTTTAAATTATAATTAAATTTTGTTTTTTAAATATGAATTTGTATTTATATTTAAATTTTTATTTTTATAATATAAATAAATTTATTTTATTTATATTTGTGTCTTAATTTATCTTTTGTGGTCTTTTGGGTATATGAAAATACCTCTAAGGCTCACACCCAGTATACCCAGTATGTTTGGTCGAGCCATACTTCCAGACAGAGGAGGAAAATTTCCCCTCCAGGAAGAAAAATCCCACTCGACAGGAAACAGTGGATTTGGAAGACTCCCCAGGCCCTGTGAAGAAGATCCTCAAGGCCAGGAAGATCAGATTGAATGATAAAGATCAAAGACAATACTTTGTCAGATTTAAAAACCAGATAGCAGATAAAGACAAATTGTTTGCAGAAGATTCCATACCAGATGGCAACCTTCATCTAAGGAGATTCAGGGCCTCTAGGAGGATGGAAAAGTCTCATCAATAATGAAACTTTTTTTTAGAGGGAGGGTATGTCAGCCTGTGACTCAAAACAAGAGCACAAGCATGACAGACAAATACAATTAACCAATGGTAGAGCCAAGATACCACCAGAACATGGAGCTGAGACAAACCAGCTCAAAAAGTATTCAAAGAAAGAGCAAGCTGTCAGGGTGAGTCTATATAGTAGCTATAAAATGTAAATACAAGCTAGTATTATGACTGTGACACGTCAAAAACAAATAATAAATTAAATCTTCAGGTGCTACTGCTACGTGGTAACAGTGGTGATGAGTCTATTGAGGACCTGGGTTGCAATGCTCTAATATCTTTGACCGTAAAGAAACACTACAATAATTATATTTTAATTATATCTTTAATTATTTTAAGGACACTACTGATGGATAACAGTCTTGTCACGTAAGAATATAGGTAAAGTAAGATAAGATGATGGGTTTTTGAAGGAAAAAACCCTTCTTTTTATATCTTTCAGGACTGTCAAGAGTTATTAACTCTTCACACGTCAGAGGAGTGAAAATTTTCACTCCAATGGTCAGTCTGTGGTTCTGGATCCTCAATTCTGACATCAGTAGAGGCAGAATTGTGGTTTTGGAACCACAAATGATCATTTTGGATCAATACAGGGTGAAAAAACTTTTCACCTGCCATGTCAGCACTTGGGTGACGTTGTTCTGGTGTCTCAATGATCAATACTGGTCATTCTGGGCGGGTTTAAGCTTTGAACAACCATTATTTTGAGTATCAAGACTGTAAGGTTTGACTATGAAACAATAAGTAAAAAATTACTAATTTATTACTTATTGTACTCTGAATGTCCTTATAATTGAAATAAATAAGATTATAATAATAATAATAATAAAGAAATATTATTATTATGGCGTAAAAATATTATATTATTAAATAAATATAATAATATATTTAATATTATATGAAATTATAATATTGTAAATAATATATTAATATAAAATAATTAATATATTATAAAGCTCTTTATTATTGTTACCAACAAATAATAAAGGCGTAAAAAACTGTTTTTTATAAATAAAAAACAATTAATAACAATAATATTACCAATATTAAAGTTATATATTAATATAAATACTATTTATATTAATTAAGAATTATTAAGAGTAATAATAAGAGAGAAATTATTATAATAAGATGAAATAAACTACTTTTAACACTTAAAATAATAATTTTGAGATATTTTACGCCAAAAGAATATAATACAACTTTTTCAAATTGTAGTTACAATAAAAAATAAAGAAAATTTACTAAATTTCTTGATTTTATGTGGAAATGAGTTTATAGAGAGATTTATGACAAAAACAATTAAAGAATTGATTTAATCACGTAAAAATGGTGATTAATATTAAGATGGTCTTTGGTCTTTAATAATATAAGAGTTTTATATATAAAGAATAAAGAAATTACCTTTTATTTAGTTGATTTAATGTTTTTGATGCGTCTGAGGGGTAAATAGAGTAAAAAGAGCTCTATTTATAGTAAATACCTCCCTCTTAGAGTCCAACAGGCTTCTAGTAGACGTGTACTGATCATATCCACTGGAATTGATCAATATCTTAAGGTTTGAGGGTGATTACATCATGATCAAACCATATTACATCATTATTACACCATTATTTAGAGTTATCACTATAACTCTAAGTTTGATGACATCAGAGGCTTGGCAGAACCCCAAATTTCGTGGATTTTATTAGTTTTAATCATAAACTAATAGTATTCACCAATTTTATCACTCTTAAGACTGTTAAACTTAATTTAAGGTTACAGTATGTGATCATAACAGCTCAATTTAAGTTCAAACTTTGATCCTCAATACCTTTTAAGGTTTTCACGCTACAGCAATTCAGAGAGTGAATTCTGATAGCCTGACATAACCTTATTATGCTGCCAAGAGCTTTTCATTACATCATCAAAAATCTAATTTTGATGATTTTTCTTGTAACTCATCTTTTCTGTTGAAATTCAATATTTTAAACTTCAAACCTTGATTTCAGGGGGTTATACCATGAATTCAATAATAAAAATTACATCATTCTTCACGAATGAGCTAGTAGAATTCAACTGTATACTTTTTTTTAAGTTTGGAACACTTTCACAACAAAGTGGTCAACAGCTCTGTTGATTTTTACCAATAATTCATCATAGGTTTTTACCTTGTTTATAATTTGTAAAATAAAGTTCATATCTGTGTTCTTACAGTAATTACGTGGTAACTTTATTTTTGGTTCATCATTCTATCATGTATAGTTTAGAAGATATTAGCTATGATCCTTGAATATATGCGTTGACCAAAAAAGTGCATATATTCAGGATAATTCCTTAAGTGTTAACATTAGAAATTAGCTTATTAATTGTTTTATGTGTGGATTTTCATGGAGAATCCACTGGTACAATTTATTTTACATGTTGTTCCATTAGTTCTTGAGATAAATAAGGTTTTATGACTTTTATAAGGTATTATACCTTATAATTCCTTAAATATTGACTTTACAGATATGCCATAAAAATGGTATATGTGTATTTTTCCATGGGGAATCCAATGGTATAATTTATTTTACATGTCGATTCATTGGATTTTAAGTTAAACCAATTTTTGTACCAATTTATGGTATTTTTTGTATATTTAAGTAATTATTCTTAATGTATAATTATTCTAAGTAATTTTAATATAATTATATTAAAGGTATAATTGTTCTGAGTCTTTTTGTGACCTTATTGGGTATGTGGTCATATCTCAAAGGCTCACAAAGACAGTACTGGTTGGTACAGGTTTAGTACAGGCCAGTATGGGTCAAAATACTTTTAACCAAGATATCTTAGTCAGTTTTAGAGATATCAAGAAACCAAGAGCACAGAATTGAAGGGCTTAATGAGCTCTTCAATTTGGTATGCTTCATGTTTACCCTTCTTTCAAATAGCAAAAGTTATAAGGGTTTTAAGTTTTTAGATGTATTTTTGTACATCAGTATGGGGCTTCAAAAACTTCCATACCAGATATCTTCTTCAATTTGGAAGATATCTGTATTCTGATGATACAGTTTTGTAGGGCTTGATTAGCTCTACAGTTTGGTATATTACACTGTAAAGTTGTATGAGTGTATGCCAAAGATACAGGGGTTTGTTTACTTTCTTGTTTTCAGAATATCTGTATTTCTGGTTGTTAAACCTTTGAACCAAGATCCCTCAGTCAATTGAAGAGATACAGAGGTCTAATGTATCTCAAATTAAAGCTCTTGTTTATATCTTTAATTTGGTTATACCTTTTTACAGTTTTGTACAAGCTCTCTTTGACTTTCAGGGGGGTCTTGGTGTTGAAATAAAGGTCACATGGTATCTCCAGTTGTAGTGGTGTTACAACAACATGGATGATATCATTGTGTAGCTCTCTATGTGAGCTTTAAGAAAAATACCATTTTGGTATGTAATAACTTAAATATGCATAAGTTAGATGAGAGGTGAAAATAAGGGTTTTGACCTGTTTATTCTCCTCTAGGTTTCCTTATTCTGTTTGGATAAGGTTGGTGTTTAATTTAAGAGGATTGTTTTCTCTTAATTATTACCTGTATTGACTATGTTTGTTCAATACTTGTCATACCATTATTTATGGTATGTTGGATGTCATGCTAGTGCTCTGTTTTGAGTCACAGGCTGACACAAGCTTACCCATTTCTAAATATACAAGTCCCATAATCATAGGCCAAAGAATAACAAAGTTATTCCTGCTCAAAGTTGTTGCTGAGCATAAACCTTATATTTAAACTCTCATTTGAAATGCAGAGGAAGAGGCTTAATCCCATCAAATGGGTCTTCAAAGCAAAGATCCAAGTCAGGGCTATCCAATGGTACCAACAAAATTGAGCTAGCATCAGAATTACTGTGTTATTATCAAAATAAGGTCCAATAAGGGGGAATAAAATATTTGCCTCCCATCTAACTTTTACAGTTGTAGTGTGAGGTACCTAAAGTGGGGTCTTTTTGGAAAGAGCACAATCAAGGATAACTGATGGTGCAATCCATTTCACCATATCCCATCCAGAAAAAAGGGTATGAGGCAAAAAAGCTCCATACAGATTTTAAGAAAATCATACATATGTACAAAAATATCTTGTATATGCCATAACGTTGCCATATTTCATGATAGCCGTACCAAATGAGGTACCATTGTGTATAACACATCCAGGGCTACACAATGAACCAACCTTGAGCTTGATATCTAAAAAACTGACAAAGGTATGGCAGTTTGAAAGTCAAGATCACACAATTAGGCCAATATAGTCTTATGGTTGGATATTCTCCCATAATTATGATTATGCGTTGTTAAACAGACAACAAAGTATGTTCATACTTCAATACCTCATAGTTTCGCCAATGCTGGGGTTCTGTACAGTTTCTGTACAGCATTCTATGCATCATAAACATCAGAAGAGAGCTATGTGGTTCCCAGATGAAAATCTTCACACTGTATTGGTAAAAACTGACAAGATGTGGTTTCAAAATCACATCTGAGCCCAATACAGGTTATTGTCACAACCATGGCAATTCACCTCCTTGGATCCCCATATGGCATATCAAGCCACGGTTCTTTTATGGCCAATTGGCCATATCCATCACCAGTGGCCAATATGGCCACGTCATTATCTTATGGACCATTTATGGCCATTTGTGTTTTGGGGCCTTCATGGCCCTTCACCTCAATCCAGAACCCATAGCGGCAATTTATGCCCAAATGGGTATTTCTGGTCATTTCCCTCAAAACCAGGGGAAATGGCCCAAATGGCTGTTTTTGGCCATTTCGGCTCATAATGCGCATTTGCGCATTTTTGCGCATTTTGCGCACTTTTGCGCATTTGCGCACTTTTTGCGCATTTTGCGCACTTTTGCGCACTTTGCGCATTTGCGCATATTTGCGCACTTTTGCGCATTTTGCGCATTTTTGCGCACTTTTGCGCATTTTGCGCATTTTTGCGCACTTTGACGCAAAGTGTCCAAAAGACACTTTCCCGCCTTTTGGGCCAGTTTTTGGCTCAGAACCCAAAAATGGCCAAAAACCCCAAAAGGCCCAGAAACACCATTCCAAGCTCTGAAGCCATTACATCCATCCTTTTCCCTCTGCCTTTCCACCTCAAGACCTTTGGACGTAATCTTCTTGCCAATCAACCAATATGCCATGAATGATGTTATATATCTTTGTGCATCATTTTTCAACAGCAATTCAATGGTGGCAATATCAAATGCTCATTTCAACATTCCAACATCTCATCACGTCATCAAGGCACCCAATCATTCAGAGGAATCATCAAGGCTCAAGAGCAAGTGTTCCAGCGTCAAAGACCAATGACACCATCAAGCAGTCATTGGTTATTCTCACTCCAAGTATTCCTTCCAAGGGAATACTGTCAATTCATTCTCAAGTGTATTCAAGAGGCAGTGCCAAAAAGAAGTTGTCAAGTGTCAAAGCTCCACTTAATCCATCTTGGCAACCATATTCATTTCAATACAGTCTGGATCCATCAAGACCTGTATTTCATTTTCAATCATGGGAAATTCATTCAACCCAATTCAATTTCAACATTAGCCAACTGTATCAATTCCCAAAAGAATCAATACAGCCTCAAGGATCAATACAGATCAGTTTTCAGCCTGAAGAACTCAAGCTCCCAACTTTTCACATATACCGGCTACCCTTTCCACCCTGGGGGGTTTTCCCCAGTTAATTAATATATTTTGATTTTATTTTATCTCTATTTTCTTTTCACTTTAGTTAAGAAAATACTGATATTATTAAGTCAGTCATTTAGCACTTTTCTCTTTTCTCTTTCTTCGCCTGTCAATGGATATTTGGTGGTCATATCCTTACTAATTCCATTATTCATTTTTTGGCAGGTTGAAACAGTGATTAAGGACTTACTTGGTTGGCTCTTTGGCCATTTGGCTTCCCTTTCCTCTTTTGCATCTCATCTTGTACCTGCCTATCTTTTAGAGGAATTCATTCTTATTATTTTTATTCTTTATCCTTTCGGAGTCTTCCAAGTGAGTTCCCTGATTGCTGAGTGCCAGGCCACTCTTGTATTTCTGTCCAAGAGCCCCTGTGACATTATATTAATTAACTCATAATTTCTTTTTCATTCTGTTCATTCTTTCTTTATAATTTCATTCACTCATTCCATCGTAATTATGATTCTTTTACGCTTATGAACTTCATGATTCATCGTCACCTCTCAATTTTCTTTCATTCATTCTTCATTTTGAAAATTGAAAGCTGACCCATTTTTTATTTTTGTTATTCTTTTTTTTTAAATCCTTTCAAATCATCAAATTTTCATTCTCATTCATAATTCAGGGGTCATCTTGATTTTCTTTGATTTTCAAATTTTTCATCAAGATATTCAGACACGTTATTCACATCAAGATTCATAATTGATTTTTCCTTCAAGAATTTTGATTTTTAAAAGAATAATTCACTTGATTTTGATTGATTGATTGATTTGACATATTTGATTTTGACCTCAAGACAATTGATTGACCTGAAGATTTCATTGATTTTGCTGATTTTTCACATCAAGAATTTTGACATAAATTGATTTTCTTCAAGATTTCATTTGATTGATTGATTTTCTGCAAGATTTTGATTTTGATTGATTTGATTGATTTGATTTTGACTTCAAGACTTCATTTGATTTTGATTTATTGACGTACTTGAAGATTTTCATTTTTATTCATTGATTTTCCTCAAGATTTGATTGTTGACTCTTTTCACTTCAAGCAAATTTTGATTCTTATTCATTTAATTCAATTTTATTCCTGATATCATGCCTGTTCAACACTCACCTCCGGCAAGACAGACAAGATCTCAGGCCAGAGCTCAAGCTGTTCTCACTCCAACTCCAAGAGCTCCTCTAGATGGCACCCCAGCAGTTCCTCAACTGAGGGCCCAATTAGATAGAGGACCCCGCATGGAAGGAGCAGCACCATCCAGGAAGGAAGGAAGAGGGCCAAGAAGATCATGTTCATTTTCAGGAGTAGTTGGCTGATTTCCAGGAACTTCAAGGACTATTTTCAAAGGTCCAGGTGAAGATGGTGAAGAGGAGGAGGAGAATTCTGTGGAAGAGGAAGAGTCTGATGGTACTGAAGGTGTCCCTGCTCCAGTGGAGGCATCCCAAGGTACTGGAGGGCCAGCTCTAGCCCAGTCTAATCAGCCTGTCTCTCATCAGTCTGAACCATCTTTATTGGCCATCATGCAGCAAATGACTCAGATTATGGCCAATCTTCAAGCAGCTTCATCTTCTGAAGCATCAAGACCACCAGCCTTCAAGACTCCATCTATGAAGGCACCAGAATGCTTTGATGGGACTCAGCCCTTCAAAGTTAGAAGTTTCATTCAGTCTTGTCAATTGATATTTCATAATGATCCGGCAAACTTCGCTCAAGACAGAAAGAAGGTCCTTTATGCCACTTCATTTCTCATTGGCAGGGCTGCAAAATGGATTGAGCCTTATCTTTCCAATCTCACCAATCAAGATTCAAAATACCTTCTCAATTCTTGGCCTTTATTTGAATCTCAACTCTTCACTTTATTTGGTGACCCGAATGAAGTCAGAAAAGCAGAAGCTGAGTTGGATTCTTTAAGAATGAAAGAAGGTGGGCATGTATCCTTATACATTGCTGATTTCAGAAGCTTAGTCTCAAGAATCGGGGATTGGGGTGAAAGAGCTCTCATCCATCATTTCAGGAAGGGATTGCCATCCAGGATTTTGGATCAATTGGCCTCCCATCCTTCAAGAATTGACTCTCTTCAAGACTTAATGGACGTCACCCTGGAACTTGATACCAGGTACCATGAGAGGCAAAATGAAAAGAGTCACCATCAAGAGAAGAAGCCAGAAGCCTCAAAGTCAAGTTCTTCTCATCCTCAAAATTCTTCAAGCTCAAGTCAAAAGAAGAAGAAGAATTTTCAGAAGAGGGACAAGCCCCATTCTTCTTTGTTGAATAAAGATTTCAAGCTCATGAACTCTGAAAAAGAAAGAAGAATCAAAGAGGGTCTTTGTACCTATTGTGGTGGGAAGCATAGTCTTGAGTCCTGTTTCAAAAGGCCTCAAAACAAGCTTACCCAACCGTCAGGCAAATTTCCCAGCCAGGGAAAAGCCTGAGTGAAGATCATGTTGTGTTCAATGGTCTTCACAGTTTTCCATCCAGAGCACAATTGTGCATTCTGAATACTGGTGTCAAAAATTCTCTTAAATTTTTTGTTTTTTCTTCTCTCTCTGATATGTTTTACAGTATTCTCATTGATTCTGGTGCTACCAACTCATTTATTGCAAAGCAGTTTGTTCACAAGTATTCTTTGACCATGTCAGAACTCCCGGAGAAGATTCCCCTTATTATTCTTGACTCCTCTGAGTCTCCTTCTCTATTTGTGACTCACCATACTAAATATATGGTTGAGCTCCCTTCCTTCCCAAGCTTTGAATGGGACTTTTTAGTCATTGATACTCCCAAGGGAGAAGACCTCATATTGGGCTTTGACTTTCTCAATCATTTTAATCCATTTATTGATTGGAGGCAAGGATTGATCACCTTTAATTCTGATCATAAGGACTATAATGATCCTTCAATTTCTTTCAGTAATGACTTTTCTTCTGCCAAATCATGTGCAGCTCTGGTTGGTGATTCTAGAACACCATCATTTCCGTCTTCTGTCCATATTCCTTCCCTTAATTCCCATCAGTCATTACTATCACCTAGAGATGAAGTCTTCAAAGAGATTCAAGATGTTGGAGAAGATAATTCTGTATCTTCACTTCATCTCTTCTTTGGGAATATGGACCTTCCTCCTTCATCTTATCATGACTCCCTGGAGGAGTTGTGGGATGAAGAGGAAGAGCCAGAAGAAATAGAAACCGTGATGAAGGTTGTTCCTTCTGTTTATCACCAATATTTGGATGTATTTTCCAAGGTGAAAGCAGAAAAACTTCCTCCTCACCGCGCCTGTGATCATCATATCGAGCTGGAGGGGTCTCTACCTCCAGTTGGGGTGATCTACTCTTTATCAAACCAAGAGTCAGATACACTCAGGGCCTACATTTCAGAGAATGTAGAGAAAGGTTTCATCCGGCCAAGCTCCTCTTCTACAGGAGCACCTGTTCTTTTTGTCAAAAAGAAAGATGGTGGCCTCCGTTTGTGTGTTGATTACCGCAAACTCAATGCTGTTACTAGGAAGAACAAGTATCCTGTTCCTCCTATGAACCAGCTTCTCACTGTTTTCAATGGTTCTTCTATCTTCTCCAAGATTGATTTGCGTGGTGCATATAACCTGCTCAGAATCAAGGAAGGTGATGAACATTTGACTTGTTTTAGAAACAAATATGGTAGTTATGAGTACTTGGTTATGCCATTTGGACTTACCAATGCTCCTGCTTCTTTTCAAAATCTCGTCAATGATATTTTTTATGATCTTCTTGATGTTTATGTTGTGGTTTATTTGGATGACATTATGGTCTTTTCCAAATCTGAGGAAGAACATGTCACTCATGTGTCCACTGTTCTTTCCAGACTCAGAGCCAATAACCTCTTTGCTAAGGCGTCCAAATGCCTATTTCATGTTTCTAGTGTGGAATATCTTGGTTATGTAGTTTCTTCTGAAGGCCTCAAGATGGACCAAGCAAAAGTCCAGCAAATTCTCAATTGGCCACCTCCAAGAAACCTCAAGGCTCTTCAATCATTCCTTGGCTTTGCCAATTTTTACCGCCGTTTCATCAAGAATTATTCAAAGAAAATAAGTTCACTCACAAGTTTCCTCAAGAAAGATTCCCGTTTTCCCCTCAATGAGGAAGCTCTTAGACAGTTTCATCAACTCAAAGAGGCATTCACCACTGCTCCAATCCTTTCTCATTTCAACCCTTCTCTACCCACCATTGTAGAGACCGATGCATCAGATTATGCCTTGGGTGCTGTACTGAGTCAGGTCTCTGACTCAGGAAAACATCCCATTGCATTTGATAGCCGCAAGCTTCTCCCAGCTGAGCTCAATTATGAGATTCATGACAAGGAACTCCTTGGCATAGTCTGGGCTCTCAAGCGCTGGAGAGCTTTCCTTCTTTCTATTTCTTCCCCTTTTGAAGTTCTCACCGATCATTCATCTCTTCAATATTTCATGTCTTCCAAGATTCTCACTCGCCGTCAAGCCCGCTGGGCTGAATTTTTATCTGAATTTCATTTCTCAATCACTTACCGCCCTGGCCGCTTGGCCACCCTTCCAGATGCCTTGTCACGTCGGGACGACGTTTACCCGGAGAGGGGGGAGGATTTCATCAGCAAGAATCCAATGAACTATCAGAAGATAATCAAGCAAGATGAAATTCAAGCCTCAAAGTTTTTTGCAGTCAAGGTGGATTCATTTTCAAATTTGATTGATTCAATTCAGAAGGCAGTATGGCAAGATTCTCAATATAGAAGTGTCCTTGAAGATTTGGGTAAAGGTAAATCTGTCCAAGATTATTCTCTTGATTCCTCTTCCAAACTTCTCCTTTTCAAAGATCGGGTGGTGGTCCCAAATGACCCCACAATTCAACTCAATATACTTCAAAAGCGGCATGACTCTCCTCTAGCTGGACACCCTGGCCAAGAGAAGACTCTCAAACTGGTCAAGCAGGATCTCCACTGGTCCGGCATGACTCAATTTATCAAGGATTATGTCTCATCCTGTCAACAGTGTTCAAGAAACAAAAATATTCATCACAAGAAGTTTGGACTCCTCAAGCCTCTTCCAATTCCAAGTGGTCCTTGGATTTGTCTTTCAATGGACTTCATCACTCAATTGCCACTGTCCAATTCCTTTGACTCAATTTTAGTCATAGTGGACAGATTCTCAAAAATGGCGGTTTTTATTCCAACAATAGCTTCAATCACTTCATTAGATTTGGCCCATTTATTCATCAAGAATATTTTCTCAAAGCATGGCCTTCCTTCAAGCATTGTTAGTGATCGAGGTTCACTTTTTGTTTCTTCCTTTTGGACCAACCTTTGTCAGCAGCTCAAGATTTCAAGAGACTTGTCAACTGCTTACCATCCAGAAACTGATGGACAGACAGAGAGGGTAAATCAGATACTAGAACAGTACCTTCGGATGTACGTCAGTTATCATCAAGATGATTGGAACACCTGGCTCCCTCTGGCTGAATTTGCCTACAATAACTCTGACCACTCTTCAACAAAACAATCACCGTTTTTCACTGTTTATGGAAGAGATCCTCATTTTGACTCAGTTCACATCACTCAAGACACTCCGGCTGGAAAGTTATCAACAAAAATCCAATCAGTACAGCAAGATGTCAAGAGAGAACTTGAAGTTGCCATAAACAGGTTTAAGAGGTATGCAGATAAAAGTAGAGCAAGTCCACCTGTTTTCAATCCCGGTGACATGGTATGGCTTTCTTCCAAGAACATCAAATCAACCAGACCCACCAAAAAGCTGTCTGAAAGATGGCTGGGTCCTTTTCCAATCTTGAAGAAAGTCAGCACTCATGCCTACCACCTCAAGCTTCCATCTCAATGGAAATCCATCCACCCAGTTTTCCATATTTCCCTTTTGGAACCAGTCAAGACGTCAACAATCCCAAATAGGCATCAAGAGCCTCCTCCTCCAATCACCATTGAAGAAGAGGAGGAATGGGAAGTCTCTCAAATACTGGACTCAAAGCTCAAGAGAGTAAAATTATGGTATCTGGTGGAATGGAAAGGTTTCAGTCAAGACCCAGAAAGATCCACTTGGGAACCAACCGAAAACCTCAAGAATTGTCCTGAACTTGTCAAAGACTTTCATTCACTATATCCTGACAAGCCTGGGCCGAATTCTTCAAAAGCTTGATTCATTATGGTGCTTGGTGGGGAGAGGAATTACCAAAAGTAAGTCCCACTCCTGGTATGCACCTTTAGGGGTATTCTACTCTTTTTGTTGTAAGCATCACCTTGGCCACTCTGTGAGCACTTTGCAATTTTGGACACAGATCTTTGGCATGGCTTTCAACTTTATTTCCAATCTTATGGCCATTTTCACTTGGGACAATGGGCCATTCACTTTTCAATTCATTTCCAAGATTCCAAATTCAAATTCATTCCTTCAACAGTTTTGTTTTATTTTTATGGCACTGGCGGGAGTGGTAATTACCAAAAGTAAGTTCCTCTCCTGGTGTGCACTTCCCTGAGGGGTCTACAATCTTGTCAAAACATCACCTTGGCCACTTTGTGAGCACCTGGCATCAAATTTATCTTTCCAGGTCCTTGGCCAATTTCAAAATCAGTTATCAACCTCCGTGATGAAGATTGAAACCTCCTCAAGATTCAATTCATTTCTCTTTTCTTTTTCCTTTTCTTTTCTTAATTTCATTTTCATTCTTTATTATTATTTTATTTTCATTTTAAATTTTCTTTTATCACGTCAATTATCACGTCAAAAATTTTCATTCATTTTAAAATTCAATTCCAATCATGAAGCCAATGTCAAAAGAAGATCAAGCAAGTCCTGCATCAAATGTCAATTTTTAATATCAGTCTTCAAATTTTTATCTTAATCAATCCTCTTGAATCACTCTCTCAAAATCTTTCCAATAGCCTCAACAGGCTTCACCTTGTATTGGTGCTCAGGAGCTCACCATTTCAAGGTGGGGGGTACTGTCACAACCATGGCAATTCACCTCCTTGGATCCCCATATGGCATATCAAGCCACGGTTCTTTTATGGCCAATTGGCCATATCCATCACCAGTGGCCAATATGGCCACGTCATTATCTTATGGACCATTTATGGCCATTTGTGTTTTGGGGCCTTCATGGCCCTTCACCTCAATCCAGAACCCATAGCGGCAATTTATGCCCAAATGGGTATTTCTGGTCATTTCCCTCAAAACCAGGGGAAATGGCCCAAATGGCTGTTTTTGGCCATTTGGGCTCATAATGCGCATTTGCGCATTTTTGCGCATTTTGCGCACTTTTGCGCATTTGCGCACTTTTTGCGCATTTGCGCACTTTTTGCGCATTTTGCGCACTTTTGCGCATTTGCGCACTTTTTGCGCACTTTGCGCATTTGCGCATATTTGCACACTTTTGCGCATTTTGCGCATTTTTGCGCACTTTTGCGCATTTTGCGCATTTTTGCGCACTTTGACGCAAAGTGTCCAAAAGACACTTTCCCGCCTTTTGGGCCAGTTTTTGGCTCAGAACCCAAAAATGGCCAAAAACCCCAAAAGGCCCAGAAACACCATTCCAAGCTCTGAAGCCATTACATCCATCCTTTTCCCTCTGCCTTTCCACCTCAAGACCTTTGGACGTAATCTTCTTGCCAATCAACCAATATGCCATGAATGATGTTATATATCTTTGTGCATCATTTTTCAACAGCAATTCAATGGTGGCAATATCAAATGCTCATTTCAACATTCCAACATCTCATCACGTCATCAAGGCACCCAATCATTCAGAGGAATCATCAAGGCTCAAGAGCAAGTGTTCCAGCGTCAAAGACCAATGACACCATCAAGCAGTCATTGGTTATTCTCACTCCAAGTATTCCTTCCAAGGGAATACTGTCAATTCATTCTCAAGTGTATTCAAGAGGCAGTGCCAAAAAGAAGTTGTCAAGTGTCAAAGCTCCACTTAATCCATCTTGGCAACCATATTCATTTCAATACAGTCTGGATCCATCAAGACCTGTATTTCATTTTCAATCATGGGAAATTCATTCAACCCAATTCAATTTCAACATTAGCCAACTGTATCAATTCCCAAAAGAATCAATACAGCCTCAAGGATCAATACAGATCAGTTTTCAGCCTGAAGAACTCAAGCTCCCAACTTTTCACATATACCGGCTACCCTTTCCACCCTGGGGGGTTTTCCCCAGTTAATTAATATATTTTGATTTTATTTTATCTCTATTTTCTTTTCACTTTAGTTAAGCAAATACTGATATTATTAAGTCAGTCATTTAGCACTTTTCTCTTTTCTCTTTCTTCGCCTGTCAATGGATATTTGGTGGTCATATCCTTACTAATTCCATTATTCATTTTTTGGCAGGTTGAAACAGTGATTAAGGACTTACTTGGTTGGCTCTTTGGCCATTTGGCTTCCCTTTCCTCTTTTGCATCTCATCTTGTACCTGCCTATCTTTTAGAGGAATTCATTCTTATTATTTTTATTCTTTATCCTTTTGGAGTCTTCCAAGTGAGTTCCCTGATTGCTGAGTGCCAGGCCACTCTTGTATTTCTGTCCAAGAGCCCCTGTGACAGTTATATAGGCCTTTTGAAAGCCACAAGATAATCCTTGGAAGTGAAAAATCTTCACCTCCTCTTCTTGGAAAGGTCTAGAAGCCTTTTGCACCCATTTCAGGATGAAAAGGGACCTTTTCTCCACCAGAAAAGGTTTCCCTGTCCTTCTCTTGAATTCCTACCTAGTAAAACTGTCAAAAACAGTTATACTCTTGGAAAATACTCAGGTATACTTCCAATTTTAAGTATTTTAGTCTTCATTATAATAACCCAGTTGTTAAAGCTTCACCCAGGGCTTTCAAAAGTGCTCACCACCACCAAACAACTTTTAGTAAAGCTCTTATATTATAATTAAAACCTTCATTTTTAATTATTATCCGTGTCACAGTCATATTTTAGGTTATGAATACTATTATTATCACCTCTTCATAGACTCAGCCTGACAGTGTGGCATAATGTTACACCTCCTTCAACAGAAATACAGGAGTCCAGAACTGAAATCCCAGTTAGAGGAACCCTGGTTGAGGAACTATAAGGATAACAACTTTTTCCTTATAGATGGACTTCTTTTTCACTAAGAAAAGCACACAAGTATACTCACAGTGATAGACAAGGACCATATATGCCTGATCCTGCGAGAATGCCATGACTGCCCCTATATGTAACACATGAGTGAAGACAGGACCAATAAAAGGGTGTCAAGCACAGCTTGGTGGCCCAAATGGGAACAAGAGTTGAGTTAATACATCAACACTTGTGAAAGATGCCAAAAGGCAAACAAAAAGCAAGGGCAGAAATATGGGCTACTTCAGAACATAGAAGAACCCAAACACACATGGGAAACCATCAATATGGACTGGGTCACAGGCCTTGTCCCAGGAGGCAAAAAATATTTCAATTGGTTCCTAGTCATAGCTGATAGTTATAGAAAAGTTTTGAGGTGCCTACTATGTCATAAGTAGGAAACAGAAATGGATGCAGCCTTGTTATTTTGGAATAACATCATATCCACATGTGGAGTCCCAAGAATCATCATTAGTGATAGAGACCCAAAATTCACATTGGAATTTTGGACCAACCTCTATGACATGATAGGCACAAAGATTGCATTTTCCAAAGCTTACCACCCAGAGACAGATGTTCTAACTGAAAGGATTATCCAAAGCATGGAGGATATCTTTAGATGGTTCTGTGCATATGGCATGGAATATAAGGACCATGAAGGATATACCCATGGCTGTGTCACACTTCTACTAGTATTCCAACTGGCTTACAACAAAAGCCTCAATTTTACTACAGGGAAATAACCCTCTCTGGTAGAAAAGGTGTCAGCCTGTGACTCAAAACCAGAGCACAAGCATGACAGCCAAAACACCATAAACCAATGGTATAGCCAAAATACCACCAGAACATGGAACTGAGCCAAATTAGCTAAAAAGGTATCAAACAAAAGAGGAAACTCACCTCTTTCTGAAAATATAAGTCCCATCACCATAGGACAAGAAATAACAAAGTTATTCCTGCTCAAAGTTATTGCTGAGCATAAACCTTAATTTTCACCTCTCATCTAAAATCTAGAAGGAGAGGCTTAACCCCATCAAATGGGTATTCAAAATGAGGCTCTAAGCCAGGGCTATCTAATGGTGCTAGTCAAACTGAGCTAGCACCAGTATTACTTGAGTTATGGTCAAATTCAGACCAAATAAGGGTGAACAAAACAATCACCTCTCATCTAACTTTTACAGTTTTAGTGTGAGATACCTAAAGTGGGGTCTTTTTGGAAAGAGCACAATCAGGGCTATCTGATGGTGCCATCCATTTCCTCATAGCTCAACTACAACAGAATTTATTGGCCAAACAAGCTTAATACAGCTTTTGCCCAGACCACGCCAATGTACAAAAATACTTGTACATGGGATAACTTTGTCATATTTAATGATAACCATGTCAAGTTGGGTACCATTGTGTAGAGCTCATGAAGAGATATTCAATGAACCAAATTTGAGCTTGATATCTCAAAAACTGACAGAGTTTGACCATTTTAAGGTCAAAATCCCACCTGCTGTCAGATACAGCCTTACCATGGGATAATATCCCATAACCATGAATATGAGGTGTCAAATAGACAAAGAAGCATGATTTTACTTCAATACCACATATGTCAGTCAATACTGGGGTCCCATACAGTTTCTGTACAGCATTCTACGCGTCATACACGTCAGAATCAGGCTGTGAGGTCCCCAGATGAAAATTTTCACCCTGTATTGGTGAAAACTGCCCAGATGTGGTTTCAAAACCACATCTGAGCCCAATACAGGGTATACAGGCTGTTTGCAAACCACAAGCCTGTCATAGAGAGTGAAAAATCTTCACTTCCTCTACGTGGAAAGGTCTAGCAGCCTTTCCACCTCAATTTCAGGATAAAAGGAGGGCTTTTCACAGCCAAAAGCCTTTCCTCATCCTTCTCTTGAATACCCTACGTAGTAAACTGTCAAAAACAGTTTTACTCTTGGGTAATAAACAGTTATACTCTTAATTTAAAAGTATTGTAGTCTTTATTATTGTAACCCAACAGGTAAAGCTGCACCCAGGGCTTTCAACAGCGCTCACCACCACTATATTTCTTATAGTAAAGCCCCTTTTATTATTAAATTAATCCATCTTTAACCCTTATAAAACTATTTTAAACTATTTTCCACGTGTCACAGTCATAGTTTTAGTTTTAAATAACTTTATTTCCACTTCAACATAGACTCATCCTGACAAAAGGGGTGAAACCCCCTGTTACCTATGGATCACCTGAAAAAAAATCTTCAAACTATCCACCCTACAGCCAAAGACTTCCATGAAATGTGGAAGAGAGCTTACAGCTGCCAAGTGCATAGCTGAAGCTAGAGAATACAACAAGCAGAGGTATGAAAAGACACATATTGAATCAGAATTTAAAGAAGGGGACCAAGTGTTAGTGTCTACACTCAATTCAATAATATTAAGGGACCAAAGAAAATGGAAGACTCCTTTGTGGAACCCTTCAATATCATTAAATTGGTAGGGGAAAATGCAGTGGAGGTTAGACTCACAGAGGAATTCTCTAGGAAGCACCCAGTATCTCCAGTGAGTCTAGGAAAGCCATACTTCCAGACAGCAGAGGACAGGTTCCTGTGAGCCTTGAGGTATATTTTACATACCCAAATAGGCCACAATTATCTTAAAAAGAAATTTTGAATTATGCAAAACTCATAAGTCATGCATATATCCAAAATTCATCATTTTCAATTTCAGAAAAGATGAATAACCTTTTATTGAGGAAGTAAATCCATGGATTTAAGACCAGATTTGGATTCTACACAAAAATTCACCTAGGGTAGCTCCATAGAGTGAATAAGCTCAATTTAAGTATTTAAGGTGTTAAAATGGAAAATACTTCAATACCACATCATTAATACCACATAAACGATCCGTGAAAATCTTTGTTTTCCTTGATTTTTGGCCAAAATAATGGGAAAGTGAGAAATCCCATGTTACATATACACTAAGAATAGTGTTATGCATGTTTTGAGCACTTAATATCATGGTATTCTTATATGGACTTTTGGTACACCCATAGTGGATATCTCACTTGAAGCTTAAATTACTATTTTGACGTAAAAATTAAGCAAGGGGGACAAAAGACATCAAAGAGAGCCAGGGTACCCAACTTCTGAGGCCTCAGAGGCGTGGATAGCTCCAGAGCATGGATCCATGGCTCATCTTGGCCCAATTGGTAAACTAAAACTCTTTGGGAACTTGGTTACCAAGTTACACCTACTGTAATCATAAGAAAATAGCAAATAATCTACTATTTTGACGTGCCAAGGAGGTGAAAAGCTACTTAGGCTCCTGTAACCACGTCAATTCTTGATGACTTTCCATTACTAGACCCTAAAAGAGTAATTAAAACCCTTTTGGGATCCATATTCATTGATTTACCTCATAGCAACCAGCAAAATACTGCTATTTGCAATTCTACATAGAAATGAGGTAAAAACTTCAAAAATTCATTAAAAATACAATTCTTAACGAATCTTTCTGAAACTTTCAGGACCAATGAAGAACTGTATTATCTATAGTACAACCAAAAAGAATTACAGTTTTACTAGTAAAGTTAAAAGTTTTTCTTAGAGTCCATTTTTGACCATTCTACGTGAAACACTGAATCTTCAAAAATTCACAGTAATTAAAACCTGTGATGAAATTGGCAATAACATTGATAAATTTGAGAAATCAATGATTATTTTAGAATAAAGGAAGATTTACTGCTGTTACTCCTTTTATTCTTAACCATATTGGGGTTGGTAGTCACGTAAAAGCATTAATTAAGTAATTATGATAATCTTACGTGACAACAGATGATGCAATCATTAATCCAAAAAGGTTTATTGTTTTCTCCTCACTTGTTTTTCAGTTTGCTCCATGGCACGCCTCTGTGAGCTGTTGTTGACTTAAAACAAGCCTCTTCTTGCTGTTTTTTCCGTATCATCATCTTATCAATTTATTAAATCATTATTACCAACAAGTAAGTATTAGTTAAAGCTATTCTTAAGTGTTTTAAATCTTTCAAAATCATCCAGAAAGACGTGAAATCATAGAATCCAACTATATATTGTTGTAATACTGTTATAGATCCTTTTGATCCCTTAAATCCACAATTCCACGTCAAATTTCTCTACTCTTATCTATCAATATGTTCTTTGGAGTATTAGTGAGTCATTTATTTTTAATTCTTAAAGTTTTTCTCTAGTAATAGTTTTCTTCAAGAACTATCTTTATAATCATTCTTGTAAAAGATAATTATATATTAAAATAATTTTATTATTTTAATAAAGAAGTTTTTATTATTAAATTCTTCTTGTAATTGATTCTTGTAGACAATTACTGCTCACTGTTATAATCACTAGTAGTGTATAACACGTGAAAGAAATAATTTTTTAATTATTTAATTGTGGTTATAATAATTTTTATTATTATATTTCATAAGAACAGACATAGTACTGTAGATTAATAGTAATATTATCATCAGTTTCATAGTCACATCTTACAGTTCCCCTGCAGGAAGAAGACTTCCTGTCCACCAGACATAGTGGAAGTGGACGACTCCCCTGGCCCAGTGAAAACTATTATCAAGGAAAGCAAGATTAGACTGAATGGTAAAGACCAAAGACAATATCTGGTCAGATTTAAAAACCAGACAGCAGATAAAGACAAATGGTTGGCAGAATATTCCATACCAGATGGGAACCTTCATCTAAGGAGATTCAGAGTCTCTAGGAGGACTGAACAGTCCAATCAAAGATGAGCCTTTTTTGGAGGGAGGGTATGTCAGCCTATGACTCAAAACCAGAGCACAAGCATGACAGCCAAATACCATAAACCAATGGCAAAGCCAAGATCCCACCAAAAAATGGAGCTGAGCCAAACCAGCTCAGAAACTATCAAAAGAAAGAGGAAAATCACCTCATTCCAAATATACAAGTCGCACCATCATAGGACAATGAATAACAAAGTTGTTGCTGAGCATAAACCTTAATTTTCACCTCTTGTCTGAAATCCAGAGGAAGAGGCTTAACCTCATCAAATGGGTATTCAAAATGAAGCTCTAAGTCAGGGCTATTGAGTTGTACTAGCCCAATTGAGCAAATACCAGAGCTACAGAAGTTATGGCCAAAATAAGGCCAAATAAGGGTGAACAAAATATTAACCTCTCATCCAACTTCTACAGTTTTAGTGTGAGATACATGAGGTGGGGTCTTTATGGAAAGAGCACAATCAGGCCTATCTTATATTCATTTCCCCATATTTCTCCTGGAACAAAATTTATGGGGCAAAAAATCTCCATACAGATTTTCAGAAAATCATACATATGGATAACCAAGTTTCACATGGCATAACTTTGGCATATTGAATGTTACCCATGCCAAATGAGGTACAATTTTTTTAATCTTGTCCAGGGCTACACAATCAACCAATTTTGAGCTCAATATACTTAAATCAACAAAGGTATGGCATCTTAGGGTCAAAATCCCACAGGCAGACCAATACAGCATTACTGTAGGAGAATATCCCATAAACATGATTATGAGGTGTCAAACAGACACAGAAGCATGTTTATACTTGAATAACACATAGTTCATTCAATACTGGGGTCCCATACAGGTTCTGTACAGCATTCTACACACTATAAACATCAGAAGAGGTCTGTGTGGCCCCCGGATGAAGATATTCACCCTGTATTGGTGCAAACTGCCCAGATGTGGTTTCAAAGCCGTACCTGAGCCCAATACAGTGTTTGCACGCTTTGTGGAAACCACAAGTCAGTGAGCTGAATTGCAAAACTCATCACTTCCTCTACTTGGATGGTCTAAAGGGCCATTCCACCCCATTTTAGGATAAAAGGAGGCCTTTTCTCCACAAGAAAAGGTTTCCTCATCCTGTTCTTAAATTCCTACATATTAAAACTGTTGAAAGACAGTTATACCCTTTGAATACAAGTCATGTATACTTTAAGCCTTAGTATTGTAGTTCTCATTATGGTAACCCAACTGGTAAGACTGCACCCAGGGCTTTCAACAGCACTCACCACCACTATTTCACAATAGTAAATCCCTTATTATCCTAATTTAAACCTTTATTATCAACCTCTAAGATGTTTTTAAAGTAATTTTACTGTGTCACAGTCATAGCTTTGGTTGTAAATAGTATCATTACCACCTCATCATAGACTCGGCCTGACAATTATTACTCTTAATAGTTCCATTATTGATATGAATAGTATTTATGCTAATATATAACATTGATATTGGTAATATTTCCCTTATTAATTGGTTTTTATTATTCAAAAACAATTTTTTACGCATTTATTATTTGTTTGTAACAATAATAAAGATATTAAAATATATTAATTATTATATATTAGTATATTTATTTCTATTAAATTATTCTTTTGTAATATAAATTATATTATTATATTTATTTGATAATATAATTATTTTATGCCATAATTATAATAAATATTTATGATTATACTTAGTATTATCTTATTTATTAAATTCATAAGGACATTCATAGTAAAATAAGTGAAATATTTTTAATATTTACTTATTTTTTCATAGTCAAACCTTACACTATTTGCAAAAATTGCACAAAATGCACAAATATTTCCTTTAAGCCACAAATAGCCTCATATGGCCACTCAAACACGTTTTCCATAATAAATTAGAAAATGGCATGAATGGGCTAAATGAACAAACTTTATAAATCTGTATTTAAAGCTTAAAAATGGAAATACAGGCTCTTGGGATGTATTTCCCCTATTGAACCGAAAATACCAAAAGGTTCCCAAAAGCAGGTAATAGCCAGGAGGGCGTGATGAGGATGAAGCGGACAATCTTGTCCCAGAAGGTGGAATGGCCATAAAAAGCCAGGAAAGCTGAAATGGCCAATCAGCCTAAGAATGATGTATATGGCCCAATTTCCATAGAATGAATATGGAATTGAAATGCCATATGGAAGTCCAAGAGGGTGATTGTCATGGTTGTTACTGATAAGCTATAACTTTCAAAGCTTTGAATCATATTAAAGCCAATAGAAAATGATAAGGAGTAAAAAAAGTGATTTACCTGTGATACAATGCAGCTTTCCAACCTTTTTACCTGAAACGCAGATGCATATTTTCTTAAATAACCCTTGCCATCTGTCCATTTTCACTATTTCTTCAGTATTTTGAAGTCATTTGACTCAATAATAAATAAATAAATAAATAAAAATGATAATTATATTTGTGATATTGTTGCTGATTAATTGTTTACTTCCAGATTGTTCAGGAATGGAAAATGAGCTTAAAAAACACCTGATATTTAAAAACAATGCACATTGAGATAAGGTCATTTATTTTTTACAAATATATTAATGAAAATTTTTAACATTGGTTCCTTACCCTGTTATTTTCATAAAATGTTTCAAAAAAAGGCTGTCTCAGTGCAAATATTTTCTAGAATCATTTTTGCTTTTCCTATATTATTCCCAGAAGAGATGATTGCTTTATCTGAATGCAAAAAAAAATATCATCAGATCTGTGAATTACCAAACTGATGCTTCTTTGATATGTAATTTTGAAACAGTATCATATTTGGACTTCTGTATTTACTCTGAGGGTACACATTTACACATTGTATTCCTGCTTTATGTCACATTGATGCCAGAAACCATCAAATAGAACTCAAGATCCCCACTCAGAGTCATCTTGCAACAGGCAGTCCCCCACTACAGACATTACTAGAACCTAGGTTGTTTGATGGAACAATAATCACAACCAAGCATAAAAGGATAAAAGATAAAGGTTGAATTTTGTTGATCTTTTCCTGGTATTATAGGTCACAGTTCCACTTTCTATGAAACTTCAAGAATCTAACCAAAGTAGCTTTCTATTTGATTCTTTATCTTTGGAGTGACCTACAGATTGAGCTCCAAAATAGAATGATATATGTATCTCAAGAGCTTAAATAATGTTAATTGAAATGAATTATTAATTTTCCTGGAATAGGCTCAAGCTTTGGGTAAAGAAAATGATATCGCTTAGCCAATTTTTTAAGAAAAATATGAATATGAATCAAAGAATCCTGAAGGCTTATTAAAAAGCTGTACCATTCAATTAAAAGTACTTTATATGAATATCTAAATGAATTTCTTATATGCTCAAAAAGTGCATATACTAATGAAATCTGACTTTGAATTATCAACAGATAGATATATCTTCAGCCTATAAAATAAGGTCTGAATCAACTAATAGTAATGTTAGTGCATTATTTCTCAATTTCTTCAAAAATATTTTCCAAATATTCAAATTATTTTCAATAAAAATTTGTAAAAAAATGCCAGCTGATCTTTCTGATATTACAGAAACTAGGACCAAAAAGAAGTACATATCACCTTTTTGTCCTAGTCCTTGGTCACAAATCCATCTTTTTTTGGCCATTTTATGAAGAGGATTTTGAATATGAGCCTCTTCAATGGAATAAAGCCACCATTCTCCACACAAGGACAAATTGAGGTGCTCATTGTCCCTTATAATGATAATTTTCATAAAATAACAAAATATTTGAGCTATCAAACCAATGACAAAACTCTTTATGGTGGGAAATAACGCTTTCCATAAAATCACAAAGCTGGATGTCAGGCTCAACTTGCAGAATATGGAATTGGAATAACAACATTTTCTTGGAATGAGAATTAAATCACTATGTGGGATAATGTTATTATTGCAATAATTATCAAATGCTGGAGTTTTGCATTTATGAAATTTTCATTTTCAGAATATCAATTTGATCCAACTGAAAGTAAAAATGTATTATTAATTGGAGCTCTAATTGAAAATTAGTTAAGAGGAACAAAAGATAAAATCATAAAGAATACAAGGAGAGCTTCCACTTAAAAGAAAGTATTGAAATAAATTTCTTTTTTATCTCCTTCCATGAGCTGAAAATCATTTTAGAAGCTTCTTTCTCAATGCAACATCCTTTAGATTTTTCAAAATTGTCAAAAAATTGCAAACAATATTTATGCAAGTGAAACGCCAAAGCTACTAGTTCCATAAGAGGAATGTTGCTCCAAGACCGAAGAGGATGAAATTGGAAACTTAAATTCATCTTCTTTGGAATGGAGGAGCATTTGATACAAAAAGTTTCTTCAAAATTTGTGCAAACCAAATATAAACTCTATGGCTGAAATCAAAGGGTGTAACAAATCCAGAAGCCTTGAGGCCCAAAGAAGGTATAATAAAAAGGATGCACCACATAATAGCATAAAATTCCAAGATCTACCATCAAATTACTATTCTGAAAGCTATAAGAGATCTTTAAAAAAAATGAAAGAACATTACTAATCCCCAAGTATCCTTTTCAAGGTTTTGAGAAAACAGCTAGTTCTATCAAATTGAAAACTGTAATATGATTAATTTATATCTTGCATGGATGAGTGTTCTTCTATTTTCATTATTCATATAAGGATAAGTACATTAAGATTTTTGTTAGAATTTTTTTTTGTTATTTGATTTCTTCAATATCAAGAATGTTTATTCAACATTCTAATTGAGCTCCCTTTCCCATATATTGTAAATCTGAAATTTGCACTGTTTTTTCATTATGGTATCACCAGAATTGATATTCTCTTCATCCAAGCACTTCATCAATTTCATCAATAAACAATAAAATATTAACAAAGCTGTATTAAATTGGAGAACAGAATTGAAAGAGCTTCTTGGATTTGAAAATTAGAATCAGAAATGGAATCACAAAGCTATTTTTCTAACATTGAGAAAAAAGTGCTTCTTCAAATAATTCTTTGAGCAGTTGATGGAAAGCTTCAAAATCATTCTATATTTATTTGATGTTCATTTTTGCTAGTTATTCTATTCCTAACCTTGGAAGTGGTGACCCCTTAACACAATTTGTTTCCCCATGGAATAATGTTTGTATTGAAAAAACCATTCTCAAAATATCTTTCAAGAACTTTCTATATAGAAATTCTGTCTTTTAAGGATGGGGAGAAATGGGGGATTTAACCTCCTCACAATGCTTTCACAACCACAAAGAATGACCCTCCTCCATTGGTGTTGCGGAAATTCCAATCTGGGACCAATTGGCCACACCATATCTTTATGGCCAATTTGGCCCCTTCTGGTGCTCTATGGCATTTTGGCCATATCAATATTTCCTGGCCTCTTATGGCCCCAACCATCATTTATGGCCTCAGGCCATATCCTGCCATCATTGGCCTCCCTGGCCAATTTCCATATCCTCAAACCCCATGCCTCTATCTTTGTTTTTGGGCCTTGGGGGTCTCTATGTCTCCTATGGGGTTCTGGATCCCCTAGGGCTCATCATGGGCTCTGGGCCAAACCTTTTCACTAGGGGGTCCCAGGCCTAAATGGCGTTGTTGGGCCATTTAGGCCCCCTACTGCCCCTATGGTCCGTGGGCCATAATCACGGTCCGCGGGAAAATGAGGCCAAAAGGAGCCAAACGGGGCATTTCATCATCCCCAAAGGCCAGGTGGGTCCCAAACCACTATTGGCCCACCTGAGACAATTTTGGCCCCAAATCTCATTAAACCCAAAAGGGCCATAAATGACCATAGGACCCATTTTGGCCAAGGATCACTATGGACCATTGTTTCAGCCCATGGCCTCTGGAACCACCAGAGGCCACCAGATCTGCTCAGCTCAATCCTTCCCCTCACCTTAAGGGGAATTCTTTCACTCCTTCATGCACCCTGTACTCAAGGTTGCAGGAGTGGTGCATATATGGTATTATATACCATTATGCACCATTTTTGCTCAGAAATCCAATGGTGACGCTTTCAGGACCCAATTCCATTTTTCCAAATCAAGGTCCAAAAATCCAAGTCCCATTTTTAAGGAGGACTTCTGAACTCATCAGTCTGGCAATCCATGGCAGCAATAAGAAGACCATTCAAGGATCCCAATCAACTGGCCCTGCAGGAGTTGGGTTGGAAATTTCATTCAGAATTATTTGAAGGGCATTCTCAGAGGTTATACATCACTTCAATCAGTTGTCAAGGCATCAAGTATTTTAATACTCCTTGGACAACTAAATTGGTCCATACAGGCATCAATCAATCAACCTGTATGTATTGGCCCAATTGGGCCAGTTCATATTGCACTTTGGGATCTCAATCACACAGTTCAAATTTCAATATGGCCAGAGCTGTATTGACCCAATTCAAACAATACAGCCGGTGACTCACCTTCCAGGATCAGTCTTTCAACTTTTCACATATACTGGCCACCTTTCAGCACCTATGGACTTTTTCCCCAGTTAATTAATATATTGGATTTATTATTGTGTTTATTTTCTTTTACTTTATTAAAATTAATACTGATAATCTTAAGTCAGTCATTCAGCACCTTTTCTGTTTTCTTCCTTGCCTGTCAGTGGATATTGGTAGTCATATCCTTTACTAAGTCCATTCCCTTTTCTGGCAGGTTGAAACAGTGAATTGAGGATTCACTTGGTTGGCTTCTTGGCCTTTGGCTTCTTTTATTATCTTTGGCCTTTTGCTTCTTATCTTTTCTTTTATCTTTGGCATACTTGTCTTTTCCCTTTCTTCTTCTTTAAAGAAATTAATCTTTGTGAGCCTTAGAGGTAATTTCATATACCCAAAAGACCACAAATATAAAAAATAACATATTAATATAAATAAAATAAATTTATTTATATTATTAAAATAAAAATAAAAAATATAAATATAAAATTATATTAAAAATAAAAAATTAATTATAATTTACAAATAAAATTACTTTAAATTTTGTAAATATAAAATTACATTTATACTTGAAAAATTTAAGTAAAAATGAAATTTTAACAAAATTGTGAAAAAATAAATAAATTTGGAAAAAAGTTAAATAAAATTTATTATAACTTTTTATCCAATAAATAAACATATAAATTTTATTTCACCATTGGATTCCTCATAAAAAATCAGGTGGGGTCACCTCTGAGTGAAATTTTTGTAACTCAACTCTAAACAAGCTTAAATTAAGTTTTTAGTATTTTCAATACAAAAGTTGAAAATCCTCAAAACCTTAATTTAATTCACACCACATGTGGTGTTAACCATCAATTTTTGTGTTAAAATTGAGGTGTTGTGTTTAGTTTAGAAGTTATGAGGAATTAAAGTATTTTCAATTGAATTCAATTGAAATGTCAAAATGTGCGCGTGTATTACATAAGTGAACTTTGATTTACATATGAGGTGTCAATTATTACTGTATTGTACTGTACAATTGAATTGAATTACATGTGTAAATTATAAGTATAATACATGATGAGGAATTAAAGGAAAAATAAATTGGAAAGATTAAATTTGGGGGGGAAAAGGAACTCCAGCTCTAAGGGGGAGCTAGACCCCCAAAATCCTTGCTGACAGGCGTGGGATGTCAAAATTCACGCAAAAGTTCATCACTTTTGGCCTGGAATTGAGTTACAGGGTCTGTGGACTCAATTGATGATGAGGTTTTGATACCAACTGGGGTAGTTTTAGCTGTTGCCAAGAAGGTAAAACTACCCTTAAGATAAAACAATCATAATAAAAACAGTTTTAACTGGTTTCTACGCCTCTGACACACATTCTGACGTGTTTTGAAGGCTCTAGGCCTGGTATTGCTATAGTAATGGCTGATTTAAGGGTCTAAAATGGCTAAGAATGGCTAAAAATGGCTTAAACCAGCCCTTTTTGGTCTAAACCAGGGTTCAATGATGCCATAATTGGCTTTTCTGTTGTCAGACTGTTTTTCACGACTGACAAGAGTAAATTTTACTTTTGGAGTAAGAGAATTGATGGCTATAAAAGAATGTCTTCTTTGCCCCACTTTTCTCTTCATGTTAGAATCTTTTCCTTTTATTAATTAGTTTAAATCTGTTAAACCAATCAATAAAAGATTCCAACCACCCTTTTTAAATCATTTTGAACCTTTTAACCACGTGAAAAAATCATTATAACCATTGTTTGTAACTCTTATAATCATTTTTACCCCTGAACCACCCCATAAGTGAATTAAAGCATCTTTCATCACTGTTAACTTTGTCACTTTGTTTCCAAATTCACTCTGGTCACTTTTGGGCGTGTTTTCTCTTTAATATTCTTTTTAAAGACTCTGTTCTTTAATTAATTGCTTGCAGTTCTTTGCTCAATTAATTCCAATTGAAATTGCTCTTGAAGAAATTTCTTTTGTAGCCTTAAAATATCTCTTGTAGAGTATTTTTTGGATAAATTTTTATTGTTGGTAAAACAATAAATTTTTATAATATTATTGTTTTATACTAATAAAGTTATAAACAATAAAATTGGCGTGTTTTCTCTTAAAAATAATATTTCATACTATTTTTAACTGAATTTTACCTTATACAAATTTTGAGGACAGGAAAAGTACTTGATTTTTAATCAAAGTTTCATATCCACACCTTACATTTGGGGGCTCAGCTGTGATATTTTACCTGTGACATATTTTTTTTACTCTTTTTAAATCTTTTTTCTTATATTGAAAAATTTAAAAACATATAAAAAATACTTATAATCCAAAAAAAAAACCCATAAAAAATAATTTTTTTCATATTATAAGTGAGGCTTAAATTTTTATTTCTTTTTTTGAAATATCCTTTTTTTACTTAATTAATTGGCTTTTTCATTAATTTTAGTGTCTGACAACGTGGTAAGACAAGAAAACATTGAAACAGCCTCAACAGTAACCAGCATTATCCCTGCCAGTACTGTCAATTCTGATCATAATAGCACTGTTATTGTGACTCAAAATAACCAGCCTGAACCAATATCTTCTGAATTAATTAACTTAGACATAAGTAATACCCTTCAGAAAGCTAAAAATTTGGCAAATAGTAAGTTTTTTGACGTAAAAATACTATTTTAAGCCTTTTTAACCATAATTATGCCTTCAACCAGATCAGGAGCCAGCTACAACCCCTCAAGCAGCTCCCAAAAAGGTAATAGACGTGATTATGGCAGAGGCCAACCAGGTACAGAAGGAAAAGGGTCAGTTGATGACTTCCAAACAACTAAAATGGGTCATTCTGAAGCTGATAATACCATTTTACCTTCAAAAAGAGCTGACACTGCCACAACAAGCCTCTGTGGACATATACAAAGCCAGCCACAGTGCATACAACAATGCACTTCAATTCAAGGAGTACCAAATCCTTGCAGACCTGTGGAAGAATTGCATGAATTCTTACCTGACAGTAAGAAAATTCTTGGGCCATCCCAACACTTGCAAATTGCTCAATGGATGGCATCCATTGATGGAGAAGAAAAACATGATGCTTTTGACACTAGAATGGAGGAAAAACAACCCTCCACCACCCAAACCAGTGCCAAAAGTAGCCCCAGTGGCCAACAGCAGCAATTCCAACGTGAAAAAGCAGCCACAAACTCCAAACAAGGGCAAAGGAAAGGCACCAGCCCCAAAACCTTACAGCCAGGGCTACAGAATCCCAAAGATTCAGCAGGATGCCATGGAAAATGTATTTCAGATGGCCAGAACCATGATGGAATTACAGAAGAAGGAGGAAGCCAGATTAAAGTTCCAGAAATGATTTCTGACATATTTGATTCCATCCCAGAGTTGTATAATGCTATAAATTACGTGAAAAAACATCTTTCTGATAAAAATGACACCATTTGTAACAACATTAAAACAAACAACCTGAGTCTGTGCCAAATTAATGAAACACTTATGTGTTTTGAAAAAGTTTTGAGAACAATTAAAAATTCCAATAATGATAATTCTTCTAACAATAAAATAAATGAACAATCTGCCATTATTAAAGAATTAACAGATAAATATTCTAAATTCAATATTGATGACATAATTGAAACAAGAATTAAACAAGCCATAATTAATATCAAGACAGATAACAAGAAAGTCCTTGATGACATTTCAAATTCATTTACTGAAGTAAAGACATATACCATTGCCTTGAAAAAGTGTTTTGATGCTTCACAAGAAGAAGTATCAAAATTATCAATGAAATTGAATCAAGTCACTGCTGATAATACAAGACAGACAGAGTTATGGCAAGAACTTACACATAAAGAAGACATGTATAAAATTGAAGTAATAAATTTAATACAAAGCTTCCAACATGAATACAGGAATTCCCAAAGGTGTAGCAACAGTAAAATGAATGACATTGAACAATTACTGAACACCTTACCAAGAATGTCTACACCTCTAAATCAAAATGAGGGCACAAGAATTTCAAATCCACAAGTATTGGATCCTGATAATTCACAATTAAAAAATGAATTATCCACTTCTTTTCATAACTTGGAACCATCAATGGGCCAAGCACTCTTGAAAGAAGTTCCAAAACTTAAAGAATGGCCTCACTTCAGTGGTGAAGGAGAGTATGACCATATGGAATTCATTAGAGGTATTGACATGATCAAAGAGGATTTTGAATTACCAGACAGATTGGTAACAGCCAGGTTTAACACCTTGTTTACCAGATCAGCTCACAGATGGTACATCAAAATAAGACAAGCACATGGACACCAGAGTTGGACTTGGTGGAAAACCCAAATCATCAACAAATGGGCAAATGATGCTTGGAGGTTTAAAGTTGAAACAGCCTTTGAATCTGCCAAATTTAATGCTGATAAAGACAAAGCTTTACCATGGTTTTGCCAACAAAAGGACAGATTAACAGCATTATATCCTGACATGTCAGAATTTATGATCCATAGAAAAATTCTGAGACAATGTGGAGGTGACTTAGAGCATGCTGTCAAAAGCAGGACTACTGAACAATCTTCAGCAGAGGATATTATCAATATACTAGAAGAAGTAACCACCAGAACCAAAATTGGTTCTAGTAGGGTGAATCTTAAAACAAGGTTTAATACACCTTGGACAGATTCTGTGGACAAAAACCCCAAAGAAAATTCTAGTAATATTAAATATAAATCTGCAGATACAGTCAGAAAATGCCATATTTGCCAAAGCACCACCCATTTAGCCAATACATGTCCAAAAAGGGGGAAAATCAATGAAATTGACATTGAAAAAGAACCAGATGTTGAAAAAGAAGACATAATTGAAGACAATTCAGATGATAAGTCATCCATATTCTCTGAATCTTCAAAAGATATAGAAAATATCAATGCCACTTTTGACATCATGGAATCTTATTCCCACTTACCACAATTGAGCAATGGTCAAGTTGATTTATCAAAAGTTCAAGATGCACAACTTATGAAGACAAAACCAAACAGAGGAAAAGGCTATACAGCTGGTAACTCCTGTATAACAGAAGTGGTGATTGACAACAAACCCACCAAACTTTTGCTTGACCCAGGAGCCTTCTGCTCTTGTGTTGGAAAATCTTTTCTTAAGACTTGTGTACCAAATTTTGAAGACCAATTGTTACCAATTGATGGTATAAAATTCAACAGTGCAAGTAACCCAATGAAAGCATTAGGAATCTTTGAGACCAATGTCATATTCCCACACATAAATGGGAATTTAAGGATCACAGTTGAATTTGTTGTTATGGAAAATTGCTCTGGTACCCATTTTATATTGAGAAATGACTATTTAATCATGTATGGGATAGATTTACATAATAACAAAGACAGATACTTTACAATTGGAGACAATAAGCGCCAGAAATTTGCCTTTTTACCCTTTAAAAGACAAATTACAGTAAACAAAGTATCACCAGTCAACTTAGAGTTAGAGAAATTCAAGTCTGAACAGTTAAATGAGGCTGAAATAAGCCTTCATCTGACTGATAAGCAAGAAAATGAACTTTCTTCCCTTTTGTATGACCACAGAGGAGCATTTGCTACAGACAAAGAACCCCTGGGAGCAATTATTGGTCATGAAGTTGACATCATTCTTAACATTGAGAGACCTTATCCACCACTCTTAAGAAGACCTGCTTATCCAGCAAGTCCAAAATCAAGAGAAGCTCTAGAAATTCATATCAAAGAACTTCTAGACCTTGGTGTAATAAGAAAAGTAGGCCACAATGAGGAAGTAGAAATAACTACACCAGTCATAGTGGCGTGGCATAATGGAAAATCCAGAATGGTTGGGGACTTTAGAGCTCTGAACACTTACACTGTTCCAGACAGATACCCAATACCAAAAATCCAAATTGCCCTTACTCAAATATCTCAAGCAGTGTATATAACCACTATGGATGCCCTTAAAGGATTCCATCAAAATGTAGTAACACCAAGAGCAAGAAAATACTTGAGAATTATTGTTCATTGTGGAGTGTATGAATACTTAAGGATGCCCTTTGGTATCAAAAATGCACCTTCACACTTCCAAAGAATGATGAATGAAATCTTCCCTGAAGAACTCTCAGAGGGATGGTTAATCATTTACATTGATGACATTATTATCTGTTCAAAGACTTGGGAGGAGCACATGTACAGATTATCAAGAGTTTTGACAAAAATCCAATCAGTAAACATGAAAATCTCCTTGAAGAAATGTCATTTTGGATTTAAAGAACTTAAGGCACTAGGACATGTTGTATCTGGTTTGTCCCTTGGAATTGATAAAAACAAAGTTGCAGAAGTATTGTTAAAACCCATGCCTCAGAATAAGAAGGAAATTCAGTCATTCTTAGGTTTTGCAGGATATTACAGGCAACACATTAAAGAATTTGCATCCATAGCAAGACCACTTTATAAGTTGTGTGACAAAGACACAGTATTTGAGATGACTGTTGACAGAGTCAAAGCTTTTGAGTCTCTAAGAAAAGCATTGACCACTGCTCCACTCTTACTGATGCCAGACTTTAAATTGCCTTTCAAACTGTATATTGATGCATCAGGGGATGGACTAGGTGCTGCACTTCACCAAGTTCATATCATAAATGACAAACCTGTAGAAGGACCAATATGTTTCATATCCAGGCAAATGAAACCAACTGAAGCCAGATATGGAGCAAGTCAAATGGAATGTCTATGCCTTGTCTGGGCCTTAGAGAAATTGAACTATTTCTTAGAGGGATGTGTTTTTGAAGTAATAACAGATTGTACAGCTGTGAAATCACTTTTGAACATGAAAACACCTAACAGACACATGCTCAGATGGCAAATAGCCATACAAGAATACAGAGGCAATATGACTATTGTTCATAAGGATGGGAATATTCATAAGAATGCAGATGGACTAAGCAGATGGCCATTACCAAATAACATTGATAATCCTGCTTATGTTCCAGAAGGAGCTTCACCACAAATTCCAATAGAAGGAATAAGTGTTACAGACTTGAACACCACCTTCTTTGAAGAAGTCAGAAATAGTTACACTCAAGATAAGAATTGTAGCATCTTATGCCAATTACTTAACAAAGACTGTAAAGACAACTCTCTAATACATGCCTTGGATGAAGTATGGAGAAAATCTTATAATGAAGGGAGATTTCACCTACTGGATGGTATAATTTACCACAGAACCAAGCACACATGTGTCATGACAGTTGTAGACAGGTCATTAATCAATCTTGTACTGAAAGAATGCCATGATAGTCCCTTTTCAGGACATCTTTCTGAGGACAGAACAAGAGAGAAAGTAAAGACCTGCATATGGTGGCCATTGTGGCAAAAAGATGTTGCAGAATATTGCAAAACCTGTGACAGATGCCAAAAGGCAAATAAATCCACTGGCAAAAGACTTGGAAATATGATGAAAATCCAAGAACCAAACAGACCTTGGGAAATTGTCCATATGGATTGGGTAACTGGCCTACCACCAGGAGGTGACAGGAGCTATAATGCTTGCCTAGTAATTGTGGACAGATTCAGTAAAACTCCAATCTTTTTACCATGTCACAAAGATGATACAGCCATTGATACAGCTCTTCTGATATGGAATAGAGTAGTGTCATGGACTGGGATATTTACAAATATCATCAGTGATAGAGATCCCAAATTCACTTCAGCTCTATGGACAAATCTTCACCAATTATTTGGCACAAAACTGTCTTTCTCTACAGCCTACCACCCACAAACTGATGGTCTGGCTGAAAGAATGATCCAAACCTTAGAGGACATGGTGAGAAAATTTTGTGAATATGGCCTTGAATTCAAAGATTGTGATGGATTTACCCATGATTGGTGTACTCTGTTACCAGCACTGGAATTAGCATATAAAACATCAATCCATTCCAGTACCAATCAGACTCCTGCTATTCTAGAAAAAGGATGGAACCCCAAGTTACCCCAAGATTCCTTGAGGAAAGACTTAATTGAAATACATCCCACAGCTGCTAGCTTCAAAGGAATGCTAGACAAAGCTAGAAAGCATGCAGTGAGATGCATGGAGGACTCTTTTGCATATGCTAAAGACAAATGGGATAAATCTCATGCAACTCCAGATTTCAAAGTGGGGGACCTAGTTCTTGTATCCACCACTAACTTCAATAACATCAAAGGATGTAAAAAGTTAAAAGACTCCTTTGCAGGACCTTTTGTGATTAAGGCCCTCCATTGAGAAAATGCTGTTGAAGTAGAGTTATCTGAAGAACTTAGCAATAAGCACCCTACATTTCCAGTAAGCTTGATAAAGCCATACAAATCTAGTGATGCTGAGAAATTTCCCTTGAGGAATAAGATTCCCCAAGTTATACCTCCTATTGAGACATCTGGTACTAAGAAAATAACCAAAGTTCTTAAAGAAAGGAAATTAAGAACCAAGAAAGTAAGGGAATACCTTGTTAGGTACAGTGACCCAACTTGTGAAGATGAATGGTTAGAAGAGAAAGATATACCAGAAGCCACCAAACTCCTGAGGAGATTCAGACACACTAGAAACACCAATATTACAAAGTAATATTCTTTTTTAGGGGGAGGGAATGTGAGCCTTAGAGGTAATTTCATATACCCAAAAGACCACAAATATAAAAAATAACATATTAATATAAATAAAATAAATTTATTTATATTATTAAAATAAAAATAAAAAATATAAATATAAAATTATATTAAAAATAAAAAATTAATTATAATTTAAAAATAAAATTACTTTAAATTTTGTAAATATAAAATTACATTTATACTTGAAAAATTTAAGTAAAAATGAAATTTTAACAAAATTGTGAAAAAATAAATAAATTTGGAAAAAAGTTAAATAAAATTTATTATAACTTTTTATCCAATAAATAAACATATAAATTTTATTTCACCATTGGATTCCTCATAAAAAATCAGGTGGGGTCACCTCTGAGTGAAATTTTTGTAACTCAACTCTAAATAAGCTTAAATTAAGTTTTTAGTATTTTCAATACAAAAGTTGAAAATCCTCAAAACCTTAATTTAATTCACACCACATGTGGTGTTAACCATCAATTTTTGTGTTAAAATTGAGGTGTTGTGTTTAGTTTAGAAGTTATGAGGAATTAAAGTATTTTCAATTGAATTCAATTGAAATGTCAAAATGTGCGCGTGTATTACATAAGTGAACTTTGATTTACATATGAGGTGTCAATTATTACTGTATTGTACTGTACAATTGAATTGAATTACATGTGTAAATTATAAGTATAATACATGATGAGGAATTAAAGGAAAAATAAATTGGAAAGATTAAATTTGGGGGGGAAAAGGAACTCCAGCTCTAAGGGGGAGCTAGACCCCCAAAATCCTTGCTGACAGGCGTGGGATGTCAAAATTCACGCAAAAGTTCATCACTTTTGGCCTGGAATTGAGTTACAGGGTCTGTGGACTCAATTGATGATGAGGTTTTGATACCAACTGGGGTAGTTTTAGCTGTTGCCAAGAAGGTAAAACTACCCTTAAGATAAAACAATCATAATAAAAACAGTTTTAACTGGTTTCTACGCCTCTGACACACATTCTGACGTGTTTTGAAGGCTCTAGGCCTGGTATTGCTATAGTAATGGCTGATTTAAGGGTCTAAAATGGCTAAGAATGGCTAAAAATGGCTTAAACCAGCCCTTTTTGGTCTAAACCAGGGTTCAATGATGCCATAATTGGCTTTTCTGTTGTCAGACTGTTTTTCACGACTGACAAGAGTAAATTTTACTTTTGGAGTAAGAGAATTGATGGCTATAAAAGAATGTCTTCTTTGCCCCCTTTTCTCTTCATGTTAGAATCTTTTCCTTTTATTAATTAGTTTAAATCTGTTAAACCAATCAATAAAAGATTCCAACCACCCTTTTTAAATCATTTTGAACCTTTTAACCACGTGAAAAAATCATTATAACCATTGTTTGTAACTCTTATAATCATTTTTACCCCTGAACCACCCCATAAGTGAATTAAAGCATCTTTCATCACTGTTAACTTTGTCACTTTGTTTCCAAATTCACTCTGGTCACTTTTGGGCGTGTTTTCTCTTTAATATTCTTTTTAAAGACTCTGTTCTTTAATTAATTGCTTGCAGTTCTTTGCTCAATTAATTCCAATTGAAATTGCTCTTGAAGAAATTTCTTTTGTAGCCTTAAAATATCTCTTGTAGAGTATTTTTTGGATAAATTTTTATTGTTGGTAAAACAATAAATTTTTATAATATTATTGTTTTATACTAATAAAGTTATAAACAATAAAATTGGCGTGTTTTCTCTTAAAAATAATATTTCATACTATTTTTAACTGAATTCTACCTTATACAAATTTTGAGGACAGGAAAAGTACTTGATTTTTAATCAAAGTTTCATATCCACACCTTACAATCTTTATCATTCCTTATATCTTTTGGAGCTGTGAGCCTTTGAGATATGACCACATACCCAATAAGGTCACAAAAAAGACTCAGAATAATTATACCTTTAATATAATTATATTAAAATTAATTAGAATAATTATACACTAAAAATAATTACTCAAATATACAAAAAATACCATAAATTGGTACTAAAATTGGTTTAACTTAAAAACCAATGAATCAACATGTAAAACAAATCATACCATTGGATTCCCCATGGAAAAATACACATATACCATTTTTATGGCATATCTGTAAAGTCAATATTTAAGGAATTATAGGGTATAATACCTTATAAAAACCATAAAAACTTATTTATCTCAGAAACTAATGAAACAACATGTGAAATGAATTGTACCAGTGGATTCCCCACAAAAGTTTACATATAAAACAATTAATAAGCTAATTCCCAAAATCAATACTTAAGGAATTATCCTGAATATATGCACTTTTTTGGTCAACGCATATATTCAGGGATCATAGCTAATATCTTCTAAACTATACATGCTAGAATGATGAACCAAAAATAAAGTTACCACGTAATTACTGTAAGAACACAGATATGAACTTTATTTTTCAAATTAGAAACAAGGTTAAGACTTATGAGGAAATATTGATAAAAATCAACAGAGCTGTTGACCACTTTGTTGTGAAAGTAGTCCAAACTTAAAAAAAATATACAGTTGGATTCTACTAGTTTATTCGAGAAGAATGACATAATTTGTATCATTAAATTCAGGGAATAACCCCCTGAAATCAAGGTTTGAAGTTTAAAATATTGAATTTCGACAGAAAAGATGAGTTACAAGAAAAATCATCAAAATTAGAGTTTTGATGATGTAATGAAAAGCTCTTGGCAGCATAATAAGGTTATGTCAGGCTATCAGAATTCACTCTCTGAATTGCTGTAGCGTGAAAACCTTAAACGTTATTGGAGATCAAAGTTTGAGCTTAAATTGAGCTGTTATGATCACATACTGTAACCTTAAATTAAGTTGAACAGTCTTAAGAGTGATAAAATTGGTGAATACTATTAGTTTATGATTAAAACTAATAAAATCCACGAAATTTGGGGTTATGCCAAGCCTCTGATGTCATCAAACTTAGAGTTACAGTGATAACTCTAAATAATGGTGTAATAATGATGCAATATGGTTTGATCATGATGTAATCACCCTCAAACCTTAAAATATTGATCAATTCCAGTGGATATGATCAGTACACGTCTACTAGAAGCCTGTTGGACTCTAGGAGGGAGGTATTTACTATAAATAGAGCTCTTTTTACTCTATTTACCCCTCAGACGCATCAAAAACATTAAATCAATTAAATCAAAGGTAATTTCTTTATTCTTTATATATAAAAGCATTATATTATTAAAGACCAAAGACCTCCTTGCTATAATCATCTATTTTGACGTGATTAAATCATTTATTTAATTGTTTTTGTTAAAAATCTCTATAAAACTCATTTCCACTTAAAAATCCAGAATAATTTGTAATTTTCTTTATTTTTATTGTAAATACAATTTGAAAAGGTTGTATTTATATTTTTTGGCGTAAAATACTTCAAAATTATTATATTAAGTGTTAAAAGTAGGTTATTTTCTCTTATTATAATAATTTCTCTATTATTACTCTCTTAATAATTCTTTAATTAATATAAATAGTATTTATATTAATTCATAACTTTAATATTAGTAATATTATTGTTATTAATTGTTTTTTATTAATAAAAAACAATTTTTTACGCCTTTATTATTTGTTGGTAACAATAATAAAGAGCTGTTTAATTATATTAATTATCTTATATTAATATATTCATTTATTATATTATATTTTTATAATATAAATTATATTATTATAATATAATTAATTTACGCCATAATAATAATAATTATTTATTATTATTATATTTTTAATCTTATTTATTCAATTTATAAGGACATTCAGAGTACAATAAGTAATAAATTAGGAATTTTTACTTATTGTTTCATAGTCAAACCTTACATTTGGGGGCCTGGCCGTGATATTTACTTAAAAGACCTTTAAAAAGATTCTATTTGGGATTATCCAATAATAAATTATATTTATAATCATAAAATTATATAATAATTTTATATTTTATTGATTTTAAAAGCTATTGAGGCATTTGGAAAGCAATTGTACTGTCTTACACGTGGTTTTTCACATCCTTAGACTTGCAAGAACTTTCTTTGAGTGACTCTAGTGATTAAAAGAGATATTTTATAAATTAAAAATAATTTTTATTATAATTTAATTTTATAAGAATCATATTCATTTTTTATCTTATTCTTTAAAAATAAAAAATATATAAAAAATATTAAAAAATATTAAAAACAAATAAAAAAGTTATTTTTATTCATTTTTATTCATTTCTTTCTTTATTTCAATTTTTCAAAGATATAAAAGCAATTTCTACGTGGAAAATTGCCATATCTTGCCAAAAATAACACTTATTATAAAAAGACTTATATTTATTTGTCTTTTTTAGTGTTTGAAGATAACCCAACAGAAGACAACCAAGCTACTGTTGAGAGATTGGTGGAAGAAACTTGTCAAAGCTCTCCAACACCAGTTATCACCAAAAGAAAGAAAGCTAAGAAATTAGACTTTCCAGGGCCCACCATTCAAGACTCTGAAGGTGAGCACCTCTTTTTTAAATTGCCATAAAAGAATTTTATTCTAAAATACTTTTATTTTTTCTTATTCTTTACTTATGACTACCAGAAGAGGTTCCCAATACTCCATCCAATCAGATGGAGCTGGACTCAGAAGTAGAATTGATCCCTCAAAAGGGAAAAGAAAGGGCAATATCCCCAGTGGAACAGAATCCACACAAGGAAGTGCCATATCCCAAAGGCAAGTCCCAGAAATGCCCATGATATCTGAGCCTGAATTGGAACTAAGTATGAGTAACTCAAACAGGTACAAATCACATTCAGAGGGCTCAAATAGACATCTACATGAGCCAGTACAAGCAGTATTGCACAGTGTACAAGGACAAAGACTGGGAAATGCTGCCTCAAATACACCAAGGAGTGATGAACTCCTGGCACATCCTGAAAAAGTTCCTCAAAGAGGAGGAGATAGTGAAATACTCCAATGGATGGAATCCACTGTCATCCAAACCTCAAATCAAAAAAATCAAGGATTATCATGCCAAAAAGAGGGAGGCAACCAAGGAAGAAGCCCCAGTAGCTTCTACCAGCAAGCCTCAAGCCAACCCACTTCCCCAAGAAGGGAAGAAGAACAAGAAAAAGCATTGGAGGAAACCATATTCCCCAAGCTACAGAATCCCAAGAATCCAAAAGGATGCCATGGACAATGTTTTCAACATGGCCAGAACCTTGATGGAATTCAAGGACAAGGAAGAGCAAAGAATGAGACAACCTCATTTCCCAAAGAAATAACCTTGTCCAAAGATGTTGTAAATACTTTAACAGAAATTAAAAATAGTATATTACCTCTAAAAGAAATTAAAGACAGTTTATTATCACTACAAGAAATAAATAACAATTTATCTTCTTTAACAAAAATTGTTGTGCAAAACAAGAAAGAAATTGACAACATTAAGTTTATTGTTGAAAATAATAAACCAAAGAATTTAATTGAAAATACTCAAAAATTAATACAAGGACAACAAGAATTGTATAAATACATAAAAGATATCAAAGACAAGACTTTGACAATCAATTATGATGTAAGTATTGACAATCTTACAGAAAAATTAAATAAATTAAGTATTTCTGTAGAAAAATTTGAAGAAAAGACTTCATCACACCAAAAATTACTTTTGGACCACGTGGAAAAAAGTGATGAAGCAAGAATGCATCTGAAGGATGATATTCAAAGTGAAATAAGGCTTATTACAGAAAAAATGGATAAAATTAATGAGGCTAATTTAAATATGCCAAAATTATCAACACCATTTTCTCATATAAGAAGCCCTGTTAAAACAAAAGAGGAATTGTCAAATCCTTTCATAACAGACTTGAGTCACCAAGACAATAACCAAGTCTTAATGAAGGAAGCACCTCAATTGAAGGAATGGCCAACATTCACAGGAGAAGGTGAATATGACCACATGTCATTTATTAAAACAATTGACATGTTACAAGAAGACTATGCCATACCAGATGAATTAATCACTGCAAGATTACACTCATTGTTTGAGAAATCTGCAAAAAGATGGTATTATGGCATAAGACAAACAAATGGTAAAAATACCTGGTCTTGGTGGAAACAAGAAATAATAACCAAGTGGGCAAATGATGCCTGGAGGTATAAGATAGAAAATGCATTTGAAAACTCTTTCTTTGACCCAGAGAAAGATAAACCTTTAACTTGGTTCCTAAAACAAGTTGAAAGGCTTAATGCACTGTACCCAGAAATGTCACAGAAGATGATGCACATGAAAATACTTAAAAAATGTGGAGGGGAACTAGAACATGCCCTAAGAAGCAGGTGCATAGAACCATGCTCCACAGAAGAGTATATAAATGCACTAGAAGATATAGTGACAAGAACAAAAATTGGCAGGACTTGGAAAAAATTGGACATTAAAAGCCCAAATAAACCATTTATCAAAAAAGATAAATCAAAAGAATCCTTTAAGCCCAATACATCCAACAATAATGAGCAAAGAAAATGCCATAAATGTGGAGGTATCGGACACTTAGCCAATAATTGCCTTAAAAAAGCAAAGATTAATGAAATTGTGGAAACAGAAAACCACAATGACAAAGAAGAGGAATCAGACTCTGAAAAAGAGACAGAAGAGTCAGAAAACTCTGAAAGTGATGAAATCAATATAATTAATGCACAAATTAATAATATTGATATAATTTATGAAGTACTGGATGTTAACTCAAACTTGCCACAAGTTGGAACATCTGACACAAATCTAACAAACATACAAGATGCCAAAATGTATAGAACCAAACCTGCAAGAGGAATGGGATATACAGCTGGAAAATCAAGTATTAGTATTGTTATGGTTGATAACCAAGAAGGAAAGGTTAACTTGGATACAGGAGCATATTGCACTTGTGTTGGCAAAAGTTATTTAAAAACCATTGTCCCAGACTGGCAAGAAAAACTTATGCCAATACAAGGTGTCAAATTTAGTAGTGCAAGTGAGAGCATGAAGCCCCTTGGAATAATTGATTTAACACTAATTTTTCCTCATCCCTCACAATGTGTCAGAATTAAAGTAGAGTTTGTAGTAATGGACAACTGTACTAGTAATCATTTCATACTTGGGAATGACTACTTATCAATCTATGGTATAGATATCTCCAACCAAAAGGATAGATATTTTACCATAGGAGATAATAAAAGACAAAAGTTTGGATTCTTAAATAACAAAAAACAAATCACAGTTATTAAGAATGAGGAAAAAATTCCAGAAAAAGAACTTTTTATATCTGAACAACTCAAAGAGGCAGAATTCAATCAAGAATTAACAGAAAAAATGAAAGAAAAATTGATTGACCTCTTATTTAAGTATAAAAATGCCTTTGCAACTGACAAAGAGCCACTAGGTGCCATAATTGGACATGAAGTGGATATAATTCTTAATGTAGAAAAACCTTACCCACCTTTATTAAGAAGACCTGCTTATCCAGCCAGTCCAAGAGCTAGAGAAGCCCTAGAGGTGCACATTAAAGAATTAATGGACCTTGGAGTATTAAGAAAGGTTGGACATAATGAACAAGTAGAAGTTACTACACCTGTCATTATAACTTGGCATAATGGAAAATCAAGGATGGTAGGAGACTTCAGAGCCCTGAATACCTATACCATTCCAGACAGATATACAATACCCAGAATCCATGAGACATTGACCCAATTGTCACAAGCTAAGTTCATCACAGCTATGGATGCTCTTAAGGGTTTTCATCAAAATGTCTTAACAGACAATGCCAAGAAACTACTAAGAATAATAGTCCATTGTGGAATTTTTGAATACTTAAGGATGCCATTTGGGATAAAAAATGCACCTTCCCATTATCAAAGAATGATGAATACCATATTTCCTGAAGAATTATCAGAAGGATGGTTAATAATCTACATTGATGATATCATAGTTTGCTCAGAAACTTGGGAAAATCACCTGACAAGACTAGAAAGGGTACTACAGAAAATAGTCCAAGTAAATATGAAAATTTCATTGAAAAAATGTCATTTTGCATATAGTGAATTAAAAGCCCTAGGACATGTAGTATCTGGCCTTAGTCTAGGCATAGACAAAAATAAAGTAGCAGCAGTACTACTTAAGCCAATGACTCAAACCAAAAAAGAAATGCAATCATTTCTAGGATTTGCTGGTTACTATAGACAGCATATAAAGGACTTTGCAAAGATTGCTAAATCCTTGTATAAGCTATGTGACCAACAAACAGTCTATGAGATGACAGAAGAAAGAGTCAAGGCATATGAAGAATTGAAAAATTGCTTAACAAATGCCCCTTTTCTTCTGATGCCAGATTGGAAACTACCCTTCAAACTGTACATTGATGCTTGTGGAGAAGGACTAGGTGCTGCACTTCACGAAACACAAATTATCAATGATAAACCAGTGGAAGGACCAATTTGTTTCATTTCAAGACAGATAAAGCCAACAGAAGCAAGGTATGGAGCAAGCCAAATGGAATGCTTATGCCTAGTATGGGCTTTAGAAAAACTGCATTATTATTTGGATGGCACAGTATTTGATGTAATCACAGACTGTAATGCTGTGAAATCACTATTAAATATGAAGACTCCAAATAGACATATGCTGAGATGGCAAATTTCTATCCAAGAATATAAAGGAAATATGACTATTGTTAATAAATCTGGAAATATCCATAAAAATGCAGATGGTCTTAGCAGATGGGCTCTAGCAAATACCCCTGACAATCCAGCATGGGTACCACAAGAGGAGCACCATATAGAAGGAATATGTGTTACAGACATTGGCACAGAATTCTTTAACCAAGTTAAAGAAAGCTATAAGACAGACAAAAATTGCCATATCTTAAGCCAACTTCTAATGAAAGACTGCAAAGATCCATCACTTTCATCAAAACTAGATGAAATATGGAAAAAGGCATATGATGAAGGAAGATTTCACCTCCTTGATGGAATCCTTTACCATAGAACAAAACACACATGTGTTATGGCCTTGACAGATAGAACACTAATAAACACTATTTTACATGAGTGTCATGATAGTGTTGCATCTGGACATCTCTCAGAAGATAGGACACTAGAGAGGGTGAAAACCTGCTCTTGGTGGCCAAATTGGAAGAAAGATGTTGCAGAGTACTGCCAAACCTGTGACAGATGTCAAAAAGCCAACAGAGCCACAGGAAAGAAATTTGGAATGATGATCCAAATCCAAGAACCAAAATCCCCATGGGAAATAGTTCATATGGATTGGGTAACAGCCTTACCTCCAGGAGGAGACAGGAGTTATAATGCTTGCCTAGTGTTAGTGGACAGGTACAGTAAAACTCCAATGTTCTTACCATGTCACAAAGATGACACAGCTATGGATACAGCCATAATGATATGGAATAAAGTCATTAGCCACACAGGCTTATTCCAAAATATTATAAGTGACAGAGACCCAAAGTTCACTTCAGCATTATGGACAAATCTCCATAACTTGTTTGGGACAAAGCTATCATTCTCAACAGCTTACCATCCCCAAACTGATGGTTTAGCAGAAAGAATGATACAGACCTTAGAGGACATGATCAGAATATTCTGTGCTTATGGGCTATGATTCAAAGATTCTGATGGCTTTACCCATGATTGGTGTACACTAATACCAGCACTTGGACTGGCATATAAGACATCAATCCATTCTTCTACTGGCAAAGCACCAGCAATGCTAGAGAAAGGTTGGAATCCAAGACTTCCTTATGACACCCTCAAAAAAGACTTAGTGGATATACATCCAACAGCAAGCAGTTTCAAGATAATGCTTGACAAAGCAAGACACCATGCAAACAGATGCATGCAAGATTCTTTTAAATATGCAAAAGAAAGATGGGATAAAAGTCATAAGCCACCTGACTTCAAAATAGGGGACTTGGTTTTAGTATCAACCCTTAATTTCAATAACATAAAAGGCCCAAAGAAATTGAAAGATTCCTTTGAAGGACCATTTATGATAAAAGCACTCCATGGAACCAATGCTGTGCAATTAGAACTCACAGGTGAACTAATGAACAAACACCCAACTTTCCCTGTAAGTCTGATAAAACCTTACAGTTCAAGTGACAAGGAGTTATTTCCACTAAGAAATAAACCCCCACTTGAGATTCCCCCCTTGGAGGAAGGAGAGGAAAAGAAAATAGTAAAAGTCCTTAAAGAAAGAAGGACAAGAAACAAAAAAGAAAGGGAATACCTTGTAAGGTATAGAAATTCAACTCAGGAAGATGAATGGCTACTTGAGAAAGATATAACAAATGCTGATAAACTACTAAGAAGGTTCAGACATGAAAGAAAGCCTGAAAAATAGAAAAGTTAAGCATTATTGAGCTTCAAGACTAACAAAGTCTAATGAAGAGGTAGGACAGTGGATGATACCCTAATCACATATATCAGATTGTGGTACAATCTTTTTTGGTGGTAGGGAATGTGAGCCTTTGAGATATGACCACATACCCAATAAGGTCACAAAAAAGACTCAGAATAATTATACCTTTAATATAATTATATTAAAATTAATTAGAATAATTATACACTAAAAATAATTACTCAAATATACAAAAAATACCATAAATTGGTACTAAAATTGGTTTAACTTAAAAACCAATGAATCAACATGTAAAACAAATTATACCATTGGATTCCCCATGGAAAAATACACATATACCATTTTTATGGCATATCTGTAAAGTCAATATTTAAGGAATTATAAGGTATAATACCTTATAAAAACCATAAAAACTTATTTATCTCAGAAACTAATGAAACAACATGTGAAATAAATTGTACCAGTGGATTCCCCACAAAAGTCCACATATAAAACAATTAATAAGCTAATTCCCAAAATCAATACTTAAGGAATTATCCTGAATATATGCACTTTTTTGGTCAACGCATATATTCAGGGATCATAGCTAATATCTTCTAAACTATACATGCTAGAATGATGAACCAAAAATAAAGTTACCACGTAATTACTGTAAGAACACAGATATGAACTTTATTTTGCAAATTAGAAACAAGGTTAAGACTTATGAGGAAATATTGATAAAAATCAACAGAGCTGTTGACCACTTTGTTGTGAAAGTAGTCCAAACTTAAAAAAAAATATACAGTTGGATTCTACTAGTTTATTCGAGAATAATGACGTAATTTTTATTATTAAATTCAGGGCATAACCCCCTGAAATCAAGGTTTGAAGTTTAAAATATTGAATTTCGACAGAAAAGATGAGTTACAAGAAAAATCATCAAAATTAGATTTTTGATGATGTAATGAAAAGCTCTTGGCAGCATAATAAGGTTATGTCAGGCTATCAGAATTCACTCTCTGAATTGCTGTAGCGTGAAAACCTTAAACGTTATTGAGGATCAAAGTTTGAGCTCAAATTGAGCTGTTATGATCACATACTGTAACCTTAAATTAAGTTTAACAGTCTTAAGAGTGATAAAATTGGTGAATACTATTAGTTTATGATTAAAACTAATAAGATCCACGAAACTTGGGGTTCTGCCAAGCCTCTGATGTCATCAAACTTAGAGTTACAGTGATAACTCTAAATAATGGTGTAATAATGATGCAATATGGTTTGATCATGATGTAATCACCCTCAAACCTTAAAATATTGATCAATTCCAGTGGATATGATCAGTACACGTCTACTAGAAGCCTGTTGGACTCTAGGAGGGAGGTATTTACTATAAATAGAGCTCTTTTTACTCTATTTACCCCTCAGACGCATCAAAAACATTAAATCAATTAAATCAAAGGTAATTTCTTTATTCTTTATATATAAAAGCATTATATTATTAAAGACCAAAGACCTCCTTGCTATAATCATCTATTTTGACGTGATTAAATCATTTATTTAATTGTTTTTGTTAAAAATCTCTATAAAACTCATTTCCATGTAAAAATCCAGAATAATTTGTAATTTTCTTTATTTTTATTGTAAATACAATTTGAAAAGGTTGTATTTATATTTTTTGGCGTAAAATACTTCAAAATTATTATATTAAGTGTTAAAAGTAGGTTATTTTCTCTTATTATAATAATTTCTCTATTATTACTCTCTTAATAATTCTTTAATTAATATAAATAGTATTTATATTAATTCATAACTTTAATATTAGTAATATTATTGTTATTAATTGTTTTTTATTAATAAAAAACAATTTTTTACGCCTTTATTATTTGTTGGTAACAATAATAAAGAGCTATTTAATTATATTAATTATCTTATATTAATATATTTATTTATTATATTATATTTTTATAATATAAATTATATTATTATAATATAATTAATTTGCGCCATAATAATAATAATTATTTATTATTATTATATTTTTAATCTTATCTATTCAATTTATAAGGACATTCAGAGTACAATAAGTAATAAATTAGTAATTTTTACTTATTGTTTCATAGTCAAACCTTACAGGAGCCCTCCAAGTGAGTTCTTCATTCCTGAGTGCCAGGCCCTCTTGCTTCCATAAGAGCCCCTGTGACAAATGTATAAATACAACCATATCTTTTAAGGTGGTTTTGAAAATTTACAATCAATTCTCTGGAAGACTGTACCCTTTCTAATTAATGAATTTTTAAGATGGTAGTAATTGTTTTGATGAGATATCACATTGAACCAACTCAAATAATTTGATAATTGAACATATTTCTCCATATACCCTCAGACATCCATATATCACACAGTTCTTCTACTAAATACATGTAAGGTTTGACTATGAAAAAATAAGTAAAAATTACTAATATTTTACTTATTGTACTATGAATGTCCTTATAAATGAAATAAATAAGATAAAAATAATTATAATAATAAAGACTTATTATAATTATGGTGTAAAATAATTATATTATTAAATAAATATAATAATATAATTTATATTATAAAAAATAATATATATAAAATAGATATATTAATATGAGATAATTAATATATTTAAAAGCACTTTATTATTTTTACCAACAAATAATAAAGGCATAAAAAATTGTTTTTTATTAATAAAAAACAATTAATAACAATAATATTAACAATATTAAAGTTATAAATTAATATAAATACTATTTATATCAATTATAGAATTATTAAAAGTAATAATAGAGAAAAATTATGATAATAAGAGAAATAACCTACTTTTAATGCTTAATATGATAATTTTGAATAAATTTATGCCTAGAAATGTAAATACAACTTATTTAAATTGTAATTACAATAAAATTTAAGAGAAATTACAAATTCTCTTGGTTTTACATGGAATTGAGATTTTTTAAGAGAAATTTAAACAAAACAATCAAATAATTGTAATAATCACGTCAAAGATGAAGATTATTATAAGATTATCTTTGGTCTTTAATAATATAAAAAGCGCTAGATATAAAGAATAAAGAAATTACCTTTTTATTTAATTATTTTATGTTTTTCAAGCGTCTGAGGGGAAAACAGAGTAAAAAGAGCTCTATTTATGGTAAATACCTCCCTCCTAGAGTCCAACAGGCTTCTAGTAGACATGCACCAATCATATCCACTGGAATTGATCAATATTTTAAGGTTTGGTGATGATTACATCATGATCAAACCATCTTATCTCATCATTACACCATTATTTACAGTTATCACTATAACTCAAAGTTTGATGATGTCAAGTCTTGTGTAAGATGTGACTATGAAACTGATGATAATATTAATATTAATCAACAGTACTATGTCTGTTATTATGAAATATAATTATAAAATATTATTATAACCACAATTAAGTAATTAAAGAATTATTTCTTTCACGTGTTAAGCACTACTAGTGATTTTAACAGTGAGCAAGTAATTGTCTACAAGAATCAATTACAAGAAGAATTTAATAATAAAAACTTCTTTTATTAAAATAATAAAATTATTTCAATATATAATTATCTTTTACAAGAATAATTATAATGATAATTCTTGAAGAAAACTAATTTCAAGAAAAAACTTTAAGAATTAAAAGTAAATCACTCACTAATATTCCAAAGAGCTTATTGAAAGATAAGATAGAGAGATTTGACGTAGAATTGTGGATTTAGAGAATCAAAATGAATTTATAAATGTATTACAAAAATACATAGTTGATTTCTATGATTTCACGTCTTTCTGATTGATTCTGAAAGAATAAAACACTCAAAAAAAGTTTTAACTAATACTTACTTGTTGGTAATATTGATATAAATGATTAATAAGATGATGATACGGAAAAAAACAGCAAGAAGAGGCTTCTTTTAAGTCAACAACAACTCAAAGAGGCGTTCCATGGAGAAAACTGAAAAACAAGTGAGTGAGAAAACAATAAACCTTTTTGCATTAATGATTGCATCATCTGTTGTCACGTAAGATTATCATAATTACTTAATTGATGCTTTTACGTGACTACCAACCCCAATATGGTTAAGAATAAAAGGAGTAACATCTGTAAATCTTCTTTTATTCCAAAATAATCATTGATTTCTCAAAGTTATCAATGTTATTGCCAATTTCATCACAGGTTTTAATTACTGTGAATTTTTGAAGATTCAGTGTTTCACGTAGAATAGTCACAAATGGACTATAAGTAAAACTTTTAATTTTACTAGTAAAACTGTAATTCTTTTTGGTCGTACAATAGATAATACAGTTCTATATTAGTCCTGAAAGTTTCAGAAAGATTCATTAAGAATTGTATTTTTAATGAATTTTTGAAGATTTTACCTCATTTCTACGTAGAATTGCAAATAGCAGTATTTTGCTGGTTGCTATGAGGTAAATCAATGAATATGGGTCCCAAAAGGGTTTCAATTACTCTTTTAGTGTCTAGCCATGTGAAGTCATCAAGAATTGACGTGGTTACAGGAGTCTAAGTAGCTCATTACCTCCTTGGCACGTCAAAATAGCAGGTTATTTGCTATTTTCTTATGATTACAGTAGGTGTGACTTGGTAACCAAGTTCCCAAAGAGTTTTAGTTTACCAATTGGGCCAAGATGAGCCATGGATCCATGCTCTGGAGCTATCCACGCCTCTGAGGCCTCAGAAGTTGGGTACCCTGGCTCTCTTTGATGTCTTTTGTCCCCCTTGCTTATTTTTCACATAAAAATAGAAATTTAAGCTTAAAGTGAGATATCCACTATGGGTGTACCAAAAGTCCATGTAAGAATAACATGATATTAAGTGCTCAAAACATGCATAACACTATTCTTATTGTATATGTAACATGGGATTTCTCACTTTCCCATTATTTTGGCTTAAAATCAAGAAAAACAAAAATTTTCACCAATCTTTTATGTGGTATTAATGATGTGGTATTGAAGTATTTTCCATTTTACCACCTCAAATACTTAAATTGGCTTATTCACTCTATGGGGCTACCCTAGGTGAAGTTTTGTGTAGAATCCAAATCTGGTCTTAAATCCATGGACTTACTTACTCAATAAAAAGTTATTCATCTTTTCTGAAATTGAAAATGATGAATTTTGGATATATGCACGATTTATGAGTTATGCATAATTCAAAATTTCTTTTTAAGATAATTGTGGCCTATTTGGGTATGTAAAATATACCTCAAGGCTCACATTCCCTCCCACCAAAAAATAAAATTGTACTACAATTTTATTAGTGATAAAAGAATAAGGCCCCAAAGGGGGGTAATGTCCACTGTCCAACCTCTTCACATCACTCAGATCAAGTAATTTAAAGCACATTTATAGACATATTCAGGCTTGTGGCCTTCTTTCATGTCTAAATCTTCTTAAGAGTTTATCTGAGTCAGGTATTTCTGATTCTGCCATCCATTCATCTTCATGGATTGGATTTCTATATCTGACAAGATATTCTCTTTGATTTTTACCCCTAAGTCTCCTTTCTTTGATGACTTTCTTTATCTTTTTGTCTTCATTCTGTTCCACAGGTGGTACAGTTAAAGGAGTTGGGTTTTTCAAAGGAAACAATTCTTTATCAGCCGGTTGATAAGTCTTTATCAAGCTGACTGGAAAGGTGGGGTTTTTATTTTCCAATTCACCACTCAATTCCACTTGAACTGCATTGGTTCCATGTAAAGCAACAATAACAAAAGGTCCTACATAAGAATCTTTAAGTTTCTTTGGGCCTTTGATATTATTAAAATTCAAGGTTGAAACTAAAACTAAATCCCCTACTTCGAAGTCTGGTACTTTATGACTCTTGTCCCACTTCTGTTTTGCATAATCAAAAGCATCATCCATACTTTGTTTTGCAGGATGTTTCACTTTATCAAGCATTATCTTGAAGCTGGAAGCTGTAGGATGAATGTCAATAAAGTCTTTCCTCAGTATGTTTGGTGGGAGTCTTGGATTCCATCCTTTCTCTAACATAGCAGGAGTTTGTCCTGTGGAAGAATGGACTGATGTCTTGTATGCCAATTCTAGTGCAGGTATCAGGGTGCACCAGTCATGGGTAAAGCCATCTGAGTCTTTGAATTCTAATCCATAAGCACAAAATCTCCTGATCATGTATTCTAAAGTTTGAATCATCCTCTCTGCTAGCCCATCTGTTTGAGCGTGATATGCTGTAGAGAATGATAACTTAGTCCCAAACAATCTATGAAGATTGGTCCAAAGTGCAGATGTGAACTTGGGATCTCTGTCACTTATGATATTCTTAAATAATCCTGTATGAGAAATAACTCTACTCCATACAAGAAGGGCTGTATCCATAGCAGTGTCATCTTTATGACATGGTAAGAATATGGGAGTTTTGCTATATCTGTCTACAATGACTAGACAAGCATTATAGCTTCTGTCACCACTTGGAGGAAGTGCTGTGACCCAATGCATGTGAACAACTTCCCAAGGGGATTTTGGTTCTTGAATATGGATCATCAATCCAAATTTCTTGCCTGTGCTCCTGTTTGCTTTCTGGCATCTGTCACAGGTATGGCAATATTCAATGGTTTCTTTCCTCCAAGATGGCCACCATGCACAGTTCTTCACTTTTTCAAGTGTTCTGTCTTCTGACAGGTGTCCATAGTAGATACTATCATGACATTCATGAAGAATGTTATTGATAAGTAATCCACTACACACTGTCATCACACAAGAATGTTTTGTTCTATGGTAAATAATCCCATCAAACAAGTGAAATCTTCCTTCAGAATAGGAATTTTTCCAAACTTCATCAAGTGCATTAACGAAAGATGTGTCTTTGCAGTCTTTATCTAATAAAGAAGTCAATATATGACAATTCTTGTCTTGTTTATAAGATTCTCTGACCTATTCAAAGAATTCAGTCCCTGTCAGGGTGAGTCTATGTAGTAGCTTAAAAATAGTAAATACAAGCTAGTACTATGACTGTGACACGTCAAAATAAATAAAAAATGAAATCTTCAGGTCCTACTGCTATGTGGTAACAGTGGTGATGAGTCTATTGAGGACCTGGGTTGCAATGCTCCAATATCTTTGACTGTAAAGAAACACTACAATAATTATATTCTAATTATATCTTAAATAATTCTAAGGACACTACTGATGAATAACAATCTTGTCACATATGAATAATGGTAAGGTAAGATGAGATGATGGGTTTTCAAGGGAAAAACCCTCCTTTTTATATCTTCCAAGACTGTCAAGAGTTATTAACTCTTCACACGTCAGAGGAGTGAAAATGTTTCACTCCAGTGGTCAGTCTGTGGTTCTAGATCCTCAATTCTGACGTCAATATAGACAGAACTGTGGTTTTGGAACCACAAATGATCATTCTGGATCAATACAGGGTGAAAAAACTTTTCACCTGCCACGTCAGCACTTGGATGACGTTGTTCTGGTGTCTGTATGATCAATATTGGTCATTCTGGGCGGGTTTAAGATTTAAATAACCATTATTTTAAGTATCAAGGCTGTACTGGTGGGTACAGGTTTGGTACAGACCAGTATTGGTCAAAATACTTCCAACCAAGATATCTCAGTCAGTTTTTGAGATATCAAGAAACTAAGAGCACAGAATTGAAGGGCTTAATGAGCTCTTCAATTTGGTATGCTTCATGTTTATCCTTCTTGCAAATAGCAAAAGTTATAAGGGTTTTAAGCTTTTGGATGTAATTTTGTACATCAGTATGAGGCTTCAAAAACTTCCATGCTAGATATCTTCTTCAATTTGGAAGATATCTGTATTCTGATGATACAGCTTTGTAGGGCTTGATTAGCCCTACAGTTTGGTATATGACACTGTACAGTTGTATGAGTGTATGCCAAAGATACAGGGGTTTGTTTATTTTCTTATTTTCAGAATATCTGTATTTTGGTTATTAAACCTTTGAACTAAGATCCCTCAGTCAATTTAAGAGATACAGAGGTCTAAGGTGTCTCAAATTAAAGCTCTTGTTGAGATCTTTAATTTGGTTATACTTTTGTACAGTTTTGTACAAGCCCTCTTTGACTTTCAGGGGGACTTGGTTTTGAAAATGAGGTTATATGGTATCTCCAGTTGTAGTGGTGTTACAACAACATGGATGATATCATTGTGTAGCTCTCTATGTGAGCTTTAAGAAAAATACCATTTTGGTATAGGATAACTTAAATATGCATAAGTTAGATGAGAGGTGAAAATAAGGGTTTTGACTTGTTTATTCTCCTCTAGGTTTCCTTATTCTGTTTGGATAAGGTTGGTGTTTAATGTAAGAGGATTGTTTTCTCTTAATTATTACCTGTATTGACTATGTTTGTTCAATACTTGTCATACCATTATTTATGGTATGTTGGATGTCATGCTAGTGCTCTGTTTTGAGTCACAGGCTGACATACCCTCCCTCAAAAGAAGGCTCATCATTGATGAGACTCTTCAGCCCTCCTGGAGGCTCTGAATCTTCTGAGGTATATTTTTCCATCTGGGATTTCTTTCTCAGTTAACCATTTGTCTTTATCTGCTGGTTGATTCTTAAATCTAACCAGGTATTTCCTGTTGTCTTTCCCATTGATTCTTATTTTCCTGGCTTTAATGATCTTTTTCACTGGTCCAGGTGAGTCATCTTCCTCTACCAATATTTCATGGGTGACTGTCTTCTTCCTGTCAGGGAATTTCTCCTCATCTGTCTGGTGATAAGGTTTGACCAGGCTCACAGGCAAAACTGGGTGTTTCCTAGAGAACTCTTTGGTCAGGTTGACCTCTACTGCATTCTTTCCTATTAATTTAATAATGGTGAATGGTCCTATGAATGAGTCTCTCATCTTCTTGGGTCCTCTTAGGTTGTTGAAGTTGAGAGTTGAGATTAGAACTTGGTCTCCTTCTTTGAAATCAGGTTCTTGGTGACTTTTGTCATATCTCTGTTTGTTATATAATTTGGCTTCAGCCACACATTGTTCTGCTTTTTCACAGGCAGTCTTCCACATTGTGTGGAAGTCCTTAGCTGTGGGGTGTACTGAGAGGAGGTTCTTCTTCAAGTAGTCTACTGGGAGTAGTGGGTTCCATCCTTTCTCTAATGTGGCAGGGGATTTTCCTGTCACTGAGTGTACACTTGTGTTGTATGCCAATTGTACAGCTGGTAGGAGGGTTACCCAGTCATGGGTATATCCCTCATTGTCTTTATATTCCATGCCATATGCACAAAACCTTCCAATGATGTCTTCCAATGTTTGGATCATTCTTTCTGCTAGACCATCTGTTTGTGGATGGTAAGCTGTGGAGAATGCTAGTTTGGTTCCCAGCATCTCATATAGATTAGTCCAAAATTCTGATGTGAATTTAGGGTCTCTGTCACTAATTATGATTGTTGGAACTCCACAGTTAGCTATCACATTGTTCCAGAACAATATGGCTGTGTCCATTGCTGTGTCCTCTTTGTGACAGGGGAGACATCTGACACTCTTGCTGTACCTGTCTACTACTACTAGGCATGCATTAAAGCTGTCCTTCCCTCCAGGGACCAGGCCTGTTACCCAATCCATGTTTATTATTTCCCAGGGGTGTTTGGGCTCTTCCATACTCTGGAGTAATCCATATCTTTTGCCATGACTTCTGTTGGCTTTCTGGCATCTGGTACAAGTGTTGATGTATTCACTCAAGTCTTGTTCCCACTTTGGCAACCAAGCTGTGCTAAAGACTCTTTCCTTAGTTCTTTCTTCACTCATATGTCCCATGTATGGGCAGTCATGGCATTCCTGTAGTATCAGGGAAATATGTTCTCTATTTATTATTACCAGGGCACTTGTGTGTTTTTCCCTATGGTATAGTAGATCATCTATCAGGAAAAATCTATTCTCTCTGAAGTTTTTGAGCCATGGCTCTTCCAATTGGCTTTCTAGTTCAGGACTCCTGTACTTTTGTTTTAGTAGTTGTATAAATATACTACACTGTTTGTGTTTATTGTATGATGATTGTACTATGCTAAAGAACTCTGTGTTCAGATTAGAGGAGCTGATTCCCAGTATGGGTATCTCTTTGCTCTCTCCAAAGCTCTGTGCCGGGTTTGATGGATCATTCCCCAATGCCCAGTTTGATAGTTTGAAGTTCTTTCTCTTATCTATCTCCATGCATTGTATGGGTATTTTGGTCCCATTTTCTGGGTCATATGCTGGATTTTCTTGGTCATTTTTCAGTGGCCACCTGCTGAGGCCATCTGCATTAGTATGACTTTTCCCTTCTTTATAGATGATAGTCATATTCCCTCTATATTCTTGTATGGCTATTTGCCACCTAAGCATGTGTCTGTTTGTTGTCTTCATGTTCAACAGTGATTTGAGGGCTGTGCAATCAGTAAAAACTTCAAATACTGCTCCTTCTAAGTATTAATGGAGTTTCTCTAATGCCCATACCAAACAGAGACATTCTGTCTGAGTAGCTCCATATCTGGCTTCTGAGTCTTTCAGTTGTCTTGATATATAGCAAATTACCCCTTCTTTGGGTATTCCATCCACTAGTTGCCTCTGGTGTAGTGCTGCTCCTAGTCCTTGACTACATGCTGCATCTATATATAGTTTGAATGGTAGTTCAAAATCAGGCATCATCAGGACAGGGGCATTGGTCAGTTCATGTTTGATCTTCTCAAATTCATTCCTTCTTTCTTTGGTGATTTCAAAGACTACATCCTTTGAGCACAGTTTGTATAGACTACTAGTGATGTGTGCAAAGTTTTTAATGTGGCTTCTGTAGTAACTAGCAAAGCCCAAAAAAGATTGCATTTCCTTAATGTTCTTTGGTACTGGTTTCTTCAGTACTGCAGCAACTTTATTTTGGTCTATAGCTAGACTCAAACCTGAAACTTTGTGTCCTAGGGCTAGCAGTTCTTGCTGTCCAAAGTTACATTTTTTAAGAGATATCTTCATGTTGATTGGTGTACATTTTCCCAATATTTTATCAATTTTCTTCACATGGTCTTCCCATGTTTCTGAGTATATTATGATATCATCAATGTACACTACCATCCACCCTTCCATAATTTCATCTTGAAATATGGTATCCATCATCCTCTGAAAATGGGCTGGTGCATTCTTAATGCCAAATGGCATTCTAGTATATTCATATATGCCCATATGGCATATAATTCTCAGCAGTTTGCTGGAATCTGGTTTCACCCCATTCTGGTGGAAACCTTTCATGCAGTCCATTTTTGTAATGAACTTGGCTTTTGCTAGCTTATCTAGTGCATGTGGTATCCTTGGGATGGGGTACCTGTCTGCTTTGGTGTAATTATTCAAAGCCCTGAAGTCACCACATAGTCTGGATTTACCATCATGCCAAGTTATAAGGACTGGTGTAGTGACCTCTACTATCTCATTATGTCCTATTTTTCTTATTACCCCCATTTCTAGGAGTTCATTGATATGTTTCTCAATTTCTTTCCTAGTTTCCATGCTGGCTGGGTATGGTGGTCTCCTAAGCATAGGTGGATATGGTCTTTCTACATCTAGATATAATTCTATATCATGTCCTTTGATTTTTCCTAGTGGTTCATCTCCTATTGCAAAAGCTTCTCTATATTTTCTCAATACTTTCAGTAATTTGAGTTTCATTTTACTGGTGAGTTGAGTGCCATATTGAGCTTCTTTGAATTCTTCCACTAGTTCTTTCAAGGTGTTATCATTTGTTACATGATTTATGTCAAAGGAAAATTTTTTGTCTTTGTTTGTACCTATGGTAAGATATCGGTTTTTACTATTGCAAATATCCATGCCATACATTCTTTGGTACTCTGTACCTAGTAAGAATCCTTGTACATGTGCATTTTCTAGAACTACAAATTCAGGTTCCAGTCTGATATTTCCTTTTTGGTGTTGGATAATTATCTCTTTGATTATTGTCCCCAGTGAGTGCATTTTGCCTGATGCACTTTTAAAGTTTCTAGCTTTTGTTGGGATTATCTCTTCTTCCCATTTGGGGAAGTGTTGTTCCAAGTATTCTTTTGCCACTATGTAGCAACTTGCTCCTGTGTCAATGATCATTGGGTGTTTACAGTTCTCAATGTAAACTGTCAATTTTGTAGGTGTTCCATGAATGAATCCCATCCCTCTATTTGGGGTTACCAGGAATGTTTGTGCATTCTGTGTGTGCTTACAGAGCTCTTTGTCTGTTGTTATTTGTGGTATTCCTGAATCCAATTCAATGTCTTGTATGTCAAGTGAACTTTCTTCATTGCATTCCACTATGTATTCTTCCATGGTATCAGGTTCACTTTGTGATTCTGCTCTCATACCATTTCCCATGCTGTCAGAATCAGATTTTTCACCTGTTTGTTCTTCTTCTGATTCTTCATCAATTGCATATATTTTCTTTTTTGGTTTTGTGCAATTGTTGGCATAGTGGTCTGGTGATCCACAGTTGTGGCACACATATTTCTTTTTTGGGGTTTCTTTCCCTTTTTCTTTGTTTGTCTCTTTAACTTCAGACCTCTTGTCTTTGAAGTTTGGTTTATAGGATGTGTACCTTCCTATGGAGGTTTTCTTTCTCACATCTTGTATGACATTTGCTATGTCATCAATGTTGCAGATGTTGTTGCATCTGCATTTGACTGCATGTTCTAGATCTCCTGGCAATTTTGTTAGGAGTTTATGGTTTCTCATTTCTATTATCATATTGGGATCAATAGATTTTAGCCTCTTTTTTTGTTTGAGGCACCATTCATAAGGGTCTTTTTCTGTGGAGTATCTATCACTTTCAAAGGACATGGTCTTTTGCCAGATCCAACTACCATTGCTATACTTTTGTATAATCTGGTTCCTCCACCATGGCCAGCTTTTCCTGCCATGTATTTCTTTCATCTCAGTATACCATATGTTTGCATGGCCTCTGAATGCTGTGTTAAGTCTTGTTGTGATCCAGTAGTCTGGTATTTTTGGGACATCAACAAAGAGTCCATCAATATAGTCAATGATCTCCATATGGTCATATTCCCCAATTCCTGAGAACTTTGGCCAGTTTGTTACTTCTGGTAACTGTTTTAGTGCCTGTTTCTCTGAATAGTTGAGATTTTCCCCATATTGGTACACTGACTCTGACCTTAACTTTGGAATCTGATATTCAGGTTCCTGGTCATAGTCTTTATCCTCTTCTTTCAATTTTGTAGAGGTAGTAGGCTGACCTTGTGTTGGAGGGTATTGATTGTCTTCCCTGTCATAGAGGTAATCAATTTCTTTGTCAAGGTTATCCTGCTGCTGCTGGATATTCCTCAGATCCTTCCTCACAGTTTATTGTTCTTCTAGAATTGAATTCAACTGTCTGTTAGTTTTTTCAAATTCTGTCCAAATTTTGGCCAGATTTGTATTTAAGTCTTTAATGACTGTTGCTTGGAAAGCATTTTCTTCTTTCAATGTTTCCATTTCTGTCCTCATTTTTCCTGAGGTTTCATATGTCCAATCCATGAATTGGGCCAATTTGGTCCATGTGAATTTGTTTTCAAACTCATGAGTGTGGATTGTAGTTTCAGTCATTAATTCTGGGTCTATTGAGTCAGAACTATCAAAACTATTTGTAGGTACAACTATCTCTTGCTTTTGTGTACTTCTTGGACTAAGTCCATCAGCTTTTTCATCAATGGGTCTGCTTCTTTCTTCCTCTGGTTGAAAGAAGTTTTGTTTTTCCCTTGGGCTCCTTTTCTCCTGTTGGAAACTACCTGGAAGGGTTGGGGAGCCTTGGATGAAGTTTCCTTTGGCTTGTAGGGCCTGGAACTGCTGGATTGTTGTGGGGAAGATGGGACTTCTCCTTCCATTTCTGGGGGTACCTGAATCTGACTGGGCTCTTCCTTGTGCCAAGATCTCTCTATGGCTTGTATGGCTGCCTGGTTCTCTTTGATTCTGGTTGCTCTTTCTTCTAAGAGTTTGAAATTCTTGTTGGGATTCCAACCTTGCATTTATGTCATAAGTTCCATCCAAGCCATTTGCTTGAGACAGATCTTCTGGGTTGTTATCCCCAATTCTGCCCATGATGCTGCCATAGTGCACATTTTGTTGTCCATGCTCCATGTGAAGAGGTCTCTCAGGAGTTTGTGTATTTGGAGGACCTGTTCTGCATCTGTCCAATCTCCTGGTTGGACTTCTTGGTTGAATTTGATTTGGAACAAGACCTTGGGCAGGAGTTCCCTGATGGTAAGTCCTTTGCTGGTCATTTGCTCCAGTTCTTCTTCCTCTGTGTCTTCTTGGCCAGTGTTCTGGTTGATTTCTTGGGAATCCAAGATCTCTAAGAAGTGGAGGTGTCATGTTAACAATGTTAAAAAATGACAGACAATAAAAAATGTTGTATTTTTCAAGGTTTATTTACCTTTAGCAGGCCCTTGTACAAATTTATGGTCTATACTCTTTGGCAATTTGCCTTTAGAGTTTACAACTGGGTTGATAACAGTGATTTTCTGTTTCTCAATCTGTTTCGGTGATCCAACTGGTTTTGTTGGAGCTTTTCTGGGTTTTTTGGCCCTTGGCACGGCTATTGGTGTCCAATATTTTGAGTTGATTGTCACTTCACTGTGTCTTTTCTGCTTGCCCTTGGTTTTTGGCAGCACCTCTCTGTCTTCTGAGGCTGTCACAGATGGATTTCCTTGTGACTGGGTTTCTAATGGAATATAGTCTTTTTCCACTATTCAGAAAAGATATTTCAGATTGTATATCAGTATTTTATGATAAAACAAAATGATTATATTCAATTCTACTGTTATTTTTCGAAATTTTGAGGTTTTTTTATGTTTTTTTATTGTTTTTATGTGTTTTTTATTGAAAAATAACAGTTTTTTGAGTTTTTCACTTATGTTTTATAAGTGAAAACTGTAATATCCAAGTGTTTTGTGAATGATTCACTTGGATATTATTGTGTTTTGATGTAAACACGTCAAATTTATTAAATTATAATAAATTTGATTTGTTATTATAAATATTATAAATAATATTTATTATAACACTTGATATTGATTAAAAATATCAATTAATTACAAGTTTTCACGTAAATTTGAGTGACATCTTGTTTTAAAGGAAATATTTAATTAAAATATTCCTTATAAATAATAAAAAATTATTTTATTATTTAATATTTATTAATTATTTATGAATAAATTGTTTCTATATTAATTTTCACGCACTTTGGTGAAAAATAATAGTAAAATGAATAATATACTGTTTGTATATTATTATTTTTATTGAAATTTGAATAATACTGTTGTATTATTATCAAATTACGTGGAAATTATTGCAATATAATAAAAAAAAGAGGATATGTACTCTTACTCTCAACAAAAAATATTTCTAATATATATTTTTTGGAGGAAAAATTTGTATATATAGTATATGATTCTAAAAAATAATGATAAAGAAAAAAAAAATTCGAAATTTTACTTACTGTTAGTAAAATATCTTTTAAATGACTGAATTTTACGCCTAATTCAGTTCAAACACGTCCAATAAGGTTGAAAAACCACGGCCAGGCCCCCAAAATGTCAGGGTGAGTCTATGTAGTAGCTTAAAAATAGTAAATACAAGCTAGTACTATGACTGTGACACGTCAAAATAAATAAAAAATGAAATCTTCAGGTCCTACTGCTACGTGCTAACAGTGGTGATGAGTCTATTGAGGACCTGGGTTGCAATGCTCTAATATCTTTGACTGTAAAGAAACACTACAATAATTATATTCTAATTATATCTTAAATAATTCTAAGGACACTACTGATGAATAACAATCTTGTCACATATGAATAATGGTAAGGTAAGATGAGATGATGGGTTTTCAAGGGAAAAACCCTCCTTTTTATATCTTCCAAGACTGTCAAGAGTTATTAACTCTTCACACGTCAGAGGAGTGAAAATTTTTCACTCCAGTGGTCAGTGTGTGGTTCTAGATCCTCAATTCTGACGTCAATATAGACAGAATTGTGGTTTTGGAACCACAAATGATCATTCTGGATCAATACAGGGTGAAAAAACTTTTCACCTGCCACGTCAGCACTTGGATGACGTTGTTCTGGTGTCTGTATGATCAATATTGGTCATTCTGGGCGGGTTTAAGCTTTAAATAACCATTATTTTAAGTATCAAGGCTGTACTGGTGGGTACAGGTTTGGTACAGACCAGTATTGGTCAAAATACTTCCAACCAAGATATCTCAGTCAGTTTTTGAGATATCAAGAAACTAAGAGCACAGAATTGAAGGGATTAATGAGCTCTTCAATTTGGTATGCTTCATGTTTACACTTCTTGCAAATAGCAAAAGCTATAAGGGTTTTAAGTTCTTGGATGTAATTTTGTACATCAGTATGAGGCTTCAAAAACTTCCATGCTAGATATCTTCTTCAATTTGGAAGATATCTGTATTCTGATGATACAGTTTTGTAGGGTTTGATTAGCCCTACAGTTTGGTATATGACACTGTACAGTTGTATGAGTGTATGCCAAAGATACAGGGGTTTGTTTATTTTCTTATTTTCAGAATATCTGTATTTTGGTTATTAAACCTTTGAACCAAGATCCCTCAGTCAATTTAAGAGATACAGAGGTCTAAGGTGTCTCAAATTAAAGCTCTTGTTGAGATCTTTAATTTGGTTATACTTTTGTACAGTTTTGTACAAGCCCTCTTTGACTTTCAGGGGGACTTGGTTCTGAAAATGAGGTTATATGGTATCTCCAGTTGTAGTGGTGTTACAACAACATGGATGATATCATTGTGTAGCTCTCTATGTGAGCTCTAAGAAAAATACCATTTTGGTATAGGATAACTTAAATACGCATAAGTTAGATGAGAGGTGAAAATAAGGGTTTTGACTTGTTTATTCTCCTCTAGGTTTCCTTATTCTGTTTGGATAAGGTTTGTGTTTAATGTAAGTGGATTGTTTTCTCTTAATTATTACCTGTATTGACTATGTTTGTTCAATACTTGTCATACCATTATTTATGGTATGTTGGATGTCATGCTAGTGCTCTGTTTTGAGTCACAGGCTGACAGTCCCAATATCAGTTATGTTAATTCCTTCAATTGGAATCTGTGGTTCAGCTTCCAAAGGTACATAAGCTGGGTTATCAGGAGTGTTGGCTAAAGCCCATCTACTAAGTCCATCAGCACTCTTGTGAATGTTTCCTGCTTTATGAACTAGAGTCATGTTTCCTCTATATTCTTGAATGGCTATTTGCCATCTCAACATATGTCTGTTGGGAGTTTTCATGTTAAGAAGTGATTTCACGGCATTACAGTCAGTTATCACTTCAAAACCACTGCCATCAAGATAATAGTGTAGTTTCTCATGTGCCCATACCAAACATAAGCACTCCATTTTGCTTGCACCATATCTGGCTTCTGTTGGTTTGATTTGTCTTGAGATGTAACAAACTGGTCCTTCTGTAGGTTTGTCATCAATAATCTGGACTTGATGTAGGGCTGCCCCTAGTCCATCTCCACATGCATCAATGTACAACTTAAAAGGAATATTCCAGTCAGGCATGAGGAGTAAAGGTGCTTCTGTAAGGGCTTTCCTTATCTTCTCATAAGCTTTAATTCTCTCCTGTGTCATCTCAAATACAGTCTGTTGATCACAGATTCTATAAAGTGACTTGGCTAGAATTGCAAAGTCTTTCAGGTGCTGCCTATAGTAACTGGCAAACACAAGAAAAGACATCATTTCTTTTTTACTCTGGGGTATTGGTTTAAGTAACACTGCTGCTACTTTGTTTTTGTCAATACTCAAGCTTAAACCAGAAACAATATGTCCTAATGCTTTGAGTTCTTCAAAACCAAAATTGCATTTCTTAAGTGAAATTTTCATGTTCACTTCTGCAACTTTATGAAGAACTCTTGCAAGTCGTTCAAGGTGCAAAGACCATGAATCAGAACATATGATAATATCATCAATATAAATCATAAGCCATCCTTCAGACAATTCTGTAGGAAAGATGGTGTTCATCATCCTTTGATAATGGGATGGAGCATTTTTAATGCCAAATGGCATTCTAAGATACTCAAAAATACCACAGTGAGTGATAATTCTAAGTAATTTCTTAGCTTTAGGCGTCAAAACATTTTGATGGAAGCCTTTCAATTCATCCATTGATGTTATATACTTGGCTTTAGACAATTGAGTCAAGGTTTCTTGAATTCTAGGTATTGGATACCTATCTGGAACTGTGTAGGTATTCAATGCTCTGAAGTCTCCAACCATTCTTGACTTATCATTATGCCATGCAATAATAACAGGTGTTGTCACTTCAACTTCCTCATTATGGCCTACTTTCCTTAGCACACCAAGTTGGATCAACTCTTGGATATGTTTTTATAAGGCTTCTCTAGCTCTGGGACTGGCTGGATAAGCTGTTCTTCTAAGTACTGGAGGATATGGTCTGTCAATATTAAGAGTAATATCAACTTCATGTCCTCTTATAGCGCCTAATGGTTCATTATCAGAGGCAAATGCATTTTTATATGTGTATAACACATTAATAAGTTCATTCCTCATCTTTGGTGACAATGATTGATTAATTTGTGCTTCAACAAGTTGATTAGTCACAAATTCATCTTTGTAAGTATCCTTGACAGAAGATACTACAGATATCTGTTTTGGCATATTGGAGAAAGCAAATTTTTGTCTCTTGTTATCTCCAATTGTGAAATATCTGTCCTTATGGTTATTTATATCAATACCATAAATATTTAAGTAATCATTTCCAAGAATGATGTGCTGAGATGGGCAATTATCCATTACTACAATCTCAGTTTTCATTCTTACACTTCCTGCTGGATGTGGGAATACAATATTAGTGTCCAATATGCCCAGGGGGTACATATTGTTACTGGCACTACTGAATTGTAAACCTTCTATTGGTAATAGATGGTTTTTCCATTCAGGAAGTATAATTTGGAGATAATCATTGACCACACAAGTGCAAAATGCCCCTGTATCCAAATTTACTTTGGCTTCAATATCACTCATCAGAACTGATGTGATACAGGATGCCCCAGCAGTGTAACCCTTTCCTCTAGCAGGTTTTGTTTTACACATCCTGGGATCTTGGATATTTATCAGGTTGCAGCAATCCTTACTGTACTGTGGCAAGTGGGTATGGACTTCTGTGACCTCAAAGAAAGCTGAAATGTTCTCAATGGGATAGTCCTCCACTGGTGTATCTTCAGAGACTGCAGAATCTTGATCAGACTCCTCTTTCTCTTCAGTACACTGAATTTCTTCAATGACTTGAACTTCATTGATCTTTGTCTTCTTAGGACAAGTGTTGGCTAAATGTGAAGTAATTCCACATTTATGACACTTCAAGACAGGTCTTTCTGGTCTTCTTTCCTCTCTAGGAATCTTTGAGACTATTTTGGACTCTATTGGGTTTTTAATCCAAGTCTTACCAATTCTTGTTTTGGTAATGATATCTTCCATAGCATTAATGTAGTCCTCTGTTGAACAAGGTTGCGCTTATCTGCTTTTGATAGCATGTTCCAGTTCTCCTCCACAATTTCTTAATATTTTCATATTAATCATAGTGTTAGACATGTCTGGGTGTAAAGCAGATAATCTGTCTTTTTGTTTGAAGAACCAAGTAAGTGGTTTGTCTTTTTCTGAGTTAAAAATGGCACTTTCAAAAGCATTTTCCATTTTAAACCTCCAAGAATTATTGGCCCATTTGGTAATCACTTCAGATTTCCACCAAGACCAGTCATGTTTACCATGATCAATCCTCATTTTGTAATACCATTTATTTGCAGTCCTGGTAAATAAACAGTGTAATTTTCCCACTATGATTTCATCAGGTATATTGAAGTCTTCTTGCAACATATCAATAGTTCTGATGAATTCAATATGGTTGTATTCTCCTTCACCAGAGAATGTTGGCCATTCTTCTATCTTGGGAATATCCCTTGTAGAGTAGGCATTTTCTCCTAAGAATGGGGTGAGAATTTCTTTAACAGAAAGTTTCTCGTCAGTTAAAGGTGTAGAATGTCTTGGCATATGTGGTTAATGATTCTTATGAATTTGGTCCACACTTGCAATTATTTCATTCTTCAACTTCTGCCTTTCACTGTCACTTTTTGCTAAGTGTATGGCAAATTGATTGGTATTCTCAACTATTTTTAAGACTTGGTCTTGCAAAATTGTAAGTTGATTATTCACCTTAAAAATGGAAAGATCTTCCATTTCATCACGCTGAATTTGGCACATATTTTCAATTCTTTTGCAAGAATTGGTAATTGAGTCAAGTTTGGCATTTGTCACTTGGTGCAATTCAAAGTATTTTTTGTCATTTTTCTTTAATTCAAGTATATCTGATGTAATTTTAGTTAACTTTCCATATAGTTTACCAATTTCTACATTAATACTAGTCTGTACACCAATTATTTGCTTGGAAAGTTTCTGTTCATCCTTTCCTGCTCCTTGGCTGTGAATTCCATCAGAGTTCTGGCCATATTGAAGACACTGTCCACTGCTGAAGGCTTCAATTTGGGGATCCTGTACCCTTGTGGGTAAGGGCTGTACCAATTGGCTTTGCCTTTTCCTTTGCCTTGATGGTTCTTGGGACCCTTCTGTTTCCTCTGAGGTCCCTTGGGCTTGTCTTCGGACACTTCTGGAGCTGGTTTGGAGCTGGTAGACGCCACTGGTGCCTCTGTCTCCAAAGCTGGAGTCATTTCCAACTCTTTCTTCTGGTCTATGGATAAAAGACTTTGGTTCTTCAACCAATTATTTATCTTTTTGACCTTGTCTTTGCAAGACAGGGGGCTCCATCCTCCTAAGAGTTCTATGGTCTTCTCCTGACCCAGAAAGCTCTTGATGTGTAAGTAGGAGTTCATGGCCCCCTGCCAAAGGCTTGGGCAGATTTCCCACTCCTCTTCCTTGGCTGCTCTGAACCAGTTTTTGTACTGGCATTGATATATTTCTATTGCTGCCACCTGAAAGTGGTTCAGCCCTGGAAATATTACCATAAATCAGTTCAGGCTCTGAATTCACGTCAAAATCTGTTGGTACAGACCTTGGAGAATGGGGGGCAACTCTGGCATCCTCAAAATGTGTCTTTCTTGTGGAAGACTTGCCACTTCTGGATTTGGTCTTGCCTCTTCCTTGTCCACATCCATCTGGTTGGACTGAATAGTTGCTTCCATTTTTGGTATGCACCATTTTTACGTCAATTTAAGGATAAAGAGTAAAAATAAAGATAAAAAACACACCTTTTGGTGGTAATTTATTCTTTTCAGAATTAAATAAGGTGCCTCTTTTAGCAATTTGCACCTCAATACTTTCCTCAGATTCTGCTTCTGAGGATTGTGGGCTAGTAATATATCTTTTACTGAGTCTGTTGCCAGCTGCACAGTATTTGATTAAAGACACTAGAAAAAATTTATAAAAGAGAAAAAATTATTTTTTATACTTTTTAAAATATTTTTTAAAGATTTTTTATAAGTTTTATATTTTTTAATATTAAAAAAATTACTCTTTTTAAAGAAAAAAAATTAAAATCTAAGATTTTGAATGAAAATTAGTTCAGAGTAACTCAAAGAATAATTTTATAAGTTTTTGGATGTGAAAAAGCCACGTGTAAAACAGTATAAAATTAAACCAAATTCCTCAATGAAAAAGATTTCCAAAACAATTTCAAAAATAAGAATTATTTTAACTTTAAAATGAAAGAAAAAAATATTAAATTAATATATTTTAGAGCTTAAAAATATATTAATTAAGGGTACAAGGTTCAAAAAACACGGCCAGGCCCCCAAATGTAAGATGTGACTATGAAACTGATGATAATATTAATATTAATCAACAGTACTATGTCTGTTCTTATGGAATATAATAATAAAATATTACTATAACCACAATTAAATAATTAAATAATTATTTCTTTCGCGTGTTAAGCACTACTAGTGATTTTAACAGTGAGCAAGTAATTGTCTACAAGAATCAATTACAAGAAGAATTTAATAATAAAACTTCATTTATTAAAATAATAAAATTATCCTTTGCAAGAGTAATTATAATGATAATTCTTGAAGAAAACTAATTTTAGAGAAAAACTTTAAGAATTAAAAATAAATCACTCACTAATGTTCCAAAGGACTTATTGAAAGATAAGATAGAGAGATTTAACGTAGAATTGTGGATTTTAAGGATCAAAATGAATTTATAACAGTATTACAACAATATATAGTTGGATTCTATGATTTCACGTCTTTCTGATTGATTCTGAAAGATTTAAAACACTTAAGAATAGCTATAACTAATACTTACTTGTTATAATAAAATTATTTTAATATATAATTATCTTTTACAAGAATAATTATAATGATAATTATTGAAGAAAACTAATTTTAAGAAAAAACTTTAAGAATGAAAAGTAAATCACTCACTAATATTCCAAAGAGCTTATTGAAAGATAAGATAGAGAGACTTGACATAGAATTGTGGATTTAGAGGATCAAAATGAATTTATAAATATATTACAACAATATATAGTTGATTTCTATGATTTCACGTATTTCTGATTGATTCTGAAAGAATAAAACACTTAAGGAAAGTTTTAACTAATACTTACCTGTTGGTAATATTGATATAAATGATTAATAAGATGATGATACCGAAAAAAACAGCAAGAAGAGGCTTCTTTCAAGTCAACAACAACTCACAGAGGCGTGCCATGGAGCAAACTGAAAAACCAGTGAGTGAGAAAACAATAAACCTTTTTGCATTAATGATTGCATCATCTGTTGTCACGTAAGATTATCATAATTACTTAATTGATGCTTTTACGTGACTACCAACCCCAATATGGTTAAGAATAAAAGGAGTAACATCTGTAAATCTTCTTTTATTCCAAAATAATCATTGATTTCTCAAAGTTATCAATGTTATTGCCAATTTCATCACAGGTTTTAATTACTGTGAATTTTTGAAGATTCAGTGTTTCACGTAGAATAGTCAAAAATGGACTATAAGTAAAACTTTTAATTTTACTAGTAAAACTGTAATTCTTTTTGGTTTTACCATAGATAATACAGTTCTCTATTGGTCCTGAAAGCTTCAGAAAGATTCATTAAGAATTGTATTTTTAATGAATTTTTGAAGTTTTTACCTCATTTCTACGTAGAATTGCAAATAGCAGTATTTTGCTGGTTGCTATGAGGTAAATCAATGAATATGGGTTCCAAAAGGGTTTTAATTACTCTTTTAGGGTCTAGTCATGGAAATTAATCAATAATTGATGTGGTTACAGGAGTCTAAGTAGCTCATTACCTCCTTGGCATGTCAAAATAGCAGGTTATTTGCTATTTTCTTATGATTACAGTAGGTGTGAATTGGTAACCAAGTTCCCAAAGAGTTTTACTTTACCAATTGGGCCAAGATGAGCCATGGATCCATGCTCTGGAGCTATCCACGCCTCTGACGCCTCAGAAGTTGGGTACCCTGGCTCTCTTTGATGTCTTTTGTCCCCCTTGCTTATTTTTCACGTAAAAATAGAAATTTAAGCTTAAAGTGAGATATCCACTATGGGTGTACCAAAAGTCCATATAAGAATAACATGATATTAAGTGGTCAAAACATGCATAACACTATTCTTAATGTATATGTAACATGGGATTTCTCACTTTCCCATTATTTTGGCTTAAAATCAAGAAAAACAAAAATTTTCACGGATCTTTTATGTGGTATTAATGATGTGGTATTGAAGTATTTTCCATTTTACCACCTCAAATACTTAAATTGAGCTTATTCACTCTATGGGGCTACCCTAAGTGAATTTTTGTGTAGAATCCAAATCTGGTCTTAAATCCATGGATTTACTTACTCAATAAAAAGTTATTCATCTTTTCTGAAATTGAAAATGATGAATTTTGGATATATGCATGATTTATGAGTTATTCATAATTCAAAATTTCTTTTTAAGATAATTGTGGCCTATTTGGGTATGTAAAATATACCTCAAGGCCTAATTTTATCACTCGCATGACTGTTAAACTTAATTTAAGGTTACAGTGAGTGATCATAGATGATCAAATTAAGCTTAAACTTTGATCCTTGATAACGTTTAAGTTTTACACACTAAAGGAATTCAGATTGTGAATTCTTATAGCTTGGCATAACCGTATTATGCTGCCAAGAGCATTTTATTACATCATCAAAACTGTATTTGTGATGATTTTTCTTGTAACTCATCTTTTCTGTCGAAATTTAATATCTCAAACTTCAAACCATGATTTCAAGGGGTTATACCTTGAATGTTATAATAAAAAATACATCATTCTTCACAAATGAACTAGTAGAATCAAAATGTCTGCTTTTTTTAAGTTTGGACCACTTTTATAACAAAGTAGTCAACAGCTCTGTTGATCTTAAACAATAATCCCTTACAGGTTTTAACCTTTTTTATAGCTTGTTAAATAAACTTCATTTATGTATACCTAAAGTAATTACGTGATGACTTTATTTTGGGTTCATCACTCTATCATGCATATTTCAAAAGATATTAGCTAAAATCCTTGAATATATGTGTTGACCAAAAAAGTGCATATATTCAGCTTAATTCCTTAAGTATTGACTTTGGAGCTTAGCTTCTTAATTGTTTTATATGTGGATGTTTATGGAGAATCCAATTATAAAATTTATCTCACATGTTGTTTCATTGGGTTTTGAAATAAATAAGGATTTATGTTTTTTATAAGGTATTATTACTTATAACTCATTAAATATTGACTTTACAGATATGCCATAAAAATGGTATATGTTTTTTTACCATGGGGAATCCAATGGTTAAATTTATTTCACATTTTAATTCATTTGTTTTTAAGTTAAACCAAGTTTTATGCCAATTTATGGCATTTTTGTAGCTTTAAGGTAATTATTTTTAATGTATAATTATTTTAAATATTTCTTGTGACCTTTTTGGGTATGTGGTCATATCTCAAAGGTTCAAATTCCCTGCCACCAAAATAGATTGTACCACAATCTGATATGTGTAATTAGGGTATCATCCACTGTCCTACCTCTTCAATAGACTTTTGTTAGTCTTGAAGCTCAATAATGCTTAACTTTTCTATTTTTTCAGTTTTCCTTTCATGTCTGAACCTTCTTAGTAGTTTATCAGAATTTGTTATATCTTTTTCAAGTAGCCATTCATATTCTTGAGTTGAATTTCTATACCTTACAAGGTATTCTCTTCCTTTTTTGTTTCTTGTCCTTCTTTCTTTAAGGACTTTTACAATTTTCTTTTCTTCTCCTTCTTCCAAAGGGGGAATTTCAAGTGGGGGTTTATTTCTTAGTGGAAATAACTCCTTGTCCCTTGAGCTGTAAGTTTCTATGAGACTTACAGGGAAAGCTGGGTGTTTGTTCATTGATTCACCTGTGAGTTCCAATTTCACAGCATTGGGTCCATGAAGTGCTTTTATCATAAATTGTCCTGCAAAGGAATCTTTCAATTTCTTTGGACCTTTTATGTTATTGAAGTTAAGGGTTGATACTAGGACCAAGTCTCCTATTTTGAAGTCAGGTGGTTTATGACTTTTATCCCATCTTTCTTTTTCATATTTGAAAGAATCTTGCATACATCTGTTTGCATGGTGTCTTGCTTTCTCAAGCATTATCTTAAAGCTGCTTGCTGTTGGATGTATATCCACTAAATCCTTTTTGAGGGTATCATAAGCAAGTCTTGGATTCCAACCTTTTTCTAGCATTGCTGTTTTTTTGCCAGTAGAAGAATGGATTGATGTCCTATATGCCAGTTCAAGAGCTGGTATTAGTGTACACCAATCATGGGTAAAATCATCAGAATCTTTGAATTCTAGTCCATAAGCACAGAATCTTCTGATAATGTCCTCCAAGGTCTGTATCATTCTTTCTGCTAAACCATCAGTTTGAGGATGGTAAGCTGTTGAGAATGATAATTTTGTCCCAAACAAGTTATGGAGATTTTTCCATAATGCTGAAGTGAACTTTGGGTCTCTGTCACTTATAATATTCTGGAAGAAGCCTGTATGGCTAATGACTTTATTCCATATCATTATGGCTGTGCCCATTACTGTTTCATCTTTGTGACATGGTATGAACATGGGAGTTTTTTTATACCTGTCAACTAATACTAGGCATGCATTATAGCTTCTGTCTCCTCCTGGAGGTAATGCTGTTACCCAATCCATATGAACTATTTCCCAAGTGGATTTTGGTTATTGGATTTGGATCATCATTCCAAATTTCTTTCCTGTGGCTCTGTTAGCCTTTTGACATCTGTCACAGGTTTGGTAGTATTTTGCAACATCTTTCTCCCAATTTGGCCACCAAGAGCAGGTTTTTACCCTCTCTAGTGTTCTGTCTTCTGAAAGGTGTCCAGCTGCAACACTATCATCACACTCCTGTAAAATAGTGTTTATCAGGGTTCTATCTGTTAAGGCCATAACACATGTGTGTTTTTTTCTATGGTAAAGGATCCCATCAATGAGGTGGAATCTTCCTTCATCATATGCCTTTTTCCATGTTTCATCTAATTTTGATGAAAGTGATGGATCTTTGCAGTCTTTAATTAGAAGTTGGCTTAAGATATGGAAATTCTTGTCTATCTTATAGCTTTCTTTAACTTGGTTAAAGAATTCTATGCCAATGTCTGCAACACATATTCCTTCTATGTGGTGCTCTTCCTGTGGTACCCATGCTGGATTTTCAGGGGTATGTGCTAGAGCCCATCTGCTAAGACCATCTGCATTTTTATGAATATTGTCAGATTTATGAACAATGGTCATATTTCCTCTGTATTCCTGGATAGCAATTTGCCATCTAAGCATATGTCTTTTTGGAGTTTTCATATTTAATAGAGATTTTACAGAATTACAGCCTGTAATCACATCAAATACTGTTCCATCCCAGTAATAATGTAATTTTTCTAAAGCCCACACTAATCAGAGGAATTCCATTTGGCTTGCTCCATATCTTGCTTCTGTTGGCTTTATTTGTTTTGAAATAAAACAAATTGGTCCTTCCACTTGTTTATCATTGATAATTTGTGTCTGGTGTAGTGCAGCACCTAGTCCTTCTCCACAAGCATCAATGTAAAGTTTGAAGGGTAGTTTCCAATCTGGAATTAGAAGAAATGGGGCATTTGTTAAGGAATTTACCAACTCTTCATATGCCTTGACTCTTTCTTCTGTTATTTCATAGAATGTTTGTTGGTCACATAGCTTATACAACGATTTAGCAATTTTTGCAAAGTCCTTTATATGCTGTCTATAGTAACCAGCAAATCCTAGAAATTATTGCACTTCTTTTTGGGTTTGGGGCATTGGCTTGAGTAGTCCTGCTGCTACTTTATTCTTGTCTATGCCTAGACTAAGTCCAGATACTACATGTCCTAGTGCTTTTAGTTCACTGTATGAAAAATGACACTTTTTCAAGGAAATTTTCATATTCACTTGCACTATCTTTTGTAGTACCCTTTCTAGTCTCGTAAGGTGATCTTCCCAAGTTTCTGAGCAAACTTTTATATCATCAATATAGATGATTAAGCATCCTTCTGATAGTTCTTGAGGAAATATGGTGTTCATCATGCTTTGATAATGGGAAGGTGCATTTTTTATGCCAAATGGCATTCTTAAGTATTCAAAAATCCCACGGTGGACTGTTATCCTCAAAGGTTTCTTGGCATTGTCTGTTAAGACATTTTGATGAAAACCCTTTAAGGCATCCATGGCTGTAATGAACTTAGCTTGTGACAATCGTGTCAATGTCTCATGGATTCTGGGTATTGGATATCTGTCTGGAATGGTATAGGTGCTCAGGTCTCTGAAGTCTCCTACCATCCTTGATTTTCCATTGTGCCAAGTTATAATGACATGTGTAGTGACCTCTACCTGTTCATTATGTCCTACCTTTCTTCATACTCCAAGGTCCATTAATTCATTAATGTGTAGTTCCAAGGCTTCTCTAGCCCTTGGACTAGGTGGGTAAGCAGGTCTCCTTAGTAAAGGTGGGTAAAGCTTTTCCACATTAAGAATTATATCAACCTCATGCCCAATTATGGCACCTAGTGGCTCCTTGTCAGTTGCAAAGGCATTTTTGTACTTAAATAAAAGGTCAATCGATTTTTCTTTCATTTTTTCTGTTAATTCTTGATTGAATTCTGCCTCTTTGAGCTGTTCAGATATAAAAAGGTCCTTTTCTGGACTTTTCTCTTCATTCTTAATAACTGTGATTTGTTTTTTGTTATTTAAGAAGCCAAACTTTTGTCTTTTGTTATATCCTATGGCAAAATATCTATCTTTTTTGTTAGATATATCTATACCATAAATTGATAAGTAGTCATTTCCTAGTATGAAGTGATTACTAGTACAGTTGTCCATTACTACAAACTCTACTTTAATCCTGACACATTGTAAGGGGTGAGGAAAAATTAGTGTTAAATCAATTATTCCAAGGGGCTTCATGCTCCCACATGCACTACTAAATTTGACACCTTGTATTGGAATAAGTTTTTCTTGCCAGTCTGGGACAATGGTTTTTAAATAACTTTTACCAACACACGTGCAATATGCTCCTGTATCCAAGCTCACTTTTCCTTCTTGGTTATCAACCATAACAATACTTATACTTGATTTTCCAGCTGTATATCCCATTCCTCTTGCAGGTTTGGTTCTATAAATTTTGGCATCTTTTATCTTTGTCAGGTTTGTGTCAGATGTTCCAACTTGTGGTAAGTTTGAGTAAACATCCAGTACTTCATAAATTATATCAATATTATTAATTTGTGCATTAATTATATTAATTTCATCACTTTCAGAACTTTCTGACTCTTCTGTTTCTTTTTCAGAGTCAGATTCCTCCTCTTTTTCATTGTGGTTTTCTGTTTCCACAATTTCATTAATCTTTGCCTTTTTGAGGCAATTATTGGCTAAGTGTCCAATACCTCCACATTTATGGAATTTTCTTTGCTCATTATTGTTGGATGTATTGGGCTTGAAAGATTCTTTTGATTTATCTTTTTTGATAAATGGTTTATTTGGACTTTTAATTTCCAAGTTCTTCCAAGTTCTGCCAATTTTTGTTCTTGTCACTATTTCTTCTAGTTCATTGATATACTCTTCTGTGGAGCCTGGTTCTATACACCTGCTTCTTAGAGCATGTTCTAGCTCTCCTCCACATTTTTTAAGTATTTTCATGTGCACCATTTTTTGTGACATTTCTGGGTACAATTCGTTGAGTCTTTCAACCTGTTTTAGGAACCAAGTTAAAGGTTTATCTTTGTCTGGGTCAAAGAAAGAGTTTTTAAATGAATTTTATATGTTGTACCTCCAGGCATCATTAGCCCACTTGGTGATTATTTCTTGTTTCCACCAAGACCAGGTATTGTTACCATTTGTTTGCCTTGTGCCATAATACCATCTTTTTGCAGATTTCTCAAAAAATGAATGTAATCTTGCAGTGATTAATTCATCTGGTATGGCATGATCTTCTTGTAGCATGTCAATTGTTTTGATAAATGACATGTGGTCATATTCACCTTCTCCTGTGAATGTTGGCCATTCTTTTAATTGAGGTGCTTCCTTCATTAAGACTTGGTTATTGTATTGGTGACTCAAGTCTGTTATGAATGGATTTTTTAATTCCTCTTTTGGTTTAACAGGGCTTCTTATGTGAGAAAATGGTGTTGATAACCTTGTAATATTTGAGTTAGCCTCAATAATTTTATCCATTTTTTCAGTAATAAGCCTTATTTCACTTTGAATGTCATCTTTTAGATGCATTCTTGCTTCATCACTTTTTTCCACATGGTCCAAAAGTAATTTTTGGTGTGATGAAGTCTTTTCTTAAAATATCTCTACAGAAATGCTTAATTTGTTTAATTTTTCTGTAAGATTATAAATACTCACGTCATAATTGATTGTTAAAGTTTTTTCTTTGATATCACTTACGTATTTGTACAACTCCTGTTGTCCTTGTATATATTTCTGAGTATTATCAATTAATACTTTTGGTTTCTTATTTTCAATAATAAATTTTATGTTATCAATTTTTTTTTTATTTTGTACAACAAGTTTTGTTAAAGATGATAAGCTATTATTTATTTCTTGAAAAGATAATAAACTATTTTTAATGTCTTTAAGAGGTAAAATACTATTTTTAAGCTCTGTTAAAGTATTTACAACATCAGGAGACAAGGTTATTTCTGTGAGAAATGGGGTTGTCTCATTCTTTGCTCCTCTTTGTCTTTGAATTCCATCAAAGTTCTGGCCATGTTGAAGACGTTGTCCATGGCATCTTTTTGAATTTTGGGGATCCTGTAGCTTGGGGAATATGGTTTTCCCCAATTCTTTTTCTTGTTCTTCTTCCCTCCTTGGGAAAGTGGGTTGGCTTGGGGCTTGTTGGTAGAAGCTACTGGGGCTTCTTCCTTGGTTTCCTCCTTCTTTTTGGCATGATACTCCTTGATCTTTTTGATTTGAGGTTTGGATGATAGTGGATTCCATCCATTGGAGTATCTCCCTATTTCCTCCTCTTTGAATACTTTTTTTAGGATATTCCAGGAGTTCCTCACTCCTTGGTGTATTTGGAGCAACATTTCCAAATCTTTGTCCTTGTACACCGTGTAGTACTGTTTGTACTGGCTCATGTAAATGTCTATCTGAGCCCTCTGAATGTGATTTGTACCTTTTTGAGTCACTCATACTTAGTTCCAATTCTGGTTCAGATATCATGGGCATTTCTGGGACTTTCCTTTGGGATAAGGCACTTCCTTGTGTGGATTCTGTTCCACTGGGGATATTTCCCTTTCTTTTCCCTTTTGAGGAATCAATTCTACCTCTGAGTCCAGCTCCATCTGATTGGATGGAGTATTGGGAGCCTCTTCTGGTAGTCATATTTTAAGAAAAATAAGAAATAAGAAGATTTCAGAACAGGAATTCTTCTTATGGCAATTTATAAATGAGGTACTCACCTTCAGAGTCCTGAATAGTGGGTCCTGGAAAGTCCATTTTCTTGCCTTTTTTTTCTTAGTGATTATTGGTGTTGGAGAACTTTGACAAGTTTCTTCCACCAATATTTCAACAGTGGTTTGGTTGTCCTCTGTTGGATTGTGTTCAAACACTAAAAAAGACAATTAAATATAAGTCTGTTTATATAAAAGTGTTATTTTTGGTAAGATATGGAAACTTTTCATGTAAAAATTGCTTTTATATCTTTTAAAAAGTGAAAATAATTAAATAAATGAAATTAAAATGAATAAAATAACTTTCTTATTGGTTTTTAATATTTTTATTATTTTTTATGTTTTTATTTTTAAAGAATAAAATAAAAATTAATATGATTCTTTTATAAAATTAATTTATAATATAAAATTATTTTTTATTTATAAAATATCTTTTTTAATAACTAGAGTCACTCAAAGAAAGTTTTTGCAAGTCTAAGGATGTGAAAAACCATGTGTAAGACAGTACAATTGCTTTCCAAATGCCTCAATAGCTTTTAAAATCAATAAATATAAAATTATTATATAATTTTTATGATTATAATTATAATTTATTACTGGATAAACCCAACTAGAATCTTTTTAAAGGTCTTTTAGAGTAAATATCATGGCCAGGCCCCCAAATGTAAGGTTTGACTATGAAACAATAAGTAAAAATTACTAATATTTGACTTATTGTACTATGAATGTCCTTATAAATGAAATAAATAAGATAAAAATGATTATAATAATAAAGAATTATTATAATTATGGCGTAAAATAATTATGCTATTAAATAAATATAATGATATAATTTATATTATAAAAAATAATATATATGAAATAAATATATTAATATGAGATAATTAATATGTTTAAAAGCACTTTATTATTGTTACCAAAAAATAATAAAGGCATAAAAAATTGTTTTTTATTAATAAAAAACAATCAATAACAATAATATTACCAATATTAAAGTTATAAATTAATATAAATACTATTTATATCAATTATAGAATTATTAAAAGTAATAATAGAGAAAAATTATGATAATAAGAGAAGAAACCTACTTGTAATGCTTAATATAATAATTTTGCATAAATTTACGCCCAGAAATGTAAATACAACTCATTTAAATTGTAGTTACAATAAAATTTAAGAGAAATTACAAATTTTCTTGGTTTTACGTGGAATTGAGATTTTTTAAGAGAAATTTAAACAAAACAATTGAATAATTGTAATAATCATGTCAAAGATGAAGATTATTATAAGATTATCTTTTGTCTTTAATAATATAAAAAGTTTTATATATAAAGAAAAAAGAAATTACCTTTTTATTTAATGATTTTATGTTTTTTAAGCGTCTGAGGGGAAAACAGAGTAAAAAGAGCTCTATTTATAGTAAATACCGCCCTCCTAGGGTCCAAAAGGCTTATAGTAGACGTGCAATTATCATATCCACTGGAATTGATCAATATTTTAAGGTTTGGTGATCATTACATCATGATCAAACCATCTTATCTCATTATTATGCCATTATTTAGAGTTATGCTTATAACTCTAAGTTTGATGACGTCAAGGCTTGGCAGAACACCAAAATTCGTGGATTTTCTTATTTTTAAGCATAAACTAACAGTATTCACCAATTTTATCACTCATATGACTGTTAAACTTAATATAAGGTTACAGTGAGTGATCATAAATGATCAAATTAAGCTCAAACTTTGATCCTGAATAGGTTTTAAGTTTTACACGCTACAGCAATTCAAAGAGTGAATTCTAATAGCTTGGCATAACGGTATCATGCTGCCAAGAGCATTTCATTACATCATCAGAATTATATTAGATGATTTTTCTTGTAACTCATCTTTTCTGTTGAAATTTAATATTTTAAACTTCAAACCATGATTTCAAGGGGTTATACCTTGAATACTCTAAGGACAATACATCATTCTTCACGAATGAAGTAGTAGAATCCAACTGTTGTACTTTTTTTAAGTTTGGACCACTTTCAGAACAAAGTGGTCAACAGGTCTGTTGATTTTAATCAATAATCCCTTACAGGTTTTAACCTTGTTTATAACTTGTGAAATGAACTTCATTTCTGTATTCCTACAGTAATTACGTGATTACTTTATTTTTGGTTCATCACTCTATCATGCATATTTCAAAAGATATTAGCTAAAATCCTTGAATATATGGGTTGACCAAAAAAGTGCATATATTCAGCTTAATTCCTTAAGTATTGACTTTGGAGCTTAGCTTCTTAATTGTTTTATTTGTGGATTTTTTATGGGGAATCCAATGGTACCATCTTTTCTAAATGTTTTTTCATTGGTCTTTGAAATAAAAAAGGACTTATGTTTTTTATAAGGTATTATTACTTATAACTCATTAAATATTGACTTTACAGATACACCATAAAAATGGTATATGTGTATTTTACCATGGGAAATCCAATGGTATAATTCATTTCAAATTTTTATTCATTGGGTTTTAAGTTGAACCAAGTTTTATCCAATTTATGGCATTTTTGTAGCTTTAAGGTAATTATTTTTAATGTATAATTATTTTAAATATTTCTTGTGACCTTTTTGGGTATGTGGTCATATCTCAAAGGTTCACAATACGGCTAATGAACCTTATATTTGGCTTAAAATCATGTCATCGATCAAAGTAAGTACAATTCAGAATTTCATATGAAAATCCAGTTATCGCATTAACTTCATATTTATGGTCATTCACCAATAAGTGAAGTAAAAATAAAGCTCCGGAACCTGGGAAATTGAACAGACTAATAGTTAATTTTGGGTGTTTTTCTTGAGGCAATCTACTTCTGAATATTAAAATGACTTCATTAGAAGTTGAAATTACTAGTAAACTATAATAATGCATGAATCTCAATTCTATGATCTGCAGCCAATCCAAAACTCTCATTTTACAAAGAATATCCTTTACTCAAATTAGATTTAAGAAGTGAACTAAATGAAACCAAAAAACAATTTTTTTGATGTTAGGCTTTCAAAAAATTAAATTTATTCATATTTTAAAATACGTTTAATCAATATATTAGAAACCATCGTTATAATTACCAAATTATGTAATAATAAAGTAAAATGCAATCAATCAGTCTTTGATTCAAATAATATATATTAATCTTTCAATGTCAATAAGAAATACTGTAAGTATGAAGTAGCAATTATCTCTCTTAAAGAGAAAAAAACCAAATTATTTAGACTATCTATAACTTCATACAAAATTAAACCTTTTAAAATTTAATTATTAAAAATAAAGTCTTCATTATTGAATTGATTCCTCTAAAATAATTTCATTGTATTTTCTGGAAACCACAATTAGTTTGATAATTTGAAAAGTCAGAAGAATCCTTTTAAATATCAATCAAATGCTTTCTTTTAATGTTGATTTTTGGAGTGGTTCTCATTTTAGAATAAAATGAAAAAACTTCTATTTGAAGCTTTGACCCCATTTCCCCAAGACATATCTGAAATGAGATCATAATGTAAATCCAGTGAGGAAAGTAGCTATTGAACAACAAAAATCTAGACTTAGAGAACGCACAAACACAAGATTTAATCATTATAGCGTACCATTCTTCAATTGAAGACTTGAAAATATAATTGTAGTTAGCTTCAGACACTGTGGGATTTCCCAATTAAAAAGGGGAAAACTGTGAAGGTTTTTTTCTTTTTCAATCCAACAAAAGAAAGGAAAACCATGCCTGGAGTGAAACTCTTGTTTTTGTAGGCCGATTATTTTTTACAGAACTATATATTACAGTTCTAACTTGAACTGAAAAATTGGATAAATATTTTTCAAAAGAGCTGGATAAAATGTTTTGTTAGGAAATTTATATTATTAGTATAAATAATGTGAGGTAATTATTCATAAATTATTCTCAAAATTGAAGATTAATTTAACCTATGTCTGAACTCAGAGAGCCACGAATAATATGACATTCATATAAGGAATTACAAAAATTCATATCAAGCTTTCTGTGCATTATAAGTTCAAGATATGATCATTTTAATTCAGAAAAATCTTTCTCCACAAACATGTAGATATTTTCTTCAAATCCTTTGGTAAAATTAATCTATGAATAGGATTCATTAAAAGTGGTCTTGATTTTTTTAGCTTAATTTATCTAAGACTGTAAGATTTCTATTTGAACATAAATCTGAACAAAATAGTTCAAAAAATCCATATTTCAACAAGATATACCATAATAGGAAGGATAAATTTAATAACAGAAAGGTTTTCATTGATTCATTCCCCATAGGAGTTATGACTTTTTATGTTGAAAGAACTGGATAACACTTTCAACCAATTCATGTATAAACAGGAATTCAAAAGGGAAAATTGATTTCCTGAATTTTGCCAGATCAATTCAGAAAGGAAGATTAAAGGCCAACATTTCATCTTAAAGCTGATGAATATTCCATTCTAGTAAGTATGTCTTTGCAACCTAATCATAAAATTCTCAATTCTTGAAAGAAATAAAAGAAGTTGAGAAAGAATATAATGTTTATTCTGCAGATACAAATTTTTTCAAAGACAATCCTTTAAAAGAGTGTTAACTCTCTTTAAAAATCAGATTTGATATAAGATCATCAGGTTTCGTGTACACCAGTCAGGGTAAGTGTATAAGAATAAAGAATATATTTTTCGAAAAAAGTATAGAAGATATTTTAAATTCAGTGGAAATTGAAAAATTCCATATTATTTAAATAAAGAAATTTCATAATTCAAAGATATTACCTCTTCTTTAAGCTTACCAGGAAAAATATCAATTAGACTTTTTTCTTGAGACTTTTGAAGTAATCAATTATATCATTGTATTTCAATATTAATCATATCAATTCTTTTCACATTTCATGAAACAGTAAAATGCCTCTTCACCCAAAGCTTTTCATTCAAAAGACTTGGAAAAACTCCAAAAATAGTTCAATTTATTTCTACTTTTAAAGCTAAAAACTTGATTAAACCTGAGTCCTTGTCACTGGGGCTGTTGGGGCGAAAAGAGTGGCCTGGAACTCAGAATCAAGGATTCACTTTGAGGGCTTTAAAAGGATAAATGAACGACTGAAAGATATATTTCTTTAAGCAGAATGAGATCAAGTACAAACATTCCAAAGATAAGAAAAGAAGCCAGGGGGTAAAAATAATAAAGAGAAGTCCATGGCCAAAGAGCCAACCTAATGAATCCTCATATCAATGTTTAAACCTTTGAATATAACAATGGAATTAGTAAAGGATGTTCCACCAATATCCAGTGACAGGTAATAAAGAGGGTGCAAATTACTGCCCTATGAATATCAGTGTGTACTTCCAAAAATGTTAGGATGAGTCTATTCTAAAGAAGTAATAACACTATTTATAACTTTAAATATGACTGTGACATGGATAAAAAAGTATCAAAAAAGGTTTTATTATAAATTAAAAGGGCTTTAGTAATGGTGATTAGTGGTGGTAAGCACTGTTGAAAGCCCTGGGTGCAGTTTTACCTGGTGAGCTACAATAATAAAAGACTAAAATACTAAGGTTTCTAATATAACCTGACTCTTTTGTAAGAGTATAACTGTTTTTGACAGTTTTACTATGTAGGAATTCAAGAGAAGGATGGGGATTCCTTTTCTGGCAGTGAAAAGGCCTCCTTTGATCCTGAAATGGGGTGAAAAGGCTGCTAGACCTTTTCATGTAGAGGAAGTGAAGATTTTTCACTCTCCAGGACAGGCTTGTGGTTTTCAAAAGGCCTGTATAGCCTGTATTGGGCTGAGATGTGGTTTTGAAATCACATCTGGGCAGGTTTCACCAATACAGGGTGAAGATTTTCATCTGGGGACTACACAGCCTGATTCTGACATGTATGATGCGTAGAATGCTATACAGAACCTGTATGGGACCCCAGTATTGAATGTACTATGAATTATTGAAGTAAAAACAAGCTTCTCTGTCTGTTTGACACCTCATAATCATGGTTGTGGGATATTATCCCATGGTAAGGTTGTATTGACCAAACTATGGGGTTTGACATCAAAACAGTCATAGCTTTGGCAGTTTTTGAGATATCACCCTCAAAATTGGTTTGGTGTGTGTCTCTGTATGTGCTCTACACAATGGTACATCATTTTATATGGCTTTCATTAAATATTGAAAAGGTATGTCATGTACAAGATTTTTGTACATATGCATGTTTTAGGCAAAAAGCTGTATTGGGCTTGTTTTCCCTTATAAATTTTTTTCTCAATGAGATATGGGGAAATGAATGGCACCATCGGATAGCCCTAGTTGTGCTCTTTCCAAAAAGACTCCACTTTGGGTATCTCACACTAAAACTGTAGAAGTTAGATTATAGGTGAATATTTTATTCACCCTTTGTTGGCCTGAATTTGTCCATACCTTCTGTAATACTGGTGCTAGCTCAGTTTGGCTGGTACCATTGGATAGGCCTGGCGTAGAGATGTATTTTGAATACCCATTTGATGGGGTTAAGCCTCTTCCTCTGGATTTAATATGGGAGGCGAAAAATAAGGTTTATGCTCAGCAACAATTTGAGCAGGAATAGCTTTGTTATTCTTTCTGCTATGATGATGGGTCTTGTATATTTAGAAAGAGGTGAGTTTCCCCTTTCCTTTGTTACCTTCTGAGCTGATTTGGCTCAGCTCCATGTTTTTGGTGGTATCTTGGCTATACCAATGATTTATGGTATTTGGCTGTAATGCTTGTGCTCTGGTTTTGAGTCATAGGCTGACATACCCTCCCTCCAAAAAAGGCTCATCATTGGTGAGACTTTTCAGTCCTCCTACAGGCTCTGAATCTCCTTAAATGCAGGTTCCCATGTGGTATGGCATCTTCTGCCAACCACTTGTCTTTATCAGCTCTCTGGTTCTTGAATCTGACTAAGTACTGTCTCTGATCCTTACAATTAAGTCTGATCTTTCTGGCATTGATGATTTTCTTCACTGGTCCAGGGGGATAATCCACCTCCACTATTTCTGGTGGTGTGGGGTTCTTCTTCCTAGAGGGGAATTTACCCTCCTCCATGTGGAAGTATGGATTGACTAAACTCACTGGAAAGCCCCTTGTAACAACCACTCACCAGGGGTAAGGGTATTCATTAATACACCCACCCAAACGCCTCAAATCAGCAGATCCACTATTTACATCTGCATTCAGTTTCAGCAATCTTCCTTGCTGAAACATGCATACAGCTTGGTACTTCAATACAGCCTGTCAACATCTGTACAGGTTGGATTCACACAAGATAGTTTGGATACACCATTATGAAACTGTATTATTACTAAACTCCACCACACCTCTTGTGCAGGTTCTGTACAGCTGTACAGAACCTTTATTGGGCAGACTCAATTCAATCATTCAATCCTCTCATGAAAATTCTCTCTCTGGATCAGGGCTGGTGATTCTCACATATACCAGCCCCTCTTTCTCCCCCCTGGGGACTTTTCCCCAGTTAATGATTTAGTTTATTTATTATTTAATGAATATTATTATCCTTATTTTGGGTATTATATTCATTTAATATTAAGTTAGTCTTTGCATTTTCTTTCTTTGCCTGTACAGTATGAGTTGGGTGGCCATATCCTTATTAACCCTTCTATTTTCATTCTGACAGTTTGAAACAGTGGACCTGGACTTGTTTGTGGCTGGCTCTTCTATTTCTTACTTGTATTCTTTTTTTGCTGCTTTTCTTATATTTCTTTTGTTAGTAATTTTTCTCTTAACACTCGTAAGTTTATTCTTTCTTACTATATCCTGAGCCCTCCATAAGTGAGTGGCAGGCCCTCTTCACTTAGGAGAGCCCCTGTGACAGTAAATTAATTAACTCATATTTGATTCTTTCTTTTCATTCATTTCTATTCATTTCTCTCATTCATCAATTATGACTGTTTAATTATCTTGTGATTTTTCATGATTATGATTCTTCTCCCATCAATTTTCATCCCATTCATTTCATTCATATGAAAATTGACTCTTTCTATCTTTCTTAATCATTTCTGACCATCTCATTTCATTTCATTTTATTTCAATCAAACTTCTCTTTGTTTTTTGATTCAGGTCTTATCAGGAGTTATTAATTGGTTATTTATTGGTTGATTTATTGGGATTCATTTGGGTTATTGATTCAGAGATTAAGGATTTCATTTGGATTGATTTGATTGACTTTTGAAGTCCTCAAGATAACTGATTTATCCTCAAGAATTGATTATCAATTGTTGATTGATTTTGATTCCTGAAAGTATTGATTGACTTATTGATTCCTCAAGACCTTTAATTGAAATTGAAGACATTGATTGATTAATTGACTGATTGTTTATCAAATTCCTCAAGATTATTGTTATTAAATTGAATTAATTGTTGATTATTGATTGAATTGATTTGATTATTGATTGAATTTGACTTCACCTCAAGATTTTAATTGATTCCTCAAGACTCATCAAGACCTTTATTGTGATTGATTTGGCCAAGCTTTGATTTCTGTTTTTCAATACCATCAATTTATTATTATAATTCTTCATAATGCCAGTTCAGCATAGCCCACCAGCCAAGGACACTAGATCTCAAAGAAATCCAGCTGTTCTCAATCCTACGGCAAGGGTTCCTCTTGCACGCACACCATCAGTTCATCAACTGAGTGCAAAATTGGACAGAGGACCACCAATGGAAGGAGAAGCACCCTCAAGAAGAGGTGGAATGAAATCTAGAAGATCCAGATCCTTCTCTGGAATTTTGGGTGGCTATCCTGGCATGTCTGAAGGTGCAAGAGCAAGATTAGGGGAAGTTGAAGATGAAGAGGGGGAAGAGTCTGTGGAAGGGGAAGATTCTGGGGAGACTGAAGTGGCAGATGCCTTGGCAAATGCTCCAGAGGTGCCTCAGGGTTCTAATCTAGTCCTTTCTAATAAACCTCTTGTCTCTCAGACTGAACCAAGTCTCCTCAAGATGATGGAGAAAATGACTCAATTAATGGGGCAACTCACTCAAGCAGTTACCCCCAGGGACAATTCCAAAGCCCCTGCTTTCAAGACTCCATCCATGAAGGCAACTTATTCTTTCGATGGTACTCAAGCTCATAAATTGAGAGGATTTATCCAATCCTGTCAATTAATCTTCCATAATGATCCAGCAAATTTCTTCTCTGAAAGCAAGAAAGTTCTTTAATCAACTTCCTTTCTCACTGGTAGAGCTGAAAAGTGGATTGAACCCTATTTCTCAAATATTTCCAATGAAGACCCTTCTTATCTCCTCAATAATTGGCCATTATTTGAATCTCAACTATTCACTCTTTTTGGTGACCCCAATGAAGTCAGGAAAGCTGAACAAGAGTTTGACAATTTGAGGATGAAGGAAAGTGGTCATGTATCCTTGTACATTGCTGGTTTCAGAAGTTTAATGTCAAGAATTGGAGATTGGGGGGAAAGAGCTTATATCAATGTTTACAGAAGAGGATTGTCATCAAGATTATTAGACCAATTGGCTTCTCACCCTATAACCTTTGAAACTCTTCAAGAACTTATGGATGTCACTTTAGAATTAGACACAAGATATAATGAGCGGAAAAAAGGAAAAGGGAGGCAATCAAGAGAAGAAGCCTCCTGTCAAGGATCCAATCTCTAAAGTCCTCCTCAAAAGTCATTTCCAAAAAGGCCTCACCAAAAGAAGAACAAGAAGGGCAAGAAAATTCAAGGTTCAAAGGACAAACCTCATGCTGCTCTCCTCAATAAGGAAAATAAGTTAATTGGTTCCCAAACTAGAGGAGGATTAAAGAGGGGTTGTGTACTTATTTTGGTGGAAAGCGCCCCCTCGAAAAATGATACAAGAGACCTCAGAACAAGCCTGGGTCATCATCAAGAGGCTTCCCTAACAAGAAGGGGAGCCTGAGTGAGGATCATGATGTGTTCAATGGTTCTCACTTATTTCCTTCAAGAGCACAATTGTGCACTCTGAATACTAGTGTCAAGAAATCTTTAAATTTTCTTATTTTTTATAGTATTATCATTGATTCTGGTGCTACAAACTCTTTTATTGCAAAGAATTTTGTTCTCAAGTACTCATTGACTATGTCAGAGCTCCCTGAAAAGATTCCTCTTTTCATTCTGGATTTGAATGAATACCCTGCCTTGTTCATCACCCATTATACCAATTGAGTAGTTGACTTGCCTTCCTTCCCAAGCTTTGAATGGGAATTCTTTATCATAGATTCACCTAAGGGAGAAGACCTAATATTGGGCTATGATTTCCTTTACCATTTTAATCCCATTATTGATTGGAAAAATGGATTAATCACCTACAATCCTAGTCATAAGGGTTCTTGTGGTATTCTTGCTTCTTCTAGTAATGACTTTCCCACTGCTATGAACAGTGTTGCTCTGGTTGGTGAAATTAAGACACCTTCCCTTCCATCATTCCCTCTCAGTCATTACTTCCATTAAGAGATGAAGTATTCAAAGAGATAAAAGATTTTGGAGAAGATGTTGCTATATCTTTACTTCATCTCTTTCAAGGGAATATGGACCTTCCTCCCTTGTCACCAGGGCGAATCTTGCGTCAATCGTCGGTGATTGACTTCACGTCGCACCGCGGTCAGTATAAAATCTTGCTTCAGTCTTGTTAGTGTCACTTTATAGTCACTGGATTTAGTGGGTCACGTCACATCAGCGTCAAGACAACGCCAATCGTCACATGTGTCACATGAGAATGTCACTCAAAGCCCAAACCCATTTCAACACTATTCGCAACGTTCGGGTAATTTCACCTAATAGCTTCCGCCTCCCCGACGCTTAGCATGCTTACGCGCCCGCACCACCCTCCAGATGAGACTCTGACACTGCCTGCCCCCCCATCTCCGTCCTCACCACTCCTTACGCTTTCACACCCCCACCCTTACCATCCTTACGCTTGTGTAGTGCCCTCCCGACATGCTCCCGACACTGGTTACAATCCTTACGCTCGCGCAGTGCCCTCCCAACATGCTCCCGACACTGCTTACGATCCTGATGCTCGCGCAGTGCCCTCCCGACATGCTCCCGACACTGCTTACGATCCTTACGCTCACGCAGGGCCCTCCTGACATGCTCCCGACACTGCTTACGATCCTTACGCTCACGCAGTGACCTCCCGCCATGCTCCCGACACTGCTTACGATCCTTACGCTCACGGAGTGACCTCCCGCCATGCTCCCGACACTGCTTACAATCCTTACGCTCACGGCGTGCCCTCCCCACATACTCCCGACACTGCTTACAATCCTTATGCTCGCGGAGTGCCCTCCCGACATACTCCCGACGCTGCTTACCATCCTTATGCTTGCACAGTGCCCTCCCGACATGCTCCCAACACTGCTCACCATCCTTACGCTCACTGAGTGCCCTCCCGCCATGCTCCCAACACTGCTCACCATCCTTACGCTCATGAAGTGCCCTCCCGACATGCTCCCAACACTTCTTACGATCCTTACGCTCGCCTAGTAAGTACCCTCCCAACATGCCTCCGACGCCGCTTACCATCCTTACGCTTCCGTACTACATCCATAGTGTACGGTGGCTTGTTGGCGTACACAATGGACGCCATCGCCGAAATATGCTGAGTGGCCTTCTGTAAGGTTTGACTATGAAACAATAAGTAAAAATTACTAATTTATTACTTATTGTACTCTGAATGTCCTTATAATTAAAATAAATAAGATTAAAATAATAATAATAATAAAGAATTATTATTATTATGGCGTAAAAATATTATATTATTAAATAAATATAATAATATAATTAATATTATATGAAATTATAATATTATAAATAATATATTAATATAAAATAATTAATATATTATAAAGCTCTTTATTATTGTTACCAACAAATAATAAAGGCGTAAAAAATTGTTTTTTATAAATAAAAAACAATTAATAACAATAATATTACTAATATTAAAGTTATATATTAATATAAATACTATTCATATTAATTAAGAATTATTAAGAGTAATAATAAGAGAGAAATTATTATAATAAGATGAAATAACCTACTTTTAACACTTAAAATAATAATTTTGAGATATTTTACGCCAAAAGAATATAATACAACTTTTTCAAATTGTATTTACAATAAAAAATAAAGAAAATTACTAAATTTCTTGATTTTACGTGGAAATGAGTTTTTAGAGAGATTTTGAACAAAAACAATTAAATAAATGATTTAATCACGTGAAAGTGGATGATTATAGCAAGGTGGTCTTTGGTCTTTAATAATATAATAGTTTTATATATAAAGAATAAAGAAATTACCTTTGATTTAATTGATTTAATGTTTTTGATGCGTCTGAGGGGAAAACAGAGTAAAAAGAGCTCTATTTATAGTAAATACCTCCCTCCTAGAGTCCAACAGGCTTCTAGTAGACGTGTACTGATCATATCCACTGGAATTGATCAATATTTTAAGGTTTGAGGGTGATTACATCATGATCAAACCATATTACATCATTATTGCACCATTATTTAGAGTTATCACTATAACTATAAGTGTGATGACATCAGAGGCTTGGCAGAACCCCAAATTTCGTGGATTTTATTAGTTTTAATCATAAACTAATAGTATTCACCAATTTTATCACTCTTAAGACTGTTAAACTTAATTTAAGGTTACAGTATGTGATCATAACAGCTCAATTTAAGCTCAAACTTTGATCCTCAATAACTTTTAAGGTTTTCACGCTACAGCAATTCAGAGAGTGAATTCTGATAGCCTGACATAACCTTATTATGCTGCCAAGAGCTTTTCATTACATCATCAAAACTCTAATTTTGATGATTTTTCTTGTAACTCATCTTTTCTGTCGAAATTCAATATTTTAAACTTCAAACCTTGATTTCAGGGGGTTATATCCTGAGTTTAATAATAAAAATTACATCATTCTTCACGAATAAACTAGTAGAATCCAACTGTGTACTTTTTTTTAAGTTTGGAGCACTTTCACAACAAAGTGGTCAACAGCTCTGTTGATTTTTATCAATATTTCATCATAGGTTTTAACCTTGTTTATAACTTGTAAAATAAAGTTCATATATGTGTTCTTAAAGTAATTACGTGGTAACTTTATTTTTGGTTCATCATTCTATCATGTATATTTTAGAAGATATTAGCTATGATCACTGAATATATGCGTTGACCAAAAAAGTGCATATATTCAGGATAATTCCTTAAGTATTGATTTTGGGAATTAGCTTATTAATTGTTTTATATGTGGAGTTTTGTGGGGAATCCACTGGTACAATTTATTTCCCATGTTGTTTCATTAGTTTCTGAGATAAATAAGGTATTATACCTTATAATTCCTTAAATATTGACTTTACAGATATGCCATAAAAGTGGTATATGTGTATTTTTCCATGGGGAATCCAATGGTATAATTTATTTCACATGTTCATTCATTGGTTTTTAAGTTAAACCAATTTTAGTACCAATTTATGGTATTTTTTGTATATTTGAGTAATTATTTTTAGTGTATAATTATTCTAATTAATTTTAATATAATTATATTAAAGGTATAATTATTATTAATCTTTTTTGTGACCTTATTGGATATGTGGTCATATCTCAAAGGCTCACATTCCCTACCACCAAAAAAGATTGTACCACAATATGATATGTGTGATTAGGGTATCATCCACTGTCCTACCTCTTCAATAGACTTTTGTTAGTCTTGAAGCTCAATAATGCTTAACTTTTTATTTTTCAGGTTTTCTTTCATGTCTGAACCTTCTTAGTAATTTATCAGCATTTGTTATATCTTTCTCAAGTAGCCATTCATCTTCTTGAGTTGAATTTCTATACCTTACAAGGTATTCCCTTTCTTTTTTGTTTCTTGTCCTTCTTTCTTTAAGGACTTTTACTATTCTCTTTTCCTCTCCTTCCTCCAAGGGGGGAATTTCAAGTGGGGGTTTATTTCTTAGTGGAAATAATTCCTTGTCACTTGAACTGTAAGGTTTTATCAGACTTACAGGGAAAGTTGGGTGTTTGTTCATTAGTTCACCTGTGAGTTCTAATTGCACAGCATTGGGTCCATGAAGTGCTTTTATCATAAATGGTCCTGCAAAGGAATCTTTCAATTTCTTTGGGCCTTTTATGTTATTGAAATTAAGGGTTGATACTAAAACCAAGTCTCCTATTTTGAAATCAGGTGGTTTATGACTTTTATCCCATCTTTCTTTTGCATATTTAAAAGAATCTTGCATGCATCTGTTTGCATGGTGTCTTGCTTTGTCAAGCATTATCTTGAAACTGCTTGCTGTTGGATGTATATCCACTAAGTCCTTTTTGAGGGTATCATAAGGAAGTCTTGGATTCCAACCTTTCTCTAGCATTGCTGGTGTTTTGCCAGTAGAAGAATGGATTGATGTCTTATATGCCAGTTCAAGTGCTGGTATTAGTGTACACCAATCATGGGTAAAACCATCAGAATCTTTGAATTCTAGCCCATAAGCACAGAATCTTCTGATCATATCCTCTAGGGTTTGTATCATTCTTTCTGCTAGACCATCAGTTTGAGGATGATAAGCTGTTGAGAATGATAACTTTGTCCCAAACAAGTTATGGAGGTTTGTCCATAATGCTGAAGTGAACTTTGGGTCTCTGTCACTTATAATATTTTGGAATAAGCCTGTGTGGCTAATGACTTTATTCCATATCATTATGGCTGTATCCATAGCTGTGTCATCTTTATGACATGGTAAGAACATGGGAGTTTTACTGTACCTGTCAACTAATACTAGGCATGCATTATAACTCCTGTCTCCTCCTGGAGGTAAGGCTGTTACCCAATCCATATGAACTATTTCCCATGGGGATTTTGGTTCTTGGATTTGGATATCCCAAATTTCTTTCCTGTGGCTCTGTTGGCTTTTTGACATCTGTCACAGGTTTGGCAGTACTCTGCAACATCTTTCTTCCAATTTGGCCACCAAGAGCAGGTTTTCACCCTCTCTAGTGTTCTATCTTCTGAGAGATGTCCAGATGCAACACTATCATGACACTCATGTAAAATAGTGTTTATTAGTGTTCTATCTGTTAAGGCCATAACACATGTGTGTTTTGTTCTATGGTAAAGGATTCCATCAAGGAGGTGAAATCTTCCTTCATCATATGCCTTTTTCCATATTTCATCTAGTTTTGATGAAAGTGATGGATCTTTGCAGTCTTTCATTAGAAGTTGGCTTAAGATATGGCAATTTTTGTCTGTCTTATAGCTTTCTTTAACTTGGTTAAAGAATTCTGTGCCAATGTCTGTAACACATATTCCTTCTATATGGTGCTCTTCTTGTGGTACCCATGCTGGATTGTCAGGGGTATTTGCTAGAGCCCATCTGCTAAGACCATCTGCATTTTTATGGATATTTCCAGATTTATGAACAATAGTCATATTTCCTCTATATTCTTGGATAGCAATTTGCCATCTCAGCATATGTCTATTTGGAGTCTTCATATTTAATAGTGATTTCACAGCATTACAGTCTGTGATTACATCAAATACTGTGCCATCCAAATAATAATGCAGTTTTTCCAAAGCCCACACTAAGCATAAGCATTCCATTTGGCTTGCTCCATACCTTGCTTCTGTTGGCTTTATTTGCCTTGAAATGAAACAAATTGGTCCTTCCACTGGTTTATCATTGATAATTTGTGTTTGGTGAAGTGCAGCACCTAGTCCTTCTCCACAAGCATCAATGTACAGTTTGAAGGGTAGTTTCCAATCTGGCATTAGAAGAAATGGGGCATTTGTTAAGGAATTTTTCAATTCTTCATATGCCTTGACTCTTTCTTCTGTCATCTCATAGAATGTTTGTTGGTCACATAGCTTATACAAGGATTTAGCAATCTTTGCAAAGTCCTTTATATGCTGTCTATAGTAACCAGAAAATCCTAGAAATGATTGCATTTCTTTTTTGGTTTGAGGCATTGGTTTAAGTAGTACTGCTGCTACTTTATTTTTGTCTATGCCTAGACTAAGGCCAGATACTACATGTCCTAGGGCTTTTAATTCACTATATGCAAAATGACATTTTTTCAATGAAATTTTCATATTTACTTGGACTATTTTCTGTAGTACCCTTTCTAGTCTTGTCAGGTGATTTTCCCAAGTTTCTGAGCAAACTATGATATCATCAATGTAGATTATTAACCATCCTTCTGATAATTCTTCAGGAAATATGGTATTCATCATTCTTTGGTAATGGGAAGGTGCATTTTTTATCCCAAATGGCATTCTTAAGTATTCAAAAATTCCACAATGGACTATTATTCTTAGTAGTTTCTTGGCATTGTCTGTTAAGACATTTTGATGAAAACCCTTAAGAGCATCCATAGCTGTGATGAACTTAGCTTGTGACAATTGGGTCAATGTCTCATGGATTCTGGGTATTGGATATCTGTCTGGAATGGTATAGGTATTCAGGGCTCTGAAGTCTCCTACCATCCTTGATTTTCCATTATGCCAAGTTATAATGACAGGTGTAGTAACTTCTACTTGTTCATTATGTACAACCTTTCTTAATACTCCAAGGTCCATTAATTCTTTAATGTGCACCTCTAGGGCTTCTCTAGCTCTTGGACTGGCTGGATAAGCAGGTCTTCTTAATAAAGGTGGGTAAGGTTTTTCTACATTAAGAATTATATCCACTTCATGTCCAATTATGGCACCTAGTGGCTCTTTGTCAGTTGCAAAGGCATTTTTATACTTAAATAAGAGGTCAATCAATTTTTCTTTCATTTTTTCTGTTAACTCTTGATTGAATTCTGCCTCTCTGAGTTGTTCAGATATAAAAAGTTCTTTTTCTGGAATTTTTTCCTCATTCTTAATAACTGTGATTTGTTTTTTGTTATTTAAGAATCCAAACTTTTGTCTTTTATTATCTCCTATGGTAAAATATCTATCCTTTTGGTTGGAGATATCTATACCATAGATTGATAAGTAGTCATTTCCAAGTATGAAATGATTACTAGTACAGTTGTCCATTACTACAAACTCTACTTTGATTCTGACACATTGTGAGGGATGAGGGAAAATTAGAGTTAAATCAATTATTCCAAGGGGCTTCATGCTCTCACTTGCACTACTAAATTTGACACCTTGTATTGGCATAAGTTTTTCTTGCCAGTCTGGGACAATGGTTTTTAAATAACTTTTGCCAACACAAGTGCAATATGCTCCTGTATCCAAGTTAATCTTTCCTTCTTGGTTATCAACCATAACAATACTTATACTTGATTTTCCAGCTGTATATCCCATTCCTCTTGCAGGTTTGGTTCTATACATTTTGGCATCTTGTATGTTTGTCAGGTTTGTGTCAGATGTTCCAACTTGTGGCAAGTTTGAGTTAACATCCAGTACTTCATAAATTATATCAATATTATTAATTTGTGCATTAATTATATTGATTTCATCACTTTCAGAGCTCTCTGACTCTTCTGTCTCTTTTTCAGAGTCAGATTCCTCTTCTTTGTCATTGTGGTTTTCTGTTTCCACAATTTCATTGATCTTTGCTTTTTTAAGGCAATTATTGGCTAAGTGTCCAATATCTCCACATTTATGGCATTTTCTTTGCTCATTATTGTTGGATGTATTGGGTTTAAAGGATTCTTTTGATTTATCTTTCTTGATAAATGGTTTATTTGGGCTTTTAATGTCCAATTTTTTCCAAGTCCTGCCAATTTTTGTTCTTGTCACTATATCTTCTAGTGCATTTATATACTCTTCTGTGGAGCATGGTTCTATACACCTGCTTCTTAGGGCATGTTCTAGTTCCCCTCCACATTTTTTAAGTATTTTCATGTGCACCATCTTCTGTGACATTTCTGGGTACAGTGCATTAAGCCTTTCAACTTGTTTTAAGAACCAAGTTAAAGGTTTATCTTTCTCTGGGTCAAAGAAAGAGTTTTCAAATGCATTTTCTATCTTATACCTCCAGGCATCATTTGCCCACTTGGTGATTATTTCTTGTTTCCACCAAGACCAGGTATTTTTACCATTTGTCTGTCTTATGCCATAATACCATCTTTTTGCAGATTTCTCAAATAATGAATGTAATCTTGCAGTGATTAATTCGTCTGGTATGGCATAGTCTTCTTGTAACATGTCAATTGTTTTAATAAATGACATGTGGTCATATTCACCTTCTCCTGTGAATGTTGGCCATTCCTTCAATTGAGGTGCTTCCTTCATTAAGACTTGGTTATTGTCTTGGTGACTCAAGTCTGTTATGAAAGGATTTGACAATTCCTCTTTTGTTTTAACAGGGCTTCTTATATGAGAAAATGGTGTTGATAACTTTGGCATATTTAAGTTAGCCTCATTAATCTTATCCATTTTTTCTGTAATAAGCCTTATTTCACTTTGAATATCATCTTTCAGATGCATTCTTGCTTCATCACTTTTTTCCACATGGTCCAAAAGTAATTTTTGTTGTGATGAAGTTTTTTCTTCAAATTTTTCTACAGAAATACTTAATTTATTTAATCTTTCTGTAAGATTGTCAATACTCACATCATAATTGATTATCAAAGTCTTGTCTTTGATATCTTTTATGTATTTATACAATTCTTTTTGTCCTTGTATTAATTTTTGAGTATTGTCAATTAAATTCTTTGGTTTATTATTTTCAACAATAAACTTAATGTTGTCAATTTCTTTCTTTTGTACAACAATTTTTGTTAAAGAAGATAAATTGTTATTTATTTCTTGTAGTGATAATAAACTGTCTTTAATTTCTTTTAGAGGTAATATACTATTTTTAATTTCTGTTAAAGTATTTACAACATCTTTGGACAAGGTTATTTCTTTGGGAAATGAGGTTGTCTCATTCTTTGTTCTTCCTTGTCCTTGAATTCCATCAAGGTTCTGGCCATGTTGAAAACATTGTCCATGGCATCCTTTTGGATTCTTGGGATTCTGTAGCTTGGGGAATATGGTTTCCTCCAATGCTTTTTCTTGTTCTTCTTCCCTTCTTGGGGAAGTGGGTTGGCTTGATGTTTGCTGGTAGAAGCTACTGGGGCTTCTTCCTTGGTTGCCTCCCTCTTTTTGGCATGATAATCCTTGATTTTTTTGATTTGAGGTTTGGATGACAGTGGATTCCATCCATTGGAGTATTTCACTATCTCCTCCTCTTTGAGGAACTTTTTCAGGATGTGCCAGGAGTTCATCACTCCTTGGTGTATTTGAGGCAGCATTTCCCAGTCTTTGTCCTTGTATACTGTGTAATACTGCTTGTACTGGCTCATGTAGATGTCTATTTGAGCCCTCTGAATGTGATTTGTACCTGTTTGAGTTACTCATACTTAGTTCCAATTCAGGCTCAGATATCATGGGCATTTCTGGGACTTGCCTTTGGGATAAGGCACTTCCTTGTGTGGATTCTGTTCCACTGGGGATATTGCCCTTTCTTTTCCCTTTTGAGGGATCAATTCTACTTCTGAGTCCAGCTCCATCTGATTGGATGGAGTATTGGGAACCTCTTTTGGTAGTCATAATTAAAGAATAAGAAAAAATAAAAGTATTTTAGAATAAAATTCTTTTATGGCAATTTAAAAAGAGGTGCTCACCTTCAGAGTCTTGAATGGTGGGCCCTGGAAAGTCTAATTTCTTAGCTTTCTTTCTTTTGGTGATAACTGGTGTTGGAGAACTTTGACAAGTCTCTTCCACCAATCTCTCAACAGTAGTTTGGTTGTCTTCTGTTGGGTTATCTTCAAACACTAAAAAAGACGAATAAATATAAGTCTTTTTATAAGAAGTGTTATTTTTGGCAAGATATGGCAATTTTCCACGTAGAAATTGCTTTTATATCTTTGAAAAATTGAAATAAATAAAGAAATGAATAAAAATGAATAAAAATAACTTTTTTTATTGGTTTTTAATATTTTTTAATATTTTTTATGTATATTTTTATTTTTAAAGAATAAAATAAAAAATGAATATGATTCTTATAAAATTAAATTATAATAAAAATTATTTTTAATTTATAAATTATCTTTTTTAATCACTAGAGTCACTCAAAGAAAGTTCTTGCAAGTCTAAGGATGTGAAAAACCACGTTTAAGACAGTACAATTGCTTTCCAAATGCCTCAATAGCTTTTAAAATCAATAAAATATAAAATTATTATATAATTTTATGATTATAAATATAATTTATTATGGATAAACCCAAATAGAATGTTTTTAAAGGTCTTTTCAAGTAAATATCACGGCCAGGCCCCCAAATGTAAGGTTTGACTATGAAACAATAAGTAAAAATTACTAATTTATTACTTATTGTACTCTGAATGTCCTTATAAATTGAATAAATAAGATTAAAATAATAATAATAATAAAGAATTATTATTATTATGGCGTAAAAATATTATATTATTAAATAAATATAATAATATAATTAATATTATATGAAATTATAATATTATAAATAATATATTAATATAAAATAATTAATATATTATAAAGCTCTTTATTATTGTTACCAACAAATAATAAAGGCGTAAAAAATTGTTTTTTATAAATAAAAAACAATTAATAACAATAATATTACTAATATTAAAGTTATATATTAATATAAATACTATTTATATTAATTAAGAATTATTAAGAGTAATAATAAGAGAGAAATTATTATAATAAGATGAAATAACCTACTTTTAATACTTAAAATAATAATTTTGAGATATTTTACGCCAAAAGAATATAATACAACTTTTTCAAATTGTATTTACAATAAAAAATAAAGAAAATTACTAAATTTCTTGATTTTACGTGGAAATGAGTTTTTAGAGAGATTTTGAACAAAAACAATTAAATAAATGATTTAATAACGTCAAAGTGGATGATTATAGCAAGGTGGTCTTTGGTCTTTAATAATATAATAGTTTTATATATAAAGAATAAAGAAATTACCTTTGATTTAATTGATTTAATGTTTTTGATGCGTCTGAGGGGAAAACAGAGTAAAAAGAGCTCTATTTATAGTAAATACCTCCCTCCTAGAGTCCAACAGGCTTCTAGTAGACGTGTACTGATCATATCCACTGGAATTGATCAATATTTTAAGGTTTGAGGGTGATTACATCATGATCAAACCATATTACATCATTATTGCACCATTATTTAGAGTTATCACTATAACTATAAGTGTGATGACATCAGAGGCTTGGCAGAACCCCAAATTTCGTGGATTTTATTAGTTTTAATCATAAACTAATAGTATTCACCAGTTTTATCACTCTTAAGACTGTTAAACTTAATTTAAGGTTACAGTATGTGATCATAACAGCTCAATTTAAGCTCAAACTTTGATCCTCAATAACTTTTAAGGTTTTCACGCTACAGCAATTCAGAGAGTGAATTCTGATAGCCTGACATAACCTTATTATGCTGCCAAGAGCTTTTCATTACATCATCAAAACTCTAATTTTGATGATTTTTCTTGTAACTCATCTTTTCTGTCGAAATTCAATATTTTAAACTTCAAACCTTGATTTCAGGGGGTTATATCCTGAGTTTAATAATAAAAATTACATCATTCTTCACGAATAAACTAGTAGAATCCAACTGTGTACTTTTTTTTAAGTTTGGAGCACTTTCACAACAAAGTGGTCAACAGCTCTGTTGATTTTTATCAATATTTCATCATAGGTTTTAACCTTGTTTATAACTTGTAAAATAAAGTTCATATATGTGTTCTTACAGTAATTACGTGGTAACTTTATTTTTGGTTCATCATTCTATCATGTATATTTTAGAAGATATTAGCTATGATCACTGAATATATGCGTTGACCAAAAAAGTGCATATATTCAGGATAATTCCTTAAGTATTGATTTTGGGAATTAGCTTATTAATTGTTTTATATGTGGATTTCTGTGGGGAATCCACTGGTACAATTTATTTCACATGTTGTTTCACTAGCCTCTGAGATAAATAAGGTTTTATGATTTTTATAAGGTATTATACCTTATAATTCCTTAAATATTGACTTTACAGATATGCCATAAAAGTGGTATATGTGTATTTTTCCATGGGGAATCCAATGGTATAGTTTATTTCACATGTTCATTCATTGGGTTTTAAGTTAAACCAATTTTAGTACCAATTTATGGTATTTTTTGTATATTTGAGTAATTATTTTTAGTGTATAATTATTCTAATTAATTTTAATATAATTATATTAAAGGTATAATTATTATTAATCTTTTTTGTGACCTTATTGGATATGTGGTCATATCTCAAAGGCTCACACCTTCTCTGCCAACAGGACCTCAGGGGAAATTGGTCAGTATATTCACAATGTTGTGGTTAGGGTTTAAATCATGAGACTCACAAATTAAAACCTAATAAGTGGACTATTTAAGACAAGAATTGTGTTTCCTGTTTCCCCGACAAAACCATTTTATTTCATATCATTCAAATGGAACACTTTGCTTAGTCCTTACCTCATGAGCGTTGAATAGTTCAAAAGTTGACTTTAGTAGGTTTCTCACTAGTCATGTGAGCCTTGAGGTATATTTTACATACCCAAATAGGCCACAATTATCTTAAAAAGAAATTTTGAATTATGCAAAACTCATAAGTCATGCATATATCCAAAATTCATCATTTTCAATTTCAGAAAAGATGAATAACTTTTTATTGAGTAAGTAAATCCATGGATTTAAGACCAGATTTGGATTCTACACAAAAATTCACCTAGGGTAGCTCCATAGAGTGAATAAGCTCAATTTAAGTATTTGAGGTGGTAAAATGGAAAATACTTCAATACCACATCATTAATACCACATAAAAGATCCGTGAAAATTTTTGTTTTTCTTGATTTTTAGCCAAAATAATGGGAAAGTGAGAAATCCCATGTTACATATACACTAAGAATAGTGTTATGCATGTTTTGAGCACTTAATATCATGGTATTCTTACATGGACTTTTGGTACACCCATAGTGGATATCTCACTTTAAGCTTAAATTACTATTTTGACGTAAAAATTAGGCAAGGGGGACAAAAGACATCAAAGAGAGCCAGGGTACCCAACTTCTGAGGCCTCAGAGGCGTGGATAGCTCCAGAGCATGGATCCATGGCTCATCTTGGCCCAATTGGTAAACTAAAACTCTTTGGGAACTTGGTTACCAAGTTACACCTACTGTAATCATAAGAAAAATAGCAAATAACCTGCTATTTTGACGTGCCAAGGAGGTAATGAGCTACTTAGACTCCTGTAACCATGTCAATTCTTGATGACTTTCCATGACTAGACCCTAAAAGAGTAATTAAACCCTTTTGGGATCCATATTCATTGATTTACCTCATAGCAACCAGCAAAATACTGCTATTTGCAATTCTACGTAGAAATGAGGTAAAAACTTCAAAAATTCATTAAAAATACAATTCTTAATGAATCCTTCTGAAACTTTCAGGACCAATGAAGAACTGTATTATCTATGGTACAACCAAAAAGAATTATGGTTTTACTAGGAAAATTAAAAGTTTTACTTACAGTCTATTTTTGACCTTTCTACGTGAAATACTGAATCTTCAAAAATTCACAGTAATTACAACCTGTGATGAAATTGGCAATAACATTGATAACTTTGAGAAATCAATGATTATTTTAGAATAAAAGAAGATTTACAGATGTTACTCCTTTTATTCTTAACCATATTGGGGTTGGTAGTCACGTAAAAGCATTAATTAAGTAATTATGATAATCTTACGTGACAACAGATGATGCAATCAATAATCCAAAAGGGTTTATTGTTTTATCACTCACTGGTTTTCATTTTGCTCCATGGCACGCCTCTGTGAACTGTTGTTGACTTAAAAGAAGCCTCTTCTTGCTGTTTTTTCCTCATCATCATCTTATCAATTTATTAAATCATTATTACCAACAAGTAAGTACTAGTTAAAGCTATTCTTAAGTGTTTTAAATCTTTCAAAATCATCCAGAAAGACGTGAAATCATAGAATCCAACTATATATTGTTGTAATACTGTTATAAATCCTTTTGATCCCTTAAATCCACAATTCTACGTCAAATTTCTCTACTCTTATCTATCAATAAGTTCTTTGGAGTATTAGTGAGTCATTTATTCTTAATTCTTAAAGTTTTTCTCTAGTAATAGTTTTCTTCAATGATTATCTTTATAATTATTCTTGCAAAAGATAATTATATATTAAAATAATTTTATTATTTTAATAAAGAAGTTTTTATTATTAAATTCTTCTTGTAATTGATTCTTGTAGACAATTACTTGCTCACTGTTAAAATCACTAGTAGTGTCTAACACGTGAAAGAAATAGTTTTTAATTATTTAATTGTGGTTATAATAATATTTTATTATTATATTTCATAAGAACAGACATAGTACTGTTGATTAATAGTAATATTATCACCAGTTTCATAGTCACATCTTACAAGTCAACTTTATTCAATGTCTCACAGGGAAGTGATTTCATTTGCATGATATGAAATAATTTGCAAAACATCGCCTCCTTCAATTTCCCGACAAATCGCATTTTGCAAATGCCATTATTTTACTTGCACCTTTTTTCTTGAATTTGGATCTTTTATCCAAAAATTTTCAAACAAGTTATCAATCACCTCGTCACCATCTATTTGCTTAATAAACTACCTCCGCTATGGCCCAAACCCCGGGAAATTCAACTGAATTCAATGAACAACCAACTTCAGCCCCAGAGAGTGGAAGTGAAATCTCTGATATTGCCAGTAGTCATGAATTAGGCATTGAAGCAGAGAGCCAGTCACATGAAGATAATCAAGATCCACCAGTTCTTCCAGAATGTGAGTATACATCCATCTTGAGTATTTCTAATCTCTCAAAACCTGATATTGTGTCATAGCCTTCATTTCAGGTCAACCTCCAAGCTCTCAGAAACCGAATTTTAAAACTTATGAGAAGGAAAAGACTGTTGAACCTTGTGCACCGACAGAAGATGATGGGCAAGATTATGTAATTTTCAGTGGGGAGGTGGAAATTATATCCAAGGACCAATTTGTCTCCAACATTGCTCAAACAATCCCAAGGCTCGAGAAAATCCAAAATGATAGTAAAATTCTTGATTATGTGCGTCAAAAGATTGCTGAAGCCATGAGCCTGCTCAAAATGGATTTGAACCGTAAGTCCATTACTAATTCAAAACAAAATTGATAAAAATACCTGCTTACAATATATGGGCAGGTGTGGAGGTGGGAGAATCTCTACCTGAAGGATCTCCAGTCGTAATTGGATTTCCAGGGAAAGGATTAGGAAAAAGACCAAATATACATGCGACCAAAAAAACCAACAAAAATGCCGTACCTTTGAAGCCGCAAAAGATTCCCGGGATCAAGGTGATGAAATGATCAATGTTGAAGTGGACCATATTGATAATCAACCTCCGCATACTGAACCCCCCCATACTCAATGAAACAATCCATGATGAAGCTCGACATACTGAAAGCCCCCCGATACCCAATGAAACAATCCATGATGAAACCCCTCCTGCCTCTCCTCGGAATATTCAAGCCTTTCAAGAAAGGGAAACAATTAAACAATATACAATGGGACGAGATATGACTGATATAATTCCCGACGCTGAGCCAGAAGTGTCATCCGCTGTGAATTTTCAAGGAATATTTTTATCCCGCATGGAAGAGTTTGCAGGCATTTTGAATTATCATTCCAATATTTCTCAACAATCATGGAAAAGGGGGCTTGATAATATCAATAGGATTTACAAAAATAGATGGGACAATTTACCAACAAAGGATGCTCATACATTCCTGCCCGTTGGTATTAAGGTGATCAGTAACCGAGATCTTAAAATGTCGGCTTGGCTGGAGGACCTTGAGATGGCAGGTGAGTTTTTTTTTATCTTTGTGCATGAGGCTTGATTATTGGCTGTTGACTGGTGATATAAATTGCAATATACAGGGTTAGATTTTTTTAAGCCAACCGAAACAGAAGCGTTTTTTGATCACAAAATTTGGAATCTCAAATTGATGAAGGAATCAGCTAAACCTCCAGATAATCTCCCAAAATCTGAACACTCCTTCTTCAAAATGGTTCAGAGCCTTCTTTACCCCACGAATCCAGTTAAACATTTCTGGGCAAATGTTATGTTTGAATCCATTAGTTTAGTCTCATACGATGTGATTGCACCCAAACCATATGTTGCACCAACATCAAATTCGACCGATCCTCTTGGACTCGAATGCGGAGCAGTTGAATACCTTGCCTCCTGCTTGAGTAAATTGAAGCAACGTGCAACCCAACTCAGCATTGAAGGTGGCGGCGCTGACAATGAGATATCCACAAAGCCGCACAAGAACCTGGAGGATCTAATGGATACAGTTATCCATGTGATGATTGCGTACAACATGGTACGTGCACATACAAAGGTCGAAGTTAATGGCATCAAAGGCAAACTCACGAACTCAAAAAAAAATGAGGCCATCAAAGATCTTTTGGCGTGTCACAAGAATCTCGGAATAAATCGAATTTGCTATGGTATATTAGCGGCATTCTGTGCCGCGGGGGTTCGTGGTTTGATGGTATGCTCAGATGACTGGAGAACAAGCTCAGTTAAAGGGGCTTTATCACTAATTGACATTTCCGCAAAACTTTCAGAGGGTAAAAATCTAGTAGAGCCAGTGTGGCTACATACTAATAAGTATATATGTAATTTACTGAATAAAAGTTTCTTCTCATCAGAGTCTTTTAACGCCACTGTACCTCTTAGATTTGAATTTTCACGATGCTTAGTATTAGACTTTGGTGATGCCTGGGTGGCGAAACGCGGTCTTGGTTCAAGTGATGAGGTCACCTTGACGGTACCCAGGTCAGCTAAACTCACAAGCAGGATTGACCCGTTTTAGATTAGCTTTGTACTAGATAGATTGTAATTTAATTTTGCAAAGTGATTTATGAATTTAATAATCATGACTTCCTATCCTACTACTGCCCGGACGCCACAGTCTGAGTACCAATAGTAATTGTACGGCGGCATGCCTCCGTACATCATTGCAAAGACTCCGACAAGACGCAAGCTGAGTCAGGCATTGTGCCCGCGAGTAGCACACACGGGGGCATTGCAGGAAGTCGCGTTTATCACTTCCCGCCAGCCCATAATAGGCAAAATGTTACTGTGTCTTTCAAGAGGACTGGGATAACTAGGGATCCGCAGCAGGATGCATATTGCATTTGCGTGTGCTTGCAATATTCCAAATGGTTGGATTGGAAATTGATTGCATGGGAACATCAATATGTCAAATTGAATAATGCACTATCCACTGCAATTTTTAGGTTCAGGTATTTGAGATCGCGAATTTGCGAAGGTCAGGTGTTATCTTTCTTTTTAGCCGCAATTAATAAAGATTCATCGTCCGCAATTCAATTTAGGTGGTATTAATAAATCAGTAATCATTTGGTTTCATTTCATTTTCTGCTGCAAGCATGCCATTCACGAAAAAAGGAAAAGAGCGTAAAAGGGAACTTGCGAGAAAGTGTCGGGCTGAGGAAGGAAAGTGTGAGTTTCTCGCTTAATCTCAGTGTATATATATAGATATATATATATGCTTCCACATTTATGTGGCACCCTCATTGAGCCCCACGGAAGAACATTGGCTTTAGTCAGTTCAGATTGTGCCAATGTCATGTGGGCTCCAACAGGGAAGTCAAAGGATGTGTGCTGAAGAAAGCTCCTTGGGAATTGGGCACCATTCTGGACTCAAAACTCCTTAGCTTCAAATGGAAGGAAGCAGTATCTGATATCTTGTCTGCTTCAACACAAAGTGATCCCTCAACCACTCGGGAATAGTCGGACATCCCAAAAGATAAATGAGGGCAAAACCAACCGAAAGCAGAGGTTTTTTTCCTCCTCTCGAGCAACAGCACAAATATCAATGCCAGTATCAGCAAATATGATCCCAAGTGAAATTCGGAGCGTTGTGGATGTCAATCAGATCAAACGCATTCACTTTGGCCATGTGGCAATTTTCTCTTCAACCGGATTACTCATTGCCCTTGTCGAATTCAGACCATTCACAACAATGAGTGAAGTCGAGGTCAATCAATGGGATGAATTATCACAATTCTTATTTCGCGAAAAGAGGTTCACTGACCCTATTGCAACCAATGGAGCATTATTGGAGGGATTTATGTTCGCGATTGGGTGGCGCAAATGCACCACGAAGAATGAACAATTTGGTCTGTATGGTAGTGCTGGCAAAATTGAAAATGCAAAAGATGAATGGCGGGACCGAGGTTCCAATCTTAGCTCGGTGGGTCACATTCTAGGTCAATCCTTACGATATGTTGGGGATAATTTATTTCAGAAGATTCAAAATTGCTACAACTCATTGGGGGTTCCGTCTTTTGATCAAGTCAAGTATGAAGGTAATAATCCCACAAATCAGGGTGCATGTGAGTTTGCTTTGGCACTCACTTTCACCATGAATGGATTCAAAAACTCACCTCATCTTGATAAGGATGCATCGCTGTATGCTTCGGGATGGTGGTTTCAAGCTGATAAGGAGACCGGCCAAATTCAAAGAGATGCATCAAAGCGGTGTACAGGGGGGAAATTGATTTTCCCAAATGAGCATTTTTGGATTGATCTATCCGATTGTCATGGGCTCATTCAGGTAGTGTGGGCCAGAAGTACATTTCTTCATTATACTGATCCAGCACAGGACAACGAAAGCACGACACTAGTGGGTATGTCCGCACAATGCTCAAGGAGGTTGGCAAAAACAATGTGCCAAAAAAGCCACGGCTATTATGAGATTGGCGAGGGAGCGGCCTATCAAATCAGGGATGGTAATACAATCTCAGCCCAATTCAAAGAGTGAGGCAGTCGGAATAGCAGCGTGATTGGTAGATAATGGTGGGGTAAGTAAGGCAGAGAGGACAATATACACCAGGATTGGATGGTTTCGAGTGCGGGAGATGGGGTGTCTCACATGAAAAAGGGGTGAAGTGGATTATGTACGGAGGCATGCCATCGTACATATGCCAGGCTTGTTGCTCTTGTCCAGGATGCCAACGCTTCACACACGAATCCTTATGCTTGTGCAGGTTCCGACAATGCTAAAAGTTCCTTACGCCTATGCAGGCTGCCAACGCTTGACACGCCAATCCTTACGCCTGTGCAGGTTCCTGACAGCTCACACGCCAATCCTTAAGCCTGTGCAGGTTCTTGAACGGTCACACGCCAATCCTTACGCCTGTGCAGGCTCCCCAAAGCTCACACGCCAATCCTTACGCCTGTGCAGGCTCCCGACAGCTCACACGCCAATCCTTAGGCTTGTGAAGGTTGCCAACAATGCTGACAATTTCTTACGCCTGTGCAGGCTCCCGACAATTCACACGCCAATCCTTACGCCTGTGCAGGTTCCCGACAGCTCACACGCCAATCCTTACGCCTTTGCAGGCTCCCGACAGCTCACACGCCTATCGTTACGCTTGTGAAGGTTCCCGACAATTTAAACAATTCAATTCATGACTAAGATTAATAGCGTGTGACCATAGGAAAGGCCATCTTTCACAAGTCTGGAGTGGATTGCTCACATGCAGGAACCTCCCGCTTTTTTACAGTTAAGATTTGATATGGCTCTAAACAATGGAGGAAGAAAATATAGGAGGCAGGAATGGTGACTATTGGCGCATTTTTGGCAAAAGATTTTCACACATACAAATACTAACTCAAACTTTTGGTGGGGCACTTACGAAAATTATTCTCACACAATAGTAAATATGAATCATTGAAGAATTATAATAAATTCACGTGAACAAAAAACGTAAGAGAAATTGAAAATATCTTTCATTGAATACAAAGAATTTATCTAAAGGAGTGTATTACAAAAGGTAAAAAGAGGAAAGAATACGATTTTTTTTTGGATTTTATTTTTCTAAGAATTTTGAGACTATCCCGGTGATGTCCTACATTGGATAAGCCTCCATCGCCTCACCAAGGAGGGAGTTTAGTTCCTCCTGGAATTCCCGGTGCATCTCATTTCGATGAGTTGCATCCACGAAAGGAATCATGTGGAGCAACCGACGATGCTCCAACAAGATTCGGTTGATCGATTTGTGGACGATGGCTCGAGGAATCATTAGTATCGGGCGCAGGTCGGTGAATTCCTGGCGAGCGTCATCGTAGGAATGAGAGGAGGCGGTTGGGTTCTCGGCAGAAATGGGAGGGATATCCGGGGAAGGAACTGGGGTAAGAGTGGTGGGAGGGGGAACAGGAGGGGAAGGTGGCGGAGTCGGTGAAGAAGAAGGTGGAGGGGGAGGGGGAGGGGGTGATCCGACTGGTGTATTGTCAATGATGATAATCAAGCGGGGAGTGGCGGGATGAGCTGGAGATGGTCAAAGGAGGGGTGAGGAAAAGTTGAGTTGAGTTAAAAAATTGAAATAGGGACTTACCAAAAGGTTCCTCCATTGATTGCGTAGGAGCCACCTCAGGTTGAGGCTCACGAGTCGCAATGTCCTCAGGTGGTTCGGAGGATGGACTCGGGCCAGGAATAGGTGGCTCATCGTGCTGGGAGGCTTCTACAAAAGGAGGAAGAGTCAGTTAACTTGATGCAAAAGTGAAAATGAGAAAAGAGAAAGTTGGCTGCTTACCGCGGAATAAGTCCTCAGACCATCGGGTGCCACTTGGGCCTGGAGTGGGTTGCCGCGGGGTTTGCTCGCGAGGCAAACTAGGAACGGGAGAGTCTTGTCGGGGGGATTCGGGGGGTTTGGTTCTATGAGTAATGGAAAAAAGTGAGTATTATTGCGTGAAGATAAATGAGATAAGGAGGAGAAAGAAAACTTACTTTGGCGTTTGAATCCCATTGGTGACAAGACATGGTGACGATCAGCCCAAGCTCGACTGTCCTCTTTCCATCGCCATCCCTCATCGGCCGGATAATCACTTCGCTCAGGTCGAGGAGTGAAGTGACCATCGGATGGTGGCCTAGGAGGGGGGATGGAAAAATCGATGCTTGAGGGGACTGGGCTAATCATCCTGAATCGTTCCCGCTGGCCTGTTTGGGGTCCCGGGGTCCATTCCCGCTCGGAAATGGTTTCATCATCATCGGCCACAAAGGAGTCCTGGTGAGGGCGTCTTGGGCGGGAACTCCTCTGGCCGCGGGGTTGGAAGGGGTGGACGATGAACGAACATTTCTTGTGTGCTTGTCGGCAAGCATCACAAGCGTCGGTCGTCGTCGAGGAACGAATGCAGGGGATACCCCACTTGGTGCATAACGTGCACGACATCTAAAAACAAAACAAAACAGGTTAGTAACTGAATAGAAAGTAAGCAATCAAGAAAGAAAAGGAAGACATACGATGATTGATAATTTTAAAACGGAATTCAAACTAAAAAAGCACTAGTAGGAGGTTTTTAAAAGTCTAGAAGAGAGTCGTGAAGAAAGGGAATTATTAATATTGGATCATAATGTTGACAAAAGTTTAATTGGAGAAAACGTACAAAGTAGATAGAAGTGGGGTTCTGAAAGTATTAGCAGGAAAAACAAAAAGCGAGCAGGAAGGGGAGTGGGGTTAGTTGAGTGCGAAAGAAAAGACTGGAAAGGCAGGAAGACGAGGGGGAATACGCACAAGAAGGACAAACGCGGTTGAGGTTGAACGAAGTGGAGCGGGTGAGAGAGAAAGTGAAGTGCGTGTCGTGTGAAGATGGTCTTTTATACCATGGTGAAGCTGAGACAATCTCAGCAGTTTCAGCACCCGCAAAAGTCTCAGCTTCAAGGCGTGTGGGCAAAATTGAAGCTGAGTCTCAGCGAATGCTGCAACTGGGAAGTGAAATGCTCACGTGAGGCAGAAGAACAATGGGGGTCTGGCTGAGTATTTCAATTTATTGAATTGTCAAGCTGAGTCAAATCCCCTTTGTTTCCTTAAATTGCCACCCGATCACCCAGGAGGGTGGTCGTGAGGCCCGTGTTGAATGTGCATTGTGGGTGCAATGCACAAGTGACCCATGCAGAAAAGCACCCGGTGCATTTTGTCACAAGTGACCGCGGCGAGATTACCGGCCATATGGCCTGGTAATAGTATGTGAACAAAGGGGGGGGCTGTAAGGCAAGTGAATACAGCATGAGCTTGCCTCGACCCATTGCTCAGGTTTGCTTTCGGGTCATAATTGAAATGCTCAGTGGCTGAACATTTTAATTGCACAGTAATTGAACAAGTGATATAGCAATATGAAATGCACCATGCTGAGCCATTGCTCAGTCGTTTTTGTATGCCCACAATCTGAGCATTTGGCACAGCATCGGGTGACATTTCAGCCAGGTGCAGCATTTCACACGCTTGGGTGAAGTGCTCCAAACTGAGCCTTCCAATGAACTATTGCAAAAAAGTTCATTCCATGGCTTTACTGAGCACTTTCACACGGTGCTTTTGACCATGACATGCTCAGCTTGCGTGTGCAAATCGGGTGAAATGCAATGCTGAGCATGTGGCACATGAGCTACATATATGCAAACGATCGGAAGGTGCATGCACATTCGCTATATGCATGCAGGCTCAAGTAGTATTACAACTTCCTAATCTGTACAGCCAACACTGTAGTACGCAGTACACCTTTGTAAATGTATGCTGCGGGGCAGAGCAAAAGCTGTTCAGAAATGTAACATGAAAATCACGTCAAGCCATTGAGTCATATATCTCAACTGCATCCCTTTGGTGCACCTTTTTGGAGAGCTCTGCCTAACAATGGCATAGACGTGGGTGTAATCCGAGTTAATGAAAGTGGGTCATAATGGGATGACTTATTATTTGGGGAATACACAAACAGTGGATTCACTCCGGTGCCATTGTCGGGGCCAACAATGACTGGCCCGCTTGTTCATTGTCGGGCAGCCACATGCTTTCATACGCACCCCCGATGGGTCATACACAGGCAACTTTCACACGCCTGGAAGACATTTTACTGCCAGTCTTCCAACTGCCTATTTTCTTGGTCGGGTTGTCAGCTTGACTGCAGACGCTCACCCGCCTGCGCGTGGAAACCTGAGGCCAATCAGTGTGGATTTGCTTCAGCCTCATCCACATTAGAATAATCCCAGCCTATGATTGCTGAGGCTGGTCATGTTTGCGTGGGTATCTCCCACCGCGGGTCATTTTCTTCACGTTCTCACACGCCCCGCGCAAGTTGTGGCACCTGGCTTGCAGCCAAAAAATCCCTTGGGCGTGTGGCCTCTTTCTCCGGAGTTTTGTACGCACGTGAGGCAAAGACCCGGATGCCAATCTCGGTGGATTAGTACTCGCCTCAAACGCAATAGGGGTGAATGTATATGTGGATCACGGCTCACGGCTGGCGCCCTCTTTGATCATCCCACACATTCCCCCCTGAAAGCCCAGTAGGCATCAGTCAGCAAAAAACTTCAGGCAAAACCAAAGTCATGTTTGGTGGCATGCCACCGAACATATCTCACCCGCCCACACACAAACATCCCCACAGTGAGATTGCCCTTTGAAACTGCCAACATTGCCCAGTAGGTCCCTGTGCGAGAATTGACCTGGGGAAGATATGCATCCATGTTTGCTGTCACACCAGCGAACATGACTGCATGCCTCTAATATGCCCTCCACAATAAGTTGCTACAACCCACCCAATTTCGGATATGCTAATGTCAACCTTGTTCCACCAAAGGTTTCGTCACTCGCTGCAGATCCAGCAGTCATAATGGTGCACCCACATTTTGGCCACCTTGCCTTGATATATGCCCCAAATTGGATATGAAAATCATCAGCCCAAGATGCCCATCCCCATCAAGACCATGCACGTAACCACAGGCCATCCCACTTTTGGCCTGTTGCTGCCACTCATATAAGTTCCCCACCTGCGCTTATTCCTCTTCATTCCCTTTAGCTAACCCTTCCCGATCATATATATCCCAACTGTCCCCAAATAATTGAAAATAGCCATCATGTCAACCCCTTCACAACCACTTTGCATTGGGATGATTAATATTCGTATTCAAATAAATAGTGATATAACCTTAAAGCCTGAGAATTCCCACTTAGGTTCTTGGATTATCCTATGGCACAATCAGCACAACATGTTCGTATATCTCCCCAATCACCAGCATGCTATTGGCTCTCTCCCAGGAACCCTTTCCCAAACGTTGATACCATTCCTTGGGGCACCAAAAACATTCATGCACTGTGGTCCTGGTGGGGCATGGATTGAAAATTGCCAATCCAATCCTACTCAAATATTATTTGTTGAGGGAGTATTTATGACTGATGCCAATGATCCCTCCTCATCTCAGAAACCCAATCTAGCATTGATGTTCTTCACATGGTATCCAAACATTCTATTCATAATGGAAAACTTTTGAACACAAGATTTCAAGCTTAAAATTCCCAAAGAATATGACTGTACTACTCATTGTCAATGTCAACTCTTTACTCCGACATTTCCTGCTTCAAACTCGACGCCTGCTTCATATCCTGCTGTTTCATCATTGATTTCCAAGAAAAAACTGATACAATTACCCAGTGGATCAGACCTCCCCATGATAACCCCGCCCCATGCCATCATTCAAACCCCCCTCCTCCCTCATCAAAAGACCGGACTACCTTTTATCTGGGATCAAGAAATCCCCAATGGCCAATCAGCCCGTAACCTTTGGGCAACCTCACCCCCAGGATCCACTTTTAATGCCAGGCACATCATTACATACAAGGTCATTAGCTCATTTGAATCCCTTTTGACCAATACCCCTCTTTGAGGACTGCTTGCGGATGATATGGGATTAGGTAAAACCATTCAGGCCATTGCTCTAATTGGTACCTCCAAGGAGCGGATGATTGCAAACCCCCATCGCTCCACGCCCACCATGATCATCTGCCCCCTCGCTTAATTACCAACTGGCAATCAGAAATATCCAAGCATGCTCAGGCTGCAGCACTGCATGCCAAAATCTACCATGGTCCCACTCGTCACTCATTATCCCAAGCCGGCATTTTAAAATATGATATCATCATCACTTCTTACAATACTATCACCCAAGAATTTAAGCAAACCAATCCCTCTACATCATTCATTTTTCAAATCAATTGGCATCGTATAATCTTGGATGAAGCACAGTGAGTGGCTGAGCTTAAATGATTCAAATTACCTTTTATATCCAATAACCCTTGCCCCCTCTTATAGCTATATTCGCTCTCAATACACTTCCACTCACCGTGCCATTAATAGCCTCCTTTCATCCCGTCGAATATGTTCAACGGGCACACCTATTCACAACACCATTTATGACCTTTTGGGCATAATATCATTCATCACTCAACCCCAGAGCGCCAATCAAGATAACTGGTCACCATTCATCCTGAGTAGTCTTTCAAAAGGTTGCAATGATATTTTGCATTTGGCATTGCGGCATTTAAGTTTGCGCCGCACCAAAACCACACATCTCGAATCCCTCCCCACTATTACCCATCATTATGAGCTGCTCCCACTCAACCCGACCATGCAGCAAGAATATTCCACATTATATGAAGAATTCCTATCATCCAAAAGCAAAGGACCAGGAGAGTTTTTCAGAAATATTAATAAGCTGCGAATATGTTGTAACCATCACATCATGATTAACACAATTGCAGAGGCAGACTTGGAAGACCACGAGGGCAGGAGCACTCAGGATAACTCCCCAACAATCACACAAACTATTGTGGATGTGGAAACATGCATGATGAGTAGTAAAATTGCACACCTCCTACAAAGCTTAATGAAGAACAAACAAACAAGGTGTGGTCCAACCAAATCGGTGGTTTATACCCAATGGACCCAATTTCTAGATTTGTGCGTTAATTCTAATATGCATCCATTACCAATTGACTCCATCTGACTTTTTTATATTGTAGAATTGGTATTGCTCTTGCCCATCACTCTATCCTTTCAGCACGAATTGATGGAACAATTACACCACGAGCACAGGACAAGGCGCTTGAGAATTTCTTCAATAATCCTGAATGTGAAGTACTCATTGCATCCATTGCCGCGGCTGGAACTGGCCTCAATATAACTTGTGCTAATATAGTCTATTTAATGGTGAGGGGCCCCCCAAAATTCTCCCCTTATTTTCGGACCCTGACATCCACATTTCCAGGATCCCAATTGGAACCCAGCCATTGAGGCTCAGGCTGTTGATCGTCTACATCGTATTGGCCAACAACGACCTGTACAGGTCATCCACTATATCACTCCTCATTCAGTTGAGGTCAACATGCGGAAGGTACCTTTCAAGCTCATCTTTCACTTGATTGTATTACTATTCTGAAATCCTTCCTTATGGGAATGCCATATTCCAATCACCAATAGGTCCAAGAAAAGAAAAAATCATTAACTGCGTGAGCCTTACTGATATTATATAATTTGTGATTGACAAAGTTGATAACTCCTGTTGACTCTGGCACAGGTCCACAATTATGAACACCATGAGCTGGATCGAACTTCTTCAATATTTCCTCAATGAAAATGAGCAATAGAGTATTATTGCTAAGGGAGACGGTGATACATTTCAATTCATATTGTCTATATTCTAACATATTTAGCAAGTTGTTGCATCCTTAAGAGATAATAATCAGATTTTATTACACCTGCACAAATAATTCACAAAATTTTAATTTGTCACAGTGCTATACCGTGACAAATTACTAAGTTATTGCAGAGCATCACCATTCGGCCTAATAACTGGCATGTCAAGTATCTTGAGGGCGCTAGTCTGCATCTTACTACAGCCTTTGAGCCAATTTTGATCAAATACCTGAAATGATAGGCCTTCCGGAATATCACCATCATCTGTTGATCGTAATTCTGGCAATCTATCAATAGTTTTTTTACCCTTTTTTTGAATCCGATTACAAAACTCTATGTCTTTATCCATTTTCAATACCAAATCATTAAATAACTGGGAGCGCCAGCGTAATCCCACTTTGCGGTAAACTTGACGGCCATTTTCCAGTACCTCCTCAGTATCTGAGCATACTCGAGGGTCATTGAATTTTGATGCTAGAATGGGAAATTTAGCCGTATCACACCATTCACGACAGCGCTCACAGGTCTGCACATAATCAAGTAGATCATCATCAGACTTGGTCCACAATGAAGAAGAGATACAGTAACTAACTCTTTGACAAATCTTTGCGAGCTTTTTATTCTCCTTCTTTTTTACCAAATACTCCGCATCCTTTTGAATAGACTTCCATTCTCTTTTCAAATAAGTGAAATATCGCTCCATTAAAGCCACCACGACCCCATAGTTGTTATGATCCTTGTTCCAACAGTAGTGATGATACTCAGTGCTGACAAGTGCGAGACGGAATGTACGGTAAAACACCATAGAGATCAGCTCGTTGAACGGATGTTGCCATGAGCTCTCCCAGTCCCAAGTGAATCGCTTTAGTCCTAGCTTGTGGAGCTCATTTTCGCAGTAGCTTTGGAAACCCTGAGACTGAACCTGTGTTGATGGCTCATTGAAAACATCCTCGGGGACATAACCGAGATGACCAGCCACTTGAATTGCAATTTCACGCTCTTCTGTGCTGGGTGGTGCTGGTAGTGAGGAAAAATCCTTATCCCTAACTTTGAGTAGGAACAGGCAATGTGCGTGTACTGCTGATCTCATTCCATGGACATTCTCTGGAAGTTCTGCCTTCAGCCATTTTTGTTGCTCCTTCTGGCTTGCACGTTTTGCCACATTGTGAGCTTTGCGGGCCTGGTTCCTTTGCTGTCTGACCTCCGATTGTTCAAGCATACTCTGGGCAAGGCCCAGCTGAGGATGGGTGAACTCACTATTTGATTGAGTGCCTTGCTCATGCGGTGTGAAATTGTCCCTCCTTGGTTCATCATTTCTTTCACTTTGAGTCAGAGACATGTTCTCATCCTCATCATCCACAATTCTTTCTCTTGATGAACTGGCATGACCCGTTCTTGGTTTGGAGGCATATGGATGATGATGTCCAGTGACTTTCTCTTTATGGACCAGAGGTGAAGACGCATAAAGTTCATCCCCTGCCATGCAAATCATCAGTTAACACATCAAAACATTAATGAAGACTGGTCATCCTCACGATCTTCAATTGGCTCCTGAGATCGGACTGACTTGCCTTTAGGTGCCATATCTAACCCATGAAACAAACATATCAAATTGTGAATAAGTTTCTACTCCAAAATTCAAATGACTTACTTTGATGAAGCGTCAATCCTGGATTTCCCTCCGACAGACCGCTCCAAGTTACATTTTCCAAAGGTCTTTTTCGTCGCCCCCCATCCATGCGCCTTTCATCACCCACATGAACCTGAGATCCTGATGGAATATTGAGGGTTGGCTGTTTACTTTGGCCAAAGGAATCCTGGGATGGGACTGGATTCCGACCGGGATTAAGGAGGAACTCACGTGGAAATTTTGATTGGGGATTAGCGTGTGAGGAGATTTGAGGTGTGCCTTCTGGCCCCTGAGACACATGAATTTTTGTATTAGTGGGATTCGGGGGAATTGGAGTGACGGAAATATTTGGGATTGACCAAGTGCTTGAAGTTGGAGCCTTTGGATTGCCCACATCAATGTTAAGACCTGATACATTCATTGAGGATGCAATAGGGGTTGTGAGAGGAATGTTGGGACTCAATGGTGACCGTGTTTGAACATATTCTATGCTAGATTCACTATTTGAGTCATGAACAGAACCTGAACGGGATTTATGTGACTTGAAAGATGACATAAGGGACGAAAAAGTACACTAATATTTTTAACTAGATAAAACACCTCAGTATTATGATAAAATAGAGTGATATGAGATGAAATCTTTTCAAATTTAGAATAGAGAAATTCTATGGATAGTTGGAACTAAGTGTTGTGTGGAAGTCGGATAAGACTCTTTTGAGGAGAATCCTCCCTGCCTCCTCTTGAGCTCCTCCGCTTTTGTCGGAAACCACCCTGCACGGCCTACCAGCATATAATGTGATATTTCCTTGATCTGAAAGGGGACCCATCATCCATAAGTAATCATATTTGGTAAAATTTCCGCCTCCCCATTGTCACATTTTGTGAATTATCCAAACTGCCAATATATGCATTGAAATTCCACAGCATTGTACATCTGTAAAGGGGTATATTCATGAAGGATTTACCCACAAAAGAGACATCACCTTTTCACGAAAGGCAAGACAATCCAAATCACATTCCAACTGATTCAAAGCCCGCCGCACTCAAACCAAATACCAAGACTTTAGCTGCACTCCAACCCCTTATGTAATAGAGTTATAGAGTTATGTCTGTAATAAGGTTTAAACCATGTACGATGGCGTGCCAGCGTACATGGATTAAATGTTAATCCCCTCAATTCAATGGTAACACTTCACTAATGGAAGCCCCTCAATGGTCAAACCCGCACTATCACAATGTGTAAATAAACTAGAATATGTATGAGCATTGAGCAGCATGGCATTTTACCCAATTAAACGCCTAACCAATTCTGCCATCCAGATGATACATGTTAAACTTTATCCACTGCAGCTCATGCACCATTACAAATGGGATAAAATCCTCAGCTGGCTCAAAGGATCTCCCCCTTCATAAAGAATCACTGAATTTTATTTCCAATTAATAACACTCCTAAACACTTTCACATCAACCATAGATATTTATACACAAACCAACCGTACTCCCAATTCCTGCAACAATGACAACCCGGCCCTATTCCTCAATGCGTATATGCATGTGTCAACACTGCTCAACTCAAACACACTCTTCCCCTGAGGGTGATAGGCAAGGAGTTGCCTTCACACCTTTCCAATATAAACAGCACATTAAAAAGCTCAAATCAACCATTGCACCCAAATCTCTTCCAAACATCCCTACTTCTGCATCAGGATCTGGGTGCCCACAAATTCTATTGGATAAAATCTTCCCAGCTGATTATTCACGTTTGACCCAAAGCACTTTCTCAACTCCAGCGGGTCTCAATTCAACTGCACAGAAACCATATAGTGGCAGTCAAACCCTTCCCCCACAAGACCTAGGAATGATAATATCTGCCATTCTATCATTAAGGTATAATTTACCCCGCAGGGCTTCACGCATACTCAACCCCGCCCTGAACCTGCTGATCAAGTCCAGTATTTCAAGCTCAGCTGGTCCCCCCGCTCCTGCATTCCATATACCTCAAGATCTGAGTACCATATTTGAACATCTCCAATTGGAGCCAGTGATTCAAAACTATATATGTTGTCCTCAATGTTACTCTCTTAATGGCCTTACTGAATCAGTCACAGCTGACCAACCCCACTGTCAACGCCATAATGACCCAAATGATCATGATCCCCCTTGCACACAATCATTAGGCAAATTCATCTATTCATCTGAACCCCACACCCAAAACACAACCAACATGAAGCAAAAATTTATACCAACAAAACATTTCATTTATCAACCATTCAAAAATTGGCTTGCCAGATTTCTCCAGCGGGCTGGAATTATGGACATTCTGCATCAACATCAACAATCCCAAACTCCCGAAGATTCCCCAAAACGTGACGTCTGGGATGGATTGGTCTGGAGACGCTTCACTGGCACTAGAAATATCCATGACCCCCCATTCATGTCCATTCCTGGTGCATTGGCCTTCTCCATATATGTGGACTGGTTTAATGCACATGGAAAGTCAACCCGGTTGGCTAGCATTGGATCTATCATGCTTATTTGTCTTAATCTCCCCCCAAGTGAAAGATTGAAGCCCGAGAATGTCTATGTTGCAGGAATCATCCCTGGTCCGAAGGAGCCAACTGCGCTTCAATTGAATTATCTATTAATGCCACTCATCAACGAGCTCAAAGAGCTATGGCAAGGTTACCATTTTGCACCCACCTCAACAGGTCCATCAGGATCCTTTATCCGTGTTGCCATCCTCACAGCCATTGCAGATGTGGTTGCCATGCGCAAGCTTACTGGATTTATTTCCCATTCAGGAAACCACTTTTGTAATTTTTGCACCATTCACAAAGCTCAAATTGAAGAAATTGGTCCTCAATTTCACTACACGCGCTCATACCAAAGTCATAAATCAACCATTGCCAAATGGCTTCGGGCAACCCCACAGCAAAGACAAGCAATTTTCTCTGAGTATGGAGTGTGATATTCAATTTTGGAAGACCTTCCGTATTGGGATGCAACCAGAATGATTAATCTTGACATAATGCATAATTTAATACTTGGAATTTTGAAGGATCATGCAACTTTCAAATTGTGCATTCCAGAGTCCAAATCAAAAATTTACTTCAGGTCCCGCAGGAAATCCAATGACACCAACAGTTCAGACTCAGATTCCAAGACCTCCAACAGCTCTCTTGATAAAATAACATTGAGAGAGGCCCACTCCCTGAGAAGAGACGCAGCAAAAATAATAAATGAGCCACTCCCCACTACTTCCACCCGAAAAAAACTACTTCCCAATGCCCACCCCTAACACAGAAAATACATCTAGTGGTTCTGCGGAGATTCCTTCATTTGATGCCAATTACATCCCCACTTCTGAAATACCCTCTGAATTGGATATCACTGCACTGAGTGATCACCAGATCAAGGGTGAGGCTCTTGAGCATCTCCGTCAAATCATATCTGAGACAATAATTCCCTCATCATGGACAAGAGTAACTCGCAACATGGGTTCCCCCTCTCATGGTAGCTTAAAAGCCACTGAATGGGCTCTCTTATATAAGGTCTATATTCCATTTCTAATGCTCAGTCAACAGATGTCATTAGATGCACACCAATCTGCCAACACTCAAAGAAAAATGGGTCAGTCAGAAGAACTTGCAAATGAACTGGCCAAGAATACATTCCATTTGATTACTGCTATCAACATTGCCACAAGCTGGACTGTTTCAATAGATGATGCGACTGCATTTGCTGAACATTGGAAAAAATTCCGCCTTTCCAATCAACACCTGTTCCCAAAACAGAAAAGTAAACCAAATCATCATTTTGCTGATCATATTCCCGAACTCTTCCAACGTTGGGGCCCAGCACAAGCCTCAGCCACATGGGGTTATGAGCGCTTGATTGGAGTATTTGCAAAGATGCCAACAAATAACAAGATATGTACGTCAATTAATAAGATCAATATATTCACATTGATTAAACACCTGAACTGAATAAGACTAACTTTTTGCAACTCTGAATAGATGATATAGATAAAACCTTACTTCAACATATCTGTCGATGTTCCAACCTTTCTGTTCTCCTGAAATCCCCATCCGTGCCATGTGAAATAAAACAGATTTTCGAATCACAGCCACCTGCCCTGTTCAATCACCATAAATATAACAAACCATCCCGCCATGACCAAGAAAATTATGATTGCCTGGTTGAGTACTTACAGAATTTTCATGCAACAAGGGAAATAGTTGATTGGATCAGCTTAGACACTACCGTGCAACCCACAAGTCATCCCACTTCAAGGATTGTCTCACCTTGGTATTTTCCAGTTTCAAACATTAATATTGGGAACAATATATTTTCAACTGAATCCAAGAATGTCAGCAACAGTGTGATATGTTTTCTGAGGGGCAACTCACGACAATTTGGTATTATTAATAGCATTTTTAAAGTCTCTGAGCCATCTAGCATACTGAAGAATAACTTTCTGATCTTAAAAACTTTGAAGATTGATGTGAATTTCTTACCAGATTGGCCATATCTCAATATTTATAAAGCTGTTGGTTTTGATGATGGACACTTGATTATATCAGAAGAAGAAATAGAAGGTAACTGTGGATTGTATGATAACAAAGCTCTGTCATGTGGACTGCTTGTAATGATAAAGCCGTTATTTCATGATATTTAGTCTACAAAAATGCAAATCTCTCAGATTCATTAGCAATTTTGCTAGTGAAATAATTGCCTCAAAATTTAGTGACAGAGACATGCCATTGTGACAAGCAAAGCCCATTATTTCACATTGCCACAAAGAACTTACTATTTTGACATTGGGTACAGTGTGAATAAGCCAAGTCCAATGAACAAATGACCCACACACTCACCTTTCACAGCACCATCATCATGTTGGAAGCGGAATCGGCTTTTGCGTACCCACACCCTCATGTGCACCCGCACGCGCCAATGCACACGCCCACGCACCCACACACGCCAATGCACACGCACACCCACCCGCACACGCCAATGCACATGCAAACCCACCCGCACACGCCAATGCACACGCACACCCACCTGCACGCGCCAATGCACACGCACACCCACCCGCACACGCCAATGCACATGCACACCCACCCGCACACGCCAATGCACACGCAAACCCACTCGCACACGCCAATGCACACGCAAACGCACCCGCCCCCGCGCATTCACACGCACACTTCATGGATGACCTGGTGAAGTCAAACCCCCCGCCTACATCAAGACTGGCTGAAGGACATCTTTGATGTGTGTGTGTGCAAACAGGCGGGTCTGGTGTAATTTTTACCAATCATCGGACAGTTGTGGGATGATCAGGTGGTGAGGAATCTGAGTTGAAGGCACAGGGGAACCAATATTATATTGGATGTCACAGGATTTGGTGTAAGACCAGAGTGTGACGTGTGCTCAACGTTCTCTTGATTTTCGCTTGACGTGAGCTCGACTTTTATCCTGCTTGACGTTTGCTTGACGTGAAGTCAATCGCCGACGATTGACACGAGATTTGCCCCGGTGTGTCTTTTCATGCCTCCCTGGAGGAGCAGTGGTATGAGGAGGAAGAGCTAGAAGAAATTGAAACTGTGTTGAAGGTAGTCCCTCCTGCTTATCACCAATATTTGGATTTATTCTCCAAGGTAAAAGAGGAGAAACTTTCTCCACACCAAGCCTGTGATCATCATATCAAATTGGAGGGTCCTCTACCTCCAGTTGGTGTTATCTACTCATTATCAAATCAAGAGTCAGAAAAACTGCAAGCCTACATTTCAGAAAATGTAGAGAAAGGTTTTATAAGGCCAAGCTCCTCTTCAACAGGAGCACCTGTCCTTTTTATTAATAAAAAGGATGGAGGTCTTTGTTTGTGTGTTGAATTTCTTAAATTCAATGCTGTCACTAGGAAGAATGGGTACCCTGTTATTCCTATGAACCAGCTCCTTACCATATTCAACAGTTCAACTATCTTCTCCAAGATAGATATGTGTGGTGCATATAATCTCCTGAGAATCAAAGAGGGGGATGAGCACTTAACTGCCTTTAGAACCAAATATGGTATTTATGAGTATTTGGTTATGCCATTTGGCCTTACCAATGCTCCAGCTTCTTTCCAGAATCTTGTGAATGATATATTTGCAGCCTTTTTGGATGTGTTTGTTGTGGTTTATCTAGATGATATTATGGTGTCACAACCATGGCAATTCACCTCCTTGGATCTCCGTATGGCATATCAAGCCATAGTCCCTTTATGGCCAATTGGCCATATCCATCACCAGTGGCAATATGGCCACGTCATCATTTTATGGACCATTTATGGCCATTTGTCTTTTGGGGCCTTCATGGCCCTTCACCTCAATCCAGAAGCCATAGAAGCAAGTTATTCCCAATTGGGTATCTCTTGTCATGTACCTCAAAACCAGGGGAAATGGCCCAAATGGCTGTTTTTGGCCATTTTGGCTCATAATGCGCACTTTGACGCAAAGGGTCAAAAGACACTTTCTCGCCCTTTGGGCCAGTTTTTGCCTCAGAACCCAAAAGTGGCCAAAAACCCCAAAGGACCCAGAAACACCTTTCCAAGCTCTGAAGCCATCACATCCATCTTTTTCCCCTCTGTCTTTCCATCTCAAGACCTTTGGACGTAATCTTCTTTCCAATGAACCAATATGCCATAAATGATGTTATATATCATTATGCATCATTTTTCAACAGCAATTCAATGGTGGCAATATCAAATGGTCATTTCAATATTCCAACATATCATCACATCATCAAGGCACCCAATAATTCAGAGGACTCATCAAGGCTCAAGAGCAAGTGTTTCAGCGTCAAAGACCAATCACACCATCAAGACATCATTGGATAATTTCATTCACAGTATTACTCCAAGGAAATACTGTTCAACAATTCTCAAGGGATTCAAGAGGCAGTTCATTCATTCGTCAAATGTCAAAGCTCCACTCAATCCATCTTTGCAACCACCTTCATTTCAATACAGTCTGGATCCATCAAGAACTGTATTTCATTTTAAAGTATGGGAAATTCATTCAACCCAATTCAATTTCAATATTAGCCAGCGGTATCAATTCCCAAAACAATCAATACAGCCTCAAGGATCAATACAGATCAGTTTTCAGCCTGAAGAACTCAAGCTCCCAACTTTTCACATATACCGGTGTGGGAACTCCTCTTGCGTGGGATTAAAATGAGGCAGTACCTGGAGGGGGAAATCACAGGTAACTAGTTTTGAATTGCTAATAACTCCTGTAACCAAGGGTGGCAAGGGTGTATTGCCTGCCCCTCCTAAAATACTGAACAAAATCTTCCTTGGAGCTCACAAACCAAAATAAAATTGTTATGTGGCTTTACAACTGCAGAAGACAAAATTCAGCAGTCTCAGATCAGACCTATTCAATAAATAATATAAAAAAATAATGTCAGTAATTTTGGTTAATTCTTAGATTTAATGAAATGCTTGTCTGTTTTAATTTTAATATTTTTTTTTTGGTTAAATTGAGGTGAGTGGTTTCTTCTTGGTGATAAAGTTTTTGTAAGATGAGTTATTTAAGGTGTTCAGAAAGATTTGGTGAGTGTTGGTAAAGGTAATTTTTTCAAGGTATAGTTATAATAGAGTAAAATAATTTTTTGAAAGGTTTGTTATTTTTTTTTAAGAGTGGTTAATAATAAAGTAATATTGTATTTGTTAAATTTAAGAGGTAAGATTCTTTGATATTGAATTTTTAAAGGGGTAAGTTATTTTTTTTTTAAGTCTTGATAATGGTGTTAATTTTACTGGATAAAGTATTTTAATAGAGTAGTAACCCTAATCTTGGGTACTGGGTAATTTTTTATTTTATTTTAATAATAATAAGATTCCACTGAGCTTAGCTACTGGGCAATCTTTAACACTATACTTCCACTGAGCTTAGCTACTGGGTAAGTAAGTTCACTATAATCTGCTGGACTACCTCCCAGATGAGGGATGACTTATTCCTGTGCTTGTAATCTGCAGAGGATATATTGTGCATGGGGGGGATTTTGAAATTTGGGTGGAGAGAGCCCCTCTATTTATACCTTTTGGGAGCCCAGGGGGCCCTCCATGGGAGCTGTCTTTTTCCACTTTAATTCCTCTTGATTTCATCATGTGACTCCATTTTTTGGTGAGAACCTTTCTTGCATGGGTCAGGTGATTTAAGGTTTGGTGATAATTTTCTCTCTGCACAGCCTCCATTCATCACATGATTGTCTTTTGGGTGAACTGATTATGATGTGATATTCTTGGATTTTCCTTGCATGCATGAGGTGATTTCATTTTGGCTGAGGATTTTTCTTGTGCACAGCCTCTTTTCTGTCACATGATATTCTGTTGGTGGATGCAGTGTCACATGATGACCTTGTAATTAATTTGCATATTTCCTATTTTAGGTTTGGTAGAAGTGGCTGTGTAATTTATGCAGGTGTCATGGTTGTTTTTCTTCTTTTTGAACTTTAAAATGGAGTCAGGTGATAATTTCTTGCACTGGTGAATTTACTGTTATGTATGAGATGGTGTGATTTTTAAGTTTGACACATGCTGTGCATAGTCATATGGTTGAGATTTAATTAGAATTGTGTACTGCATGCAGCCTGTTGTAACTAGCTTTGGTTTGCATGAGGTGATGAGTGGTGTAAATAATTATGATTCTGTTTTAAGGTTTTAAGTGGGGTTACTGAGGATATAAGATAAGGTACTCCTGTGGCTGTGTTATAAATGACTTGCAGGAATTCCATGGAGTTGAGCTTTGCATCATGTGATTTTGAATGCAAGTTGGCTGTATAACTAATGCATGTGTCATTTTCTTGCTGCATGAGTCCTGTGGCTGTAAGGGGGTGTAAAGCTGGGTGGGGTGTGTAATTTAAAGGGTGGTACCTCATTTGTTGTCACTAGTTTGCTATATGTACATTGATTTTTTACATATGCATAGTGAAATTGAATAAGTTATTTAAACACATACACTTCCCTTTGGTGCCTGTGCCATGGTTTTATGAGTTAAATCCAGCTTCTTGCTGTAAAATTGACCTTTTGGTGTAAGATTTGAGTGTAAGTCTGCCTGTAGGCTGGATTTCCTGCTGTTATAGGGTACTATGAGCTTGAGCCTGGTGAAAAAAAAAATGGTATGGAATACCACATCCCCCTCTCCATTTAATGCTGTCCCCAGCATTCCAGGTGAGAGCTCTCTATTCTTCATCTGATTCTGTGGTTTCCTCCAATACCTCTTCCTCATTTATTGATTCATCTTCTTCACTTTGTTCTTCTTCTGTGTCTTCTTTTGTGTTTATCAACTTTCCTCTTGGGTAGAACCTCTTGACTTGAGATGCTGCAAATCTTCTTGCTAATTCTGTTCCATCAAGTTCCTCAAGTTCATATGGTCCATTGTTTATTTGTCTGATTACTCTGTAGGGTCCATTCCATTTGTTTTTGAAAAGTAGCCCCCAATTAGTTTCTATTGCTTTGTTGTAAACCAGGACCAAATCTCCTGGATTGAGTGGTTATCTTAGTTGATGTGCCATTCTTCTATCCCAATATTTCATTGAGTCCTCCCTTGATTTTTTGAGTTTTTCTGCTGCTTTTCTTCTCATCTCTTCTTTTCCTTCCAACTGCTTGGCTCTGGCTTCCAATAATTCCTCAGTTGTGGATATTTTGTGCCATTCTACTGCTAAAAAGGTTTTTGTTTCAATGTCAATTGGTAATACTGGTAGTTGTCCAAATTGGAGTTCATATGGTGAGAAACCAGTTGTCCTTTTAGTGGAGATTCTGTCAGCCAAGGTAACCAAAGGTAGATATTTTTTCCATTTTCCTCCATTTTCTCCACACATCTTGACTAATGCATCTTTAAGTTGTTTATGGCCCCTTTCAACCATTCCTTGAGACTCTGGGTAATAAGGTGTGGTGACTCTGATCCTTGATCCTGCTTTCTTTACTGCATCTTGAAGTTCTTTTCCAAACTCTGGCCCCCCATCAACAGTTACTTCTTTTGGTGAGCCATACCTACATATCCATTCTGAGGTGAACCATTCTGCAACTGCTTTTGCTGTTAATTTGACTAGTCCAACTGTTTCTGGCCATCTTGAAAAATCATCTCTGGCCACAACCATATATTTCCATCTTCCAGATTTGATATGGACTGCATCCATGCTTACCCTTTCAAAGATTGTTGATGTTGCTGTAGGCCTTCCTTGTTCCCTTTGTAAGCTTTTACTTCTCTTTTGGCAGGCCAGGCAAGATTGAACCCATTTCTTGACTGATTTCTTCATTCCTTCCCACCAATATCTTGCTTTAATTCTTCTGTAAGTTTCATTTTCCCCTCTGTGGCCCATGTCTTCATGAAGTGATTTTAAAATGTAGCTTTGAACTTCTTGACTTGATATCACCAGTTGAGGGTTTGGGTTATTTCTTCTTTTAAGCTGGCCATCTTCCAAGAAAAAGTTGGGTGACCTTCTTTTTATCTTTCTAAATTCTTCATCTTTACTTGATTGTGGTTTTTTCATTGTACTTAAGTATTCCTGCATTCTCTTCCAAAATCCTCCTTGTTTGGTTGGCACTTGTATTCCTGAAAGATTGAGTGAATTTACATTCTTGGCCCCAAATCCAGGGTGTGGCTTGATCCAATCTTCTTCTTCATCAAATTCTGGTGCATCTTCATCTTCATCTGAGCTTTTTGGTCTTCTGGAGAGCCCATCTGGCATAGTGAAAGTTTTCCCTGGTTTGTGTACCAAATCAAAGGAAAATAGTTGAATGAAAGCCACCCATCTTGTCATGGGGGCATTGGGTAAGCAAGGGGTGTTGATCATTTCAATTAAGGCCTTGGCATCAACCTGTAATTCAAAATGTTGTCCCCAAAGTATGGTTTGAAGCTTCTTGAGAATTCTTGCAACTCCACAGAGTTCTAATTTGGGTTGTGAGTATTTTGATTCCAATTTTGAAAAAGTTATTGATTCATATAATACTGGTCTGTCTTTTCCTTCTTCATCTTCTTGAGTGAGTACTGCTCCTGCAGCAATGTAGCTTGAATCTACTGCTAGCTTAATTTTTCCTGCTCCTTTGTCATAATCCAATTTCTTGAGGGTTATTTCTTCTCCAACTATTCTTCTGAGCTTATGGAAAGCTTCTTCACATTTTTGATCCCAGTCCCAGTCAACATCTTCTCTGGTGAGCCTTCTGAGTGGTGATGCAATTTGTGAGAAGTTTTCAATGAACATCCTTACATAGGCACAAAGCCCAAGAAATCCCCTTATTTCCTTCTTGTTAAGAGGTGTTGGCCAATTTTGAATCTTGTTGATCTTTTGTTTTGAGATTGTTCTTCCTTTGAATGATACAACATGCCCTACTATGTCCAAAGCTGGCACACAGCATGCAAACTTTGATCCTGAGATAGTCAGTCCTGCTTCTTCAATTCTGAATAAAATTCTTTCTAATGTTATGGCATATTCCCATATAAATCTTCTGATTGAGGGGTTTTCTGGTAGTGTTTCTTGATTGTAAAGTGATCTTGGTCCTTTTATTCCTCCATCATCAATAAAAATTCCTACACTTTCTGGTATTTCTTCTTGAAGTATCCAGGTCATTTGGGCTTGGTATACTGCTACTGAGCTGGTGGCTCCTTGGGGTAGTCTTGTAGGTTGCATCCTTCCAAGGGGTGTTTCAAAAGTAGTGAGGGGTCTTGTAGTGACATCTAATTCTCTTTCATCATATCCTCCCATGATATCTCCTAGTCCATAGCATGCTCTTCCTGCAAATGCATCTATAAATTCTTCAATGTGAGGTGGTAAGCCAGCATCCTTGATGGTGACTTTGTTGAGTTCTTGAAGGTCATGGACAATTCTGAGTTTCCCATTTGATTTGGCCACACAAAAGATTGGGCTTGAGTAGCTTGAGGTGGATTGCTCATAGAGTCCAGTCCTGATTCTTTCTCTGATTAATTCAGTAAACTGAGGTAAAATTGATTTGGGAATGGGAATTGGTTTCTTCTGCCAAGGTTCATGAGGTATTACTGGTATCTTGTAAGGTTTTCCATATGAGTGTTTGAGTAATCCTCTTTCTTCTTCACAGAAAGCTATTGCTTTTTCCCTTAAGGTAATAACATTTTTGAGTAAATTGATTTCTTCATTTGATAACCATCCTGGTGGGCCAAAATTGACTGCTTGGAGTCTTTCATGGGTGACCTTGAAGGTTTCTTGAAATATAGGTGGGTTTGGTGATAAGGGTGTTTCATAAGGATCTCTTGACAGAGGTGGTCTTTCCAAAGGTGGGTTAAGGTCTTGAGGCATTGGCTCATTGACTGGTCTCACCTTCTTCAGGACTGATTTGTATTTGGCTGCTAAAATTTGGTGATCCATTTTCAGTTAGTTATTTTGTTTTTTTTTTTTTGTTTTTTTTTTTTGTTTTTTTTTTTTTCTTCTTTCTTTTAATTATTTCTAAGAATTTGCTAGTGTCCTGAAATATTGAGGTCTTCACAATTCTTCTTTCTTCTTTCTTCCATAAAAAATGTAGTTTAAGGTCATACAGGACCTACAACTAGGTGTGTAACCCCTGTATATTAGGTATACAAGTCCTGCAGTTTAAGTCATGCAAGGACCTCCTGGTCTAATCCAAGGGCTTATCTTCCTTCTTGAGCTCCTTTGGGCTTGATTTTGGATTCCACTTGACTCTTGTTTTATTCTTCAATCTTCATGATTCCCACTTGATGCAAGATTCTTCTGGTTGTTTTATTTCTTGATAAGGAATTTTCTTGTCTTAATTGATGGCTTGAGACTTCACTTTGTTCATTTTGGCCAATTTGATAATGCTAAACACCTGTAAATCCCCTTGTTCCTGTTACACAAAGGGAGCAGTTTATTGTCATGCTGAGGACAAAATTGGTCCTTCAGCACTTCTCCTGACTAGGACAATCCCCTCCAGCTTCTTGGCTGTTATTTGTTTTATAATTTTCCCTGCCCAAGTCTACAGGGGAAGCAGTTTAGTGTCATGCTGAGGACCTCTTGAGTCTTCAATCTTCTTTAAAATCCCAAGGGCAATTTGAGTTGAGTGTTTTACATCATCTTGTTGGTCCATCATGTTGAGTGAGTCCTAAATCAATAATTAATCCAATGAGTCATCCTTCAGTCCATAAATCCTGGCCATTGATTCTTGAATCCCAATAGAGTTTCAATCCAGAATCAAAGAAGTGTCCAAGGTCTTGTTCTGTCAAAAGGTCAATCCATAAGGAACTCCTGCTTTTCTTCATAAATAATCTTCTTCATTTTCAGTATTGTGAATAATTGCCCTATGATAAGTTGTTTCCCAATTCTCTTGCTATTTCTTCAAAATAATTTATTTCCTTTTGTTCTTTTGTATGCCTGAATTATACCTGTTATAAAGAAATGAAACATAAAAAATTGTAATAGTAAGGTGATTTAAAATTGATTTGAATATTAATTTATTGATGTATTATTATTATTGTTTTTTTTTTAATAATATTTGTTTGGATCAGGGCCCCCCTCTCCATTTAAAAATCTTGAGTTGGTTTTCAAATTTTGAAGAGGATATGTTCTCATTCCCCCAAAACTTCCACTATAAGGGATAGTGTAAGAAATAAGTTTACCCACCCCTTATTTTTTATAGTGATTTTGATAAGTATAAATAATGATACAGTAAATATACATAATTTTATTTTAATGATGATTCAATAAATATTTTTTTTTATTTTTTACTGTAAATATAAAATACCCATTAACTGAGATATCTGAGTAAAAATCACAATTTAAAGGAAATAAACCTGAATCACAATTAAGATCATGGAACTGTTTGGTTGAAGGTGGTAATTTGTGCCAATCAGTAAAAATTGGTGCTCTTGAGAGTATTTATGATTAATATTACATAGTTGAATGATCATAATTTGGGTCCTTTAGTCATATAATGACCCTTATGATGCCACAACTCTTCCTTTTGGAATCATCATTGTGACTCAGACTTTATTTCAAGTCCATCCCCTTTATGGTTCAGATTTTCTGTTACCCATAAATGCATTTGAGTTGTTGAAAAAATATAAACAGTGAAATTGAAAATTTGTACAGTTAAAAAAAACTCTTGTTTGCTTTTTGGGGGGCTTTTACAATTCCATTTGGAATATACAGCACATTGAGGTGTTATTAATATGTAAATTCCCCAAATTATGTCATCAATTTATGAGTTTTTAATATAAATAACTCCTTCAGAGTTCAATTAATGCCTTCATGGCACAAATACTTCTTCTTTTCAAACAAGTTCCAATCACTCTCTTGTAATTGAAGAAATATTTCAAATAAATTGATCATCTTTTTTTTTTTTTTTTTTTTTTTCTTTTTTTTTTTTTTTTTTTAAATTATTGTTATTATTGAGTTGAAAAATTAAGCCAACTTAATGGCTCTTATTGCAATAGTAGGAAAATTATGATAGAAATAATGAATAAATAGAATATTCTTGAGATCATGAATGGGATATGCCCCTAATTCTTAGGAAAAAGAAATAGTTGAAAAAAAATAAAAAATAAAAAAAATATGTTCAGAACATTCAAGTCAGTAAATCTTTCTAACTCTTGTTTATAATGACATAAAATTAGAAATAAGAAATGAAACCTTAGGTAGTTTATAGTCTTGCCTAGGACTTATGCTTGATTGTGTTGTAACTTTGAGTCCTTGTTGATAATTCTAATGGTGGGCAGTTTATGGTCTTGCCAAGGACCATTGGTTTATTGTTTTGCTGATAATTTCTTGATTTCTTGTTGAGAATTTTTGTTTTTATTTATCTTCAAAGCCAAGTTGTAAATTGAATTAAACAGTTTACAGTCTTATTTAGGACTCTTGGTTAATTTTTTTTACTTTGAGTCCTTGTTGAGAGTCTTGGTTTTTATTTATCTTCAAAGCCAAGTTGTAAATTGAATGAAACAGTTTACAGTCTTATTTAGGACTCTTGGTTAATTTTTTTTACTTTGATTATTGTTGATAATTTGAGTGGGCAGTTTATGGTCTTTCCAAGGACCATTGGTTACTTCAGGAACCTGATTGTTGCCTTTGGGGTTTCATGGCATCAGATTTATCTTCAAAGCCAAGTTGTATAAGTAGTTCAAAAAGTTTATAGTCTTATTGAGGACTCAAAATAAGCAGTTTATAGCCATACTGAGGGCTTGCATTGTCCTTTATGGCCCTGTAGCACATAAAAGGTAAAATATGTCAGTTTAATTTAATATCAAAGATAAAAAGATCATGAGAAATAAAGTAAAAGAAGCAGTTTATAGCCATACTGAGGGCTCATTTGTATATTGAAGACCTGTAGCACAATTAAATGTGTCAGCTCCATTTGTATCCAAGACAAATTAAGAATGAAAAAAGAAATAAGCAGTTTAAAGCCTTGCTGAGGGCCTCCTCTTTTGTCCAAACACTTTTGTTTGATAATTTTTTTTTTGGTTTTCAGGGGATTTGATTTATCTTCAAAGCCAAGTTGCATAATTAAATTAAACAGTTTATAGTCTTGTTAAGGACTCCTCTCATTTAAAAATCATTTTCTTAATCTTATAAGATCCTGAAAGTGTTTTTTTTTTTTTTTTTTTAATTTTGAATACCTGTAAAAGCCAAATCAAATATGTTAGTATAATTTATTGTAAACATAAAAAACAAGAATATAAGAAAATCATCAGTTTAAAGCCTTGATGAGGGCTCATATCCTTTATAAGTCCTACTTAAAAAAAAAATAAAAAAAAAATCAGCATAACAAATGCAAGATAGAAAACTTAAAACCAGCAGTTTAAAGCCATGCTGAGGGCTTATTTAATGTGTTTTTGGCCCTTTTATGTTGTTTCAATCTTTTGTCAGTTGACAGTAATTTAATTTATTGTTATATATTTTTTTATATTCTTTTATATTTTTTTATATTTTTTTTATTTTTTTTATTTGATTTTTTTAGAAAATTGATCAAAAGAAAAAAAAACATCAGTAATATCCAGCTTTAATAATAAAGAAATAGAAAATAAACAGTTTTAAGTCTTGTTCAGGACTTATTATTTTTTATTTATCTTATAGCCCTTTTTTTTTTTTTTTTTTTTTGTTTTGTTGTCAGAAGGTAAGGTAGTCAGTTTGATGGGCTGATCTAGAGGCTGTTACAACCCTCTAGGGGCTTCGGGTGGTCTATTTCCATCTCAAATCCACTTAAAAAACCCCATCAAGTGATTTGTTCTTGAGTCTAGGTTAGTGTTATGTACTTATAATCAAAGGTGAATCATACTGAGCTGTTGGAGTGATCAGCGTATTTCAATTCTAGTCTGGGCGTTTGAACCACTTCAGACTTTATCCTCTCAATATTAAGTGAGGTTGCTCTTCATCTGCTTTCAAGGTGTCCTAACACCTTTCAATAGCTTCGGGTTAACCAATTTATTGTAAGAAAATGTCCTTCAATACCCTTAAGGATGCTTAGAATTTCAATCGGAAGGGCTACTTTGCTCATAGGGGTGCAGCAACGCATCTGTTTCTGCTTCAAACCTTAGTGATCCATAAAATTACTTCGGGTTGGTTATTTTCTACTCGGAAATAAGAGGTGGTTTTGGGTCTGTAGATCATTTGGGCGGTCGATTTTAACATTGCGGGTGTTAGTAATTCAATCGCTGCTTTTAGGTAGGTAGTCTTCTGAGCTTAAATATATTTCTTATAACCTCAGGAGTGCTTCCAGGCACTTCGGGTGGCTCAATATTGGATCAAGTGAGCTAATTTCTGTTTCTCGACTCCCTGCAATTACTTTACTGTCCTATAAACCACTTCGCCTGGCTTTTCATTTGATATTTTGGTGTTTTTTTTTTAAACCCCTTATGTTATTAAAAAATCGAGTCAATTTGGGCTGTATGATGCTCTAAATGAAGTCAGGTGTAGTAGCTCAAGCCTATTTTCACCACATTAGGCTGATGGTTTCTTTTGGTTTGTTATTTGGGCTAGTTCAAATCTCATCACACCTTTTCGGCGCTGAGAAGAATTTTGGGCGGTTTAGGTTTGGTTGGAAGACCTTTTGCATCCTTTAAGCAGCTTCGGATTGGAGGCTTTTGGCTCATCAGGTGCAAAAACCCATGTGCTAAAGTTTGAATGCTTCCATGGGCAGTTTTGGTGGTTCCTGGGGTATTTCATCCGATAAGCCGATTCAGAGGCTAACTACCCCCCTCCCAGTACTCGGAATTGAGTGGGTTTGGATATTGTGGTAGCTGAATGGTGTATTATTTAGGTCTGGTGCCTGGATTCCCCGCGGTGATAATGTCCAGGCATACAGGTAGTGGCGGCTGTAGAATCCGTCGTCCAAGCTAACTCCACTTACGATACGACGTAGTTTTGATTCCTCATCCTCGCAACCTCTGGGTGTGATCCTAACAAGGTTGTGTGTAGCGGTACCTTCTGAAAAGAAGAAACACCGCTTCCAAACTAATTCCCCCGAGTTCATGGGTCCCGAAGCCTTGCTGATTCCTCTACAAATTAAAAGAGGTGTCGCCGCGGTAAAGAAATTTTATTTGGGTTGGATTTCATTTATTGTCACTATTATTTATTTATTTATTTTGTTATTGTTCTCGAGGCTGGTTGTTTTGAGTATCTTCTAATTCCGACTTCTTTAACAGGTTTTTTTATTTACATTCGATGCAGCTCTCTTTGGGGTCCTGCCAGATGTTTATTTTTGTTTTTTATTATTTTTTTTATTTTGATGTGTGGTTGATGTTTTTGCCTTGGCTCGTTTGGATCGACTGTGCCCTCTTGGTTTCATTGATTCGCATATTTAGTATAAATAGCTTAGGGTGATGCATTTATTAACCCACTCTTCTCCAAAAAAAAACCTCTGCTTCCCACTCCTTTTTGTTATTGTCTCCGAGCCTTGATACCATCGTAGGCTTCGCTTGTTTTTTTTTTTTTTTTTTTTTAACTTGTTACTTAAATACTGATTCTCACTTTTGTTCATTTTTCTTTATAATAATGAATAGCTCCTCCTTAGTTTATAAACAAATGAGCTCGTCTGATCGCTCCTATGGGTCAGGTTACTCTGACCTCATAAAAGCCTTCACAGCCAGCGAGATCGAAGAGCTTTTATTTGGGAGCACATTACCATCTTTCGCTGAGACATTATCCGATCATACCTATCCTCCACAATCGCCTCCTGCACTAGCTCCTCTTTCCCGAGCCCCTTCTGTATCCTCTGATGCAGAGTCAGTGCCCAAGACTGCATTGACCTTTTATGCATTCATCGAGGGGAAGTTTGATCCGCGCCTTTTTGTTCCGGACCCTGCGGCTTATTTTTTGAGCAATGATCCTCCTATAATTACAAAGAAGAAGAGGAGCCGCCGCCTTTCCAGAAAGCCAACACCAGTCTCCTACCATTTACGTCCCCGAAATTCTAAGGGACGGGCCATCACCTCATATAGAGCCCGCTAGGTTAATTAATTTTTTTTATATTATTATTGTTTTTGTTTTATAATGCGAAGGTAGTAGGACTACCCCATGACGCTGACATGGTAGGTTCCTGTCTTTGACAATAGTGTTAGGCCGGCTTCTCCTCACCTGTCATACCCGTTCATCAATGTCCACTAGTTCTCCAGTTGAGGCTATGTGATTTTGGATTGTATTATTGTTGTTTTGAAGACTCTCCTTGTAATCTTGTGTCGGAGGAGCTTTTGGAGCTTATTACTGTCCCCATGCTCCTGTCTTATTTTTATTTTGTTCGTAAACAAACAGAGGTGTTTTTATTTATTTATTTATTATTATTTTGTTTTGATTCCAAGTAAGCTGTTTTTGTATATCGGTTGTAATAGTAAAATGAGGTTGAACCGAATAAATCCAAACGCCAGAATGCAATTTATCTCTTATCAACGACAAATAAGACAATTTACCCTAAAAAAAAATCAATTAGAAAAAATAGTCAATTCCTTTTTTGCGTGTTTTTTTTTTTTTTTTTTTTTTTTTTTTTTTTAAAAAAAAAAAAAAAAAAAGAATAGTGAGACAATAAGATAATAAACCAAAATAAAATAAAATAAAATAGAACGATAACGAAACTAAAATATGAAAATTTTAAATATTAAAATAATACAATAAGGAAAATGATAAAATAATGAAATAACGAAGTAATAAAATAATAGAATAATGGAGTTCACTGATAATAATAAGGATAGGATAAAATTCTGTATCTAATTCCTTTTGATTTTTTGTATAAGTTTATGCTATCTATTCAAGATATTCAGATTATGATCTGTTTGCCAAAATTTCTATTTTAATAAAAAAAATTATTGAAGAAGCATCAATTTTTTTTTTTTTTTTTTTAATTGAATCTCTTTTTAAATACTTTCTGTATAACTTCCTAATTTGAAACACAAATCAGTCAAAGGTGATTAATTTTACATTGTTATCAAATAATAAATTTTTTTTTTTTTTTTGTTTTTGGTCAAGACTAATTCTGTTTTTTTTTTTAGATGTATTTATTTTCTTCTTTCTTTTCTTTTCATAAATAAAATTATAAATGAGATAAAATAGCTAAGAAAAGGATATAATATAAAATAGAATAGAATAGAATTATCATCTGATGTAAGTTTTTTTTTTTTTTTTTTTTTTTTTTTTTTTTTTTTTGTGGTTAACATATAGTAATTTAAATTCAATTTTAGCTTATTGTGCTTGTTATTCATTCCTCCTTTTTTAGAATTAATGATGATGATTATTTATTTATATTTATATATTTTTTATCTTAAAAAAATAAATATAAGTATATATATATATATATATATATATAATCTTCAAAATCAGGTAAGCTTATATTTTATTTCTTTCTTCTAAGCTTATATGAACTGAAGTGAATGGTTTTTTTTTTTTAGGGTGATCACGAAAGAAAATTAATTAATAATAATAGTAATAAGGATAAAAATCAAAATAAAATAACCAATAAAAGAAATAAATGATAATAATAATAATATTAATGGAAAATAGGAAAAAATCAAAGAATTGGGGACTTAGCAGGTAAGATTTAATTTTGATTAATTTCTTTGACCAAGAATTTTCTTTACCAATTCTTGTTTAATAAGTCTTCCTCCCCTCAACTTCTCTTTTTTGAGAGTTCTAAAGAGGTATTCCTGGCAGAAGAAATTCCAATCTTCTGTATTCAATTTAGTTGCACCAATCCTAAGACTAAGGATTGCTGGTATAAGTGTTTCTTCCCAGTGGCAATCCCATATGGTATTATTAATAATATAACTTCTTGGGATCTTGCTTATTTTTTTATTCTTAATTTTTAAGTACTGAAGGTTGAACCAATCTTGGCACTCCCAGGTCCTCCAAAATAGTGATTTCCTGAGGTGTTCATCCATGTAAAATATTTCATTCCAGTAATTGTTTCCAAGGTTGCCTTCAACTCCATCCCAGGTCAGTAATTCCAAGAATTCATATTTTTTAAGGTTGAATCCAGGTAATTCTTTCCATGGATGTGAAATTACAGTCTCTAAGGGTGATTCTTCATTTTTAAAGATGTCCTCAAACTCAATGTATGGAAGGACTATGGTGGAAATATCAGGACAGGGTTCTGGTTTTATTTTCAAGAACCAGTCAGGATTTTCATCTACTTCTTGTGGATTAATGCAATTGGCCCAAGCTTCTTTTTCTTCTATCCAGCTGATGTCTGTTTCCAATGACCAGGGATTGTCTTCCAGTAATGGCCATGATTCCATTTTAAAGGATTTGGTGTATTTGAAGTGTTAAAGGTAATATGAATTGAAAATGATATCAAATTTATAAAAATAGCTTTGGGGTATGTTTAATGAGTTTTGGATTATAATTTTGGGTAAGAATTTGGGTATTCCTCTTTGATCAGGCAGGAGGTCACTGCCTAGTGATGATGGAGTTTTGGTGAAGAACAATGGTGATTTTGGTGGCTAAAAAAAATTATTTTCCTCTTTGATAAGGCAGGAGGTCACTGCCTAATGATTAATTTGAGTTTAAATCTGACTTTTTTGTTTGATTTTTTTGAATTTTAGAGCTGTTATGTGACTTCAAGATGGGCCTTGATGGTTTGAAATTTAATTGTTCCATTAATTCTTGAGTAATTTGATCATTGGTTTTGTCAGAAACCTCCAAAAATTTCAGCAATTCCTTGATTTCTTAAATTTCTTGGTTTCCTGATATTGATGAAGTATTCTTGAAGTGCCAAAGGTTTTCTTTATTGAAATCTTCATCTTCTGGTGACCAATGAAGTTTTTCATTGATAATTGAGTCTTTTTTGATTAATTCTTCCCCATAGGATCCAAAAGTTGGTGAATTGGCCATGGTGAAGGTAATTGATATATTTTTTGTAAGTTTTTTTTTTTTTTTTTTTTTTTTTTTTTTTTTTTTTTTTTTTTTTTTTTTATCTTTTAAGGAATAATTTGTTGATGAATTTCTTCTTTGTTAAGGCAGGAAGTCACTTCCCTGTGAGAGAAAAAATGAAATAAAAGAGAAACTAATAATGATACATTTGATGAATGATACTGATACATTTTTGAAAAAAATCTTGATTTTGTTGGTTTTATTCAAAGTTGAGCTCCCCCAAGTGGGAAAGGTGAGTGTCTGTTGAGCAATCTGGCCAAAATAAGGTCTTTGAGGGCTTCCACAAAGTTATTTCTTTCCTCAATCTCTGGTTCTGATGGAAATTCTGACCACCATAAGTCTTCATCAATGAATATATATCCATCTCCAACCCATTTCATTCTTCCAGTTTGATATGTTGATCCATTTAATCCAAGGTACCACTGGGCCCAAATTTGATTGAAGTAAAGTCCTCTTCTTGGTAGTGTGGCCATTTCAAATATATCACCCCAGCATTTGTTTTCAAGGTTACCTTTAATTCCCTCTTCAGTTAATAGTTCTAGGAATTGAACATTGTTCAAGCTTGCTCCTGGAAGGTGACATAAATATTTATCTTCACATAAAGTTTCTTGAGCTTCATCCCCATAAATATCTTCAAAAGTGATATATGGCAAGTAAATGTAGTTGTATTCATTTTCTAGGATGGATTCTGTTTCTTCATCTTCATTGGGAGGTTGCTGGATAAATTCAGGGTTTTCCAGTTGCCATTCATAAGGTTCTTCTTGGTTGTTCAATGGTCTGTCCAAGAAGTTGATATGGTATGTGTCTTTTAAATTTTTGTCTCTTTCTTCCATAATTATGAGGTCTTTTTCAATGTCTTTTATGATTTCTTCATCTGAGAGCTCATGATGCTCACTAAATCTGACTTTCTTCTTTTTGGGTTTAGGTTTGAAAGGGTTTCCATATATTTTCTCATTTCCGTCTACTAAAATCTGGAAAGTTTCTTCCTTACTGTTAATTGGCTTGTAAATTATATTGGGTAATTCATCTTCAGAGGTTGAGTCTTCAAGCTGTCTTTTGAGGTTGTTTGGCCATTTTTTATTTTGTAAATCTTGGCCAGATTCATCACTTTTTGGAGATATGGATAACTCTTGGGTCTTCTGGGTTAAATTGATTATGGTATTGTCTCTTTTTGCATTTTGAAACTTCTTTCCTGGGTTATTTCTGACCAATGTTGCCATATTGCATAAATCCATTCCTCTAGGTGGTCCAGTTTGCCATCCAAGTGCTTGAGGTTTGCATATTGGCATGCATAACCTTCTTCCATCAGGTTCTTGATAGCTCAATATTTCACCTTGTTTGTGAGAAAATTCCAGCCTAATGTTATTGTCTGCCAAGAAGGGTCTTCCAAGTACTGTATGGACAGATCCTTTGGCAATAAAAAAGTGGATTTGAGTTTCTTCACCTGAAGCCAAAATGATTGGAGTAAATTCTGATAGTGCAACCAATGAAGTGGTATGTCCTCCAATACCTCTGAGGTTCATGTTAAGATTTCTTGTTGTGAGTGAGGCTTTTATTGCTATTTCTTCTGGTATGATGTTGAGTTCTGCCCCAGTGTCCACTAATGCTCTGATAGGATATTCTTCTTTTCCAATGAAGATTTCCATAAATCCCAAAGGACAGGCATAATGAATCTTGGGCTTGGGTATTTCTTTGAATCCAAATTATAATAATCTTTCTTGAAGATCCATTGAGTTGAGTGACTTAATTTTTTCCTTATCTTTTTCTGACAATTCTTGTAATTTATGGACAAAATTTGGTGACATCCTCAAAATTTCTTCAATGGTGAGGTTGATCTTTTGTTGCATAATTTTCTTGATAATTTTATCAATTTCCAATTTAGTTTCAACTGGTTTCTTTTGAGGTTTTCTGAACTTCTTTTCTTCTTTTGGAATTTCCTCATCTTCATTCTTATTGGCAATATTCTCAATTTCCTCCTCATGCTGGTCTGGTTTTGGAATATTTGAATTTTGGAATTTGGTGGGAATTATTACTCTTTCTTCCTCTTTTTCTTCTTCAATGTAAGTTCCTGGAATTTCTGCTTTCTTCTTTGGCTCTGGATTTTGGGATTGTCTTTCCAACCTTTGCTTGGTCTGTCTTAGTCCAATGTGTGATTCAAAAGGGTCATTGGATGAGGAAATGGTAGGTGGTTTCCAATTTGACCAATCTTCAACATGAGCAATTGAGGTTGTTTTATCATCTGATTTATTTTCAGTGTGCTTAATCTCTTCTTCTGGTTTTGGTTTTACTATAGGTTTTTCCATGAATTTCTTGTTGAGTTCTGCTTGTTCTTTTGCAAAGGCCCTGACTATGTATTTGGCACTTTCATTTCCTTCCATAGGTACTCTCTGATAATTGGGGAAGAGGTAAGATGCTCCTTGGGTTCTGACAATTCTTCTGTCCAGATCTTCAGCAAGGTGAGTGCATCTAGTTGCTGTATGACCTTCTTCCTTGCAGTAAGCACACTTCAATGGTGGTCTTGGAGCCATTTGGGCTGGTATGTATGGTTGGTAACTGGATGAAAATGGTGGTAAAGGATTCCTTGGCCTGTATGGCTGGTTATTTTGAGGGAATCTTTGCTCTTGATTGTTGTTCCAGTTCCTTCTTGGTGGATTAACTGCTTCTGAAAGTGTTTTGAGTTGATTTAAAACTTCTTTAACTGATTCTTTTCCCTCATTTCTTGGCTGAGGTTCTGGTTGTGGAGGATTTTTGATCTTTTGGGTGAGTTCTTTTACTTGTTTTAAAACTTCATCCCAGCTTTCATCCTCAAATCTTGTTTTCTTTTCTGGAGGTTTTGGTTTAGAAAATTCCTTTTGTTGAATCAGTACCTTGGCCTCCAAGTCTTGTTCAATGTATAATTTCAAAATATCCAATCTTGGTATGATGTAACCTCCATCCAAGGCTTGAACCATAGCTCTGTCTTTAATCATTTCTTTGTAAATTGATTCTTGAACACTAGTGGAAAGGCTGGCCAATATTTCCTGGTTATGATTGATATCCCCTTGGATATATTGGTATCTTTTGAGGCAAGTGATTATTGCTTCATATTCCCCAATGAATTTTCTGTATTGTGTCATGTTCCTTATTCCACCTTCTTGTTGAGTTTTTGTGAATAAATCAGTGATTGAGGATAATCTGTATCTTCTTTCAGGTGAGACTGTTCCCCATCTTCTTTTCATATCCACTTTTAATTGTTCCCAATCAGCTGTTTCATATCCTGGCATTCCTTCAATATGATAACTGATTTCTTCATCTTTTGTCCAAAATGCTATTTGTCTTGCAATGTCTCTTCCACTTGCTCCTTCAATTTCTGCAATATTTTCAACTTTCTTGATGAATCTTTCAACATCCTTTCCATCAAACCACAGATTATAGTCCTTGGCTCTGATTTTTAATATTGGAGTAGTGTTTCTTGGAATTTCTTGATGTAATGGAGTTGGCATTTGGGAAGAAATGTTGACTCTTCTTGGTAAGGTACTTTGTCTTTGTTCTGTATAAGGTGTTGATGTGGCCATGGGTCTAGGATAAGGTGAAGGTGATCCATGCTGCCTGAATGATCTTGGAAGGGTGGTTTGTTCTTCAAGTGAACTATTTTGTGGAGTATAACTTGATGATTTATTCTTTCCTTCCTTTTTGATTAGTGCTAGTAATTCTGCTTGCATTTCTAGCATCTTCTGCTGAAGTCTCTCTGTTGAAGACATTTCTTCCTGTCCTTCAATAGTCTCTTCATTAAGGTTTTCCTCCTGGATTTCTTCAATACTACCAGGTAATTTTGATGATGAAGGTTTATCCATTTTTGGTTGGTTTATTTCTTCCTTTGATTTTGGTGTTGATTTATTGATTTGATTTCTCTCAAGGAGATCAAGGAAGAATTTCTCCACAACCTTCAAGTCCCTTTTATTGGTTCTTGGTGTTGCAATTGGGAAATTGGAATATTTATTTGATTCCTCCCCTAGTCCTGTTTCTTGTTTGGGTGGATAATAGTAATGGTCAGAGTGAGTTGATGATTCAGATTCTTGAGATGATGATTTTTGCTGATTTTGATTATTTGAATCCAGTTTTTTTGTTATAAAAAATAGTATTCTTGTAGTAGTTAAGAATTTTATAATTTATTGATTTTAATTTAATTTATTTTTTATTGAAGTTGAGGTTATCTGGCCACTGTTGGGACACCAGATGTGGGAACTCCTCTTGCGTGGGATTAAAATGAGGCAGTACCTGGAGGGGGAAATCACAGGTAACTAGTTTTGAATTGCTAATAACTCCTGTAACCAAGGGTGGCAAGGGTGTATTGCCTGCCCCTCCTAAAATACTGAACAAAATCTTCCTTGGAGCTCACAAACCAAAATAAAATTGTTATGTGGCTTTAAAACTGCAGAAGACAAAATTCAGCAGTCTCAGATCAGACCTATTCAATAAATAATATAAAAAAATAATGTCAGTAATTTTGGTTAATTCTTAGATTTAATGAAATGCTTGTCTGTTTTAATTTTAATATTTTTTTTTGGTTAAATTGAGGTGAGTGGTTTCTTCTTGGTGATAAAGTTTTTGTAAGATGAGTTATTTAAGGTGTTCAGAAAGATTTGGTGAGTGTTGGTAAAGGTAATTTTTTCAAGGTATAGTTATAATAGAGTAAAATAATTTTTTGAAAGGTTTGTTATTTTTTTTAAGAGTGGTTAATAATAAAATAATATTGTATTTGTTAAATTTAAGAGGTAAGATTCTTTGATATTGAATTTTTAAAGGGGTAAGTTATTTTTTTTTTAAGTCTTGATAATGGTGTTAATTTTACTGGATAAAGTATTTTAATAGAGTAGTAACCCTAATCTTGGGTACTGGGTAATTTTTTATTTTATTTTAATAATAATAAGATTCCACTGAGCTTAGCTACTGGGCAATCTTTAACACTATACTTCCACTGAGCTTAGCTACTGGGTAAGTAAATTCACTATAATCTGCTGGACTACCTCCCAGATGAGGGATGACTTATTCCTGTGCTTGTAATCTGCAGAGGATATATTGTGCATGGGGGGGATTTTGAAATTTGGGTGGAGAGAGCCCCTCTATTTATACCTTTTGGGAGCCCAGGGGGCCCTCCATGGGAGCTGTCTTTTTCCACTTTAATTCCTCTTGATTTCATCATGTGACTCCATTTTTTGGTGAGAACCTTTCTTGCATGGGTCAGGTGATTTAAGGTTTGGTGATAATTTTCTCTCTGCACAGCCTCCATTCATCACATGATTGTCTTTTGGGTGAACTGATTATGATGTGATATTCTTGGATTTTCCTTGCATGCATGAGGTGATTTCATTTTGGCTGAGGATTTTTCTTGTGCACAGCCTCTTTTCTGTCACATGATATTCTGTTGGTGGATGCAGTGTCACATGATGACCTTGTAATTAATTTGCATATTTCCTATTTTAGGTTTGGTAGAAGTGGCTGTGTAATTTATGCAGGTGTCATGGTTGTTTTTCTTCTTTTTGAACTTTAAAATGGAATCAGGTGATAATTTCTTGCACTGGTGAATTTACTGTTATGTATGAGATGGTGTGATTTTTAAGTTTGACACATGCTGTGCATAGTCATATGGTTGAGATTTAATTAGAATTGTGTACTGCATGCAGCCTGTTGTAACTAGCTTTGGTTTGCATGAGGTGATGAGTGGTGTAAATAATTATGATTCTGTTTTAAGGTTTTAAGTGGGGTTACTGAGGATATAAGATAAGGTACTCCTGTGGCTGTGTTATAAATGACTTGCAGGAATTCCATGGAGTTGAGCTTTGCATCATGTGATTTTGAATGCAAGTTGGCTGTATAACTAATGCATGTGTCATTTTCTTGCTGCATGAGTCCTGTGGCTGTAAGGGGGTGTAAAGCTGGGTGGGGTGTGTAATTTAAAGGGTGGTACCTCATTTGTTGTCACTAGTTTGCTATATGTACATTGATTTTTTACATATGCATAGTGAAATTGAATAAGTTATTTAAACACATAAACTTCCCTTTGGTGCCTGTGCCATGGTTTTATGAGTTAAATCCAGCTTCTTGCTGTAAAATTGACCTTTTGGTGTAAAATTTGAGTGTAAGTCTGCCTGTAGGCTGGATTTCCTGCTGTTATAGGGTACTATGAGCTTGAGCCTGGTGAAAAAAAAAATGGTATGGAATACCACACCGGCTACCCTTTCCACCCTGGGGGTTATTCCCCAGTTAATTAATATACTTTGATTTTATTTTATCCTCATTTATCTTATCATTTTTGTTAAGTGAATACTGATATTATCAAGTCAGTCATTTAGCACCTCTTCTATTTTTCTTTCTTTGCCTGTCAATGGATATTGGGTGGGCATATCATTACTAATTCCATTGGTCATTTTGGAAGGTTGAAACAGTGATTAAGGACTTACTTGGTTGGCTCTTTGGCCATTTGGCTTCTCTTTCCTCTTATTTCATCTCATCTTGTACCTGCATAATTCTTAGAGGAATTTATTCTTTTATTTTTATTTCTTTATTCTTTTGGAGTCTTCCAAGTGATTTCCCTGATTGCTGAGTGCCAGGCCACTCTTGTTTTCTGTCCAAGAGCCCCTGTGACGTTATATTAATTAACTCATAATTTATTTTCATTCTGTTCATTCTTTTTTTATAATTTCATTCACTCATCTCATTGAATTTGTGACTCTTTAATGCTTATGAACCTTATGATTCATCGTCACCTCTCAATTTTCTCTCATTCATTCTTCATTATGAGAATTTAAAGCTGAACCAATTTTATTTTTTGTTTCTCTTTTTTAAATCTTGTTCAAGTAATCATTTTTTTAATTCATTCATAATTCAGGCGTCATCTTAATTTTCATTTGATTTTCAATTTTTTCATCAATGTATTCAGAAACATTCCTCACATCAAGATTCATATTTGATTTCTTCTTCAAGAATTTGAATTTTTAAAGAAGAAATCACTTGATTTTTATTTGATTGATTGATTTGACATAAATTGATATTGACCTCAAGAAAATTAATTGACCTGAAGATTTCATTGATTTTGCTGATTTTTCACATCAAGAATTTTGACATAAATTGATTTTTCTTCAAGAATTCATTTTGATTGATTGATTTTCTGCAAGATTTCCATTTTGATTGATTTGAAATTTGATTTATTGACTTGAAGTTTTCATTTGATATTTAATTGATTGATTTACCTGAAGATTTCATTTGATTTATTAATTTGATTGATTTTCCTCAAGAGATTGATTTTGACTTTTGACTTCAAGCATTATTTCAATTGCCTCAAGTTTTCATCTTCAAATCTTGACTATTTTTTCATTTTATTTCATTTATATCCTGAAACCATGCCCATCCGACACTCACCTCCTGCAAGGCAGACAAGATCTCAGGCCAGAACTCGAGCTGTTCTCACTCCAACTCCAAGGGCTCCTCTTGATGGCACCCCAGCAGTTTCTCCACTGAGGGCCAAATTGGACAGAGGACCCATTTTGAAAGGAGCAGCACTGTCCAGGAAGGAAGGAAGAGTGCCAAGAAAATCAAGCTCATTCTCAGGAGTAGTTGGCGGATTCCCAGGAACTTCAAGGACCATTTTCAAGGGTTCAGGTGAAGATGATGAAGAGGAGGAGGAGAATTCTGTGGAAGAGGAAGAGTCTGATGGTACTGAAGGTGTCCCTGCTCCTGTGGAGACATCCCAAGGTACTGGAGGGCCAACTCTAGCCCAGTGTAATCAGCCTGTCTCTCATCAGTCTGAACCATCTTTCTTGGCCATTGTGCAACAAATGACTCAGATTATGGCCAATCTTCAAGCAGCTTCATCCTCTGGAGCATCAAGACCACCAGCCTTAAAGACTCCATCTATGAAGGCACCAGAATGCTTTGATGGGACTCAACCCTTCAACATTATAAGCTTTATTCAGTCTTGTCAACTGATTTTTCATAATGATCTGGCAAACTTCTCTCAAGACATAAAGAAGGTCCCCATGCCACTTCACTTCTCATTGGCAGGGCTGCAGAATGGATAGAGCCTTATCTTTCCAATGTTACCAATCACGACTCCAATTACCTTCTCAATTCTTGGCCTTTATTTGAATCTCAACTCTTCACTCTATTTGGTGACCCGAATGAAGTCAGAAAAGCAGAAGCTGAGTTGGATTCTTTAAGAATGAAAGAAGGTGGGCATGTATATTTATACATTGCTGATTTCAGAAGCTTAGTCTCAAGGATCGGGGATTGGGGTGAAAGAGCTCTCATCCATCATTTCAGGAAGGGATTGCCATCCAGGATTTTGGATCAATTGGCCTCCCATCCTTCAAGAATTGACTCTCTTCAAGACTTAATGGACGTTACCCTGGAACTTGATACCAGGTACCATGAAAGGCAAAAGGAGAAGAATCACTATCAAGAGAAGAAACCTGAAGCCCCAAGATCAAGTACTTCTCATCCTCATAATTCTTCAAGCTCAAGTCAAAAGAAGAAGAAGAATTTTCAGAATAGGGACAAGCCCAATTCTTCTTTATTAATGAATTCTGAAAAAGGAAGAAGAAAAAAGGAGGTTCTATGTACCTATTGTGGTGGGAAGCATAGTCTTGAGTCCTGTATCAAAAGGACTCAAAACAAGCTTACCCAACCATCAGGCAAATTTCCCAGCCAGGGACAAGCGTGAGTGAAGATCATGTTGTGTTCAATGGTCTTCACTGTTTTGAATCCAGAGCACAATTGTGCATTCTGAATACTGGTGTCAAAAATTCTCTTAAATTTTTTGTTTTTTATTCTCTCTCTGATATGTTTTACAGTATTCTCATTGATTCTGGTGCTACCAACTCATTCCTTGCAAAGCAGTTTGTTCACATGTATTCTTTGACCATGTCAGAACTCCCAGAGAAGATTCCCCTTATTATTATTGACTCCTCAGACTCTCCTTCTCTATTTTTGCCTCACCATAATAGATATATGGTTGAGCTCCCTTCCTTACCAAGCTTTGAATGGGACTTTTTAGTAATTGATACTCCCAAGGGAGAAGACCTCATATTGGGCTTTGACTTTCTCAATCATTTTAATCCAACTATTGATTGGAGGCAAGGGCTGATCACCTTTAATTCTGATCATAAGGAATAATATGATTCTTCAAAATCTTTCAGTAATGACTTTTCTTCTGCCAAATCATGTGCAGCTCTGCTTGGTAATTCTAGAACACCATCATTTCCATCTTCTGTCCATCTTCCTTCCCTTAATTTCCATCAGTCATTACTATCATCTAGAGATGAAGTCTTCAAAGAGATTCAAGATGTTGGAGAAGATAATTCTGTATCTTCACTTCATCTCTTCTTTGGGAATATGGACCTTCCTCCTTCATCTTATCATGACTCCCTGGAGGAGTTGTGGGATGAAGAGGAAGATCCAGAAGAAATAGAAACCGTGATGAAGGTTGTTCCTCCTGTCTATCACCAGTACTTGGATGTATTGTCCAGGGTGAAAGTGGAGAAACTTCCTCCTCACCGCACCTGTGATCATCATATCGAACTGGAGGGGTCTCTACCTCCAGTTGGGGTGATCTACCCTTTATCAAACCAAGAGTCAGATACACTCAGGGCCTACATTTCAGAGAATGTCGAGAAAGATTTAATCCGGCCAAGCTCCTCTTCAACAGGAGCACCTGTCCTCTTTGTCAAAAAGAAATATGGTGGCCTCCGTTTTTGTGTTGATTACCGCAAACTTAAATCTGTTACTAGGAAGAACAAGTATCCTGTTCCTCCTATGAATCAAATTGTTACTGTTTTCAATGGTTCTTCTATCTTCTCAAAGATTGATTTGCGTGGTGCATATAACCTGCTCAGAATCAAGGAAGGTGATGAACATTTGACATGTTTTAGAACTAAATATGGCAGCTATGAGTATTTGGTTATGCCATTTGGGCTCACCAATGCTCCTGCCTCTTTCCAAAACCTTGTCAATGATATTTTCATGATCTTCTTGATATTTATGTTGTGGTTTATTTTGATGACATTATGGTCTTTTCCAAATCTGAAGAAGAACATGTCACTCATGTGTCCACTGTTCTTTCCAGACTCAGAGCCAATAACCCCTTTGATAAGGCCTCCAAGTGCCTGTTTCCAGTTACTAGTGTAGAGTATTTGTGAGCCTGCAAGCATGTACTGGCTTACCTGCTACACCGTCTACATCTTAATTTTTTATTTTTATTCAATTATTAGGTTCAAACTTTAACCTAAAAATCAAAACTTATTATTTTAAATCTTAATGATGTCATAAAACATCATATGACATCATTTAATTTTGTAAATAAATCATTATTCATTTCTTTTGATGATGTCATAAAAATCTTATTATGACATCATTTATATTTTTGTATTTACAATATTTAAGAGGATCATTCTTACCTTTGAATGATACCTCAGAGCTCTACTACATTATATTTTTACAAATTAAAATTAGTTACATTTTATTTTAGAAATATCAGCTCTCTCAGATAAGTGATTTAATTCACTTTTACACTTTATTATACTTTTGAAGCTTAAATTCCAACAGTACTTCATTAAAAACATACAGTGACGTCTCTGTTATTTTATCTTAACAGTATTCCACTTCTTTTTAATTTATTAAATTCCTTTTATATAAACTGGAAGTCACGAAAGATATCCCAGCTTACATTCAATATATTAAACTTATTATTAGAAATATTTCATTAGCTAATTAATTCTAAATAAATTAATTAGACGTTGGATACTACCTAATTAAATTGATATCTATTCTTACTCTATCATTTGAGAAAATCAAAGACTATTCTGATTTTTTTGCTTTCAATAATCTCGACAATTTGAAGATTTGATTCCAAATCACTTTTATTGATACAACATTCTCTAGTTAGACCCATCTGTTAATTCGTCTAACATGAAAAATTTAAATAATACTACTTTTGATCCTTCCGTAGTATTAATTTTTAATAACTTCTCTTTAATCATGAAGGAAATGAGTAATATCACTCATAACTTATGTGTAATGATGAACGATAATTGTAGATTTAACCAATATACACCTCGTCGTCAGCCCAGAAAACCCACTACCAGATCCACAGCTTGGTTGAATTACAAACATCTTAGTAATAGAAAGACTATAGGTACTGATCAGAAGAAAAATATAATTAATTCAGAGAATCGCAATCCTTGGTCGTGTTTGAATAACAAGCCGATGAAAAATGCAGTCTCAGAAGATAATGTTAGTAATGCAGAGTTCAACAGCTCGGTTGATACATCTTTTATCCCCTCATTCAATTGTTTCAACCTTATTGCTCAATCTGATGGCCACACAAAACCATTTAGACAACCTACAGCATCTCTTGCTGTTGGTTATGATCAAGAAAGAATGAAACATAAAGAATGCAGCAAGTCACTAACTGAATTAGCAGCGGATCAAAAGGGAAATAAAGGTTCAGAAGTTTACAGTGGTAATACAACTGTCAACTTCTCATCGAATTCAGATCTTTCCCCCGCATATAAGTCAACTATTCTTGAGGAGTATAGTAATAGTTTGGCTAGTAAAGAAATCAACGCGAATACAATTAAAAATGATAGCAATACCAGTGCTAATCAGTCTTACGCGAATAACAATAACATTAAAGCAATTAGTGGTAATAGCAGTATGCGAGATTTAAAAGTCAACAATAATCCCATTAATCAAAGTACAGACGCGAAATCTACTTCAGATACCAGTAACAACAAAGAAACCTTGAACAGTAAAGAAAGTCTTAATACTATATTTGATCTGAATAAAATCAATAATAGTAGCAGTCTACCAACTGAAAATGAAGATAAACAAAAGGAAGACACTGCCGATGAAAATAGAATAGTAAACAAAGTTCAAAACTTTGTAGCAAAGAGGATAATCGGGAAATCTACAAAACTGAAAGAAACAATATCGAAAGCTTTAAAAAACTTTACAACAAAAATTGATGGTGCAATAAACATTGGTAAATTATTTTTTCCTAATGAAGACTACAATGAATTGAAGGTATACATTGAAGAAATAAAAAAACAAAAACAATCATTTTATTTTGAATTTCTAAATGAAAAGGAAATGCAAATTTGTAATAGTTTCTATGATTCAGATTATACAAAAAGAGAAGAACTTTATTTTAATGATTCAAAAACTCGAAATATTATTATGAAGATTGTAAATAAGTACAGTTATTATTATTAATCATAAATTACATTTATCATTTTTTTCTGATTTTTTTTAGTGTTATGAAATGTGAGCCTGCAAGCATGTACTGGCTTACCTGCTACACCGTCTACATCTTAATTTTTTATTTTTATTCAATTATTAGGTTCAAACTTTAACCTAAAAATCAAAACTTATTATTTTAAATCTTAATGATGTCATAAAACATCATATGACATCATTTAATTTTGTAAATAAATCATTATTCATTTCTTTTGATGATGTCATAAAAATCTTATTATGACATCATTTATATTTTTGTATTTACAATATTTAAGAGGATCATTCTTACCTTTGAATGATACCTCAGAGCTCTACTACATTATATTTTTACAAATTAAAATTAGTTACATTTTATTTTAGAAATATCAGCGCTCTCAGATAAGTGATTTAATTCACTTTTACACTTTATTATACTGTTGAAGCTTAAATTCCAACAGTACTTCATTAAAAACATACAGTGACGTCTCTGTTATTTTATCTTAACAGTATTCCACTTCTTTTTAATTTATTAAATTCCTTTTATATAAACTGGAAGTCACAAAAGAGACCCCAGCTTACAGTATTTGGGTTATGTTGTTTCTTCTGAAGGCCTCAAGATGGACCAAGCAAAATTCCAGCAAATTCTCAATTGGCCACCTCCAACAAGCCTCTAGGCTCTTCAATCATTCCTTGGATTCGCCAATTTTTACCGCCGTTTCATCAAGAATTATTCAAAGAAGATTAGTTCACTCACGTGTTTCCTCAAGAAAGATTCCCGTTTTCCCTTCAATGAGGAAGCTCTTAGGAAGTTTCATCAACTCAAAGAGGCTTTCACCATTGCTCCAATCCTTTCTCACTTTGATCCTTCTCTACCCACCATTGTAGAGACTGATGCATCAGATTATGCCTTGGGTGCTTTTCTGAGTCAGATTTCTGACTCAGGAAAACATCCCATTGCATTTGATAGGCGCAAGCTTCTCCCAGCTGAGCTCAATTATGAGATTCATGAAAGGGAACTCCTTGGCATAGTCTGGGCTCTCAAGCGCTGGAGAGCTTTTCTCCTTTCACTTTCTTCCTCTTTTGAGGTTCTCACCAATCATTCCTCACTTCAATATTTCATGTCATCAAAGATTCTCACTCGCTCTCAAGGCCGCTGGGCTGAATTTCTCTCTGAATTCCATTTTTCAATCACCTGCTGCCCTGGCCACTTGGCTACCCTTCCAGATGCTTTGTCACGTCGGGACGACATTTACCCAGAGGGGGGAAGATTTCATCAGCAAGAATCCATTGAATTATCAAAAAATAATCAAGCAAGATGAAATTCAAGCCTCAAAATTCTTTGCAGTCAAGGTGGAAGCATTTTCAAATTTGATTGAATCAATTCAGAAGGCATTATGGAAAGATTCTCAATATAGAAGTATCCTTCAAGATTTGGGTAAAGGTAAATCTGTCCAAGATTATTCTCTTGATTCCTCTTCCCAACTTCTTCTGTTCAAAGATCGGGTGGTGGTCCCAAATGACCCCACAATTCAACTCAGCATACTTCAAAAAAGGCATGACTCTCCCCTAGCTGGACACCCTGGCCAAAAGAAGACTCTCAAACTTGTCAAGCAGAATTTCCACTGGTACAGCATGACTCAATTCATCAAGGATTATGTCTCATCCTGTCAACAGTGTTCAAGAAACAAGAATATTCATCATAAGAAATTTAGACTCCTCAAACCTCTTCCAATTCCAAATGGTCCTTGGATTTGTCTTTCTATGGATTTCATCACTCAATTGCAACTGTCCAATTCCTTTGACTCAATCCTTGTCATAGTGGACAGATTCTTAGAAATGTTGGTTTTCATTCCAACAATGTCTTCAATCACTTCACTAGATTTAGCCCATTTATTCATCAAGAATATCTTTTCAAAGAATGGCCTTCCTTCAAGCATTGTCAGTGATAGAGGTGCCCTTTTTCTTTCTTACTTTTGGACCAATCCTTTTCAGCAGCTCAAGATTTCAAGAGATTTGTCAACTCCTTACCATCCAGAAACTGATGGACAGACAGAGAGGGTAAATAAGATACTAGAAAAGTATCTTTGAATTTATGTCAGTTATCATCAAGATGATTGGAACACCTGGCTCCCTCTGGATGAATTTCCCTACAATAACTCTGACCACTCTTCAACAAAACAATCACCGCTTGTCACTGTTTATGGAAGAGATCCACATTTTGACTCAGTTCACATTACTCAAGATACTCCTGCTAGAAATTTATCAACAAAAATTCAATCAGCACAGCAAGATGTCAAGAGAGAACTTGAAGTTGCCATAAACAGGTTTAACAGGTATGCAGATAAAAGTAGAGCAAGTCCACCTGTTTTCAATCCTGGTGACATGGTATGGCTTTCCTCCAAGAACATCAAATCAACTAGACCCACCAAAAAACTGTCTGAAAGATGGTTGGGTCCTTTTCCAATCTTGATGAAAGTCTGCACTCATGCCCACCACCTCAAGCTTCCATCTAAATGGAAATCCATCCACCCTGTCTTTCATATTTCACTCTCAGAACCAGTCAAGACATCAACAATCACAAATAGGCATCAAGAGCCTCCTCCTCCAATCATCATTGAAGAAGAGGAGGAATGGGAAGTCTCTCAAATACTGGACTCAAAGCTCAAGAGAGGAAAATTATGGTATCTAGTGGAATGGAAAGGCCTCAGTCAAGACCCAGAAAGATCCACTTGGGAACCAACCGAAAACCTCAAGAATTGTGCTGAACTTGTCAAAGATTTTCATTCATTATATCCTGACAAACCTGGGCCCATTTGCTCAAAAGCTTGATTCATTATGGTGCTTGGTGGGTAGAGGAATTACCAAAAGTAAGTCCCACTCCTGGTATGCACCTTTAGGGGTATTCTACTCTTTTTTTTGTTGTAAGCATCACCTTGGCCACTCTGTGAGCACTTTGCAATTTTGAACACAGATCTTTGGAATGGCGTTCAACTTCATTTCCAATCTTATGGCCATTTTCACTTGGGACAATGGGCCATTCACTTTTCAATTCATTTCCAAGACTTCAAAATTCAAATTCATTCCTGGAACATTTTTTGTTTTTATTTTGTTGACACTGGCGGGAGTGGTAACTACCAAAAGTAAGTTCCTCTCCTGGTGTGCACTTCCCTGAGGGGTCTACAATCTTGCCAAAACATCACCTTGGTCACTTTCTGAGCAGCTGGCAGCAAATTTCTCTTTCCAGGTCCTTGGCCAATTTCAAAATCAGTTATCAACCTCCGTGATGAAGATTGGAACCTCCTCAAAATTCAATTCATTTTTCTTTTTGTTTTTCTCTTTCTTTTATTTTCATTTTCATTCTTTATATTAAATTTTCTTTTCATTTTCATTTGATCATATCAAAAATTCATATCAAAAAATATTCATTCATTACAACATCATCAATCATGAAGCCAATCTCAAAAGAAGATCAAGCAAGTCCTGCGTCATATGACAAATTTTAATATCAGTTATTATTTTATTTTCCTCTCAAAAGAACTTTCCTCTATCCCACTCTCAATCCTTTCCAATAGCCTCAACAGGATTAACCTTTTATTGGTGCTCAGGAGCTCACCATTTCAAGGTGGGGGGTACTGTCAAAACCATGGCAATTCACCTCCTTGGATCTCCGTATATGACCACTTCATCATCTTAAGGACCTTTAATGGCCATTTCTATTTGAGGGCCTTCATGGCCCTTCCCCTCAATCCAGAAGCCATAGCGGCACTTTTTGCCCAATTGGGTATTTCTGGTCATTTCCCTCAAAACCAGGGGAAATGGCCCAAATGGCTGTTTTTAGCCATTTGGGCTCATAATGCGCATTTGCGCACTTTTTGCGCACTTTGCACATTTGCACATTTTGCGCAATTTTGCGCACTTTGATGCAAAGTGTGAAAAGACACTTTCCCTCTCTTTGGGCCAGTTTTTGCCTCAGAACCCAAAAGTGGCCGAAAACCCCAAAGGACCCAGAAACACCTTTCCAAGCTCTGAAGCCATCACATCCATCTTTTTCCCCTCTGTCTTTCCATCTCAAGACCTTTGGACGTAATCTTCTTTCCAATGAACCAATATGCCATAAATGATGTTATATATCATTATGCATCATTTCTCAACAGAAATTCAATGGTGGCAATATCAAATGGTCATTTCAATATTCCAACATATCATCACATCATCAAGGCACCCAATAATTCAGAGGACTCATCAAGGCTCAAGAGCAAGTGTTTCAGCGTCAAAGACCAATCACACCATCAAGACATCATTGGATAATTTCATTCACAGTATTACTCCAAGGCAATACTGTTCAACCATTCTCAAGTGATTCAAGAGGCAGTTCATTCATTTGTCAAGTGTCAAAGCTCCACTAAATCCATCTTTGCAACCACCTTCATTTCAATACAGTCTGGATCCATCAAGAACTGTATTTCATTTTAAAGTATGGGAAATTCATTCAACCCAATTCAATTTCAATATTAGACAGCTGTATCAATTCCCAAAACAATCAATACAGCCTCAAGGATAAATACAGATCAGTTTTCAGGCTGAAGAACTCAAGCTCCCAGCCTTTCACATATACTGGCTACCCTTTCCACCCTGGGGGGTTACTCCCCAGTTAATTAATATACTTTGATTTTATTTTATCCTTATTTATCTTATCATTTTTGTTAAGTGAATAGTGATATTATCAAGTCAGTCATTTAGCACCTTTTCTATTTTTCGTTCTTTGCCTGTCAATGGATATTTGGTGGCCGTATCCTTACTAATTCCATTGTTCATTTTGGCAGGTTGAAACAGTGATTAAAGATTCACTTGGTTCGCTCTTTGGCCATTTGGCTTCTCTTTCCTCTTAGTGCATCTCATCTTGTACCTGCATAATTCTTAGAGGACTTTATTTTTTTATTTTTATTTCTTTATTCTTTTGGAGTCTTCCAAGTGAGTTCCCTGATTTCTGAGTGCCAGACCACCATTGTTTTCTGTCCAAGAGCCCCTGTGACATATGGTTTTGTCCAGTTCTGAGGAAGGACATGTCAAACATGTGACCTCTGTCCTCCAAAGGCTGAGGGAGAATAGTTTGTTTGACAAAGCCTCCAAGTGGGGATTCCATTCCTCAAGTGTGGAATGCTTGGGCTATGTTGTTTCAAGTGATGGCCTCAAGATGGATTCTTCAAAGGTTCAGCAAATACTGTGAGCCTTAGAGGTAATTTCATATACCCAAAAGACCACAAATATAAAAAATAACATATTAATATAAATAAAATAAATTTATTTATATTATTAAAATAAAAATCAAAATATAAATATAAAATTATATTAAAAATAAAAAATTAATTATAATTTAAAAATAAAAAATACATTAAATTTTGTAAATATAAAATTACATTTATACTTGAAAAAATTAAGTAAAAATGAAACTTTAACAAAATTGTGAAAAAACAAATAAATTTGGAAAAAAGTTAAATAAAATTTATTATAACTTTTTATCCAATAAATAAACATATAAAATTTATTTCACCATTGGATTCCTCATAAAAAATCAGGAGGGGTCACCTCTGAGTGAAATTCTTGTAACTCAACTCTAAATAAGCTTAAATTAAGTTTTTAGTATTTTCAATACAAAAGTTGAAAATCCTCAAAACCTTAATTTAATTCACACCACATGTGGTGTTAACCATCAATTTTTGTGTTAAAATTGAGGTGTTGTGTTTAGTTTAGAAGTTATGAGGAATTGAAGTATTTTCAATTGAATTCAATTGAAATGTCAAAATGTGCGCGTGTATTACATAAGTGAACTTTGATTTACATATGAGGTGTCAATTATTACTGTATTGTACTGTACAATTGAATTGAATTACATATGTAAATTATAAGTATAATACATGATGAGGAATTAAAGGAAAAATAAATTGGAAAGATTAAATTTGGGGGGGAAAGGAACTCCAGCTCTAAGGGGGAGCTAGACCCCCAAAATCCTTGCTGACAGGCGTGGGATGTCAAAATTCACGCAAAAGTTCATCACTTTTGGCCTGGAATTGAGTTACAGGGTCTGTGGACTCAATTGATGATGAGGTTTTGATACCAACTGGGGTAGTTTTAGCTGTTGCCAAGAGGGTAAAACTACCCTTAAGATAAAACAATCATAATAAAAACAGTTTTAACTGGTTTCTACGCCTCTGACACACATTCTGACGTGTTTTGAAGGCTCTAGGCCTGGTATTGCTATAGTAATGGCTGATTTAAGGGTCTAAAATGGCTAAAAATGGCTAAAAATGGCTTAAATCAGCCCTTTTTGGTCTAAACCAGGGTTCAATGATGCCATAATTGGCTTTTCTGTTGTCAGACTGTTTTTCACGACTGACAAGAGTAAATTTTACTTTTGGAGTAAGAGAATTGATGGCTATAAAAGAATGTCTTCTTTGCCCCACTTTTCTCTTCATGTTAGAATCTTTTCCTTTTATTAATTAGTTTAAAACTGTTAAACCAATCAATCAAAGATTCCAACCACCACTTTTAAATCATTTTAATCCTTTTAACCACGTGAAAAAATTATTATAATCATTTTTTGTAACTCTTATAATCATTTTTACCCTTGAACCACCCCAAAAGTGAATTAAAGCATCTTTCATCACTGTAAACTTTGTCACTTTGTTTCCAAATTCACTCTGGTCACTTTTGGGCGTGTTTTCTCTTTAATATTCTTTTTAAAGACTTTGTTCTTTAATTAATTGCTTGCAGTTCTTTGCTCAATTAATTCCAATTGAAATTGCTCTTGAAGAAATTTCTTTTGTAGCCTTAAAATATCTCTTGTAGAGTATTTTTTGGATAAATTTTTATTGTTGGTAAAACAATAAATTTTTATAATATTATTGTTTTATACTAATAAAGTTATAAACAATAAAATTGGCGTGTTTTATCCTAAAAATAATATTTCATACTATTTTTAATTGATTTTTTTACCTTATACAAATTTTGAGGACAGGAAAAGTACTTGATTTTTAATCAAAGTTTCATATCCACACCTTACATTTGGGGGCCCAGCCGTGATATTTTACCTGTGACATATTTTTTTACTCTTTTTTAAATCTTTTTTCTTATATTGAAAAATTTAAAAACATATAAAAAATACTTATAATTCAAAAAATCCATAAAAAATAATTTTTTTCATATTATAAGTGAGGCTTAAATTTTTATTTCTTTTTTTTGAAATATCCTTTTTTTTACTTAATTAATTGGCTTTTTCATTAATTTTAGTGTCTGACAATGTGGTAAGACAAGAAAACATTGAAACAGCCTCAACAGTAACCAGCATTATCCCTGCCAGTACTGTTAATTCTGATCATAATAGCACTGTTATTGTGACTCAAAATAACCAGCCTGAACCAATATCTTCTGAATTAATTAACTTGGACATAAGTAATACCCTTCAGAAAGCTAAAAATTTGGCCAATAGTAAGTTTTTTGACGTAAAAATACTATTTTAAGCCTTTTTAACCATAATTATGCCTTCAACCAGGTCAGGAGCCAGCTACAACCCCTCAAGCAGCTCCCAAAAAGGTAATAGACGTGATTATGGCAGAGGCCAACCAGGTACAGAAGGAAAAGGGTCAGTTGATGACTTCCAAACAACTAAAATGGGTCATTCTGAAGCTGATAATACCATTTTACCTTCAAAAAGAGCTGACACCGCCACAACAAGCCTCTGTGGACATATACAAAGCCATCCACAGTGCATACAACAATGCACTTCAATTCAAGGAGTACCAGATCCTTGCAGACCTGTGGAAGAATTGCATGAATTCTTACCTGACAGTAAGAAAATTCTTGGGCCATCCCAACACTTGCAAATTGCTCAATGGATGGCATCCATTGATGGAGAAGAAAAACATAATGCTTTTGACACTAGAATGGAGGAAAAACAACCCTCCACCACCCAAACCAGTGCCAAAAACAGCCCCAGTGGCCAGCAGCAGCAATTCCAACGTGAAAAAGCAGCCACAAACTCCAAACAAGGGCAAAGGGAAGGCACCAGCCCCAAAACCTTACAGCCAGGGCTACAGAATCCCAAAGATTCAGCAGGATGCCATGGAAAATGTATTTCAGATGGCCAGAACCATGATGGAATTACAGAAGAAGGAGGAAGCCAGATTAAGGTTCCAGAAATGATTTCTGACATATTTGATTCCATCCCAGAGTTGTATAATGCTATAAATGACGTGAAAAAACATCTTTCTGATAAAAATGAAACCATTTGTAACAACATTAAAACAAACAACCTGAGTCTGTGCCAAATTAATGAAACACTTATGTGTTTTGAAAAAGTTTTGAGAACAATTAAAAATTCAAATAATGATAATTCTTCTAACAATAAAATAAATGAACAATCTGCCATTATTAAAGAATTAACAGATAAATATTCTAAATTCAATATTGATGACATAATTGAAACAAGAATTAAACAAGCCATAAATATTATCAAGACAGATAACAAGAAAGTCCTTGATGACATTTCAAATTCATTTACTGAAGTAAAGACATATACCATTGCCTCGAAAAAGTGTTTTGATGCTTCACAAGAAGAAGTATCAAAATTATCAATGAAATTGAATCAAGTCACTGCTGATAATACAAGACAGACAGAGTTATGGCAAGAACTGACACATAAGGAAGACATGTATAAAATTGAAGTAATAAATTTAATACAAAGCTTCCAACATGAATACAGAAATTCCCAAAGTTGTAGCAACAGTAAAATGAATGACATTGAACAAATACTGAACACCTTACCAAGAATGTCTACACCTCTAAATCAAAATGAGGGCACAAGAATTCCAAATCCACAAGTATTGGATCCTGATAATTCACAATTAAAAAATGAATTATCCACTTCTTTTCATAACTTGGAACCATCAATGGGCCAAGCACTCTTGAAAGAAGTTCCAAAACTTAAAGAATGGCCTCACTTCAGTGGTGAAGGAGAGTATGACCATATGGAATTCATTAGAGGTATTGACATGATCAAAGAGGATTTTGAATTACCAGACAGATTGGTAACAGCCAGGTTTAACACCTTGTTTACCAGATCAGCTCACAGATGGTACATCAAAATAAGACAAGCACATGGACACCAGAGTTGGACTTGGTGGAAAACCCAAATCATCAACAAATGGGCAAATGATGCTTGGAGGTTTAAAGTTGAAACAGCCTTTGAATCTGCCAAATTTAATGCTGATAAAGACAGAGCTTTACCATGGTTTTGCCAACAAAAGGACAGATTAACAGCATTATATCCTGACATGTCAGAGTTTATGATCCATAGAAAAATTCTGAGACAATGTGGAGGTGACTTAGAGCATGCTGTCAAAAGCAGGACTACTGAACAATCTTCAGCAGAAGATATTATCAATATACTAGAAGAAGTAACCACCAGAACCAAAATTGGTTCTAGTAGGGTGAATCTCAAAACAAGGTTTAATACACCTTGGAAAGATTCTGTGGACAAAAACCCCAAAGAAAATTCTGGTAATATTAAATATAAATCTGCAGATACAGTCAGAAAATGCCATATTTGCCAAAGCACCACCCATTTAGCCAATACATGTCCAAAGAGGGGGAAAATCAATGAAATTGACATTGAAAAGGAACCAGATGTTGAAAAAGAAGACATAATTGAAGACAATTCAGATGATAAGTCATCCATATTTTCTGAATCTTCAAAAGATATAGAAGATATCAATGCCACTTTTGACATCATGGAATCTTATTCCCATTTACCACAATTGAGCAATGGTCAAGTTGATTTATCAAAAGTTCAAGATGCACAACTTATGAAGACAAAACCAAACAGAGGAAAAGGTTATACAGCTGGTAACTCCTGTATAACAGAAGTGGTAATTGACAACAAGCCCACCAAACTTTTGCTTGACCCAGGAGCCTTCTGCTCTTGTGTTGGAAAATCCTTTCTTAAGACTTGTGTGCCAAATTTTGAAGACCAATTGTTACCAATTGATGGTATAAAATTCAACAGTGCAAGTAACCCAATGAAAGCATTGGGAATCTTTGAGACCAATGTCATATTCCCACACATAAATGGGAATTTAAGGATCACAGTTGAATTTGTTGTTATGGAAAATTGCTCTAGTACCCATTTTATATTGGGAAATGACTATTTGATCATGTATGGGATAGATTTACATAATAACAAAGACAGATACTTTACAATTGGGGACAATAAGCACCAGAAATTTGCCTTTTTACCATTTAAAAGACAAATTACAGTAAACAAAGTATCACCAGTCAACTTAGAGTTAGAAAAATTCAAGTCTGAACAGTTAAATGAGGCTGAGATAAGCCTTCATCTGACTGATAAACAAGAAAATGAACTTTCTTCCCTTTTGTATGACCACAAAGGAGCATTTGCTACAGACAAAGAACCTCTGGGAGCAATTATTGGTCATGAAGTTGACATCATTCTTAACATTGAGAGACCTTATCCACCACTCTTAAGAAGACCTGCTTATCCAGCAAGTCCAAAATCAAGAGAAGCTCTAGAAATTCATATCAAAGAACTTCTAGACCTTGGTGTAATAAGAAAAGTAGGCCACAATGAGGAAGTAGAAATAACTACACCAGTCATAGTGGCGTGGCATAATGGAAAATCCAGAATGGTTGGGGACTTTAGAGCTCTGAACACTTATACTGTTCCAGACAGATACCCAATACCAAAAATCCAAATTGCCCTTACTCAAATATCTCAAGCAGTGTATATAACCACTATGGATGCTCTTAAAGGATTCCATCAAAATGTGGTAACACCAAGAGCAAGAAAATACTTGAGAATTATTGTTCATTGTGGAGTGTATGAATACTTAAGGATGCCCTTTGGTATCAAAAATGCACCTTCACACTTCCAAAGAATGATGAATGAAATCTTCCCTGAAGAACTCTCAGAGGGATGGTTAATCATTTTCATTGATGACATTATTATCTGTTCAAAGACTTGGGAGGAGCACATGTACAGATTATCAAGAGTTTTGACAAAAATCCAATCAGTAAACATGAAAATCTCCTTGAAGAAATGTCATTTTGGATTTAAAGAACTTAAGGCACTAGGACATGTTGTATCTGGTTTGTCCCTTGGAATTGATAAAAATAAAGTTGCAGCAGTATTGTTAAAACCCATGCCTCAGAATAAGAAGAAAATTCAGTAATTCTTGGGTTTTGCAGGATATTACAGGCAACACATTAAAGACTTTGCATCCATAGCAAGACCACTTTATAAGTTGTGTGACAAAGACACAGTATTTGAGATGACTGTTGACAGAGTCAAAGCTTTTGAATCTCTAAGAGAAGCATTGACCACTGCTCCACTCTTACTGATGCCAGACTTTAAATTACCTTTCAAACTGTATATTGATGCATCAGGGGATGGACTAGGTGCTGCACTTCACCAAGTTCAGATCATAAATGACAAACCTGTAGAAGGACCAATATGTTTCATATCCAGGCAAATCAAACCAACTGAAGCCAGATATGGAGCAAGTCAAATGGAATGTCTATGCCTTGTCTGGGCCTTGGAGAAATTGAACTATTTCTTAGAGGGATGTGTTTTTGAAGTAATAACAGATTGTACGGCTGTGAAATCACTTTTGAACATGAAAACACCTAACAGACACATGCTCAGATGGCAGATAGCCATACAAGAATACAGAGGCAATATGACTATTGTTCATAAGGATGGGAATATTCATAAGAATGCAGATGGACTAAGCAGATGGCCATTACCAAATAACATTGATAATCCTGCTTATGTTCCAGAAGAAGCTTCACCACAAATTCCAATAGAAGGAATAAGTGTTACAGACTTGAACACCACCTTCTTTGAAGAAGTCAGAAATAGTTACACTCAAGATAAGAATTGTAGCATCTTATGCCAATTACTTAACAAAGACTGTAAAGACAACTCTCTAATACATGCCTTGGATGAAGTATGGAGAAAATCTTATAATGAAGGAAGATTTCACCTACTGGATGGTATAATTTACCACAGAACCAAGCACACATGTGTCATGACAGTTGTAGACAGGTCATTAATCAATCTTGTACTGAAAGAATGCCATGATAGTCCCTTTTCAGGACATCTTTCTGAAGACAGAACAAGAGAGAAAGTGAAGACCTGCATATGGTGGCCAATGTGGCAAAAAGATGTTACAGAGTATTGCAAAACCTGTGACAGATGCCAAAAGGCAAATAAATCCACTGGCAAAAGACTTGGAAATATGATGAAAATCCAAGAACCAAACAGACCTTGGGAAATTGTCCATATGGATTGGGTAACTGGCCTACCACCAGGAGGTGACAGGAGCTATAATGCTTGCCTAGTAATTGTGGACAGATTCAGTAAAACTCCAATCTTTTTACCATGTCACAAAGATGATACAGCCATGGATACAGCTCTTCTGATATGGAATAGAGTAGTGTCATGGACTGGGATATTTACAAATATCATCAGTGATAGAGATCCCAAATTCACTTCAGCACTATGGACAAATCTTCACCAATTATTTGGCACTAAACTGTCTTTCTCTACAGCCTACCACCCACAAACTGATGGCCTGGCTGAAAGAATGATCCAAACCTTAGAGGACATGGTGAGAAGATTTTGTGCATATGGCCTTGAATTCAAAGATTGTGATGGATTTACCCATGATTGGTGTACTCTGTTACCAGCACTGGAATTAGCATATAAAACATCAATCCATGCTAGTACCAATCAGACTCCTGCTGTTCTAGAAAAAGGATGGAACCCCAAGTTACCCCAAGACTCCTTGAGGAAAGACTTAATTGAAATACATCCCACAGCTGCTAGCTTCAAAGGAATGCTAGACAAAGCTAGAAAGCATGCAGTAAGGTGCATGGAGGACTCTTTTGCATATGCTAAAGACAAATGGGATAAATCTCATGCAACTCCAGATTTCAAAGTGGGGGACCTAGTTCTTGTATCCACCACTAACTTCAATAACATCAAAGGATGTAAAAAGTTGAAAGACTCCTTTGCAGGACCTTTTGTGATTATGGCCCTCCATGGAGAAAATGCTGTTGAAGTAGAGTTATCTGAAGAACTTAGCAATAAGCACCCTACATTTCCAGTGAGCTTGATAAAACCATATAAATCTAGTGATGCTGAGAAATTTCCCTTGAGGGATAAGGTTCCCCAAGTTATACCTCCTATTGAGACATCTGGTACTAAGAAAATAACCAAAGTTCTTAAAGAAAGGAAATTAAGAACCAAGAAAGTAAGGGAATACCTTGTTAGGTACAGTGACCCAACTTGTGAAGATGAATGGTTAGAAGAAAAAGATATACCAGAAGCTACCAAACTCCTGAGGAGATTCAGACACACTAGAAACACCAATATTACAAAGTAATATTCTTTTTTTAGGGGGAGGGAATGTGAGCCTTAGAGGTAATTTCATATACCCAAAAGACCACAAATATAAGAAATAACATATTAATATAAATAAAATAAATTTATTTGTATTATTAAAATAAAAATCAAAATATAAATATAAAATTATATTAAAAATAAAAAATTAATTATAATTTAAAAATAAAAAATACATTAAATTTTGTAAATATAAAATTACATTTATACTTGAAAAAATTAAGTAAAAATGAAACTTTAACAAAATTGTGAAAAAAATAAATAAATTTGGAAAAAAGTTAAATAAAATTTATTATAACTTTTTATCCAATAAATAAACATATAAAATTTATTTCACCATTGGATTCCTCATAAAAAATCAGGAGGGGTCACCTCTGAGTGAAATTCTTGTAACTCAACTCTAAATAAGCTTAAATTAAGTTTTTAGTATTTTCAATACAAAAGTTGAAAATCCTCAAAACCTTAATTTAATTCACACCACATGTGGTGTTAACCATCAATTTTTGTGTTAAAATTGAGGTGTTGTGTTTAGTTTAGAAGTTATGAGGAATTGAAGTATTTTCAATTGAATTCAATTGAAATGTCAAAATGTGCGCATGTATTACATAAGTGAACTTTGATTTACATATGAGGTGTCAATTATTACTGTATTGTACTGTACAATTGAATTGAATTACATATGTAAATTATAAGTATAATACATGATGAGGAATTAAAGGAAAAATAAATTGGAAAGATTAAATTTGGGGGGGAAAAGGAACTCCAGCTCTAAGGGGGAGCTAGACCCCCAAAATCCTTGCTGACAGGCGTGGGATGTCAAAATTCACGCAAAAGTTCATCACTTTTGGCCTGGAATTGAGTTACAGGGTCTGTGGACTCAATTGATGATGAGGTTTTGATACCAACTGGGGTAGTTTTAGCTGTTGCCAAGAGGGTAAAACTACCCTTAAGATAAAACAATCATAATAAAAACAGTTTTAACTGGTTTCTACGCCTCTGACACACATTCTGACGTGTTTTGAAGGCTCTAGGCCTGGTATTGCTATAGTAATGGCTGATTTAAGGGTCTAAAATGGCTAAAAATGGCTAAAAATGGCTAAAAATGGCTTAAATCAGCCCTTTTTGGTCTAAACCAGGGTTCAATGATGCCATAATTGGCTTTTCTGTTGTCAGACTGTTTTTCACGACTGACAAGAGTAAATTTTACTTTTGGAGTAAGAGAATTGATGGCTATAAAAGAATGTCTTCTTTGCCCCACTTTTCTCTTCATGTTAGAATCTTTTCCTTTTATTAATTAGTTTAAAACTGTTAAACCAATCAATCAAAGATTCCAACCACCACTTTTAAATCATTTTAATCCTTTTAACCACGTGAAAAAATTATTATAATCATTTTTTGTAACTCTTATAATCATTTTTACCCTTGAACCACCCCAAAAGTGAATTAAAGCATCTTTCATCACTGTAAACTTTGTCACTTTGTTTCCAAATTCACTCTGGTCACTTTTGGGCGTGTTTTCTCTTTAATATTCTTTTTAAAGACTTTGTTCTTTAATTAATTGCTTGCAGTTCTTTGCTCAATTAATTCCAATTGAAATTGCTCTTGAAGAAATTTCTTTTGTAGCCTTAAAATATCTCTTGTAGAGTATTTTTTGGATAAATTTTTATTGTTGGTAAAACAATAAATTTTTATAATATTATTGTTTTATACTAATAAAGTTATAAAAAATAAAATTGGCGTGTTTTATCTTAAAAATAATATTTCATACTATTTTTAATTGATTTTTTTACCTTATACAAATTTTGAGGACAGGAAAAGTACTTGATTTTTAATCAAAGTTTCATATCCACACCTTACAAATACTCAATTGGCCTCAGCCCAGAAACATCAAGGCTCTTCAATCCTTTCTTGGCTATGCCAATTTTTACCATTGTTTCACAAAGAATTACTCTAAAAAAATCACTGCTCTCACTTCCCTTCTGAAAAATGATTCTACCTTTATTGTCAATGAGGAAGCTCTTAGTCAGTTTCAAGTACTCAAAGAAGCTTTCACCACTTCCCCTATCTTATCTCATTTCAATCCTCCTCTACCTACTTTTGTAGAGATTGATGCTTCTGATTATGCCTCGGGTGCTCTACTGAGGCAGGTGAATGACTCAGGAAAGAATCCCATTGCATATGATAGTTGCAAGCTTTTCCCAGCTGAGCTGAACTATGAAATTCATGATAAGAAACTTCTTGGCATAGTTTGTGCTCTCAAGCACTGGAGAGCATTTCTTCTCTCTCTTTCCAATTATTTTGAGTTCTTGACAGACAACTTTTCCCTGCAGTATTTTATGTCTTCCCAAGTTCTTACTTGTCATCAGGCCCGTTGGGCTGAGTTTCTTTATGAAATTCACTTCACTATCACTTACTGCCCAGGCAGGCTGGCATGTTTACCAGATGCCTTGTCACGTCGGGACAACATGTACCCAGAGAGGGGGGTGGACTTCATCAGAAAGACTCCTCAAACATTTCATCAGATGATCAAGCAAAATGGAATTCAAGAGTCAATATTCTTCTCAATAAAAGTGGAAATATTCTCAGATTTAGTTGAAAAGATTCAAAAAGAAGTATGGCAGGACAAAGATTATAAAGAAATACTCAAGAAACTAGCAAGAGGTGACTCAGTTCCAGATTATTCTCTTGAACCTCACGCCAAGTTTTTATTAACCAAAGATAAAGTGGTAATTCCAAGCAATGAAGAACGTCAACTCAACATTTGTCAAAAGCGTCATAACCCACCATTGGCTGGTCATCCTGGCCAGGAGAAGACCCTCAAGCTCATCAAGAGGGATTTTTTTGGGCTGGCAAGAATCAATTAATCAAGGACTATGTGTCCTCATGTCAGAAATGTCCAAGAAACAAGAACATTCATCATAAGAAGTTTGGATTATTCAAGCCTCTTTCAATTGCATCTGGTCCTTGGGGTTCATTATCAATGGACTTTATCACTCAATTGCCACTGTCAAACAGCTTTGATTCAATTTTAGTAGTGGTGGACATATTCTCAAAAATGTCAATCTTCATTCCAGCTTATGGAACAATCACTGCCCTGGAATTAGCTCAAATATTTATTAGCCATGTCCTTTCCAAATATGGCCTTCCAGTTAGTATTGTTAGTGATAGAGGATCTTTATTTGTTTCATCATTCTTGTAAGGTTGGTCTATGAAACTCTTGATAATAGTAACAATATCAAGAGTACTATGACTGTCCTCAGTAGAAAAAATATAATATAATAAAATATTACAACCACAAATTTAAATATAATTATTAAAAATAATTATATATAGAAAAATAATTTAATTATTATTATAATAATATAATAATAAAAAAAATAATTATAATAAATTATAATTATTCTATTATTGTTATAGTCACTGACAGCTATAACAATAAGAAGTGTAAAGCTCTTAATGAGACAATTACACGTGGAAAATATAAATATTTAACCACTTATAAATAATATAAATATTATTTATAAAAGAATTAAAACACACACTGTGCAGAAATAATTCTTGTAGAGAAAATTCTATATATAAAAAACTAATACTAGAAAAAAAAATAGAATTTTAGAGAAAACTTACTTATAAGATTTATTTAATATAATAAGTCAAACAACAACAGTTATAATATTAAATAATAATTATAAGTGAAAAACACGTCAAAAATTAATAAATTTAAAGATAAAACAACTTTTTATAATATAAATTATGATTAAAGAGTTTTTTAGAAGAATTTGTGGATTTTAAAAGATATTTAAGAAGATAATTTTATATAATAAAATATATTATTGGTGATTACAACAATAATCTGAATTCTATGACTTCAATTCTTTAATTTTAATAAATAAAGAATAAAAATAACTTAAGAATTACTTTTAATAATAAGATTTTATATTTAATAAAACTTTACCTGTTTAAATGTCTAATATGATTGGATTGATGATGAATGATGGACAAAAACAGTGATGAAAAGACTCTTTTTATGTCTTCAGAGAAGCTCTCATGATTCATAATGGATGTAGAGGGCGTGCTCAGGTCAAAACTGAAAAGCCATGCTTAAAAATAAAGTTCTTAACTTAAGGAAACTTATTTTTACTTCCAATTTAAAGTTACCAGTGTTATTCTTAACTCCATGTAACTTTAATCCTCATTTAAACTAATTATTTTAAGTTTTTAATATAAATAAGCTTATTTATATTAAATTTCATCACATGAACAACTTAAAAATAGAGTTTCAAGTAGAAATCTCTTAAACTCAATTTTTAATTAATTTTTAAAGAAATCATAAATTTCTTTGAGTTTAATTAAAAGAGCAAATTTCCAGGCTAATTACCCAGGAAATTTATTTATAAAAGATACTTACAATTTAATTTATATATTTATAATATTAAATTCTAAGTTGTGTGAAATTTTCAAGCAAATCCAATAAGAATTGGATTTTTAATGAATTTTTGAAGCTATTGCTATTTTTCCACATAAAATAGCAAAACACACTAAACCTTAAGTTTTGATAACGTTTTAATGCTTGAAACTTTAAAGTTTTAAGCTTATTTAAGTTTTTTAAGCTTAATTAAGCTCTGACAGTTCTTAAAACCTTGATTTCAAGCCTGCATATTGGGATTTACCCTTTGGCAGCTTGAAATTCCTGTCCAAATTGGGAGAAAACCAGTTTAAGCCTCAAGGTTGGATCAAAGTCTAATCTTAAAGTTTAAATAAGGTTGAAAATCCTCCAATACAGGTGGAAAACCTTAATTGAATCCTTGCAGATCCAAAAAGTTGGGTACCCCAGCTCTATTTGGTCTTTTTCCTTTGTCCCACCTTTCTGCGTGGATTTTGCCCTTTTATTTATTTAAAGCCATACTATGGCCTTAAACCCTTTTAAATTGAGCTCACGCAGGATTTACATTCTGTATGGCAAATCCTTAGCCAATTCAGTAAATATACACCACACCTCAATTTTAACTAAAATTTTGGTAAGTTTGCATAAACCTTATGCAACTTTAAATTTAAGCTTAATTAAGCTTAAATTGAACAATTTTGAAAAAATGTTAAAAAGTTCTTAAATCTTCCAATAACATAAAAAATAAGTGGTTTTGGGTATAACACCTTATGGGTGTACCCTAGGTTATTTCTGGTGTAGAATCCAAAAATGACATAATATTTATAACTTTGTTTATCCAAAAAAAAGTTATACTTATTTTTTATTATTTTTTATTTTAAATTCAACTAAAAAGTCTGTTTAAGACAAAATTAACTGTTTATAAAATCATTTGTGGCCTTATGGGTATGTCATACATACTTCACAGGCTCACAATTCTGGACTCAATTGTGTCAGCGGCTCAAGATATCAAGAAATCTTTCAACTGCTTTCCACCCTGAAACAGATGGACAGACAGAGAGGGTAAGTCAGATTATAGAACAGTATCTTTGGATGTATGTCAGCTATCATCAAGATGACTGGTACACCTGGCTCCCTCTGGCTGAATTTTCCTATAATAATGCAGAACATTCATCGAGAAAGCAATCACATTTTTTAACCAATTATGGAGGAAATCCCATCTTTGACTCAATCCATATTTCTCAATACTCACCTGCTGGAAAGTTATCAACAAAACTCCAATCAGTACAGCAAGTTGTCAATAAAGAATTAGAGTCATCAATAAGGAGATTCAAGAAGTATGCAGATAGAGATAGAGCAATTCCACCTGATTTCCAACCTGGTGAAAAATTCTGGCTAGCTTCCAAGAACATCAATACATCAAGACCCACCAAGAAATTATCAGAAAGATGGCTGGGACCTTTTGAAGTTCTGAAGAAGATTTGCAGCCATGCATATCACCTCAAGTTTCCTCAGAAATGGAAGTCAGTTCACCCTGTATTCCATGTGTCCTTATTAGAACCAGTGAAGCATTCAACTATACCAAATCGACATCCATTGCCACCACCACCAGTCTTAGTGGAGGAGCAAGAAGAATGGGAAGTGGCTCAGGTTCTGGACTCAAAACTCAAGAGAGGTAAATTATGGTATCTTGTAGAGTGGAAAGGATTCAGTGGAGACCCAGAAAGAACCACTTGGGAACCAGCTTACAACCTTACCAACTCACCAGACCTTGTCAAGGATTTCCATTCCTTGTATTCATACAAGCCTTTTACAAATACCTCAAGAGTTTGATTTATGGTTCTTGGTGGGGAGAAGAAGTTATGAAAGTAAGTTCCTCTCCTGGCATGCACCTTTAAGTGGGTATTCTACCCATATGTTTCTGTAAGAATCACCTTGGCCACTTTGTGAGCACTTGTCAATTCTTTGGACAGGTTCAGGAAGCATGCAACATCGATACCCTCCATTTGGACCTTATCAAGATATGGCAAAATGTTTCTTTCTTTCTTTTTCTTTTCTTTTTTCTTTTTTTCTTTATCATTATTTCAATTTATGCCAATCATCATAATTCAAGACATTCATTACTTCAAGTAAATTATGGCAATTTATTTCAGTTTTATGGTGCTTGGTGGGGAGTGGTAGTCATGAAAGTAAGTTCCATCTCCTGGTATGCATCCCTGAGGGTTATACTTCTTTTAAAGCATTACCTTAGCCACTCTGTGAGCATCAAATGCTTCGTTTTCATTTTCAGACATTCTTGGCGCAAAATCAAGCAATTCACTACAAAAAGGACAAACCATCAGGAATTTCTTTTCTCTCTTTTTCTCTACTCTCTTTTTATCTCATTTTCTTCCTTTCTCTTTACTTGTATAATTTTGTTTTTTTTATTTCTTTAAAGCAGCAGCATCCCCTCCCAAGTCATGTATTGGGAGGTTCCATTTATTAATTTATTTCTTTTTTTAGTAGCTATAAGAGTGGGGATAAAAGCCAAACCAAACACAAACAAGGACAAGGAAACTAGTTATCTCTACCTAAATCATCAAAGGTTCTCTGAAAGTCATTTATCAATTCATCTTCATACCAGGCAAATTTTTCAGCCATCTCCTCTGAGGCAGTACCTGGAATATTTCTATCTTTTTCATACATAATCACCTCCCTGTTATTTCTATAAACTCTCCTTAATAATCTGGCCACAGCTTCTTAGTTTTCACTGGCCACATTTGGATCTTCTCTGGTAATTAGGATAGGCCAACAATCTCTTCTTTGAAAGACTTGAGTGGCAGGAAACATCAAAGGAGACAATCCATCTCTTCTTCTACTGGAACTGGCCATGGGTTGTAGTTGTTGGGAGGTGGTTATGGGTGAGTTCCAGGGTTGCTGGATTCAAGACAGGCCTGGCATGGGAAGTATGTGGTGAATACGGAGGAATTGTAGTAGGAATGGAACCAAGAACTAGTTGGAAGGTTCTGGGAGTACTGGGAATCACTTGGATTTGGAATCTGCTGGCAAGAGGCTGAGCAGAAGAATTGCTGGATGGATGGCCAACCGAATGAGGAACAACTTCAACTTCTTCACCATTCAACGCATCACTACCTTCAGCATCTGGATCAGTTGGGGAATAAGCAATCCTTCTTATTCTTTTCACTACCCCTTCAGTATTGATCCTGGAGATTGGGACTTCTGAGCTGGAATATATTGGCCTATGTCACAACCACGTATTTTGACCCTCCTCCTTGATGGCGGCGGCAATCCAACCTGGAGCCAAGTTGGGGCCAATTGGCCATGTCATATCATTTATGGCCAATTGACCCCTTTTGGGTGTTCCACGGCTCTTACGCCATAACCCATTCCATTGGCCACTTATGGCCTCCATCATCCTTTATGGCCTCAGGCCATATCCTGCGTCATTGGCCCTCTTGGCCAATTTCCACCTCACCAACCCCCAGGCCTCCATCACTGTTTTTGGGCCTGGGGGGTCCTTTTGTCTTCCAGGGGCTTCCAGGCCCCATGGCCACCCCTTTCATCAGGGGGGTTTTGGCCTAAATGGCCTTTTTGGGCCATTTAGGCCCCCCACGGCTTCCACGGTCCGTGGGCCGCAATACGCGGTCCGCGGTCCGTAGGCGGATTAGGCCCCTTTTGGCCTAATCCAATGAGGCCAAAAGGGGCCAAAGGGGGCAGACACCTAGCCCCCAAGGCCAGGTGTGTCCCAAACCACAATTGGGCCCACCTGAGCCATTTTTGGCCACCAACCCCTTGGGCCCAAATTGGACCAAAAACACCTTGGATCCATTTTTGGCCACAAATCCCATAGGACCCATTTTTGGCCCTGGACCACCATGGACCAACTTCACCGTCATGGCCTCTGGCAACCACCAGAGGCCACCAAATCATCTCAACAAGCATTTCCCTCAACTTAAGGGGGATTCTTTCCTTTCCTTCATGCACTCCGTACTCAAGATTGCAGGTGTGGTGCATATATGGTATTATATACCATTATGCACCATTTTTACTCAGCAATCCAATGGTGACGTTTTCAGGACCCAATTCCACCTTTCCATTTCAAGGTCCATAATTCCAACGCCCATTTCGAAGGAGGACTTTTCAGCTTATCAGTCTGGCAATCCATGGCGGTAACTCAGAAGATCATTCAAGGATCCCAACCACCTGTATCTGCAGGAGTTGGGTTGGTACAATTCATTCAGGATTATTCTAAGGTCAATTCTCAAGAGGTATTACATAACTCAAATCAGTTGTCAAGACATCAAGTATTCAATACTCCTTGGACAACCCAATTCATCCGTACAGGCCTTATTCAATCAACCTGTATGGCCTTGGCCCAATTGGGCCATTTCTTATTCCACTGTGTGAATTCCATCACACAGTTCAAATTTCAAGATGGCCAGAACTGTATTTCCCGATTCGGACAATACAGTCATTGATCCACCTTCCAGGATCAACCTTTCAGCTTTTCACATATACTGGCCACCTTTCAGCACCTGGGGACTTTTTCCCCAGTTAATTAATATAGTGGATTTATTTTTATCCTTATTTTCTTTACCTTATTAAAGTTAATACTGATAATCTTAAGTCAGTCATTCAGCACCCTTTTCTTTTATTTCCTCGCCTGTCCAGTGGATATTGGTGGTCATATCCTTATACTAATTCCATTTCCTTTTCTGGCAGGTTGAAACAGTGAATTGAGGATTCACTTGGTTGGCTTCTTGGCTTTGGGCTTCTTTATTATCTTTGGCCATTGGCTTCATCTTTTTCTTATCTCATCTTTTGGCATACTTGTTTTCCCCTTATTCTTTCTTAAAGAAATTCATTCTTATTATTCTTTTATCTTTGGAGCCCTCCAAGTGAGTTCTTGATTCCTGAGTGCCAGGCCCTCTTCTTCCAAGAGCCCCTGTGACATTATATTAATTAACTCATAATTCTTCTTCATTCATTCATTCTTTTATTCTTATATTTTAAATTCATTCATTCATTTCATCAAAATTATGATTCTTTAACGTTTTATGATCTTATGATTCTTCGTCACCTCTCAATTTTCTCTCATTCCTTCTTCATTCTGAAAATTGGAAGCTGACCCATTTTTTATTTTTGTTATCTTTTCAATCTCATTCTCAATCTTAATCAATCTATTTTTATCCATAATTCAGGCATTTTTTATCTTTGGTTCTCAAGTTATTCATCAGGTTATTCAGACACGTTCTTCATATCAGGATTCACTTTGATTTATTCCTCAAGAATTTTTGATTTTTTGGAAGAATTCACTTGAAAATTGATTTGATTGACTAATTTGACATAATTGAAATTGACCTCAAGATAATTGATTTACCTGAAGATTTATTGATTTTGCTGATTGTTCACCACAAGATTTTTGACATAAATTGATTTTGACTCAAGAATTCATTTTGATTGATTGATTTTTTCTGCAAGATTTTGATTTGATTTGATTTTGATTGTTTGATTGATTGATTTATTGACCTCAAGATTCTCATTGATATTGATTTTTACTTCAAGACTCATTTGATTTGATTGATTGACGTATTTGAAGAATTTTGATTCATTGATTATCCAATTTCCTCAAGATTTGATTGTTGATTTTGTACTTCAAGAAAATTTTGATTTTTATTTCATTTATTTGGTTGATTATTCTTGAAGTCATGCCAGTTCAACATTCACCTCCAGCAAGACAGACCAGATCTCAGGCCAGAGCTCAAGCTGTTCTGACTCCAACTCCAAGGGCTCCTCTTGACGGTACCCCAGCAGTTTCTCAACTGAGGGCCAGGTTGGACAGAGGACCCATTATGGAAGGAGCAGCACCATCCAGGAAGGAAGGAAGAGGGCCAAGAAGATCAATGTCTTTATCAGGAGTGGTTGGCGGATTCCCAGGATTTTCAAGAACCAGTCCCAAGGTTCAAGGTGAAGATGGTGAAGAGGAGGAGGAGAATTCTGTGGAAGAGGAAGAGTCTAATGGCACTGAGGCTGCTCCTGCCCCTGTGGGAGCATCTGAGGGCACCAGAGGACCAACTCTAGCCCAGTCTGATCAGCCTGCCTCTCATCAATCTGAACCGTCTTTATTGGCCATTATGCAGCAAATGACTCAGATTATGGCCAATCTTCAAGCAGCTTCTTCTTCTGAATCATCAAGACCACCAGCTTTCAAGACTCCCTCTATGAAGGCTCCAGAATGCTTTGATGGGACTCAGCCCTTCAAAGTCAGAAGCTTTATTCAATCTTGCCAACTCATCTTTCATAATGATCCGGCAAACTTCTCTCAAGACAGAAAGAAGGTTCTTTATGCCACTTCATTCTTAGTTGGCAGGGCTGCAAAATGGATTGAGCCTTATCTTTCCAACCTCAATAATCAAGACTCAAATTATCTTCTCAATTCCTGGCCATTATTTGAATCCCAATTGTTCACTTTATTTGGAGACCCAAATGAAGTTAGAAAAGCAGAAGCTGAATTGGATGGCCTTAGGATGAAAGAAGGTGGGCATGTTGCTTTGTATATTGCCGATTTCAGGAGTCTGGTTTCAAGAATTGGGGATTGGGGTGAAAGGGCTCTTATTCATCATTTCAGGAAGGGCTTGGCCTCCAGGATTCTGGATCAATTGGCCTCCCATCCTTCAAACATTGATTCTCTTCAAGACTTAATGGACGTCAGCCTGGAACTTGATACCAGGTACCATGAGAGGCAGAAGGAAAAGAATCATCATCAAGAGAAGAAGCCTGAAGCCTCAAATCCTCACTCTTCTCATCATCAAGTTTCTTCAAGTTCAAAACCAAAGAAGAAATTTCATTCTCAAAAGCGGGACAAGCCCCATTCTTCATTGTTGAATAAGGACTTCAAGTTGAAAGGTTCTGAAAAAGAAAGAAGAATCAAGGAGCATTTGTTTACCTATTGTGGTGGGAAGCATAGTCTTGAGTCCTGTGTCAAAAGGCCTCAAAACAAGCTTACCCAACCGTCAGGCAGTTTTCCCAGCCAGGGAAAAGGCTGAGTGAAGACCATGTTGTGTTCAATGGTCTTCACAGTTTTCCTTCCAGAGCACAATTGTGCATTCTGAATACTGGTGTCAAGAATTCTCTCAAATTCTTTGTTTTTTCTTCTCTTTCTGATGTTTTTTACAGTATTCTCATTGATTCTGGTGCTACACACTCATTCATTGCAAAGCAGTTTGTTCACAAGTACTCATTGACTATGTCAGAACTTCCAGAGAAGATTCCTCTTATCATTTTGGACTCCTCTGAGTCCCCTTCCTTATTTGTGACTCACCATACTAAATATATGGTTGAGCTCCCTTCCTTCCCAAGCTTTGAATGGGATTTTTTAGTCATTGATACTCCCAAGGGAGAAGACCTCATATTGGGCTTTGACTTTCTCAATCATTTTAATCCTTCTATTGATTGGAGGCAAGGGCTGATCACCTTTAATACTGATCAAAAGGACTATTCTGATCCTTCCAATTCCTTCCGTAATGACTCTTCTTCTGCCAAATCATGTGCAGCTCTGGTTGGTGATTCTAGAACACCATCAGTTCCATCTTCTGTCCATATTCCTTCCCTTAATTCCCATCTGTCATTACCATCATCTGGAGATGAAGTCTTCAAAGAGATTCAAGATGTTGGGGAAGATAATTCTGTATCTTCACTTCATCTCTTCTTTGGGAATATGGACCTTCCTCCTTCATCTTATCATGACTCCCTGGAGGAGTTGTGGGATGAAGAGGAAGAGCCAGAAGAAGTAGAAACCGTGATGAAGGTTGTTCCCTCTGTTTATCACCAATACTTGGATGTATTCTCCAAGGTGAAGGCAGAGAAACTTCCTCCTCACCGTGCCTGTGATCATCATATTGAACTGGAGGGGTCTCTACCTCCAGTTGGGGTGATCTACTCTTTATCCAAACAAGAGTCAGATACACTCAGGGCCTACATTTCAGAGAATGTAGAGAAAGGTTTCATCCGGCCAAGCTCCTCCTCAACAGGAGCACCTGTCCTCTTTGTTAAAAAGAAAGATGGTGGTCTCCGTTTGTGTGTTGATTACCGCAAACTCAATGCTGTCACTAGGAAGAACAAATATCCTGTTCCTCCTATGAACCAGCTTCTTAATGTCTTTAATGGTTCTTCTATCTTCTCCAAGATTGATTTGCGTGGTGCATATAACCTGCTCAGAATCAAGGAGGGTGATGAACATTTGACATGCTTCAGAACTAAATATGGCAGTTTTGAGTACTTGGTTATGCCATTTGGGCTCACCAATGCTCCTGCCTCTTTTCAGAATCTTGTCAATGATATATTCCAAGATCTTCTTGATTTTTTTGTTGTGGTTTATTTGGATGACATTATGGTCTTTTCCAAATCTGAGGAAGAACATGTCACTCATGTGTCCACTGTTCTTTCCAGACTCAGAGCCAATAACCTTTTTGCCAAGGCTTCTAAATGCCTTTTTCATGTTTCTAGTGTAGAATATCTTGATTATGTTGTTTCTTCTGAAGGCCTCAAGATGGACCAAGCAAAAGTCCAGCAGATCCTTAATTGGCCTCCTCCAAGAAACCTCAAGGCTCTTCAATCCTTCCTTGGCTTTGCCAACTTCTACCGCCGTTTAATCAAGAATTATTCAAAGAAAATCAGTTCACTCACCAGTTTCCTCAAGAAAGATTCCTGTTTCCCCCTCAATGAGGAAGCTCTTAGCCAGTTTCATCAACTCAAAGAGGCCTTCACTACCGCTCCAATCCTTTCCCACTTCAATCCTTCTCTACCCACCATTTTAGAGACCGATGCATCCGATTATGCTTTGGGTGCTGTACTGAGTCAGGTCTCTGACTCAGGAAAACATCCCATTGCCTTTGACAGCCGCAAGCTTATTCCAGCAGAACTCAACTATGAAATTCATGACAAGGAACTCCTTGGTATAGTCTGGGCTCTCAAGCGCTGAAGGGCTTTTCTGCTTTCTCTGTCCTCTCCTTTTGAAGTTCTCACCGATCATTCTTCTCTTAAGTACTTTATGTCATCAAAGATCCTTACTCGCCGTCAAGCCCGTTGGGCTGAATTCTTATCTGAATTTCATTTTTCAATCACTTACAGCCCTGGCCGCCTAGCAACTCTTCCAGATGCCTTATCACGTCGGGACGACGTCTATCCGGAGAGGGGGGAGGATTTCATCAGCAAGAATCCAATGAATTTTCAACAACTCATTAAGCAAGATGAAGTTCAACCCTCAAAGTTTTTTGCAGTCAAGGTGGATTATTTTTCAAATTTGATTGATTCAATTCTCAAGAAATTATGGCAAGATCCTCAGTATAGAAGTATCCTTGAAGATTTGGGTAAAGGTAAATCTGTCCAAGATTATTCTCTTGATTCCTCCTCCCAACTTCTTCTCTTCAAAGATCGGGTGGTAGTCCCAAATGACTCCACAATTCAACTCAGCATTCTTCAAAAGCGTCATGACTCTCCTCTAGCTGGACACCCTGGCCAAGAGAAGACTCTCAAACTTGTCATGCGGGATTTCCACTGGTCCGGCATGACTCAATTCATTAAGGATTATGTATCATCCTGTCAACAGTGTTCAAGAAACAAGAATATCCACCATAAGAAGTTTGGAATCCTCAAACCTCTTCCAATTCCAAATGGTCCTTGGATTTGTCTCTCAATGGATTTCATCACTCAACTGCCCCTGTCCAATTCTTTTGACTCAATTCTTGTCATAGTGGACAGATTCTCAAAAATGGCGGTTTTTATTCCAACAATGTCTTCAATAACTTCATTGGATTTGGCCCATTTTTTCATCAAGAATATCTTCTCAAAGCATGGCCTTCCATCAAGCATTGTCAGTGATAGAGGTTCACTCTTTGTTTCTTCCTTCTGGACCAATCTTTGTCAGCAGCTCAAGATTTCAAGAGACTTGTCAACTGCTTACCATCCAGAAACTGATGGACAGACAGAGAGGGTAAATCAGATACTAGAACAGTATCTTCGGATGTATGTCAGTTATCATCAAGATGATTGGAACACCTGGCTCCCTCTGGCTGAATTTGCCTACAATAATTCTGATCACTCTTCAACCAAGCAATCACCGTTTTTCACTGTTTATGGAAGAGATCCACAATTTGATTCAGTTCACATCACTCAAGATACTCCTGCTGGAAAGTTATCAACAAAAATCCAATCAGTACAGCAAGATGTCAAGAGAAAACTTGAAATCGCCATAAACCGGTTTAAGAGGTATGCAGATAAAAGTAGAGCAAGTCCACCTGTTTTCAATCCTGGTGACATGGTATGGCTTTCTTCCAAGAATATCAAATCAACTAGACCCACCAAGAAACTGTCTGCAAGATGGTTGGGTCCCTTTTCAATCTTGAAGAAAGTCAGTACTCATGCTTACCACCTCAAGCTTCCATCTCAATGGAAATCCATCCACCCAGTCTTCCATATCTCACTCTTGGAACCAGTCAAGACATCAACAATCCCAAATCGGCATCAAGAGCCTCCTCCTCCAATCATTATTGAAGAAGAAGAGGAATGGGAAGTCTCTCAAGTACTGGATTCAAAGCTCAAGAGAAGAAAATTATGGTATCTGGTGGAATGGAAAGGTTTCAGTCAAGATTCAGAAAGATCCACATGGGAACCAGCTGAAAACCTCAAGAATTGTCCTGAACTTGTCAAAGATTTTCATTCGTTATATCCTGACAAGCCAGGACCCAATTCTTCAATGGCTTGAATTTTTATGGTGCTTGGTGGGGAGAGGAATTACCAAAAGTAAGTCCCACTCCTGGTATGCACCTTTAGGGGTATTCTACTCTTCTTTGTTGTAAGCATCACCTTGGCCACTCTGTGAGCACTTTTCAATTTGGACACAGACTTTTTGGCCCGGCTTTCAACATCCGAATTCCAAATTTATGGCCATTTACACTTGGGCAAATGGACCATTCCTGTTTTGTTCTCCTTCCCAAGACTTTATTACTTCAACACATTCATTTATCAAGATCTTTCTTATTTATGGCACTGGCGGGAGTGGCAACTACTAAAAGTAAGTTCCTCTCCTGGTGTGCACTTCCCTGAGGGGTCTACAATCTGTCAAAACATCACCTTGGCCACTCTGTGAGCACCTGGCATCAAATTCTTTTATCCAGGTCCTTGGTCACTTTCAAAATCAATTGTCGTAATCCGTGATGAAGATTGGATTCCTCCTCAAATTTCATTTTCTTTATTTTTTCTGTTTCTCTCTTTATATCTGTTTCCTTTTCTCTTTTACTCTTTATATTCTTTCAAAATTTCTTTTCTTATAGCTCTTTAATGCCAAAATCTTTATTTCAAATCATGTCTTCAACTTTGTCAAAGCCAAATGTCAAGAGAAGATCAAGTCAACCTCAATTCATATGCCAACAAGCTTATCAGTTCAATTCTTCTTTTCAAGATTCAATACCTCTGGAATCCTTACGTCAAATCCGTCTCATTAGCCTCAACAGGCCTCTACCTCATCTTGGTGCTCAGGAGCTCACCATTCAAGGTAGGGGGGTACTGTCACAACCACGTATTTTGACCCTCCTCCTTGATGGCGGCGGCAATCCAACCTGGAGCCAAGTTGGGGCCAATTGGCCATGTCATATCATTTATGGCCAATTGACGCCTTTTGGGTGTTCCACGGCTCTTACGCCATAACCCATTCCATTGGCCACTTATGGCCTCCATCATCCTTTATGGCCTCAGGCCATATCCTGCGTCATTGGCCCTCTTGGCCAATTTCGACCTCACCAACCCCCAGGCCTCCATCACTGTTTTTGGGCCTGGGGGGTCCTTTTGTCTTCCAGGGGCTTCCAGGCCCCATGGCCACCTTCATTGGTTTCCTGGCCACCCCTTTCATTAGGGGGGTTTTGGCCTAAATGGCCTTTTTGGGCCATTTAGGCCCCCCACGGCTTCCACGGTCCGCGGTCCGTACGGTCCGTGGGCCGCGGTCCGCGGTCCGTAGGCGGATTAGGCCCCTTTTGGCCTAATCCAATGAGGCCAAAAGGGGCCAAAGGGGGCAGCCACCTAGCCCCCAAGGCCAGGTGGGTCCCAAACCACAATTGGGCCCACCTGAGCCATTTTTGGCCACCAACCCCTTGGGCCCAAATTGGACCAAAAACACCTTGGATCCATTTTCGGCCACAAATCCCGTAGGACCCATTTTTGGCCCTGGACCACCATGGACCAACTTCACCGTCATGGCCTCTGGCAACCACCAGAGGCCACCAAATCATCTCAACAAGCATTTCCCTCAACTTAAGGGGGATTCTTTCCTTTCCTTCATGCACTCCGTACTCAAGATTGCAGGTGTGGTGCATATATGGTATTATATACCATTATGCACCATTTTTACTCAGCAATCCAATGGTGACGTTTTCAGGACCCAATTCCACCTTTCCATTTCAAGGTCCATAATTCCAACGCCCATTTCGAAGGAGGACTTTTCAGCTTATCAGTCTGGCAATCCATGGCGGTAATTCAGAAGATCATTCAAGGATCCCAACCACCTGTATCTGCAGGAGTTGGGTTGGTACAATTCATTCAGGATTATTCTAAGGTCAATTCTCAAGAGGTATTACATAATTCAAATCAGTTGTCAAGACATCAAGTATTCAATACTCCTTGGACAACCCAATTCATCCGTACAGGCCTTATTCAATCAACCTGTATGGCCTTGGCCCAATTGGGCCATTTCTTATTCCACTGTGTGAATTCCATCACACAGTTCAAATTTCAAGATGGCCAGAACTGTATTTCCCGATTCGGACAATACAGTCATTGATCCACCTTCCAGGATCAACCTTTCAGCTTTTCACATATACTGGCCACCTTTCAGCACCTGGGGACTTTTTCCCCAGTTAATTAATATAGTGGATTTATTTTTATCCTTATTTTCTTTACCTTATTAAAGTTAATACTGATAATCTTAAGTCAGTCATTCAGCACCCTTTTCTTTTATTTCCTCGCCTGTCCAGTGGATATTGGTGGTCATATCCTTATACTAATTCCATTTCCTTTTCTGGCAGGTTGAAACAGTGAATTGAGGATTCACTTGGTTGGCTTCTTGGCTTTTGGCTTCTTTATTATCTTTGGCCATTGGCTTCATCTTTTTCTTATCTCATCTTTTGGCATACTTGTTTTCCCCTTATTCTTTCTTAAAGAAATTCATTCTTATTATTCTTTTATCTTTGGAGCCCTCCAAGTGAGTTCTTGATTCCTGAGTGCCAGGCCCTCTTCTTCCAAGAGCCCCTGTGACAGCCTACCACCAACTGGAATTGGCCCTCCAACATTAGGCCACCTGGCCACATCCCTCTGCCTAGAACCAGTCACTACATCAAAATATCAGTACCAATTTAAATCAATATATGAAAATCACTCACATTGAGAAAATCCTGAAGTTCCATGAGGAGTAGGTGCCTCAGAGACTGGGAACTCTTTCCCAAAAGGCCCATCTTTTCTACTCCATAAATACCTCCTGACGTTAGGAGACGGCGCTGCGGTACGACAACATGGTTTCTTTCCAATGAAGCAATGGTGTCCCTTTAAAGATCAAGCATTGTAGTGTTGAATACAATCCTTACCCTTGGCCAAACACTCAGAACAAGCAGGATCAAGAACTTCAACTGCTCTGTATCCATCATAGGTTTGGGAGGGATCAAAGTGACCAGAAGAAGCCATGGAGGGTGAATATAATCAACTGAAGACGCCAGAACCACAAAGAACAGATGGTGGCAGTGCAGAAGGAGAATATTCAGTGAGTTCAGTCAGTTTGGAACTCATAACTGAAGAATATGCAAGCAGAAGATTCAAGAGGTCAGAATAAGTCCAATACAAATCAAAAAAAATTGACCTCAAGGAAATGGGGCCATAACTCATTTATGCCCCCCCTCAAAGCCTCTAAGGTGAGGATTCAAGACGCCTTTGGGGCTGAATTCATCACCCAGGACCCCCCCCCCCCTGCAACTTTGGGGAGGCCAGGATCTTGATGGTCCTGGAACCCCTCAATGGGTCCAGGCCATGTAGGTGAGATTTTGGACCATGGGCCATTTGTTGGTCCCATGGAGTCCCTGGGTCCCCAGCAAAATTGGGCCCAGGGGGCCTCCAATAGCCCCCACAGATCACAGAATATGGACCACGGACCACGGACCGTAGGACCCCAAAGCAACAAAATGGCCAAATATCAAAAAAAATCCATAAAATCACCAAAGACCCAAAAAGGGCACAAAGGCCATAAAATCAAGAAATATCCAAAATCACCATAGGAAGCGCCAAAGCCCAAGATCCACTATGGGACGGGACTTTGAGGCATTTCCAAGGCCAATGGGGACAAGACCCCTTGAAGAAATATTTCAAGACATTGCAAATTGGGCCTTGACAAATGAGTATACATTCATATAATCATTTGGAATCATTTTTTGAGCACAAGAGCTCATTGGCCATCATTTCGGGATACAACCCAAGGCCATACCACAAGGACAAAAGATTTATTGAATCAGAAGAAAAAGAAGCATATTTCAAAGTGGAATACTTACTCAAGCTGAAAGAAGGGGGAATCAAATTAATTTGGCAGGAAAGAATTGAAAGGGGATTTTCAGGATAATGGTCAAGAGTAAATCAAAATTAAAAAAGAATTTTTTTGAAAAAATGTGGGGATATTGAGATGCCACTCAACAGTGGCAGGGTATTATGGTATTCAGGAGCCCACCAGTTTCAAGAGGGGGAAGTACTGTAACAACCACTCACCAGGGGTGAGGGTATTCATTAATACACCCACTCAAACACCTCAAATCAGCAGGTCCACTATTTGCATCAGCATTCAGCTTCATCAATATTCCTTGCTGAAAAATGCATACAGCTTGGTACTTCAATACAGCCTGTCAACATCTGTACAGGTTGGGTTCACCCAATACAGCTTGGATACACCATTATGAAACTGTATTATCACTCATCTCCACCACACCTCTTGTACAGGTTCTGTACAACTGTACAGAACCTGTATTGTCCATGCTCAATTCAATCATTCAATCCTCTCATGAAAATTCTCTCTCTGGATCAGGGCTGGTGATTCTCACATATACCAGCCCCTCTTTCTCCCCCCTGGGGACTTTTCCCCAGTTAATTAATTTAGTTTATTTATTATTTAATGAATATTATTATCCTTATTTTGGGTATTATATTCATTTAATATTAAGTTAGTCTATGCATTTTCTTTCTTTGCCTGTACAGTATGATCTGGGTGGCCATATCCTTATTAACCCTTCTCTTTTCATTCTGACAGGTTGAAACAGTGGACTTGGACTTGTTTGTGGTTGGCTCTTCTATTTCTTACTCTTATTCTTTTGTTCCTGCTTTTCTTATATTTTTTTTATTAGTAATTCATCTCTTAAAACTCTTAAGTGTATTCTTTCTTACCTAATCCTGAGCCCTCCATAAGTGAGTCCCAGTTTACTGAGTGCCAGCCCCTCTTCACTTAGAAGAGCGCCTGTGACACTCCTCTTTAAGTTTGACTTCCACTGCATTTTTCCCTATCAATTTAATGATAGTGAATGGCCCTACATATGAGTCTCTCATCTTCTTGGGTCTCTTGAGATTATTAAAGTTAAGTGTAGACACTAACACCTGGTCCCCTTCTTGGAAGTAAGGTTCCATATGTGATTTATCACACCTCTTCTTGTTATATTCTTTTGCCTAAGCTATGCATTTGGCAGCTCTGTCACAATCCCTCTTCCACATTTCATGGAAATCTTTGGCTGTGGGGTGGATGGTTAGAAGATTCTTCTTCAGTTGATCCACAGGCGGTAAGGGATTCCACCCTTTCTCTACCAGTGCAGGTGTTTTTCCTGTGGTGGAGTGCTGACTTGTGTTATAGGCCAGTTGAACTGCTGGTAGAAGGGTAACCCAGTCATGGGTGTATCCTTCATGGTCCTTATATTCCATGCCATACACACAGAATCTTCTAAGGATGTCCTCCATTGTCTGGAACATCCTCTCAGCTAGTCCATCTGTTTGTGGATGGTAAGCTGTATAAAAAGCAAGTTTAGTAACCAGAATTTAATAGAGGTTGGTCCAAAATTCAGATGTGAACTTTGGGTTCCTATCACTGATTATGATCTTAGGGACTCCACAGGTGGATATGATGTTGTTCCAGAATAACAGAGCAGTATCCATGGCTGTATCCTCCTTGTGAAATGGTAGGCACCTCATACTCTTGCTGAACCTATCAACTATTATTAAGCAGGAATTGAAGTTTTCTTTTCCTCCTGGAACAGGTCCTGTAACCCAGTTTATGTTGATGGTTTCCCATGGGTGCTTAGGTTCTTCTATGTGTTGAAGTAACCCATAGTTCTTCCCATTTTTTGTATTAGCCTTTTGGCATCTTTCGCAAGTGTTGATGTGTTCACTCAACTCTTGTTCCCATTTGGACCACCAAGCAGTGCTTGCTACCCTTTCTTTGGTACTGTCTTCACTCTTGTGTCCCATACAGGGGCAATCATGGCATGCCTGCAGGATCAAAGATATATGGTCTCTGTATATTATTGCGAGTGCACTAGTGTGCTTCTCTCTATGGTAGAGAAGGCCATCTATAAGGAAAAATTTATTGTCCTTATAGCTCCTCAACCAGGGTTCCTCTAACTGGGATTCCAGTTCTGGGCTCCTGTACTTTTGTTGGAGGAGTTGTAACAATATTCCACACTGTTTGTGTTTGGTATATGTTTTCATCACTGCATTGAATAATTCAGTGTGCAGTTCTGAGGAACTTATTCCCAATATGGGAGTTTTTGTTCCTTCTGAGTCAGTGTTTCTACTGTCTGGGGTACTACTCTCTGGTTCCCATTCAGAAAATCTGAAGTTTTTCTTCCTGTCTATTTCAATGAAATGGATAGGACTTTTAGCTGCTACTTCAGGGTCATAAGCTGGGTTGCTTTTGACATTATCCAGTGGTCATCTGCTGAGGCCGTCAGCATTGGTATGACTTTTACCCTCTTTGTATATGATGGTCATATTCCCTCTATACTCCTGGATGGCTATTTGCCATCTCAGCATATGTCTATTGGTAGTATTTATGTTCAGTAAAGACTTCAAGGCTGTGCAGTCTGTGTAGACTTCAAAGACTGCACCCTCAAAATAATAATGGCCTTTCTCTAGAGCCCAGACTAGGCATAGACATTCTGTTAGGGTGGCCCCATACCTGGCTTCTGAATCTTTCAGCTTCCTAGAGATGTAACATATTACTCCCTCTCTTTCTTCTCCATCCACAATTTGTCTCTCGTGAAGGGCTGCTCCTAAGCCTTGGCTACCTGCTGAATCTATGTATAGCTTGACTGGTAGTTCAAAGTCAGGCAAGATGAGCCCAGGTGCATTTTTGAGTTCATATTTGATCCTCTCATATGCATCCCTCCTTTCCTTGGTAATTTCAAAAACTTCATCTTTTGAACATAGCTTGTATAAACTACTAGTTACATGGGAAAATTTTTGATGTGGTTTCTATAGTAGCTAGTAAGCCCAAGGAAAGATTGAATCTCTTTGATGTTTCTTGGTACTGGGTTTTGCAGTAATGCGTCTACCTTGTTCAGGTCAATTGCCGGACTAAGACCTGAAACTTTATGTCCTAGAGCTAGTAGCTCTTGTTGGCCAAAATTGCACTTTTTAAGTGAAATTTTCAGATTTATGGGTGTGCATTTATTTATTACTCTGTCGATGTATTTCACATGGTCTTCCCATGTTTCTGAATATATCATGATGTCATGAGTATATACTACCATCCAGCCTTCCAGTATTTCTTCCTGGAATATGGTGTCCATCATCCTTTGGAAGTGGGCTGGTGCATTCTTGATGCAATATGGCATCCTGATTTACTCATATATGCCCATATGGCATATTATTCTGAGTAATTTTATTATGTTTGGATTAACTCCATTCTGGTGGAAGCCTTTCATGCAATCCATTTTGGTTATGTATTTGGCTTTTTCCAGTTTGTCTAATGCATGAGGTATCCTGGGTATAGCGTACCTGTCAGCTTTGGTGTAGTTATTCAGAGCTCTGAAATCTCCACACAGCCTAGACTTGCCATCATTCCAGTTGTTTAGAACAGGAGTGGTAATTTCCAATATTTCATTGTGTCCAATCTTTCTGATGAAATCCATGTCCAGGAGTTCACTGATATGTTTTTCAATTTCCTTCCTGGTTTACAGACTTTCTTTGTAAGGAGGTCTCCTGAGCATCGGTGTATAAGGCCTTTCCACATCCACATATAGTTCTATATCATGGCCTCTGATCTTGCCTAATGGTTCTTCACCATTTTTAGTAAACTTAGTTTCTGTTTACTGGTGAGGGTAGTGCTAAACTGTCCCTCTATGAATTCATTAAGTAGTTCTTCCAGTGGATCTTGGGAAGATACGTGGTATATATGAAGTGAAAATTTCTTTTCCTTGTTGGTACCAATGGTAATGTGCCTGTTTTTAGTATTGTAAATGTAAATTCCATAGATCCTCTGGTAATCTGTCCCCAGTAAGAACCCTTGGATGTGGGCATCATCAAGCAATACAAACTCTGGATTGAGTCCAATATTACCCTTCCTGTGGGGTATAATTATCACTTTGATAATTGTCCCAATGGAAGTCATCTTCCCTGAAGCACTTTTGAAGTTCTTTGCCTTGGTGGGAAAGAGCTGGTTTTCCCAAGTTGGGAAGTGGTTATCCATATAATCTCTGGCCACTATGATGAAGTGTGCTCCACTGTCAATGATCAATAGATTCTGAGCATTTTCAATACAAAAAGTAACTTTTGTGAATGTTCCATGTATGTATGCCATTCCTTTGGTTGGTGTAAGCAGGAATGTTTGTGCATCTTGTGTGTTTTTGCACAAGTTTTTGTTGGAAGTATCTTGTGGAATGCCTGCTTCCAACTGTCTCTTGGATTTCCAGGGGAGTATCCTCTTGGTATTCCACTAGGAATTCTTCTCTTGGGTCTTGGTCATCATCAGATTTTTCTCTGATGGCATCACCCATAGAGTCTGAGTCAGAATCCTCTGTTGGTGATTCCTCCTCTGGTACTTTCTCAATGACATAAACTTTTTTCTTTGCCTTTGGAAAGTTGTTAGCATAGTGGTCTGTTGAACCACAGTCATGACAAGAATTTTTCTTCTTTGCAACTTCTGCCACTCTTCCTCGTGGTTTGTCTTTAAACTCTACCCTGAAAGGTTGTTTCTCTTGGAAACACTGCTTTTATATGGGGTGTATTTCCCTATGTTAGTTCTTTTCCTTACATCTTTTGTAAGATGTGACTATGAAACTGATGATAATATTACTATTAATCAACAGTACTATGTCTGTTCTTATGAAATATAATAGTAAAATATTACTATAATCACAATTAAATAACTAAGGAATTATTTCTTTCTAGTGTTAAGCACTACTAGTGATTTTAAAGGTGAGCAGTAATTGGCTATAAGAATCAATTACAAGAAGAATTTAATAATAAAAACTTCTTTTATTAAAATAATAAAATTATTTCAATATATGATTATCTTTTGAAAGAATAGTTATAAAGATAATGCTTGAAGAAAACTAATTTTAGAGAAAAACCTTAAGAATTAAAGATAAATGACTCACTTATACTCCAAAGAACTTATTGAAAGATATAAGTAGAGAAATTTGACATAGAATTGTGGATTTGAGGGATCAAAATGATTTATAGCAGGATTTCAACAATATATAGTTGGATTCTATGATTTCACATCTTTCTGATTTATTCTGAAAGAATTAAAACACTCAAGAATAGTTTAACTAATACTTGTTATTAACAATGATATAATTGGATAATAAGATGATGATTTGAAAAATAAAACAGCAAGAGGAGGCCTCTTTTAAGTCTAAGACAGCTCACAGAGGCGTGCCATGGAGGAAACTGAAAAACCAGTGGGTGAGAAAACAGTAAACCCTTCTCGGATTATCGATTGCATCATCTGTTGTCACTTAAGATTGTCATAATTACTTAATTGAGGTTTCTACATGACTACCAACCCAAATATGGTTTAGATTAAAAGGAGTAACACCTGTAAATCTTCTTTTATTCCAAAATAATCATTTATTTCTCAAATTTATTGATTTTATTGGTAATTTCACCAGAGGTTGTATTTTCTGTGAATTTTTTAAGATTCAGTGTTTCATGTGGAATAATCAAAAATGGACTGTAAGTAAATCTTTTGATTTTACTAGTAAAACATAATTCTTTTTGGTTTTACCATGAATTATACAGTTCTTCATTGGTACTGAAGGTTTCAGAGAGATTCATTAAGAATTGTATTTTGCATGAAGTTTTGAAGTTTTTCACCTCATTTCTACATAGAATTGCAAATATCAGTGTTTTACTGGTTGCTATGAGGTAAATCAATGGATACAAGTCCAAAAAAGGGTTTTACTTACTCTTTTGGGGTTTATCCATGGAGCGTCATTAAGAATTGACATGGTTACAGGAGTCTAAGTAGCTCTTTACCTCCTTGGCACGTCAAAATAGCAGGTTATTTGCTATTTTCTTAAGATTTACTGTAGTTGTAACATGGTAACCAAGTTCCCAAAGTGTTTTAGTTTACCAATTTCGCCAAGGTCAGCCATGGATTCAAGCTTTGGAGCTGTCCACGGCTCTGAGGCATCAGAAGCTGGGTACCCTGGCTCTCTTTGATGTCTTTTGTCCCCCTTGCTTATTTTTCACGTCAAAATAGGAATTTAAGCTTAAAGTGAGATATCCACTATGGGTGTACCACAAGTTGATGTAAGAATACCATGATATTAAGTTCTCAAAACATGCATAACACTATTCTGAGTTTATACGAAATATGGGATTTCTCACATTCCAATTATTTTGGCGTGAAATTAAGAAAAACAAAAATTTTCATGGATCTTTTATGTGGTATTGAAGTATTTTCCATATTACCACCTCAAAGAGTTAATTTGAGCTTATTCACTCTATGGAGCTACCCTAGGTGAATTTTTGTTTAGAATCCAAATCTGGCCTTAAATCTGTGAACCTTTGAGATATGACCACATACCCAAAAAGGTCAAAAGAAATATTCAAAAGAATTATACATTAAAAATAATTACCTTAAAACTACAAAAATTCCATAAATAGGCATAAAACTTGGTTAAACTTAAAAACCAATTAATAAACATTTGAAATGAATTACACCATTGAATTCTGCATGGTAAAATACACATATACCATTTTTATGGCATATCTGTAAAGTCAATATATAATGAGCTATAAGTAATAATCCCTTATAAAAAACATGAATCCTTAATTATTTCAAATACCAATGAAACAACATGTGAAATAAATGGTACCATTGGAATCTCCATAAAAAGCTACACATTAAACAATAAAGCAACTAATCTCCAAATTCAATACTTAATGTAAGGTTTTTCTATGAATCTCTTGATAATAGTAACAAAATCAAGAGTACTATGACTGTCCTCAGCAGAAATATATAATATAACGAAATATTATAACCACAAATTTAAAGATAATTATTAAAAATAACTACATAAAAAAATAAATCTAATTATTATTATAAAAATATAATAATAATAAAATTAATAATTATAATAAATTATAATTATTCTATTATTGTTATAGTCACTGACAGTTATAACAATAAGAAGTGTAAAGCTCTTAATGAGACAATTACACTTCGAAAATATTAATATTAACCACTTATAAATAATATACATATTTATTAAAAAAGAATTAAACACAAACTGTGTAGAATTAATTCTTATAGAATAAAAATTCCATATAAAAAAAACTAATACTAGATAAAAAAATATAGAACTTTAGAGAAAAACTTACTTATAATATTTATTTAATACGACAAGTCAAACAACAACAGTTATTATATTCAATAATGATTATAAGTTGAAAAAACGCCAAAAATCAATATTTTTAAAGATAAACCAACTTCTTATAATAAAAATTATGATTAAAGAGTTTTTAAGAGGAATTTGTGGATTTTAAAAGATATTTAAGATGATAATTTTATAATATAAAATATCTTATTGATGATTACAATAATAATCTGAGTTCTATGATTTCCATTCATTAATTTACAATTAATAAAGAATAAAATAACTTAAGAATTACTTTAATAATAAGATTTGTTAAATAATAAAACTTTACCTGTTTAAATTTCTAATATGAGTGGATTGATGATGAATGATGGACAAAAACAGTGATGAAAAGACTCTTTTTATGTCTTCAGAGAAGCTCTCATGATTCATAATGAATATAGAGGGCGTGCTCAGGTCAAAACTGAAAAACCATACTTAAAAACAAAGTTCTTAGCTTAAGGCAACTTGTTTTTAATTCCAATTTAAAGTTACCAGTGTTATTCTTAACTCCATGTAACTTTAATCCTCATTTAAACTAATTATTTTAAGTTTTCAATATAAATAAACTTATTTATATTAAAGTTCATCACATGAACAACTTAAAAATAGAGTTTCAAGCAGAAATCTCTTAAACTCAATTTTAAATTAATTTTTAAACAAATCATAATTTTCTTTGAGCTTAATTAAAAGAGGAAATTTCCAGGCTAATTACCCAGGAAACGTATTTATAAAAGATACTTAGAATTGAATTTATATGTAGATAATATTCAATTCCAAGGTATGTGAAATTTTCAAGCAAATCCATTAAGAATTGGATTTTAAATGAATTTTTGAAGTTCTTGCTATTTTTCCACATAAAATAGCAATACACACCAAACCTTAGCTTTTGATAAGGTTTTAATGCTTGTAACTTTAAAGTTTTAAGTTTATTTAAGGTTTGTAAGCTTGATTAAGCTTTGACAGTTCTTAAAACCTTGATTTCAAGCCTGCATATTGGGATTTACCCTTTGGCAGCTTGACATTCCTGTCCAAATTGGGATAAAACCAGTTTAAGCCTCAAGGTTGGATCAAAGTCTAATCTTAAAGTTTAAATAAGGTTGAAAATCCTCCAATACAGGTGGACAACCTTAATTGAATCATTGCAGATCCAAAAAGTTGGGTACCCCAGCTCTATTTGGTCTTTTTCCTTTGTTCCACCTTTTTGTGTGGATTTTGCCCTTTTATTTATTTAAAGCCATACCATGGCTTTAAACCCTTTTGAATTGAGCTCACGCAGGATTTACATTCTGTATGGCATATCCTTAGCCAATTCAGTAAATATACACCACACCTCAATTTTAACTAAAATTTTTGTAAGTTTGTATTAACCTTATGCAACTTTAAATTTAAGCTTATTTAAGCTTAAATTTAACAATTTAAAAAAAATGTTAAAAAAGTTACATTAGTACTGTGAGATTCTTAAATCTTCTAATAACACAAGAAATAAGTGCTTTTGGGTATAACACCTTATGGATGTACCCTAGGTCACTTTTGGTGTAGAATCCAAAAATGACATAATATTTATAACTTTGTTTATCCAAAAAAAAGCTATACTTATTTTTTGTTATTTTTTTATTTTAATTTCAACTAAAAAGTCTGTTTAAGAAAAAATTAACTGTTTATAAAATCATTTGTGGCCTTATGGGTATGTTATAAATACCTCACAGGCTCACATTCCCTACCACCAAAAAAAATTGTACTACAATTTTTCTTTTGTAGTATACCCCTGAGTTATTTGGGGGGGGGTATAATCCACTGTCCAACCTCTCTACTTATACTTTTAAGTATGTAAAGCACACAATTAAAACTTTTTATTGAGCAATTGGGCTTCTCTCATGTCTTAATCTTCTGAGAACCTTTTGGGAATCAGGTATTTTGCTTTCTACAATCCATTCATCTTCATGTTGTGGATTTTTATGCCTGACTAAGTATTCTCTTTCATTTTTTCCCCTAAGTCCTCTTTCTTTCAAGACTCTTAGTACCTTTTTCTCCTCACTTTGATCTAGTGGGGGTACTTCTAATTGTGTTCCATTTCTTAAAGGAAATAATTCTTTATCACTTGAAGTGTAATGCTTTACTAGACTGACAGGGAAAGGTTGATGTTTATTTTCCAGTTATCCTGACAGTTCTACTTGTACTGCATTTGTCCCATGAAGGGCTGTAATAATAAATTGTCCTTCAAAGGAATCTTTCAATTTCTTTGGACCTTTAATATTATTAAAGTTCAAGGTTGAAACTAGTATTAAGTCCCCTACTTTGAATTCTGGGGTTTTATGACCTTTATCACATTTCTGCTTAGCATATTCAAAGGCATCATTCATGCTTTGATTTGCATGATGTCTCACTTTATCAAGCAATAGCTTAAAGCTTGAAGCAGTTGGATGAATTTCAACCAGATATTTCTTCAAAGTATCAATTGGGAGTTTGGGGTTCCATCCTTTTTCCAACATTGCAGGAGTTTTGCCTGTTGAAGCATGGATGGAGGTCTTGTAGGCTAATTCCAATGCTGGTATAAGAGTACACCAATCATGGGTAAAGCCATCAGAATCTTTAAACTCCAGGCCATAAGCACAAAATCTTCTGATCATGTCCTCAAGGGTTTGAATCATTCTTTCTGCCAACCCATCTGTTTGTGGATGGTATGCTGTTGAGAATGATAATTCTGTACCCAAAAGCTTATGTAAATTAGTCCATAAGGCTGATGTAAATTTTGGGTCTCTGTCACTAATGATGTTTTTAAAGAGACCAGTATGGGATATTACTCTATTCCAGATCAAAAGAGCTGCATCCATAGCTGTGTCATCTTTATGACATGGTAAAAAGATTGGTGTTTTTCTATATCTGTCTACAATAACAAGACATGCATTGTAACTTTTATCACCTCCAGGTGGTAATGCAGTTACCCAATCCATGTGAACCACTTCCCATGGGGTACTTGGTTCTTGGATATGGATCATCAGACCAAATCTTTTACCAGTAGCTTTATTGGCTTTCTGGCATCTATCACAACTATGACAGTACTCAATGACATCTTGTCTCCAAGATGGCCACCAGGCACATGTCTTAATTCCTTCCATTGTTCTGTCTTCAGACAGATTTCCAGAATATATGTTATCATGGCATTCTAGTAGTATGGTGTTAATTAACATTCTACTACATAGAACCATGACACATGTGTGTTTAGATCTATGATATAGTATACCATCAAACAAATGGAATCTCCCATTATCATAAGATGTTTTCCAAATATCATCCAGAGAATTAGCTAATGCTGCATCTTTGCAATCTTTGTCAAGTAGAGAAGTAAGTATATGGCAATTTTTATCTTGCTTATAGCTTTCTCTAACTTCTTCAAAGAATTCTGTTCCAACATCCGTGATATTAATTCCTTCAATTGGAATTTGAGGTTCTGCACTTGTAGGAACATAGGCAGGGTTATCAGGTGTATTTTGTAATGCCCATCTACTTAAGCCATCAGCATTCTTATGAATATTTCCAGCTTTATGTACTATGGTCATATTTCCTCTATACTCCTGTATAGCAATCTGCCATCTCAACATGTGTCTGTTTGGAGTTTTCATGTTAAGAAGTGGCTTTACTGCATTACAATCAGTAATTACTTCAAACACACTACCATCAAGATAGTAATGAAGTTTTTCCAAAGCCCAAACAAGGCAAAGGCACTCCATTTGGCTAGCTCCATATCTGGCCTCAGTAGGTTTAATTTGTCTTGAAATAAAACAAATTGGACCTTCATAAGGTTTGTCATTGACAATTTGAACCTGATGAAGAGCAGCTCCTAAGCCTTCACCAAATGCATCAACATACAGCTTGAAAGGAAGTTTCCAGTCTGGCATCAATAATAATGGTGCATTGGTCAAGGCATACTTGATTTTCTCATATGCTTTAATCCTCTCCTGTGTCATTTCAAAAACTGTTTGTTGATCACAAATCCTGTATAATGATCTGGCATGGATAGCAAAATCTTTAAGGTGTTTCCTGTATTAACTGGCAAACCCCAAAAAAGACATCATTTCTTTTTTGTTCTGGGGCATTTATTTCAGTAAAACTGCAGCCACTTTGTTTTTGTCAACACCAAGGCTCAGTCCTGAGACTACATGTCCTAGAGCTTTCAACTCATGAAACCCAAAATTACATTTTTTAAGAGATATTTTCATGTTCACTTGAAGAATTTTCTTAAGTACTAATGAAAGTCTCTCTAAATTTAATTGCCAGGCTTCTGAACAAATGATAATGTCATCAATATAAATGATTAACCATCCTTCTGATAATTCATGTGGGAAGATGATATTCATCATTCTTTGATAATGAGAGGGTGAATTTTTAATGTCAAAAGGCATTCTCAAATACTCATAAATCCCACAATAAGCAATTATTCTCAATAATTTCCTAGCATGAGGTGTCAAAACATTCTGGTGAAAGCCTTTTAGAGCATCCATGGAAGTAATGAATCTTGCTTTGGATAATTGAGTCAAAGTCTCATGAATTCTAGGTATTGGATACCTGTCTGGGATAGTATAGGTATTCAGTGCTCTAAAATCACCAACCATCCTTGACTTATCATTATGCCAAGTAATGATTACTGGAGTTGTGACTTCTACCTCCTCATTGTGTCCAACCTTTCTAAGAACTCCCAGTTTCATTAGTTCATGAATATGATTTTCTAATGCTTCTCTAGCCCTAGGGCTAGCTGGGTAAGCTTGTCTTCTTAAGAGTGGCGGATAAGGCCCTTCCACATTAAGCATAATGTCCACCTCATGGCCTTTTATAGCCCCAAGTGGTTCATTATCTGAAGCAAAGGCTTCCCTGTATTGAAATAAAATTTCAATAAGCTCTTCCTTCATCTCCAGTGTTAATTCAGGAATAATTTGTGCTTCAATCAATTGACTTGACACAAATTTTTCCTTATTAACATTTTTTACTTGTTTAATGACAGTAATTTCTCTTTTTTCTAGAGGAAAAGCAAATTTTTGTCTTTTATTTTCCCCTATAGTAAAAAACCTGTCCTTATGATTATTAATATCAATATCATAGATATTGAGATAATCATTTCCAAGTATAAAGTTGTCACAGGGGCTCTTCTAAAATGAAAAGGGCCTGGCACTCAGTGAACAGACTTACTTAAGGAGGGCTCAAAATACTCAAGAACAGGATAGACAGAATGCAAGGATAAATTCCTGATAAAAGAATAAGAGTACTAAGAAAAAGAAATAACAATAAGTAATAAATAGAGAGCCAACCACTAAGTAATCCTGAGTCACTGTTTCAACCTGTTCAGAAAAGAGAAAAGGAATTAATAAGGATATGGCCACCAGGACTCTACTGAACAGGTGAGGGAAGGCAAAGACTAACTTAATAAATAATAAAATAATATTTCTTAAATGAGAAATAAAATAATATTAAATAATAAATCAACTATTTTAATTAACTGGGGGAAAAACCCCCAGGTGGGTGAAGAGGGGCTGGTATATGTGAGAAATGCCAGCCTTGGAGTTTGAGTGTTGAGATACTTGCCTGTATGCTGGAAGAAGTTGGATGTGGGATTGAATCCTGTATTGGTGAATCCAATACAGGTGATACAGTCAATACAGGTATTTGCGCCTGTATTGATGACAGGCCTGTATTTGGTGAATCCTGTATTTGAGTCTTGCCTGTATGGAACTGTATTGAGGTATGAAAACTGTATTGGGTGAATTGTTGAATGAAACCCCCTTGCTGATTGGGTTTTGAAGGGTATCCATGATATAATGATTTGCTGATGATGATTGGAAATGCCCCTGCCTCCTTGGCTGTGACATTATCCCCCTCTTGAAAGTGGTGAGCTCTGAGCACCATAAGTATAGTGAGTCTTGATGAGCTTGCAATCAATTCAAACAGTTCTTTCCCCCAATTCCTTAAGATTTTCCCCTTAAAACTTCTTCTTCAATCAATACTCAAACCAATCTTCATTTGACTATTTGTAGGTATTTTCCCCTTGATTTTGATTCTGAATTTCCTCTGTTTCATTCAAACTGCCTTCAATCTTCATAAAAATTTCTTGAATCTTGTCTTCAGTGTCTTCATCAACTTTTCTTGAGTCCTCATGGCTTTTGAAAGGTGGTTGATTTGGGTTTTTGTCCCAAGACCACTTGAAATCATCATAATTTTGAATTTTAGAGTGTTGGCATAAGGTGGCCAACATTTGAAATTTTGGACCAAATGAGTAGTCCTGGCCAAAATCCCTGAAAATGTGAATAAATGGGTTTTTTGGCCGATTTGCGCAAAAATGCGCAAAATGCGCAAAATGCGCAAATATTCCATATGTGGCATAAATTGGTGAAAATAATGAAAAAACTGAATTATTGTGAAAAAATGGCCTAAAAGTGGGTTTTGGCCATTTTGCGCAAATGCGCAATTATAATGATTTTGGCCAAAAAGGCCTTTTGAAGGCTTTTGACAAGAAAAAGGCCCTTTTGCGCAAAAAATGCGCAAAAGTGCGCAAATTTGTGCAAAATGCGCAAATCACCCAATATGCACAATTAAGCATATTATGATAAGAATTGATGAAAAATGGCTGTTTTGATGTTTTGAGGTCTGATATGGCCAATTGTGCCAAAGTGCATATCTTGATGAAATTGGCCAATTGGGCCATTTGAAACAATTTCTTCTATGAAGTTGATTTTTTTCTTGAATATCTTCTTCTTATCCCCTCCTTGATTGGTCAATTGCCATAAACACCTTGCTGATTGGGTTTTGGCTTTCAATTTTGATCTTAAGGAATGAGCTCAAGGCTGACATTCATATTTGACTCCACTGCCTCTGGTTCCCCCCTTTTGTGATTTGGAGATGCCTTGGTTATAAAGTTTAAAGAAACCTTGAAGAAATTTTGATGCGTATTACTGGTGGTTGGTCTCCATTATTACTATTGTTATTTCCCTTTTTACATGAAAATAAATGAATTAGCCTCCCAATACAAAATATGGGAGGAGTGACTGCTGCTTAAAAGAAGGAAATTAAAAAAAACAAGAATTATACAAGTAAAGAAAATAAAAGAAAATAAAAAGAAATGAAATGAGAGAAAAAAAGAGAGTAAAGAAAGAAATATGAAATGCCTGGGGGTTGTCTTTCTTGTGGTGAGTTGTTTGATTTTGGCCAAAAGATTCTGAAAGATGAAATCAAGCATTTGATGCTCACAGCGTGGCCAAGGTAATGTTTTTACAAGAATTAGACCCCTCAGGGATGCATACCAGGAGATGGAACTTTCATAACTTCCACTCCCCACCAAGCACCATAAATGAAAATTGAAATATGCCATGAGATGAATTTGATAATGAATGTCTTCAAAGATAATTTATGGCATGATTAAAGAAAGAAGAGAAAATAAAAGAAAAGATTGGGCCAAATCTTGATGAAAGGTCCAAATCTTGAGGGTATTATGTTGCAAGGCCTTCTGAACCTGTCTAAAAAATTGACAAGTGCTCACAAAGTGGCCAAGGTGATGCTTACAACAAATTTGGTAGAATACCCCCTTAAAGGTGCATGCCAGGAGAGGAACTTACTTTCATAAACTCCAATCCCCACCAAGCACCATAAAATCAAACTCTTGAGGCATTTGGGCCAGGCTTGTCAGGATACAAAGTGTGAAAGTCCTTGACAAGGTCTGGAGAGTTGGTAAGGTTGGAAGCTGGTTCCCAAGTTGTTCTTTCTGGGTCTTCACTGAATCCTTTCCACTCAACTAAATACCATAATGAGCCTCTCTTGAGTTTTGAGTCCAGAACCTGAGCCACTTCCCATTCTTCTTGCTCTTCCACTATTACTGGAGGTGGTGGCAATTGGTGTCGATTTGGGATAGTTGATTGCTTTACTGGTTCTAACAAAGACACATGGAAAACAGGGTGAACTGACTTCCATTGTTGAGGCAACTTGGGGTGATATGCATGGCTGCCAATCTTCTTGAGAACTTCAAAGGGTCCCAACCATCTTTCTGAAAGCTTTTTGGTGGGTCTTGTTGTCTTGATGTTCTTGGAAGCTAGCCATACTTTGTCCCCAGGTTGGAAATCAGGTGGAATTGCTCTATTTCTATCTGCATACTTCTTAAAAAGCTTTATTGCTGACTCTAATTCTTCTTTGACAACTTGCTGTACTGATTGGAGTTTTGATGATAACTTTCCAGCAGGTGTATCTTGAGAAATGTGAATTGAATCAAAGCTGGGATTTCTTCCATAAATAGTGAAAAATGGAGACTGTTTTGTTGATGAATGTTCTGCATTATTATAGGCAAATTCAGCCAGAGGGAGCCAGGTGTGCCAGTCATCTTGATGGTAACTGACATACATCCAAAGATACTGTTCTAGAATCTGATTTACCCTCTCTGTCTGTCCATCTGTTTCAGGGTGAAAGGCAGTTGAAAGATCTCTTGATATCTTGAGCTGCTGACACAATTGAGTCCAAAATGATGAAACAAATAATGAACCTCTATCACTAACAATACTGATTGGAAGACCATTTTTGGAAAAGACATGATTAATGAATATTTGAGCTAAGTCCAAAGCAGTGATTGTTGAATAAGTTGGAATAAATATTGCCATTTTTGAAAATCTGTCTACAACTACTAAAATTGAATCAAAGTTGCTTGACAAGGGCAATTGAGTGATAAAGTCCATTGATAAAGAATTCCAAGGACCAGATGGAATTTGAAGAGGCTTGAGTAATCCAAACTTCTTATGGTGGATGTTCTTGTTTCTTGAACATTGCTGACATGAGGACACATAGTCCCTGATGATTTGATTCATCCATCCCAATAGAAATCCCTCTTGATGAGCTTGAAGGTCTTCTCCTGGCCAGGATGGCCACCCAACGGTGAGTCATGACGCTTTTGAAGAATGTCCAATTGAATTTCATGATTGCTTGGAATGACTACTCTATCTTTGAACAATAATAATTTTTCTTGAGGTTCAAGAGAATAGTCTGGGACTGATTCTCCTCTTGCTAATTTCTTGAGGATTTCCTTATAATCTTTGTCTTGCCATACTTGTCTTTGAATTTGATCAATTACATCTGAAAAAACATCAACTTTAATTGAAAAGAATCTTGACTCTTGAATTTCATTTTGCTTGAGAACTTGATGAAAATTTTGAGAATTGTTGCTGATGAAATCCACCCCCCTCTCTGGGTACACGTCGTCCCGACATGACAAGGCATCTGGTAAAGTGGCCAGCCTGCCTGGGCGGTAAGTGATGATAAAGTGAAATTCAGATAGAAATTCTGCCCAGTGGGCTTGACGACAAGTAAGGACTTTAGAGGACATAAAATACTGAAGGGAACAAGGTCTGTCAAGACCTCAAAGGAATCAGAAAGAGAAAGGAGAAAAGCTCTCCAGCGCTTGAGAGCCCAAACTATGCCAAGGAGTTCCTTGTCATGAATTTCACAGTTGAGCTCACCTGGTAAGAGCTTGCGACTATCAAATGCAATGGGATGCTTTCCTGAGTCATTCACCTGACTCAGTACAGCACCCAAGGCATAATCAGAAGCATCAGTCTCTACAATAGTTGGTAGAGAAGGATTAAAATGAGAGAGAATAGGAGCAGTGGTGAAAGCTTCTTTGAGTATTTGAAACTGACTAAGAGCTTCCTCATTGAAGATAAAGGGAGAATCTTTATTAAGGAGGGAAGTGAGAGAAGAGATTTTTTTGGAATAATTTTTAATGAAACAACGATAGAAGTTGGCAAAGCCAAGAAAAGATTGGAGGGCCTTGATGTTCTTGGGCTGAGGCCAATTGAGGATTTGTTGAACTTTTGAAGAATCCATCTTGAGACCATCACTTGAAACAACATAGCCCAAGTATTCCACACTTGAGGCATGGAATACACACTTGGAGGCTTTAGCAAACAAATTATTGTCTCTCAGTCTTTGGAGAACAGAGGCCACATGTTTAACATGTTCATCCAAAGAGCTAGAGAAGACCATAATATCATCTAAGTACACTACAACAAAAATATCCAAATAATCTGCAAAGATATCATTCACAAGATTTTGGAATGAAGCTGGAGCATTGGTTAAGCCAAATGGCATAACCAAATACTCATAACTGCCATATTTGGTTCTAAAGGCAGTTAAATGCTCATCCCCCTCTTTAATTCTCAGGAGATTATAAGCGCCACGCAGATCTATCTTGGAGAAGATAGTAGCACCGTTAAAGACGGTAAGAAGCTGATTCATTGGAGGAACAGGATACCTGTTCTTCCTAGTGACAGCATTAAGTTTGCGGTAGTCAACACACAAACGAAGACCACCATCCTTTTTCTTAACAAAAAGGACAGGTGCTCCTGTTGAGGAGGAGCTTGGTCTGATGAAACCTTTCTCTACATTCTCTGAAATGTAGGCCCGCAGTGTTTCTGACTCATTCTTTAATAAAGAGTAGATAACACCAACTGGAGGTAGAAGACCCTCCAGTTCAATATGATGATCACAGGCACGGTGTGGAGGAAGTTTCTCTGCTTTCACTTTGGAGAATACATCCAAATATTTGTGATAAACAGGAGGGACTACCTTAAGCACTGTTTCAATCTCTTCTGGCTCTTCCTCCTCATCCCACTGCTCCTCTAGGGAGGCATGAAAAGATAAAGGAGGAAGGTCCATATCCCCTTGAAAGAGATGAAGTAAAGATATAGCAACATCTTCCCCAACATCTTTTATCTCTTTGAAGACTTCATCTCTTAATGGAAGTAATGACTGAGAGGGAAAAGTGGAGGGGTTATGGACAGAAGGAGGAAATGAAGGTGTCTTAAGTTCACCAACCAGAGCAACACTGTTGACAGCAGTGGATAAGTCATTACTAGTAGAAGAAATAATACCACTAGAATCCTTATGACTAGAATCATAGGTGATCAATCCATTTTTCCAATCAATAATGGGATTAAAATGGTAAAGAAAATCATAGCCCAATATTAGGTCTTCTCCCTTGGGTGAATCTATGATAAAGAAATCCCATTCAAAGCTTGGGAAGGAAGGTAAATCAACAACCCACTTGGTATAATGGGTGATGAACAGGGAAGTGGATTCACTGGAATCCAGAATGAAAAGAGGAATCTTTTCAGGGAGCTCTGACATGGTCAATGAGTACTTGAGAACAAAATTCTTTGCAATAAAAGAGTTTGTAGCACCAGAATCAATGAGAATACTATAAAAAATATCAGAGATTGAAGAAAAAATAAGAAATTTTAAAGATTTCTTGACACTAGTATTCAGAGTGCACAATTGTGCTCTTGAAGGAAATAAGTGAGAACCATTGAACACATAATGATTCCCACTCAGGCTTTTCCCTGCTTGCTAGGGAAGCCTTTTGATGACCCTTGCCTATTTTCAGGCCTCTTGAAACATTTTTCAAATGGGTGTTTACCACCACAATAATTGCACAAGCCTTCTTTAATCCTCCTCTCCTTTTCAGAACCAATTAATTTGTTTTCCTTATTGAGGAGAGCAGCATGAGGCTTGTCTTTGGACACTTGAAAATTCTTCCCCTTCTTATTCTTCTTGTCATAAGGCTTCTGTGATGATGAATTTTGAGGGGGCTTGGAGGGGTTGGATTCATTGATTGGAGGCTTCTTCTCTTGATGACTTCCCTTTTCCTTCTGCCTCTCATGGTACCTGGTATCTAATTCCAAGGTGATATCCATGAGTTCTTGAAGGCTATCAAAAGTTCCAGGGTGAGAAGCCAATTGGTCCAACAATCTTGATGCCAAGCCTCTTCTATACACATGAATATAGGCCCTTTCCCCCCAGTCTCCAATTCTTGACATTAAACTTCTGAAATCAGCTATGTACCAGGAAACTTGACCACTTTCCCTCATCCTCAAATTATCCAACTCTTGTTCAGCTTTTCTGACTTCATTGGGATCACCAAACAGAGTGAATAACTGGGTTTCAAATAACTGCCAGTTATTGAGGAGATAAGAAGGGTCTTCATTGGAGATATTTGAGAGGTAAGGTTCAATCCATTTGCCAGCTCTACCAGTAATAAAAGAAGTTGAGTAAAGCACCTTCTTCCTGTCAGAGAAGAAGTTTTCTGGGTCATTATGAAAGATTAATTGACAGGATTGAATGAATCCTCTCAATTTATGAGCTTTAGTACCATCGAAAGAATCAGGTGCCTTCATTGATGGAGTCTTGAATACAGGGACTTTTGAAGTGTCCCTTGGGGCAACTGCTTGAGTGAGTTGTCCCATAAACTGAGTCATTTGCTCCATCATCTTGAGGAAATTTGGTTCAGCTTGAGAGACAGAAGGTTGATTAGAAAGGGCTAGATTTGGAGCCTCAGGAGCTTCAGGAGCACCTGCCAAGGCAGCTGCCACTTCAGTCTCCTCAGATTCTTCCTCTTCCACAGACTCCTCCCCCTCCTCATCTTCAGCTTCCCCCAATCTACTTCTAGGCCCTTGAGAAACACCAGGATAACCACCCAATAGTCCAGAGAATGATCTTGATCTTCTAGACTTCACACCTCCTCTTCTGGAGGGTGCTGCTCCTTCCATTGGTGGTCCTCTGTCCAAATTTGCACTCAGTTGATGAACTGATGGTGTGCGGTCAAGAGGAGCCCCTGTTGTAGGAGTGAGAACAGCTTGATGTCTCTGGGATCTTGTATTCTTGGCTGGTGGGCTATGCTGAACTGGCATTATGAAAGAAGAATGAATAAAAACTTGATGAGACTTTGAATAAATTAAGGCTTGACCAAATCAAATTAAATGAGAATCTTGATGAACTTGAGAAATCAATCAATAGTCTTGAAGTGAATCAATATGAATAAATCTTGAAGAGTGAAGATGACAAAGTCAAATTCTTATGAATAATCAATTTCAATCAATAAGTCAAATCAAGTCAATCAAAATCAAATCAATTAAGTCTTGAGGAATTCAATCAATATCTTCAAAAATCAATTCCATTTTCTTGAGGAATCAAATTCAAATCAATCAATTAAATCAAATCTTGAGGATAAATCAGGTATCTTGAAGAATCAAATGAAGTCAATCAAATCAAATCAAATCAATCAAAGTCAATTCAAAATCTTGAGGTGAAATCAATGTCTTGAGGAATCAATCAATCAATCAATAATCTTGAGAAATTTCAAAACCAAAATCACTGAATACCCCAAATCAATAAAATCCCTGAATGATGAATCAATTAACCCAAATAATTCCACTCAAATAACCTGATAAAAACCTGAATTCAGACAAAAGAGAAATTAGAATGATAAAGAATAAAGTGAAATGGTCAGCAGAATTTTTGAAATGAGAAAGAGAATCAATTTTCATTTGAATAAAATGAATGAGATGAAAATTGATGAGAGAGAAAAATCATAAAAATCATAAAAATCATAAAATCATGAAAGTTCATAATCATTAAAAGATCATAATAGAAGAATGAGAGAAATGAATAAAATGAATGAAAAGAAAGAAGCAATTATGAGTTAATTAAAATAATGTCACAGGGGCTCTTCTAAAATGAAGAGCGCCTGGCACTCAGTGAACAGACTTACTTAAGGAGGGCTCAAAATACTCAAGAACAGGATAGACAGAATGCAAGGATAAATTCCTGAAAAAAGAATAAGAGTACTAAGAAAAAGAAATAACAATAAGTAATAAATAGAGAGCCAACCACTAAGTAATCCTGAGTCACTGTTTCAACCTGTTCAGAAAAGAGAAAAGGAATTAATAAGGATATGGCCACCAGGACTCTACTGAACAGGTGAGGGAAGGCAAAGACTAACTTAACAAATAATAAAATAATATTTCTTAAATGAGAAATAAAATAATATTAAATAATAAATCAACTATTTTAATTAACTGGGGGAAAAACCCCCAGGTGGGTGAAGAGGGGCTGGTATATGTGAGAAATGCCAGCCTTGGAGTTTGAGTGTTGAGATACTTGCCTGTATGCTGGAAGAAGTTGGATGTGGGATTGAATCCTGTATTGGTGAATCCAATACAGGTGATACAGTCAATACAGGTATTTGCGCCTGTATTGATGACAGGCCTGTATTTGGTGAATCCTGTATTTGAGTCTTGCCTGTATGGGACTGTATTGAGGTATGAAAACTGTATTGGGTGAATTGTTGAATGAAACCCCCTTGCTGATTGGGTTTTGAAGGGTATCCATGATATAATGATTTGCTGATGATTATTGGAAATGCCCCTGCCTCCTTGGCTGTGACAAAAGTGTTGTGAAGTACAATTATTCATAACAACAAATTCAGCTTTCAATCTTATACTCCCTGCAGGATGAGGAAATATTATTGCTGCTTCAAATATACCCAAAAAGTGCATATTCTGGCTAGCAATGCTGAATCTTATACCTTCAATTGGCATCAGATTTTCTTGCCAATTGGTATAAATTTTGTCAAGATAATCTTTCCCAACACAAGTGCAAAAAGAACCTGAGTCAAGATGTATCTTGGATTTTGTGTTATTTATCACAATATTAGTGATACAAGATGACCCAGCTGTATAACCTTTACCTCTGGCAGGTATGGTTTTTTGCATTTTGGCATCTTGCACATGTATGAGATTCATACATTCATCACTTTACTGTGGTAAGTGAGTATGTACCTCAGTGACTTCAAAAGAAACATTCATATTTTCTATACCAAGTTCTTCTGATACTTTTTCTTTTTCTGAAGGCTCAGAATCACTTTCATGGAAAGATACATCAGTTTCTTTTGTGTCTTCCACTTTTTCAACATTTATCTCATTGAATCTTGTCTTTTTTGGACAAGTGTTTGCCAAATGAGATGTACTTCCACATTTATGACATTTCAAAGGAGGTCTGTCATGTGGTTTATTTGGTTTTGAAATTGGTTTCCCACTAGTCTTGTTGTCTATTGGGGTTTTGGACCAATTTCTTCCAATTTTTGTTCTAGTAGTGATGCCCTCCATATCATTGATATAATCTTCTGTAGAGCAAGGCTCAATACATCTGCTTCTTATAGCATGCTCAAGGTCACCACCACATTTTCTTAATATCCTTTTATGTACCATTGTTTCAGACATATCAGGATGAAGGGCAGTTAACCTGTCCTTCTGTTTAAGAAACCAAGTCATGGGCCTGTCCCTTTCAATATTAAAAATGGCTTATTCAAAAGAATTTTCCATCCTAAATCTCCAGGAATCATTTTCCCATTTTGAAATAATTTGTTCTTTCCACCAAGGCCAAGAATGTTTACCATGGTCTTGTCTCATTTTATAATACCATTTCTTTGCTGATTTGGTAAATAATGAGTGTAACCTGGCACTTATGTATTCATCTGTTATGTTAAAGTCTTCTTTGAAAATATCAATTTTTTTCTAAAATTTCATATGATTATATTCTCCTTCACCACCAAAGGTTGGCCATTCCTCTAATCTTGGAATGTCCTTCAAATTGCAAGCAGTTTCCACATCATGAGTTGAAATTGTATGATGTAAATCATTATTCAAGTTAAGAACATTTCTGTCGGGAATTGGTGTGGATTGCCTTGGCAATTCATTTTTTAGTGATATATTATTAATACTTGATTGAATGTCTTCTTTCAATTCAAGTCTTGCTTTATCACTTTTTTCCAATTTTTCTTGAAAAAGAGCTGCATTGTGACCAGTTGAATTTTCCAAGTTTTGAACTTGTATTTTCAAGTACCTTAACTGTCCAGTTATAAAAGAAATTGAATTGTCATCTGGTTGATTGAGCAAAGTAACTTTAAACTCAGTTCTTGCACAAATTTGCGTCAAGGACACAATATTGTCTTTATTAACATTTTCAAGGCCAATAATGGTCTTTTGTTGTTCTTTCACTTGCAATATCTCATTACCCAACTTTTGTTGGATATACTCAAATGTTTTAAACTTTGTTATAATTTTTTTATTACAAGATTCAAATTGAGTTACAAGCTTAACAAGATCTATTTCTTTGGGAAAGATCAGTTCAATCTTTCCTCCTCCTTGTTTTTGAATTCCATCAAGGTGCTTGCCATATTGAACACATTGTCCATGGCTGGCTTTTCCTTCTTTGGGATTCTGTAATTTTGAGGGTAAGGCTTGTTCCTCTTGGGCTTTTCCTTTCCCTTTGCCTTTTGCTTACCCTTCTGGTTGGTCTTTGGGGCTTGCTTGGGCTTGTTTGGCACTTGTTGAGGTGGATTTTTGCTGTTGGATTCTTGGGGAGCTTCCACTGGGCTGTTTTCCTTGCCTTGGGCCAACTTCTTCTTCTGATCCTCTGATAACATGCTTTGGTTTTTTAACCAAGCTTTTATCTGTTGGACTTGTCCTTTGACAGACATGGGTGTCCAACCCATCAGAAGATCTTCTGTCTTTTCTGGTCCCATGAACTTCTTCACTTGAAGATAAGAGTTCATGGTGCCTATCCAAAGACTTGGGAGAAGTTCCCACTCTTGTTGTTTTGATGCCAAGAACCAGTTTTTCCATTGAGATTGATAAATTTCCACAGCTGCCTGTTGGAAATGGTTCAGGTCTTACAGCAATAGCAGTTATGTCAGCTTCTGGACTCTCAATAAGAGGTTCAAAGGTGCTGGATTATCTTTGGGAACTGGTGGAAGTTCTGGCATCCTCCATTTGTGCCTCTCCTCTGGGAAGACATTCTTGCTTTTTGGTTTGTGGCTGGAATGTCCTGGTCCAGATCCATTTGATTTGATGGAGTAGTTACTTTGACTTCTAGTAGGAGTCATTTCACGTCAATTTTAATAAAAAATAGAGTAAAATTGAATTGAATTCACCTGCAGGACCTTTAAAGGGCTCTTTGGTTATTGTAAGGTTTGACTATGAAACAATAAGTAAAAATTACTAATTTATTACTTATTGTACTCTGAATGTCCTTATAATTGAAATAAATAAGATTAAAATAATAATAATAATAAAGAAGTATTATTATTATGGCGTAAAAATATTATATTATTAAATAAATATAATAATATAATTAATATTATATGAAATTATAATATTGTAAATAATATATTAATATAAAATAATTAATATATTATAAAGCTCTTTATTATTGTTACCAACAAATAATAAAGGCGTAAAAAACTGTTTTTTTATAAATAAAAAAAAATTAATAACAATAATATTACCAATATTAAAGTTATATATTAATATAAATACTATTTATATTAATTAAGAATTATTAAGAGTAATAATAAGAGAGAAATTATTATAATAAGATGAAATAACCTACTTTTAACACTTAAAATAATAATTTTGAGATATTTTACGCCAAAAGAATATAAAACAACTTTTTCAAATTGTAGTTACAATAAAAATAAAGAAAATTTACTAAATTTCTTGATTTTACGTGGAAATGAGTTTATAGAGAGATTTATGACAAAAACAATTAAAGAATTGATTTAATCACACAAAAATAGTGATTAATATTAAGATGGTCTTTGGTCTTTAATAATATAAGAGTTTTATATATAAAGAATAAAGAAATTACCTTTTATTTAATTGATTTAACCTGTTTGATGCGTCTGAGGGGAAAATAGAGTAAAAAGAGCTCTATTTATAGTAAATACCTCCCTCCTAGATTCCAACAGGCTTCTAGTAGACGTTTACTGATCATATCCACTGGAATTGATCAATATTTTAAGGTTTGGAGATGATTACATCATTATCAAACCATATTACATCATTATTACACCATTATTTAGAGTTATCACTATAACTCTAAAGTTGATGACATCAGAGGCTTGGCAGAACCCCAAATTTCGTGGGTTTTATTAGTTTTAATCATAAACTAATAGTATTCACCAATTTTATCACTCTTAAGACTGTTAAACTTAAATTAAGGTTACAGTGTGTGATCATAACTGCTCAAATTAAGCTCAAACTTTGATCTACAGCAATTCAGAGAGTGAATTCTGACAGCCTGGCATAACCTTATTATGCTGCCAAGAGCTTTTCACTACATCATCAAAACTCTAATTTTGATGATTTTTCTTGTAACTCATCTTTTCTGTCGAAATTTAATATTTTAAACTTCAAACCTTAATTTCAGGGGGTTATACCCTGAATTTAATAATAGCAATTACATCATTCTTCACGAATGAACTAGTAGAATCCAACTGTATACTTTTTTTAAGTTTGGAGCACTTTCACAACAAAGTGGTCACCAGCTCTCTTGATTTTTATCAATATTTCATCATAGGTTTTAACCTTGTTTATATTTTGTAAAATAAAGTTCATATCTGTGTTCTTACAGTAATTACGTGGTAGCTTTATTTTTGGTTCATCATTCTATCATGTATAGTTTAGAAGATATTAGCTATGATCCTTGAATATATGTGTTGACCAAAAAAGTGCATATATTCAGGTTAATTCCTTAAGTATTAACATTGGAAATTAGCTTATTAATTGTTTTTTGTGTGGATTTTCATGGGGAATCCACTGGTACAATTTATTTCACATGTTGTGTCATTAGTTCTTAAGATAAATAAGGTTTTATGGTTTTTATAAGGTATTATACCTTATAATTCCTTAAATATTGACTTTACAGATATGCCATAAAAATGGTATATGTGTATTTTTCCATGGGGAATCCAATGGTATAATTTATTTTACAAGTTGATTCATTGGTTTTTAAGTTAAACCAATTTTTGTACCAATTTATGGTATTTTTTGTATGTTTAAGTAGTTATTCTTAATGTATAATTATTCTAAGTAATTTTAATATAATTATATTAAAGGTATAATTATTCTGAGTTTTTTTTTGTGACCTTATTGGGTATGTGGTCATATCTCAAAGGCTCACAGTTATCAAACCCCTTGGTGGTGGGCTGGTTTGAATTTCAATATTGGACTCTGAGGCTTCAGAGTCTGAAGAATTTTCTCTGTTGGAAGACACTAGAGAAAATTAAAAATATAAGTTATTTTAGCAAATAATAAAAATAAGTTATAAACTCAACTTATTAAATAAAGTGGTTTTAATGTAATTTTATGGCAAATTAGGTCAAAAATAAAGAAAAAATGTCTAAGATAAAAGAAAAAAAATGTTTTTAGTAAAGATTTTTTATTTGATTTATTATTTTCTTTAAAGAAATAATAATTATTCAATGAAAAAGTTAATTAATCAAAATTGTATTATTATTCACTTTATACTAGATCAAATCAAAGAATAAATTTCAAGTCTGTGATGTGAAAAAGCCACTAGTTAGACAAAAGAAATTTATTCCAAGTCACTCAATAGTATATTGTTTGAAACAATATTCTTAAGAAAAAAGACCTTTATTGATATTATAAAGATTATTTATAAGGGATAAGTCCTAAAAAAGCCAATATCAAGACAAATATGGCAATTTTATGTCACAAAATAGTAAAATAAGGTCTAGAACATGATTTATGTCCCAAAAATTGGTTTAAAATCATGGCCAGGCGCCCAAATGTAAGGTTTGTATATGAAACTCTTGATAATAGTAACAAAATCAAGAGTACTATGACTGTCCTCAGTAGAAATATATAATATAACAAAATATTATAACCACAAATTTAAATATAATAATTAAAAATAATTACATAAAAAAATAAATTCAATTATTATTATAAAGATATAATAATAATAAAATTATTAATTATAATAAATTATAATTATTCTATTATTGTTAAAGTCACTGACAGCTATAACAACAAGAAGTGTAAAGCTCTTAATGAGACAATTACACGTGGAAAATATTAATATTAACCACTTAAAAATAATATAAATATTATTTATAAAAGAATTAAACACACACTGTGTAGAATTAATTCTTATAGAATAAAAATTCTATATAAAAAAACTAATACTAGATAAAAAATATAGAACTTTAGAGAAAAACTTACTTATAATATTTATTTAATACAACAAGTCAAACAACAACAGTTATTATATTAAATAATGATTATAAGTTGAAAACACGCCAAAAATCAATATTTTTAAAGATAAAACAACTTCTTATAATAAAAATTATGATTAAAGAGTTTTTAAGAGGAATTTGTGGATTTTAAAAGATATTTAAGATGATAATTTTATAATATAAAATATCTTATTGATGATTACAATAATAATCTGAGTTCTATGATTTCCATTCATTAATTTACAATTAATAAAGAATAAAATAACTTAAGAATTACTTTAATAATAAGATTTGTTAAATAATAAAACTTTACCTGTTTAAATTTCTAATATGAGTGGATTGATGATGAATGATGGACAAAAACAGTGATGAAAAGACTCTTTTTATGTCTTCAGAGAAGCTCTCATGATTCATAATGAATATAGAGGGCGTGCTCAGGTCAAAACTGAAAAACCATACTTAAAAACAAAGTTCTTAACTTAAGGCAACTTGTTTTTAATTCCAATTTAAATTTACCAGTGTTATTCTTAACTCCATGTAGCTTTAATCCTCACTTAAACTAATTATTTTAAGTTTTAAATATAAATAAGCTTATTTATATTAATGTTAATCACATGAACAACTTAAAAATAGAGTTTCAAGCAGAAATATCTTAAACTCAATTTTTAATCAATTTTTAAAGAAATCATAATTTTCTTTGAGCTTAATTAAAAGAGTAAATTTCCAGGCTAATTACCTGTCACAACCATGGCAATTCACTTCCTTGGATCCCCATATGGCATATCAAGCCACAGTCCTTTTATGGCCAATTGGCCATATCCATCACCAGTGGCCAATATGGCCACGTCATTATCTTATGGACCATTTATGGCCATTTTTGTTTTGGGGCCTTCGTGGCCCTTCACCTCAATCCAGCACCCATAGCGGCAATTTATGCCCAAATGGGTATTTCTGGTCATTTCCCTCAAAACCAGGGGAAATGGCCCAAATGGCTGTTTTTGGCCATTTGGCTCATAATGCGCATTTGTGCATTTTTGCGCATTTTGCGCATTTTTGCGCATTTGCGCACTTTTGCGCATTTCGCGCATTTTTGCGCATTTGCGCACTTTTTGCGCATTTTGCGCACTTTTGCGCATTTGCGAACTTTTTGCGCACTTTGCGCATTTGCGCATATTTGCGCACTTTTGCGCATTTTGCGCATTTTTGCGCACTTTGCGCATTTGCGCACTTTTGCGCATTTTGCGCATTTTTGCGCACTTTGACGCAAAGTGTCCAAAAGACACTTTCCTGCCTTTTGGGCCAGCTTTTGGCTCAGAACCCAAAAATGGCCAAAAACCCCAAAAGGCCCAGAAACACCATTCCAAGCTCTGAAGCCATTACATCCATCCCTTTCCCTCTGCCTTTCCACCTCAAGACCTTTGGACGTAATCTTCTTGCCAATCAACCAATATGCCATAAATGATGTTATATATCTTTGTGCATCATTTTTCAACAGCAATTCAATGGTGGCAATATCAAATGCTCATTTCAACATTCCAACATCTCATCACGTCATCAAGGCACCCAATCATTCAGAGGAATCATCAAGGCTCAAGAGCAAGTGTTTCAGCGTCAAAGACCAATGACGCCATCAAGCAGTCATTGGTTATTCTCACTCCAAGTATTCCTTCCAAGGGAATACTGTCAATTCATTCTCAAGTGTATTCAAGAGGCAGTGCCAAAAAGAAGTTGTCAAGTGTCAAAGCTCCACTCAATCCATCTTGGCAACCATATTCATTTCAATACAGTCTGGATCCATCAAGACCTGTATTTCATTTTCAATCATGGGAAATTCATTCAACCCAATTCAATCTCAATATTAGCCAGCTGTATCAATTCCCAAAAGAATCAATACAGCCTCAAGGATCAATACAGATCAGTTTTCAGCCTGAAGAACTCAAGCTCCCAACTTTTCACATATACCGGCTACCCTTTCCACCCTGGGGGGTTTTCCCCAGTTAATTAATATATTTTGATTTTATTTTATCTCTATTTTCTTTTCACTTTAGTTAAGCAAATACTGATATTATTAAGTCAGTCATTTAGCACCTTTTCTCTTTCTCTTTCTTTGCCTGTCAATGGATATTTGGTGGTCATATCCTTACTAATTCCATTATTCATTCTTGGCAGGTTGAAACAGTGATTAAGGACTTACTTGGTTGGCTCTTTGGCCATTTGGCTTCCCTTTCCTCTTTTGCATCTCATCTTGTACCTGCATATCTTTTAGAGGAATTTATTCTTTATTTTTATTTCTTCATTCTTTGGAGTCTTCCAAGTGAGTTCCCTGATTGCTGAGTGCCAGGCCACTCTTGTATTCTGTCCAAGAGCCCCTGTGACATTATATTAATTAACTCATAATTTCTTTTTCATTATGTTCATTCTTTCTTTATAATTTCATTCACTCATTTCATCGAAATTATGATTCTTTTACGCTTATGAACTTAATGATTCATTGTCACCTCTCAATTTTGTTTCATTCATTCTTCATTTTGAAAATTGAAAGCTGACCCATTTTTTATTTTTGTTATTCTTTTTTAAATCTTTCCAAATCATCAAATTTTCATTCTCATTCAAAATTCAGGCGTCATCTTGATTTTCTTTGATTTTCAAATTTTTCATCAAGATATTCAGACACGTTATTCACATCAAGATTCATAATTGATTTTTTCTTCAAGAATTTTGATTTTTAAAGAATAATTCACTTGATTTTGATTGATTGATTGATTTGACATATTTGATTTTGACCTCAAGAAAATTGATTGACCTGAAGATTTCATTGATTTTGCTGATTTTTCACATCAAGAATTTTGACATAAATTGATTTTTCTTCAAGATTTTCATTTGATTGATTGATTCTGCAAGATTTTTTATTTTTGATTGATTTGATTGATTTGATTTTGACTTCAAGACTTCATTTGATTTTGATTTATTGACGTACTTGAAGATTTTCATTTTTATTCATTGATTTTTTCCTCAAGATTTGATTGTTGACTCTTTTCAATTCAAGAAAATTTTGATCTTTAATTCATTGTTTCATTCCATTCCTGATATCATGCCTGTTCAACACTCACCTCCGGCAAGACAGACAAGATCTCAGGCCAGAGCTCAAGCTGTTCTCACTCCAACTCCAAGAGCTCCTCTAGATGGCACCCCAGCAGTTCCTCAACTGAGGGCCCAATTAGATAGAGGACCCCGCATGGAAGGAGCAGCACCATCCAGGAAGGAAGGAAGAGGGCCAAGAAGATCATGTTCATTTTCAGGAGTAGTTGGCGGATTTCCAGGAACTTCAAGGACTATTTTCAAAGGTCCAGGTGAAGATGGTGAAGAGGAGGAGGAGAATTCTGTGGAAGAGGAAGAGTCTGATGGTACTGAAGGTGTCCCTGCTCCGGTGGAGGCATCCCAAGGTACTGGAGGGCCAACTCTAGCCCAGTCTAATCAGCCTGTCTCTCATCAGTCTGAACCATCTTTATTGGCCATCATGCAGCAAATGACTCAGATTATGGCCAATCTTCAAGCAGCTTCATCTTCTGAAGCATCAAGACCACCAGCCTTCAAGACTCCATCTATGAAGGCACCGGAATGCTTTGATGGGACTCAGCCCTTCAAAGTTAGAAGTTTCATTCAGTCTTGTCAATTGATATTTCATAATGATCCGGCAAACTTCGCTCATGACAGAAAGAAGGTCCTTTATGCCACTTCATTTCTCATTGGCAGGGCTGCAAAATGGATTGAGCCTTATCTTTCCAATCTCACCAATCAAGATTCAAAATACCTTCTCAATTCTTGGCCGTTATTTGAATCTCAACTCTTCACTCTATTTGGTGACCCGAATGAAGTCAGAAAAGCAGAAGCTGAGTTGGATTCTTTAAGAATGAAAGAAGGTGGGCATGTATATTTATACATTGCTGATTTCAGAAGCTTAGTCTCAAGGATCGGGGATTGGGGTGAAAGAGCTCTCATCCATCATTTCAGGAAGGGATTGCCATCCAGGATTTTGGATCAATTGGCCTCCCATCCTTCAAGAATTGACTCTCTTCAAGACTTAATGGACGTTACCCTGGAACTTGATACCAGGTACCATGAGAGGCAAAATGAAAAGAGTCATCATCAAGAGAAGAAGCCAGAAGCCTCAAAGTCAAGTTCTTCTCATCCTCAAAATTCTTCAAGTTCAAGTCATAAGAAGAAGAAGAATTTTCAGAAGAGGGACAAGCCCCATTCGTCTTTGTTGAATAAAGATTTCAAGCTCATGAACTCTGAAAAAGAAAGAAGAATCAAGGAGGGTCTTTGTACCTATTGTGGTGGGAAGCATAGTCTTGAGTCCTGTTTCAAAAGGCCTCAAAACAAGCTTACCCAACCGTCAGGCAAATTTCCCAGCCAGGGAAAAGCCTGAGTGAAGATCATGTTGTGTTCAATGGTCTTCACAGTTTTCCATCCAGAGCACAATTGTGCATTCTGAATACTGGTGTCAAAAATTCTCTTAAATTTTTTGTTTTTTCTTCTCTCTCTGATATGTTTTACAGTATTCTCATTGATTCTGGTGCTACCAACTCATTTATTGCAAAGCAGTTTGTTCACAAGTATTCTTTGACCATGTCAGAACTCCCGGAGAAGATTCCCCTTATTATTCTTGACTCCTCTGAGTCTCCTTCTTTATTTGTGACTCACCATACTAAATATATGGTTGAGCTCCCTTCTTTCCCAAGCTTTGAATGGGACTTTTTAGTCATTGATACTCCCAAGGGAGAAGACCTCATATTGGGCTTTGACTTTCTCAATCATTTTAATCCATTTATTGATTGGAGGCAAGGATTGATCACCTTTAACTCTGATCATAAGGACTATAATGATCCTTCAATTTCTTTCAGTAATGACTTTTCTTCTGCCAAATCATGTGCAGCTCTGGTTGGTGATTCTAGAACACCATCATTTCCGTCTTCTGTCCATATTCCTTCCCTTAATTCCCATCAGTCATTACTATCATCTAGAGATGAAGTCTTCAAAGAGATTCAAGATGTTGGAGAAGATAATTCTGTATCTTCACTTCATCTCTTCTTTGGGAATATGGACCTTCCTCCTTCATCTTATCATGACTCCCTGGAGGAGTTGTGGGATGAAGAGGAAGAGCCAGAAGAAATAGAAACCGTGATGAAGGTTGTTCCTTCTGTTTATCACCAATATTTGGATGTATTTTCCAAGGTGAAAGCAGAGAAACTTCCTCCTCACCACGCCTGTGATCATCATATCGAACTGGAGGGGTCTCTACCTCCAGTTGGGGTGATCTACTCTTTATCAAACCAAGAGTCAGATACACTCAGGGCCTACATTTCAGAGAATGTAGAGAAAGGTTTCATCCGGCCAAGCTCCTCTTCTACAGGAGCACCTGTCCTTTTTGTCAAAAAGAAAGATGGTGGCCTCCGTTTGTGTGTTGATTACCGCAAGCTCAATGCTGTTACTAGGAAGAACAAGTATCCTGTTCCTCCTATGAATCAGCTTCTCACTGTTTTCAATGGTTCTTCTATCTTCTCCAAGATTGATTTGCGTGGTGCATATAACCTGCTCAGAATCAAGGAAGGTGATGAACATTTGACTTGTTTTAGAACCAAATATGGTAGTTATGAGTACTTGGTTATGCCGTTTGGGCTTACCAATGCTCCTGCTTCTTTTCAAAATCTCGTCAATGATATTTTTTATGACCTTCTTGATGTTTATGTTGTGGTTTATTTGGATGACATTATGGTCTTTTTCAAATCTGAGGAAGAACATGTCACTCATGTGTCCACTGTTCTTTCCAGACTCAGAGCCAATAACCTCTTTGCTAAGGCGTCCAAATGCCTATTTCATGTTTCTAGTGTGGAATATCTTGGTTATGTAGTGTCTTCTGAAGGCCTCAAGATGGACCAAGCAAAAGTCCAGCAAATTCTCAATTGGCCACCTCCAAGAAACCTCAAGGCTCTTCAATCATTCCTTGGCTTTGCCAATTTTTACCGCCGTTTCATCAAGAATTATTCAAAGAAAATTAGTTCACTCACAAGTTTCCTCAAGAAAGATTCCCGTTTTCCCCTCAATGAGGAAGCTCTTAGACAGTTTCATCAACTCAAAGAGGCATTCACCACTGCTCCAATCCTTTCTCATTTCAATCCTTCTCTACCCACCATTGTAGAGACCGATGCATCAGATTATGCCTTGGGTGCTGTACTGAGTCAGGTCTCTGACTCAGGAAAACATCCCATTGCATTTGATAGCCGCAAGCTTCTCCCAGCTGAGCTCAATTATGAGATTCATGACAAGGAACTCCTTGGCATAGTCTGGGCTCTCAAGCGCTGGAGAGCTTTCCTTCTTTCTATTTCTTCCCCTTTTGAAGTTCTCACCGATCATTCATCTCTTCAATATTTCATGTCTTCCAAGATTCTCACTCGCCTTCAAGCCCGCTGGGCTGAATTTTTATCTGAATTTCATTTCTCAATCACTTACCGCCCTGGCCGCTTGGCCACCCTTCCCGATGCCTTGTCACGTCGGGACGACGTTTACCCGGAGAGGGGGGAGGATTTCATCAGCAAGAATCCAATGAACTATCAGAAGATAATCAAGCAAGATGAAATTCAAGCCTCAAAGTTTTTTGCAGTCAAGGTGGATTCATTTTCAAATTTGATTGATTCAATTCAGAAGGCAGTATGGCAAGATTCTCAATATAGAAGTGTCCATGAAGATTTGGGTAAAGGTAAATCTGTCCAAGATTATTCTCTTGATTCCTCTTCCAAACTTCTCCTTTTCAAAGATCGGGTGGTGGTCCCAAATGACCCCACAATTCAACTCAATATACTTCAAACTTGTCAAGCGGGATTTCCACTGGCCCGGCATGACTCAATTTATCAAGGATTATGTCTCATCCTGTCAACAGTGTTCAAGAAACAAAAATATTCATCACAAGAAGTTTGGACTCCTCAAGCCTCTTCCAATTCCAAGTGGTCCTTGGATTTGTCTTTCAATGGATTTCATCACTCAACTTCCACTGTCCAATTCCTTTGATTCAATTTTAGTCATAGTGGACAGATTCTCAAAAATGGCAGTTTTTATTCCAACAATAGCTTCAATCACTTCATTAAATTTGGCCCATTTATTCATCAAGAATATTTTCTCAAAGCATGGCCTTCCTTCAAGCATTGTTAGTGATCGAGGTTCACTTTTTGTTTCTTCCTTTTGGACCAACCTTTGTCAGCAGCTCAAGATTTCAAGAGACTTGTCAACTGCTTACCATCCAGAAACTGATGGACAGACAGAGAGGGTAAATCAGATACTAGAACAGTACCTTCGGATGTATGTCAGTTATCATCAAGATGATTGGAACACCTGGCTCCCTCTGGCTGAATTTGCCTACAATAACTCTGACCACTCTTCAACAAAACAATCACCGTTTTTCACTGTTTATGGAAGAGATCCTCATTTTGACTCAGTTCACATCACTCAAGACACTCCGGCTGGAAAGTTATCAACAAAAATCCAATCAGTACAGCAAGATGTCAAGAGAGAACTTGAAGTTGCCATAAACAGGTTTAAGAGGTATGCAGATAAAAGTAGAGCAAGTCCACCTGTTTTCAATCCCGGTGACATGGTATGGCTTTCTTCCAAGAACATCAAATCAACCAGACCCACCAAAAAGCTGTCTGAAAGATGGCTGGGTCCTTTTCCAATCTTGAAGAAAGTCAGCACTCATGCTTACCACCTCAAGCTTCCATCTCAATGGAAATCCATCCACCCAGTTTTCCACATTTCCCTTTTGGAACCAGTCAAGACGTCAACAATCCCAAATAGGCATCAAGAGCCTCCTCCTCCAATCACCATTGAAGAAGAAGAGGAATGGGAAGTCTCTCAAATACTGGACTCAAAGCTCAAGAGAGGAAAATTATGGTATCTGGTGGAATGGAAAGGTTTCAGTCAAGACCCAGAAAGATCCACTTGGGAACCAACCGAAAACCTCAAGAATTGTCCTGAACTTGTCAAAGATTTTCATTCATTATATCCTGACAAGCCTGGGCCGAATTCTTCAAAAGCTTGATTCATTATGGTGCTTGGTGGGGAGAGGAATTACCAAAAGTAAGTCCCACTCCTGGTATGCACCTTTAGGGGTATTCTACTCTTTTTGTTGTAAGCATCACCTTGGCCACTCTGTGAGCACTTTGCAATTTTGGACACAGATCTTTGGCATGGCTTTCAACTTTATTTCCAATCTTATGGCCATTTTCACTTGGGACAATGGGCCATTCACTTTTCAATTCATTTCCAAGATTCCAAATTCAAATTCATTCCTTCAACAGTTTTGTTTTATTTTTATGGCACTGGCGGGAGTGGTAATTACCAAAAGTAAGTTCCTCTCCTGGTGTGCACTTCCCTGAGGGGTCTACAATCTTGTCAAAACATCACCTTGGCCACTTTGTGAGCACCTGGCATCAAATTTATCTTTCCAGGTCCTTGGCCAATTTCAAAATCAGTTATCAACCTCCGTGATGAAGATTGAAACCTCCTCAAGATTCAATTCATTTCTCTTTTCTTTTTCCTTTTCTTTTCTTAATTTCATTTTCATTCTTTATTATTATTTTATTTTCATTTTAAATTTTCTTTTATCACGTCAATTATCACGTCAAAAATTTTCATTCATTTTAAAATTCAATTCCAATCATGAAGCCAATGTCAAAAGAAGATCAAGCAAGTCCCGCGTCAAATGTCAATTTTTAATATCAGTCTTCAATTTTTTATCTTAATCAGTCCTCTTGAATCACTCTCTCAAAATCTTTCCAATAGCCTCAACAGGCTTCACCTTGTATTGGTGCTCAGGAGCTCACCATTTCAAGGTGGGGGGTACTGTCACAACCATGGCAATTCACTTCCTTGGATCCCCATATGGCATATCAAGCCACAGTCCTTTTATGGCCAATTGGCCATATCCATCACCAGTGGCCAATATGGCCACGTCATTATCTTATGGACCATTTATGGCCATTTGTGTTTTGGGGCCTTCGTGGCCCTTCACCTCAATCCAGCACCCATAGCGGCAATTTATGCCCAAATGGGTATTTCTGGTCATTTCCCTCAAAACCAGGGGAAATGGCCCAAATGGCTGTTTTTGGCCATTTGGGCTCATAATGCGCATTTGCGCATTTTTTGCGCATTTTTGCGCATTTGCGCACTTTTGCGCATTTTGCGCATTTTTGCGCATTTGCGCACTTTTTGCGCATTTTGCGCACTTTTGCGCATTTGCGAACTTTTTGCGCACTTTGCGCATTTGCGCATATTTGCGCACTTTTGCGCATTTTGCGCATTTTTGCGCACTTTGCGCACTTTGACGCAAAGTGTCCAAAAGACACTTTCCCGCCTTTTGGGCCAGTTTTTGGCTCAGAACCCAAAAATGGCCAAAAACCCCAAAAGGCCCAGAAACACCATTCCAAGCTCTGAAGCCATTACATCCATCCCTTTCCCTCTGCCTTTCCACCTCAAGACCTTTGGACGTAATCTTCTTGCCAATCAACCAATATGCCATAAATGATGTTATATATCTTTGTGCATCATTTTTCAACAGCAATTCAATGGTGGCAATATCAAATGCTCATTTCAACATTCCAACATCTCATCACGTCATCAAGGCACCCAATCATTCAGAGGAATCATCAAGGCTCAAGAGCAAGTGTTTCAGCGTCAAAGACCAATGACGCCATCAAGCAGTCATTGGTTATTCTCACTCCAAGTATTCCTTCCAAGGGAATACTGTCAATTCATTCTCAAGTGTATTCAAGAGGCAGTGCCAAAAAGAAGTTGTCAAGTGTCAAAGCTCCACTCAATCCATCTTGGCAACCATATTCATTTCAATACAGTCTGGATCCATCAAGACCTGTATTTCATTTTCAATCATGGGAAATTCATTCAACCCAATTCAATCTCAATATTAGCCAGCTGTATCAATTCCCAAAAGAATCAATACAGCCTCAAGGATCAATACAGATCAGTTTTCAGCCTGAAGAACTCAAGCTCCCAACTTTTCACATATACCGGCTACCCTTTCCACCCTGGGGGGTTTTCCCCAGTTAATTAATATATTTTGATTTTATTTTATCTCTATTTTCTTTTCACCTTAGTTAAGCAAATACTGATATTATTAAGTCAGTCATTTAGCACCTTTTCTCTTTCTCTTTCTTCGCCTGTCAATGGATATTTGGTGGTCATATCCTTACTAATTCCATTATTCATTCTTGGCAGGTTGAAACAGTGATTAAGGACTTACTTGGTTGGCTCTTTGGCCATTTGGCTTCCCTTTCCTCTTTTGCATCTCATCTTGTACCTGCATATCTTTTAGAGGAATTTATTCTTTATTTTTATTTCTTCATTCTTTGGAGTCTTCCAAGTGAGTTCCCTGATTGCTGAGTGCCAGGCCACTCTTGTATTCTGTCCAAGAGCCCCTGTGACATTACCCAGGAAACTTATTTATAAAAGATACTTAGAATTTAATTTATATGTAAATAATATTAAATTCCAAGGTATGTGAGATTTTCAAGCAAATAATAATAAAATTATTAATTATAATAAATTATAATTATTCTATTATTGTTAAAGTCACTGACAGCTATAACAATAAGAAGTGTAAAGCTCTTAATGAGACAATTACACGTGGAAAATATTAATATTAACCACTTAAAAATAATATAAATATTATTTATAAAAGAATTAAACACACACTGTGTAGAATTAATTCTTATAGAATAAAAATTCTATATAAAAGAACTAATACTAGATAAAAAATATAGAACTTTAGAGAAAAACTTACTTATAATATTTATTTAATACAACAAGTCAAACAACAACAGTTATTATATTAAATAATAATTATAAGTTAAAAACACGCCAAAAATCAATATTTTTAAGGATAAAACAACTTTTTATAATAAAGATTATGATTAAAGAGTTTTTAAGAGGAATTTGTGGATTTTAATAGATATTTAAGATGATAATTTTATAATATAAAATATATTATTGATGATTACAACAATAATCTGAGTTCTATGATTTCAATTGTTTAATTCAAGATTAATAAAGAATAAAATAATTTAAGATTTACTTTAATAATAAGATATTATAAATAATACAACTTTACCTGTTTAAATTTCTAATATGATTGGATTGATGATGAATGATGGACAAAAACAGTGATGAAAAGACTCTTTTTATGTCTTCAGAGAAGCTCTCATGATTCATAATGAATATAGAGGGCGTGCTCAGGTCAAAACTGAAAAACCATACTTAAAAACAAAGTTCTTAACTTAAGGCAACTTGTTTTTAATTCCAATTTAAAGTTACCAGTGTTATTCTTAACTCCATGTAGCTTTAATCCTCACTTAAACTAATTATTTTAAGTTTTAAATATAAATAAGCTTATTTATATTAATGTTAATCACATGAACAACTTAAAAATAGAGTTTCAAGCAGAAATATCTTAAACTCAATTTTTAATCAATTTTTAAAGAAATCATAATTTTCTTTGAGCTTAATTAAAAGAGTAAATTTCCAGGCTAATTACCCAGGAAACTTATTTATAAAAGATACTTAGAATTTAATTTATATGTAAATAATATTAAATTCCAAGGTATGTGAGATTTTCAAGCAAATCCATTAAGAATTGGATTTTAAATGAATTTTTGAGGTTATTGCTATTTTCCACGTAAAATAGCAATACACACCAAACCTTACCTTTTGATAAGGTTTTAATGCTTGTAGCTTTAAAGTTTTAAGCTTATTTAAGATTTTTAAGCTTTATTAAGCTTTGACAGTTCTTAAAACCTTGATTTCAAGCCTGCATATTGGGATTTACCCTTTGGCAGCTTGAAATTCCTGTCCAAATTGGGATAAAACCAGTTTAAGCCTTAAGGTTGGATCAAAGTCTAATCTTAAAGTTTAAATAAGGTTGAAAATCCTCCAATACAGGTGGACAACCTTAATTGAATCATTGCAGATCCAAAAAGCTAGGTACCCCAGCTCTATTTGGTCTTTTTCCTTTGTCCCACCTTTTTGTGTGGATTTTGCCCTTTTATTTATTTAAAGCCATACCATGGCTTTAAACCCTTTTAAATTGAGCTCACACAGGATTTACATTCTGTATGGCAGATCCTTAGCTAATTCAGTAATTATACACCACACCTCAATTTTAACTAAAATTTAGGTAAGTTTGCATTAACCTTATGCAACTTTAAATTTAAGCTTATTTAAGCTTAAATTTAACAATTTAAAAAAAATGTTAAAAAAGCTACATTAGTACTGTGAGATTTTTAAATCTTCTAATAACACAAGAAATAAGTGTTTTTGGGTATAACACCTTATGGATGTACCCTAGGTCATTTTTGGTGTAGAATACAAAAATGACATAATATTTATAAATTTGTTTCTCCAAAAAAAAGTTGTACTTATTTTTTGTTATTTTTTTATATTAATTTCAACTAAAAAGTCTGTTTAAGACAAAATTAAGTGTTTATAAAATCATTTGTGGCCTTATGGGTATGTTATACATACCTCACAGGCTCACAATTAAGGAGTTAAGCTGAATATATGCACTTTTTTGGTCAATGCATATATTCAAGGATTTTAGCTAATATCTTTTGAAATATACATGATAGAGTGATGAACCAAAAAAAAAGTGCCCACGTAATTACTGTAAGGATACAGAAATGAACTTTATTTCACAAGTTATAAACATGGTTACAACCTGTAATGGATTATTGATTAAAATCAATAGAGCTGTTGACCACTTTGTTGTGAAAGTCGTCCAAACTAAAAAAACAAGTAGATAGTTATGTTCTACTAGTTCATACATGAATAATGATGTATTTCTTAATATAGTATTCAAGGTATAACCCCTTGAAATCATGGTTTGAAGTTTAAAATATTAAATTTTGACAGAAAAGATGAGTGACAAGAAAAATCATCAAAAATAGAGTTTTGATGATGTAATAAAATGATCTTGGCAGCGTAATAGGGACATGCCAAGCTATCAGAATCCACTCCCAGAATAGCTTTAGCGTGTATAACGTAAAGGTTATCAATGAACAAGGTTTAAGCTTAAATTTGATCATTTAAGATGACTCACTGTAATCTTATTTTAAGCTTAACAGTCGTATAAGTGATGGGACTGGTGAATACTATTAGAATATGATTAATACTAATAAAATACACAAAGTTTTGTCTTCTGCCAAGCGTATGATATCATCAAATTTAGAGTTATAGTGATAACTCTAAATAATGGCGTAATTATGAGTTAAGATGGTTTTATCATGATGTAATCACCACCAAACCTTAAAATATTGATCAATTCTAGTAGAAAACATCACTACACGTCTACTAGAAGCCTGTCGGACTCTAGGAGGGAGGTATTTACTATAAATGGAGCTCTTTTTACTCTGTTTTCCCCTCAGATGCTTACAAAACATTAAGTCATCAAATAAAAAGGAAATTTCTTTATTCTTTATATATAGAACTTCTATATCATTAAATACCAAAGTTAATCTTAAAATAATCTTCATCTCTGATGTGATTATTGCAATTATTTAACTGTTTTGTTTAAATTTCTCTTAAAAACCTCTATTCCACATAAAATGACGAAAAATTTTAGTTTCTCTCAAATTTTATTGTAACTACAATGTAAATAAGTTTTATTAACATTTCTAGGCGTAAATTGATTCAAAATTATTATATTAAGCATTAAAAGTAGGTTATTTCTGTTATTACAATAATTTTTCTCTATTATTACTTTGATAATTCTGTGAGCCTTGAGGTATATTTTACATACCCAAATAGGCCACAATCATCTTAATAATAAATTTTGAATTATTAATAACTCATAAGTCATGCATATATCCAAAATTCATCATTTTTGATTTCAGAAAAGATGAATAACTTTTTATTGAGTAAGTATATCCATGGATTTGAGGCCAGATTTGGATTCTACACAAAAATTAACCTAGGGTAGCTCCATAGAGTGAATAAGCTCAAACTAACTCTTTGAGGTGGTCATATGGAAAATACTTCAATACCACATCATCAATACCACATGAAAGATCCGTGAAAATTTTTGTTTTTCTTAATTTCATGCCAAAATAATGGGAATGTGAGAAATCCCATGTTACATATACACTAAGAATAGTGTTATGCATGTTTGGCGCACTTAATATCATGGTATTTTTACATGGACCTTTGGTACACTCATAATGGATATCTCACTTTAAGCTCAATTTTCTATTTTTGACGTGAAAAATAAGCAAGGGGGACAAAAGACATCAAAGAGAGCCAGGGTACCCAACTTCTGAGGCCTCAGAGGCACGGACAGCTCCAAATCTTGGATCCATGGCTGATCTTGGCCTAATTGGTAAACTAAAACCTTTTGGGAACTTGGTTACCATGTTACAACTACAGTAAATCTTAAGAAAATAGCAAATAACCTGCTATTTTGACGTGCCAAGGAGGTAAAAAGCCAGTTAGACTCCTGTAACCATGTCAATTCTTAATGATTTTCATGGATACACCCCAAAAGCGTAATTAAAACCGTTTTTAGACTTTTATCCATTGAATTGTCTCATAGCAACCAGTTAAACACTGATATTTGCAATTCTACGTAGAAATGAGGTAAAAAATTCAAAAATTCATTAAAAAGACAATTCTTAATGAATCCTTCTGAAACTTTCACAACCAATGAAGACCTGTATTCTTTATTGTACAACCAAAAATGATTACAGCTTTACTAGTAAAATTGAAAGCTTTAGATACAGTGCATTTTTGACTATTCTACGTGACACACTGAATCTTCAAAAATTTGCAGTAATTACAACCTGGGATGAAATTGCCAATAACATTGATAGCTTTGAGAAATCAATGGCTGTTTTGGAATAAAAGAAGATTTACAGATGTTACTCCTTTTATTCTTAACCATATTGGGGTTGGTAGTCATGTAAAAGTAATAATTAAGTAATTATGATAATCTTACGTGACAACAGATGATGCAATCAATAATCCAAAAGAGTTTATTGTTTTCTTACTCACTGGTTTTTCAGTTTGCTCCATGGAATGCCTCTATGAGCTGTTTTTGACTTAAAAGAGGCCTCCTCTTGCTATTTTTTCCACATCATCATCATCATCTTATTATCATTTATAACATTGTTACCAACAAGTAAGTATTAGTTAAAAGCTATTCTCAAGTGTTTTAATTCTTTCAGAATCAATCAGAAAGACGTGAAATCATAGAATCCAACTATAAATTGTTGTAATACTCTTATAAATTCATTTTGATCCTTTAAATGTACACTTCTACATCAAATCTCTCTATCTTATCTTTCAATAAGTTCTTTGGAATATTAGTGAGTGATTTATTTTTAATTCTCAAAGTTTTTCTCTAAAACTAGTTTTCTTCAAGAATTACCATTATAATCATTCTTGAAAAGATAATTATATATTAAAATAATACTATTATTTTAATAAAAAGAATTTTTATTATTAAAATCTTCTTGTAAGTGATTCTTGTAGACAATTACTTTCTCACTGTTGAAATCACTAGTAGTGTTTAACACGTGAAAGGAATAATTCTTTAATTATTTAATTGTGGCTATAATAACACTTTGTTATTATATTTCACAAGAACAGTCATAGTACTGTTTATTAATACTAATATTGTCATCAGTTTCATAGACACATCTTACATTTGGGGGCCTGGCTGTGTTTTTTTGAACCTTGTACCCTAAACTAATATATTTTTAAGTTCTGAAATATTTTAATTTAATAATATTTACTCAGAAAAGAATAAAATAACACCAGAAGGTGTGTTTTTATCTTATATTTTCACCTTTTTATCTTTGAATTGACGTGAAAATGGTGCATACCAGAAATGGAAGCAACTATTCAGTCAAACCAGATGGATGTGGACAAGGAATAGGCAAGACCAAATCCGGAAGTGGCATGTCTTCCTCAAGAAAGACACATTTGGAGGATGCCAGAGTTGCCCCCCCATTCCGCAAGGTCTCTGCACACAGATTTTGACATGAATTCTGAGCCTGAACTGATTCATGATAATATTTCCAGGGCTGAACCATTTTCAGGTGGCAGCTATAGAAATATATCAATACAAAAATTGGTTCAGAGCAGCCAAAGAAGAGGAGTGGGAAATATTCCCAAGCCTTTGGCAGGGGGGCATGAACTCCTACTTACACATCAAGGGCTTTCTTGGTCAGGAGAAGACCATAGAAGTCTTAGGAGGATGGAGCCCCCTGTCTTGCAAAGACAAGGTCAAAAAGATAAAGAACTGGTTAAAGAACCAAAGTCTTTTATCCATAGACCAGAAGAAGGAACTGGAAATGACTCCAGCTTTGGAGGCAGAAGCCCCAGTGGCATCTACCAGCTCCAAACCACCTCCAGAAGTGTCCAAAGACAAGCCCAAAGGACCTCAGAAGAAGCAGAGAGGTCCCAAGAACCATCATGGCAAGGGCAAAGGCAAAGCCAATTGGCACAGACCTTACCCACAGGGGTACAGGATCCCCAAATTGGAGCCTTCAGCTGTGGACAGTGTGTTCAACATGGCCAGAACTCTAATGGAATTCACAGCCAAGGAGCAGGAAAGGATGAACAGGACCTTTCTATGCAAATAAATCATGTACAAAGTAGCATTAATGTAGAAATTGGTAAACCTGAGTCAAAGTTAACTAAAATAACATTGGATATCAGTGAATTGAAAAGAAATTACAAAAAATATACTGAATGGTATAAATTGACAAATGACAGATTTGATTCAATTGTTAATGCATGTAGCAGAATTGAGAGTACATATCAAGTTCAGAATGATCAAATGGAAGATCTTTCTATTTTTAAAATGAATGATCAACTTAAAATTCTACAAGATCATGTCTTAAAAATAGTTGAAAATACCAATCAGTTTGCTACACATTTAGCAAAAAGTGACAGTGAAAGGCAGAAGTTAAAAAATGAAATCATTGCAAATGTAGAACAAATTCATAAGAATTATGAACCACATATGCGAAGACATTCTACACCTTTGACTGAAGAAAAACGTTCTGTTAAAGGAAGTTTTACCCCACTTTTAGGAGAAAATCGTGTCTCTGTTAAAGATATTCCCAAATTGGACAAATGGCCAACATTCCCTGGTGAAGGGGAATACAACCAAATTGAGCTCATCAGGACTATTGATATTTTACAAGAAGACTTTAATATACCTTATGAAATCATAGTGGGTAAACTACACTGCCTGTTTACCAGGACTGCAAAGAAATGGTATTACAAGATGAGAATAAATCATGGGAAACATGATTGGTCTTGGTGGAAATCTGAATTCATTAACAAATGGGCTAATAATTCTTGGAGGTTCAAAATGGGAAATGATTCTTAAAGTGCCATTTTTAACTCAGAGAAAGATAAACCACTTACTTGGTTCTTCAAGCAGAAAGACAGATTATCTGCTTTACACCCAGATATGTCTGACACTATGATTAATATAAAGATATTGAGAAAGTGTGGAGGATAACTGGAACATGCTATCAAGAACAGATGTGTAGAAACCTGTTCAACAGAGGACTATATTAATGCAATGGAAGATATCATTACCAGAACAAGAACTGGTAAAACTTGGACTAGAATCCCTATGGAATCCAAGATGGTTCCAAAGATTCCCAGAGAGGATAAAAGACCAGAAAGACCTGTCTTGAAGTGTCATAAATGTGGAAGTACTTCAAATTTAGCCAACACTTGCACCAAAAAGAGGAAAATCAATGAATTTCAGGTCATTGGAGGAATTCAGTGTACTGAAGAGAAAGAGGAATATGATCAAGATTCTACAGTCTCTGAGGATATACCAGTGGAGGACTATTCCATTGAAAACATTACAGATTTCTTCGAGGTCACAGAAGTTCATACCCACTCGCCACAGTACAGTGAGGATTGCTGCAACCTGATCAATATCCAAGATGCCAAAATGTTTAAAACAAAACCTGCTAGAGGTAAAGGTTACACTGCTGGAGCATCCTGTATCACGTCAGTTGTGATGATTGATATTGAAGCCAAAGTAAACTTGGATACAGGGGCATTTTGAACTTGTGTGGGAAAGGATTATCTCCAAATTATACTTCATTAATGGAAAAACCATCTATTACCAATAGAAGGTGTGAAATTTAGTAGTGCTAGTAGCAATATGTACCCCTTGGGTATATTCAACACTAATCTTGTATTTCCACACTTAGAAGGAAGTGTAAGGATGAAAGCTGAGATTTTGGTAATGGATAATTGCACATCTCAGCACATCATTCTTGGGAATGATTACTTACATATTTATTGTATTGACATCAATAACCATAAAGACATATATTTCACAATTAGGGATAACAAAAGACAAAAATTTGTTTTTTCCAATATGCCAAAACAAATATCTGTGGTATCTTCTGTCAAGGATACTTATAAAGATGAATTTGTGTCTAATAAACCTGTTGAAGCACAGATTAATCCATCATTGTCACCAAAAATGAGGAATGAACTTGTTGATGTGTTATACACATACAATAATGCATTTTCCTCTGATAATGAACCCTTAGGTGCTATAAGAGGACATGAAGTTGATATTACTCTTAATATTGACAGACCATATCCTCCATTACTTAGAAGACCAGCTTATCCAGCCAGTCCCAGAGCTAGAGAAGCCTTGGAAAAACATATCCAAGAGTTAATCCAACTTGTTGTACTAAGGAAAGTAGGCCATAATGAGGAAGTTGAAGGGACAACACCTGTTATTATTGCCTGGAATAATTATAAGTCAAGAATGGTTGGATATTTCAGAGCATTGAATACCTACACAGTTCCAGATAGGTATCCAATCCCTAGAACTCAAAAAACCTTGACTCAATTTTCTAAAGCCAATTATATAACATCAATGGATGCATTGGAAGGCTTTCATCAAACTTTTTTGACGCCTAAAGCTAAGAAATTACTTAGAATTCTCACTCACTGTGGTATCTATGAGTATCTTATAATGCCATTTGGCATTAAAAATGCTCCATCCCATTATCAAAGAATGATGAATACCATCTTTCCCACAGAATTTTCTGAAGGATGGCTTATCATTTATATAGATGATATTATCATATGTTCTGATTCTTGGTACTTACACCTTGAAAGACTTGCAAGGGTACTTCACAAAGTTGCAGAAGTGAACATGAAAATTTTACTTAAGAAATGCAATTTTGGTTTTGAAGAACTCAAAGCATTAGGACATGTTGTTTCTGGTTTAAGCTTGGGTGTTGACAAAAACAAAGTAGCAGAAGTGTTACTTAATCCAATGCCCCAGAATAAAAAAGAAATGATGTCTTTTCTTGGGTTCACCAGTTATTATAGGCAACACTTGAAAGACTTTGCAACTCTAGCCAAGTCACTATATAGAATCTGTGATCAACAGACTGTAGTTGAGATGACACAGGAGAGAATTAGATCTTATGAGAAGATAAAGAAAGCTCTTACAGAAGCACCTTTACTCCTCATGCCTTACTGGAATATTCCTTTTAAATTGTACATTGATGCATGTTGAGATGGATTAGGCGCATCCCTACATCAAGTTCAAATTATTAATGACAAACCTACAGAGGTACCAGTTTGTTATATCTCAAGACAAATCAAACCAACAGAGGCCAGATATGGTGAAAGCCAAAGGAGTGCTTATCTTTGGTATGGGCACTTGAGAAATTACACTATTATCTTGATGGCAGTGTTTTTGAAGTGATAACTGACTGTAATGCAGTAAAATCACTTCTTAACATGAAGACTCCCAACAGACATATGTTGAGATGGCAAATAGCCATTCAGGAATATAGAGGAAACATGACCATAGTTCATAAAGCAGGGAACATTCACAAGAATGCTAATGGACTGAGCAAGTGGGAATTAGCCAACACTCCTGATAACCCAGCTTATGTACCCTTAGAAGCTGAACCACAGATTCCAATTGAAGGAATTAACATAACTGATATTGGAACTGAATTCTGTGAAGAGGTCAGAGAATCTTAGAAGAAAGACAAGAATTGCCATATATTGACTTCTTTATTAGATAAAGAATGCAAAGATACATCTTTAGTCAATGCACTAGATGAAGCTTGGAGAAATTCCTATTCTGAAGGAAGATTTCCCTTGTTTGATGGGATTATTTACCACAGAACCAAACATTCTTGTGTAATGATATTATGCAGCAGATTGCTTATTAATACAATTCTTCATTAATGCCATGATAGCATCTACTCTGGACACCTGTCAGAGGACAGAATACTTGAAAAAGTGAAAAACTGTGCATGGTGGCCATCTTGGAGAAAGGAAACCATTGAATATTGCCATACCTGTGACAGATGTCAAAAAGCAAATAGGAGTACAGGCAAGAAATTTGGTCTTATGATCTGTATTCAAGAACCAAAATCCCCTTGGGAAGTTGTTCACATGGATTGGGTCACAGCACTTCCTCCAGGTGGTGACAAAAGCTATAATGCTTGTCTAGTCATTGTAGACAGATATAGCAAGACTCCCATATTCTTACCATGTCATAAAGATGAAACTGCTATGGATACAGCTCTTCTTCTATGGAGTAGATTTATTTCTCATACAGGATTATTTAAGAATATCATAAGTGACAGAGATCTCAAGTTCACATCTGCACTTTGGACCAATCTTCATAGAATGTTTGGGACTAAGTTATCATTCTCTACAGCATGCCACCCTCAAAAAGATGGGCTAGCAGAGAGGATGATTCAAACTTTAGAAGACATGATCAGGAGATTTTGTGCTTATAGGTTAGAATTCAAAGACTCAGATGGCTTTACCCATGACTCGTGCACTCTGATATCTGCATTAGAATTGGCATAAAAGACATCAGTCCATTCTTCCACAGGACAAACTCCTGCTTTGTTAGAAAAAGGGTGGAATACAAACCTCCTAGAAGACAAACTGAGAAAAGACTTCATTGACATTCATCCTACAGCTTCCAGCTTCAATATAATGCTTGATAAAGTAAAGCATCATGCAAAACAAAGTATGAATGATGCTTTTTATTATGCAAAACAGAAGTGGGACAAGAGTCATAAAGTACCAGACTTCAAAGTAGGGGACTTAGTTCTAGTTTCAACCTTGAATTTTAATAATATCAAAGGCCCAAAGAAACTTAAAGATTCTTATGTAGGACCTTTTGTTATTATTGTCTTACATGGAACCAATGCAGTTCAAGTGGAATTGAGTGGTGAATTGGAAAATAAACACCCCACCTTTCCAGTCAGCTTGATAAAGCCTTATCAACCAACTGAAAAAGAATTGTTTCCTTTAAGGAACCCAACTCCTTTAACTGTTCCACCAGTGGAACAGAATGAAGACAAAAATATAAAGAAAGTCATTAAAGAAAGGAGACTTAGGGGTAAAAATCAAAGAGAATATCTTGTCAGATATAGAAATCCAGTACATGAAGATGAATGGCTGGAAGAATCAGAAATACCTGACTCAGATAAACTCTTGAGAAGATTTAGACATGAAAGCGGGCCACAAGCCTGAATACGTGTATAAATGTGCTTTAAAATACTTGATCTAAGTGATGTAAAGAGGTTGGACAGTGGACATTAAGCCCCTTTGGGGCTTTTATTATTTATACCATTGATAAAATTGTAATACAATTTTATTTTTTGGTGGGAGCAAATGTGAACCTTGAGGTATATTTTACATACCCAAATAGGCCACAATTATCTTAAAAAGAAATTTTGAATTATGCATAACTCGTAAGTCATGCATATATCCCAAATTCATCATTTTTGATTTGAGAAAAGATGAATAACTTTTTATTGAGTAAGTAAAGCCATGGATTTAAGGCAATATTTGATTCTACACAAAAATTTACCTAGGGTAGCTCCAGAGAGTGAATAAGCTCAAACTAACTCTTTGAGGTGGTAATATGGACAATACTTCAATACCACATCATCAATACCACATAAAAGATCTGTGAAATTTTTTATTTTTCTTAATTTCACACCAAAATAATTGGAATGTGAGAAATCCCATATTTCATATACACTAAGAATAGTGTTATGCATGTTTTGAGCAATTAATATCATGATATTCTTACATGGAATTTTGGTACACCCATAGTGGATATATCACTTTAAGCTCAATTTTCTATTTTGACATGAAAAATAAGCAAGGGGGACAAAAGACATCAAAGACAGCCAGGGTACCCAACTTCTGAGGCCTCAGAGGTGTGGAAAGCTCCAAAGCTTGGATCTATGGCTGATTATGGCCTAATTGGTAAACTAAGACCTTATGGGAACTTGGTTACCATGTGAAAACTACAGTAAATCTTAAGAAAATGGCAAATAACCTGCTATTTTAATGTGCCAAGAAGGTAAAAAGCTACTTAGACTCCTGTAACCATGTCAATTCTTAATCATTTTCCATGTATAAACCCCAAAAGAGTAATTCAAACCCCTTTTGGACTTGTATCCATTGATTTACCTCATAGCAACCAGTGAAACACTGATATTTGCAATTCTACATAGAAATGAGGTAAAAACTTCAAAAATTTATTAAAAAGACAATTCTTAATGAATCTTTCTGAAACTTTCAGGACCAATAGAGAACTGTATTATCTATGGTACAACCAGAAAGAATTACAGTTTTACTAGTAAAATTAAAAGTTTTACGTACAGTCCATTTTTGACTATTCTATGGAAGCACTGAATCTTCAAAAATTCACAGTAATTACAAACTGTGATGAAATTGCCAATAACATTGATAGCTTTGGGAAATCAATGATTATTTTGGAATAAAAGAATATTTACAGATGTTACTCCTTTTATTCTTAACCATCTTGGGGTTGGTAGTCACTTAAAAGCATTAATTAAGTAATTATTATGATCTTACATGACAACAGATGATGAAATCGATAATCCAAAAGAGTTTATTGTTTTCTCACTCACTAGTTTTTCAGCTTGCTCCATGGAACGCCTCTGTGAGCTGTTGTTGACTTAAAAGAGGCCTGCTCTTGCTGTTTTTTCCACATCATCATCATCTTATTATCATTTATAACATTGTTACCAACAAGCAAGTATTAGCTAAAAGGTATTCTTAAGTGTTTTAATTCTTTCAGAATCAATCAGAAAGACGTGAAATTATATAATCCAACTATAAATTGTTGTAATACTCTTATAAATTCATTTTGATCCTTTGAATCCACACTTCTACATCAAATCTCTCTAACTTATCTTTCAATAAGCTCTTTGGAATATTAGTGAGTGATTTATTTTTAATTCTTGAAATTTTTCTCTAAAACTAGTTTTCTTCAAGAATTACCATTATAATTATTCTTGCAAAAGAGAAATAATTATTAAAATAATTTTATTATTTCAATAAAAAGAAGTTTTATTATTAAAATATTCTTGCAGACAATTACTTGCTCACTGTTAAAATCGCTAGTAGTGTTTAACACGTGAAAGAAATAATTCTTTAATTATTTAATTGTGATTATAATAACACTTTGTTATTATATTTCATAAGAACAGTCATAGTACTGTTGATTAATAGTAATATTATCATCAGCTTCATAGACACATCTTACAGAGTAGAAAATTGATTCTATACGCGTTGAAAGTTGTTGAAACCTAATCTACTCCTCACTGCATTGATTGTTGCTCACACGGGGAAATAGACATGTCACTATGCTATCTTTGTGATCAAATTCAGGGGTAAATGATTTAGAATATAAGGAGATATTTTTCAATCAATACGCAGAGGGGAAAATTCATCCTCTGTTCTTGAATTGCGGTATCTACGTTTTTCCATTTGCTCAGGAGGAGACTGAAGGTAAAATCCTTCCTGAGAAATTAATTTTTTTGGTATTTATCATTGGATTTATTCGTTTCTAGTATTCAGAGTACTTGTACTTCTGTTCAAGTGTTTACTATCAGTGTTAAGAGTTTCATAGCCCAGTAGCCAGGTAGATTTATTAGATTATGTTTTTGAGATATATTTGGTCACTTATTAGTTCTCTCTTGGTTATAGTCTCAGATCTTCTACTGTGTCAGGAACACGCAGCAGCTCTTATATAGACATAAATATTCTAACAAATCAGGTATATAGTCTATTACCTGACTTACTGTGTCATTGTTTAAATTACTCATTACTGTTTGTCCTTAGCTTATATTACTACTACTGGCTTTATTAATTTGAAACACATTCAAGATCATATAGCTAAAATCTCTTGCATTGTAGAAAGATTTAGTTACAATTTCACTCAAAAAAACCAGAGATAGAATATACAGGCGGCGATGTCAAATGCTATACAGTTAGAGCCTACAGGAGATCACAGCTCATCTGATGATGAAGGCTATCAAACAAAAATCATCATTCTAACCTGTGACAACTGGGTTCAATGGAGCTGGGAATTGGAAAACCTTCTTGCCGGAAAAGGTCATGAATCTTTACTGTCTCCTCCTTCTGACACAGACAAAGTATCTCTCAAGTTCAAAAAACCAAATAGCAGTTCTCTTGCATTACTATGGACCTGTGTTTCCCCAGAGTTACATGGAATACTATTAGCTCATCAAGGATCCTTTTATGACTCTTGGGTTGCTCTTGGGAAGACATGTGGGAAGAACTCAATTGTAATCATGTTTGAAACACTCTTCAAACTTATGTCAATCCAATATGAACCTGAGTCATCCTTAGAAAGGAACATCAATATCTTTCAGAGAACTTTTGCTAGTTACGAATCGCTTACACAGGGCTCTGAAGACACAATGGTAATCGCAGAAACTATAGCTGCAGCATTCTTCATTAGAAGTCTTAATCAAGCCGAAGATCTATCTGGTTTCATACGAACTCTATATGATATTAAGCTGTTTGATTTAAATTCAGTTTTAAAACGTGTAGCAGTTGAACTCTGTCGTCAAGGTACACCTAAAGATCAGGCTCTTCTGTTAGATAAGCAAAATCAAACTGATCAATCCAAGCCTCCAAACAAAAACGGGAATAGTGGTAAAGGGAAAGCCCCCACCAGAGGATAACAAACATAAGAGTAACCCAAATCAGAAAAAGGATGACAATTCCTTGAAACGCCTTTAAAAGCTTGAGAAGATTTTTGCTAAGTTTGAACTTACTGCAAAAAACCCTAATGTCAATGTAGTTGCCAAACACAGAAAAAAGCCATCAGGAGAAATTCAACAATCAGACTCAGATGCATATGTAGTGGAAGATGAAGTACTAAGCATTGGATCTGGAGGTTCTGACAAAATTTATCTTGACTCAAAAGCTGGTTGATCAGTGGTAAACAACCTGGTATATCTTACCAAAATCTTCAAGGTTGATAAAAACCTCAACACTTATGCTGATCCAGTGGATATTTCCCACCAAGAAACACTCATATTCCAAGGCATTCACATTTCTCCTGTGTACTATGCTCCCAAAGGAAAAGCTAATCTCCTGTTTGTTTCTCCATTATTGGAACATGGTTTAAAACCCATATTCAAAGGAGGTTCTTTCCTCATCTTTAAGAATAAAAGTATTGTTGCTACTTTATCTTGTCTAGGAAATTTGTTTGTTTCACAATTTTCATCCTCAATAAATTTCAAACATCAATACTCCATTACCTCTAAAGGACTGGAATACTGTTCTTGGTCATCCAAGTGACACTTAAATCAAAAATTTAATAAATGATAAAAAACTAATTGGAGGATTCACCTCATCCGATGAAGGCCAGGTGTGCCTTCATACCAAGATTAAAAGACTACCTCATTTGCATCACTTACCTGTCACCCATTCTCCTTTTGACAAGTTTCATATGGATATGTTAGAAATTTTACCACCTAGTCCTCAAGTTTTCTGCTATGTACTTGCTATTTTTGATGATTTCAGCCATTTCAATCACATCTTTCTCATTACTGAGAAAAGTAAGGCAGAAGGCTGTGTCATGTCATTCATTAATAAAGTGAAAAATAAACTTGGTATTACACCAGGTTATATCCACACTGACCGTGGATATGAGCTTGACTCAAATGCCTTTCAACAACTACTCCTCACTAGAGGAATCAGCTTAGAACAAGGACCTCCTCATTCTCCTCAAACCAATGGGGTTTCAGAATGTTTCAATCAAATTCTCTTAGTAAATATCCGATGTCTACTTGCACAATCTAATATTCCCATCAGCTACTGGGATGAGGCAGAACTTCATGCTTCTTTACTGCTCAATCTTCTTCCACATCAGGATCTCCAAGCAATTTTCTTCTCAAATGTCATGCAACTATCCAACCAACCCCTGAACCTGGTAAAATCATTCCCTTCAGTATCAAGGTGGTGGTTAAAGATGAGAACCCTGCAAGTAAAATAAATGCAATAGGACTTTCTATGAAGGCACTGACCTTTGAACCATTTTCTGATGCTCTGAGAGTACTGGATCCTTTGACTGGGAAGGTTAGAGTAACTCAGGACTATTCTCAACTCAGATCAGAGGCGTCAGTAATCCTTCAAAAGGATCCCTCTTCTCTGCCACTTATGGTTCATCCACCTCAGCCACGAGTAGCCGCTCTTCCTGTACTTAAAAGTCAAACCTCATCAGCTAATGTCTCCAATGTTTTTCAACAAGTCCAGAATGAACCTTTGCCTCATGTTGTGGATCACTACCCAATCGATTACACCCAGGCCTAGGTATGACTATGTACCATACTACAACACTTCTCCACTTAATATCTCAAGCGATTTGAGTGTTGAGAGCTGTGAACCTTTGAGATATGATCACATACCCAAAAAACGTCACAAGAAATATTTAAAATAATTATACATTAAAAATAATTACCTTAAAGCTACAAAAATACCATAAATTGGCATAAAACTTGGTTTAACTTAAAAGCAAATGAATAAACATTTGAAATAAGTTATACCATTGAATTCCCCATGGTAAGATACACATATATCATTCCATGGCATACCTTTAAAGTCAATATTTAATAAATTATAAGTAATAATACCTTATAAAAAACACAAATCCCTATTTATTTCAAAGACCAATGAAACAACATGTGAAACAAATGGTACCATTGCATTCTCTATAAAGCTCCACATATAAAACAATTAAGAAGCTAAGCTCCAAAGTCAATACTTAAATAATTAACCTGAATATATGCACTTTTTTGGTCAACGCATATATTCAAGGATTCTAGCCAATATCTTTTGAAATATGCATGATAGAGTGATGAACCAAAAATTAAGTCATCACTTAATTACTGTAAGAATACATAAATAAAGTTTATTTCACAAGTTATAAACAAGGTTAAAACCTGTAAGGGATTATTGATTAAAATCAACAGACCTGTTGACCACTTTGTTGTGAAAGTGGTCCAAACTTGAAAAGAAGTAGACAGTTGGATTCTACTAGTTCATTCGTGAAGAATGATGTATTTTTTACTATAATATTCAAGGTTTAACCCCTTGAAATCATGATTTGAAGTTTAAAATATTAAATTTCGACAGAAAAGAGGAGTTACAAGAAAAATCATCAAAAATAGAGTTTTGATGATGTAATGAAATTCTCTTGGAAGCTCAATAAGGTTATGCCAAGATATTAGAATTCACTCTCTGAATTGCTGTAGCGTGTAGATCTTAAATGTTATTAAGGATCAAAGTTTGAACTTAATTTGATCATTTGTGATCACTCACTGTAACCTTAAATTAAGTTTAACAGTCATATGAGTGATAACTTCAGTGAATACTGTTAGTTTATGATTAAAACTAATGAAATCCACGAATCTTGGGGTTCTGCCAAGCCTTTGACGTCATCAAACTTAGAGTTATAGTGATAACTCTAAATAATGGCGTAATAATGATGTAATATGGTTTGATCATGATTCAATCATCACCAAACCTTAAACTATTGATCAATTCCAGTGGATATGATCAGTACACGTCTACTAGAGGCCTGTTGGACTCTAGGAGGGAGGTATTTACTATAAATAGAGCTATTTTTACTCTGTTTTCCCCTCAGATGCATCAAAAAAATTTAAATCAATAAAATTAAAAAGGTAATATCTTTATTCTTTATATATAAGACTTTTATATTATTAAAGACCAAAGATAATCTTATTATAATCATCAATTTTGATGTTATTAAATCATTTATTTAATGGTTTTTGTTGAAAATCTCTCTAAAATCTCATTTCCGCGTAAAAATCTAGAATATTTGTAATTTTCTCTATTTTTTATTGTAAATACAATTTGGATAAGTTGTATTTACATTTTTTGGCCTTAATTATCTCAAAATTATTATATTAAGTATTAAAATTAGGTTATTTTCTCTTATTATAATAATTTTCTCTTTATTATTACTTTAATAATTCTTTAATTAATATAAATAGTATTTATATTAATTTATAACTTTAATATTGGTAATATTATTGCTATTAATTGTTTTTTATTAATAAAAAACAATTTTTTACTCCTTTATTGTTTGTTTGTAACAATAATAAGGTGCCATTAAATATATTAATTATTTTATATTAATATATTTATTTTATTATATTATATTTTATAATATAAATAATATTATCATATTTATTTAATTATATAATTATTTTTACGCCATAATTATAATAATTCTTTATTATTATAATTATTTTTATCTTATTTATTTCATTTATAAGGACATTCATAGTACAATAAGTAAAATATTAGTATTTTTTACTTATTGTTTCATAGTCAAACCTTACAAGAACATTCCCAGAGGCAAAAAGCACCAGAGAAATTCTCCCGATCATTCAATGCTCACAGATATTATAACCTACAGGCAGGCTCTGACCAACCCAGAAGAGGGAAAGGCTTGGCAATCAGCTATGAAGCAGGAATATGACTTGCTAATGAATCAAAACACCAGGGAACTGGTGCCCTATCCATCTGATGGATCCAAAGCCATTGGTGGAATGTGGAGACTTACCAGGAAGTGAAATGAATTTGGTCAAGTCTACCACTATAAGGCCAGGTGGGGTGTGCTTGGGAATCATCAAGAGCATATGCTTCACTACTACAATACATAGGAATTGGTAGGACGGAATGAAACATCTAAATTAATGTTAATACTTTTTGTCAATCAGGGATATGTCCCTTATCAGATTGATATAGAGACAGCATTCCTTGATGGAGAAATGGATACTTTTGTCTAAGTCAAGCAGGTGAAGGGCTTTGAGTTTCCTGGTAAGGAGGGCTGGGTTTGGCGCCTCAATAAGTGTCAGGATGAGTCTATGTTGAAGAGGTAATAAAACTATTTACAACTAAAACTATGACTGTGACACATGGAAAATGGTTTAAAAATGATTTATAAGGGTTAAAGATGATTTTAATTTAAAATAAAAGGGCTTTACTATAAGGGATATAGTGGTGGTGAGCGCTGTTGAAAGCCCTGGGTGCAGTTTTATCTGTTGGTTACAATAATTAAATTTATAATTATACCTGATTATTAACCAAGAGTAAAGCTGTTTTTGACAGTTTACTACGTAGGTTATTCAAGAGCAGGATGAGGAGATGATTTTGGCTGTGAAAAGCCCTCCTTTTATCCTGAAATTGGGGTGGAAAGGCTGCTAGACCTTTCCACGTAGAGGAATGAAGATTTTTCACTCTCCAGGACAGGCTTGTGGTTTGCAAACAGCCTTTATACCCTGTATTGGGCTCAGATGTGGTTTTGAAACCACATCTGGGTGGTTTTCACCAATACAGGGTGAAAATTTTCATTTGGGGCCTCACAGCCTGATTCTGACCTGTATGACGCGTAGAATGCTGTACAGAAGCTGTATGGGACCCCAGTATTGACTGAAATATGAGGTATTGAAGTAAAAACATGCTTCTTTGTCTATTTGACACCTCATATTCATGGTTATGGGATATTATCCCATGGTAAAGCTGTATATGACAGCAGGTGGGATTTTGACCTTGAAACAGCCATAACTTTGTCAATTCTTGAGATATCAACCTCAACATTGGTTCAGTGTGTAGCCCTGTATTTGCTCTACACAATGGTTCCTCATTTGATATGGGTATCATTAAATATGGCAAAGTTATCCCATGTACAAGATTTTTGTACATTTGCGTGTTTTGGGCAAAAAGCTGTATTGAGCTTGTTTGCCCCATAACTTTTGTTCTAGTTGATTTATGGGGGAATGGATGACACCATCAGATAGCCCTGATTGTTCTCTTTCCAAAAATACCCCACTTCAGGTATCCCACACTAAAACTGTAGAGGTTAGATGAGAGGTGAATGTTTTGTTCACCCTTATTTGGCCTGAAATTGACCATAACTCCAGTAATATTGGTGCTAGCTCAGTTTGGCTGGTACCATTGGATATCCCTGGCTTAGAGCTTTATTTTGAATACCCATTTGATGGGGTTAAGCCTCTCCTTTTAGATTTTAGATGAGAGGTGAAAATTAAGGTTTATGCTCAGCAATAACTTTGAGCAGGAATAACTTTGTTATTTCTTGTCCTATGGTGATGGGACTTATATTTTCAGAAAGAGGTGAGTTTCCTCTTTCTTTTGATACCCTTTGAGCGTATTTGGCTCAGCTCCATGTTTTGGTGGTATCTTGGCTATACCATTGGTTTATGGTATTTTGGCTGTCATGCTTGTGCTCTGGTTTTGAGTCACAGGCTGACATACTCTCCCTCTAAAAAGGCTCATCATTGATAAGACTGCTCAGTCCTCCTAAAGGCTCTGAATCTCCTTAGATGAAGGTTCCCATCTGGTATGGCATCCTCTGCCAACCATTTGTCTTTATCTGCTGTCTGGTTCTTGAATCTGACTAGGTATTGTCTTTGATCCTTCCCATTCAGTCTGATCTTCCTGGCCCTGATGATCTTACTCACAGGTCCAGGGGAGTCCTCCACTTCCACTATCTCTTGTGGTGTGGGGTTCTTTCTCCTTGAGGGGAATTTGTCCTCCTCTGTCTGGAAGTATGGTTTGACCAAACTCACTGGAAAGACTGGATGTTTCCTTGAAAACTCCTCAGTGAGTTTGACTTCCACTCCATTTCTTCCTATCAACTTAATGATAGTAAAAGGTCCTACAAATGAGTCTCTCATCTTTTTAGGTCCTTTGAGATTGTTGAAGTTCAGTGTAGACACTAGCACCTGGTCCCCTTCCTTGAAGTCAGGTTCCATATGTGATTTGTCCCACCTCGCTTATTGTATTCTTTTGCCTCAGCTATGCATTTGGCAGCTGTGTCACAGGCCCTCTTCCACATATCATGGAAGTCTTTGGCTGTGGGGTGGATAGTCAGAAAGTTTTTCTTCAAGTGATCCACACTACCAAGGCAGGTGTTTTTCCTGTGGTGGAGTGCTGACCTGTGTTATAAGCCAGTTGGACAGCTGGTAAGAGGGTAACCCAATCATGGGTGTATCCCTCATGGTCCTTTTATTCCATGCCATAGGCACAGAATCTTCTGAGGATGTCCTCCATTTTTTGGATAATCCTTTCAGCTAGGCCATCTGTTTGTGGATGGTAAGCTGTGGAAAAAGCAAGTTTGGTACCAAGCATGTCATATAAGTTAGTCCAAAATTCAGATGTGAATTTTGGGTCCCTATCACTAATGATGATCTTAGGGACTCCACAGGTAGATATGATGTTATTCCAAAACAACTGTCAGGCTGATTCTATGATAAAGGTGTATATGAGTATTTACAAGCTTTAACTATGACTGTGACACGGTAAAAATGGTTTTAAAAGATGATAAGATTGATGATAAATGATATAATTTAAGATTTAAAGGGCTTTACTATAAAGATATAGTGGTGGTGAGCACTGTTGAAAGCCCTGGGTGCAGCTTTACCTGTTGGATTACAATAATAAAGACTACAATACTTTAAATTAAGAGTATACCTGATTATTTAACCAAGAGTAAAACTGTTTTTGACAGTTTACTACTTAGGTTATTCAAGAGCAGGATGAGGAAAGGTTTTTGGCTGTGAAAAGCCCTCCTTTTATCCTGAAATTGAGGTGGAAAGGCTGCTAGACCTTTCCACGTAGAGGAAGTGAAGATTCTTCACTCCCCAGGACAGGCTTGTGGTTTGCAAACAGCCTGTATACCCTGTACTGGGCTCAGATGTGGTTTGGAAACCACATCTGGGCAGTTTTCACCAATACAGGGTGAAAGTTTTCATCTGGGGACCTCACAGCCTGATTCTGACGTGTATGACGCGTAGAATGCTGTACAGAAGCTGTATGGGACCCCAGTATTGACTGACATATGAGGTATTGAAGTAAAAACATGCTTCTTCGTCTATTTGACACCTCATATTCATGGTTATGGGATATTATCCCATGGTAAGGCTGTATCTGACAGCAGGTGGGATTATGACCTTAAAATGGTCATAACTCTGTCAGTTTTTGGGATATCAAGCTCAACGTTGGTTCATTGAATAGCCCTGTATGAGCTCTACACAATGGTACCCAACTTGACATGGTTATCATTAAATATGACAAAGTTATCCCATGTACAAGTATTTTTGTACATTGGCGTGGTCTGGTCAAAAGCTGTATTAAGCTTGTTTGGCCAATAACTTCTGTTGTAGTTGAGTTATGAGGAAATGGATGGCACCATCAGATAGCCCTGATTGTGCTCTTTCCAAAAAGACCCCACTTTAGGTATCTCACACTAAAACTGTAAAAGTTAGATGAGAGGTGAATGTTTTGTTCACCCTTATTTGGTCTGAATTTGACCATAACTCAAGTAATACTGGTGCTGGCTCAGTTTGGCTGGTGCCATTGGATAGCCCTGGCTTAGAGCGTCATTTTGAATACCCATTTGATGGGGTTAAGCCTCTCCTTCTAGATTTTAGATGAGAGGTGAAAATTAAGGTTTATGCTCAGCAATAACTTTGAGCAGGAATAACTTTGTTATTTCTTGTCCTATGGTGATGGGACTTATATTTTCAGGAAGAGGTGAGTTTCCTCTTTCTTTTGATACCTTTTGAGCTAGTTTGGCTCAGTTCCATGTTTTGGTGGTATTTTGGCTATACCATTGGTTTATGGTATTTTGGCTGTCATGCTTGTGCTCTGGTTTTGAGTCACAGGCTGACAACAACAGAGCAGTATCCATGGCTGTGTCTTCTTTATGGCATGGTAGACACCTCATGCTCTTGATGAACCTATCAACTATGATCAAACAGGAATTGTAGTTTTCTTTGCCTCCTGGGACAAGTCCTGTAACCCAGTCCATGTTGATGGTTTCCCATGGGTGCTTGGGTTCTCCTATGTGTTTAAGTAACCCATACTTCTTCCAATGTTTCCTGTTTGCCTTTTGGCATCTTTCACAAGTGTTGATGTATTCACTCAACTCTTGTTCCCACTTGGGCCACCAAGCTGTGCTTGCTACCCTCTCTTTGGTCCTGTCCTCACTCATGTGTCCCATATAGGGGCAGTCATGGCATTCTTGTAGGATCAATGAGATGTGGTCTCTGTCTACCACTGTGAGTGCACTTGTGTGCTTTTCTCTGTGGTAGAGCAGGCCATCTATAAGAAAAAACTTTTTTTTGCTTATAGGCCCTCAACCAGGGTTCTTCCAGCTGAGTTTCCAGTTCTGGACTCCTGTACTTTTGTTGAAGGAGTTGGAGTAGTATGCTACACTGTTTGTGCTTGGCATAAGACTTCTGTACTGCACTGAAGAATTCATTGTGCAGTTCTGAGGAACTTATTCCCAGTATGGGAGTTTCTGTCCCTTCTGAGTCAGTGTCTCCCCTGTCAAGGGTACCACTTTCTGGTGCCCATTCAGATATTCTGAAGTTCTTCCTCCTATCTATTTCCATGAAATGGATAGGGATTTTTGCTGCAACTTCTGGGTCATAAGCTGGATTGCTTTTGACATTGTCCAGTGGCCATCTGCTGAGGCCATCTGCGTTGGTATGGCTTTTACCTTCCTTGTATATGATGGTAATGTTCCCTTTATACTCCTGGATAGCTATTTGCCATCTCAGCATATGTCTATTAGTAGTCTTCATGTTTAGTAAAGACTTCAAGGCTGTGCAGTCTGTGTAGACTTCAAAGACTGCACCCTCCAAATAATAATGGAGTTTTTCTAGAGCCCAGAATAGACATAGACATTCTGTCTGGGTGGCCCCATACCTGGCTTCTGAATCTTTCAGCTGCCTTGAGATGTAGCAAATTACTCCTTCTCTTGGTTCACCATCCACAATTTGTCTTTGGTGAAGGGCTGCTCCTAGGCCTTGACTGCATGCTGCATCTATATATAACTTGAATGGTAGTTCAAAGTCAGGTAAGATGAGCACAGGTGCATTAGTGAGTTCATATTTGATCCTCTCATATGCATCCCTCCTTTCCTTGGTTATTTCAAAAACTACATCTCTTGAACATAACTTGTATAAACTACTAGTTATGTGTGCAAAGTTTTTGATATGGTTTCTGTAGTAGCTAGCAAACCCAAGGAAAGATTTCATCTCTTTGATGCTCTTTGGTACTGGTTTTTGCAGTACTGCTGCTACTTTATTCTGGTCAATTGCCAGACTAAGACCTGAGACTTTATGTCCTAGAGCCAGTAACTCTTGTTGGCCAAAATTGCACTTTTTAAGTGAAATTTTCAGATTTATGGGTTTGCATGTACTTAGCACTCTGTCTATGTATTGCACATGGTCTTCCCATGTCTCTGAGTATATAATGATATCATCAATATATACTACCATCCAGCCTTCCAATATTTCATCTTGAAATATTATGTCCATCATCCTTTGGAAGTGGGCTGGTGCATTCTTGATGCCAAATGGCATTCTGGTGTACTCATATATGCCCATATGGCATATTATTCTGAGTAATTTCATGGATTTTGGTTTAACCCCATTTTGTTGGAAGCCTTTCATAAAATCCATATTGGTTATGTATTTGGCTTTGGCCAGCTTATCCAAGGCATGAGGTATCCTTGGTATAGGGTACCTGTCTGCTTTTGTGTAGTTATTCAGGGCTCTGAAGTCCCGACACAATCTAGACTTGCCATCATGCCAGGTGATGAGGACAGGAGTGGTGATTTCCACTATTTCATTATGTCCAATCTTTCTGATAACATCCATGTCCAGGAGTTCATTGATATGTTTCTCAATTTCCTTCCTGCTTTCCAGGCTTGCTGGATAAGGAGGTCTCCTCAGCATAGGTGGATAAGGCCTTTCCACATCCAGATATAGTTCTATATCATGGCCTTTGATCTTGCCCAATGGTTCTTCACCAATGGAAAATGCTGGTCTGTTCTTTCTCAGCATCTTCAGTAAACATAGTTTTTGTTTACTGGTGAGGGTAGTGCTAAACTGTCCCTCTCTGAATTCCTTCAGAAGTTCTTCTAGTGGATCTTGAGAAGATATCTGCTATATGTCAAGTGAAAATTTCTTTTCCTTGTTAGTACCAATGGTGATGTGCCTATTTTTACTGTTGTAAATGTCTATGCCATACATCCTCTGGTAATCTGTTCCCAGTAAAAACCCTTGGATGTGGGCCTCATTAAGCACTAAAAACTCTGGTTTAAGTCTGATATTACCCTTCCTGTGGGGTATAATTATCTCTTTTATAATTGTCCGAATGGAAGTCATCTTCCCTGATGCACTTTTAAAGTTCTTTGCCTTAGTGGGCAAGAGCTGTTTTTCCCAATTTGGGAAGTGGGTATCCAGATAGTTTCTGGCCACTATGGAGCAGTGTGCCCCACTATCAATGATCAGTGGATGCTGAGCATTGTCAATGCAAACAGTCATTTTGGTGGCTGTTCCATATATATATGCCATTCCTTTGGTTGGTGTAACCAGGAATGTTTGTGCATCTTGTGTGTGTTTGCACAAGTTTTTATTAGCAGTGTCCTGTGGCATTCCTGCTTCCAATTGTATGTCCTGGATTTCTAGTGGGGTTTCCTCTTGGTATTCCACTAAAAATTCCTCTCTTGGGTCTTGGTCATCATCAGATGGTTCTCTGATGGCATCACCCATGGAGTCTGAATCAGAATCCTCTGTTAGAGGTTCTTCCTCAGGGACTTTCTCTATGGCATAGACTTTTTTCTTTGCCTTTGGACAGTTGTTGGAATAGTGGTCTGTTAAACCACAATTGCGGCAAGAATTCTTCTTCTTAGCCACTTCTGCCACTCTTTCTCTGGGTTTGTCTTTAAACTCTACCCTGAAAGGTTGTTTCTCTTTGAAACTACTGCTCTTATATGGGGTGAATTTCCCTATATTTGTCCTCTTCCTTATGTCTTGTAAGGTGTTGGCAATGTCATCTAGAGTGCAATTTTGGTTGCATCTGCATTTTAGTGCATGCTCTAGTTCTCCTGGCAGTTGTGTCAGAAGTTTGTGATTTCTCATTTGGATGTTCATCTGAGGATCAATGGCTTTAAGTCTTTTAGACTGTCTAAGACACCACTCATATGGATCTTTGTCCACAGAGTATTTGTCATTCTCAAATGACATGGTTGTTTGCCATATCCAAGTTCCAATACTGTACTTTTGGATGATTTGACTCTTCCACCATGGCCAGTTTCTTCTGCCATGGATTTCTTTCATTTCTGTGTACCGTATACTTGCATGACCTCTCAATGCAGTATTCAATCTAGCAGTAATTCAGTAGTCTGGTATGCTTGGTACATCAATGAAGAGTCCATCAATGTAATCTATGAGTTCAATATGATCATATTCTCCTGATCCAGAGAATTTGGGCCAGTTTGAGGCCTCAGACCTGTTTCAAGGCTTCCTTCTCTGAATAAGACATGCCATCTCCATCCTGGTATTGTGATGGAGATCTTGCCTTCAACAACATGGCATCTGGTTTGATGTCATCTGGTTGATATGGATTCTCCATAGCTTGGCCTTGTGGTTGGGGCTTCAAGCTATGATAGGCATTAAACAATTTGTTAATGTCTTGATCCAGACAATCCCTGTCCCTTGTGCTGTGGTGTTGTTCTTCAAAGACTATATTCAGTCTTTTGTTGGTTTATTCAGAGGCTTTTCTCAGTTGAGCATATCCTTCTTGAAGATTCTTAACTATTTGTTCCAAGGAGGCTTGAGTTTGTCTCATCCTCTCTTGGCTAGCTTTCATTTCTGCAAACTGCTTTGCAGATTGTTCAGCATATTGGGACATTTGTAACCACAGTGTGTCACTGTTGATGTTACTCTCAGATGTGACAATGTTATTTTCAGTCTGAGTGGGGGTAATGATTCTATTACTAGGACTACTGATTCTAGAGTGGTTTACAACTACTTCTGGCTCTTGTGTACTTCTTTTACCAAATCTAACAGCTTCTGGATCATGGGGTCTGACTCTTTCCTCCTCTGGTTGAAGGAGGCTTTGTTCTTGCCCTTGTTTCCTTGTCTTCTCCTGGAAACTTCCTGGAATTGTGAAGAATGGTGACTCTTGGACACTGATCTGCTGGTTTCTGAATGGTGTGAAGCCACTGGAGAGCTGATTTGGCCTGCTCCTTGTGAACCTGAAGGAATCTGAGTAGGCCCTGTCTGGGTTAACTGTTCTTCTATAGCTAGGATAGTGGCTTGATTCTCCCTTATCCTCTGTGCCCTTGCCTCCAGGAGTCTGTGCTGCCTGGTAGGATTCCAACCCTTGGTGATTACCATAAGGTCTTTGAAGTCTATCTCTTTGAGACAGATCTTCTGGAAACTTGATCCAAGTTCTGCCCAGTGAGTTGCTAGGTTGAACCTCTTGTTGTCCATGCTCCATTGAAATAAATCTTTGAGGAGTTGGTGGATCTGAAGAACTTGATCCATATCTTTCCAGTCCTCTGGTTTGAGGTTTCTGTTGAATTGGAGTGTGAGTGGCAAGGTTGATATTATCTCCCTCATTGTTTTGCCATCCACCACTGTGTCCAAGGTGTCTTCTTTCAGGTCTTCTGGTTCTGAACAATCCTTCTCTGTCCTCTGGCTGGTTCCTTTGGAAGCCAAGGTCTCTGAGGTATGCAGGGGACATATCAGTGTTTGCAAGCAGTCAAAAACTTTATGTTCTTAGGGTATTTACCTTTGACTGTGCCTTGTACAAATCTGTTATCTGCTGATTTGGGCAGTTTGCCTTTGGAGGTTACAACTGGGTTAATAATTGTAATCTTCCCTGTACAAGTGGTTAAGGTTGGTTTACCTTGTATTGAAGCAGAGTTTCGTGGTTTTATACTCCTCTGAGTGGCTATTGGTGTCCACCTTTTGGCTGTAATGAGGCCTTCACTAAGTCTTTTTCCTTTTCCCTTTCTGCCCTCTGGTTCTGTGAGCCTTAGAGGTAATTTCATATACCCAAAAGACCACAAATATAAAAAATAACATATTAATATAAATAAAATAAATTTATTTATATTATTAAAATAAAAATAAAAAATATAAATATAAAATTATATTAAAAATAAAAAATTAATTATAATTTAAAAATAAAATTACTTTAAATTTTGTAAATATAAAATTACATTTATACTTGAAAAATTTAAGTAAAAATGAAATTTTAACAAAATTGTGAAAAAATAAATAAATTTGGAAAAAAGTTAAATAAAATTTATTATAACTTTTTATCCAATAAATAAACATATAAATTTTATTTCACCATTGGATTCCTCATAAAAAATCAGGTGGGGTCACCTCTGAGTGAAATTTTTGTAACTCAACTCTAAATAAGCTTAAATTAAGTTTTTAGTATTTTCAATACAAAAGTTGAAAATCCTCAAAACCTTAATTTAATTCACACCACATGTGGTGTTAACCATCAATTTTTGTGTTAAAATTGAGGTGTTGTGTTTAGTTTAGAAGTTATGAGGAATTGAAGTATTTTCAATTGAATTCAATTGAAATGTCAAAATGTGCGCGTGTATTACATAAGTGAACTTTGATTTACATATGAGGTGTCAATTATTACTGTATTGTACTGTACAATTGAATTGAATTACATATGTAAATTATAAGTATAATACATGATGAGGAATTAAAGGAAAAATAAATTGGAAAGATTAAATTTGGGGGGGAAAAGGAACTCCAGCTCTAAGGGGGAGCTAGACCCCCAAATCCTTGCTGACAGGCGTGGGATGTCAAAATTCACGCAAAAGTTCATCACTTTTGGCCTGGAATTGAGTTACAGGGTCTGTGAACTCAATTGATGATGAGGTTTTGATACCAACTGGGGTAGTTTTAGCTGTTGCCAAGAGGGTAAAACTACCCTTAAGATAAAACAATCATAGTAAAAACAGTTTTAACTGGTTTCTACGCCTCTGACACACATTCTGACGTGTTTTGAAGGCTCTAGGCCTGGTATTGCTATAGTAATGGCTGATTTAAGGGTCTAAAATGGCTAAAAATGGCTAAAAATGGCTTAAACCAGCCCTTTTTTGGTCTAAACCAGGGTTCAATGATGCCATAATTGGCTTTTCTGTTGTCAGACTGTTTTTCACGACTGACAAGAGTAAATTTTACTTTTGGAGTAAGAGAATTGATGGCTATAAAAGAATGTCTTCTTTGTCCCACTTTTCTCTTCATGTTAGAATCTTTTCCTTTATTAATTAGTTTAAAACTGTTAAACCAATCAATCAAAGATTCCAACCACCACTTTTAAATCATTTTAATCCTTTTAACCACGTGAAAAAATCATTATAATCATTGTTTGTAACTCTTATAATCATTTTTACCCCTGAACCACCCCAAAAGTGAATTAAAGCATCTTTCATCACTGTTAACCTTGTCACTTTGTTTCCAAATTCACTCTGGTCACTTTTGGGCGTGTTTTCTCTTTAATATTCTTTTTAAAGACTTTGTTCTTTAATTAATTGCTTGCAGTTCTTTGCTCAATTAATTCCAATTGAAATTGCTCTTGAAGAAATTTCTTTTGTAGCCTTAAAATATCTCTTGTAGAGTATTTTTTGGATAAATTTTTATTGTTGGTAAAACAATAAATTTTTATAATATTATTGTTTTATACTAATAAAGTTATAAACAATAAAATTGGCGTGTTTTCTCTTAAAAATAATATTTCTTACTATTTTTAACTGAATTTTACCTTATACAAATTTTGAGGACAGGAAAAGTACTTGATTTTTAATCAAAGTTTCATATCCACACCTTACAGGTTCTGAGGGTGTCACTTGTATGTTGGCCTGTGACTGGGTCTCAAGTGGTATGAAATTTTCTTCCACTGAATCTAACAGGAAAAAGAGGACTTATGTCAGTTAAGACTTCTTAAAAGGCTGGTTTTGCATGTCTAAGAATGGCCTCTGGGCTTGTATATTATTACAATATGCCCTTGTATTATGACAATGTAATTGAATTAACAATTCCACGTCAAAAAATACAGCTTACTGATATGTGGTATACTGTTTGTATACCAATATCTCACAGAGTACTTGTATTTAGCAAGTATAATCTGTCAGAGATGGTGTATTACAGGGTAACTGAGTTAACGATGTGCCCAAACACACCTCAACTGTTGGTTTATCAGTATGAGCTGTCTTAATTCACTTAAGAATTAAGACTGTATTAGTGGCTTAAAGTGGTTTTATATACAAAACACACCAAAATACTAGTCTTGTGGTTATTAGCCACATGACAGATACTCTATAATATATGAGTATTTATTTGAAAAATTAAGAAATATATATAAAATATATATTTATAAAGAAAATGACGCCTAAAAAAGGTAAAAAAGGTGTCAATAAATGATAAAAAGAGAAAAAACTTACTTGTAAAGGTCCAAAATAAGTTAAAAACACGGCCAGGCCCCCAAAATGTCAGGATGAGTCTATGTTGAAGAGGTAATAAAACTATTTACAACTAAAACTATGACTGTGACACGTGGAAAATGGTTTAAAAATGATTTATAAGGGTTAAAGATGGTTTTAATTTAAAATAAAAGGGCTTTACTATAAGGGATATAGTGGTGGTGAGCGCTGTTGAAAGCCCTGGGTGCAGTTTTTTTTTGTTGGGTTACAATAATAAAAGACTACAATAATTAAATTTATAATTATACCTGATTATTAACCAAGAGTAAAGCTGTTTTTGACAGTTTACTACGTAGGTTATTCAAGAGCAGGATGAGGAGATGATTTTGGCTGTGAAAAGCCCTCCTTTTATCCTGAAATTGGGGTGGAAAGGCTGCTAGACCTTTCCATGTAGAGCAAGTGAAGATTTTGCACTCTCCAGGACAGGCTTGTTGTTTGAAAACAGCCTGTATACCCTGTATTGGGCTCAGATGTGGTTTTGAAACCACATCTGGGCGGTTTTCACCAATACAGGGTGAAAATTTTCATTTGGGGACCTCCAGCCTGATTCTGACGTGTATGACGCGTAGAATGCTGTACAGAAACTGTATGGGACCCCAGTATTGACTGAAATATGAGGTATTGAAGAAAAAACATGCTTCTTCATCTATTTGACACCTCATATTCATGGTTATGGGATATTATCCCATGGTAAAGCTGTATATGACAGCAGGTGGGATTTTGACCTTAAAACAGCCATAACTTTGTCAATTCTTGAGGTATCAACCTCAAAATTGGTTCGGTGTGTAGCCCTGTATGTGCTCTACACAATGGTACCTCATTTGATATGGGTATCATTAAATATGGCAAATTTATCCCATGTACAAGATTTTTGTACATTTGCATGTTTTGGGCAAAAAGCTGTATTGAGCTTGTTTGCCCCATAACCTTTGTTCTAGTTGAGTTATGGGGGAATGGATGACACCATCAGATAGCCCTGATTGTGCTTTTTCCAAAAATACCCCACTTCAGGTATCCCACACTAAAACTGTAGAAGTTAGATGAGAGGTGAATGTTTTGTTCACCCTTATTTGGCCTGAAATTGACCATAACTCCAGTAATATTGGTGCTAGCTCAGTTTTGCTGGTACCATTGGATAGCCCTGGCTTAGAGCTTTATTTTGAATACCCATTTGATGGGTTTAAGCCTCTCCTTTTAGATTTTAGATGAGAGGTGAAAATTAAGGTTTATGCTCAGCAATAACTTTGAGCAGGAATAACTTTGTTATTTCTTGTCCTATGGTGATGGGACTTATATTTTCAGAAAGAGGTGAGTTTCCTCTTTCTTTTGATACCTTTTGAGCTTATTTGGCTCAGCTCCATGTTTTGGTGGTATCTTGGCTATACCATTGGTTTATGGTATTTTGGCTGTCATGCTTGTGCTCTGGTTTTGAGTCACAGGCTGACAATAAGTCCCTGTATGGAACAAAGCAGGCCCCAAGAATGTGGCAACTCAAGCCAGTTCAAGTCCTCAGGGATCTTGGTATGAACGCCCTCAGGGCTGATGACTCACTCTATTCAAACACTGAAAGATTGATTCTCCTACATGTTCATGTCAACATTGGTTTCCTGATTGGGAAATCAGAACAAGAAATCCTTCAATTCCTGAAGTCACTCCATACACAACTCAAGCTCAAATATCAAAAGAATCCTATACAGCATCTAGGATACCACCTGATGTGGGTGCCTTATGGAAGTGTCCAACTGAGTCAACATGACCTAATTGTTTGTCTTCTCAGTGACACTGATATGGAAAACAAGCACTCTGTCAAGTTGCCCTATAATGACAACCTACTTAAGGAACTCGAGACAGTAGATGAACCTATCAACACCACTTCTTTCCAACAGGCTAATGGAAGTTTTAATTATCTTGCTCAGCACACCTGCCCTGACATCCTTTTTACGGTTAAATCTCTCTCTAGATATGCCACTCACCCAACTGACAAGCACTGGGTAGCACTCAAGAATCTCTTAAGTTACCCTAAGGGAAGCTTAGACCTATGCTTACATTACTTCAATTGCAAAAATGGAAGTTGTTTGGTTGGTTGGGCTGACGCCAACTATGAAAATGACAGATCTGATTGAAAGTCAGTCTCAGGAAATCTTATAGCTTACCATGGGAATCCAGTCTCATGGACAAGGAAACAGCAGTCGGTTGTTGCTCAATCAACTACAGAGGCAGAGTTCATTTCTATGAATTTAGGTGTTAAAAATCTCCGTTGGATGACCTACCTTTTAACCGACTTAGGGCAAGAAGTCACTAAGCCAACTATGTGTAATGACAACTCAGGAGCTGTCACCATATCCAATCAAGCTAGTTTGAATGCAAACACAAAGCATATTGAAATTAGCTATCAGTATGTTAGGGATATGGTAGTCAAGAAGCTCATCGAGTTAAGGCAAGTTGGAACAAGTGATATGATTGCAGATGTTCTCACCAAACCAATGGGAATCAAGATGATACAAGTCATACTCAAGCAATTACACCTCAATAATCAAGGAGGATTGTTGGGAAGTAAGGGAGTAGGGAAGTGATTCTCTACGCGTTGAAAGTTGTTGAAGCCCAATCTACTCCTCACCGCATTGATTGTTGCTCACACGGGGAAATAGACATGTCACTATGCTATCTTTGTGATCACATTCAGGGGCAAATGATTTAGAATATAAGGAGATCTTTTTCAATCAATAAGCAGAGGGGAAAATTCATCCTCTGTTCTTGAATTGCGATATCTACGTTTTTCCATTCGCTCAGGAGGAGACTTAAGGTAAAATCCTTCCTGAGAAATTACTCGTTTTGGTATTTATCATTGGATTTATTTGTTTCTAGTGTTCAGAGTACTTGTACTTCTGTTCAAGTGTTTACTATCAGTGTTAAGAGGTTCATAGCCCAGTAGCCAGGTAGATTTATTAGATTATGTTTTCGAGATATATTTGGTCACTTATTAGTTCTCTCTTGGTTATAGTCTCAGAACTATTACTTTGTCAGGCACACGCAGCGGCTCTTATATAGACATAAATATTCTAACAAATCAGGTATTAATTCTTTTACCTGACTTACTGTGTCATTGTTTAAATTACTCATTACTGTTTGTCCTTAGCTTATATTACTACTACTGGTTTTATTAAGTTGAAACGCAATCAAGATCATATAACTAAAATCTCTTGCACACCGATTGATAGATGACCAACCACGTGGATTACCAATAAGCATGTGTAGACTGTAATACTTCTTGAGGTGAGTTTAATTTAGTAAACTAAGAAAATAAGGATCTTGTAATTATCCTTCTCTTGAGTGGGTCATCGTGAGCTCCTTAAGAGCTCACTTGTGCTCTAACACCGCGCACACATGTGATCAAAAAAGAGTTTAGATGCTCTCGGACTGAGAAGACTATTCTCTTTTAACATTTATGAGTAAAATGAATCATTACTTAATGAAAGAGTGGACAGGAAGTGACAGAGTTAGTTTCGGTCTCTCAACCTTAATCCAAGAATACCAAGCACTGAGGGACTCGAACCCTCATCATCGACATTCATGAGCGATGCTCTTACCAATTGAGCTAAGTGCTCGTTGCAGATGAGCGGTGAGTGAAGAAGCCATGCCTGCTTTGACTATGTATTAGCCCTGCCTAATCATGGTGCAGCAGGTGTGCAAGCATGCTTAAGAGCAGCTATAACATGCTCCAACACTCCCCTTTGCTCTGTGCAGGGTTGCAACGTCATATTTGATGGATTCTGGATATTTCAGGAGATTTTCCAATTTGGAAAATGGACTACTTCCACTCGTTAGAGTGTTTATTGAAGCAACTAACTCTCGCTACCATGACAGAGTTAGTTTCGGTCTCTCAACCTTAATCCAAGAATACCAAGCACTGAGGGACTCGAACCCTCATCGTCGACATTCATGAGCGATGCTCTTACCAATTGAGCTAAGTGCTCGTTGCAGATGAGCGGTGAGTGAAGAAGCCATGCCTGCTTTGACTATGTATTAGCCCTGCCTAATCATGGTGCAGCAGGTGTGCAAGCATGCTTAAGAGCAGCTATAACATGCTCCAACAGGAAGGAATTCTGAGAAGTCATCCAACAAATTTAAAGGACAAAATTTGCTGATTACTTGAGGCGTTCGGTCTTGTGTAAATCATTTTTGTGGTTATCTACTCTCAAAGGCACCTCTGTTAAACCATATTGATATTGGTATCATAAAATCTTGAGTTTCATTATTCGGAACTTCTATGTGGTAGCAGAAGGTTGTTGGGCTCAAGCGTTGGCACTCCGTTCTCTAAAAAAGCTATGAAACCTACTGGCCAACAATCTGCCTTGAAAGAGCTGTGGCCCTCACTTCCGCCTGTCCAAGTATGGAAAGTATAAAATCTGTGTCGCTGGTGCCCCCAAGGATTGAATGCCTTGTTTCAACAGGCGTAGATTTGAAGTCCTAAAGAATTGATTTTACTTTTTTTGACACTTAGTGGAGGATTTAGATATATTTCTGATGGTTTTTCTTCTAACTGTCATTAATTAGCGAACTATCAACCCTGAGCGCTGCATTGCTTTTATGATAGCAAGCAACTTGTGGCTCAGGGTTGGGAGATGTTGGGTGCGGGCTCGCAACAGTCGCAAGGTCGGCACCCAATATCCGACATGCTTAGCGGCGACGGCATTGCTTGCAGCTTCAACATCCAACAATTGAAGGTATAATACGCCTTCGTGAAGCTCCGGCCACTTGGCTATTGCTTTGACATCAGAGCCTTCAACGAATGCTTCCCGAAAACCATTCCGAGTTTGTGCGTAATGGACATATTCTTCTTCCTGTTCCTCAGTATGATAGTTTCGACAAACTCGAAAATACAGGGGATATTGACAGGGGTTGTGGACGAAAATTTCTCCGTTTTGTTGGTGAACCGAAAATTCTGCATTGCCGAAGCGGTAAGTTTGCGTCGTCATGTCGCCGGGGCTCAGAATGACCGCTTGTCGGACTGATCGACCGGGCAGAGCAACATGCTCACTGGAATTTTCAAGGGGGGTGATAGGCAGCCTCGGCAGCCCTATGACAGTGGCAATGAACGAAAGCCGAAAACCCCAGAAGTTGAACTGTTGTAGGGTAAGAAAGCTCAGCAGGATAACTTTTAGTGGCTGTGAAGGCAGGAACCAACACTTACCCTCATCCCCCAACCAGGCTAGTAATCAAGGAAAGGCCAGCTAGCTCAATAGTAATTGTGAAGGGGCAAAGTCACGCCGTCCAATGAGCCGATAGGCGACAATGCAAATTCCACTTATCTATGAGGCTCTCTTGGGGATGGATAGAGACGCTGAAGCAGGCACCCCAGCGGCCCTTGAAACCAATGGCCTAATTACCTAGGTTGGAAAATTTTCAAACAAAGCTGGGCCGATGGTTGGAGGTGAAACGACACCATGAAACCATTAGCTGAGCCTTCATAAGCGCCATACAGAAATCCAAAGGAAGACTTTAATCAAGGGGAAAAAATACTAGACTAGAATCGGGATCATAATTTAGGACCAACATTCCAACAGCAATTTTGCGAATTCTGGCTAGGGTCGTCCGCAGCTAAACTGCTTCATTCAGGAACGACCGGAATTCCTACGGAAACCTAGTCACGAATCCTCTCTGATTGCCATTGCGTGTGGTCCTACTACCATGCCTGAAGTATTTTAACTGCACCTTGTGGGTGTACTCCTCACCTGACCATGAAAAACTGAAACCAGGCAAATAGAGCGTGTTGAGAGCATATTCAATTTGCGTACTGTACAATGTTTCAGAAGAGTTCACCAAGAGAACAATAGGGAATTTCATTCCTTGAGTGATTTTGCTTTTTTTGGTTCGAAATCATTTGGACTGATTTGAGAAATCGGTCATAACAATTGAAGACTGATTTGATGTCTGATTTCTAGTGTTGGAACTAGCTGGAAAAAAGTAGAAGAAATATGCTCTTTCTCACCCTTCTTGGTTAAGAAATTGAAAAAATTATCTGAATGAAGTCAAAAACAATCCTAGAGAAGATTTTGAATCAAGTGTGCCTACACGATGTCCTGTGGCACGAAGTTCGGCACCAATTGGTCAAAAATGGTGCGGACCAACAACATATCAAGGAATGAATTAAGTTATTATATAAATTGACTATCCCTGTTCAAGTTCTGTTTTGACCAGTTTCTCGCTCATGGCCGTTTTGCAGTATTATTACTTGTTGTACTGTGTACTATGCTGCTGTACTCATACAAGTTTTAACTCTTGACGTACTGTGTTAAGGACAATGATCGATGTTGGACAAATAGTATAAAGAAAATAAATAGACACCCCCGAAAAAAGAGGTCTTTCTTTTATTGCATACCTGTTAATGATAATAATTGATGTTAGACAAATAGTATAAAGAAAATAAATAGGCACTTTCGGCCCCGGGTACTAGTTTAAGTATTTATATTGTAGTTAAAATTCACTTAGGGCTTGTGTAATTTGACACTATCATCATAATCTTCTACTTTATTCTTAACATACTGTACTTGTCTCAACTAGCTAGGACGAGGAGTATAATAAGTTAAATTCCTACTCAGCCTGAGTGGTCAAATAATGTCTTTTATGTTACTGCTACTGGTTTTATTCAAGTATTACTAGGTCTGCCAAAAAGTCAACTGATTCTCTTGCCTCAAATGACCGTTCCGCTTGCATTACAAGTTATTAAAGCTTTCTCCTGTTAGAATCTTCTGTGAATAGTCAATTGAATACATGCATCTGACCTCCCCCTAACTACTTCCTCCTAGTTTCATGTTGACCAGGGGTCCTAGCGGTAAAATCCATTCCTAATTTAAGAAACAATTACCTTACTAAACTAAATTATAATTTGTGGTATATTTCGAAAGTGGTAAGGTATCACTGTATGTAAAGATTTGAGTAAAAATATACAAATTTTCTTTCCCTTATCTTTAAATAAAAGACTCAAATAATGAGCCCATCGCAATTGATACCCTTAAATACAGATATATTCGGCATAAAATAATTCTACGATTATAAAATGATATGAATGATGTGGAGCAAATATTTGGGAAATATTTGGCTTGAAATTTTGTTGATGTATTCAAGTAGGCTTTCTAATTATTTTGATTGAGTATCATAAATAAATGAATTACTAATAAGAGAAAATTTTCCAACATAATTTCAATAATCATATAAGTTTATATGGTATTCTACACCACTTTTTACAGATTTAAGCTCAAAAATACACAAAAAAAGTTAATCAAACCATAAGTTATAACAGTGTGCTTTACTCTCAGATATGAATAATATCGTCAATATAGACTATATTAACTAAATTATTTACCTGTAAGAATTCATCATAACTGTAAGGTTTGACTATGAAACAATAAGTAAAAATTACTAATTTATTACTTATGGTACTCTGAATGTCCTTATAATTGAAATAAATAAGATTAAAATAATAATAATAATAAAGAAATATTATTATTATGGCGTAAAAATATTATATTATTAAATAAATATAATAATATAATTAATATTATATGAAATTATAATATTGTAAATAATATGTTAATATAAAATAATTAATATATTATAAAGTTCTTTATTATTTTTACCAACAAATAATAAAGGTGTAAAAAACTGTTTTTTATAAATAAAAAACAATTAATAACAATAATATTACCAATATTAAAGTTATATATTAATATAAATACTATTTATATGAATTAAGAATTATTAAGAGTAATAATAAGAGAGAAGTTATTATAATAAGATGAAATAACCTACTTTTAACACTTAAAATAATAATTTTGAGATATTTTATGCCAAAAGAATATAAAACAACTTTTTCAAATTGTAGTTACAATAAAAATAAAGAAAATTTACTAAATTTCTTGATTTTACGTGGAAATGAGTTTATAGAGAGATTTATGACAAAAACAATTAAAGAATTGATTTAATCACACAAAAATAGTTATTAATATTAGGATGGTCTTTGGTATTTAATAATATAAGAGTTTTATATATAAAGAATAAAGAAATTACCTTTTATTTAATTGATTTAATGTTTTTGATGCGTCTGAGGGGAAAATAGAGTAAAAAGAGCTCTATTTATAGTAAATACCTCCCTCCTAGAGTCCAACAGGCTTCTAGTAGACGTGTACTGATCATATCCACTGGAATTGATCAATATTTTAAGGTTTGGAGATGATTACATCATTATCAAACCATATTACATCATTATTACACCATTATTTAGAGTTATCACTATAACTTTAAAGTTGATGACATCACAGGCTTGGCAGAACCCCAAATTTCGTGGATTTTATTAGTTTTAATCATAAACTAATATTATTCACCAATTCTATCACTCTTAAGACTGTTAAACTTAAATTAAGGTTACAGTGTGTGATCATAACTGCTCAAATTAAGCTCAAACTTTGATCCTCAATAACTTTTAGGATTTACACGCTACAGCAGTTCAGAGAGTGAATTATGACAGCCTGGCATAACCTTATTATGCTGCCAAGAGATTTTCATTACATCATCAAAACTCTAATTTTGATGATTTTTCTTGTAACTCATCTTTTCTGTCAAAATTCAATATTTTAAACTTCAAACCTTGATTTCAGGGGGTTATACCCTGAATTTAATAATAAAAATTACATCATTCTTCACTAATAAACTAGTAGAATCCAACTGTATACTTTTTTTTAAGTTTGGAGCACTTTCACAACAAAGTGGTCAACAGCTCTGTTGATTTTTATCAATATTTCACCATAGGTTTTAACCTTGTTTATAATTTGTAAAAGAAAGTTCATATCTGTGTTCTTACAGTAATTACGTGGTAACTTTATTTTTGTTTTATCATTCTATCATGTATAGTTTAGAAGATATTAGCTATGATCCTTGAATATATGCGTTGACCAAAAAAGTGCATATATTCAGGTTAATTCCTTAATTATTAACATTGGAAGCTAGCTTGTTAATTGTTTTATGTGTGAATTTTCATGGGGAATCCACTGGTACAATTTATTTCACATCTTGTTTCATTAGGTCTTAAGATAAATAAGGTTTTATGGTTTTTATAAGGTATTATACCTTATAATTCCTTAAATATTGACTTTACAGATATGCCATAAAAATGGTATATGTGTATTTTTCCATGGGGAATCCAATGGTATAATTTATTTTACAAGTTGATTCATTGGTTTTTAAGTTAAACCAATTTTTGTACCAATTTATGGTATTTTTTGTATGTTTAAGTAATTATTCTTAATGTATAATTATTCTAAGTAATTTTAATATAATTATATTAAAGGTATAATTATTCTGAGTCTTTTTTGTGACCTTATTGGGTATGTGGTCATATCTCAAAGGCTCACATTCCCTACCACCAAAAAAGATTGTACCACAATCTGATATGTGTGATTAGGGTATCATCCACTGTCCTACCTCTTCATTAGACTTTGTTAGTCTTGAAGCTCAATAATGCTTAACTTTTCTATTTTTCAGGCTTTCTTTCATGTCTGAACCTTCTTAGTAGTTTATCAGCATTTGTTATATCTTTCTCAAGTAGCCATTCATCCTCTTGAGTTGGATTTCTATACCTTACAAGGTATTCCCTTTCTTTTTTGTTTCTTGTCCTTCTTTCTTTAAGGACTTTTACTATTTTCTTTTCTTCTCCTTCTTCCAAGGGGGGAATTTCAAGTGGGGGTTTATTTCTTAGTGGAAATAACTCCTTGTCACTTGAACTGTAAGGTTTTATTAGACTTACAGGGAAAGTTGGGTGTTTGTTCATTAGTTCACCTGTGAGTTCTAATTGCACAGCATTGGGTCCATGAAGTGCTTTTATCATAAATGGTCCTGCAAAGGAATCTTTCAATTTCTTTGGGCTTTTTATGTTATTGAAATTAAGGGTTGATACTAAAACCAAGTCTCCTATTTTGAAATCAGGTGGCTTATGACTTTTATCCCATCTTTCTTTTGCATATTTAAAATAATCTTGCATGCATCTGTTTGCATGGTGTCTTGCTTTGTCAAGCATTATCTTGAAGCTGCTTGCTGTTGGATGTATATCCACTAAGTCCTTTTTGAGGGTATCATAAGGAAGTCTTGGATTCCAACCTTTCTCTAGAATTGCTGGTGTTTTGCCAGTAGAAGAATGGATTGATGTCTTATATGCCAGTTCAAGTGCTGGTATTAGTGTACACCAATCATGGGTAAAACCATCAGAATCTTTGAATTCTAGCCCATAAGCACAGAATCTTCTGATCATATCCTCTAGGGTCTGTATCATTCTTTCTTCTAGACCATCAGTTTGAGGATGATAAGCTGTTGAGAATGATAACTTTGTCCCAAACAAGTTATGGATATTTGTCCATAATGCTGAAGTGAACTTTGGGTCTCTGTCACTTATAATATTTTGGAATAAGCCTGTGTGGCTAATGACTTTATTCCATATCATTATGGCTGTATCCATAGCTGTGTCATCTTTATGACATGGTAAGAACATGGGAGTTTTACTGTACCTGTCAACTAACACTAGGCATGCATTATAACTCCTGTCTCCTCCTGGAGGTAAGGCTGTTACCCAATCCATATGAACTATTTCCCATGGGGATTTTGGTTCTTGGATTTGGATCATCATTCCAAATTTCTTTCCTGTGGCTCTGTTGGCTTTTTGACATCTGTCACAGGTTTGGCAGTACTCTGCAACATCTTTCTTCCAATTTGGCCACCAAGAGCAGGTTTTCACCCTCTCTAGTGTCCTATCTTCTGAGAGATGTCCAGACGCAACACTATCATGACACTCATGTAAAATAGTGTTTATTAGTGTTCTGTCTGTTAAGGCCATAACACATGTGTGTTTTGTTCTATGGTAAAGGATTCCATCAAGGAGGTGGAATCTTCCTTCATCATATGCCTTTTTCCATATTTCATCTAGTTTTGATGAAAGTGATGGATCTTTGCAGTCTTTCATTAGAAGTTGGCTTAAGATATGGCAATTTTTGTCTGTCTTATAGCTTTCTTTAACTTGGTTCAAGAATTCTGTGCCAATGTCTGTAACACATATTCCTTCTATATGATGCTCTTCTTGTGGTACCCATGCTGGATTGTCAGGGGTATTTGCTAGAGCCCATCTGCTAAGACCATCTGCATTTTTATGAATATTTCCAGATTTATGAACAATAGTCATATTTCCTCTATATTCTTGGATAGCAATTTGCCATCTCAGCATATGTCTATTTGGAGTCTTCATATTTAATAGTGATTTCACAGCATTACAGTCTGTGATTACATCAAATACTGTGCCATCCAAATAATAATGCAGTTTTTCTAAAGCCCACACTAGGCATAAGAATTCCATTTGGCTTGCTCCATACCTTGCTTCTGTTGGCTTTATCTGCCTTGAAATGAAACAAATTGGTCCTTCCACTGGTTTATCATTGATAATTTGTGTTTGGTGAAGTGCAGCACCTAGTCCTTCTCCACAAGCATCAATGTACAGTTTGAAGGGTAGTTTCCAATCTGGCATCAGAAGAAATGGGGCATTTGTTAAGGAATTTTTCAATTCTTCATATGCCTTGACTCTTTCTTCTGTCATCTCATAGACTGTTTGTTGGTCACATAGCTTATACAAGGATTTAGCAATCTTTGCAAAGTCCTTTATATGCTGTCTATAGTAACCAGAAAATCCTAGAAATGATTGCATTTCTTTTTTGGTTTTAGGCATTGGTTTAAGTAGTACTGCTGCTACTTTATTTTTGTCTATGCCTAGACTAAGGCCAGATACTACATGTCCTAGTGCCTTTAATTCACTATATGCAAAATAACATTTTTTCAAGGAAATTTTCATATTCACTTGGACTATTTTTTGCAGTACCCTTTCTAGTCTTGTAAGGTGATTTTCCCAAGTTTCTGAGCAAACTATGATATCATCAATATAGATAATCAACCATCCTTCTGATAATTCTTCAGGGAATATGGTATTCATCATTCTTTAATAATGGGAAGGTGCATTTTTTATTCCAAATGGCATTCTTAAGTATTCAAAAATTCCACAATGGACTATTATTCTTAGTAGTTTCTTGGCATTGTCTGTTAAGACATTTTGATGAAAACCCTTAAGAGCATCCATAGCTGTGATGAACTTAGCTTGTGACAATTGGGTCAATGTCTCATGGATTCTGGGTATTGGATATCTGTCTGGAATGGTATAGGTATTCAGGGCTCTGAAGTCTCCTACTATCCTTGATTTTCCATTATGCCAAGTTATAATGACAGGTGTAGTAACTTCTACTTGTTCATTATGTCCAACCTTTCTTAATACTCCAAGGTCCATTAATTCTTTAATGTGCACCTCTAAGGCTTCTCTAGCTCTTGGACTGGCTGGATAAGCAGGTCTTCTTAATAAAGGTGGGCAAGGTTTTTCTACATTAAGAATTATATCCACTTCATTTCCAATTATGGCACCTAGTGGCTCTTTGTCAGTTGCAAAGGCATTTTTATACTTAAATAAGAGGTCAATCAATTTTTCTGTTAATTCTTGATTGAATTCTGCCTCTTTGAGTTGTTCAGATATAAAAAGTTCCTTTTCTGGAATTTTTTCTTCATTCTTAATAACTGTGATTTGTTTTTTGTTATTTAAGAATCCAAACTTTTGTCTTTTGTTATCTCCTATGGTAAAATATCTATCCTTTTGGTTGGAGATATCTATACCATAGATTGATAAGTAGTCATTCCCAAGCATGAGATGGTTACTAGTACAGTTGTCCATTACTACAAACTCTACTTTAATTCTGACACATTGTGAGGGATGAGGAAAAATTAGTGTTAAATCAATTATTCGAAGGGGCTTCATGCTCTCACTTGCACTACTAAATTTGACACCTTGTATTGGCATAAGTTTTTCTTGCCAGTCTGGGACAATGGTTTTTAAATAACTTTTGCCAACACAAGTGCAATATGCTCCTGTATCCAAGTTAACCTTTCCTTCTTGGTTATCAACCATAACAATACTTATACTTGATTTTCCAGCTGTATATCCCATTCCTCTTGCAGGTTTGGTTCTATACATTTTGGCATCTTGTATGTTTGTCAGATTTGTGTCAGATGTTCCAGCTTGTGGCAAGTTTGAATTAACATCCAGTACTTCATAAATTATATCAATATTATTAATTTGTGCATTAATTATATTGATTTCATCACTTTCCGAGCTTTCTGACTCTTCTGTCTCTTTTTCAGAGTCAGATTCCTCTTCTTTGTCATTTTGGTTTTCTGTTTCCACAATTTCATTAATCTTTGCTTTTTTAAGGCAATTATTCGCTAAGTGTCCAATACCTCCACATTTATGGAATTTTCTTTGCTCATTATTGTTGGATGTATTGGGCTTAAAGGATTCTTTTGATTTATCCTTTTTGATAAATGGTTTATTTGGGCTTTTAATGTCCAATTTTTTCCAAGTCCTGCCAATTTTTGTTCTTGTCACTATATCTTCTAGTGCATTTATATACTCTTCTGTGGAGCATGGCTCTATACACCTGCTTCTTAGGGCATGTTCTAGTTCCCCTCCACATTTTTTAAGTATTTTCAGGTGCACCATTTTTTGTGACATTTCTGGGTACAGTGCATTAAGCCTTTCAACTTGTTTCAAGAACCAAGTTAAAGGTTTGTCTTTCTCTGGGTGAAAGAAAGAGTTTTCAAATGCATTTTCTATCTTATACCTCCAGGCATCATTTGCCCACTTGGTGATTTTTTCTTGTTTCCACCAAGACCAGGTATTTTTACCATTTGTTTGTCTTATGCCATAATACCATCTTTTTGCAGATTTCTCAAACAATGAATGTAATCTTGCAGTGATTAATTCATCTGGTATGGCATAGTCTTCTTGTAACATGTCAATTGTTTTAATAAATGACATGTGGTCATATTCACCTTCTCCTGTGAATGTTGGCCATTCCTTTAATTGAGGTGCTTCCTTCATTAAGACTTGGTTATTATCTTGGCGACTCAAGTCTGTTATGAAAGGATTTGACAATTCCTCTTTTGTTTTAACAGGGCTTCTTATATGAGAAAATGGTGTTGATAACTTTGGCATATTTAAATTAGCCTCATTAATTTTATCCATTTTTTCTGTAATAAGCCTTATTTCACTTTGAATATCATCTTTCAGATGCATTCTTGCTTCATCACTTTTTTCCACATAGTCCAAAAGTAATTTTTGGTGTGATGAAGTCTTTTCTTCAAATTTTTCTACAGAAATACTTAATTTATTTAATTTTTCTGTAAGATTGTCAATACTCACATCATAATTGATTGTCAAAGTCTTGTCTTTGATATCTTTTATGTATTTATACAATTCTTGTTGTCCTTGTATTAATTTTTGAGTATTGTCAATTAAATTCTTTGGTTTATTATTTTCAACAATAAACTTAATGTTGTCAATTTCTTTCTTGTTTTGCACAACAATTTTTGTTAAAGAAGATAAATTGTTATTTATTTCTTGTAGTGATAATAAACTAGCTTTAATTTCTTTTAGAGGTAATATACTATTTTTAATTTCTGTTAAAGTATTTACAACATCTTTGGACAAGGTTATTTCTTTGGGAAATGAGGTTGTCTCATTCTTTGCTCTTCCTTGTCCTTGAATTCCATAAGGGTTCTGGCCATGTTGAAATCATTGTCCATGGCATCCTTTTGGATTCTTGGGATTCTGTAGCTTGGGGAATATGGTTTCTTCCAATGCTTTTTCTTGTTCTTCTTCCCTTCTTGGGGAAGTGGGTTGGCTTGGGGCTTGCTGGTAGAAGCTACTGGGGCTTCTTCCTTGGTTGCCTCCCTCTTTTTGGCATGGTAGTCCTTGATTTTTTTGATTTGAGGTTTGGATGACAGTGGATTCCATCCATTGGAGTATTTCACTATCTCCTCCTCTTTGAGGAACTTTTTCAGGATGTGCCAGGAGTTCATCACTCCTTGGTGTATTTGAGGCAACATTTCCCAATCTTTGTCCTTGTACACTGTGCAATACTGCTTGTACTGGCTCATGTAGATGTCTATTTGAGCCCTCTGAATGTGATTTGTACCTGTTTGAGTTACTCATACTTAGTTCTAATTCAGGCTCGGATATCATGGGCATTTCTGGGACTTGCCTTTGGGATAAGGCACTTCCTTGTGTGGATTCTGTTCCACTGGGGATATTGCCCTTTCTTTTCCCTTTTGAGGGATCAGTTCTACCTCTGAGTCCAGCTCCATCTGATTGGATGGAGTATTGGGAACCTCTTCTAGTAGTCATAATTAAAGAATAAGAAAAAATAAAAGTCTTTTAGAATAAAATTCTTTTATGGCAATTTAGAAAGAGGTGCTCACCTTCAGAGTCTTGAATGGTGGGTCCTGGAAAGTCTAATTTCTTAGCTTTCTTTCTTTTGGTGTTAACTGGTGTTGGAGAACTTTGACAAGCTTCTTCCACCAACCTCTCAACAGTAGCTTGGTTGTCTTCTGTTGGGTTATCTTCAAACACTAAAAAAGACAAATAAATATAAGTCTTTTTATAAAAAGTGTTATTTTTGGCAAGATATGGGAATTTTTCACGTAAAAATTGCTTTTATATCTTTAAAAACTTGAAATGAATAAAGAAATGAATAAAAAGGAATAAAAATAACTTTTTTATTGGTTTTTAATATTTTTTAATATTTTTTATATTTTTTATTTTTAAGGAATAAAATAAAAATTAATATGATTCTTTAAAAAAATAAATTATAATAAAAATTATTTTGAATTTATAAATTATCTTTTTTAATCACTAGAGTCACTCAAAGAAAGTTCTTGCAAGTCTAAGGATGTGAAAAACCACGTGTAAGACAGTACAATTGCTTTCCAAATGCCTCAATAGCTTTTAAAATCAATAAAATATAAAATTATTATATAATTTTATGATTATAAATATAATTTATTATTGGATAAACCCAATTAGAATCTTTTTAAAGGTCTTTTAAGTAAATATCATGGCCAGGCCCCCAAATGTAAGGTTTGACTATGAAACAATAAGTAAAAATTACTAATTTATTACTTATTGTACTCTGAATGTCCTTATAATTGAAATAAATAAGATTAAAATAATAATAATAATAAAGAAATATTATTATTATGGCGTAAAAATATTATATTATTAAATAAATATAATAATATAATTAATATTATATGAAATTATAATATTGTAAATAATATATTAATATAAAATAATTAATATATTATAAAGCTCTTTATTATTGTTACCAACAAATAATAAAGGCTTAAAAAACTGTTTCTTATAAATAAAAAACAATTAATAACAATAATATTACCAATATTAAAGTTATATATTAATATAAATACCATTTATATTAATTAAGAATTATTAAGAGTAATAATAAGAGAGAAATTATTATAATAAGATGAAATAACCTACTTTTAACACTTAAAATAATAATTTTGAGATATTTTACGCCAAAAGAATATAAAACAACTTTTTCAAATTGTAGTTACAATAAAAATAAAGAAAATTTACTAAATTTCTTGATTTTACGTGGAAATGAGTTTATAGAGAGATTTATGACAAAAACAATTAAAGAATTGATTTAATCACACAAAAATAGTGATTAATATTAAGATGGTCTTTGGTCTTTACTAATATAAGAGTTTTATATATAAAAAATAAAGAAATTACCTTTTATTTAATTGATTTAATGTTTTTGATGCGTCTGAGGGGAAAATAGAGTAAAAAGAGCTCTATTTATAGTAAATACCTCCCTCCTAGAGTCCAACAGGCTTCTAGTAGACGTGTACTGATCATATTCACTGGAATTGATCAATATTTTAAGGTTTGGAGATGATTACATCATTATTACACCATTATTTAGAGTTATCACTATAACTCTAAAGTTGACGACATCAGAGGCTTGGCAGAACCCCAAATTTCGTGGATTTTATTAGTTTTAATCATAAACTAATAGTATTCACCAATTTTATCACTCTTAAGACTGTTAAACTTAAATTAAGGTTACAGTGTGTGATCATAACTGCTCAAATTAAGCTCAAACTTTGATCCTCAATAAATTTTAAGATTTACACGCTACAGCAATTCAGAGAGTGAATTCTGACAGCCTGGCTTAACCTTATTATGCTGCCAAGAGCTTTTCATTACATCATCAAAACTCTAATTTTGATGATTTTTCTTGTAACTCATCTTTCTGTCGAAATTCAATATTTTAAACTTCAAACGTTTATTTCAGGGGGATATACCCTGAATTTAATAATAAAAATTACATCATTCTTCACGAAGGAACTAGTAGAATCCAACTGTATACTTTTTTTCTAAGTTTGGAGCACTTTCACAACAAAGTGGTCAACAGCTCTGTTGATTTTTATCAATATTTCATCATAGGTTTTAACCTTGTTTATATTTTGTAAAATAAAGTTCATATCTGTGTTCTTACAGTAATTACGTGGTAACTTCATTTTTGGTTCATCATTCTATCATGTATAGTTTAGAAGATATTAGCTATGATCCTTGAATATATGCGTTGACCAAAAAAGTGCATATATTCAGGTTAATTCCTTAAGTATTAACATTGGAAATTAGCTTATTAATTGTTTTATGTGTGAATTTACATGGGGAATCCACTGGTACAATTCCTTTCACATGTTGTTTCATTAGGTCTTAAGATAAATAAGGTTTTATGGTTTTTATAAGGTATTATACCTTATAATTCCTTAAATATTGACTTTACAGATATGCCATAAAAATGGTATATGTGTATTTTTCCATGGGGAATCCAATGGTATAATTTATCTTACAAGTTGATCCATTGGTTTTTAAGTTAAACCAATTTTTGTACCAATTTATGGTATTTTTTGTATGTTTAAGTAATTATTCTTAATGTATAATTATTCTAAGTAATTTTAATATAATTATATTAAAGGTATAATTATTCTGAGTCTTTTTTGTGACCTTATTGGGTATGTGGTCATATCTCAAAGGCTCACAATAACATTAATATGCAATTTCAAGGTCTTGTATCAAACCCATACTGATGAAGATTGTGATATAGAAAATTCAACAGACATAAATAAAACATCTTAATGCAAACAAAAAATATCTAAACCCAAAAGTGCTAAAGAAATTAATTCATTTTTGTGCTTAAATCTGAACTAAATGTACTTAATACTACTTACCAAGCTTTAGCTGTAATTTTTCTAAAATTTTATTCATTGAAATGAAAAACATTCAAATGAATTTCTACCTCAATAACATATGCTAAGCTGTTCCATTCAGGTATTCCAAAATTTATGTTTTCACTAAGCCATGATGACATGGTTTCTAATTACTCTGTTGTTGATATGAAGAGATATAGGAGTGTAAAAATACATTTTTGCTAAGATTATGGTACAAGAGTAATAAAACTACAAAGAACTCTATATAGATATATGCTATCATTACAGTGAGTGCTTTAATTATCCTCACATTACATAGAATAAATAGCGTATTATTATTGATAGAAAATCTTCACAATATTTCCCATTTTATAAGAATAAACAAAGACATTATGATATCATTACCATGACATTTTTTTTTTCACAGAAACTTTAACTACTATCACCTTTATTATAGGCTATAGAGGGATCTTTCGGGACTTTTAGGTATGTAAAAGCTACCCAAAATGTCACACAAGTGATTCTAGAAAGATTTTATTCAGTATATTAACTTATGTATCAAAAAATGCCCAAAAAAATCTCCAGAATTTAATTATATCTTCAATTTGAATGAGTGGGTTCATAACTGTCACAACAGCACTCTGAGACAACCTTATTTCAAAACTCTATTGTCTATAACCAAGTTGGTGCTTCTTCTAATACTTATTTTGATTCTTAGATTATGCAGTCTTCCCCAAACTATTATGTACTAGTTGTTGATCAGCTCACTACTCTTTCAAAATCATGGACAATCACCCATGTGCATCATTTTATGGCATATCAATACCATCTCTGGGTTATGGTAATTTGGCCATATCCATCATTTTCATGCCAAATTCTCCACAAAAAAACATTTTCCAGTGTTTTTCAAGGCAATCCTTAAGAATAACTTTGGCTTAATCTCCCTATCAAGTATCAAAGGTGCTATAAATGGTTTTATGAAGAATTATGCATCTTTTTTAACCAGTAATCCAATTGCAACCAAATCAGGGGGGCCACACTTGGAAGGTTTAACTATGAAACAAAAAGTAAGAATTACTAATATTTTACTTATTGTACTCTGAATCTCCCAATTTAAATTAATAATAAGATTAAAAAGAATTATGATAATGAAGTATCATCTTAATTATTAAATAAGGATATTTATATTATTTAAATAAATGAAAAAATATATTAAATATACTATTATTTAATAATTAATATATTTATGGAAATTTATTAATGTTACCAAAAAATAATGAATGTGTTAAAAATTGTAATTTAATAATAAACAACAATTTATAAAAATGATATTACTAATATTAAAGCTATAGATTAATAAAAATACTATTTATATTAATTAAAAAAATTATTAAAAATAATAATGAAGAGAAAATACCCTAATTTCAACACTTGATATGATAATTTTGAATACGTTTATGCCTAAGAATATAAATATAACTTAGTGAGATTTTATTTTCAATGAAAAATATAATAAATTACAAATTTTGCTATTCTTGGGTGGATTTACAGAGTTTTAAGGGAATTTAACAAGAGCAAGAAAATGTTGGTTTGATAACATCAAAGCTTGTGATTAATATGAAGTGGATATTCCATATTTAATAATTGTAAGATGTGTCTATGAAACTGATGATAATATTACTATTAATCAACAGTACTATGACTGTTCTTATGAAATATAATAACAAAATGTTATTATAACCACAATTAAATAATTAAAGAATTATTTCTTTCACGTGTTAAACACTACTAGTTATTTTAACAGTGAGCAAGTAATTGTCTACAAGAATCAATTACTAGAAGATTTTAATAATAAAACTTCTTTTATTAAAATAATAAAATTATTTTAATATATAATTATCTTTTGCAAGAATAATTATAATGATAATTCTTGACAAAAACTAATTTTAGAGAAAAACTTTGAGAATTAAAAATAAATCACTCACTAATATTCCAAAGAACTTATTGAAAGATAAGATAGAGAGATTTGACGTAGAATTGTGGATTTTAAGGATAAAAATAAATTTATAACAGTATTACAACAATATATAGTTGGATTCTATGATTTCACATCTTTCTAATTGATTTTGAAAGATTTAAAACGCTTAAGAATAGCTATAACTAATACTTACTTGTTGGTAATAATGTTTTAAATGATAATAAGCTGATGATGATCTGAAAAAACAGCAAGAGGAGGCCTCTTTTAAGTCAACAACAGCTCACAGAGGCGTGCCATGGAGCAAAATGAAAACCAGTGAGTGATAAAACAATAAACCCTTTTGGATTATTGATTGCATCATCTGTTGTCACGTAAGATTATCATAATTACTTAATTGATGCTCTTAGGTGACTACCAACCCCAATATGGTTAAGAATAAAAGGATTAACATCTGTAAATCTTCTTTTATTAAAAAAAAATCATTGATTTCTCAAAGTTATCAATTTTATTTCCAATTTCATCACAGGTTGTGATTACTGTAAATTTTTGAAGATTCAGTGTTTCACGTAGAATAGTCAAAAATGGACTGTAAGTAAAACTTTTAATTTTACTAGTAAAACTGTAATTCTTTTTGGTTGTACCATGGAAAATACAGTTCTCTATTAGTTCTGAAAGTTTCAGAAAGATTAATTAAGAATTGTATTTTTAATGAATTTTTGAAGTTTTTACCTCATTTCTACATAGAATTGCAAATATCAGTGTTTCACTGGTTGCTATGAGGTAAATCAATGGATACAAGTCCAAAGAGGGTTTTAATTACTCTTTTGGGGATTATCCATGGAAAATCATTAAGAATTGACATGGTTACAGGAGTCTAAGTAGCTTTTTACCTTCTTGGCACATTAAAATAGCAGGTTATTTGCTATTTTCTTAAGATTTACTGTAGTTTTAACATGGTAACCAAGTTCCCAAAAGGTTTTAGTTTACCAATTAGGCCAAGATCAGCCATGGATCCAAGCTTTGGAGCTGTCCATGCCTCTGAGGCCTCAGAAGTTGGGTACCCTGGCTCTATTTGATGTCTTTTGTCCCCCTTGCTTATTTTTCACGTCAAAATAGAAATTTAAGCTTAAAGTGAGATATCCACTATGGGTGTACCAAAGGTCCATGTAAGAATACCATGATATTAAGTGCTCAAAACGCGCATAACACTATTCTTAGTGTATATGTAACATGGGATTTCTCACATTCCCATTATTTTGGCATGAAATTAAGAAAAACAAAACTTTTCATGGATCTTTTATGTGGTATTGAATTATTTTCCATTTTACCACCTCAAAGAGTTAATTTGAGCTTATTCACTCTATGTAGCTACCCTAGGTGGATTTTTGTGTAGAATCCAAATCTGGCCTTAAATCCATTGATTTACTTACTTGATAAAAAGTTATTCATCTTTTCTGAAATCAAAAATGATGAATTTTGGATATATGCATGACTTATGAGTTATGCATAATTCAAAATTTCTTTTTAATATAATTGTGGCCTATTTAGGTATGTAAAATATACCTCAAGGCTCACAATAATACAATAGTTCTGTATATAAATAATGAAGAAATTAGCTGTTTTATTGTAATTTTTTAGTGTTTTTGTAGAATCTGGGGAGGAACTAGTAGAAGAAGACATCCTTTTATTGTAAAGATCCTTCCTTTTAGTGACCAGACACCTTCTAATAGACGTTTACCAATGGTATGCACTGGAATTCATTAGTATTTTAAGGCTTGTTGATGATTACATCATTATTACATCTTTTTATCTGATTATTACACCATTTTTTAGAGTTATCACTGTAGCTCTAATTTAATGACATCATAAGCTTGGAAAATATTTTTTTCATAGGTTATAGTGGTTTTACTCATAAAATACAATCAAATACCACTTGTATCGCTTGTTCAACTGTTAAGCTTAAAATAAGATTAGAGTTAACAATCATAATTGATCATTTTTAAGACTAAACCTTATTCCTTAATAACATTTGAGTTATTCACAATAAAGCAATTAAGAGAGGAAAATGTGGTAGCTTGCAGTGTCCTTAATAAGGTTCGAAGAGTGTTCCATTACATCATCAAAACAGTATTTTTGAGAATTTTTCTGATAACTCATTTTTTCTGTCTAAATTCACTATTCTGGAATTCTAGCAAAGATTTCTGTAAGGTTTGACTATGAAACTGTGAGCCTTGAGGTATATGTTACATAACCAAATAGGCCACAAATATCTTTAAAACTAAACTTCGAACTATGAATAACCCATAAGCAATGCATATATTCAAAACTAATAATTTTTTATTTCAGAAAAGATGAATACCTTTTTTATAGTAATTAAATCCATGGATTTAAGACCAGATTTGGATTCCATACAAACATTCACCTAGGGTAACTCCATAGAGTGAATAAGCTTAAACTAACTCTAAGAGGTGGTCACATGGAAAACATTTTAATACCACATCATCAATACCACATTAAAGAATTGTGAAAGTTTTTGTTTTTGTCAATTTCACACCAAAATAATGGGAATGTGAGAAATCCCATGTTACATATACACTAAGGCTAGTGGTATGCATCTTTGTGGCACTTAATATTATGGTATTATTACATACACCTTTGGTACACCCATAGTGGATATCAGTCTTTAAGCCTGAATTTCTATTTTTGACGTGAGAATAGTCAAGGGGGACAAAAGAAATCAAAGAGAGCCATGGTACCCAGCTTCTGAGGCCTCTGAGGCGTGGAAAGCTCTAAAGCTTGGATCCATTGCCGATCTTTGCCCAATTGGTATACCAATACCTTTAGGCAACTTTCTTACCAAGTTAAAATCTCATTAAATCATAAGAAAATAGAAAATAAGCTGCTATTTTGACGTTCCAAGGAGGTAAAGAGCAACTTAGACTCCTGTAACCATGTAGATTATTATGTATTCTCCACGGATAAACACCAAAATTTCAAGTAAAACAATTTTAGACTACTATGCATTGATTTACCTCATAGCAACTAGCGATATTGTATTATTTGCAGTTCTATGTAGAAATGAGGTAAAAACTTCAAAAATTCATTAAAAAGACAATTCTTGATGAATATTTCTGAAGGTTTCAAGACCAATTGAGGAAAGTATAATTCATATTAAGACTAAAAAGAGCTATACTTTTGTAAGTAAAATTAAAAGTTTTACTTATAGTCCATTTTTAATCATTCCACATGAAACACTGAATCTTCAAAAATTCTCAGAAAATACACCGTGTGATTAAATTTCTAATATAGTTGATATATTTTAGTAATAAATGATTGTTATGAAATCAAATCAGGCATTGATTCCACATGATGAGGTATTTATTGCACATGATTAGGAATTGATTTCACATGATGAGGAATTGATTTCATATTATTATTCTTTGATTTCAAATGCTCAGGAATTGATATCAAATGATGTGGAGATTATTCCACTCAATGAGCAATTGATTTCGCATGATGAGGGATTAATTTCACATGATGAAAAATTGATTTCACATGATTAGTAATTGATTCCCCATGATAAGAAACTCATTCCACATGATAAGGAACCCATTCCACATGAGGAGGATTTCATTCCACATGATTCTGAGTTCATTGGCTATGGTGGGTAATTGATTCTCCACAATTGAAAATTGATCCCTCATAATGAAGAGTTCATATACAAATTCAAACTTTGATTGATATTACATCAACCTATGGTTGATATTAAATCCACCTATTGTTAATATTACATCAACATATGGTTGTTTTGGAATCAAACTATGGTTGACATTACATTAACCCATGGTTGATTTTACATCAACCTATGGTTGATTTTACATTAAACTATGGTTAATTTTATATCAACCTATGGTTGATTTTGCATCAACATATGGTTCATTTCACATCAACTTACAGTTGATTTTACATCAACCTATGGTTTAGTTTACATCACACTATGGTTTATTTTACATCACCCTATGGTTCATTTTACATTAACCTATGGTTGATTTTACATCAACAACCTGAGGTTCATGCAAAATGAACCATTCCACTGCTTATGTAATAGAAATTATTCCATCACATCTATATAATTTTATTAAGAATTACATGGGGAATAGATAAACACAGATATGTCATTTAAAATGAACCAGAAATGTGTGATGTGACATCACATGGACCTTGGTTATGGAATAATGAAGGCAGTGAACTTTGACTTTATATGCATTTTATATTTAATTTCATTCTGAAAATCATGTATGTCAAAGAAAGGCCAGAACTGAAGCTGTTCTTACTACAACACCAAAAGTACCTCTTGATGGGATGCCGTAATTTCCTAAACTGAGGAGTCCTTTGGAAAGAGAACCAATTATGGAGGCAGAAGCACCATCCTGGAAAGAAGAAAGAGGGTTAATAATATCAATATATTTTCGAGGAGTTTTTGGTGCTTTTCCTGGCATGTCAAATACTGCTCTCAAAGGTCTAGGTGAAGATGGTGGAGAGGAGGAGGAGAATTATGTGGAAGAGGAAGATTCTAATGGTATTGAGGTTTTCCCTGCTTCTGTGGGCCCTCTGAAGGTACTGGGGGGGCAACTCTAGCCCTATCTAATCTTCCCGTCTCTAATCAATATTGGCCATTATGAAAAAGATGCCTCAGAGTATGGCCAATTTTCAAAAACATCAAGACCACTAGTATTCAAGACTCCATCTATGAAGGTACCACCCTTCTTTGATGTGACTCAACCCTTCAAAGACAGAGGCCATCCAGTCCTTCCTGCTTATTTTCCACGATAATTGGTTAAGTCACTTCATTTTTCATTGGCAGGGTAAAAAATATATTGAGCCTTATCTTTTCAATCTCACCAATAAAGATACAAGCTACCTTTTCAATAATTTGGAACTACTTGTTTCAAAACTATTAATTTGTTTTCGGACCTCAATTAATTTAGAAATGCTGGAGCTAAGTTGGATGATTCATTAATAATGAAGGAAGGAGGGAATGTTTAATTATACATTGGTGATTTCAGTAGTTTGGTGTCAAGAATTGTGGATTAGGGTTAAAGGGCTTTTATGAACCATTAAAGGATGGGATTGGCCTCCAGGATCCTGGATCAATTGGCATTCTCTCCTTCAATTATTGATTCTCTTCAATACTTAATGGATGTTACCCTGGTGCTTGTTACCAGGTACCATGAGAGGCAGAAGGAGAATAATTGTTTTCAATTAAAGAATACTGAGGACTCACTGTCAAGTTCTTCTCATACTCACAATTCTTAAAGCTGAAATATTAAGAAGATGAATTTCAGGTTTCTGAAAGGAGCCCAGCCCCATTCTTCCCTCTTGAATAAGGACCAAAATTTGATGGGTTCTGAAAAAAGAGAGAATATTGAAGGAGGGCTTGTTTGTCTATTGTGGTGGGAAGCAAAGTATTGGGGCTTGTGTCAAAATACCTCAAAAGCAGCTTACCCAACAAAAAGGCAGAAATCCCAGACAGGGAAAAGCCTGAGTGAAGATCATGTCTTGTTCAATGGTCTTCACTATTTTCCACCCAGAGTACAATTGTGCATTATGAATTCTTGTGTCAATAAAACTTTCAAATTTTTGGTTTTTTCTCCTCTCCCTAGTATGTTTTACAGTACTTTCATTGATTCTTGTGCTACAAACTCATTTATTGCAAAGGGGTTTGTTCGAAAGTATTCTTTTACCACTTCAGAAATCCAAGAGAAGATTCCTCTCATTATTTTGGACCCCTCGAAGTGCCATTTCTTATATGTTACTCACCATACTGAATATTTTTATCTCCCTTTATTTCCAATCTTTGAATGGGAACTTTTAGTCATTGACACTCCCAAGAGAGAAGCCCTCATATTGAGCTTGAAATTTTTTAATCACTTTAATACATCCATTGATTGGAGGCAAGGGCTGATTACCTTTAATCCTTATTATAACAGCTCTAGTTATTCTTTTATTCCCTCAAGTAATGAAATTTCCACTGCCACTAATTGTGGAGCTCTAGTTGGTGATTCCAGAACACCATCATTCCCATCTTCTATCCATATCCCTTATTTGAATTCTCCAGTAATTGCTACTCTGTAGAGATGAAGTCTTAAGAGAGATAAAAGATGTTGGAGAAGATAATTCTATATCTTCACTTCATCTGTACCATGGGGATTTGGACCTTCTTTCTTCATCTTATCATGACTCTCTGGAGGCTCTGTGGAAAAAGAGGAAGAGCCAGAAGAAATGGAAACCATGATAGAGGCTTTTACTTCTTCTTCAGAGGCTATGTGGGTTTATTCTTCAAGGTTAAAGCAGACAAACTTTGTCTTAACGTTTTCTGTGATCATCCTTGCAAAATGGAAGGGTCTCTACTACTCAGTTGGGGTCATCTACTATTTATCAAACCAAGAGTCAGAGACACTCAGGGCCAACATTTTAGAGAATTGAGAGAAAGCTTTCATATGTCCAAGCTCCTTTTCAATAGGAGAAAATTTCCTCTTTGTCAAAAAGAAGAATGGAAGCTTCTGATTGTGTGTTGATTACTTCAAACTAAACTCTATCAGTAGGAAGAACAAATATCCTTTTCCAAATATAAATAAGCGTTTCACATGTTTTAATGGTTCTTTTCTCATCTTAAACAGTTATCTGCATGGAGTATATAGCTTTCTAAGAATCAAGGAGGGTGATAAAGATTTGACATATTTTAGAGCTAAATATTGGATTTATGAGTACTTGTGTATGGCATCTGGGCTCACCAATGGTCCTACCCCTTTTCAAACTCTTTTCAATGATATTTTCTCTGATATTCTTCATGTTTATGGTGTGATGTATTTCAATGACATAATGGTCTTTTCCAAGTTTTAGGAAGACCATTTCAGTCATATTTCAACTCTTCTTGCCAGAATAAAAGCCAATAAGCTCTTTACTGAGGCCTCCAAAGGCCTCTTTTATGATTCAAGTGTTGAATATTGAGGTTGTAGTATTTTTCTCTAGGACTTTTGATGGACCAATCAAAAGTCAAGCAAACTTTCAATTGGCTTCCTCCAAGAATCATCAAGGCACTTCAATCATGCCTTGCCTTTTCCAACCTCTACTGCTGCGTCATTAAGAATTAGTCAAACAAAGTCAGTTCACTCACAAAGCTCCTCAATGAAGATTCAGTTTTCTTCCTGAATGCAGAAGCTCTTATCCAGTTTAAATGCCTCAAAAATGCTTTCACAACAGATCCAGATCTCTCTCAATTCAACCCAGCTATTTCCACCATTGTAGAGACCAATGCCTCTGATTGTTATTTGGGTTCCGTACTGAGTCAGGTGAATGACTCAATAAAAAATCCCATTGCATTTGATAGTTTCAAGTTACTTCCAGAAGAGCCCAATTATGAGATTAATGATATGGAGCTTGTCCCTGTAGTCTGGTATCTTGTAAGGCTTGAATATGTGTCACAGGGGCTCTTGGACAGAAAAACAAGAGTCTCCTGGCACTCAGAAATCAGGGAGCTCACTTGGAAGACTCCAAAAGAATAAAGGAAATAAAAACAAAGAGTTGAATTTCTCTAAGAAGAATGCAAGTACAAAGATGAGATGCAATGAGAGAAATGAGAAGCCAAAGGTCCAAAGAGGCAACCAAGTAATCCTTAATCACTGTTTCAACCTGCCAAAATGAACAATGTAATTAGTAAGGATATGACCACCAAATATCCATTGACAGGTGAAGAAAAAAAACAGAAGACTTGCTAAATGACTGAATTGATAATATCATTATTCACTTAATAAAAAATGTCAACATAAATAAAGAAAAAATAAAATAAAACTATATTAATTAACTGGGGGAAAAGCCCCCCAGGGTCAAAGGAGGCTGGTATATGTGAAATGTTGAGAGATTGACTCCTTCAGGCTAGCAATGGTCCTGTATTGAATACTGGAAGCTGTATTAATTTTTGATGAAGTTTATACCTTGCCAGATTGAGAAATGAAATGTGTTGAATGATTTTCCCATGATGTATGATTGAAATTCAGGTCTTGATGAATCCAGACTGTATTGAAATGAATGTGGCTGCCAAGCTGGATTGATGGAGCATTGTCACTTGACAAATTGTTTGGAACTGCCTCTTGAATACAACTTGGGAATGAATTTACAGTATTCCCTTGGAGAGAATACTTGAAGTGAGAATAACCGATGAATTCCTGATGGTGTCATTGGTCTTTGAGAAATTACACCTGCACTTGAGCCTTGATGGGTCCTCTGGATGACATGACACTTTGGTGACTTAATGAATGTTGAATTACCCCTTCGATATTGACACAATTGGCTTGCTGGTGAAAAAAGGTGCAGAATGGTGTATAACACCATGTATGCCAATTTCAGCTCCTGGAGGGTGGAAGTGGCCAAAGGTCTTTGTGAGTGAAGTCAGGAGGATGAGAGGGAAAATTGGGTTTTGGGTGACCTCAGAGGTGAAAAGGTGTTTCTGTGTGTATTGGCCAATTTTGGGTTTCTGGCCAAATACAGCTTATACAGCTTTAAAACTGCCTTTGCATAAAGTGCGCAAAAATGCGCAAAACTGGAAATTAAGCGCTAAAAGGCCTGATATGGCCTTTTGGGCATAGTTACCATCTTACATGGGAAAATGGCATAAAAGGACTGATTACAGCCAAATGCGCAAAAGTGCGCAAAAATGTGCAAAATGTGCAGAAATGCACAAAATTTGCAAAAGTGCGCGAAACTGTATTTAATGCTTAAAAATCTAAATACAGGCTTTTAGGCTGTATTTTACCTGTTGACTGGAAAATACCTGAAAGTTCCTAAAAGCAGAGAATGGCCTGGAAAGGCCTGATGATAGTGAAGCAGCCAGGTTGGCCCCAGAAGTGAAATGACCATAAAAGGCCAGAAAGGATGAGAGGGCTAATTTGGCCAGTGAGTATAGATATGGCCAAATTGCCATAAGATTGATATGGCATTGCTATGACATATGGAGTCCAGGAGGGTAATTGCCATGGTTGTGACAGTATCTCCCACCTTGGAATGGTGAGCTCCTGAGCACCAACACAACGTGAAGCCTGTTGTGGCAACTGGAAAGGATTTGAGAAAGGGATTCAAGAGGAGTGATTAAGAGAAAAACAATTTGATACTGATATTGAAAAGTTGGCATGTGACAGGGGACTTGCACAATCTTCTTTCAACATTCGCTTCAGAATTGATGTAAATTTAAAATGAATGACATTGGTTCATGAATTGATTTGGCATAAGTAAAGAAAATTGAAAATGAAAATAAGATCAAAATTAAAGAATTAAGATCAAATTAAGAAAAGAAAAAATAAAAGAGAAACAAATATTGAGGAGGTTCCAATCTTCATCACAGAGGTTGGTAATTGATTTTGGAATTGGCCAAGGACCTGGAGAGTAAAATTTGATTCCAGATGCTCACAGAGTGGTAAAGGTGATGTTTTGACAGATTGTAGACCCCTCAGGGAAGTGCACACCAGGAGAGGAACTTACTTTTAGTAATTACCCCTCCCTCCAGTGCCATAAAAAGAAAATAAATTTGCTGAAAGATTGACATGGAATTGAAAAAAATTTGGAAGTAAAATGAAAGGATGACTGGTCCATTTGCCCAAGTGAAAATGGCCATAATTTTGGAATTGATGTTGATAGCCAGGCCAAAGATCTGTGTCCAAAAACTTTCACAGTGCTCACAGAGTGACCACAGTGATGCTTACAACAAAAAGGGTAGAATACCTCTAAAGGTGCATACCAGGAGTGGGACTTACTTTTGGTAATTCCTCTCCCCACCAAGCACCATAAAAATCAAGCTACTGAAGGATTAGGTCCTGGCTTATCAGGATATAAAGAATGAAAATACTTAGCAGGTTCAGGGCAATTATTGATGTTTTCAGTTGGTTCACAAGTGGATCTTTCTGGGCCTTGACTAAAACCTTTCCATTACACCAGATACCACAGTTTGCCTCTCTTGAGCTTTGAGTCCAGTATTTGAGAGACTTCCCATTCCTCTTCTTCTTCAATGATGATTGGAGGAGGAGGATCTTGATTCCTATTTGGGATTGTTGATTTCTTGACTGGTTCTAAGAGTGAAATATGAAGGACTGGGTGTATCGACTTCCATTGAGATGGCAGGTTGAGGTGGTAGGCATGAGTGCTTATTTTCTTCAAGATTGGAAAAGGACCAAACCATCTTTCAGACAGTTTTCTGGTCGGTCTAGTTTATTTGATGTTCTTGGAAGAAAGCCATACCATGTCATCATTATTGAAAACAGGTGGACTTGCTCTACTTTTATCTGCATACCTCTTAAACCTGTTTATGGAAACTTCAAGTTCTCTCTTGACATCTTGCTGTACTAATTGGACTTTTTTTGATAGCTTTCTAGCAGGAGTATCTTCAGTAATATGAACTGAGTCAAATTGTGGATCTCTTCCATAAACAGTAAGAAACAGTGATTGTTTTGTTGAAGAGTGGTCAGAGGTATTGTAGGGAAATTTAGCCAGAGGGAGCCAGGTGTTCCAATCATCTTGATGATAACTGACATACATCCAAAGGTACTGTGAGCCTGTGAGGTATGTATAACATACCCATAAGGCCACAAATGATTTTATAGACAGTTAATTTTGTCTTAAACAGACTTTTTAGTTGAATTTAAAATAAAAAATAACAAAAAATAAGTATAACTTTTTTTTGGATAAACAAAGTTATAATTATTATGTCATTTTTGGATTCTACACCAAAAATGACCTAGGGTACACCCATAGGGTGTTATACCCAAAAACACTTATTTCTTGTGTTATTGGAAGATTTAAGAATCTCACAGTACTAATGTAGCTTTTTTAACATTTTTTTAAAATTGTTAAATTTAAGCTTAATTAAGCTTAAATTTAAAGTTACATAAGGTTTATGCAGCTTTACCAAAATTTTAGTTAAAATTGAGGTGTTGTGTATATTTACTGAATTGGCTAAGGATTTGCCATACAGAATGTAAATCCTGCATGAGCTCAATTTAAAAGGGTTTAAAGCCATGGTATGGCTTTAAAAAATAAAAGGGCAAAATCCACGCAAAAAGGTGGGACAAAGGAAAAAGACCAAATAGAGCTGGGGTACCAAACTTTTGGATCTGAAAGGACTCAATTAAGGTTGTCCACCTGTATTGGAGGATTTTCAACCTTATTTAAACTTTAAGATTAGACTTTGATCCAACCTTAAGGTTTAAACTGGTTTTATCCCAATTTGGACAGGAATTTCAAGCTGCCAAAGGGTAAATCCCAATATGCAGACTTGAAATCAAGGTTTTAAGAACTGTCAGAGCTTAATTAAGCTTAAAACTTTAAAGTTTCAAGCATTAAAACCTTATCAAAACTTAAGGTTTGGTGTGTATTGCTATTTTACGTGGAAAAATAGCAATAACTTCAAAAATTCATTAAAAATCCAATTCTTAATGGATTTGCTTGAAAATTTCACACAACTTAGAATTTAATATTATCAATATATAAATTAAATTTTAAGTATCTTTTATAAATCAATTTCCTGAGTAATTAGCCTGGAAATTTACTCTTTTAATTAAGCTTAAAGAAAATTATGATTTCTTTAAAAATTAATTAAAAATTGAGTTTAAAAGATTTCTGCTTGAAACTCTAATTTTAAGTTGTTCATGTGATGAACTTTAATATAAATAAACTTATTTTATATTGAAACTTAAAATAATTAAACTAAATGAGGATTAAAGTTACTTGGAGTTAAGAATAACACTGGTAACTTTAAATTGGAAGTAAAAATCAGTTGCCTTAAGTTAAGAACTCTATTTTTAAGCATGGTTTTTCAGTTTTGACCTGAGCACGCCCTCTACATCCATTATGAATCATGAGAGCTGCTCTGAAGACATAAAAAGAGTCTTTTCATCACTGTTTTTCTCCATCATTCATTATCAATCCAATCATATTAGAAATTTAAACAGGTAAAGTTTTATTAAATATAAAATCTTATTATTAAAAGTAATTCTTAAGTTATTTTTATTCTTTATTAATTGAAATTAAAGAATTGAAATCATAGAATTTAGATTATTGTTGTAATCACCAATAATATATTTTATTATATAAAATTATCATTTTAAATATCTTTTAAAATCCACAAATTCCTCTCAAAAACTCTTAAATCATAATTTATATTATTAAAAGTTGTTTTATGTTTAAATTTATTGATTTTTGACGTGTTTTTAACTTATAATTATTATTTAATATTATAACTGTTGTATTTTGACTTATTGTATTAAATAAATCTTATAAGTAAGTTTTCTCTAGAATTCTATATTTTTTTATCTAGTATTAGTTTTTTTATATAGAATTTTTATTCTAAAAGAATTATTTCTGCACAGTGTGTGTTTAATTCTTTTTATAAATAATATTTATATTATTTATAAGTGGTTAATATTCATATTTTCCATGTGTAATTGTCTCATTAAGAGCTTTACACTTCTTATTGTTATAACTGTCAGTGACTATAACAATAATAGAATAATTATAATTTATTATAATTATTATTTTTTTATTATTATATTCTTATAATAATAATTAAATTTATTTTTTTTATATATAATTATTTTTGATAATTATATTTAAATTTGTGGTTATAATATTTTATTATATTATATTTTTCTACTGAGGACAGTCATAGTACTCTTGATATTGCTACTATTATCAAGAGTTTCATAGACAAACCTTACATTTGGGGGCCTGGCCGTGATTTTAAACCAATTTTGGGGACATAAATCATATTCTAGACCTTATTTTACTGTTTTTTGACGTGAAATTGCCATATTTGTCTTAATATTGGCTTTTTTGGGACTTATCCCTTATAAATAATCTTTATAATATTAATAAAGTTATTTTTTCTTAAGAATATTGTTTGAAACAATATACTATTGAGTGACTTGGAATAAATTTTTTTTGTCTAACTAGTGGCTTTTTCACATCACAGACTTGAAATTTATTCTTTCAGTTATTCTAGTATAAAGTGAATAATAATACAATTTTGATTAATTAACTTGTTAATTGCATAATTATTATTTCCTTAAAGAAAATAATAAATCAAATAAAAAAATCTTTAAAAATAAAAATCTTTACTAAAAACATTTTTTCTTTTTATCTTAGACATTTTTCTTTATTTTTGACGTAATTTGCCATAAATTACATAAAAACAACTTTATTCAATAAGTTGAGTTTATAAGTTATTTTTATTATTTGATAAAATAACTTATATTTTTAATTTTCTCTAGTGTCTTCCATCAGAGAAAGTTCTTCAGACTCTGAAGCCTCAGAGTCCAGTATTGAAATTCAAACCAGTCCAGCACCAAGGGGCTTAATAACCAAAGAACCCTTTAAAGGTCCTGCAGGTGAATTCAATTCAATTTTTACTCAATTTTTTATTAAAATTGACGTGAAATGACTCCTACTAGAAGTGGAAGCAACTACTCCATCCAATCAAATGGATCTGGACCAGGACATTCCAGCCACAAATCCAAAAGGCAAGAATGTCCTCCCAGAGGAGAGGCACAAATGGAGGATGCCAGAACTTCCACCAGTTCCCAAAGGTTAGCCAGCACCTTTGAACCTCTTCTTGAGAGTCCAGAAGCTGACATAACTGCTATTGCTGTTAGACCTGAACCATTTCCAACAGGCAGCTGTGGAAATTTATCAATCCCAATGGAAAAACTGGTTCCTGGCGTCAAAACAACAAGAGTGGGAACTTCTTCCAAGTCTTTGGATAGGCACCATGAACTCTTATCTTCAAGTGAAGAGGTTCATGGGGCCAGAAAAGACAGAAGATCTTCTACTGGGTTGGACACCAATGTCTGTCAAAGGACAAGTCCAACAGATAAAAGCTTGGTTGAAAAACCAAAGCATGTTGTCAGAAGATCAGAAGAAGAAATTGGCTCAAGGCAAGGACAACAGCCCAGTGGAAGCTCCTCAAGCATCCACCAGCAAAAATCCGCCTCAACCAGTGCCAAACAAGCCCAAGCAAGCCCCAAAAACCAACCAAAAGGGCAAGCAGAAGGCAAAGGGAAAGGCAAAGCCCAAGTGGAACAAGCCTTACCCACAGAATTACAGAATTCCAAAGAAAGAGAAAACAGCCATGGACAATGTGTTCAATATGGCAAGAACTTTGATGGAATTCAAAAACAAGGAGGAGGAAAGATTGAACCAATCCTTTCCAAAGAAGTAGACCTTGTAAAGCTTGTAACTTACTTTGAATCTTGTAATAAAGAAATTATGGCAAAATTTAAAGCATTTGATCATGTCCAACAGAAGTTGGGTAATGAAATATTACAAGTAAAAGACCAACAAAAGACCATAATTGGCCTTGAAAATGTTAATAAGGCAAATATTTTGTCTTTGACGCAAATTTGTGAAAGACTTGAGTTTAAAGTTACCTTACTCAATCAACCAGATGAACATTCAATTTCTTTTATAACTGGACAGTTAAAAGAATTGAAAATACAAGTGCAAAACTTGGAAAATTCAACTGGTCACAATGCAGCTCTTTTTCAAGAACAATTGGAAAAAAGTGATAAAGCAAGACTTGAATTGAAAGAAGACATTCAGTCAAGTATTAATAATATCTCACTGAAAAATGAATTGCCAAGGCAATCCACACCATTTCTTGACAGGAATGTTCTTAACTTGAATAATGATTTACATCATACAATTTCAAGTAATGATGTGGAAACTGCTTGCAATTTTAAAGACATTCCAAGATTAGAGGAATGGCCAACCTTCAGTGGTGAAGGAGAATATAATCATATGGAATTTATGAAAACAATTGATATGTTCAAAGAAGACTTTAACATACCAGATGAATACATAAGTGCCAGATTACACTCATTATTTACCAAATCAGAAAAGAAATGGTATTATAAGATGAGACAAGACCATGGTAAACATTCTTGGCCTTGGTGGAAAGAACAAATTATTTCCAAATGGGCAAATGATTCCTGGAGATTTAGAATGGAAAATTCTTTTGAAGAAGCCATTTTTAATATTGAGAGGGACAGGCCCATGTCTTGGTTTCTTAAACAAAAGGACAGATTAACTGCCCTTCATCCTGATATGTCTGAAACAATGGTACATAAAAGGATATTAAGAAAATGTGGTGGTGACCTTGAGCATGCTATAAGAAGCAGATGTATTGAGCCTTGCTCTACAGAGGATTATATCAATGCTATGGAGGATATCACTACTAGAACAAAAATTGGAAGAAATTGGTATAAACCCCCAATAGACAACAAGACTAGTGGGAAACCAATTTCAAAACCAAATAAACCACATGACAGACCTCCTTTGAAATGTCATAAATGTGGAAGTACAGCTCATTTGGCAAACACTTGTCCCAAAAAGACAAGAGTCAATGAGATAAATATTGAAAAAGTGGAAGACACAAAAGAAACTGATGTATCCTTACATGAAAGTGATTCTGAACCTTCAGAAGAAGAAGTATTAGAAGAACTTAGTATAGAAAATATTAATGTTTCTTTTGAAGTCACTGAGGTACATACTCACTTACCACAGTACAGTGATGAATGCATGGATCTCATACATGTGCAAGATGCCAAAATGCAAAAAACCAAACCTGCCCGAGGTAAAGGTTATACAGCTGGGTCATCTTGTATCACTAATATTGTGATAAATAACATAGAAGCCAAGATACATCTTGACTCAGGTGCTTTTTGCACTTGTGTTGGAAAAGATTATCTTGACAAGATTTATACTAATTGGCAAGACAAGTTGATGCCAATTGAAGGTATAAGATTCAGCAGTGCTAGCCAAAACATGCACCCTTTGGGTATATTTGAATCAGCAATAATATTTCCTCATCCTGCAGGAAGTATAAGATTGAAAGCTGAATTTGTTGTTATGAATAATTGTACTTCACAACACTTTATACTTGGCAATGATTATCTCAATATCTATGGTATTGATATTAATAATCATAAAGACAGATATTTCACTATAGGGGAAAATAAAAGGCAAAAATTTGCTTTTTCTCCAGAAAGAAGAGAAATCACTGTCATTAAACAAGTGAAAAATGTTAACAAAGACAAATTTGTGTCAGATCAGTTAAGTGAAGCACAAATTAGTCCTGAATTAACACCAGAAATGAAGGAAGAACTTATTGAAATTTTATTTCAATATAGAGAAGCCTTTGCTTCTGATAATGAACCACTTGGGGCTATCAAAGGCCATGAGGTGGACATTATGCTTAATGTGGAAAGGCCTTATCCGCCACTATTAAGGAGACCAGCTTACCCAGCTAGCCCTAGGGCTAGAGAAGAATTAGAAAATCATATTAATGAACTAATGAGACTGGGAGTTCTTAGAAAGGTTGGGCACAATGAGGAAGTTGAAGTCACAACTCCAGTAATCATTACTTGGCATAATGATAAGTCAAGGATGGTTGGTGATTTTAGAGCACTGAATACCTACACTATTCCAGACAGGTATCCAATCCCTAGAATTCATGAGACTTTGACTCAATTATCCAAAGCAAGATTCATCACTTCTATGGATGCTCTAAAAGGCTTTCACCAGAATGTTTTGACACCTAATGCTAGGAAATTATTGAGAATAATTGCTCATTGTGGTATTTATGAATATTTGAGGATGCCTTTTGGAATTAAAAATGCACCCTCTCATTACCAGAGAATGATGAACACTATCTTCCCACATGAATTATCAGAGGGATGGTTAATCATTTATATTGATGACATTATAATTTGTTCAGAAACCTGGCAATTACATTTAGAGAGACTTTCATTAGTACTTAAGAAAATCTTACAAGTGAACATGAAAATTTCTCTTAAAAAGTGTAATTTTGGATTTCATGAGTTAAAAGCTCTAGGACATGTAGTCTCAGGACTGAGCCTTGGTGTTGATAAAAACAAAGTGGCTGCAGTTTTACTGAAACAAATGCCCCAGAACAAAAAAGAAATGATGTCTTTCTTAGGGTTTGCCAGTTATTACAGGCAACACCTTAAAGATTTTGCAATCCATGCCAGATCATTATACAGAATTTGTGAGCAACAAACTGTTTTTGAAATGACACAGGAGAGAATTCAAGCATATGATAAAATCAAGTATGCCTTGACCAATGCACCATCATTATTAATGCCAGATTGGAAACTTCCTTTCAAGCTGTATATTGATGCATGTGGTGATGGTTTAGGAGCTGCTCTTCATCAAGTTCAAATTGTCAATGACAAGCCTTATGAGGGTCCAATTTGTTTTATTTCAAGACAAATTAAACCTACTGAGGCCAGATATGGAGCTAGCCAAATGGAGTGCCTTTGCCTTGTTTGGGCTCTGGAAAAACTTCATTACTATCTTGATGGTAGTGTGTTTGAAGTAATTACTGATTGTAATGCAGTTAAATCACTTCTTAACATGAAAACTCCAAACAGACACATGTTAAAATGGCAGATTGCTATACAGGAGTACAGAGGAAATATGACCATAGTACATAAAGCTGGAAATATTCACAAGAATGCTGATGGCTTGAGTAGATGGGCATTACCCAATACACCTGACAATCCTGCCTATGTTCCTACAAGTGCAGAACCTCAAATTCCAATTGAAGGAATTAATATCACAGATGTTGGAACAGAATTCTTTGATGAAGTTAGAGAAAGCTATAAGCAAGATAAAAATTGCCATATACTCACTTCTCTACTTGACAAAGATTGTAAAGATGCAGCATTGGCTAATTCTCTGGATGATATTTGGAAAACATCTTATGACAATGGAAGATTCCATTTATTTGAGGGTATATTATACCATAGGTCTAAACACACATGTGTCATGGTCCTATGTAGTAGGATGTTGATTAACACAATACTACTAGAATGCCATGATAACATTTATTCTGGACATCTGTCTGAAGACAGAACAATGGAAAGAATTAAGACATGTGCCTGGTGGCCATCTTGGAGAAAAGATGTCATTGAGTACTGTCACAGTTGTGATAGATGCCAGAAAGCCAATAAAGCTACTGGTAAAAGATTTGGTTTAATGATCCATATTCAAGAACCAAGTACCCCATGGGAAGTGGTTCACATGGATTGGGTAACTGCCTTACCACCTGGAGGTGATAAAAGTTACAATGCAAGTCTTGTTATTGTAGACAGATATAGCAAAACACCAATCTTTTTACCATGTCACAAAGATGACACAGCTATGGATACAGCTCTTTTAATCTGGAATAGAGTAATATCCCATACTGGTCTCTTTAAAAACATCATTAGTGATAGAGACCCAAAATTTACATCAGCCTTATGGACTAATTTACATAAGCTTTTGGGTACAAAATTATCATTCTCAACAGCATACCATCCACAAACAGATGGGTTAGCAGAAAGAATGATTCAAACCCTTGAGGACATGATCAGAAGATTTTGTGCTTATGGCCTGGAGTTTAAAGATTCTGATGGCTTTACCCATGATTGGTGTACTCTTATACCAGCATTGGAATTAGCCTATAAGACCTCCATCCATGCTTCCACAGGCAAGACTCCTGCAATGCTGGAAAAAGGATGGAACCCCAAACTTCCACTTGATACTTTGAAGAAAGATCTAGTTGATATTCATCCAACTGCTTCAAGCTTTAAATTGTTGCTTGATAAAGTGAGGCACCATGCAAATCAAAGCATGAATGATGCCTTTGAATATGCTAAACAGAAATGGGATAAAAGTCATAAAACCCCAGAATTCAAAGTAGGGGACTTAATACTAGTTTCAACCTTGAACTTTAATAATATTAAAGGTCCAAAGAAATTGAAAGATTCCTTTGCATGACCATTTATTATCAAAGCCCTTCATGGGACAAATGCAGTACAAGTGGAACTGTCAGGAGAGTTAGGAAATAAACATCCAACTTTTCCTGTCAGTCTTGTAAAGCATTACACTTCAAGTGATAAGGAATTATTTCCTTTAAGAAATGAAACACCCTTAGAGGTACCCCCACTTGAACCAAGTGAGGAAAAGAAATTACTGAAAGTCTTAAAAGAAAGAAGACTTAGGGGAAAAAATGAAAGAGAATACTTAGTCAGGTACAGAAATCCACAACATGAAGATGAGTGGATTGAAGAAAGTAAAATACCTGATTCCCAAAAGTTTCTCAGAAGATTCAGACATGAGAGAAGACCAATTCCTCAGTAAAAAGTTTGAATTGTGTGCTTTACATACTTGAAAAGTATAAGTGAAGAGGTTGGACAGTGGATTATACCCCCCCAAATAACTTGGGGGTATACTACAAAGAAAAATTGTGGTACAATTTTTTTTGGTGGTAGGGAATGTGAGCCTGTGAAGTATGTATAACATACCCATAAGGCCACAAATGATTTTATAGACAGTTAATTTTGTCTTAAACAGACTTTTTAGTTGAATTTAAAATAAAAAATAACAAAAAATAAGTATAACTTTTTTTTGGATAAACAAAGCTATAATTATTATGTCATTTTTGGATTCTACACCAAAAATGACCTAGGGTACACCCATAGGGTGTTATACCCAAAAACACTTATTTCTTGTGTTATTGGAAGATTTAAGAATCTCACAGTACTAATGTAGCTTTTTTAACATTTTTTTAAAATTGTTAAATGTAAGATGTGACTATGAAACTGGTGATAATATTACTATTAATCAACAGTACTATGTCTGTTCTTATGAAATATAATAATAAAATATTATTATAACCACAATTAAATAATTAAAGAATTATTTCTTTCACGTGTTAAGCACTACTAGTGATTTTAACAGTGAGCAAGTAATTGTCTACAAGAATCAATTACAAGAAGAATTTAATAATAAAAACTTCTTTATTAAAATAAAAAATTATTTTAATATATAATTATCTTTTGCAAGAATAATTATAAAGATAATTCTTGAAGAAAACTATTACTAGAGAAAAACTTTAAGAATTAAGAATAAATGACTCACTAATACTCCAAAGAACTTATTGATAGGTAAGAGTAGAGAAATTTGACATGGAATTGTGGATTTAAGGGATCAAAATGAATTTATAAAGGTATTACAACAATATATAGTTGATTTCTATGATTTCACGTCTTTCTGATTGATTCTGAAAGAATAAAACACTTAAGAAAAGTTTTAACTAATACTTACTTGTTGGTAATATTGATATAAATGATTTAATAAGATGATGATACGGAAAAAACAGCAAGAATAGGCTTCTTTTAAGTCAACAACAGCTCACAGAGGCGTGCCATGGAGCAAACTGAAAAACCAGTGAGTGAGAAAACAATAAACCTTTTTGGATTAAAGATTGCATCATCTGTTGTCTCGTAAGATTATCATAATTACTTAATTAATGCTTTTACGTGACTACCAACCCCAATAGGGTTAAGAATAAAAGGAGTAACATCTGTAAGTCTTCTTTTATTCTAAAATAATCATTTCTTTCTCAAAGTTATCAATGTTATTGCCAATTTCATCACAGGTAGTAATTACTGTGAACTTTTGAAGATTCAGTGTTTCACGTAGAATGGTCAAAAATGGACTGTAAGTAAAACTTTTAATTTTACTAGTAAAACCATAATTCTTTTTGGTTGTACCATAGACAATACAGTTCTTCATTGGTCCTGAAAGTTTCAGGAAGATTCATTAAGAATTGTATTTTTAATGAATTTTTGAAGTTTTTACCTCATTTCTACGTAGAATTGCAAATAGCAGTATTTTGCTGGTTGCTATGAGGTAAATCAATGAATATGGATCCCAAAAGGGTTTTAATTACTCTTTTAGGGTCTAGTCATGGAAAGTCATCAATAATTGACGTGGTTACAGGAGTATAAGTAGCTCATTACCTCCTTGGCACGTCAAAATAGCAGGTTATTTGCTATTTTTCTTGTGATTACAGTAAGTGTAACTTGGTAACCAAGTTCCCAAAAAGTTTTAGTTTACCAATTGGGCCAAGATGAGCCATGGATCCATGCTCTGGAGCTATCCACGCCTCTGAGGCCTCAGAAGCTGGGTACCCTGGCTCTCTTTGATGTCTTTTGTCCCCCTTGCTTATTTTTTACGTCAAAATAGTAATTTAAGCTTAAAGTGAGATATCCACTATGGGTGTACCAAAAGTCCATGTAAGAATACCATGATATTAAGTGCTCAAAACATGCATAACACTATTCTTAGTGTATATGTAACATGGGATTTCTCACTTTCCCATTATTTTGGCTAAAAATCAAGAAAAACAAAAATTTTCACGGATCTTTTATGTGGTATTAATGATGTGGTATTGAAGTATTTTCCATTTTACCACCTCAAATACTTAAATTGAGCTTATTCACTCTATGGAGCTACCCTAGGTGAATTTTTGTGTAGAATCCAAATCTGGTCTTAAATCCATGGATTTACTTACTCAATAAAAAGTTATTCATCTTTTCTGAAATTGGAAATGATGAATTTTGGATATATGCATGACTTATGAGTTTTGCATAATTCAAAATTTATTTTTAAGATAATTGTGGCCTATTTGGGTATGTAAAATATACCTCAAGGCTCACATTAAATTTAAGCTTAATTAAGCTTAAATTTAAAGTTACATAAGGTTTATGCAACTTTACCAAAATTTTAGTTAAAATTGAGGTGTTGTGTATATTTACTGAATTGGCTAAGGATTTGCCATAAAGAATGTAAATCCTGCGTGAGCTCAATTTAAAAGGGTTTAAAGCCATGATATGGCTTTAAATAAATAAAAGGGCAAAATCCACGCAAAAAGGTGGGACAAAGGAAAAAGACCAAATAGAGCTGGGGTACCCAACTTTTTGGATCTGCAAGGACTCAATTAAGGTTGTCCACCTGTATTGGAGGATTTTCAACCTTATTTAAACTTTAAGATTAGACTTTGATCCAACCTTAAGGTTTAAACTGGTTTTATCCCAATTTGGACAGGAATTTCAAGCTGCCAAAGGGTAAATCCCAATATGCAGACTTGAAATCAAGGTTTTAAGAACTGTCAGAGCTTAATTAAGCTTAAAAACCTTAAATAAGCTTAAAACTTTAAAGTTTCAAGCATTAAAACCTTATCAAAACCTAAGGTTTGGTGTGTATTGCTATTTTACGTGGAAAAATAGCAATAACTTCAAAAATTCATTAAAAATCCAATTCTTAATGGATTTGCTTGAAAATTTCACACAACTTAGAATTTAATATTATCAATATATAAATTAAATTTTGAGTATCTTTTATAAATCAATTTCCTGAGTAATTAGCCTGGAAATTTACTCTTTTAATTAAGCTTAAAGAAAATTATGATTTCTTTAAAAATTAATTAAAAATTGAGTTTAAAAGATTTCTGCTTGAAACTCTAATTTTAAGTTGTTCATGTGATGAAATTTAATATAAAGAAACTTATTTTATATTGAAACTTAAAATAATTAAACTAAATGAGGATTAAAGTTACTTGAAGTTAAGAATAACACTGGTAACTTTAAATTGGAAGTAAAAATAAGTTGCCTTAAGCTAAGAACTCTATTTTTAAGCATGGTTTTTCAGTTTTGACCTGAGCACGCCCTCTACATCCATTATGAATCATGAGAGCTGCTCTGAAGACATAGAAAGATTCCTTTCATCACTGTTTTTGTCCATCATTCATTATCAATCCAATCATATTAGAAATTTAAACAGGTAAAGTTTTATTAAATATAAAATCTTATTATTAAAAGTAATTCTTAAGTTATTTTTATTCTTTATTTATTGAAATTAAAGAATTGAAGTCATAGAATTTAGATTATTGTTGTAATCACCAATAATATATTTTATTATATAAAATTATCATTTTAAATATCTTTTAAAATCCACAAATTCCTCTCAAAAACTCTTAAATCATAATTTATATTACTAAAAGTTGTTTTATCTTTAAATTTATTGATTTTTGACGTGTTTTTAACTTATAATTATTATTTAATATTATAACTGTTGTATTTTGACTTATTGTATTAAATAAATCTTATAAGTAAGTTTTCTCTAGAATTCTATATTTTTTTATCTAGTATTGGTTTTTTTATATAGAATTTTTATTCTAAAAGAATTATTTCTGCACAGTGTGTGTTTAATTCTTTTTATAAATAATATTTATATTATTTATAAGTGGTTAATATTCATATCTTCCATGTGTAATTGTCTCATTAAGAGCTTTACACTTCTTATTGTTATAACTGTCAGTGACTATAACAATAATAGAATAATTATAATTTATTATAATTATTATTTTTTTATTATTATATTATTATAATAATAATTAAATTTATTTTTTTATATATAATTATCTTTGATAATTATATTTAAATTTGTGGTTATAATATTTTATTATATTATATTTTTCTACTGAGGACAGTCATAGTACTCTTGATATTGCTACTATTATCAAGAGTTTCATAGACAAACCTTACAGGTACTGTTCTAGTATCTGATTTACCCTCTCTGTTTGTCCATCAGTTTCTGGATGGTAAGCAGTTGAAAGATCTCTTGAAATCTTGATCTTCTGGAAAAGATTGGCTTGAAAGGAAGATAAAAAAGAGAAACTCTATCACTAACAATTCTTGAAGGAAGGGGAGGCTTTGAGAAAATATTCTTGATGGATAAATGAGCCAAATCCAGTGAATTTATTGAAGACATTGTTGGAATGAAAACTGCCATTTTTGAGAATCTGTCCACTATGACAAGGATTGAGTCAAATGAATTGTACAATGGCAATTGAGTGATGAAATCCATTGAAAGACAAATCCAAGGACCATTTGGAATTGGAAGAGATTTGAAGAGGCCAAACTTCTTGTGATGAATATTTTTGTTTCTTGATTACTATTGACAGTATGAGACATAATTCTTGATAAATTGAGTCATGTTAGACCACTGAAAATCCCGCTTGACAAGCTTGAGAGTCTTCTCTTGGCCAGGGCGTTCAGCTAGAGGAGAGTAATGCCTCTTTTGAGGTATGCTGAGTTGAATTGTGGGGTTATTTGGGACCACCCACCAATCCTTGAACAGGAGAAGTTGGAAAGAGGAATCAAGAGAATAATCTTGAACAGATTTACCTTTACCCAAATCTTGAGGAATACTTCTATATTAATCTTTCCATAATGCTTTATGAATTGAGTCAATCAAGCTTGAAAATGATTACACCTTGACTGCAAAAAACTTTGAAGCTTGAATTTCATCTTGCTTGATTATTTTTTGGTAATTCATTAGATTCTTGCTGCTAAATCCTTCCCCCCTCTCTGGGTAAACGTCATCCTGACATGAAAATTCATCTGGAAGGGTGGCCAGTCAGCCATGGCGATAAGTGATTGAAAAATGAAATTCAGAGAGAGATTCAGCCCAGCGGGCTTGACAGAAAGTGAGACTCTTTGATGACATGAAGTATTGAAGTGAAGAATGATTGGTGAGAACTTCAAAGGAGGAAGAAAGAGAAAGGAGAAAAGCTCTGCAGCGCTTGAGAGCCCAGACTATTCCAAGGAGTTCCTTGTCATGAATCTCATAGTTGAGCTCTGCTGGAAGGAGCTTACAACTATCAAATGCAATGGGATGTTTTCCTGAGTCAGAGACCTGACTCTGTACAGAACCCAAGGCATAATCAGAAGCATCAGTCTCTACAATGGTGGGTAGAGATGTATTGTAGCAATGGTGAATTCCTCTTTGAGTTGATGAAATTGTCCAAGAGCTTCCTCATTGAGGGGAAAACAGGAATCTTTCTTGAGGAAACTTGTGATTAAACTCATTTTTTTGAATAATTCTTGATGAAATGGCGGTAAAAGTTGGCAAAGCCAAGGAGTGATTGAAGAGCCTTGAGGTTTCTTGGAGGTGGCCAATTGAGAATTTGCTGGACTTATTATAGGTCCATCTTGAGGCCTTCAGAAGAAACAACATAACCTAAATACTCTACACTAGGAACATGAAATAGGCACTTGGAGGCCTTAGGAAAGAGGTTATTGGCTCTGAGTCTGACATGAACTGTGGACACATGAGTGACATGTTCTTCTTCAGATTTGGAAAAGACCATAATTTCATCCAAATAAACCACAACATAAATATTAAGAAGATCATAAAAAATATTGTTGACAAGGTTTTGAAAAGAGGCAGGAGCATTGGTGAGCCCAAATGGCATAACCAAATACTAATAGCTGCTATATTTAGTTCTAAAACATGTTAAATGGTCATCACCTTCTTTGATTCTGAGCAGGTTATATACACCACACAAATCAATCTTGGAGAAGATAGAAGAACCATTGAGAACAGTAAGAGGCTGATTCATGGGAGGAACAGGATACTTGTTCTTCCTGGTAACAGCATTGAGTTTGCGGTAATCAAAACACAAATTGAGGCCACCATATTTTCTCTTGCCTAAGAGGACACGTGCTCCTGTTGAAGAGGAGCTTGGCTGGATGAAACCTTTCTCTACATTCTCTGAAATGTAGGCCCTGAGTGTATCTGACTCTTGGTATGATAAAGAGTCAATCACCCCAGCTGGAGGTAGAGACCCTCCAGCTTGATATGATGATCACAGGCGCGGTGAGGAGGAAGTTTCTCTGCTTTCACCTTGGAGAATACATTCAAATACTGGTGATAAGCAGAAGGAAGAACCTTCATCATGGTTTCTATTTCTTCTGGGTCTTCCTCTTTATTCCACAACTCCTCCATGGAGTCATTATGAGATGAAGGAGGAAGGTTCATATTCCCAAAGAAGAGATGAAGTGAAGATACAGAAATATCTTCTCCAACATCTTGAATCTCTTTGAAGACTTCATATCTAGATGATAGTAATTACTGATGTGAATTAAGAGAAGGAATATGGACAGAAGATGGATAAGATGGTGTTCTAGAATCACAACCAGAGCTGTAAATAATTTGGCAGAAGAAATGTCATGACTGAAAGATTTTGAAGGATCATAATAGTCATTATGATCAGCATTCAAGGTGATCAGCCCTTGCCTTCAATCAATAGATGGATCAAAATGATTGAGAAAGTCAAAGCCCAATATGAGGTCTTCTCCCTTGGGAGTATCAATGACTAAAAAGTCCCATTCAAAGATTGGGAATGAAGGAAGCTCAACCATATATTTGGTATTGTGAGTCAAAAATAAGGAAGGGGACACAGAGGAGTCCAGAATGATAAGGGCAGTCTTCTCTGGAAGTTCTGACATAGTCAAAGAATACTTTTGAAAAAACTGTTTTGCAATAAATGAGTTGGTAGCATCAGAATCACTGAGAATACTGTAAAAAACATCAGAAAGAGAAGAAAAAACAAAAAACTGAGGAGAATTCTTGAAACAAGTATTCAGAATTCACAATTGTGCTCTGGATGGAAAACAGTGAAGACCATTGAACACAACATGATCTTCACTCAGGCTTTTCCCTAGCTGGGAAATCTGCTTGATGGTTGGGTAAGCTTGTTCTGAGGCCTTTTGAAACAGGACTCAAGAATATGTTTCCCACCACAATAGGTACATAAACCCTCCTTGTTTCTTCTTTATTTTTCAGAATTCATCAACTTGAACTCTTTATGCACTAAAAAAGAATGGGGTTGTCCCTCTTCTGAAAATTCTTCTTCTTTTTACTTTAGCTTGAAGAATTTTGAGGATGAGAAGAATTTGACTTTGAGGCTTCTGGCTTCTTCTCTTTATTATGACTCTTTTCATTTTTCCTCTCATGGTACCTGGTATCAAGCGCCAGGGTAATATCCATTAAGTCTTGAAGAGAGTTAATTCTTGAAGGATGGGAGGGCAATTGATCCAAAATCATGGATGGCAATCCCTTCCTGAAATGATGGATGAGAGCTCTTTCACCTCAATCCCCAATTCTTGAGACCAGACTCCTGAAATCAGCAATGTATAAAGATACATTCCCACCTTCACTCATTCTTAAAAAATCAAATTCTGCTTCAGATTTTCTGACTTCATTTGGGTCCCCAAATAAGGTGAAGAGTTGAGATTAAAATTACTTCCATGAATTCAGAAGGTAATTTGGTTCTGGATTGGTGAGCTTTGAAAGATAAGGCTCAGTCCATTTTGCAGCCCTGCCAATGAGAAATGAGGTGGCATAGAGAACTCTTTCTGTCTTGAGAGAAATTTGCCGGATCATTATGAAATATCAATTGACAATACTGAATGAAACTTCTAACTTTGAAGGGTTGAGTCCCATCAAAGCATTCTGGTGCCTTCATAGATGGAGTCTTGAAGGCTGGTGGTCTTGATGCTTTAGAAGATGAATCTGCTTGAATATTGGCCATATTTTGAGTCATTCCCTGCATGATTGCAAATAAAGATGGTTCAGATTGATGAGAGACAGGCTGATCCGAGTGGGCTGGAGTTGGCCCTCCAGTACCTTGGGATGCCCCCACAGGAGCAGGAACACCTTCAGTACCATCAGACCCTTCCTTTTCCACAGAATTCTCCTCCTCCTCTGCACCATCTTCCCCAAGAACTCTGAAAATGGTCCTTGAAATTCCTGGAAATCTGCCAACTACTCCTGAGAATGAACTTGATCTTCTTGGCCCTCTTCCTTACTTCCTGGATGGTGCTGCTCCTTCCAAAATGGGCTCTCAGCTGAGGAAATTTTGGAATTCCATAAAGAGGAGCCCTTTCAGTTGGAGGGAGAACAGCTTGAGCTCTGGCCTGAGATCTTGTTTGTCTTGCAGGAGGTGAAAGCTGAAGAGGCATAATTTCAGGAGTCAAATGGAATAAAATCAATAAAAATCAAACTTTTGAAAATTTGAAACTTGAGGTAAATCAACAGAATTCTTGAAATCAAAATCAAAATCAAAATCAATTTCTTGAAGAAAAATAAATGAATCAAAAATGAAATCTTGAAGTAAATTAATCAATAAATATCCAAATCAAATATTCAAGTCAACAAATCAATAACTCATATGAATCAAAATCAAAATCTTGCAAAATTAATTAATCAATAAAATGAATTCTTGAGGCAAAATCAATTTATGTCAAGATTCTTGATGTGAAAAATCACCAAAATAAATGAAATCTTCAGGTCAATCAATTTTCTTGAGGTCAATATCAACTTATGTCAAATCAATCAATCAAATCAAAATCAAAATCAAGTGAGTTCCTTTTTAAAAATCAAAACTCTTGAAGAATAAATCAAATTTGAGTCTTGATGTGAAGAATGTGTCTGAATAACTTGATGAAAAATTTGAAGATCAAATGAAGATTGAGATTAAACCTGAATTATGAATGAATTAAATTTTGATGATTTGAGATAAGATTTAAAAAAAAGAGAAACAAAAATAAGATTGAGTCAGCTTTCAATACTCAAAATGAAGAATGAATGAGAGAAAATTGAGAGGTGACAACAAATCATAAGGTTCATAAGAATTAGAGAGTCATAATTTCAATGGAATCAGTGAATGAAACTATAAAGAAAGAATGAACAGAATGAAAAGATATTTTGAGTTAATGAATATAATGTCACAGGCGCTCTTGGACAGAAAAACAAGAGTGGCCTGGCACTCAGCAATCAGGTAGCTCACTTGGAAGACTCCAAAAGAATAAAGAAAACAAAAATAAAGAGTTGAATTTCTCTAAGAAGAATGCAAGTAGAAAGATGAGATTCAATAAGAGAAATGAGAAGCCAAATGGCTAAATATCCAACCAATTAAGTCCTTAATCACTGTTTCAACCTGCCAAAATGAATAATGGAATTGGTAAGGATATTATCACAAAATATCCATTGACAGGTGAAGAAATAAAACAGAAAAGGTGGCAAATGACTGACTTGATAATATCAGTATTCACTTAGCAAAAGATGGTAAGATAAATATAGATAAAATAAAATTAAAATATATTAATTAACTGGGAAAAAACCCCCAGGGTCAAAGGAGGCTGATCTATGTGAAGAGCTGAGAGCTTGACTCCTTCAGGCTAGCAATGGTAATGTATTGAATACTGGAAGCTGTATTGATTGTCTGATGGAGTGTACACCTTGCCAGATTGGGAAATGAACTGTGTTGAATGATTTTCCCATGATTTATGATTGAAATACAGGTCTTTATGATGCCAGACTGTATTTGAATGAATGTGGTTGCCAAGCTGGATTGATGGAGAATTGACACTTGATGACTTGTTTGGAACTGCCTCTTGAATACCCCTTGGGAATTAATTGACAGTATTCCCTTGGAGGGAATACTTGAAGTGAGAATAACCAATTAATTCCTGATGGCATCATTTGTCAGCCTGTCACTCAAAACAGAGCACCAGCATGACATCCAACATACCATAAGTAATGGTATGAGGAGTATTGGACAAATATAGCCAATACAAGTAAATTATAAAGAGGAAACCTCCTCAAATATAATAAGAAAGGACAAAGATATGCCCTATCAAAGATAGGACCAAATAAGCAAAAACTCTTATTCTAGCCTCTAATCTAACTTATACATATTTCATGATACCCCAACCAGAATGGTTTTTTTCTTGGAGCTCTAAGGTAGAGCTATCCAATGGTATCATCTATTCATCTGTAGCACTCCTAAATCAGGAGATACCATTATACCACCTTTTTTCACCAACAACCCCTCAAAGGTATAGGAGGGCTTGTACAAAACTGTACAAAAGTACAGCCAAATCGAAGGTCTGGGTGAGAGCTTTAATTTGAGATACCTTAGACCCCTCTATCTTCCAATTTGACAGAGGGATCTTGGTTTAAAGGTTTACATCTCAAAATACAGGATTTCTGAAACTAACCATATAAAGAAACCCCTGTATCTTTGGAATATATTCATACAGCTGTAAAGTGTTGTATATCAAACTGTAGATCTAATCAAGCCCTACAATACTGTATCATTGGAATACAGATATCTTCTAAATTGGAGAAGATATCTGGCTTGGAAGGTTTTGAAGCCTCATACTGATGTACAAAAATACATCCAAAAACTTAAAGTCCTTATAGCTTTTGCTATCTTAGAGAAGGGTAAGCATGAAGCATATCAAATTGAAGAGCTCATCAAGCCCTTCAATTCTGTGCTCTTGGATTCTTGATATCTCAAAAACTGACTAAGATATCTTGGTTGGAAGTATTTTGACCAATACTGGTCTGTACCAAACCTGTACCAACCAGTACTGGCTTGATACTTAAAATAATGGTTGTTTAAAGCTTAAACCTTCCCAAAATGACTAATATTAGTCATCCAGACACTCTGGACACGTCACAATGGTGCTGACGTGGCCTGTGAAGAGTTTTTTCACCCTGTATTGATCCAGAATTATCATTTGTGGTCCAAAAACCACAATTCTGACTATGCTGATGTCAGAATTGATGGTACAGAACCACAACCCAGCCTCCAGAGTGAAAATTTTCACTCTGTAGACGTGTGAAGAGCCTACCAGTCTTTCACAGTCCTCAGAGGAGATAAAAGCAGGTCTTTCCTCACTGGAAAAGACTCATCTTATAATGAATTAACATCCTTACGTAGTAAAACTGTCTTATACCAGTAGTACTCTTAGGATTATATTGATATAATTAAAATCATTAATTATTGTAGTGATTTTCACAGTCAATTGATATTAAATCATTGCAACCCAGGTTCTCAATAGATTCATCACCACTGTTATCATATTACAGTAGAACCTGTTTACTATTATAAAAAATTATTTTTTTGTGTGTCACAGTCATAGTGCTAGCTTGTATTTACTATTTTTAAGCTACTACATAGACTCACCCTGACATCATTGGTCTTTGAGAAATTACACCTGAACTTGAGCCTTGATGGGTCCTCTGGATGACATGACACTTTTGTGACTTATGGCATTTTGAATTACCCCTCTGATATTGAAACCATTGGATTGCTGGTGAAAAAGGGTGCAGAATGGTTTATAACACCATTTATGACAATATGAGCTTCTGGAGGGTGAAAGTGGCCAAAGGTCTTTGTGAGTGAAAATTGGGTTTTGGGTGACCTCAGAGGTGACAAGGTGTTTCTGGGTGTATTTCCCAATTTTGGGTTTTTTGCCAGATACATCTCATACAGGTTTAAAACTGTTTTTTTGCAAAGTGAGCAAAAATACGCAAAAGTGTGCAAAATGCGCAAAACTGGCAATTAAGCCCCAAAAGGCCTGATATGGCCTTTTGGGCATATTTCCCATATTACATGGGAAAATGACATAAAAGGACTGATTACACCCAGATGCGCAAAAGTGTGCAAAATGCACAGAAATGCACAAAAACACTGTATCTAATTCTTGAAAAGCCAAATACAGGCTTTTGGGATGTATTTTCCGTGTTGACTGGAGAATACCTGAAAGTGCCCAGAAACGGAGAATGGCCTGGAAAGGCCTTATGATAGTGAAGGGGCCAGGTTGGCCCCAGGAGTGAAATGACCATAAAAGGCCAGAAAAGATGGGAGGACCAATTTGGCCAAATTCCCATAAGATTGATATGGAACTTCTATGACATATGGAGTCCAGGAGGGTCATCCCCATGGTTGTGACACTATGAAACAATAAGTAAATATTACTAATATTTTGCTTATTGCACTCTTAATGTACTTAATAATCTAATATATATGATAAAGAATAATTATAATAATAGTGAAATAGTATAATTATGGCAAAATATCTTTATATTATCTGAATAAATAAAATAATATAAATCAAATCATAGAAATAATATCATAAAAACCACTATGGCAATTTTCAATAAATAATATATGTATGGCAATTTTTTATTGTTATAAACAAACCATCAATGCATAAAAAATTGATCCTGAACAATAAAAACAATTTATAAGAGTAATTTTACCAATATTAAAGTTATATATTAATATTAATACTATTCATATTAATAAAATAATTATCAAGAAAGATAATGAAGAGAAAATAACCTACTTTTAACACTTAATAGAATAATTTTTAATATATTCATGCCAAATAATTTGAATACAGAGTATTCAAATTGTATTTAAATATAAAAGTGAAAGAAGTTACAAATATTCTTGATTTTACATCAAATTACAAGTTTTTCTAGAGGGAATTTAACCAAAAAACAAAATATTGGTGTAATAACAGCAATATTTACAATTACTATAGATATGAACTTTATTCTTTAATCATATAATAGATCTATATGAAAAGAATAAATTTATCACCTTTGGATTTAATATTTTTAATGTTTTTGATGCATCTGCAGGGGAAATAGAGGAAAAAGAGGTCTATTTATAATTAAATCCTCCCTTATACAGTCTAAAAGCTTTCTAGTAGACGTGTACTTATTTTATCCAATTTCATTGATCAGTATTTGAGGGCTTAGTGAGGATTACCTCAGAATTAAACCATCTTATCTCACTATTACACCATTACTTAGAGTTATCACTGTAGCTCTAAGTTTGCTGACACCATAGGCCTGAAAGAAGTTTAAGATTTGTGAATTTTATTAGTTTTAATAATAATAAGCTAGTATTCACAAGTTCTCTCACTTATATAGCTGTTAAAATTAAAATAAGATTACAGTGAGTGATCATAAATGATCAATTTTAAGCTTAAACTTTGTTCATGAATAAATTCTGGGTGATACACGCTCAAGCCATTCAGAGAGTGAGTTATGATATATTGACATATCCTTACTAAGCTTGAAACATTATTTCATTTCGTAATAAAAACTCTATTTTCAATGATTCTTTTGGTAACTCTTCTTTTCTGTCCAAAGTACTATTTTAAACTTCAAACCATGATTTCAAGGGGTTGCACCTTAAATATATTGATGGAAATTAAATAATTCTTAATGAATGAGGTATCAGGATCTGAATATCTACATTTCTTAAGTTTGGACCACCATCACAATAAAGTAGTCCACAGCCATAACTATTTTGATGAATAGACCCTTGTAAGTTATAACCTTATCTATATCTTTCCAAATGAAGTTTATATCTGTATTTTTACAGTAATTATGTCGTATATTTATTTCTTCAACTGTTTTTGATTCATATTTCAGAATATATGAGCTGAAAATGATGAATATATGCACTTATCACAAAAGTTCATAGATTCAGGTTATCTCAGAAATTATTGATATTGAAGATATGACATATATATGTTATAAGTGTATTCTTTAATGAGGAATCAAAAGGTGTAATTCTTTTCACATGTTTTTTTATTGGTTTCAGAGATAATCAAGGTTTGATTCTTTTTTAAGGCATTTTTTACTTATGTTAAGATAATAATTTTAGTTCTTGTTATTAAACTATATATTATAAAGCTGCTTTGTGACCTTTTTGCATATGTGTTCATATCTCAAAGGCTCCAAGCTATCAAGATATGGAGGTCTTTTCTTCTTTCCCTGTCTTTGTTCTTTGAAGTTTCCACTGATCACTTCTCACTTCAATACTTAATGTCCTTAAATGTCCTCACTCTCTGTCAAGACCACCATGCTGAATTACTATCTGAATTTCATTTAACTCTTACTTACTGCCCTGTCCGGCTAGCCCCTCTTCTGAATTCAATTTCACTTTGAAACAATTTTTACCCTGAGAGGGGGTAGGATTACACTAGAATGAATCTATCCATTTTTCCACAATTTACTTTTCAGTCACACTTTACTTTCATTCAAATTTGATTGATAAAATTTATAATGAAGTTTGGAAAGATGCTCATTACAAAGGTATTCTTCAATTTTTGGGTAAGAGTAGATCTGTTGAGAATTACTCACAGAATCCTCCCTACCAACTTATTCTCTTCAAAGATTGGGTGGTGGCTCCAAATTACCCCAGAAGTGAGCTAAAAATACTCCAAAATTGTCATGATTTCCTGATATCTGGCCATCCTGGCCAAGAGAAGACTCAAAATCTTCAACAAGTATCTCCACTCCTCTCAAATGATTAAATCTATCCGGGATTATGTTTCATCCTGTAACCAGTCCTTAATAAACAAGAGCATTAATCAAAAGAAGTTTGTATTACTCAAGCCTCTTCTAATTCAAATTTGTCCTTGAATTTGTCTCTCAATGGACTGTAGCACTCAATTGCCACTGTCAAGATTTTTTGATTCAATTTGTTTCATAGGGGATATATTCCCAAAAATGGAACTATTTATTGCAACAATGTCATCAATTACGTCATTATTTTTTGACCATTAATTTATTAAGAATATTTTATAAAATCATTTCCTTCCCTCAAGGACTGTCAGTGATTGAGGTCCATATTTTTCTTCTTTTGGGTTAGTCTTTGTCAGAAGCTCAAGATTTCAAGAGATTTGTAAACTGCTGACCATCCTGAAACTGATGGCAAGACAGAGATGGTATCTCAGATAGCAGAAAATTACCCTTGGATAAATGGTATTATCATAAAGATTCTTGGCACACCTGGCTCCCTCTGGTTAAATTTTCGTACAATATCTCTGACCACTTTTCAACAAAAAATCACCAATTCTCACTAGTTGTGGAAGAAATCCTCAATTTGACTCTATTAACATGACTCAAGCCACTCCTTCTGGAAATTTAACAACAAAAATCCAATCAGTACAGCAGTATGTCAAGAGGGAACTTGAAACTGCAATACACAGGCCTAAGAGGTATTCATATGGGGGTAGAGCCAGTGTATGGTGTGTATATGAAACTTTGATTGAAACAGAGTGAACTTTACAAAAAAATTAACAAAGCTAACAATTATGAAAGATGCTTTGATTCACTTTTGGGGTGGTTCAAGGATAAAAATGAATATTAGAGTTAGAAACAATGATTATGACAATTTTTATAAGATTTAAGGTTCAAAATTATTTCAAAATGGGGTGAAATCTGTTATTGATTTTCTTAACAGGGCTAAAGCTAATTACAAAAGGGAAATATTGTAAAATGAAGAAAAAAGTTGGCACAAGAAGAGATTCTTTTATAGCCACTAATTCTCTTACTCCAAAAGTAAGATTTACTCAAATGAGTTGTTGGAAGAAATTGACAATAGAAAGACCAATTATTTTATTATTAAACCATGTTTGTGACCAAAAAGGGCTGGGTTTATCCATTTTTGCTATTGATAGAAATTTTAGTCGTTTAAATCAGCTGTTGCTATAGTAATACTTGGCTTAAAACCTTCAAAAAATGTTAGAATTTGTGTAAGAGTCCTTAAAGATAGCTACAGTGGTTTTTTTGTAAGTCTTTTCCAACTTAAGGTTTTCTTTAACCTCCCAGAAACAGTGAAGCCTTCCCTGGCTGGTATCAAAACTTCATCAAAAAATTCAGTCACAGACCCTTTGACTCAATTCCAGGCAAAAAGTGATGAACATTTGTGTCAATTTTGACATCTCATTCCTGTCAGAAAGTAATTTTGGGGAGTCTGGCACCCTTGGATCCAGGATTCCTTTTACCCCAGAAATTAATATTTCTGATTTATTTTTTCTTTAATTCCTTCTCATGTACTATACTGCAATTTTACACATATAATTCAAATAAAGGCTTACAGTACACAACTGTAATAATTGATTCCTCATATGTAAATTTAAGTTCACTTATGTAATACATGCACAAATTCTGACATTTGAATTCCTCATAGCTTCTAAACTACACACCACACCTCAATTGTAACACAAAACTTTATATTGAACACCACAGGTTGTTTTGATTAAATTAACCCTTTGAGGATAGTCAGTTTTTCATACAGAAAATGCCAGAAAACTTAATATAAGCTTGTCAAGAGTTGAGCTACAGAATTTTCACTCAGGCCTTACCCCACCAGATCTTTTATGAGGAATGTGACAGTGAAATAATCTTCATAAGTTTATTTATTGAATAAAAAAGATATAATAAATTTTCTTAAAATTTTTGCAAAAAATATTTTAATTTTGATAATTTTGATATACATTTATTTTTGCCCAATCTTTACATGTAAAACTATATTCTTACAATTTTATATTTAAATAGGAATTTATTGTTGAATTTTTTATTAAAATATTCATCTTTTATATTCAAATTTTATATTTTGATTTTTTTATATTAAAAATAAACTGTTTTAATTCTTCATGGTCTTTTGGGTATATCAAGATACATTTAAGGCTCATAGAAAGTCCACCTGTTTTCAATCCTGTGCAAATGGTATGGCTTTCATCCAAGAACATCAAATTGACTAGACCCACAAAAAAACTCTCAGAAAGATTTTTGGTCCTTTTCAAATATTGAAGAAAGTGAGAAATCATTTGTACCACCTCAAGCTCCCATCTCAATGGAGGTCCATCCACCTAGTCTTTCATATTTCTCTCTTAGAGCCAGTCAAAAAATAAAGTGTCCCAAATAGGCATCAAGAGCCTCCTTCTCCAATGATTGTTGAAGACGTAGAGGAATGGGAAGTAACTCAAATAATGGAGTGAAAGCACAAGAGAGGTATTTGGTGGAATTCAACGGCTTCAGTCATGGCAATAAATTCTCCACCTAGGAACTAGCTGAAAGAGTGACAAAATGTCCTGAAATTGTCAAATATCTCCAATAATTGTATCCTGAAAAGCCAGAAAAGGTTTCTACAATAGCTTGTTTTTTATGGTGCTTGGTGGGGAGAGGATTTAACAACGTTAGTTCCCACTCCTGGTATTAATTAACCTTTAGAGGTATTCTACTCTTTTTGTTGTAACACAAGGGGAAAATGAGCATACAGTGCCATCCCTCAACTTAACATCTAGTGCACATCACAATTAAATAAGGGGCACATCTAGTGCAAAATGGGTTCCAATCAAGTGCTAAAATATGCAAATCCTTTTGAGGTCAGAAGCATGTAGAGCTACTGTTACAAGCATATTGCTATGAATAATCATTAGAGGTATAAAAAACTACATGCTACAAAGGAGCTAAAAAGTAATGCAATTCAAAGAAATTTCAATAAGATTTGTCTTATTAATAATGATGTATCTGTTAAAATGACTCACACTTTCTAATTTTATTACCATTCGTTCTTGATGTTTTAGTTTTTATCTGGTTTGGTGAAGTTCTCTTAAAAATCTATGCAAAAGTGCAATATTTGGTCTGAGATGAAGAAGGAATACTTGGATATGATCAAGTTACCTAAGATATTACATTTTAATATATAATAATAAGAGAGCTTTATCCTATATGAAATTCAGTATATATTGTACCTGCGTTCTTAGTATAACCATGATTCCAATCAGACTTCCAGATAAATCATTTAAATTTCATATAAGACTCACATATTCTGTGTTCAACACCTTCATCTTGGAAAAGGGAAGAAATTTTCACATATATTTCTGATTCATCTAATTGTCCATATTTATCCTTGCGTTCACAACACTGAAGGGTTCATATTCTTTCACCAATTGAATATTACTTCAAAATGTATTGAGTAGATAGAAGTGTTTTGGCTCTGAAATATTATGCAATTTTAGTAATTTTTGAAAATTATTCTTACCTTTTTGAGCTCTTGAGGTATTTATGTTTCATAGAGTAATAGAATTAATGATTTTTGCAACCATCTTCTTTATGATATTTTTCTTTCAATGTTAATGAGAAAACCACAGAAATTATATGATACTAATGAAATGTTTCAATGCCATTTCCTTGTCCAGGATTAAGTTAGTGAGAATTTCAGATAACATAATAACCTAAAAGGAATTAATAATCTATCCTATTTGGAATAAAGTGATTAGGAATTTCAATTTAGATATTTCTAAAACATTTTATTCTGTCCTTTGAAAGAAGGAGTTTCAAAAATACAAATTTTTTCCTTTGAAATCCTCAAAGTGATATTTGGCTCACTAATATACATTTAAAATAGGATAACAAAGCTTTTTTAACTTTAGTATTGAGGAGAAGTGATGTGGCTTTCAGTCCATAATCTCTGTGAGGGCAAACTCCAGGTTTTTGACATGCTTTCAATGTACCCTGCAGGGTGTTCTCAACCCAATTCATATGGAAAAAACAGTAAATGGTGAATTGAAATACCTTAAATCTCAGAATTCACTGAATAAAGGGTTTATAAAGAAATATGTAGTTGGTTGGAAAAAAAATATGTGAAAATTAGTTTGAAATAAAGGATTTTTGGATAGGGGAATCTTTATTCCATGAAGTGTAAAAGCCTATGACTCAGGCCACACTCAAGGAACTTTGTGGAGGGTCATTCAGAGTTGATGATGTTTAAAGGTTGTACAACTCAGTCTACACTCAATGATAGTTGTGGTGAAAAATCCATAGTTGATGAGGTGAAAAGGCTGTATGGATTAGGCTACATTCAAGGAAACTCATGTAGGGGAATTCATTGTTGGTGAGGCAAAAAAGGTTGTATTTGGAAGGCTACATATAAGAATCTTTTTCAAGCCAAATCAGAATTTTTTGCAGTTGAAAGTCTTTCTGACTCTTGCTAGACTTACATAGTTTCATCAAGAGGAATATGTAGCTGGTGAAGTAAAAAAGTGTATCACTTTGGCTAAAATCAAGGAACTCTGTGGATGGAAATCCATAGTTGTTGAAATGAAAATTCTGCATTACTCAGGCTACACTCAAGGAGCAACAAGGAGGGAAATTTCTAGCTGGTGAGGTGTGAAAGCTTAGACTCCATGCTACACTCAAGGAACATTTCACAGGTAAATCCATAGTTTGTGAAGTTCAAAGGCTGTATCAATCAGGAATAGCTCAAGGAACATCATGGAGAGAAATCCTGATTTGGTGAAGTGCAAAGGCTTTATCACTAAGGCACAAACCAAGGAACATTTCAGAGGGAAAGTGAACTTATGAACAAACACCCAAATTTCCCTGTAACTCTGCTAAAATCTTGCAGCTCAAGTGAAAAAGAATTATTTCCACTAAGAAATAAACCCCCACTTGAAATCCCTCCTGTAGAAGAAGGAGAAGAAAAGAAAATTGTAAAAGTCCTTAAAGAAAAAAGGACAAGGAACAAAAAAGAAAGGGAATACCTTTTAAGGTATAGAAGCCCAACTCAAGAAGATGAATGGCTACTTGATAAAGATATAACTAATTCTGATAAGCTACTAAAAAGGTTCATACATGAAAGAAGACCTAAAGAATAAGAGTTAAGAATTATTGAGCTTCAGGACTAACAAAGTCTAATGAAGAGGTAGTACAGTGGATGATACCCTAGTTAGCTATATCAGATTGTAGTACAATTTTCTTTTGTGGAAGAGAATGTGAGCCTTTGAGATATGCCCACATATTCAAAAAGGTCACCAGAAAAACTTTACAATAATTATTCCTCCAAAAATCATCTTAAAATAAGTAATACTACCATAAAAAGGCATAAATGCTGAATTAACTTAGAATTTGATACATGAACATGTGAAATGAATTGCACCATTGAATTCCTCATTATAAAACACACATATATTATTTCTATGGCATATCAGTCAAGTCAGTAACTAATGAATAATAAGTATAAATGCCATAAAAAGACATAAATTCTTCTTTATCTCAGAAACCAATGAGACAGCATGTGGAATAAATTGCACCATTGGATTCCCCTTGAAAAACAACACTTAGATTAATTTTATGTGATTTCTATAAACTTAATACTTAAGAAATTAAGCTGAATATATGCGCTTTTATGATCAGTACATGCATTCATGGTTTTTAGCTGAAATATCCTGAAATTGTCAGCCTGTGACTCGAACCCAGAGCACAAGCATGACAGAAAAATACCATAAACAAATGGTAGAGCCAAGATACCACCAAAAAATGGATCTCAGCCAAACCTTCTCAAAAAGTATCAAAGGAAAGAGAAAACTCACCCATTTCCAAATATACAAGTCCCATCATCATAGGAAAAAAATAACAAAGTTATCCCTGCGCAAATTTGTGGCTGAGAATAAACCTTATTTTCACCTCTCATCTGAAATCCAGGGGAAGAGGCTTAACCCCATGAAATTGATATTCAAAATGAAGCTCTAAGACAGGGCTATCCAATGGTATTAGAAAAATTGAGCTAGCACAAGAATTACAGAAGTTATGACCAAAAAAGGTCAAATAAGGGTGAATAAAATATTCACCTCTCAGCTAAATTATACAGTTTTAGTTTGAGATACCTAAAGTGGGGTCTTTTTAGAAAGAGCACAATCAGGGCTATCTGATGGTCCCATCAATTTCCCCATATCTCATCTAGAAAAAAAGTTATGGGGCAAACAAGCTCCATACAGATTTTAAGCAAATCATACATTTGTACAAAAAATCTTGTACTTGGCATACCTTTGCCATATTTAAAGATAACAATATCAAATGAGGAAGCATTGTGTAGAACACATCCAGGGCTACAAAATTAACCAAATTTGAGCTTCATAACTCAAAAACTGACAACATTATGGCAGTTTTAAGCTCAAAATCTCACAGTTAGACCAACACAGCCTTACTGTGGGATATTCACCCAAACTTATGATTATGAGGTGTCAAATAGACAAAGAAGAATTTTTATGCTTCATTACCTCAAAATTAATTTGATACTGGGGTCCCATACACGTTCTGTACAGAATTCTATGCATCATACACATCAGAAGAGGGATATGTGGTCCCCAGATGGAAATTTTCACCCTGTATTGGTGAAAACTGCCAAGATGTGGTTTCAAAACCATATATGAGCCCTATACAGGCTATACAGGCCTTGTGAATACCACAAGCTAGTCGTTTCAAGTGAAAAAGCTTCACTTCCTCTACATGGAAAGGTCTATGAGCCTTTGTCACCCAATTTTAGGATAAAAAGGAACCTTTTCTCCATCAGAAAAGGTTTACTCATCCTTCCCTTGAATTCCTATGTAGTACAACTGTCAAAACAGTTATAATCTTGGAAAATAATCAGGTTATACTTTAAATTCTTAAGTATTGTAGTTCTTAATATAGTAATCCAACTGGTAAGACTGCACCCAGGGCTTTCAACAGTGCTCACCACCACTATTTCATAATAGTAAAGGCCTTGTTACTCTATTCTAAACTTTCATAATCCAGAATAAACCTTGTTTAAATTGATTTTACCATGTCACAGTCATAGTTAAAGTTGTAAATAGCCTTATTATGCCTTCATCATAGACTCAGCCTGACAGAAATATACATGATAGAGAGTTAAACCAAAAATAAAGTTAACACGTAATTACTGTAAGAATACAGATATTAACTTTATTTTACAAGTAATAAACAATATCATAGCTTGTAAGTATTTATTGAACAAACTTGTAAACTTTGACAAATTAATGTTTATTTGGAAATAAAAGAAGATTTACATTTGTTACTCCTTTTATTCTTAATCATATTTGGGTTGGTAGTCACATAAGAGCATCAATTAAGTAGTTATGATAATCTTACATGACAACATATGATGCAATGATTAATCCAAAAGCAATTAGTGTTTTCTCACTCACTTGTTTTTCAGTTTGCTCCATGACACACCTCTGTGAGCTGTCTTACACTGAAAAGGTGTCTCCTCTTGCTGTTTTTTCCAAATCATCACATTATTGAGTTATACCATTATTACCAACAAGTATTAGTTAATATTTTGTTAAGTGTTGTATTCTTTCAGAATCAATCAGAAAGATGTGAAATAATAGAAATAAACTATATATTTTTGTAATCCTGTTATAAATGAATTTTGATCCTTTAAACCCACAATTATCTGTCTAATTTCTCTACTATTATCATTCAATATGCTCGTTGGAGTATTAGTGAGTGTTTTGTATTCATTCTGAAAGTTTTTCTTTAGCAATAGTTTTCTTCAAGGATTATTTATATAATTATTTGTGAGAAATATGATTATATATTAAAATAATTTTATTATTTTAATAAAGGAAGTTCTTATTATTAAATTCTTCTAGTAATTTATGCTTGTAGGCAGTTAATGCTTACTGTTATAATCACTCGTAGTGTATACCAAGTAAAAGAAATAATTAAGTAATTAATTATTTAATTGTGGTTATGATAATCTTTATTATTATATTTCATATGAACAGTCATAGTACTGTTGATTAATAGTGATATTGTCAACAGCTTCATAGACAAATCACACATGCCTTGCCTTTTCCCTTGTTCTGAGATTGTGGCTGCTTTTTCATGTTGGAATGGCTGCTGCCTACTGGGGCTGTTTTTGGCACTTGCTTGGGTTGTGGAGGGCTGTTGTTCCTCCATTCTTCTCCTGAAAGCATCATTTTTTTCTTTTCCATCAATAGATGCCATCCATTGAGCAACTTGAAAGTTTTGGGATGGCCCAGGAATTTTCTCACAGTCAGTTAAGAGTTAATGCAGTTTTTCCACAGGGCTGCAAGGATCTGGTACTCTTTGGGCTGCATTGAATTGTTGTAGGCCTTCCAACTTGCTTTGTATATGTCCACTGAGGCTTATTGTGGCGGTTTCTGCTATGTTTGAAGGTAAAACAGTATCATCAGCTTCAGAATGGCCTAATTTGTTGGTTTTTGATTGATTTACCACCCCTTGTCCTTCTGTAACTGATTGGCTTCTGCCATAATCACATCTATAACCTTTTTGGGAGCTGCTTGAGGGGTTATAGCTGGATCCTGATCTGGTTGAAGGCATATTTTATGATTCAAAGCTTAAAAATAGTAGTTTAACTTAAAAAAACTTACTATTGGCCAGATTCTTTGCCTTTTGAAGGGTATTACTTATGTCAAAGTTAATTAATGTCAAAGAAAATGGTTCTGGTTGATTGTTCTGAGCTCAGATTAAGTGTGCTATTATATTCAGAATTGGCAGTACTGGCAGGAATAAAGATAGTAGCTGTTGATGTGGTTTCAATATTTTGTTCTATTGCCACATTGCCAGACCCTAAAATTAATTAAGAAGAAATTTTTTCAGTAAAAAAAGGATTTTTCAAAAGCAAAATGAAAAATAAAGCCTCACTTTAAATATGAAAAGTTTTATTTTTTATGGAATTTTTGAATTATAACTATTTCTTATGGGTTTTTTTAAATTTTTCAATATAAGAATAGGGATTTAAAAAGGTTAAAGATATATTTCACAGGTGAAATATCATGGCTGGGCCTCCAAATTTAAGATGTGGATATGAAGCTTTCATTAAAAATCAAGTACTTTTCCTTTCCTCAAACTTTTTTTAAGGTAAAAATTGATTAAAAATAGTATGAAATAAGATTTTGAAAAGAAAAAACAGAAATCTTATTTTTTTTAACTTTATTAGTATAAAAAAATAATATTATAAAGATTTATTGTTTTACCAACAATGGAGATTTATCCAAAAATACTCTACAAGAGGTATTTAAGGCTACAAAAGAAATTTCTTCAAGAGCAAGTTTAATTGGAATGAATTTAGTAAAGAGCTGCAAGCAATTAGTATAAGACATAGTATTTAAGAAGATTATTAAAGAGAAACCACTCTTAAAAGTGACCAGAGTGAATTTGAAAACAAAGTGACAAAGCTAACAGTGATGAAGGATGCTTTAATGCACTTATGGGGTGGTTCAAGGGGTAAAAATGATTATGAGAGTTACAAACAATGATTATAATGATTTTTTCACATGATTAAAAGTTTTAAAATGATTCATAAAGGGTGGTTGGAATATTTTATGGTTTGGTTTAATAGTGTTTAAACTAATTATAAAAGGAAAAGATTCTAACATGAAGAGAAAAGTCGTGCAAAGAAGACATTCTTTTATAGCCATCATTTCTCTTATTACAAAAGTAAAATTTGCTTTTTTCAGTCGTGGAAAACACTCTGAAAACAGAAAAGCTAATTATGGCATCATTCAACCCTGGTTTAGACCACAAAAGGGCTGCTTTTAGCCATTTTCGACCCTTAAATCAGCCATTGCTATAGTCACACCTGGTTTTAAGCCTTCAAAACACGTCAGAATGTGTGTAATATATTTCAAAACCAGTTGAAACTGTTTTTACAATGTTTTTTTATCTTAAGGGTAGTTCTACCCTCTTGGCAACAGTTCAAACAGCCCTGTTTGGTATCAAAACCTCATCATCAAAAGTGATGAGCTTTTGCATGGATTTTGACATCTCACGCCTTTCAGAAAGAGATGTGGTGGTCTGGCTCCCCCTTGGAGCCAAGATTCCTTCTCCCCAGAATCAATCTTTCCAATTCATTTTTTGTTTAATTCCTCATCATGTATTATACTTATAATTTACAAATGTAATTCAATTGATTTTTTACAGTATACAACTGTAATAATTGACACCTCATATGTAAATTGAAGTTCACTTATGTAATACATGTGCACATTTTGACATTTCAATTGAAAATACTTCAATTCCTCATAGCTTCTAAACTACACACAACACCTCAATTTTAACACCAAACTTGATGGTTAACACCACATGTGATGTGAATTCAAATGAAGGTTTGAAAAATTTTCAGCTTTTGTACAGAAAATACTAAAAACTTAATTTAAGTTTATTTAGAGTTGAGTAACAGAAATTTTACCCATAGGTGACCCCACCTTATTTTTTATGAGGAGTCCAATGGTGAAATGATTTTCATATTTTTATTTTTAGGATAAAAAGTTATAATAATTTTTATTTAATTTTTTTCCAAAAATATTTTAATTTTGATATTTTTATTGAAAATCAATTTTTACTTAATTTTTTCAAGTAAAAATGTGTTTTGACAAATTGAAATTTCAATGTAATTTTATTTTTAAATTATAATTAAATTTTAACTTTCTTGTATAAATGTATATCCATATTTTAATTATAATTGTATATTTTTTTGTCATTTGTCGTCTTTTGGGTATCTGAAAATACCTCTAAGGATCCCAGAAGCAGGAGAGACAGGGCCAACAAGATCAAGGTGAACACAGTCAAGAGGTTGCCTTACTGGTTCAAATTTATTCTGGAATTTCAATAGCTGTATTTTGTTCAGTTCTCAAGTATGACATGGAAGGTCAGGTGAAGGTAGACCCATGGCTTTGATACTTTGTGATCCTGGGTGTGCCAACCATTTATTCCAAGGATTGCTATGATTGGTGGTCAAGTGAGATTCTTGAAGTGAGTATTTTGTATGCAAAAGATTGTTTGAAATACTTCCTTTGCTTCAGATTTTGCCACTGGTTTCAAGGGTGAATTGATTATTCTGTCGATTGATTGTGATTTTGTTCTTGTTCAGTTCCAGGAGACTGATCAGATTAAAGTTCAATCTTGGAACAAAGAGGCATTTTTCAAGATTGAAAACTTTACCCTTCAAAATAATGTCAACAGTTCCTGTCCCTTCAGAGAATAGAGAGCTTGAAGGATCTCCAGTGCTAACTTTGACCAATGAAACAAAAATATGTTCTGAGTTGAACATGTGGTGGGTGGCTCCACAATCTATAATAAGTTCCTGATTTTGAATAATGAAGTTTTTCATGTTGGCAAGAGCTTGTGCTGTTGAGAGATGAGCCAAAGGTGGTTGATTAGTTTCTTTTACAAACCAATACAACATACAAAAAGGTCTCTATTTATCTCATTGACAAACCCAACAAGTATTGTGTAATGCCCCATTGGCTTTGCATAGCAGTTTAGAAATATTTTTAGATGATCGGCCTGAAGTTCCAAGACCACTATGAGATGATTATGCTTAATGAGAAAAACAGAAAGCCATTTCTGAGATAATTTTCTCAATTCATAACAGTAATAACAATATTGGGTTGAGAAGATTACAGCGACTGCGCTCAACAAACAACTCATAGGAAAATGGTAGCAGTTGATGGTTGAACAATGAGGGATGGCAACTGAGTTTACTAGATCAAGAGAACTACTGCAGAGTACCATAGGAAAGAATAGAGAAAGTAAAAGACAATGAAATAAAGCAAGGGGATATAGAGGGAAAAAAAAGTAATGAAAATGAAACAAGAAAGAAAAAGGGGGCTGATGCTGCCCTGCTAGTGGATAAAAGTTACAATTTAAAACCCAAGAAGAGCTGGGCTCCCAATTTTTGACACCATCAAAATTTTAGTGATGACTAACAAATTCATGGTCAGGGTGTGGGAAGCTATAGATTTCTCTACCCTCATGGAGACCATAACGTGCATCCACGGCAGGCTATAATGCATCAGACATTTAATAAGAAAAGCGTTTTTTTGGGGGATTAGTTAGTTGTGGCATTAAAGATTTGGTCACTTGCCTGGTCGCACGACATTGATTGGGGGTTTGAGGTTTTTTTTTATTTTTTTTATTTTTATTGATTTCAAATACTGCACTGTAGACTATTTACAAGAAATTGTATAGAACTATTTACAAGATCAAACCACTTTGAGACCCAGTGCCACAATGATGGCCTTTTTGTGAATTATTGTTGATATTGCTAGCAGCAGGTTTCACTTGAGAGGTGTGGGTGTTGGCTTTCCCTCCATCATCCCACCTTGAAAGTAGGTTTGAGTTGAGTGTATGAGGGGAATTTTCCACAAGGGTCATCAGGACTTGTGGGGCATGTTCAGTTATGAATATGGTGTTAATGGTGAAGATTGGGGGGTGGTTCTCTATGTTCCATTTCTGGGTGGTCAGGCCAGTGGCTATGGGGTTTTGTGTGTTTCTTCTGGTGAGGCCTTCAGATATTGGGAAAGTTGGCCCAGCTCTCAAGTTAACCTCTTTTTATGTCGTTGTGAGTTGTGTGTTACAAATTGCTAGTAGAAATAGAGAAACAATGAGGCAAGTAATTACAAAGTAGTAAGAAAAACAAAAAAGGATTGGGAAGGAAAGTGGGTCCAGAGGGGTGTGAGTGTTGTAAGGAGAATGTTTGGTTTTAGGGGGTTTGGGTGGGTGTTGGGAGGTAAATGTGAATGTGTTGGAATCATTTTCTTGCTATGATGTATTGGGCTAATAAGGGGTAAGCGAGGGGAGAGTCTAGTATTGATTTTAAGCTTAGTGGGTTCAGTAATATTCAGTTTCTTTTTAAATCTTTAGTGAATTGTTTTTGCTGATCAGTGAAGGCAGGGAATTTTATTAAGTAGTTGTAAGGTGTGGATATGAAAATTTGATTAAAAATCAAGTACTTTTCCTGTCCTCAAAATTTGTATAAGGCAAAAATCAATTAAAAATAGTAAGAAGAATTATTTTTAAGAGAAAACACGCAAAATTTGATTGTCTCTAACTTTATGACTATAAAACAATAATACTTTAAAGATTCATTGTTTTACCAGCCATAAAAATTCATCCAAAAATACTCTACAAGAGATATTTAAGGCTACCAAAGAAATTTTTTCAAGAGCAATTTCAATTGGAATTAATTGAGCAAAGAGCTGCAAGCAATTAATTAAATAATAAAGTCTCTAAAAAAAATATTAAAGAGAAAACACACCCAAAAGTCACCAGAGTGAATTTGGAAACAACGTGACAAAGTTAACAGTGATGAAAGCTGCTTTAATTCACTTTTGGGGTGGTTCAGGGGTAAAAATGATTATAAGAGTTACAAAAAATGGTTATAATTATTTTTTCACATGGTTAAAAGGTTTAAAATGATTTAAAAAAGGTGATTGGAATCTTTTATTGATTGGTTTAACAGTGTTTAAACTAATTATAAAAGGAAAAGATTCTAATATGAAGAGAAAAGTGAGACAAAGAAGAAATTCTTTTATAGCCATCAATTTTCTTACTCCAAAAGTGAAGTTTACTCTTGTCAGTCGTGAAAAAAAGCCTGACAACAGAAAAGCCAATTATGGCATCATTGAACTGTGGTTTACACCAAAAAAGGGTTGGTTTAAGCTATTTTTAGCAATTTTAGACCCTTAAATCAGCCATTACTATAGCAATACCTGGTCTAGAGCCTTTGAAACACGTCAAAATGTGTGTAAAAGGCGTAGAAACCATTTGAAACAGTTTTAATTAACATTGTCTCAGCTTAAGGGTAGTTTTACCCTCTTGGCAGCAGTTAAAACACTGTGGTTGGTATCAAAACCTTATCATCGATTGAGTCACAGACCCTGTGACTCAATTCCAGGCCAAAAGTAATGAACTTTTGTGTGGATTTTGACATCCCACGCCAGTCAGCAAGGAATTTGGGGGTCTGGCTCCCCCTTAGAGCTAGATTTCCTTTTACCCCCCAATTTATTTTTTTCCTTTAATTCCTCATCATGTATTATACTTATAATTTACATATGTAATTCAATTGCATTGTACGATACAATACAGTAATAATTAATACCTCATGTGTAAATCAAAGTTCACTTATGTAATACACGTGCACATTTTGACATTTCAATTGAATTCAATTGAAAATACTTCAATTCCTCATAACTTCTAAACTAAACATAACACCTCAATTTTAACACAAAAATTGATGGTTAACACCACATTTGGTGTGAATTGAATTAAAGTTTTAAGGATTTTCAATTTTTGTATTGAAAATACTAAAAACTTAATTTAAGCTTATTTAGAGTTGAGTTACAGAAATTTCATCCAGAGGTGACCCCACTTGATTTTTTATGAGGAATCCAATGGTGTGATAATTTATTTATGTTTATTTATTGGATAAGAAGTTATAATATATTCTATATAACTTTTTACCAAAGATTTTTTAATTTCACAATGTTTATTGAAAATTCATTTTTACTTAATTTTTATAAGTAAAAATATATTTTCATAATTTTATTTTTAAATTAGCTTTAAATTTTGATTTTTAAATATAAATTTGTATTCATATTTCAATTTTTTATTTTTATAATATAAATAAATTTATTTTGTTTATAGTTGTATCTTAATTTATTTTTGTGGTCTTTTGGGTATATCAAAATACCTCTGAGGCTCACAGTATTGGAGAGGGGGTTCCCTTTTGTTGCAGTGTTGGCATGTTGGTGAGTCTTCTTGTTTGATTCAGTAAAGGTAGTTGTTGAGTGGGACATGGCCTGTTTGCAGTTGGTGTATCGTGGCCGCAGGTCCTTTCTACAATAAGTCGAGGGCCCTGGTGATGAGTTTGGGAAGTTCTTTGAAGCCGATGCAGGTGGCCTCCTCCAAAGTGGGTTGTTTGTTAATAAGCGCTGTTAAGGTGAGTTGCTTTAGTATAGAAAGGCTGATGGTTTTGATGGTTTATGTCGATATTTCTTGTGATTCTGCCACTAGTTTGGCCAAAGCATTGACCTTCTCATTTTCAGGAATTCCTACATGTCCCGGGAACCAGTAGAGGCGTACTGGGAAAAGATTTGCCCAGTTCTTTAGGTTGGTGTAAAGTTTCAGTTGTAGTTTCTGGGCCGTTGACCTTTTTCTTGGGAGTGCTGGGCCAGAGAGGGCTGCTTGATTGTCTGAGAAGATGGCTACTGCTGTGGGATGGCCATGTGTGGCAATATGATTGCTTATCAGGTCCTGACAAAGAGGTAAGGCTGTCAGTTCAGCTTTTAAATTGGTTATGAGGGTATCTTTCCATATGTAAGTCATTCTTCTTTGTCCTGTGTTCACCCAAATTGCAGCTGCACCTCCCCCCTTTTGATGGAGGAGTGATTGGTCAGAGAAAAGGACTAAGGTGTTGTTTGTTAATTCATCTTTGATCTGATCCGGTATAATTTCTCTGGCTTGTTCTTTAATCAAGGAGGTTTTGGCAGTCCGGGTGAGTGGTAGTGCCCAAGGGGGGATCGGCAGCGGGAGGATGGTTTCACAATTGGAAAGGTGGCTTCCTTTTAGTTCCTCTTTACCTATTATTAGATTCAGGGGGAAGGGGTGGCTGATTGGTTTTGACCAAAGCTCCCTTCCTATCATTTCTGCTGCTGGGTCTTCCTTTAGGCCTGCAAGCCTTAGAGGTAATTTCATATACCCAAAAGACCACAAATACAAAATTAACATATAAATATAAATAAAATAAATTTATTTATATTATTAAAATGAAAATCAAAATATAAATATAAAATTATATTCACAAGTAAAAATTTAATTACAATTTAAAAATAAAATTACATTAAATTTTGAAATTGTAAAATTACATTTATACTTGAAAAAATTAAGTAAAAATGAATTTTGAACAAAATTGTAAAAAAATAAATAAATTTGGAAAAAAGCTAAATAAAAATCATTATAGCTTTTTATCTAATAAATAAACATATAAAAATTATTTTACCATTGGATTCCTCATAAAAAACAGGTGGGGTCCCTCTGAGTGAAAATTTTGTAACTAAACTCTAAATAAGCTTAAATTAAGTTTTTAGTATTTTCTGTATGAAAATTGAAAATCCTCAAAAATTTAAATTAATTCACATCACATGTAGTGTTAATCACTGAAAATTGTGTTAACATTGAGGTGTTGTGTATATCTTAGAAGTTATGAGGAATTAAAGTATTTTCAATTGAATTGAATTGAAATGTCAAAATGTGCGCATGTATTACATAAGTGAGCTTTGATTAACATATGAGGTATCAATTATTACTGTATTGACATGTACAGCTCAATTTCATTACATATGTAAATTATAAGTATAATACATGATGAGGAATTAAAGGAAAAATAAATTGGAAAGATGAAATTTGGGGGGGGGAAAGGAACTCCAGCTCTAAGGGGGAGCTACACCCCCAAAATCCTTGCTGACAGGCCTTTGGTGTCAAAATTAACGCAAACGTTCATCACTTTTGGCCTGGAATTGCATTACAGGGTCTGTGGATTCAATTGATGATGAGGTTTGGATACCAACTGGGGTAGTTTTAGCTGTTGCCAAGAGGGTAAAACTACCCTTAAGATGAAACAAACATAGTAAAAACTGTTTTAACTGGTTTCCACGTCTCTTACACAAATCCTGACGTGTTTTGAAGGCTCTAGACCAGGTATTGCTATAGTAATGGCTGATTTAAGGGTCTAAAATGGCTAAAAATGGCTTAAACCAGCCCTTTTGTGGTCTAAACCAGGCTTAAATGATGCCATAATTGGCTTTTCTGTTGTCAGACTGTTTTTAACGACGGACAAGAGTAAGTTTTACTTTTGGAGTAAGAAAATTGATGGCTATAAAAGAATGTCTTCTTTGCCCCACTTTTCTCTTCATGTTAGAATCTTTTCCTTTTATAATTAGTTTAAACACTGTTAAACCAATCAATAAAAGATTCCAACCACCTTTCTTAAAACATTTTAAACCTTTTAACCACGTGCAAAAATCATTATAATCATTGTTTTTAACTCTTATAATCATTTTTACCCCTGAACCACCCCAAAAGTGAATTAAAGCATCTTTCATCACTGTTAGCTTTGTCACTTTGTTTCCAAATTCACTCTGATAACTTTTGGGCGTGTTTTCTCTTTAATATTCTTTTTAAAGACTTTGTTCTTTAATTAATTGCTTGCAGCTCCTTGCTCAATTAATTCCAATTGAAATTGCTCTTGAAGAAATTTCTTTTGTAGCCTTAAAATATCTCTTGTAGAGTATTTTTTGGATAAATTTTTATTGTTGGTAAAACAATAAATCTTTATAGTATTATTGTTTTATACTAAGAAATTTAAAAAGAATAAAATTGGCCTGTTTTCTCTTAAAAATAATACTTCTTACTCTTTTTAATTGATTTTTACCTTATACAAATTTTGAGGACAGGAAAAGTACTTGATTTTCAATCAAAGTTTCATATCCACACCTTACATTTGGGGGCCCAGCCGTGATATTTTACCTGTGACATATTTTTTTTACTCTTTTTAAATCTTTTTTCTTATATTGAAAAATTTAAAAACATATAAAAAAATACTGATAATTCAAAAAATCAATAAAAAATAAATAAATAATTTTTTTAATATTACAAGTAAGGCTTATATTTTAATTTCTTTTTTGAAATATCTTTTTTTTACTTAATTAATTAGTTTTTTCATTAATTTTAGTGTCTGACAACGTGGTAAGACAAGAAAACATTGAAACAGCCTCAACAGTAAGCAGCATTATTCCTGCCAGTACTGTTAATTCTGATCATAATAGTACTATTATTGTGACTCAGAATATTCAACCAGAACCAATTTCTTCTGAATTAGTCAGCTTGGAAATAATTAATACTCTTCAGAAAGCCCAAGATTTGGCCAATAGTAAGTTTTTTGACGTAAAATTACTATTTTAAGCCTTTTTAAACCATAATTATGCCTGCAACCAGGTCAGGAGCCAGCTATAACCCCTCAAGCAGCTCCCAGAAAGGTAATAGACGTGATTATGGCAGAGGCCAATCAGTTACAGAAGGAAAAGGGTCAGTTGACGACTTCCAAACAACTAAAATGGGTCATTCTGAAGCTGATAATACCATTTTACCTTCAAAAAGAGCTGACACCGCGTCAAAAACCCTCAGTGGACATATATCAAGCCCGCCACTTTGCATACAACAATGCACTTCAGTTCAAGGAGGACCAGATCCTTGCAGACATGTGGAGGAATTGCATTAATTCTTACCTGACTGTGAGAAAATTCTTGAGCCATCCCAATTTTTTTCAAATTGCTCAATGGATGGCATCCATTGATGGATAAGAAAAACATGATGCTTTTGGCACTAGAATGGAGGAAAAACAACACCCCACCACCCAAACCAGTGCCAAAAACAGCCCCAGTGGCCAGCAGCAGCAATTTCAACGTGAAAAAGAAGTCACAAACTCCAACTGAGGGAAAAGGGAAGGCACCAGCCCCAAAACCTTACAGCAAGGGCTACAGAATCCCAAAGATTCAGCTGGATGCCATGGAAAATGTATTTCAGATGGCCCGAACCATGATGGAATTACAAAAGAAGGAGGAAGCCAGATCAAAATATCTCAAATGATTTCTGATACTTCTGATTGTATTAGATAGTTGTATAAAGCTATTTCGGACGTAAAAAGTCACCTTTCTGATAAAAATACATCAATTTGTGACAATCTTAAAACAAATAGCTTGAGTCTGAGCCAAATAAATGATACACTTAAATTCTTTGAAAGAGTTTTAAGAACAATAAAAAATTCCAATAATGATAGTTCTTTTGGCATTAAGATAAATGAACAATCTGCCATTATTAAAGAATTAAAAGAAAAATATTCTAAATTCAATATTGATGACATAATTGAAACAAGAATAAAACAAGCCATAAGCACTATCAAAGAAGATAATAAAAAAGCTCTTGATGATATTTCAAAATCATTTGCTGAAGTAAACACAAATACAGTTGCCCTGAAAAAGCATTTTGATACCTCAAGAGAGGAAATATCAAAATTAACAATAAAGTTAAATGAAGTTATATCTGATAATACTAAACAAACAGAATTATGGAATGAGCTAACATATAAAGAGGATGATCATAAAAAGAATTTCATAAACTCTATACAAAACTTGAAACATGATTTAAGAAATTCACAAAGGTGTAACAACTGTCAGGATGAGTCTATGTTGAAGAAGTAATAGACTACAATAATTAAGTTTATAATTATACCTGATTATTAACCAAGAGTAAAACTGTTTTTGACAGTTTACTACGTAGGTTATTCAAGAGCAGGATGAGGAGATGATTTTGGCTGTGAAAAGCCCTCCTTTTATCCTGAAATTGGGGTGGAAAGGATGCTAGACCTTTCCACATAGAGGAAGTGAAGATTTTTCACTCTCCAGGACAGGCTTGTGGTTTGCAAACAGCCTGTATACCCTGTATTGGGGTCAGATGTGGTTTTGAAACCACATCTGAGTGGTTTTCACCAATACAGGGTGAAAATTTTCATCTGGGGACCTCACAGCCTGGTTCTGACGTGTATGACGCGTAGAATGCTGTACAGAAACTGTATGGGACCCCAGTATTGGCTGACATATGAGGTATTGAAGTAAAAACATGCTTCTTCGTCTATTTGACACCTCATATTCATGATTATGGGATATTATCCCATGGTAAGGCTGTTTATGACAGCAGGTGGGATTTTGACCTTAAACCAGCCATATCTCTGTCAGTTTTTGAGATATCAACCTAAGGATTGGTTCATTGGATAGCCCTGTATGAGCTCTACACAATGGTACCCAATTTGGTATGGTTGTCATGAAATATGGAAAAGTTATCCCATGTACAAGGTTTTTTGTACATAGGCGTGGTTTGGGCAAAAAGCTGTATTGAACTTGTTTTCCTCATAACTTCTGTTATAGTTGAGATATGAAGGAGTGGATGGCACCATCAGATAGCCCTGGCTGTGCTCTTTCCAAAGATACCCCACTTCAGGTATCCCACACTAAAACTGTAGAAGTTAGATGAGAGGTGAATGTTTTGTTCACCCTTATTTGGCCTGAAATTGACCATAACTCCAGTAATATTTGTGCTAGCTCAGTTTGGCTGGTACCATTGGATAGCCCTGGCTTAGAGCTTCATTTTGAATACCCATTTGATGGGGTTAAGCCTCTCCTTCTAGATTTTAGATGAGAGGGGAAAATTAAGGTTTATGGTCAGCAATAATTTTGAGCAGGAATAACTTTGTTATTTCTTGCCCTATGGTGATGGGACTTATATTTTCAGAAAGAGATGAGTTTCCTCTATCTTTTGATACCTTTTGAGCTAATTTGGCTCAGCTCCATGTTTTGGTGGTATCTTGGCTATACCATTGGTTTATGGTATTTTGGCTGTCATGCTTGTGCTCTGGTTTTGAGTCACAGGCTTACAACAACAGTAAAATGAATGATAGTGAACAACTTCTAAACACTTTACCAAGAATGTATACACCTCTGAATAAAAATGAAGATGCAAGAATTCCCAATCCACAAGTATTGGATATTGAAAATTCACAGTTATAAAATGAATTTTCTACTTCTTTTCATAACTTAGAACCATCAATGGGCCAAGCACTCTTGAAAGCAGTTTCAAAAGTTAAATAATGGTCTCACTTCAGTGGTGAAGGAGAGTATGACCATATGGAATTCATTAGAGGTATTGACATGATCAAAAAGGATTTTGAGTTACCAGACCGATTGGTAACAGCCAGATTTAACACCTTTTTTACCAAATCAGCTCACAGATGGTACATCAAAATAAGACAAGCACATGGACACCAGAGTTGGACTTGGTGGAAAACCCAGATCATTAACAAATGGGAAAATGATGCTTGGAGGCTTAAAGTTGAAACAGCCTTTGAATATTCCAAATTTAATGCTGATAAAGACAAAGCTTTACCATGGTTTTGCCAACAAAAAGACAGATTAACAGAATTATATCCTGACATGTCAGAATTTATGATCCATAGAAAAATTCTGAGACAATGTGAGGTGACTTAGAGCATGCTGTCAAAAGCAGGACTACTGAACAATCTTCATTAGAGGATATTATCAATATATTAGAAGAAGTAACCACCAGAACCAAAATTGGTTCTAGTAGGGTGAATCTCAAAACAAGGTTTAATACACCTTGGAAAGAATCTGTGGACAAAAACCCCAAATAAAATTATAATAATGTTAAGTATAAATCTGAAGATACAGTCAGAAAGTGCCATATTTGCCAAAGCACCACCCATTTAGCCAATACATGTCCAAAAAGGGGGGAAATCAAGTAAATTGACATTGAGAAGGAACCTGATGTATAAAAAGATGACATAATTGAAGATAATTCAGATGATAAGTCATCCATATTTTCTGAATCTTCAAAAGATATAGAAAATATCAATTCCACTTTTGACATCATGGAATCTTCTTCCCACTTGCCACAATTGAGCAATGGTCAGCTTGATTTATCAAAAATTCAAGATGCACAACTTATGAAAACAAAACCAAACAGGGGGAAAGGTTATACAGCTGGTAACTCCTGTATAACAAAAGTGGTGATTGAAAAGAAGCCCACCAAACCTTTGCTTGACCCAGGAGCCTTCTGCTCTTGTGTTGAAAATCTTTTCTTAAGACTTGTGTACCAAATTTTGAAGACCATTTGTTTCCAATTGATGGTATAAAATTCAATAGTGCAAGTAATCCAATGAAAGCATTAGGAATGTTTGAGACCAATGTCATATTCCCACACATTAATGGGAATTTACAAATCACAGTTGAATTTGTTGTTATGGAGAATTTCTCTAGTACCCAGTTTATATTGGGAAATGACTATTTAATCATGTTTGGGATATATTTGCATAACAACAAAGACAGATACTTTACTATTGGAGAAAATAAGCACCAAAGATTTTCCTTTTTACCATTTAAAAGACATATTACAGTAAGCAAAGTATCACCAGTCAACTTAGAGTTAGAGAAATTCAAGTCTTAACAGTGAAAGGAGGCTGAAATAAGCCTTCATCTGACTGATAAACAATAAAATGAACTTTCTTCCCTTTTTTATTACCACAGACGAGCATTTTCTTCAGACAAAGAACCTCTAGGAGCAATTATTGGTCATGAAGTTGACATCATTCTTAACATTCAGAGAACTTATCCACCACTCTTGAGAAGACCTACATATCTAGCAAGTCCTAAATCAAGAGAAGCTTTAGAAATTTATATTAGAGAACTTCTGGACCTTGGTGTGATAAGAAAAGTAGGCCACAATGAAGAAGTAGAAATAACTACACCAGTCATAGTGGCATGGCATAATGGAAAATCTAGAATGGTTGGGGAATTTAGAGCTCTGAATGCTTACACTGTTCCAGACAGATGCCCAATACCAAAAATTGAAATTGCCCTTACTCAAATATCTCAAGCAGTGTATATTACCACTATGGATTCCCTTAAAGGATTCCATTAAAATGTGGTGACACCAAGAGCAAGAAAATACTTGAGAATTATTGTTCATTGTGGAGTGTATGAATAGTTGAGGATGCCCTTTGGTATCAAAAATGCACCTTCACACTTCCAAAGAATGATGAATGAAATCTTCCCTGAAGAACTCTCAGAGGGATGGTTAATCATTTACATTGATGACATTATTGTTTGTTCCAATACTTGGGAGGAGCACATGTACAGATTTTCCAGATTTTTGACAAAGATTCAATCAGTAAACATGAAAATCTCCTTGAAGAAATGTCATTTTGGATTTAAAGAACTTAAAGCACTAGGACATGTTGTATCTGGTTTGTCCCTTGGAATTGACAAAAACAAAGTTTCAGCAGTATTGCTAAAACCCATGCCTCAGAACAAGAAGGAAATTCAGTCATTCTTAGGTTTTGCAGGATATTACAGGAAACACATTAAAGATTTTGCATCCATAGCAAGACCACTTTATAAATTGTGTGACAAAGACACAGTATTTGAAATGACTGTTGACAGAGTCAAAGCTTTTGAGTCTCTGAGAAAAGCCTTGACCACTGCTCCACTCTTAATGATGCCAGACTTTTAATTACCTTCAAATTATATATTGATGCATCAGGGGATGTACTGGATGCTGCACTTCACGAAGTTCAGATCATAAATGATAAACCTGTAGAAGGACCCATATGTTTCATATCCAGGCAAATCAAACCAACTGAAGCCAGATATGGGCAAGTCAAATGGAATGTCTATGCCTTGTCTGGGCCTTGGAGAAATTGAACTACTTCTTAGAGGGATGTGTTTTTGAGGTGATACCAGATTTTACAGCTGTCAAATCACTTTTAAACATGCAAACACCCAACAGAAATATGCTCAGAGGGCAAATAGTCATACAAGAATACAGAGGCAATATGACTATTGTTCATAAAGATGGGAGTATTCATAAGAATGCAGATGGACTAAGCAGATAGCCATTACCAAATAATATTGATAATCCTGCTTATGTGGCGGAAGAAGCTTCACCACAAATCCCAATAGAAGGAATAAGTGTTACAGACTTGAACAACACCTTCTTTGAAGAAGTCAGAAGTAGTTACACTCAAGATAAGAATTGTATCATCTTATTGCAATTACTTGACAAAGACTGTAAAGACAACTCTCTGATACATGCCTTGGATGAAGTATGGAGAAAATCTTATGATTAAGGAAGATTTCACCTACTGGATGGTATAATTTACCACAGGACCAAACACACATGTGTCATGACAGTTGTGGACAGGTCATTAATCAATCTTATACTAAACAAATGCCATGATAGCCCCTTTTCAGGACATCTGTCTGAAGACAGAACAAGAGAGAAAGTAAAGACCTGAATATGGTGGCCAATGTGGCAGAAAGATGTTGCAGAGTATTGCAAAACCTGTGACAGATGCCAAAAGGCAAATAAATCCACTGACAAGAGACTTGGAAATATGATAAGAATCCAAGAACCAAGAAGACCTCGGGAAATTGTCCATATGGATTGGGTAACTGGCCGACCACCAGGAGGTGACAGAAGCTATAATTCTTGCCTAGTAATTGTGGACAGATTCAGTAAAACTCCAATATTTTTACCATGTCACAGGGATGATACAGCCATGGATACAGCTCTTCTGATATGAAATAGAGTAGTGTCATAGACTAGGATATTTAAAAATATCATTAGTGATAGGGATCCCAAATTCACTTCAGCACTATGGAAAAATCTTCACCAATTATTTGGCACTAAACTGTCTTTCTCTACAGCCTACCACCCACACACTGATGGCCTGGCTGAAACAATGATCCAAACCTTAGAGGACATGGTAAGAAGATTTTGTGCATATGGCCTTGAATTTGAAGATAGTGATGGTTTCACCCATGATTGGTGTACTCTTCTACCTGCACTGGAACTGGAATACAAAACCTCCATTCATGCCAGTACCAATGAGACTCCCGCTATTTTAGAAAAAGGATGGAATCGCAAATTACCCCAAGATTCTTTAAGGAAAGATTTGTTTGAAATACATCCTACAGCTGCCAGCTTCAAAGGAATGCTAGACAGAGCCAGAAAGCATGCAGTAAAATGCATGGAAGACTCATATGCATCTGCTAAAGATAAATGGGACAAATCTCATGCCACTCCAGATTTCAAGGTAGGGGATTTAGTGTTACTATCCACCACCAACTTCAATAACATCAAAGGATGTAAAAAGCTCAAAGACTCCTTTGCAGGAACTTTTGTTATTAAACCCCTCCATGGAGAAAATGCTGTTGAAGTAGAATTATCTCAAGAACTTAGTAATAAGCATCCTACATTTCCAGTGAGCTTGGTACAACCATATAAATCTAGTGATGCTGAGAAATTTCCCTTAAGGAATAAAGTTCCCCAAGTTATACCTCCTATTGAGACATCTGGAACTAAGAAAATTTCCAAAGTTCTTAAAGAAAGAAAATTAAGAACCAAGAAAGTGAGGGAATACCTTGTTAGGTACAGCGACCCAACTTGTGAAGATGAATGGTTAGAAGAAAAAGATATACCAGAAGCTACCAAACTCCTCAGGAGATTCAGACACACTAGAAACACCAATATTACAAAGTAATATTCTTTTTTTAGATGGAGCGAATGTGAGCCTTACAAGTAATTTCATATGCCCAAAAGACCACAAATACAAAATTAACATATAAATATAAATAAAATAAATTTATTTATATTATTAGAGTGAAAATCAAAATATAAATATAAAATTATATTCACAAGTCAAAATTTAATCACAATTTAAAAATAAAATTACATTAAATTTTGAAATTATAAAATTACATTTATAGTTGAAAAAATTAAGTAAAAATGAATTTTTAACAAAATTGTAAAAAATAAATAAATTTGGAAAAAAGTTAAATAAAAATTATTATAACTTTTTATCTAATAAATAAACATATAAAAATTATTTCACCATTGGATTCCTCATAAAAAATCAGGTTGGTCACCTCTGAGTGAAAATTTTGTAACTCAACTCTAAATAAGCTTAAATTAAGTTTTTAGTATTTTCTGTATGAAAATTGAAAATCCTCAAAACTTTAAATTAATTCACATCACATGTAGTGTTAATAACTGAAAATTGTGTTAAAATTGAGGTGTTGTGTATATCTTAGAAGTTATGAGGAATTAAAGTATTTTCAATTGAATTCAATTGAAATGTCAAAATGTGCGCATGTATTACATAAGTGAACTTTGATTAACATATGAGGTATCAAGTATTACTGTATTGACCTGTACAGCTCAATTGAATTACATATGTAAATTATAAGTATAATACATGATGAGGAATTAAAGGAAAAATAAATTGGAAAGATGAAATTTGGGGGGGGAAAGGAACTCCAGCTCTAAGGGGGAGCTACACCCCCAAAATCCTTGCTGAAACGCCTTTGGTGTCAAAATTAACACAAAAGTTCATCACATTTGGCCTGGAATTGCGTTACAGGGTCTGTGGACTCAATTGATGATGAGGTTTGGATACCAACTGGGGTAGTTTTAGCTTTTGCCAAGAGGGTAAAATTACCCTTAAGATGAAACAAAAATAGTAAAAACTGTTTTAACTGGTTTCTACGTCTCTTACACAAATCCTGACGTGTTTTGAAGGCTCTAGACCAGGTATTGCTATAGTAATGGCTGATTTAAGGGTCTAAAATGGCTAAAAATGGCTTAAACCAGCCCTTTTGTGGTCTAAACCAGGCTTAAATGATGCCATAATTGGCTTTTCTGTTGTCAGACTGTTTTTCACGACTGACAAGAGTAAGTTTTACTTTTGGAGTAAGAAAATTTATGGCTATAAAAGAATGTCTTCTTTGCCCCACTTTTCTCTTCATGTTAGAATCTTTTCCTTTTATAATTAGTTTAAACACTGTTAAACCAATCAATAAAAGATTCCAACCACCTTTCTTAAAAAAATTTAAACCTTTTCACCACGTGAAAAAATCATTATAACCATTGTTTGTAACTCCTATAATCATTTTTACACTTGAACCACCCCAAAAGTGAATTAAAGCATCTTTCATCACCTTTAACTTTGTCATTTTGTTTCCAAATTCACTCTGGTCACTTTTGGGCCTTTTTTCTCTTTAATATTCTTTTTAAATACTTTTTTCTTTAATTAATTGCTTGCAGCTCCATGGGCAATTAATTCCAATTGAAATTGCTCTTGAAGAAATTTCTTTTGTAGCCTTAAAATATCTCTTGTAGAGTATTTTTTGGATAAATTTCTATTTTGGGTAAAACAATAAGTCTTTATAATATTATTGTTTTATACTAATAAAGTTATAAAAATAAAACTCCCGTTTTTTCTCTTAAAAATAATACTTCTTACTATTTTTAATTGATTTTTACCTGATACAAATTTTGAGCACAGGGAAAGTACTTAATTTTCAATCAAAGTTTCGTATCCACACCTTACAAGGCCTGTGAGTTTGCGGTGGATGTAGTTATGTGTCAGTTTGATGTGTTGGTTTGTGAAGTCTGGGACATTACAAAAGTGCTTAATGAAAGCAATGGGTGTCTGTCTCACAAGAGTGGCCTGGCACTCAGCAATCAGGGAACTCACTTGGAAGACTCCAAAAGAATAAAGAAATAAAAATAAAAATATAAATTCCTCTAAGATATATTCAGGTACAAAAATGAGATGCAATAAGAGGAAAGGGAAGCCAAATGACCAAAGAGCCAACCAAGTAAGTCCTTAATCACTATTTCAACCTGCCAAAATGAACAATGGAATCAGTCAGGATATGACCACCAAATATCCATTGACAGGCAAAGAAAGAATAAGAGAAAAGTTCTAAATGACTGACTTGATAATATCAATATTCACTTAACAAAAATGATAAGATAAATAAAGATGAAATTGTCACAGAGGCTCTTCTAAGTCAAGAGGGCCTGGCACTCAGTGAACAGACTTACTTATGGAGGGCTCACAATAAATACTCAATTGATAAGAGTAATGAAATAAGAGAATAAATTCCTAGTCATAAAATAATAAGCATTAAAAGATATGAGAGAAAAACAAAAGCAATAATAAAGAGCCAACCAAAAATAATCCTGTACCAATGTTTCAACCTGTCCAGAAAAGAGAAAAGGATTAATAAAGGATATGGCCACCAGGACTCTACTGAACAGGTGAGGGAAGGGAAAGACTAACTTCATAATTAATAAAATGATATTTCTTAATGGGAAATAAAATAATATCAAATAATAAATCCAATATTTTAATTAACTGGGGCAAAAACCCCCAGGTGGGTCAAAGGGGGCTGGTATATGTGAAGAAGTGCCAGCCTGGTGTTTGAGTGTTGAGAAAGCATGACTGTATTATTGAGGAACCTGTATTTGAGATGTGAAACTATATTGGTGTATCCAATACAGTTATTTGAATCAATACAGGTATTTGCACCTGTATTGAAGGTAGGCCTGTATTTGGTGGATCCTGTATTTGTGTTTTGCCTGTATTGAGCTGTATTGAGGTTTGAAACTGTATTTGGTGAATCTTCCATGAAACCCCTTGCTGATTATGTGTTGGAAGATTTTCCATTAGTAATGAGTGGTAATGCCCTGCCTGTCTCCATGGCTGTGACATTATCCCCCTCTTGAAAGTGGTGAGCTCTGAGCACCATAGAAGTAATGACTCTTGATAAGATCAACTGATTTTGTCTCCCCCCCAATTCCCAATTTTCATCTCTCAAAGTTCCTCTTCATAAATCATAATTTAAACCCCTTTCAGCTTCATAACTTGTAGGTCCTTCTTCTTTGTCTTGATTCTGATTCTTCTTCACTTCATCAATTTTTTCTGCTATTTCTTTGATCTTCTCCACATTGCAGAGCTCTTCACTCATTTTGTCTTGAGTCCTCATGGCTCATGATAAAAAGTGATTTCAGGTCCATGTGCTAAGGACGCACTGCCATTCCATCAATTTGTGTCTTCATTTGGAGATTGGGCCAAATCGGCCCTTTTTCTTGCTTGGACCATGTCAGAAGTCCTTGAATTATTCCCCAAAATTGTTGTTTTATGGTTTTTTTGGTCAAAATGGCCAAAATGTGCAAAAGTGCGCATATGCAAGATAATGAAGTTTTTGATGATTTTTGATTGAAATTGGTGTTTTTGCCTTTTTCACATGATTTGAAGTTGAAATAGCCATAAATTCTCAAAATGCGCAAATATGCCCATATCATTGAAATGGCATATTTGGTGAATAATTGAATAAAAATGGGTTTTTGAAGGTTTTGAAGAGAAATGACGCCAAATGCGCAAATATGCCAATATGGTCAAAATGGCATATTTTGCTGAAGAATTGAATAAAACATTGATTTTGATGTTTTGAAGAAGAATGAAGCCAAAATGCGCAAAATGCGCAAAAATATGCATAATGCAAAAAAGTGCGCAAATGAATGAAAATGGCCAATTTGGCCTATGAAACAGTGTTTTCTTGATTTTTCCCTCCTATTTTCTTTGATTCAACTCATTCTTGCAGTTCCAAATTGCCATAATTGTCTTGCTGACTTGCAATTGTCCATAATTCTCTTGGTCTTGACTTTGAAATTTTGACTTGAAGATGAGTTGAAGGCTGACTTCCCTTTGTGATTCCAATCACTCTGATTCCCCACCTACTTTATGGTCCTGGTGTTTTTGATAACTTGAGGGAGCTTTCTGAAGAGAGTATGGCCCCTACAGAGATTTGGGACATCAAGAAAACCTACTGTCTTCACTTCATCAATTTTTCTGCTATTTCTGTTATCTTCTTCTCATTGCAGAGTTCTTCAATCATTTATTCTTGAGTCCTCATGGCTCATGATAAAAAGTGATTTCAGGTCCATGTCCTAAGAACCCACTTCCATTCCATACATTTTGTCTTCATTTGGAGATTGGGCCAAATTGGCCTTTTTTTCTTGCTTGGACCATTTCAGAAGTCCTTGAATTATTCCCCAAAATTGTTGTTTTATGGGTTTTTTGGTCAAAATGGCCAAAATGCACAAAATGCACAAAAATGCACAAAAATGCACAAAAATGCGTAAACTGCAAGATAATGAAGTTTTTGATGATTTTTGATTGAAATTGGTCTTTTTTCCCTTTTTCACATGATTTGAAGCTGAAATAGCCATAAATGTGCAAAATGTGCAAATATGCGCAAATATGCCCATATCATTAAAATGGCATATTTGATGAATAATTGAATAAAAATGAGTTTTTGAAGGTTTGGAAGAGAAATGGCCCAAAATGCACAAAATGCAGAAATATGCACAAATATGCCAATAAGGTCAAAAACGCATATTTTGCTGAAGAATTGAATAAAACATAGATTTTGATGTTTGAAGAAGAATGAAGCCAAAAATGCGCAAAAGTGTGCAAATGCATGAAAATGGCAAATTTGGCCTATCAAACAGGTTTGATGATATTTATTCTATTTTCTTGTGCTTCACTGTGTTCTTGAAGTTCAACCTGCCATAATTGACTTGCTGACTTGGACTTTCTCATGATTTGCTTGATCTTGACTTTGAAATTTGACTTGAATATGAGTTCATAAAATGAAATATCTTTGCCATAATTTGCTTGAAGTAATGAATGTTTTGAATCATGATGATTGGTATAACATGAGATAATAATACAAGAGGAGAGAAAATGAAAGGAGAGATTTGTCCATATCTTGACAAGGTCCAAATCTGAGGGTATTGATGTTGCATACTTCCTGAATCTGTAAAAAGAATTGACAAGTGCTCACAAAGTGGCCAAGGTGATGCTTACAATATATTTTGGTAGAATACCCCCTTAAAGGTGCATGCCAGGAGAGGAACCTATTTTCATAAAATTCAATCCCCACTAAGCACCATAAATCAAACTCTTGAGGCATTTAGGCCAGGCTTGTCTTGATACAAAGTGTGAAAATCCTTGACAAGGTCTGGTGAGTTGGTAAGGTTGGAAGCTGGTTCTCAAGTTGTTCTTTCTGGGTCATCATTGAATCCTTTCCACTCCACTAGATACCATAAGGTACCTCTCTTGAGTTTTGAGTCCAGAACCTGAGCCACTTCCCATTCTTCTTGCTCTTCCACTATTACTGGAGGTGGTGGCAATTGGTGTCGATTTGGGATAGTTGATTGCTTCACTGGTTCTAACAAGGACACATGGAAGATAGGGTGAACTGACTTCCATTGTTGAGGCAACTTGAGGTGATATGCATGGCTGCCAATCTTCTTGAGAACTTCAAAGGGTCCCAGCCACCTTTCTGAAAGCTTCTTGGTGGGTCTTGTTGTCTTGATGTTCTTGGAAGCTAGCCATACTTTTTCCCCAGGTTGGAAATCAGGTGGAATTGCTCTATTTCTATCTGCATACTTCTTAAAACGCTTTATTGCTGACTCTAATTCTTCTTTGACAACTTGCTGTACTGATTAGAGTTTTGATGATAACTTTCCAGCAGGTGTATCTTGAGAAATGTGAATTGAATCAAATCTGGGATTTCTTCCATAAATAGTGAAAATGGTGACTGTTTTGTTGATGAATGTTCTGCATTATTATAGGCAAATTCAGCCAGAGGGAGCCAGGTGTGCCAGTCATCTTGATGGTAACTGACATACATCCAAAGATACTGTTTTAGGATATTATTTACCCTCTCTGTCTGTCTGTAAGGTTTTTCTATTAAACTCTTGATAATAGTAGCAAAATCAAGAGTACTATGACTGTCCTCAGTAGAAATATACAATATAATGAGATATTACAACCACAAATTTAAATATAATTATTAAAAAATAATTATATAAAAAAATGATTTAATTATTATCATAAAAATATAATAATAATAAAAGTAATAATTATAATAAGTTATAATTATTCTATTATTGTTATAGTCACTGACAGTTATAACAATAAGAAGTGTAGAGCTCTTAATGACACAATTACACATGGAAAATATGAAGATTAACCACTTAGAAAAAATATAAATATTATTTATAAAAGATTTAAACACACATTGTGCAGAAATAATTCTTATAGAACAAAAATCCTATATAAAAAAACTAATACTAGATAAAAAAGATATAGAATCTCAGAGAAAACTTACTTATAATATTTATTTAAAACAACAAGTCAAACAACAACAGTTATTATATTAAATAATAATTATAAGTTAAAGACACGCCAAAAATCAATAATTTTAAAGATAAAGCAAATTTCTATAATATAAATTAAGATTAAAGAGTTTTTAAGAGGAATTTGTGGATTTTTAGAAGATATTTAAGATGATTAATTTTATATAATAAAATATATTATTGGTGATTACAACAATAATCTAAATTCTATGATTTCCATTTTTCATTTTAATTTATAAAGAATAAAATAACTTAAGAATTACTTTAATAATAAGATTTTATATTTAGTAAAACTTTACCTGTTTAAATTTCTAATATGATTGGATTGATAATGAATGATGGGCAAAAACAGTGATGAAAAGACTGTTTTTATGTCTTCAGAGTAGCTCTCATGATTCATCATGAATATAGAGGGCGTTCTCAGGTCAAAACTGAAAAACTATGCTTAAAAATAAAGTTCTTAACTTAAGGTAACTTCTTTTTAATTCCAATTTAAAGTTATCAGTGTTATTCTTAACTCCATGTAACTTCAATCCTTGTTTAAACTAATTATTTTAAGTTTTGAATATAAAGAAACTTATTTATATTAACGTTCATCACATGAACAACTTAAAAATAGATTTTCAAACAGAAATCTCTTAAACTCAATTTTTAATTAATTTTTAAAGAAACTATAATTTTCTTTGAGTTTTAATTAAAATAGTAAGTTTCCAGGCTAATTACCCAGGAACCTTATTTATAAAAGATACCTGAAATTTAATTTTTATGTAGATACTATGAAATTTTCAAGCAAATCCATTAGGAATTGGATTTTTAATGAATTTTTGAAGTTATTGCTATTTTTCCACGTAAAATAGCAATACACACCAAACCTTAACTTTTGATAAGGTTTTAATGCTTGTAACCTTGAAGTTTTAAACTTATTTAAGATTTTTAAGCTTAATTAAGCTTTGACAGTTCTTAAAACCTTCAATTAAAGCCTGCATATTGGGATTTACCCTTTGGCAGCTTGAAATTCCTGTCTAAATTGGGATAAAACCAGTTTAAACTTTAATGTTGGATCAAAGTCTAATATTAAAGTTTAAATAAGGTTGAAAATCCTCCAATACAGGTGGACAACCTTAATTGAATCCTTGCAGATCCAAAGAGTTGGGTACTCCAGCTGTATTTTGTCTTTTTCCTTTGTCCCACCTTTTTGCGTGGATTTTTCCCTTTCATTTATTTAAAGCCATACTATGTCCTTAAACCCTTTTAAATTGAGCTCACGCAGGATTTACATTCTGTATGGAAAATCCTTAGCCAATTCATTTAATATAAACCACACCTCAATTTTAACTAAAATTTTGGTAAGTTTGCATTAACCTTATGCAACTTTAAATTTAAGCTTACTTAAGCTTAAATTTCACAATTTTAAAAAAATGTTAAAAGAGTTGCATTAGTACTGTGAGATTCTTAAATCTTCTCATAACATAAGAAATAAGTGTTTGTGGGTATAACACCTTATGGATATACCCTAGGTTATTTTTGGTGTAGAATCTAGAAATGACATAATATTTATAACTTTGTTTATCCAAAAAAAAGTTACACTTATTTTTTGTTATTTTTATTTTAAATTCAATCAAGAAGTCTATTGAAGACAAATTTAAATGTGTATAAAGCTATTTGTGGCCTTATGGGTATGTTATAAATACTTCACAGGCTCACACTGTCCATCTGTTTCAGGGTGAAAGGCAGTTGAAAGATCTCTTGATATCTTGAGATGCTGACACCATTGAGTCCAAAATGATGAAACAAATAATGAACCTCTATCACTAACAATACTGATTGGAAGACCAGGTTTGGAAAAGACATGACTAATAAGGATTTGAGCTAAGTCCAAAGTAGTGATTGTTAAATAAGTTGGAATAAATATTCCCATTTTTGAAAATCTGTCTACAACTACTAAAATTGAAACAAAGTTCCTTGACAAGGGCAATTGAGTGATAAAGTCCATTGATAGTGAATTCCAAGGACCAGATGGAATTTGAAGAGGCCTGAGTAATCCAAACTTCTTATGATGGATGTTCTTGTTTCTTGAACATTGCTGACATGAGGACACATAGTCCTTGATAATTTGATTCATTCCAGCCCAATAAAAATCCCTCTTGATGAGCTTGAGGGTCTTCTCCTGGCCAGGGTGGCCAGCCAACAGTGAGTCATGACGCTTTTGAAGGATATCCAATTGAAGTTCATGATTGCTTGGGATGACTACTCTAACTTTGAATAATACCAATTCGGCTTGAGGTTCAAGAGTATAATCTGAGAATGATTAACCTCTTGCTAATTGCTTGAGAATTTCCTTATAATCTTTGTCTTGCCATACTGCCTTCTGAATTTTATCAACTAAATCTGAGAAAACTTCAACTTTGATTGAGAAAAATCTTTACTCTTTAATTTCATTTTGCTTGAGCACTTGATGAAAGTTTTGAGGATTCTTGCTGATGAGGTCCACTGCCCTCTCTGGGTACACGTTGTCCCAACGTGACAAGGCATCTGGTAAAGTGGCCAGTCTGCCTGGGTGGTAAGTGATAGAGAAGTGAAATTCAGAGACAAACTCTGCCCAACGGGCTTGATGGCAAGTAAGGACTTTAGAGGACATAAAATATTGAAGGGAAGAGTGGTCTTTCAAGACTTCAAAGCCATCAGAAAAGGAAAGAAGAAAGGCTCTCCAGTGCTTAAGAGCCCAAACTATGCCAAGGAGTTCCTTGTCATGAATTTCATAGTTGAGCTCAGCTGGGAGCAGCTTGCAACTATCAAATGCAATGGGATTCTTTCCTGAGTCATTCACCTGACTCAGCACAGCACCCAAGGCATAATCAGAAGCATCAGTCTCTACAATGGTTGCTAGAGAAGGATTGAAATGGGATAGGATAGTAGCAGTGGTGAACGCTTCTTCGAGTATTTGAAACTGAGTAAGAGCTTCCTCATTGAAGATGAAAGGAGAATCTTTTTTAAGGAGGGAAGTGAGAGCAGAGATTTTTTTGGAATACTTTTTAATGAAACGATGATAAAAGTTGGCAAAGCCAAGGACAGATTGAAGTGTTTTGATGTTCTTTGGCTGAGGCCAATTGAGGATTTTCTGAACTTTGGCAGAATCCATCTTGAGGCCTTCACTTGAAACAAAATATCCCAAGTATTCCACACTTGAGGCATGGAATGAGCAAATTGAGTATTTTGTGAACTTTTGAAGAATACATCTTGAGGCCATCTGTAGGGTGTGGATATAAAACTGTCATTGAAAATCAAGTACTTTTCCTGTCCTCAAAATTTGTATAAGGTAAAAATATGATTGAAAATAGTATGAAATAGTATTTCTAAGAGAAAAAACACCAATTTTATTGTTTTCAACTTTATAAGTATAAAACAATAATATCATAAAAATTTGTTGTTTTCCCAACAATAAAGATTTATCCAAAAAAACATACAAGAGATATTTAAGGCTACAAAAGAAATTTCTTCTAGAGAAATTTTAATTGGAATTAATTGAACAAGGAACTGCATGCAATTAATTAAAGAAAAAAGCCTTTAAAAAGATATTTAAAGAGAAAACACGCCCAAAAGTTACCAGAATGAATTTGGAAACAAAGTGACAAAGCTAACAGTGATTAATGATGCTTTAATTCACTTTTGGGGTGGTTAAGGGGTAAAAATCATTATGAGAGTTACAAACAATGATTATAATGATTTTTTCACATGGTGAAAAGGCTTAAAATGATATAGAAAGGGTGGTTAGAATCTTTTATTGATTGGTTTAACAGAGTTTTAAGCTAATTATAAAAGGAAAAGATTCTAACATGAAGAGAAAAGTGGGGCAATGAAGACATTCTTTATAGCCATCAATTTTCCTACTCCAAAAGTAAAATTTACTCTTGTCAGTCGTGGAAAACACTCTGACAACAGAAAAGCCAATTATGGCATAATTGAACCCTGGTTTAGACCAAAAAAGGGCTGATTTCAGCAATTTTAGACCCTTAAATCAGCCATTACTATAGTAATACCTATCCTAGGGCCTTAAAACCACGTCAGAATGAGTGTAATAGACATAGAAACCAGTTAAAGCTGTTTTTACTAAGATTGTTTTATCTTAAGGGTAGTTTTACCCTCTTGGCAACAGTTAAACCTGCCCTGGCTGGTATCAAAACCTCATCATCAATGGAGACACAGACCCTGTGACTCAATTCCAGGCCAAAAGTGATGAACTTTTACGTTGATTTTGAAATCTCACGCTTGTGAGCAAGGAATTTGGGGGTCTGGCTCCCCCTTAGAGCTAGAGTTCCTTTTCCCCCCCAAATTTAATCTTTCCAATTTATTTTTTCCTTTAATTCCTCATCATGTATTATACTTATAATTTACATACGTAATTCAATTGAGTTTTACAGTACACTACTGTAATAATTGACACCTCATATGTAAATAAAAGTTCACTTATGTAATACACACGCACATTTTGACAATTCAATTGAATTCAATTGGAAATACCTCAATTTCTCATAACTTCTAAACTATACACAACACCTCAATTTTAACACAAAAATTTATGGTTAACACTACATGTGATATGAATTAGATTCAGGTCTTGAGGATTTTCAACTTTTATACAGAAAATACAAAAAAGTTAATTTAAGCTTATTTAGAGTTGTGTTACAAAAATTTCACTCAGAGGTTACCCCACCTGATTTTTTATAAGGAATCCAATGGTGAAATAAATTTTATATTTTTATTTGTTAGATAAAAAGTTATGATAAATTTTATTTAAATTTTTTCCAAAATTATTTTATTTTTGGTAATTTTGTTGAAAATTCATTTTTACTCAATTTTTTCAAGTAAAAATGTGTTTTTACAATTTTCAAATTTAATGTATTTTTGCTTTTATTTTTAAATTATAATTAAATTTTTTCTTTTGTATATAAATTCCTATTTATATTTTAATAATGTAAATAAATTTATTTTATTTAGGTTTGTATATTAATCTTTTTGTTTGTGGTCTTTTAGGTATATAAAAACACCTCTAAGGCTCACACATGAACTCCTACTTAGAAATCAAGAGCTTTCTGGGTCAGGAGAAGGCCATAGAACTCTTAGGAGGGTGGAGACCATTGCCTTGCAAAGACAAAGTCAAAAAGATAAAGAATTGGTTGAAGAACCAAAGTCTTTCATCTGTAGACCAGAAGAAGGAATTGAGAATGACTCCAGCTTTTGAAGAAGGCCCAGTGGCGTCTACCAGCTCCAGAACCCTCCAAAGAGAATCCCAAAGGACCTCATAAGAAGAGGAAAGGTGCCAAGAATCATCAGGGCAAGGGCAAAAGCAAAGGAAATTGGCACAGACCTTACCCACCAGGGTACATGATCCCCAAATTGGAATTTTCAGCCATGGAAAGTGTCTTCAATATGGCCAGGACTCTTACGGAATTCATAGCAAAAGAGCAGGAAAGGATGAAAGGGACCTCTCTGCGCAAATAATACAAGAAATACAATTTTTTCAATCTATTATTGATGTAGAACTTGGTAAATTTTATGCAAAGTTAAATAAAATAACATCAGATATAAGTGAATTAAAAAGAAATGACAAAAACTATAATCAATGGTATAAGTTGACAAATGTCAAACTTGATTCAATTAGCAGTACATGTGACAGAATTGACAGTAAATGTCAAGCCCAAAATGATGAAATGGAAGATCTTTCAATTTTAAACATTAATGATCAACTTAGAATTCTAAAAGATCATGTTTTGGAAATAATTAATGATACCAATCAGTTTACCACATATTTTGAAAAAAGTGACAGTGAAAGGCAAAAATTAAAGAATGAAATCATTGCAAATGTGGAGAAAATTATTAGGAATTACAAACCACATATTCCAAGACATTCTACATCTTTGACTGAAGAGAAAACTTCTGTAAAAGGAAGTTGGACCCCATTTTTAGCAGAAAATTCTATCTGTGCAAAAGATGTATCAAAACTGGAAGAATGGCCAACATTCTCTGGAGAAGGGAAATACAATCATATTGAGTTCATCAGAAAAATTGATATGTTGCAAGAAAATCTTCACAAACCTGATGAAATAATAGTGGGCAAGATAAAGTCTTTGTTTACCAGAACTGCAAAGAAACGGTATTACAAAATGAGACTAGATCATGGTAAACATGATTCACCTTGGTGGAAATGTGAAATAATCACCAAATGGGCTAAAAATTCTTGGCAATCTAAAATGGAAAATGCTTTTGAAAGTGCCATTTTTAACTCAGAAAAGGATAAACCACTTACTTGGTTCCTCAAACAGAAAGATAGATATGTTTGACTCTAGGATTAATATGAAAATATTAAGAAAATGTGGAGGAGAACTAGAACATGCTATCAAGTGCAGATGTGTAGAACCCTGTTCAACAGAATACTACACAAATGCCATGGAAGATATCATTACTAGAACAAGAATTAGTAAAACCTGGACTAGGGTTTCTATGGAATCCAAAATGGTCTCCAAAAACTTCCAGAGAAGATAAGAGGCCTGAAAGACCTGTCTTGAAGTGTCATAAATGTGGAAGAATCTCACATCTAGCCAACACTTGCACCAAAAAGACAAAGATTAAAGAACTTCAGTGTACTGAAGAGAAAGAGGAATCTGACCTATATTCTGCAGTCTCTGAAGATACACCAGTAGAGGACTATCCCATTGAAAAAATTACAGTTTCCTTTGAGGACACAGAATTCCATACTCAATTGCCACAGTACAGTGAGGATTTTCATAACCAGATCATTATCCAGGATGCCAGAATGTGTAAAACCAAACCTGCTAGAGGTAAAGGATACACTGCTGGAGCATCTTGTATCACATCAATCCTGATAAATGATACTGAAGCCAAAGTAAATTTGGATACAGGAGCATTTTGTACTTGTGTAGGAAAGGATTATCTTCAAGCCATACTTCCTGGATGGGAGAACCATCTATTACCAATATAGGGTGTACAATTTAGTAGTGCCAGTAATAATATGTACCCTTTGGGCATATTAGACACTACTCTTGTATTTCCACATCCAGCAGGAAGTGTAAGAATGAAAAATGAGATAGTAGTAATGGACAATTGCACATCTCAGCACATCATTCTTGGAAATTCTTACTTGAATATCTATGGTATTGACATCAATAACCATAAAGACAGATATTTCACAATTGGAGAAAATAAAATAAAATAAAATTCTTTTTCAAATCTTCCAAAACAAATATCTGTGATATCTTCTAAAGATACTTATAAGGATGACTTTGTGGATAATCAACTTGTTGAAGCACAAATTAACCCATCATTATCACCCAAAATGAGGCATGATTTTCTTGATGTATTATACACATATAAGAATGCCTTTGCTTCTGATAATGAACCATTAGGCGCTATTAAAAGACATGAAGTTGATATTACTTGTAATATTTAAATACCATAACCTCCAGTATTTAGAAGACCAGCTTATCCAGCCACTCCCAGAGCTAGAGAAGCCTTGGAAAAACATAGCCAAGAGTTGATCCAACTTGGTGTACTAAGGAAAGTAGGCCATAATGAAGAAGTTGAAGTGAAAACACCTGTTATTATTGCTTGGCATGATGATAAATCAAGGAGGGTTGGAGATTTTAGAGCATTGAATACCTACACAGTTCCAGATAGGTATACAATTCCCAGAATTCAAGAAACCTTGACTCAATTATCTAAAGCCAAGTATATAATATCCATGGATGCATTGAAAGGCTTTCATAAAAATGTTTTGATGCCCAAAACTAAGAAATTACTTAGAATTATCACTCACTGTGGTATTCATGAGTATCTTAGAATGCCATTTGGCAATAAAAATGCACCATCCCATTATCAAAGAATGATGAATACCATCTTCCCCACAAAATTATCTGAAGGACAGCTTATCATCCATATTGATGATATTATCATATGTTCTGACTCATGGTCTTTGCACCTTGAAAGACATGCAAGAGTACTTGAAAAAGTTACAGAAGTGAATATGAAGATTTCACTCAAGAAATGTAACTTTGGCTTTGAAGCACCTAAAGCTTTAAGACATATTGTTTCTGGTTTAAGATTGGGTATTGACAAAAATAAAGTGGCAGCAGTGTAACTTAAGCGAATACCCCAGAATAAGAAATGAATGATGTCTTTTCTTGAATTTCCAGTTATTACAGGCAGAACCTGAAAGACTTTGCAATTCTAGCCAAGTCACTATATAGAATCTGTGAACGAAAAACAGTATTGGAGATGACACAGGAAATAATTAAAACTTATGAGAAGATAAGGAAAACTATAAGGCTGAGTCTATGATGAAGCAGTAATTAAGTTTTTTAAAACTTCAACTATGACTGTGAAACGGTGATAAAGGTTTAAAATAAAGGTATTTAATGATAATAAGGGTTTATAAATAAAATAGGAGCGCTTTACTATTGTGGAATAATGGTGGTGAGCGCTATTGAAAGCCCTGGGTGCAGCTCTACCTGTTGGATTTCAATAATGAAGACTACAATACTTAAATTTAAAGTATACCTGATTATTTTCGAAAATTATAACTTTTTTTGACAGTTGTACTACATAGGAATTGAAGAGCAGGATGAGGAAACCATTTCTGGCTGTGAAAAGGCCCCTTTTTATCCTGGAATGGGGTGGAAAGGCTTCTAGACCTTTCCATGTAGAGGAAGTGAAGATTTTTCACTCTCCACGACAGGCTTGTGGTTTGAAAAAGGTATATATAGCCTGTATAGGGCTCAGATGTGGCTTTGAAACCACATCTTGGAAGTTTTCACCAATACAGGGTGAAAGGTTTTATCTGGGGACCACACAGCCTGATTCTGAGGTGTATGAAACTTAGAATTCTGCACAGAACCTGTATGGGACCCCAGTATTGAATGAGCTATGAGGTATTGAAGTAAAAAAAAGCTTCTTTGTCCGTTTGACACCTCATAATAATGGTTATGGGATATTATCCCATGGTAAGGCTGTATTGGCCAAACTGTGGGAGTCTGACCTTAAAAAAGCCATACCTTTGTCAGTTTTTGAGATATTAACCTCAAAATTGTTTCCGTTTTTAGTGCTGTATGTTTCCTAAACAATGGTACATCATTTGATATGGTTATCATGAATTATGGCAAAGTTATCCCATGTACCAGATTTTTATACATATGTGTGGTTTTAGGCAAAAGCTCTATTGGGCTTGTTTGCCTTATAGCTTTTGTTCTAGATGAGATATGGGGAAATGAATAGCACCATAAGATATCCCTGATTGTGCGCTTTCCTAAAAGACCCCACTTAAGGTATCTCACACTAAAACTGTAGAAGTTAGATGAGAGGTGAATATTTTATTCACCCTTATTTGGCCTGAATTTGGCCATAACTTCAGTAATTTGATGGGGTTAGGCCTCTTACTCTGTATTTCAGATGAGAGGTGAAAATTAAGGTTTATTCTCAGAAACAACTTTGAGCAGGAATAACTTTGTTATTCTTTGTCCTATGGTGATGGGACTTGTATATTTGGAAAGGGGTAGGTTTCCTCTTTCCTTTGATACCTTCTGACCATGTTTTGGTGGTATCTTGGCTATACCATTGATTTATGGTATCTCACTGTCATTCTTGTGCTCTGGTTTTCATTCACAGGCTGACAAAAGCTCTTACTGAAGCACCTTTACGCCTCATGCCTGACGGGAATATACCTTTTAAACTTTACATTAATGAATTTGGAGATGGATTAGAGGCAGCCCTACATCAGGTCCAAATTATTGATGACAAACCTACAGAGGTCCCAGTTTATTAACTCTCAAGACAAATCAAACCAAAAGAAGACAGATGGAATGCTTATGTTTGGTATGGGCACTTGAGAAATTACACTATTATCTTGCTGGAAGTGTTTTTAAAGTGATTACCAACTGTAATTCCGTGAAATCACTTCTTGAAATGAAAACTCATAACAGACATGTCCAACAGATTTGTACCAAATCTAATCAGACTGACTAAGATACAGAAAAAACAGTATCTGAATGAGGTCCAGCCACAACACACCTTGGCTTTAATTGTACACAGGTGGTCAAATCATGAACACCAGTCATAATTTGTACCACTTGCAAACCAATTATGGCTATAATTGGTTTGTATCCTTTAAATCTAATCAGACCCACTTAGATGGAGAAAAAACTGTATCTGAATGAGGTTCAGCCACAGTAAACCTTGGCTGTAATTGTACACAGTTTGGCATATTATGATGGCCAGTCATAATTTGTACCACTTGCAAACCAATTATGGCCATAATTGGTTTGTCTCCTGGAAATCTGAGCAGACTGACTCAGATACAGAAAAAACTGTACCTGAATGAGGTCCAGCCACAGTAAAGCTTTGCTGTAATTGTACACAGCTGGGCTAATCATGAATGCCGGTCATAATTTGTACCCCTTGCAAACCAATTATGGACGTAATTGTTTTGTCTCCTTGAAATCTGATCAGACCCACTCAGATAAAGAAAAAACTGTATCTGAATGAGGCCCAACAACTTTGGACCAAATCTAATCAGACCCACTCACATACAGAAAAAACAGTATCTGAATGAGGTCCAGCCACAATACAGCTTGGCTGTAAGTGTATACAGGTGCTCAGATCATGACCACCTGTCATAATTTGTACCACTTCCAAACCAATTATGGCGGTAATTGGTTTCTCTGCTGGAAATGCGATCAGACCCACTCAAATACAGAAAAATCTGTATCTGAATGAGGTCCAGCCACAGTACAGCTTGGTTGTAATTATACACAGGTGGGAAAATTATGACGGCTGGTCATAATCTGTACCACTTGCAAACAAATTATGGCCATAATTGGTTTGTCTCCTGGAAATATGATCAGACCCACTCAGCTGCAGAAAAAACTGTATCTGAATGAGGTTAAGCCATAGTACATCTTGGCTGTAATTGTACACATGTGGGCAAATTATGACTGCCGGTCATAATTTGTACTACTTGCAAACCAATTATGGCCGTGATTGGTTTGTCTCCTGGAAGCCTAATCAGACCCACTCAGATACCAAAAAAACTGTATCTGAATGAGGTCCAGCCACAGTACAGCTTTGATGAAAGTTTACACAGGTGGTCAAAGTATGATGGCCAGTCATAATATGTACTACTTGCAAACAAATTATGGCCGTGATTGGTTTGTCTCGTGGAAAACTAATCAGACCCATTCAGATACAGAAAAAACTGTATCTGAATGAGGTCCAAAACATTTGTACCAAATCTAATCAGACCCACTCAGATACAGAAAAAACTGTATCTGAATCAGGTCCAGCCACAATACAGCTTGGCTTGAAGTGTACACAGGTGGTCAAATTATGACCGCCAGTCATAATTCATACCAATTGCAAACCAATTATGGCTGTAATTGATTTGTCTCCTGGGAATACAATCAGACCCACTCAGATACAGAAAAAACTGTATTTGAATGAGGTCCAAGGACACTACAGCTTGGATTCAATTGTACACAGGTGGTTAAATTGACAGGCACACCAATTCATTTCTGCAATCTTAAATGTGGTTAAACTATGACAGCTGGTTATAATTTGTACCCCATGCAAGCCAAGTAGGGGCATAATTGGTTCCTATCCTTGGAAAATTAAAGATGCTCAAATATAAATAAATCTATTTTTGTGTCCACTTTAATTCTGGTTTGAGCTCCCTAAGCCCCCAAACACTTTCCTCATAACCAGACTAGTTCATTTCAATTTCTTGGGCCCTTTTTTTTCATTCCCCACAGAATTTCAAGGTGCCAAAAATGGCCCCCCCTAAAGAAATTTGCACTTGTCACAAGCTTGGTTGTTAAAATCAATATTATGAAGATTTGAACAATATTTTTCAGCATGGAAGACAAATGTCTGACCTATCTTGGAAGACACATCAATTGGAACTACTAAAGCTCAGGAGACCCCAGCATTTTGTTGATAAGATGTTTTTAGCCCAAAATAGTAAAGATTTAAGGACTTTCCCTCATCAATTTCAATTATTAATAATTACTTAAGTCAAATTTTACCCAATTGTTTGCCACTTTCAACACAGAAAACCCCTGGATGCTCTCAAATTGAACAGATCTGTTGTCATAATAATGAAAGGAATTTACTTTTCAATACCAAAAAATATGAACACAAGAACTTTAAGTTCATTGAGTCTCATTCTCTTAAACGTTTTGTTCAAGCTTCCAGCCTATACCTCAAAAATGGAATGTCCAGAGATTGTATCAAAAAATTTCTTCTATCAGAAAGGGAACAGATAACTAGCATTGGAGAGAAATTCAATTTTGATGGATTATCCATTGCTGAAGAAATCCCACCTTCAGTTGAAACTATTTTTGTTCAGGTGGGCATATCCATGGACTTTGAAGAAAAGATTTGCTGTCCATAATGATTCAGCTTGTATGAGCTGACTGCATTGGGGCACATCAACAAAGACTGTACATCCAAATTTATTCAACCTTTTCCTTTCTTCATTATTAAATTAGGACCTCTTGCAACAAAAGAATGTGGTTCTCTTTTATTTAAAACTGATTTCAAGAATTATTTTTCACTTCAAAAACCAATCTGTACCTATACATACCAATCCTTGCAGCAATAGTTCGCCTTCCATATATGGATTCCTGGCTTTGAAAAGCTATTAAATGCTCAAAATACCCATAAATCTCAAACAGACCCTAACTTTATTTTTGATATTTGGCATAGAAATATTTGGCAAAAAATTCAAATCTTCCCCACATAGTAAATAAGCATTTACAAATAGACCAGGTAATTTGATACTTAGCTTATATGTAGATTGGTACAATCCATTAAGTAACAAAGGGGCTGAAAACTCAATTTAAATTGGGTCAATTCTTCTCACTTGTTTGAATCTTCCTTCAAGTGAATGTCACAAAGAGGAGAACATGTTTTTGTATGCAATAATTCCCGGTCCCAAAGAGCCATCTCTTGATCAAATGCATTCAATCTTGGAGCCTCTTGTGATTGAGCTTCAAATGTTATGGAACGGTATTTGGTTTTCCAATACCCATGACTTTCCACAGGGTAGACTTATTAGATTGGCTTTATTACCTTTAATAGCAGATCTTCCTGATCTACATAAAGTGGCTGGATTTTCCTCTCTTTAAGCCAATCAATTTTTATCCTTTTGTAATATTGCAAAGGTGGACATCAATGAAATAGATATTTCAAAATTTGACCAAGGACACATAAAACTCATGTTACCAAGGCTAATGAATGGTACCAACCTCAAACCAAAAAAGAACAAGATGAATTTGTAAAGTGACATGGTGTCCAGTGGAGTATTCTAAATGAACTAGATTACTGGAGACCAATAGACTTTTGTGGCATAGATATAATGCATTGTTTGATTTTAGGGGATATCAAATACTATTGCATATCTTTCCTCAAGGTGGGGTTGGCTGGTGACGAGTTAGAGCTTCAAAGGAAAAAGAAATGTATTTTGGCAGACTCAAATCCATCCAAATATCCTTTTTCTTTATTGGGGCATCCAAGAAAAAGGAAAAATCAAGATGAAAATGATTCTGAAAAAATAAGTATACCCAAGAAACAAAACCTTACAAAACCTGACCTTGCCTACATTCAACCTCCCATTTCCCAACGGCCAAAAGGCTCTTGTGAAGCCTCCAGGACCAAAAGTGACAAACTTCCAAAAGCAACAGAACTTCAAGCTCCAGGTATTCCCTTAGATCCCAGACAACCACTTCTCCCTACTCAACTTATTACCTTTTACACATGGTAGTGATTCATTGGTTCCTTATGATTTCTCTTCTGATGATAATAGGTATTTGAATACAATGGGGGATGAAGCTCCAAGATAAAAGTTTGGTTTCAAAAACTTCCAGACACTTAAAGAAGCAGAGGTGCAAATCTTGATGACATTGTATTTACCTTTGGCACTTGTACCACTATGGAGTTCAAAAATACCTCATAAGTAGGAAAGGGTGAAATGCCCAGGGAACTACCTCCATAAGGATCTTCTACTCAAATCACTAATTTCATAAGTTACATTAACAAACATGTTACTCAAAACAAGCATTCATGAAGAGGACCTAGATAAGATTCAAAGGACTACAAAGATCTATTGTCAAACACTTTGTTTGGGTTGGTCCATGATAAACTCCAAACCTAATCTACACCTAACACAACATTTACGAAAGGTTATCAAGGAGCTAGGGCCACCAAGAAGCTTAGCTGCGTGGGCATAAGAAAGAATGAACTGTAAATTTGGGGACATACCATGAAATAATAAGCCATTTTGAGTTTGAATTATATATTTTTATGTCAAAAAAACCCCCTAACAATACTTACCTATATATAACCAATTGTAGCTGAGATCTCCCAAAGAATACCAAAAAGATGGATATTTACATTACAGGATAAAGGTATTTCTGAATTTCCTAATCTTCAACAAACAGTTGGTAGGAACAATCCCCTCATTGCTCTGCATCAATCAAAAATTATCAGTACCAGTCATACAATTAAATTGCATGATACTATTTTTCAAAAGTGGAAACTACTAGTTTCAACAGATTTAAGGGATTTTGTAAACCTCTTTGAATGCAAAAAGTCAATAATTTTTGAAAAAAAAGGTATTTTAATGTCAAATCACATGTTGAAGACATTATCATAGAGTATAGCATTAATAAGGGCAAATCATTGGGCCATATTGATAATATTGTTTCATTAGTTGGAGGTGATCCCAACATATGGTGGCTAATAATCAAACCTTTTAAGAAGCTTGAAGATAATGAAATAGAAAAAGACCCCTTCTATCCTTTTCCAGACCTCAATTGTTCTATTCTATTGGAGAAGACAGAGGATGCCATAATCATAACCTCCCAATCAGTTTTGGGTCATGCTTCAAGCCTCAAGAATCCTCCTGGAAACCATTGGAATTGATCAGGCTACACTCTGTTTGGTATCTCTCAATTCATCAGTAAGTTGTTCTGTGTACTTCCACTCAGTATCTCATATATTTTAACAGTTTCTTACCATTTCCATTCAAACCTTGCCAGAAATGGATAGGTGATTGAAGCACCACACCCCTTTCAGCCTTAGGTTTCCTTATCAATGCTCACTAAATATTTCCTTGGAGAAAAAGCAGTATTTTTTTCCTTTGTTGATATTGTTATATGCTATCAAATGAAGTTTTCTTAGAATAAATCACTCAAATCCCTTTCAAAAGACGTTTAAATTGTCAGTATTCCATATTTAAGCCTCCCAAAGATTTTTCAAGACATAATTTGGTTTTTGGTGCTGGATAGAACAGGTTTGAAAACATTTGTATATAAACTATCTCTTCTCCACCAAACGCTTCTGTATTTCCACTTCAAGAAACTGCTTTAAGCTTTCCTGAGATTTTTCAGTCACCAAATTCATTCTTATACATTGAATCCTTACTCCAACTCTATTTAACACCCTCAAACTTTCATTAGTATAATTACCTCATTTTCCTCAATTTATTTCCACTTCTTGAAATTGATAGTACAATGTCTTCCAATGCAATGGGTGGATCCCCCTCTGCATTCAACAGAGAAAATTCTGGATCCTAATCACAAAACTCCCCAACAGACAGCAATTAAATAATTAACTTAGATGAAGAAAACCACGAAAGCATCCATACTTACTCTACTGGAAAGCAATCCATCTTTCTTCAATATTTGGAAAGACTTGGAATAGAGGATGCAGTTGCACAGAATGCCAGTCAGGAAGGACAAGAGGAAATAACATCAGGTGGTGAGTATCTTTCCTAAAGCTGATTGAAAATGATTCACTGATTTGGTTTTCAGTTTTTGGAGTAGAATTCAGGATTCAACAAGAGATACAACAGAGGCCTAGAAATAATAAGAGAATTATGCAAGGAAGAAATCACCACATTACAAGATTGGTAACAAAGAATGATCTTCCAAGTCATTAATCCACTGAATCAGTCCACTTGCAAGAATTTATCTACTTCTTAATGGGTATACCACCTTCTGTAGATGACTTCCCACCCAATCCTACCAATGATGAAGAGGAATTTTAAATTCATTGGGTCAAAAATTGTGCTAAACACATCAAGACCCATTTGGCAACCTTTGAATATAGACTGAGATATCATCCAATTAGTGAGCACAAAATTCTGGTAAAACAAGAAATCACCTCTATATCTCAAAGATTGCAGCCACCTGAATTTAAATCAAGTTGTGATATTCTCAATAGCTGAAAAGCGTGCTTGTTAAAAGGAATGCCAGCTAGTAGGCCTCAAGAGGATTACCTTCCAATGGGGAATCTCATTCAATAACTCCACTTGGAATGCAGCCATAGCCAAAATTATCTCCAAACATTTTTTCAATTGGAGCCAGACTCAACCCAGTTTAAATATCAGAAATCCCAATCAATCAAGCCTATTAATTGAACATTGGGTCAATGGAAGGGGTAAAGAAATGAAAAAGCTTTCAAAACTTGGCCAGGCTGCAGAGGAGGTTAAATTCCAAAAACCTAAGAAATCCAAAAACACTAGAGGGTGGCAGAATGCAGGTGCTTATTCTTTTTTTAGACATACACAAAACTCTAATATTACTTCTATATTTAGATTACAGATGCCTGTTTCAAAATAGCATGTCAAGTATTCCCTCAAAACAACAATTTCTCTGCAATATATACTGATATAAAAGCAACTTTAGATGTAGAGGATAATTCTGACTTGGGAAAAGCACCAAAAAGACTTTTTGGAGTTTGGAATAGTGAAGCTTTGACCTTGTGTACAAGGAAATTGGATCTAGCAATGACTCTTGGTTCCAAAACCCAGCTTGAAAAGAATAGAGTTCAATGTATGCTTGAGAGGGATGGAGAGAAATTAGACTATAGTTCTGATTTAACTAATGTTCCAAATTGCTTGCCTTTATATTTTTATTCCACAATATATTAAACACAATTTCAGAAGTTGAAAGAAACCACTTATTGGTAAAAGAACTGATTGGACTCCAAAATATTTTATTAGAGATTGAGGCCAAGACAAAAAGGGGACGTCACATCATACAGAGGCCAGGCAGATCTTCTCTAAGTGCAATTGAAGCTGGTTCAAGTAGTCATAATCGTATGAATCCTGAATAATGTTTATCTCCTAGTCCTTTTTTGTGTCCAAGCTTACAGTTTTGTAATAGATGTATTTGGAAATATAATTAGAAATAAATCATTTTAACAATTCACCAATTGAGAGAATTAATAACTAAGTAAAAAGATGCCTTTCAAAATCATGACTTCTAGTCATAAGATTAGTATTTTTGTAGTGTAATTGAGAGCTGAAGTGTCCTATATGTTTGCCAAGCTTAGAGTTTAGTAGTAAATTTACTTCAAAAAAAACATGAGGCACAATATTTTAAAAAATCATTAATTTAGAAAATTTAGAATTTAGCCACAATATGGGCTTTCACAATTATGACCATCAGTCATAAATTTGTGATGAATTTAATTTTTCAAAGCTGAACTGTGCTACAGGTTCTCAACATTATTTAATATATAAGCCTCTTATTTATGCCTGCTTTGGTCTTCATCTGTCCCCAAGCTATTATATATTGAGCAATTCTCAAACAAAAATATTGACATTTATCAAAATTCATCATTATATATGCCTTCCCAAAAATCCCACATTCCATAATAGTCCAATTTGTCTTGAACACTGTAAAGAAACCCCACCTTCTATTTTTTCAATTTCCTTTCAAAAATAAATTTAAAAAATTATTTATAATAATTAGCCCTCAGTCAAACTCAGATAATCACAGCTCCAAAATGGATCCATTACTTGGAATAGAGCCAAAGAAAGTTTAAAAATCAGAATTCATATTCAAAATCTCCAAATTTCTTCCTTCTCTCAGGCTTGCTACCTGTGATACTTACTTTCCTGAATATGCAAGAAAAAAAATTCAAGCTGTATCATATGTTTTTCCAGCTTTTGCCCATATGGAGCCATTCTTAATTGGAATTCAAATCATAATTTAGGTGTACAGCTAGGTGGATCATTACCTGCTGAAGCCAAGGTTTTGATTTCAGCATCCTCCCAAAAATCAATAAAGAGGTATTTCATATCTTCTTCTAGTTTGAGTAATAAAAAGGCCAAGATTCATCAAAGTATTAAGGAAAATAATCAAGAAGTATGTCTCAATATTTTATTTATTCTTTACTCAAAAATTAAACTATATTCCCTGAATCATTCCTTTCTTAGAAATTGGAATGCAATTATGATACTGAGAAATCACACCCACAAAACCAGTCAGATTCTCAAAATCTGGAATCAGGACTATTCCAACCTCAAAATGATTTTGAAAAAGCCCTATCCACCTCAAACTCCAGCCCTGAAGTCAATAGTATTTCTCAAAATGATCAATCAAATATACAAAGCTTTCCAGCTTCCACCATTAGAACAAAAGCAAAATCAAAGATAGATAAGCCCTTGATACAACCTAGATCTACCAAAAACTCAAAAGAAAAATCTAACTCCAATTTCATTCTGGTAGATAATAACCCATCAACTTCAAAAGTAATGCAAACCAGTAATGAAGAGTGTTAAACATCCCAAAAGAAGAAAAAGCTCCCTCAATCCTATTCACTCAGATTACTTTGAAGAAAAAATCAGCCATTGTCAGCCATTTTCTGTATCCTCATGGAAGAAATTCCAGGTTAATTTTGAAGCTCTAGTAAGAGAACAACTCCAGGAAATTCCCCAAAGGCCATTTTCTACCAAACTACCCAAAGGAATACACTTTCAAAGTATTGGGTCTCTTAGCATTAGCAAATGGCTAATGCATTTGTATAAATCTGGTAAATACAAAAGATGTTAATTTGTGCTTCATTCAGAACATTGATATTTCCTGGCTTTTTTCAGGATTAGATATCTTTTCACCAAAGAAAAATGATACTTTCAATGATCCTGAATCCTGGAATGTCCCTCTCTTTACTTTGGATACTGCAATTTCAATGAGCAAAATTCCCAAATCACACTAAACCCTCTTTCAATTGGAACAATCCCTCTTTGTCCCTACTTTTCACAAGAAACATTTCTGGGCAAATCTAATACTTATGTCAATATCTGTTTCTGCACAAGATCTCATACAACCTGAAAAGTTTTAAATCAGCAATTAAACAGAAAATGATCCCTTGTTAGTTCAACAACTCAGCCTGGAATTTCTAGTGTCCTGCCTCCACACAAGACCATCCCATTCAGCTCATATTAAAAATACACTTGATGAAAAAGAGGAAAACCAGTGAGTTCATTATGGAATGAATAGCTTAATATCTTTCAATTATTTTATTTTACATCTTATGATTTCATATGTCCTGATACTAGCACATTCAAAAATTCTTCCAGTAAATATTCCTGATGGATTTTCGCTCACTCATAAAAGGTCCGAACAACACCTTAATACCTTATCAGAGCTACAATCAAAAATAGTATTAGTTAAGCCCTTCTATCATATTTTAGCTTCATTTCTTGCTTCTGGGGTAAGAGGCCTAATGGTTTGCTCAAGAGATTGGAGAAAAAGCTCAGCTAAAGGAGAATTGCAGATGATTGAAATTGCTGATATTGTTATTGCTGAGGAAAGGCCTTATGAGCCTATTTGGAAGAGAACAAATGCATATATTTTGGATATTTTCAATAAGGAATTTTTCTCAAAAACCCATGAATTTGTGCCCACTGCTTCAGAAAGATTGGAATTGGCTAAATTTTTAGTGCTGGACTTCAGTGAGGCATGGCTTGAAAAACATTCCATAGATGGACAACCTGTACTATATCTCCTTGATAAAGCCAATATAAACACCTGATTAATTTGATCAGTTTTTTCTGTAATTTCATTTTATTCCTTCACAACAGCCTGATGTTTGTTCAAATCATGTTTTAGTTTGCTAAGATTACTTTTCTTCACCTGATACCTCATTGCTTACTTTCCCAAATAAGCTCCTTTTACAAAAGATAGCTTTTTTCAGGTTCATTCAAACTGTAAGAAGTAAATACAGGGCTCCAGAATCCTTCCATTTATGATAAATAGGAGCCTTTCTTTTGATTATTACACCTATCCCCAGCAATCTGACTTTAATTAACCTGCTTTAATATGCCTAAATCTTCACATCACTTTTTTGAGACCTCTATAACCCAATCAAACAGGACTATCAACAAGATATTACATCCTATCATCCCACTACCTACCAGTGCAATCTCAAGATCCATACATCAATTATGCTGGTTGATCATGGAAATCAACTATTTCCAATCTCCATCTGATATAAATAGTTGGAAATCTCTTCCATCAGAAGAAAGTCTTGAAATTATTGAGAACTTACCCTTTTCTTGCACTGATAATCCAGCTACAAATCCCCATAATCACAACTTGGGAGAGGATAGACCTTCTATAAACTCAAGAATATTAATTTCACCAATATACAAAACTATGTTTCTGGAGGATCCCTTCAAATCAGGCCTCCCAATGTCAACCTTTTCTTGAAATCAATGTTGGGAATCAAAATGGAATCAAATATTTGAAAAATTTGTTCTCAAGCACTGGAACTATTTACACCAACAAGGAGAATTGAAAATATTCTTGATAAACCAAAAGGATAATACACATATTAATACCTTGTCAATACTAATGTGCTGTTTCAGAGGGAAACAAGAGGAGCTTAAGAATGATAAATTGGTTCCTGAAGCACTTTCGAAAAAAGCCAGTCAGAAGCAGAAATAAAGGCGGCGTAAAAGAGTATGTTTTTATTTTATTTGTGATTTATTTTTACACCAAGTAATGTTATTTAATATTCAGTTACCATCAAATCACTCAGAGACATTACTATAATTGAAAATTAATCAAGATGAAGCTTCCATATTTGATGAGCCAAAATGCTGTTCTGATACTGAAGATGAAAATGGCTCATTAATAAAACTAAAGTCCCCTTGGAGGTCAGAGTTATTCTCAAAGTTAGAAAGTCAATTTGATGCCTTATTAACTCGAAAGCAAATTCAAAAAAGTAAATTAAGTAGAATTCCAAATGTCTTGGAAAGTAGAAGAGTACAAAGTGGTATTTTTGAGAAAGAAGCCAAAGTTCCAATAGGACTTCTAGAAAGTATTTATTCAAATGATTATATTTCCAAGCTTACTAATGATGAGAAGCTAATGTTACCATCAAAGCCATGTATAGATATTCATCATTTACTTCAACTATCTGAATCCTAAAAGAATAATTCATGATTTCTCTATTGTTTCCACAATAAATTTTTACCAATTCATGATCCACAGTACCTAGAAGTTGAATGCTCGACCTGAAATGAAATAAGGATTGTTTAGCTACTAAAAAAGATAAATATTGGTTGAGTATAAGCTATCTTACATCTGAATCTGCTGTTTCTTCCTTCTAACTTGCTGGATATTCACCTCAATACTACCAACAGTTATATAATGAAATACATGAACTTCTTTCTTTTGCCCTAGCCAATAAATCCTATCAACTGCTTGAGCATCAGTTGAAGGCTTCCAACCTGGTTCCTAATTTAAGTAATTGGAATAATATTAGATTAAGCTTGAGGTGTATCTAAATAATGTTTTACCATTATGTAGAAATTTTGACACATCTCATATCAATACCAACACCAACTGTGCCTTTTGTTGTAAGAAGAACCTGAGATTTGGGATTTTTCTGAATTCTTCAAGGATTTGTATCCTTTGATTATTTTTTAACATTCCATGCATCATCAAATTGGATATTCTACTTTAATCCAGTGAAATTTCAATACTTTTTACAATATTTGATCAATAAAATCATTCAAATAACAGGTAGTAGAAGGATTTGAACTCACATATCAAGAAACCTTTTGTATTCTTAAAAAACAACTGCTTTGGGATATCTTAAGCATGGCTCCTTCTGAAAAAACTCCTGGAGATGGCTAACAAGATGCACCACTTTGGATCCTTCTTTCCAGGTATATCTCCTTCCCCCTTCTTCCCTTTCTATTAGTGCTGGATGATTGCAAAGCTGCCTCAAATCTGATAATCTGGAAAAAACTTTTGATGAATCCCATTGAACTGCTTTGGACCTCTGTTTTCCATACAATGCACTAAACTCTTCATGCTTTTTGAAGTAAAGTGTTTTCCATGGCTCATAGATCTCAATTCCAACTCTATATTGCACTTTCTTGGGAATATCCAGTAGGTTGGATTTCAATCTTCTCAAGGTAAGTGTTTTCATTATAAGGTGTAATGATTGGATTGCCATTTGATTCCCAGTTGAAATTTGTTTAGTCATGCAATTTTCCCATAAAGGATTGAGATTCATTGGTTCTACTTGTAAAAACTTCAACAGACTATGAAGATCCCAGAGATTGTTTTGTAATGGTGTTCCCATAAGGCATAACTTTCTTTCAGATTTTAATTTCAATATTGTGAATTCTCCATGAGTAGATTGTTCCATTATGTAGCTAATTGATGTAAAAATTTCAGTACTTTTTTACTTAAAAATCCCAAAGAGAAGCTTACTGTGCTTCATCCAACACTATTCTGAACCAATTTACCAAAAGAGGATTTATTCTCATCCCATGAACATCATCAACATTATAAACAGCAATAACATCATATGTGGTGATTATGACTGCATTCTGCTTCAAATTTTTGAATGAAATGAAATTATAATTGGAACCGTGGAATATTGAATATGGTAAACTACCATCATTAAAATGTAGTCTTCTTTTATTCTCCCAGTTATGCAAAGTAGAAAGTGGTAAAATGATCAAAGTAACTGGGACATGGTCCTTAGATATTTTTTAGTACTTCAATTCTTCATTTTGTGTTCTTTGGGTCAAGCATAAAGTTGTCAAAGATTTTCCAAGTCCCATACCATCAGCCAATATTCCACCCCTACGTTTGCACACAATATCTTGTGGTATCAGCCCATTTTAAACAGCATTAGAAAACACTTTTTTAATCCATAAATTGTCTGAATGTTTCCATAGGTTTTCACAAATTTTTTTCATATTATTTTCAATATTTAAGAAAAAAGAAATACCTTGGATTTGGTGCAATGAAAGATTGGTTTGACCATTAGGTATTGAAATAACAGAACTAGCTAAACCTTTATGGTTGGAAGCTTGATAAAGATCACAATCTTGAGTAATATCAATTAATAAAGGTAGGATATAGTTTTCTATATGTCTCAGAGCCATGTTTGCATTCTTGAAAGCCTCTCTTGTTTTTAAAATATTCCCTTTATCCACAAAAACACATCCATGTAATAGGATATTTTTATCTTTAATCTTGAAATTTATGTAAGAATTTATAAAAAGCACTTTATTATTATTTTTGTACTTTTTATATATTCCAGGATTCAATCCTTCAGCCACTCCTCCAAAAATATCAAGCCGTGGACCCAGATGGAAACTCTGGAAAGAATTAAGGCTCCCAAGATGACTCAAGTCAGATTCTAATAGTATATGAATACAATTAAATACTCTTCTGAATATTACTGAGCTCAGAGAGGTTGGAAAGGAATGTTCAATATTTAATTTTTTTTAATTTGAATAATAAAAAACCCAAGAAAAAATATTGAGATCATAATGTAAATTTTTAGAATGAAAATTTACTATATCAGTGTGATATGATTTTTTTTAGGACAAATGGAACCTAAATGATAGGATTTCATGGGTTATATAGTGGAGAGATCCCCAGGAATTTTGTAAGTGAGTTTGATAAGCTACATATTTAGCCCATGAATTTTTCTTCAGAGTGTAAAAAACAAATCATATTTTGGAACTTAGTTTATTAATGGTCATAAATGTATTCCAAATATGCAGATCAATTAAGCTTCTTATTACTGTTGTCCCAAATCCTCAGATTTTGATTTTAAAAGAAATTATGTATGAGGAAACAAGTTCCTTTTCAAATGTGGAGTTCCCTCCAAGATATATCCAGCACTGAGAAAAATGTTTCAGTTGTGGCCCATGCAACCCCTTTCCAACTTTTTTTTTAATTCATCAAAGTCTTCCTATACTTTGTTTATTTTTCCTTCTCAGAAATTCTCAAGAATCTAATTTCAAAATTATCCATTAAATCATGTTGAAGGCCATTGACTCTCTATTTGAAGAGCTTCAAGTTTATTTTATTCTCTTTATTTAATCATTTTTTATTTTGAAACATTATTCTAATAAATTCAGATTGATTTGTATGGAAACATCCTTTCCAATAATTTTGCCCAATTGCTATGATGATAATTATCACTCAAGGAGAGGTATGATACTTATTATAAAAGTATTGGTTCTTATTTTTCTGAAATATTCATAATTTTAAGGAGTAACACCATTTTTTAATTTAAATTTGGACAGGATTCTCTCAAAAGAATTACCATTATAATTTTCAAATTCATCATTACTTATTATTATCATTGTGGGAAATCAATAAAAGCTTAATTTTTGATTCATCTGAAAACAAGCATTCTTTTAAATAGAGTTTCTTAATTCTTAAGTTATCCTCATTGGTTAAGTCAACATGAAAGATAAATCAAAATCAAAGAAATTCAAGAATCAAGGCAGTGGAATGACAATAAGATCAAAGAAGAAATTAGTAGTACAGATATCAAAGAATTCCTTTTCAAGGCTCCCCATATATCTGGATGAACTTTCAAAATAAAAAAGCATTCATGAATTGAATTGTAAGGAAATCAATTGATGAGATAATTTGAAGATTATTCTACTAATTATAAGCATCATGAGGGAATTTCAATGTTCTTACAATCCACAGATTGAATAAGATTCATTACCTATATGTGTTGCCAGTGTATATATTGCGTTGAGAAAATATTAATAAAAATTAAAGGGGGAGTAAAAATGTCAGAATACAATGAATGTGATTTAAACTAGGGATACCTCCAGAAATACACTCAGACATAAGCTGAAGATACTGTAAAGGACCTGTATGCAAGTCTTCAGATTTTTTCTGTGGTGAATTGTGAGTTAATTAATATGATGGCACAGGGGCCTTTCAAAGTGAACACAGCCAGGGACTTGGTAAACTAGGACTTACTTATGGAGGGATTAATGATTGGAATATGAGGGAGTACACTTGAGAGTGTAATTAAGATAAGAGGGCTAATAAAACAAATATAAGAAATAATTTCAAAGCAAATAAGAGTAAGAATAAAAGAGCCAACCACAAACAAGTCCAAGTCCAATTTTTCAACCTGTGAGAAATAAAGAGAAGGGTTAATAAGGATATGGCCACCACAACTCTACTGAAAAGGTGAGGAAAATATGCAAAGACTAACTTAATACCAATAAATATAATACCCAAAGAACAAGAGTAAGAGTATTTATTAAATAATAAATCAACTATATTAATTAACTGGGGAAAAAGTCACCAGAGGCAGGAAGATGGGCTCGTATATGTGAGAATCCACCAACCATGATCCAAAAAGTGAATTTTCTTGAGAGGAATCTTTTTTTGAATTGATTTGAACTATAAAGCCCCTGTATGAATGTAAAGGGTCTGTAAAAAAGGTGTGGTGGAGTTGAGTGATCATACAGTTTCAGTCTTGTGAATCCAAATTCTATTTGGGATATACAGCTTGTACAAATATTGACAGGCTGTATTGATGAACCAAGCTGTATTCATGTTTCAGAAAGATGATTTTCTGAAACTGATTTCTTATATATATACTGAACTTTCTGGTTTCATGAGCTTGAGTGTATTTAAGGTTGAACTCCTTTACCCCTGATAGTGGCTGTGACAAAATACCTTTTAGAATCTTCAGATAATTCATCTTCTTCAATGATTTTGGAGTTGAATAATAAAGAGTTAAGCATTTAAGAGTACCTAAATCACTCTCTGAGACCCAAATCTTCCCAGAAAACAAAGGGTGTTCCAGATTCCTCATTATACAATGATAATGTAACAAAGCAATCAAGCTCAATCATTTGTTTCCTTGAGTACAATATTGATAGATATAATAATTGGATTGTCATGAATTCAAAAAAACACAAAATATAAATATGAGCATGATTGAAAAAGACAGAGAATGAAAAATCTGGAACAAAAAGAGAAAAAAGCCTTCCACATGCTGTAATTAGACTTTCAAAGGTAATTAAAACAATGTAAACTGAAGAATGATATGGTTGAGCTTGAATTAAAATGGGAAATTTGACAAGATAGATTCAATAGTGAGATGGAAAAATCACAATTTTCAGGTGAATCACAAAGTTCTCAGCTTAAAGTATCATGCACAAAGATTTGAATGAAACAAGAACAGGGCAAAAACAGAGCTTTTAAAAATGAATAAGCCATAAATTGAAAAAAATGGATTTTTGTATTAAACCACAATATTTTTATCAAAATAAGACACAAATTAGGGATTATATTGAAGCAGAATCGGGTGTAGAGAGCCTAGAAGCAATCCCACAATGGTATGAAAAAGGCATGAATTGGAGGAAAATTGCTGATTATCTCAAGATTGTATTCCCATCCTGAAGAGGGTGTGTGGCTATAGAGCTTTCTTTACTGAATTGGATATTTTGTCTTTGATTTGGAGTAAGGTTTATCATTTCCTGTACTTCTTTCTTTATTTTATTTATTAATCCTTACTTCATCTCTTTTTCAAATTTTTCATTAGTTTGGCTTAGTCACCATTTTTTCAGATTTAGAAATTCTAAATTTATAATCCTTTTATATTTTTGAAATAAGAATTGATTGAGTAACAACAGAGATTTCCACTTGTGTGAGCCTTAGAGGTATTTTCAAACACCTAAAAGACCACAAATACTAAAATAACATATAAATATAAATAAAATAAATTTATTTATATTAGCAAAAGAAAATGAAATATAAATATAAATTTATATATAAAAATAAAAATTTAATTATAATTTAAAAATAGAATTAGTTTGAATTGCAAATTTGTGAAAACACATTTTTACTTGAAAAAATTAAGTAAAAATGAATTTTCAACAAAAATACCAAAATTAAAATATTTTGGGAAAAAGGTTAAATAAAAATTATCAAAAAGTTTCATCCTACAAAGAAAATTATGAAAATTGTTTTACCATTCGACTCCTCATAAAAAATAAGGTGGGGTCACCTCTAGGTAAAATTTCTTTAACTCAACTCTAAATAAGCTTAAACTAAGTTTATTAGTATTCTCCATACAAAAGCTGAAAATATTCAAAATCTTACTTTAATTCACATCACATGTGGTGTTAACCATCAATTTATGTGTTAAAATTGAGTTGTTGTGTGTAGTTTAGAAGTTATGAGGAATTGAAATGTCAAAATGTGTGCATGTATTACATAAGTGAACTTTAATTTACATATGAGGTGTCAATTATTACAGTAAGTGTATTGTAAAACTCAATTGAATTACATACATAAATTACAAGTATAATACATGATGAGGAATTAAAGGAAAAATAAATTGGAAAGATTAATTTGGGGGGAAGGAACTCTAGCTCTAAGGCAGAGCCAGACCCCCAAAATCCTTGGTGAGAGGCATTAGATGTCTAAATCCACCCAAAAGTTCATCACGTTTGGCCTGGAATTGAGTCACAGACCCTGTGACTCAATTGATGATGAGGTCTTAATACCAACTAGGGCAGTTTTAACTGTTGCCAAGAGGGTAAAACTATCCTTAATTCAAAATAATCTTGTTAAAAAACGTTTTAACTGGTTTCTACATCTCTTACACAAATTCTGACTTGTTTTGAATGCTCTAGACAAGGTATTACTATAGTAATGGCTAATTTAAGGGTCTAAAATGGCTAAAACCAGCCCTTTTTGGTCCAAATCAGGGTTCAATGATGCTATAATTGGCTTCTCTGTTTCCAAAGCTTTTTTCACGACAGACAAGAGTAAACTTTACTTTTGGTGTAAGAAAATTGATGGCTATGAAATAATATCTTCTTTGCCCCAATTTTCTCTTCATGTTAGAATCTTTTCCTTTTATAATTAGTTTAAGCACTGTTCAACCACTCAATGAAAGGTTCAAACCACCTCTTTCAAATAATTTTAAACCTCTTACACATGTGAAAAAATTATTATACCCTTTTTTTGTAACTCTTATAACCATTTTTACCCCTGAACCACCCCATAAGTGAATTAAATCATCTTTCATTACTGTAAACCTTGTCAATTAGTTTCCAAACTCACTCTGGTCAATTTTGAGCATGTTTTTGCTTTAATAATATTTTCAAAGACTTTGTTCTTTAATTAATTGCTTGCAGTTCTTTGCTCAATTAATTCTAATCAAAATTGCTCTTGAAGAAATTTCTTTTGTAGCCTTAAGTATCCCTTGTAGAGTATTTTTGGATAAATTTCTATAATATTATTGTTTTTTACTTATAAAGTAAAAAAAAATAACTTTGGTGTGTTTTCTCTTACAAATACTATTTCATACTATTTTTAATCAAACTTTTACCTTATACAAATTTTGAGGACAGGAAAAGTACTGGATTTTCAATAAAAGTTTCATATCCTCACCTTACATTTGGGGGCCCAGCTGTGATATTTTAGCTGTGACATAATTTTGACTGTCTTTCAATTTTTCTTCTCATATTGAAAGATTTGAAAACATATAAAAAATACTTTAACACTTACAGAGGATAATCATAAAACCAATGTAACAAATTTAATACAAAGTTTACAACATGACTTCAGGAATTCCCAAAAGTGGAGCAACAGTAAAATGAATGATATTTAACAATTACTTCACACCTTACCAAGAATGTCTACACCTTTGAATAAGAATGAGGGAACAAGAATTTCAAATCCACAAGTATTGGAAGTTGAAAATTCACAATTAAAAAATGAGCTTTTCACTTCTTTTCATAACTTGGAACCATCAATGGGCCAAGCACTAATGAAAGAAGTACCAAAACTCAAATAATGGCCTCATTTCAGTGGTGAAGGAGAATTTGACCATATTTAATTCATCATAGGTATTAACATTATTCAAGAAGATTATGAGTTACCAGACAGATTGGTAACAGAAAGATTTAACACCTTGTTTATCATATCAGCCCACAGATGGTATTTCAAGTTAAGACAAGCACATGGACACCAAAGTTGGACTTGGTGGAAAACCCAAATTATCAACAAATTGGCCAATGATGCTTGGAGATTTGAAGTTTTAACAGCCATTGAATCTGCCAAATTTAATGCTGATAAAGACAAAGCTTTACCATGGTCTTGCCAACAAAAAGACAGATTAACTGCATTCTATCCTAACTGTAACAACCACTCACCAGGGGTAAGGGTATTCATCAATACACCCACTCAAGCACCTCAAATCAGCAGATCCACTATCTGCATCAGAATTCAGTTTCAGCAACCTTCCTTGCTGAAACATGCATACAACTTGGTACTTCAATACAGCCTGCCAACATCTGTACAGGTTGGATTCACCCAATACAGTTGCAATAAACCAGCATGAAACTGTATGATCACTCAAATGCACCACACCTCTTTTACAGGACCTGTATTGGCCAGACTCAATTCAATGATTCAATCCTCTCATGAAAATTCTTCCTCTGGATCAGGGCTAGTGATTCTCACATATACCAGCCCCTCTTTCTCCCCCATGGGGACTTTTCCCCAGTTAATTAATTTAGTTATTTATTATTTTATGAATATTCTTATCCTTATTTTGGGTATTGTATTTATTCAATATTAAGTTAGTCTTTGCCTTTTTTCTTTCTTCGCCTGTACAGTATGAGTTGGGTGGCCATATCCTTATTAACCCTTCTCTTTCCATTCTGACAGGTTGAAACAGTGGACTTGGACTTGTTTGTGGTTGGCTCTTCTATTTCTTATTCTTATTTCTTTTGTTGCTGCTTTTCTTATATTCATTCTTTTAGTAATTCATCTTTAACACTCTTAAGTGTATCTCATCTTATCCTATCCTTGAGCCCTCCATAAGTGAGTCCCAGTTTACTGAGTGCCAGGCCCTCTTCACTTTGAAGAGCCCCTGTGACATTAAATTAATTAGCTCATATTGATTCTTTATTTTCATTCTTTTATAATCATTTCTCTCATTCATCAATTATCACTTTTTAATGATCTTATGATTCTTAATGAATATGATTTTCTCTCTCATCAATTTTCATCTCATTCATTTCATTTATACAAAACTTGATTCTTTCTTCTTTTTTAATCATTGCTGACCATTTCATTGACTTCATTTTATTTTTATCAAATAAAATCTTTCTGTGTTCCCATTCAGGTCTTATTTAGGAATTATTGATTGGTTAAATTGATCGGATTATTCATTGGGATTCATTGGGTTTATTGATCCAGCAATTCAGGATTTTTCATTTGGATTGGATTGATTGACTTTGAATTCTCAAGATATTTTATTGCTCCTCAAGAATTCATTTTTACTCATAAAGATATTTAAATTGATTTCTGAAGATTTTGAATTGATTGATTTATTTCTCAAGACCTTGATTTCATATTGAAGGCACTGATTCATGGATTGATTATTGATTTAATATTGATTGAATGTTGATTTACTCAAGATTCTTGATATTTGATTTGAATTTGATTTATTGTTGATTATTGATTGAATTGATTGATTGTTGATTGAAGTTGATTTCACCTCAAGAATTGAATTGATTCCTCAAGACTCATCAAGATTTTTATTGTGATTTATTTGGCCAAGTTTTGATTTCTGTTCTCAATACCATCAAGTTTCTTTTATTCTACTTCCGTTCATAATGCCAGTTCAGTATAGTCCCCCAGCAAAGAACACAAGATCCGAAAAATTTCCAGCTGTTCTCACTCCTACAGCAAGGGCTCCTCTTGACCGCACACCATCAGTTCATCAACTGAGTGCAAACTTGGACAGAGGACCACCAATGGAAGGAGCAGCACCCTCAAGAAGAGTGGGATGAAATATGGAAGATCAAGAGCCTTTTCTGGACTTTTGGGTGGCTACCCTGGCATGTCTGAAGGTGCAAGATCAAGATTAGTGGAAGTTGAAGATGAAGAGGGGGAAGAGTTTGTGGAAAAGGAAGATTCTGGGGAGACTGAAGTGGCAGATTCCTTGGCAAATGCTCCAGAGGTGCCTCAAGGTTCTAATCTAGCCCCTTCTAGTCAAATTCTTGTCTCTAAAACTGATCCAAGTCTCCTCAAGATGATGGAGCAGATGACTCAATTCATGGGGCAACTCACTCAAGCAGTTGCTCCCAAGGACAATTCCAAATCCCCTGCTTTCAAGACTCCATCCATAAAGGCACCTGATTCTTTTGAGGGTACTCAAGCTCATAAATTGAAAGGATTTATCCAATCCTGTCAATTAATCTTCCATAATGATCCAGCAAATTTCTTCTCTGACAGGAAGAAATTTCTTTACTCAACTTCTTTTCTCACTGGTAGAGCTGGAAAGTGGATTGAACCCTATCTCTCAAATATTTCCAATGAAGACCCTTCTTATCTCCTCAATAATTGGCCATTATTTGAATCTCAATTACTCACTCTGTTTGGTGACCCCAATGAAGTCAGGAAAGCTGAACAAGAGTTGGACAATTTGAGGATGAGGGAAAGTGTTCATGTATCCTTGTACGTTTCTGATTTCAGAAGCTTAATGTCAAGAATTGGAGATTGGGGGGAAAGAGCTTATATCCATGTTTACAGAAGAGGATTGGCATCAAGATTATTGGATCAGTTGGCTTCTCACCCTGGAACCTTTGATACTCTTCAAGAACTTATGGATGTTTCTTTAGAATTAGACGCAAGATATCATGAGAGGCAAAAAGAAAGGGGTGGCAATCAAGAGATGAAGCCTCCTGTCACTGGATCCAATCAATCTAGGCCTCCTCAAAACTCATCTTCAAAGAGGCCTCACCAGAAGAAGAACAAGAAGGGCAAGGAGTTTCAATCTTCAAAGGACAAGCCTCATGCTGCTCTCCTCAATAAGGACAATAAATTAATCGGTTCTGAAAAGGAGAGGAGGACTAAAGAGGGGTTGTGTACTTACTGTGGTAGAAAGCACCCAATTGAAAAATGCTTCAAGAGACCTCAGAACAAGCCTGGGTCATCATCAAGAGGCTTCCCTAGCAAGCAGGGCAAAGCCTGAGTGGGGATCATGATGTGTTCAATGGTTCTCACTTATTTCCTTCAAGAGAACAATTGTGCACTCTGAATACTAGTGTCAAGAAATCTTTAAAGTTTCTTATTTTCTCTTCTGTCTCTGATATTTTTTATAGTATTCGGCCAAATAAGGGTGAGCAAAACATTCACCTCTCATCTAACTTCTACAGTTTTAGTGTGGGATACCTGAAGGGGTTCTTTTTGGAAAGTACACAATCAGGGCTATCTGATGGTGTCATCCACTTCCTCATATCTCAACTACTGCAGAAGTTATGGGGCAAACAAGCTCAATACAGCTTTTTGCCTAAAACACGCAAATGTACAAAAATCTTGTACATGGGATAACTTTGCCATATTTTAGTATACCCATATCAAATGAGGTACCATTGTGTAGAGCACATACAGGGCTACACACTGAACCAGTTTCGAGGTTGATATCTCAAGAATTGACAAAGTTATAGCTGTTTTAAGGTTAAAATCCCACCTGCTGTCATATACAGATTTACCATGGGATAATATCCCATAATCATGAATATGAGGTGTCAAATAGACAAAGAAGCATGTTTTTGCTTCAATACCTCATATGTCAGCCAATCCTGGGGTCCCATACAGTTTCTGTACAGCATTCTACGCGTCATACAGGTCAGAATCAGGCTGTGAGGTCCCCAGATGAAAATTTTCACCCTGTATTGGTGAAAACCACCCAGATGTGGTGTCAAAACCACATCTGAGCCCAATACAGACTATACAGGCTGTTTGCAAACCACAAGCCAGTACTAGAAAGTGAAAAAATCTTCACTTCCTCTACATGGAAAGGTCTAGCACCCTTTCCACCCCATTTCAGGATAAAAAGGAGGCTTTTCACAGCCAGAATTGTCTCCTCATCCTGCTCTTGAATAGCCTACGTAGTAAACTGTCAAAAACAGTTTTACTCTTGGTTAATAATCAGGGATTCTCTTAAATTAAAAGTATTGTAGTCTTTATTATTGTAACCCTAGAGGTAAAGCTGCACCCAGGGCTTTCAACAGTGCTCACCACCACTATATCTCTATATTAAAGCCCTTAATATCTTAATTTAATCATCTATTACCAACCTTATCATCTTTTAAAACTATTTTTACCGTGTCACAGTCATACTTAAAGCTTGTAAATACTTATATACACCTTTATCATAGACTCACCCTGACATTTTGGGGGCCTGGCTGTGTTTTTTACTTATTTTTGGACCTTACAAGTAAGTTTTTCTCTTTTTTATCATTTATTGACACCTGTTTTACCTTTTTTAGGCATCATTTTCTCTATAAATATCTATTATATATATATTTTTTGATTTTTAAAATAGATACTCATATATTATAGAGTATCTGTCACGTGGCTAATAACCACAAGACTAGTATTTTGGCGTGTTTTGTATATAAAAACACTTTAAGCCACTAATACAGCCTTAATTCTTAAGTGAATTAAGACAGCTCATACTGATAAACCAACAGTTGAGGCGTGTTTGGGCACATTGTTAACTCAATTACCCTGTAATACACCATCTTTTGACAAATTATACTTTGAGGTTGATATCTCAAGAATTGACAAAGTTATAGCTGTTTTAAGGTTAAAATCCCACCTGCTGTCATATACAGATTTACCATGGGATAATATCCCATAATCATGAATATGAGGTGTCAAATAGACAAAGAAGCATGTTTTTACTTCAATACCTCATATGTCAGCCAATCCTGGGGTCCCATACAGTTTCTGTACAGCATTCTACGAATCATACACGTCAGAATCAGGCTGTGAGGTCCCCAGATAAAAATGTTCACCCTGTATTGGTGAAAACTGCCCAGATGTGGTTTCAAAACCACATCTGAGCCCAATACAGGTTATACAGGCTGTTTGCAAACCACAAGCCAGTACTAGAAAGTGAAAAAATCTTCACTTCCTCTACGTGGAAAGGTCTAGAATCCTTTCCACCCCATTTCAGGATAAAAAGGAGGCTTTTCACAGCCAGAATTGTCTCCTCATCCTGCTCTTGAATACCCTACGTAGTAAACTGTCCAAAACAGTTTTACTCTTGGGTAATAATCAGGGTATAATTATAGTTTTAATTATTGTAGTTCTTATTATAGTAATCCAACTGGTAATACTGCATCCTGGGTTCTCAATAGCGCTCACCACCACTATTTTTCAATAGTAGAACCCTCTTATTATATTTTAAAACCATCATATTATTAAAAACTCTTATTTTAAAACTATTTTTCACGTGTCACAGTCATAGTTCTAGTTGTAAATAGCCTAATTACTGTTTCAACATAGACTCCAGCTGACATTTTGGGGCCCTGGCCGTGTTTTAAACCTTTTTTGACCCTTATAAGTGAGTTTTTTGTCTTATTTCTCACTTTCTGACATTTGTTTTATTCTTTTTAGGCGTAATATTTCTTAAAAATATATATATTATATATATATTTCTCCTTTTGGTACATATACCACCTTTTTTACTCACATTTTAAAAGAGTACCTGTCACGTGGCTAATAACCACAACACCCTTATTTTTGGCGTGTTTTACATATAAAAACACATAAGCCATTAATACAGCCTTATTTTTTGAGTAAAATAAGACACCTCATACTGATAAACCAACAGTTGAGGCATGATTGGAAAAATTCTTAACTCAATTGCCCTGTTATACACTACTTTTTGACAGTTTACACTTGCTAAATACAAGTTGTTCTGTGAGATATTGGAATACAAACAGTATACCAAGTATCATTGAGCTGTATTTCTGACGTGGAATTGTTAATTCAATCACACTGTCATTGTACAAGGGCACACTGTAATAATATACAAGCCCAGAGGCTATTCTTAGACGTGCAAAACCAGCATTTCTTGAGAAGTCTTAACTGACATAAGCCATCTTGCTCCTGTTTGTTCAGTGGAAGATAATTTCATACCACTTGAAAGCCAGTCACACGCCAACACACCAGTGACACCCTCAGAACCAGAGGGCAGCAAAGGCAAAGGAAAGAGGCACAGTGAAGGCCTGATAACAGCAAAGAAATGGACACCCATTGCCACTCAGAAGAGTAGAAAACCACGAAATTCTGCATCAAAACAAGGTAAACCAACCTTGATAACTTGTACAGGAAAAATTACAATTATTAACCCAGTTGTAACCTCCAAAGGCAAACTGCCCAAATCAGCAGATAACAAATTTGTACAAGGCACAGTCAAAGGTAAATACCCTAAGAACATAAAGTTTCTGACTGCTTGAAAACACTAACATGTCACCTGTACACCTCAGATATCTTGGCTTCCAAAGGAACCAGCCAGAGGACAGAGAAGGTTTGTCCAGAACCAGAAGACCTGAAAGAGGACACCTTGGACACAGTGGTGGATGGCAGAACAATGAGGGAGATAATATCAACCCTGCCATTCACACTCCAATTCAATGGAGACCTCAAACCAGAGGACTGGAAAGACATGGATCAAGTTCTTCAGCTCCACCAAATCCTCAAGGACTTATTCCAATGGAGCATGGACAACAAAAGGTTCAACCTGGCAAGTCACTGGGCAGAACTTGCAGAAAGTTGCCAGAAGATCTGTCTCAGAGAGATAGACTTCAAAGACCTGATGGAAATTACCAAAGATTGGAATCCTACCAGGCAGTTCAGACTCCTGGAGGCAAGGGCACAGAGGATAAGGGAGAATCAAGCCACTATCCAAGCTATAGAAGAACAGTTAACCCAGACAGGGCCTACTCAGATTCCTTCAGGCTCACAAGGATCAGGCCAAATCAGCTCTCCAGTGGCTTCACACCATTCAGAAACCAGCAGATCAGTGGCCAAGAGTCACCATTCTTCACAATTCCAGGAAGTTTCCAGGCGAAAACAAGGAAACAATGGCAAGAACGAAACCTCCTTCAACCAGAGGAGGAAAGAGTCAGACCCTATGATTCAGAAGCTTTTGGATTTGGTAAAAGAAGTGCACAATAACCAGAAGTAGTTGGAAACCACTCTAGAATCAGTAGTCCTAGTAATAGAAACATTACCCCCACTCAGACTGAAAATAACATTGTCACATCTGAGAGTAACATCAACAGTGATTCACTGTGGTTACAAATGTCCCAATATGCTGAACAATCTGTAAAGCAGTTTGCAGAGATTAATGCTGGCCAAGAGAGGATGAGACAAACTCAAGCCTCCTTGGAACAGATAGTTAAGAATCTTCAAGAAGGATATGCTCAACTGAGCAAAGCCTCTGAAGAAACCAACAAAAGACTGAATATAGTCTTTGAAGAACAACACCACAGCACAAGGGACAGGGAGTGTCTGGATCAAGACATTAACAAGTTGTTTAATGCCTACCATAGCTTGAAGCCCCAACCACAAGGCCAAGCTATGGAGAATCCATATCAACCAGATGACATTAAACCAGATGCCATGTTAATGAATAAGGCAAGATCCCCATCACAATACCAGGATGGAGATGACATGTCTTATTCAGAGAAGGAAGCATTGAAACAGCTTGCTGAGGCCTCAAGTTGGCCCAAAATCTCTGGATCAGGAGAATATGATCATATGGAACTCATAGATTATATTGGTGGACGATTCATTGATGTACCAAGCATACCAGACTACTGGATCACTGCTAGATTGAATACTGCATTTAAAGGTCATGCCAGTATATGGTACACAGAAATGAAAGAAATCCATGACAGGAGAAACTGGCCATGGTGGAAGAGTCAAATCATCCAAAAGTACAGTAATGGAACTTGGATATGGCAGAAGACGATGTCATTTGAAAATGACAAATACTCTGTGGACAAAGATCCATATTAGTGGTGTCTTAGACAGTCTAGAAGACTTAAAGCCATTGATCCTCAGATGAACATCCAAATGAGGAATCACAAACTTCGGACACAACTGCCAGGAGAACTAGAACATGCAGTAAAATGCAGATGCAACCAAAATTGCACTCTAGATGACATTGCCAACACCTTACAAGACATAAGGAAAAGGACTAATATAGGAAAATTCACCCCATATAAGAGAAGTAGTTTCAAAGAGAAACAACCTTTCAGGGTAGAGTTTAAAGACAAACCCAAAGAAAGAGTGGCAGAAGTGGCAAAGAAGAGGAATTCTTGTCACAATTGTGTTTCAACAGACCACTATGCCAACAACTGTCCAAAGGCAAAGAAAAAAGTCTATGCCATAGAGAAAGTCCCTGAGGAAGAACCTCCAACGGAGGATTCTGAATCAGACACCATGGGTGATGCCATAAGAGAGCCATCTGATGATGATCAAGACCCAAGAGAGGAATTTTTAGTGGAATACCAAGAGGAAACCCCACTAGAAATTCAGGACATACAGTTGGAAGCAGGGATGCAACAGGACACTGCTAATAAAAACTTGTGCAAACACACACAAGATGCACAAACATTCCTGGTTACACCAACCAAAGGAATGGCATATATACATGGAACAGCCAAAAAAATGACTGTTTGTATTGCCAATGCTCAGCACCCACGGATCATTGATAGTGGAGCACACTGCTCCATAGTGGCCAGAACCTATCTGGATAACCACTTTCCAAACTGGGAAAAACAGCTCTTGCCCACTAAGGCAAAGAGTTTTAAGAGTGCATCAGGGAAGATGACTTCCATTGGGACAATTATCAAAGAGATAATTATACCCCACAGGAAGGGTAATATCAGACTCAACCCAGAGTTTGTAGTGCTTGATAATGCCCACATCCAAGGGTTTTTACTGGGAACAGACTACCAGAGGATGTATGGTATACACATTTACAACAGTAAAAATAGGCACATCACCATTGGCACTAACAAGGAAAACAAATTTTCACTTGATATATACCAGATATCTTCTCAAGATCCACTAGAAGAGCTACTGAAAGAATTCAGAGAGGGACAGTTTAGCACTACCCTCACCAGTAAACAAAAACTAAGTTTACTGAAGATGCTGAGAAAGAACAGACCAGCATTTGCCATCGGTGAAGAACCATTAGGCAAGATCAAAGGCCATGATATAGAACTATATCTGGATGTGGAAAGGCCTTATCCACCCATGCTGAGGAGAGCTCCTTATCCAGCAATCCTGGAAACCAGGAAAGAAATTGAGAAACATATCAATGAACTCCTGGATATGGATGTCATCAGGAAGATTGGACATAATGAGATAGTGGAAATCACCACCCCTGTCCTAATCACCTGGCATGATGGCAAGTCTAGACTGTGTGGAGATTTCAGAGCTCTGAATAACTACACAAAAGCAGACAGGTACCCTATACCCAGGATACCTCATGCCTTAGATAAACTGGCTAAAGCCAAATACGTAACCAAAATGGATTGTATGAAAGGCTTCCACCAAAATGGAGTTAAACCAAACTCCATGAAACTACTCAGAATAATATGCCATATAGGCATATATGAGTACACCAGAATGCCATTAGGCATCAAAAATGCACCAGCCCACTTCCAAAGGATGATGGACACAATATTTCAAGATGAAATATTGGAAGGCTGGATGGTAGTATATATTGATGATATCATTATATACTCAGAGACATGGGAAGACCATGTGCAATACATAGACAGAGTGCTAAGTAAATGCACACCCATAAATCTGAAAATTTCACTTAAAAAGTGCAATTTTGGCCAATGAGAGTTACTGGCTCTAGGACACAAAGTCTCAGGTCTTAGTCTGGCAATTGACCAGAATAAATTAGCAGCAGTACTGCAAAAACCAGTACCAAAGAGCATCAAAGAGATGCAATCTTTCCTTGGGTTTGCTAGCTACTACAGAAACCATATCAAAAACTTTGCACACATAACTAGTAGTTTATACAAGTTATGTTCAAGAGATGTAGTTTTTGAAATAACCAAGGAAAGGAGGGATGCATATGAGAGGATCAAATATGAACTCACTAATGCACCTGTGCTCATCTTACCTGACTTTGAACTACCATTCAAGTTATATATAGATGCAGCATGCAGTCAAGGCCTAGGAGCAGCCCTTCACCAAAGACAAATTGTGGATGGTGAACCAAGATAAGGAGTAATTTGCTACATCTCAAGGCAGCTTAAAGATTCAGAAGCCAGGTATGGGGCCACCCAGACAGAATGTCTATGTCTAGTCTGGGCTCTAGAAAAACTCCATTATTATTTGGAGGGTGCAGTCTTTGAAGTCTACACAGACTGCACAGCCTTGAAGTCTTTACTAAACATGAAGACTACAAATAGACACATGCTGAGATGGCAAATAGCCATCCAGGAGTATAGAGGGAACATGACCATCATATACAAAGAAGGTAAAAGTAATACCAATGCAGATGGCCTCTGGACAATGTCAAAAGCAATCCAGCTTATGACCCTGAAGTTGCATCCAAGATTCCTATCCATTTCATGGAAATAGATAGGAAAAAGAACTTCAGATTTTCTGAATGGGAACCAGAGAGTGGTACCCCTGACAGTGGAAACACTGATTCAGAGGAGACAGAAACTCCAATATTGGGAATAAGTTCCTCTGAACTGTACAATGAATTTTTCAGTGCAGTACTGAAGTCTTATGCCAAACACAAACAGTGTGGCATACTACTACAACTCCTTCAACAAAAATACAGGAGTCCAGAACTGGAAGCCCAGCTGGAAAAACCCTGGTTGAGGGCCCATAAGGATAACAAGTTTTTCCTTATAGATGGCCTGCTCTACCACAGAGAAAAGCACACAAGTGCGCTTACAGTGGTAGACAGAGACCACATTTCATTGATCCTGCAAGAATGCCATGACTGCCCCTATATGGGACACATGAGGGAGGACAGGAACAAAGAAAGGGTAGCAAGCACAGCTTGGTGGCCCAAGTGGGAAAAAGAGTTGAGTGAATCCATCAACACTTGTGAAAGATGCCAAAAGGCAAATAGGAAACATGGGAAGAAGTATGGGTTACTTCAACACATAGAAGAACCCAAGCACCCATGGGAAACCATCAACATGGACTGGGTTACAGGACTTGTCCCAGGAGGCAAAGAAAACTACAATGCCTGTATGATCATAGCTGGTAGATTCAGAAAAAGAATGAGGTGTCTACCATGTCACAAAGAGGACACAGCCATGGATACTTCTCTGTTATTTTGGAATAACATCATATCTACCTGTGGAGTCCCTAAAATCATCATTAGTGATAGGGACCCAAAATTCACATCTGAATTTTGGACCAACTTGTATGACATGCTCGGCACCAAGCTTTCTTTTTCCACAGCTTACCATCCCCAAACAGATGGCCTAGCTGAAAGGATGATCCAGACTATGGAGGACATCCTTAGAAGGTTCTGTGCCTATGGCATGGAGTATAAGGACCATGAAGGATATACCCATGACTGGGTTACCCTTCTACCAGCTGTCCAATTGGCTTATAATACAAGTCAGCACTCTACAACAGGAAAAACACCTGCAGTGGTAGAGAAAGGGTGGAATCACCTGTTGCCTGTGGATCACTTGAAGAAGAATCTTCTAACCGTCCACCCCACAGCCAAAGACTTCCATGATATGTGGAAAAGGGCTTGTGACACAGCTGCCAAATGCAAAGCTTAGGCAAAAGAATATAACAAACAGAAGTGGGACAAGACACACATGGAACCTGACTTTAAAGAAGGGGACCAGGTACTAGTGTCTACACTGAACTTTAATAATCTTAAAGGACCCAAGAAGATGAGGGACTCATTTGTAGGGCCTTCCACTATCATTTAGCTGATAGGAAAGAATGCAGTGGAAGTAAAACTTACAGAGGAATTTTCTAGGAAGCACCCAGTCTTCCCAGTAAGTTTGGTCAAACCATACTTCCAAACGGAGGAGGACAAATTCCCCTCCAGGAAGAAGGACCCCACACCACCTGATATAGTGGAAGTGGAGGACTCCCCAGGACCTGAGAGTAAAATCATCAGGGCCAGGAATATCAGACTTAATGGGAGGGATCAAAGACAATACTTAGTCAGATTCAAACACCAAACAGCTGATAAAGACAAATGGTTGGCAGAAGATGCCGTACCAGATGGGAACCTTCATCTAAGGAGATTCAGGGCCTCTAGGAGGACTGAACAGTCTCATAAGTGATGAGCCTTTTTTGGAGGGAGGGTATGTCAGCCTGTGACTCAAAACCAGAGCACAAGCATGACAGCCAATATACCATAAATCAATGGTATAGCCAAGATACAAGCAAAACATGGAGCTGAGCCAGATCAGATCAAAAGGTATTAAAAGAAATAGGAAACTCACCTTTTCCTGAAAATATAAGTCCCATCACCATAGGACAAGAAATAACAAAGTTATTCCTGCTCAAAGTTATTGCTGAGCATAAACCTTAATTTTCACCTCTCATCTAAAATCTATAAGGAGAGGCTTAACCCCATCAAATGGGTATTCAAAATGAAGCTCTAAGCCAGGGCTATCCAATGGTACCAGCCAAACTGAGCTAGCACCAATATTACTGGAGTTATGGTCAATTTCAGGCCAAATAAGGGTGAACAGAACATTCACCTCTCATCTAACTTCTACAGTTTTAGTGTGGGATACCTGAAGTGGGGTCTTTTTGGAAAGAGCACAATCAGGGCTATCTGAGGGTGTCATCCACTTCCTCATATCTCAACTACTGCAGAAGGTATGGGGCAAACAAGCTCAATACAGCTTTTTGCCTAAAACACGCAAATGTACAAAAATATTGTACATGGCATACCTTTTCCATATTTAATGATACCCATATCAAATGAGGTACCATTGTGTAGAGCACATACAGGGCTACACACCGAACCAATTTTGAGGTTGATATTCCAAGAATTGACAAAGTTATGGCTGTTTTAAGGTCAGATTCCCACCTGCTGTCATATACAGCCTTACCATGGGATAATATCCCCTAATCATGAATATGAGGTGTCAAATAGACAAAGAAGCATGTTTTCACTTCAATAACTCACATTTCAGTCAATACTGGGGTCCCATACAGTTTCTGTACAGCATTCTACGCGTCACACATGTCAGAATCAGGCTTTGAGGTCCCCAGATGAATTTTTTACCCTCTATTGGTGAAAACTGCCCAGATGTGGTTTCAAAACCACATCTGAGCCCAATACAGGTTATACAGGCTGTTTGCAAACCACAAACCAGTACTAGAGAGTGAAAAAATCTCCACTTCCTCTGCGTGGAAAGGTCTAGCACCCTTTCCACCCCATTTCAGGATAAAAAGGAGGCTTTTCACAGCCAGAATTGTCTCCTCATCCTGCTCTTGAATACCCTACGTAGTAAACTGTTCAAAACAGTTTTACTCTTGGGTAATAATCAGGGTATAATTATAGTTTTAATTATTGTAGTTTATATTATAGTAATCCAACTGGTAAGACTGCATCCTGGGTTCTCAATAGTGCTCACCATCACTATTTTTTAATAGTAGAACCCTCTTATTATATTATAAAACCATCATATTATTAAAAACTTTTATTTTAAAACTATTTTTCACGTGTCACAGTCATAGTTCTAGTTGGAAATAGCCTGATTACTGCTTCAACATAGACTCAAGCTGACATTTAATGCCTCCCTGGAGGAGCAGTGGGATGAGGAATAAGAGCCAGAAGAAATTGAAACTGTGTTCACGGTAGTCCCTCCTGTTTATCACGAATATTTGGATGTATTCTCCAAGGTGAAGGCAGAGAAACTTCCTCCACACCGCGCCTTTGATCATCATATTGAATTGGAGGGTCTTCTACCTCCAATTGGTGTTATCTACTCATTATCAAATCAAGAGTCAGAAACACTAAGGGCCTACATTTCAGAGAATGTAGATAAAGGTTTCATAACACCAAGCTCTGCTTCAACAGGAGCACCTGTCCTTTTTGTTAAGAAAAAGGATGGAGGTCTTCATTTGTGTGTTGACTACCACAAACTCAATGCTGTTACTAGGAAGAACAGGTATCCTGTTCCTCCTATGAACCAGCTTCTTACCATATTCAATGGCTCCACTATCTTCTCCAAGTAATACTTGTGTGGTCCATATAACCTTCTGAGAATCAAAGAGGGGGATGAGCACTTAACTGCCTTTAGAACCAAATATGGTAGTTATGAGTACTTGGTCATGCCATTTGGTTTGACCAATGCTCCTGCTTCTTTCCAGAATCTAGTAAATGATATCTTTGCAAATTTCTTGGATGTGTTTGTTGTGGTTTATTTAGATGATATTATGGTCTTTTCCAGTTCTGAGGAGGAACATGTCAAACATGTGGCCTCTGTCCTCCAAAAACTGAGGGAAAATAATCTGTTTGCCAAAGCCTCCAAGTGTGTATTCCATGCCTCAAGTTTGGAATACTTGGGCTATTTTGTTTCAGGTGATGGGCTCAAGATGGATTCTTCAAAAGTTCAGCAAATCCTCAATTAGCCTCAGCCCAAAAACATCAAGGCCCTTCAATCTTTTCTTGGCTCTGCCAATTTTTATTGTTGTTTCATAAAAAATTATTCTAAAAAAATCACTTCTCTCACTTCCCTTCTCAAAAAAGATTCTCCCTTCATCTTCAATGAGGAAGCTCTTAGCCAGTTTCAATCACTCAAAGGAGCTTTCGCTACTGCTCCTATCCTATCTCATTTCAATCCTTCTCTACCTACTATTGTAGAGACTGATGCTGCTGATTATGCCTTGGGTGCTTTACTGAGCCAGGTGAATGACTCAGGAAAGCATCCCATTCAATTTGATAGTCGCAAGCTTCTCCCAGCTGAGCTGAACTATGAAATTCATGACAAGGAAATCCTTGGAATAGTTTGGGCTCTCAAGCGCTGGAGAGCATTTCTTCTCTCTCTTTTCAATTCTTTTGAGGTCTTGATAGACCACTCTTCCTTGCAGTATTTTGTGTATTCCAAAGTTCTTACTTGTCGTCAGGCCCATTGGGCTGAGTTTCTTTCAGAATTTCACTTCACTATCACTTACCGCCCAGGCAGGCTGGCCACTTTACCAGATTCCTTGTCACGTCGGGACAACGTGTACCCAGAGAGGGGGGTGGACTTCATCAGCAAGAATCCTCAAGATTTTCATCAAGTAATCAAGCACGATGGAATTCAAGAGTCAAGATTCTTTTCAATCAAAGTGGAAGTATTTTCATCTTTAGTTGACAAGATTCAAAAAGAAGTATGGAAAGACAAAGACTATAAAGAAATACTCAAGCAACTAGCAAGAGGTGAATCAGTTTCAGATTATACTCTTGAACCTCAAGCCAAGTTGTTATTATTCAAAGATAGGGTGGTAATCCCAAGCAATGAAGAACTTCAACTCAATATTCTTCAAAGGCGTCTTGACTCACCTTTGGCTGGCCATCTGTAAGGTTTGACTATGAAACAATAAGTAAAAATTACTAATATTTTACTTATTTTACTATGAATGTCCTTATAAATGAAATAAATAAGATAAAAAGAATTATAATAATAAAGAATTATTATAATTAAGGCATAAAAATAATTATATTATCAATAAAATATAATAGAATAAAATAAATATATTAATATAAAATAATTAATATATTTAATAGCACTTTATTATTGTTACAAACAAATAATAAAGGCGTAAAAAATTGTTTTTTATTAATAAAAAACAATTAATAACAATGATATTACCAATATTCAAGTTATAAATTAATATAAATACTATTTATATTAATATAAAGAATTATTAAAAGAATAATAATAGAGAAAATTATTATAATAAGAGAGAATAACCTACTTTTAATACTTAATATAATAATTTTGAGATTTTTTATGCCAAATAATGTAAATACAACTTATACAAATTGTATTTACAATAAAAAATAGAGAAATTGCAAATATTCTTGATTTTTATGTGGAAATGAGGTTTTAGAGAGATTTTTAACAAAAACAATTAAATAAATGGTTTAATCACGTCAAATTTGATGATTATAATAAGATGTTCCTTTGGTCTTTAATAATATAAAAGCTTTATATATAAAGAATAAAGAAATTACCTTTTTTAATTGTATTAATTTAATGTTTTTGATGCGTCTGAGGGGAAAACAGAGTAAAAAGAGCTCTATTTATAGTAAATACTTCCCTCCTAGAGTCCAACAGGCTTCTAGTAGACGTTTACTGATCATATCCACTGGAAGTGATCAATATTTTAAGGTTTGGTGTTGGTTACATCATGATCAAACCTCATTACATCACTATTATGCCATTATTTAGAGTTATCACTATAACTCTAAGTTTGATGACGTCAAAGGCTTGGCAGAACCCCAAATTTCGTGGATTTTATTATTTTTAACCATAAACTAATAGTATTCACCAATGGTATAACTTATATGACTGTTAAACTTAATTTAAGGTTACAGTGAGTGATCATAAATGATCAAATTAAGCTCAAACTTTGATCCTTAATAACCTTTAAGATTTACACGCTACATCAATTCAGAGAGTGAATTCTAATAGCTTGGAATAACCTCATTATTCTGCCAAGAGCATTTCATTATATCATCAAAACTCTATTTTTGATGATTTTTCTTGTAACTCATCTTTTCTGTCGAAATTTAATATTTTAAACTTCAAACTATGATTTCAAGGGGTTATACCTTGAATATTATAATACAAAATACATCATTCTTCACGAATGAACTAGTAGAATCCAACTGTCTACTTTTTTTAAGTTTGGACCACTTTCACAACAAAGTGGTCAACAGCTCTGTTGATTTTATTCAATAATTCCTTACAGATTTTAACCTTGCTTATAGCATGTGAAATAAACTTCATTTCTGTATTTCTACAGTAATTAAGTGATGACTTTATTTTTGGTTCATCACTCTATCATGCATAATTCAAGAGATATTAGCTAAAATCCTTGAATATATGCGTTGACCAAAAAAGTGCATATATTCAGGTTAATTCCTTAAGTATTGGTTTTGAAGCTTAGCTTATTGATTGTTTTATGTGTGGACTTTTATGGAGAAGCCAATGGTACCATTTATCTCACATGTTGTCTCATTGGTTTTTGAAATAAATAAGATTTGTGTCTTTTATAAGGTATTATTACTTATAACTTATTAAATATTGACTTTACAGATATGCCATAAAAATGGTATATGTGTATTTTACCATGGGGAATCCAATGGTGTAATTTCTTTCACATGTTTATTCATTGGTCTTTAATTTAAACCAAGTTTTATACCAATTTATGGTATTTTTATAGTTTTAAGGTACTTATTTTTAATGTATAATTATATTAAATACTTCTTGTGACCTTTTTGGGTATGTGGTCATATCTCAAAGGTTCACACCATCCTTGCCAGGAGAGGACCCTCAAGCTCACAAGGGGGATTTTTATTGGGCTGGCATGAATCAATTTATCAAGGACTATGTGTCCTCATGTCAGCAATGTTCAAGAAACAAGAACATTCATTGCAAGAAGTTTGGACTACTAAAGCCTCTTCAAATTCCATCTGGTCCTTGGAATTCCTTATCAATGGCTTTTATCACTCAATTGCCCTTTTCAAACAACTTTGACTCAATTCTAGTAGTTGTGGACAGGTTTTCAAAAATGGCAATCTTCATTCCAGCTTATGGAACAATCACTGCTCTGGACGTAGCTCAAATCTTCATTAGTCATGTATTTTGCAAGAATGGCCTTCCAGTCAGTATTGTCATAGATAGAGGATCCTTATTTGTTTCATCATTCTGGACTCAGTTATTTCAGCAGCTCAAGATATCAAGAGATCTTTCAACTGCTTTTCATCCTGAAACAGATGGACAGACAGAGAGGGTAAATCAGATTCTAGGACAGTATCTTCAGATGTATGTCATTTACCATCAAGATGACTGGCACACCTGGCTCCCTCTTGCTGAATTTGCCTATAATAATGCAGAACATTCATCAACAAAGCAATCACCTTTTTTCACCATTTATGGAAGAAAACGCAGCTTTGACTCAATCCATATTTCTCAAGATTCACCTGCTGGAAAGTTATCAACAAAACTCCAATCAGTACAGCAAGTTTTCAAAGAAGAATTATAGTCAGCAATAAGGAGATTCAAGAAGTATGCAGATAGAAATAGAGCAATTCCACCTGATTTCCAACCTGGGGACAAAGTATGGCTAGCTTCCAAGAACATCAAGACAACAAGACCCACCAAGAAAATATCAGAAAGATAGTTGGGACCTTTTGAAGTTCTGAAGAAGATTGGCAGCCATGCATATCACCTCAAGTTGCCTCAGCAATGGAAGTCAGTTCACCCTGTATTCCATGTGTCTTTATTAGAACCAGTGAAGCATTCAACTATCACAGATTGTCATCAATTGCCACCACCACCAGTCTTAGTGTAGGAGCAAGAAGAATGGGAAGTGGCTCAGGTTCTGGACTCAAACCTCAACAGAGGTAATATATGGTATCTTGTAGAGTGGAAAGGATTCAGTGAAGACCCAGAAAGAACCACTTGGGAACCAGCTTCCAACCTTACCAACTCACCAGACCTTGTCAAGGATTTTCATTCATTGTATCCAGAAAATCCTGGCCCAGATACCTCAAGAGTTTGATTTTATGGTGCTTGGTGGGGAGAAGAAGTTATGACAGTAAGTTCCTCTCCTGGCATGAACCTTAAAGGGGGTATTCTACCCATATGTTGTTGTAAGCATCACCTTGGCCACTTTGTGAGCACTTGTCAATTCTTTGGACAGGTTCAGGAAGCATGAAACATCAATACCTCCATTTGGACCTTGTCAAGATATGGCCAAATGTTGCTTTCTTTCTTTTTCTTTTCTTTTTATTTATCATTTCCTTTATGTCAATCATCATAATTCAAGACATTAATTACTTCAAGTCATTTATGGAAATTCATTTCAGAAATCATTTATGGCAATTTATTTCAGTCTTTATGGTGCTTGGTGGGGAGTGGGAGTTATAAAAGTAAGTTCCATCTCCTGGTATGCATCCCTGAGGGTTCTACTTCTTGTAAAACATTACCTTGGCCACTCTGTGAGCATCAAATGCTTTGTTTTCATCTTTTCAGACATTTCTTGGCCAAAATCAAGCAACTCACCACAAGAAGGACAAACCATCAGGAGTTTCTTTATTTCTGTTTCTCTACTCTCTTTTTCTCTCATTTTCTTTCTTTTCTTTACTTGTATAGTTTTGTTTTCTTTTTATTTCTTTAAAGCAGCAGCATCCCCTCCCAAATCATGTATTGGGAGGTTCCATTATTTTTTCATTTTTTAGTATTTATAACAGTGGGGATAGAGGTCAAACCAAACACAAACAAGCATAAGGAAACTAGTTATCTCTACCTAATTCATCAAAAGCTCTCTGAAAATTGTTTATCAAATCATCTTCATACCAGGCAAATTTTGCAGCCATCTCTTCAGAAGCAGTACCTGGAATAGTCCTGCCATTGGCATACATAATCACCTCTCTGATATTTCTATCAACCCTCCTGCAAAATCTGGCCACAGCTTCTTGGTTTTCACTAGCCACATTGGGATCTTCTCTGGTAACTCGGATAGGCCAATATTCTCTTCTTTGAAAAACTTGAGTGGCAGGAAACGGCAAAGGGGACAAACCATCTCTTCTTCTTCTGGAGCTGGCCACAGGTTGGAGTTGGTGGGAGGTGGTTATGGGTGAGTTTCTGGATTGCTGAAATGGTGATGGTCTTACTGCTGGGTTCAAGGCAGGCCTGGCATGTGAAGTACTTGGAGAAGGAGGAGGAATTGTAGTAGGGATGGAAGCAAGAATTGGTTGGAAGGTCCTGGGAGTACTGGGAATTACTTGACTTTGAAATCTGTTGGAAAGGGGTTGAGTAGAGGAATTTCTGGATGGATGGCCGACTGAATGAGGAACAAATTGAACTTCTTCACCATCCAACTCATCACTTCCTTCAGCATCTGGATCAGTGGGGGAATCATCAATCCTTCTTATTCTCTTCACTACCTTCACTACCCCTTCAGTATTGGTCCTTGAGATTGGGATCTCTGAGCTGGAATATATGGGCCTACCATCAATTGTAATTGGCCCTCCAACACTAGTCCACCTTGCCACATCCCTCTGCCTGGAACCAGTCACTAAATCAAAATATTAGTACCAATTCAATCAAGATATGCAAATCACTCACATTGAGAAAATCCTGAAGTTCTATCAGGAGTATGTTCCTCAGAGACTGGGAATTATTTCCCAAAAGGCCCATCCTTTCTACTCCATAAATACCTCCTGACGTTAGAAGACAGCACCCCGGTAAGACGACATGGTTTCTTTCCAATGAAGCAAAAATGGCATTTTGAAGATCAGGGATTGTAATGTTGAAAACAATCCTTACCCTTGGCCAAACATTCAGTACAGGCAGGATCAAGAACTTCAACTGCTCTGTATCCATCATAGGTTTGGGGGGATCAAATCAACCAGAAGAAGCCATAAAGGGTGAAGATAATTGACTGAAGACACCAGAACCACAAATAGCAGACGGTGGTGGTGCAGAAGGAGAAGATTCAGTGAGTTTAGTCAGTTTGGAACTCATAACTGAAGAATATGCAAGCAGAAGATTAAAGATGTCAGAATCAGTCCACTCCATATCAAAAAATTTGACCTCAAGGAAATGGGGGCCATAACTTAATTATGCCCCCCCTCAAAGCCTCTAAGGTGAGGATTAATACCCCTTTGGGGCTGAATTCATCACCCAGGGCCTCCCCTGAAACTTTGGGGAGGCTAGGATCTTGATGGTCCTGGTCCCCATCAATGGGTCCACGCCATATGTGGTGAGTTTTGGTTCTGGGCCAATTCTTGGCCCCATGGTACCCCTGGGTCCCAGCAAAATTGGACCCAGAGGGTCCATTTTGGTCCTGGGGGCCCCCAATAGCCCCCACGGCATGTGGACCATAGGACCCCAGAAGACAAAAATGGCCAAAAATGGCCATACATCATGAAATCACCAAAATCACCAAGAACCCCAAAAAGGCCCAAGGGGCCATGAAATCAAATTTTATGAAGATTCACCATAGAAAAGGCCACAGCCTAAAATCAAGATAGAGGGCTGTTTGAGGAAAATTCCAAGGACAATGGAGACAAGAACCATTGAAGGCATTAGTCAAGATTTTCTTTTGATTGGGCTTTGCCAAATGAGTACACTTCATATACTCATTGGGTATCATTTTTGAGCACAAGAGCTCATTGGCCATCATTTTGGGATACATCCCAAGGCCATACCCCAAGGACAAAGATTGATTGAATCAGAAGAAAGAAAAAGCATATTTTGAAGTGGAATACTGTAAGATGTGACTATGAAACTGGTGATAATATTACTATTAATCAACAGTACTATGTCTGTTCTTATGAAATATAATAATAAAATATTATTATAACCACAATTAAATAATTAAAAATTATTTCTTTCACGTGTTAAACACTACTAGTGATTTTAACAGTGAGCAAGTAATTGTCTACAAGAATCAATTACAAGAAGAATTTAATAATAAAAACTTCTTTATTAAAATAATAAAATTATTTTAATATATAATTATCTTTTGCAAGAATAATTATAAAGATAATTCTTGAAGAAAACTATTACTAGAGAAAAACTTTAAGAATTAAGAATAAATGACTCACTAATACTCCAAAGAACTTATTGATAGATAAGAGTAGAGAAATTTGACGTAGAATTGTGGATTTAAGGGATCAAAAGGATTTATAACAGTATTACAACAATATATAGTTGGATTCTATGATTTCACGTCTTTCTGGATGATTTTGAAAGATTTAAAACACTTAAGAATAGCTTTAACTAGTACTTACTTGTTGGTAATAATGATTTAATAAATTGATAAGATGATGATACGGAAAAAACAGCAAGAAGAGGCTTCTTTTAAGTCAACAACGGCTCACAGAGGCGTGTCATGGAGCAAACTGAAAAACCAGTGAGTGAGAAAACAATAAACCCTTTTGGATTAATGATTGCATCATCTGTTGTCATGTAAGATTATCATAATTGCTTAATTGATGCTTTTACGTGACTACCAACCCCAATATGGTTAAGAATAAAAGGAGTAACATCTGTAAATCTTCTTTTATTCTAAAATAATCATTGATTTCTCAAAGTTATCAATGTTATTGCCAATTTCATCACAGGTTGTAATTACTGTGAATTTTTGAAGATTCAGTGTTTCACATAGAATGGTCAAAAATGGACTGTAAGTAAAACTTTGAATTTTACTAGTAAAACCATAATTATTTCTGGTTGTACCATAGATAATACAGTTCTTCATTGGTCCTGAAAGGTTTAGAAGGATTCATTAAGAATTGTATTTTTAATGAATTTTTGAAGTTTTTACCTCATTTCTACGTAGAATTGCAAATAGCAGTATTTTGCTGGTTGCTATGAGGTAAATCAATGATATGGATCCCAAAAGGGTTTAATTACTCTTTTAGGGTCTAGTCATGGAAAGTAATCAAGAATTGACGTGGTTACAGGAGTCTAAGTAGCTCATTACCTCCTTGGCACGTCAAAATAGCAGGTTATTTGCTATTTTTCTTATGATTACAGTAGGTGTAACTTGGTAACCAAGTTCCCAAAGAGTTTTAGTTTACCAATTGGGCCAAGATGAGCCATGGATCCATGCTCTGGAGCTATCCACGCCTCTGAGGCCTCAGAAGTTGGGTACCCTGGCTCTCTTTGATGTCTTTTGTCCCCCTTGCCTAATTTTTACGTCAAAATAGTAATTTAAGCTTAAAGTGAGATATCCACTATGGGTGTACCAAAAGTCCATGTAAGAATACCATGATATTAAGTGCTCAAAACATGCATAACACTATTCTTAGTGTATATGTAACATGGGATTTCTCAGTTTCCCATTATTTTGGCTAAAAATCAAGAAAAACAAAAATTTTCACGGATCTTTTATGTGGTATTAATGATGTGGTATTGAAGTATTTTCCATTTTACCACCTCAAATACTTAAATTGAGCTTATTCACTCTATGGAGCTACCCTGGGTGAATTTTTGTGTAGAATCCAAATCTGGCCTTAAATCCATGGATTTACTTACTCAATAAAAAGTTATTCATCTTTTCTGAAATTGAAAATGATGAATTTTGGATATATGCATGACTTATGAGTTTTGCATAATTCAAAATTTCTTTTTAAGATAATTGTGGCCTATTTGGGTATGTAAAATATACCTCAAGGCTCACATTCCCTCCCACCAAAAAATAAAATTGTACTACAATTTTATTAGTGATAAAAGAATAAGGCCCCAAAGGCAGTTAATGTCCACTGTCCAACCTCTTCACATTACTCAGATCAAGTAATTCAAAGCACATTTATAGACATATTCAGGCTTGTGGCCTTCTTTCATGTCTAAATCTTCTTAAAAGTTTATCTGAGTCAGGTATTTCTGATTCTGCCATCCATTCATCTTCATGTACTGGATTTCTATATCTGACAAGATATTCTCTTTGATTTTTACCCCTAAGTCTCCTTTCTTTAATGACTTTCTTTATCTTTCTGTCTTCATTCTGTTCCACAGGTGGTACAGTTAAAGGAGTTGGGTTTCTTAAAGGAAACAATTCTTTATCAGCTGGTTGATAAGGTTTTATCAAGCTGACTGGAAATGTGGGGTGTTTATTTTCCAATTCACCACTCAATTTCACTTGAACTGCATTGGTTCCATGTAAGGCAACAATAACAAAAGGTCCTACATAAGAATCTTTAAGTTTCTTTGGGCCTTTGATATTATTAAAATTCAAGGTTGAAACTAGAACTAAGTCCCCTACTTTGAAGTCTGGTACTTTATGACTCTTGTCCCACTTCTGTTTTGCATAATCAAAAGCATCATCCATACTCTTTTTTGCATGGTGTTTTACTTTATCAAGCATTAATTTGAAGCTGGAAGCTGTAGGATGAATGTCAATCAAGTCTTTCCTCAGTGTGTCTGCTGGGAGTCTTGGATTCCATCCCTTTTCTAACATAGCAGGAGTTTGTCCTGTGGAAGAATGGACTGATGTCTTGTATGCCAATTCTAATGCAGGTATCAGAGTGCACCAGTCATGGGTAAAGCCATCTGAGTCTTTAAATTCTAATCCATAAGCACAAAATCTCCTGATCATGTCTTCTAAAGTTTGAATCATCCTCTCTGCTAGCCCATCTGTTTGAGGGTGATATGCTGTAGAGAATGATAGCTTAGTCCCAAACAATCTATGAAGATTGGTCCAAAGTGCAGATGTGAACTTGGGGTCTCTGTCACTTATGATATTCTTAAATAACCCTGTATGAGAAATAACTCTACTCCATAAAAGAAGAGCTGTATCCATAGCAGTGTCATCTTTATGACATGGTAAGAATATGGGAGTCTTGCTATATCTGTCTACAATGAATAAACAAGCATTATAACTTTTGTCACCACTTGGAGGAAGTGCTGTGACCCAATCCATGTGAACAACTTCCCAAGGGGATTTTGGTTCTTGAATATGGATCATCAATCCAAATTTCTTGCCTGTACTCCTGTTTGCTTTTTGGCATCTATCACAGGTATGGCAATATTCAATGGTTTCTTTTCTCCAAGATGGCCACCATGCACAGTTCTTCACCTTTTCAAGTGTTCTGTCTTCTGATAGGTGTCCAGAGTAAATGCTATCATGGCATTCATGAAGAATGGTATTGATGAGCAATCTACTACATAGTGTCATTACACAAGAATGTTTTGTTCTATGGTAAATAATCCCATCAAACAAGTGAAATCTTCCTTCAGAATAGGAATTTTTCCAAACTTCATCTAGTGCATTAACCAAAGATGTGTCTTTGCAGTCTTTATCCAATAAAGAAGTCAAGATATGGCAATTCTTGTCTTGTTTATAAGACTCTCTGACCTCTTCAAAGAATTCAGTCCCAATATCAGTTATGTTAATCCCTTCAATTGGAATCTGTGGTTCAGCTTCCAAAGGTACATAAGCTGGGTTATCAGGAGTGTTGGCTAAAGCCCATCTACTAAGTCCGTCAGCATTTTTGTGAATGTTTCCTGCTTTATGAACTATAGTCATGTTTCCTCTATATTCTTGAATGGCTATTTGCCATCTCAACATATGTCTGTTGGGAGTTTTCATGTTAAGAAGTGATTTCACGGCATTACAGTCAGTTATCACTTCAAAAACACTGCCATCAAGGTAATAGTGTAATTTCTCAAGTGCCCATACCAAACATAAGCACTCCATTTGGCTTGCACCATATCTGGCTTCTATTGGTTTGATTTTTCTTGAGATATAACAAACTGGTCCTTCTGTAGGTTTGTCATCAATAATTTGGACTTGGTGTAGGGCTGCCCCTAATCCATCTCCACATGCATCAATGTACAATTTAAAAGGAATATTCCAGTCAGGCATGAGGAGTAAAGGTGCTTCTGTAAGGGCTTTCTTTATCTTCTCATAAGCTTTAATTCTTTCCTGTGTCATTTCAAATACAGTCTGTTGATCACAGATTCTATACAGTGACTTGGCTAGAATTGCAAAATCTTTCAAGTGTTGCCTATAGTAACTAGCAAATCCAAGAAAAGACATCATTTCTTTTTTATTCTGGGGTATTGGCTTAAGTAACACTGCTGCTACTTTATTCTTGTCAATACCCAAGCTCAAACCAGAAACAACATGTCCTAATGCTTTGAGTTCTTCAAAACCAAAATTGCATTTCTTAAGTGAAATTTTCATGTTCACTTCTGCAACTTTATGAAGTACTCTTGCAAGTCTTTCAAGGTGCAAAGACCATGAGTCGGAACATATAATAATATCATCAATATAAATGATAAGCCATCCTTCAGACAATTCTGTGGGGAAGATGGTATTCATCATTCTTTGATAATGAGATGGAGCATTCTTAATGCCAAATGGCATTCTAAGATACTCATAAATACCACAGTGGGTGATAATTCTAAGTAATTTCCTAGCTTTAGGCGTCAAAACATTTTGATGGAAGCCCTTTAATGCATCCATTGATGTTATATACTTGGCTTTAGAAAATTGAGTCAAGGTTTCTTGGATTCTAGGTATTGGATACCTATCTGGAACTTTGTAGGTATTCAAAGCTCTAAAATCTCCAACCATTCTTGACTTATCATTATGCCATGCAATAATAACAGGTGTTGTCACTTCAACTTCCTCATTATGGCCTACTTTCCGTAGCACACCAAGTTGGATCAACTCTTGGATATGTTTTTCCAAGGCCTCTCTAGCTCTGGGACTGGCTGGATAAGCTGGTCTTCTAAGTACTGGAGGATATGGTCTATCAATATTAAGAGTAATATCAATTTCATGTCCCCTTATAGCACCTAATGGTTCATTATCAGATGCAAATGCATTATTGTATGTATATAATACATCAATAAGTTCATTCCTCATCTTTGGTGACAATGATGGATTAATTTGTGCCTCAACAAGTTTCTTAGACACAAATTCATCTTTGTAAGTATCTTTGACAGAAGATACTACAGATATCTGTTTTGGCATATTGGAGAAAGCAAATTTTTGCCTTTTGTTATCTCCAATTGTGAAATATCTGTCCTTATGGTTATTTATATCAATACCATAAATATTTAAGTAATCATTTCCAAAAATGATGTGCTGAGATGTGCAATTATCCATTACTACAATCTCAGTCTTCATTCTTACACTTCCTGCTGGATGTGGGAATACAATATTAGTGTCCAATATGCTCAAGGGGTACATATTGTTACTGGCACTACTGAATTGTACACCTTCTATTGGTAATAGATGGTTTTTCCATTCAGGAAGTATAATTTGGAGATAATCTTTGCCAACACAAGTGCAAAATGCCCCTGTATCCAAATTTACTTTGGCTTCAATATCACTCATCAGAACTGATGTGATACAGGATGCTCCAGCAGTATAACCCTTTCCTCTAGCAGGTTTTGCTTTACACATTCTGGCATCCTGGATATTGATCAGGTTGCAGCAATCCTCACTTTACTGTGGCGAGTGGGTATGGACTTCTGTGACTTCAAAGAAAGCTGAAATGTTTTCAATGGGATAGTCCTCCGCTGGTGTATCTTCAGAGACTGCAGAATCTTGATCAGACTCTTCTTTCTCCTCAGTACACTGAATTTCTTCAATGACTTGAACTTCATTGATTTTTGTCTTCTTAGGGCAAGTGTTGGCTAAATGTGAAGTACTTCCACACTTATGACACTTCAAGACAGGTCTTTCTGGTCTTCTTTCTTCTCTAGGAATCTTTGAGACTATTTTGGACTCTATTGGGTTTTTAACCCAAGTTTTACCAATTCTTGTCCTGGTAATGATATCTTCCATAGCATTAATGTAGTCCTCTGTTGAACAGGGTTCCACACATCTGCTTTTGATAGCATGTTCCAGTTCTCCTCCACACTTTCTTAATATTTTCATATTAATCATAGTGTCAGACATATCTAGGTGTAAAGCAGATAATCTGTCTTTTTGTTTGAAGAACCAAGTAAGTGGTTTGTCTTTTTCTGAGTTAAAAATGGCACTTTCAAAAGCATTCTCCATTTTAAACCTCCAAGAATTATTAGCCCATTTGGTAATCACTTCAGATTTCCACCAAGACCAGTCATGTTTACCATGATCAATCCTCATTTTGTAATACCATTTCTTTGCAGTTCTGGTAAACAAACAGTGTAATTTCCCCACTATGATTTCATCAGGTATATTGAAGTCTTCTTGCAACATATCAATAGTCCTGATGAATTCAATATGGTTGTATTCTCCTTCACCAGAAAATGTTGGCCATTCTTCTATTTTGGGAATATCTCTTGTAGAGTAGGCATTTTCTCCTAAGAATGGAGTCAAACTTTCTTTGACAGAAAGTTTTTCTTCAGTCAAGGGTGTAGAATGTCTTGGCATATGTGGTTCATGATTCTTATGAATTTGCTCCACACTTGCAATTATATCATTCTTCAATTTCTGCCTCTCACTGTCACTTTTTGCTAAATGTATAGCAAATTGATTGGTGTTCTTAACTATTTGTAAGACATGGTCTTCAAGAGTTTTAAGTCTATCATTTACTTTAAAAATGGAAGGATCCTCTGTGTCATTATTTTGACATTGGTTCTCAATTCTTTCACAAGAATTGCTAATTGACTCAAGGGTGACATTTGTCAATTGTTGCCAATCAGAATGTTGCTTGTCATTTTTCTTTAAATCATTGTTGTCTAATGTAATTTGCTTTAACTTTGACTCAAGTTTGCCAATTTCTACACTAATACTTCTATGTACATCATTTATTTGCGTGGAAAAGTCCTGTTCATCCTTTCCTGCTCCTTGGCTGTGAATTCCATAAGAGTTCTGGCCATATTGAAGACACTGTCCACGGCTGAAGGCTCCAATTTGGGGATCCTGTACCCTTGTGGGTAAGGTCTGTGCCAATTGGCTTTGCCTTTGCCCTTGCCTTGATGGTTCTTGGGACCTCTCTGTTTCTTTTGAGGTCCTTTGGGCTTGTCCTTGGATGCTTCTGGAGCTGGTTTGGAGCTGGTAGATGCCACTGGTGCCTCTGTCTCCAAAGCTGGAGTCATTTCCAACTCTTTCTTCTGGTCTATGGATAAAAGACTTTGGTTCTTCAACCAATTCTTTATCTTTTTGACCTTGTCTTTGCAAGACAGGGGGCTCCATCCTCCTAAGAGTTCTATGTTCTTCTCCTGACCCAGAAAGCTCTTGATGTGTAAGTAAGAGTTCATGGCCCCCTGCCAAAGGCTTGGGCAGATTTCCCACTCCTCTTCCTTGGCTGCTCTGAACCAGTTTTTGTACTGGAATTGATATATTTCTATTGCTGCCACCTGAAAGTGGTTCAGCCCTGGAAATATTACCATAAATCAGTTCAGGCTCAGAATTCACGTCAAAATCTGTTGGTACAGACCTTGGGGAATGGGGGGCAACTCTGGCATCCTCCAGATGTGTCTTTCTTGTGGAAGATTTGGCACTTCTGGATTTGGTCTTGCCTCTTCCTTGTCCACATCCATCTGGTTGGACTGAATAGTTGCTTCCATTTCTGGTATGCACCATTTTCACGTCAATTTAAAGATAAAAGGTGAAAATATAAGATAAAATACACACCTTTTGGTGGTAATTTAGCTTTTTCTGCGTTGAATAAGGTGCCTCTTTTAGCAATCTGCACCTCAATACTGTCTTCAGATTCTGCTTCTGAAGATTCAGGACTATTGATGTATCTTTTACTGAGTCTGTTACCAGCTGCACAGTATTTGATTAAAGACACTTTAAAGAGAAAAAAATATGATAAAAGAAATTATTTTTTGTGTTTTAAGATATTTTTAAAAGATTTTTTATAAATTTTATTATTTTTTAATATTAAAAAAATTATTCTTTTTAAAGAAAAAAAATTAAAATTTAAGATTTTGAATGAAAATTAATTCAGAGTAACTCAAAGAATAATTTTATAAGTTTTTGGATGTGAAAAAGCCACGTGTAAAACAGTATAAAATTAAACCAAATTCCTCAATGAAAAAGATTTCCAAAACAATTTCAAAAATAAGAATTATTTTGACTTTAAAATGAAAGAAAAAAAATATTCAATTAATATATTTTAGAGCTTAAAAATATATTAATTAAGGGTACAAGGTTCAAAAAACACGGCCAGGCCCCCAAATGTAAGATGTGACTATGAAACTGGTGATAATATTACTATTAATCAACAGTACTATGTCTGTTCTTATGAAATATAATAATAAAATATTATTATAACCACAATTAAATAATTAAAAATTATTTCTTTCACGTGTTAAACACTACTAGTGATTTTAACAGTGAGCAAGTAATTGTCTACAAGAATCAATTACAAGAAGAATTTAATAATAAAAACTTCTTTATTAAAATAATAAAATTATTTTAATATATAATTATCTTTTGCAAGAATAATTCTAAAGATAATTCTTGAAGAAAACTATTACTAGAGAAAAACTTTAAGAATTAAGAATAAATGACTCACTAATACTCCAAAGAACTTATTGATAGATAAGAGTAGAGAAATTTGACGTAGAATTGTGGATTTAAGGGATCAAAAGGATTTATAACAGTATTAAAACAATATATAGTTGGATTCTTTGATTTCACGTCTTTCTGGATGATTTTGAAAGATTTAAAACACTTAAGAATAGCTTTAACTAGTACTTACTTGTTGGTAATAATGATTTAATAAATTGATAAGATGATGATACGGAAAAAACAGCAAGAAGAGGCTTCTTTTAAGTCAACAACAGCTCACAGAGGCGTGTCATGGAGCAAACTGAAAAACCATTGAGTGAGAAAACAATAAACCCTTTTGGATTAATGATTGCATCATCTGTTGTCACATAAGATTATCATAATTACTTAATTGATGCTTTTACGTGACTACCAACCCCAATATGGTTAAGAATAAAAGGAGTAACATCGGAAAATCTTCTTTTATTCTAAAATAATCATTGATTTCTCAAAGTTATCAATGTTATTGCCAATTTCATCACAGGTTGTAATTACTGTGAATTTTTGAAGATTCAGTGTTTCACGTAGAATGGTCAAAAATGGACTGTAAGTAACACTTTTAATTTTACTAGTAAAACCATAATTATTTTTGGTTGTATCATAGATAATACAGTTCTTCATTGGTCCTGAAAGTTTCAGAAGGATTCATTAAGAATTGTATTTTTAATGAATTTTTGAAGTTTTTACCTCATTTCTACGTAGAATTGCAAATAGCAGTATTTTGCTGGTTGCTATGAGGTCAATCAATGAATATGGATCCCAAAAGGGTTTAATTACTCTTTTGTGGTCTAGTCATGGAAATTCATCAAGAATTGACGTGGTTACAGGAGTCTAAGTAGCTCATTACCTCCTTGGCACGTCAAAATAGCAGGTTATTTGTGTCACAATGCTGTCTGCCAGACCTCAGCAAAAGGAACTCTTGCCGAAAAGGCTATTAAACCGGTTGAAAGACCGATTAATACTGGCAAGTTGTAGATCACATTCCACCATGTGACAGTACCCCCGGGTTTAGAGCACTGCGTCCCGAAGTGCATGTAACTGATGGTATTACCCATGTCACCCTCATGGAGTTACATTAGTCACAACAGGAGCCTACAAGGAACCCCCAAGGGGCGGAACCCTTGTACGCCAATGGAGCGGAAAACCCAGCGATTTCTGGTTGTTTGATTGAGACCACCACTTGTCTCCAACCGGAATCGAACCCATGACATTGGTAACCGGTTTATTGTCACAATGCTGTCTGCCAGACCTCAGCAAAGGGAACTCTTGCCGAAAAGGCTATTAAACCGGTTGAAAGACCGATTAATACTGGCAAGTTGTAGATCACATTCCACCATGTGACACCGGCCACCTTTCATCACCTGGGGACTTTTTCCCCAGTTAATTAATATATTGGATTTATTTTTATCCTTATTTTCTTTTACATTATTAAAGTTAATACTGATAATCTTAAGTCAGTCATTAGCACCCTTTTCTCTTTTCTTTCTTTGCCTGTCAGTGGATATTGGTGGTCATATCCTTTACTAATTCCACTGTTCTTTCTGGCAGGTTGAAACAGTGAATTGAGGATTCACTTGGTTGGCTTCTTGGCTTTTGGCTTCTTTTATTTTGGCCTCTGGCTTCATTCTTCTTACCCTTTGTTATCTTTGGCATATTTGTCCTTTCTCTATTTCCTGCTTAAGAAATATATTCCATAGTATTTCTTATCATCTTTTGGAGCCCTCCAAGTGAGTTCTTGATTCCTGAGTGCCAGGCCCTCTTGCTTCCATAAGAGCCCCTGTGACAGAAGACAGAACAATGGAAAGAATTAAGACATGTGCCTGGTGGCCATCTTGGAGAAAAGATGTCATTGAGTACTGTCACAGTTGTGATAGATGCCAGAAAGCCAATAAAGCTACTGGTAAAAGATTTGGTTTAATGATCCATATTCAAGAACCAAGTACCCCATGGGAAGTGGTTCACATGGATTGGGTAACTGCCTTACCACCTGGAGGTGATAAAAGTTACAATGCATGTCTTGTTATTGTAGACAGATATAGCAAAACACCAATCTTTTTACCATGTCACAAAGATGACACAGCTATGGATACAGCTCTTTTAATCTGGAATAGAGTAATATCCCATACTGGTCTCTTCAAAAACATCATTAGTGATAGAGACCCAAAATTTACATCAGCCTTATGGACTAATTTACATAAGCTTTTGGGTACAAAATTATCATTCTCAACAGCATACCATCCACAAACAGATGGGTTAGCAGAAAGAATGATTCAAACCCTTGAGGACATGATCAGAAGATTTTGTGCTTATGGCCTGGAGTTTAAAGATTCTGACGGCTTTACCCATGATTGGTGTACTCTTATACCAGCATTGGAATTAGCCTATAAGACCTCCATCCATGCTTCCACAGGCAAGACTCCTGCAATGTTGGAAAAAGGATGGAACCCCAAACTTTCAGTTGATACTTTGAAGAAAGATCTAATTGATATTCATCCAACTGCTTCAAGCTTTAAATTGTTGCTTGATAAAGTGAGGCACTATGCAAATCAAAGCATGAATGATGCCTTTGAATATGCTAAACAGAAATGGGATAAAAGTCATAAAACCCCAGAATTCAAAGTAGGGGACTTAATACTAGTTTCAACCTTGAACTTTAATAATATTAAAGGTCCAAAGAAATTGAAACATTCCTTTGCAGGACCATTTATTATCAAAGCCCTTCATGGGACAAATGCAGTACAAGTGGAACTGTCAGGAGAGTTAGGAAATAAACATCCAACTTTTCCTGTCAGTCTTGTGAAGCATTACACTTCAAGTGATAAGGAATTATTTCCTTTAAGAAATGAAACACCCTTAGAGGTACCCCCACTTGAACCAAGTGAGGAAAAGAAAGTACTGAAAATCTTAAAAGAAAGAAGACTTAGGGGCAAAAATGAAAGAGAATACTTAGTCAGGTACAGAAATCCACAACATGAAGATGAGTGGATTGAAGAAAGTAAAATACCTGATTCCCAAAAGTTTCTCAGAAGATTCAGACATGAGAGAAGACCAATTCCTCAGTAAAGAGTTTGAATTGTGTGCTTTACATACTTGAAAAGTATAAGTGAAGAGGTTGGACAATGGATTATACCCCCCCCCAAATAACTTGGGGGTATACTACTGTGAGCCTTAGAGGTAATTTCATGTACCCAAAAGACCACAAATACAAAAATTAGTATATAAATATAAATAAAATAAATTTATTTATATTATTAAAATAAAAATTAAAATATAAATATAAAATTATATTCAAAATAAAAAAAATTTAATTAAAATTTAAAAATAAAAAAACATTAAATTTTGTAAGTATAAAATTACATTTATACTTGAAAAAATTAAGTAAAAATGAAATTTTAACAAAATTGTGAAAAAATAAATAAATTTGGAAAAAAGTTAAATAAAAATTATTATAACTTTTTATCCAATAAATAAACATATAAAAATTATTTCACCATTGGATTCCTCATAAAAAATCAGGTGGGGTCACCTCTGAGTGAAATTCTTATAACTCAACTCTAAATAAGCTTAAATTAAGTTTTTAGTATTTTCAATACAAAAGTTGAAAATCCTCAAAACCTTAATTTAATTCACACCACATGTGGTGTTAACCATCAATTTTTGTGTTAAAATTGAGGTGTTGTGTTTAGTTTAGAAGTTATGAGGAATTGAAGTATTTTCAATTGAATTCAATTGAAATGTCAAAATGTGCACGTGTATTACATAAGTGAACTTTGATTTACATATGAGGTGTCAATTATTACTGTATTGTACTGTACAATTGAATTGAATTACATATGTAAAGTATAAGTATAATACATGATGAGGAATTAAAGGAAAAATAAATTGGAAAGATTAAATTTGGGGAGGAAAAGGAACTCCAGCTCTAAGGGGGAGCTAGACCCCCAAAATCCTTGTTGACAGGCGTGGGATGTCAAAATTCACGCAAAAGTTCATCACTTTTGGCCTGGAATTGAGTTACAGGGTCTGTGGACTCAATTGATGATGAGGTTTTGATACCAACTGGGGTAGTTTTAGCTGTTGCCAAGAGGGTAAAACTACCCTTAAGATAAAACAATCATAATAAAAACGGTTTTAACTGGTTTCTATGCCTCTGACACACATTCTGACGTGTTTTGAAGGCTCTAGGCCTGGTATTGCTATAGTAATGGCTGATTTAAGGGTCTAAAATGGCTAAAAATGGCTAAAAATGGCTTAAACCAGCCCTTTTTTGGTCTAAACCAGGGTTCAATGATGCCATAATTGGCTTTTCTGTTGTCAGACTGTTTTTCACGACTGACAAAGGTAAATTTTACTTTTGGAGTAAGAGAATTGATGGCTATAAAAGAATGTCTTCTTTGCCCCACTTTTCTCTTCATGTTAGAATCTTTTCCTTTTATTAATTAGTTTAAACACTGTTAAACCAATCAATCAAAGATTCCAACCACAACTTTTAAATCATTTTAATCCTTTTAACCACATGAAAAAATCATTATAATCATTGTTTGTAACTCTTATAATCATTTTTACCCCTGAACCACCCCAAAAGTGAATTAAAGCATCTTTCTTCACTGTTAACTTTGTCACTTGGTTTCCAAATTCGCTCTGGTCACTTTTGGGCGTGTTTTCTCTTTAATATTCTTTTTAAAGACTTTGTTCTTTAATTAATTGCTTGCAGCTCTTTGCTCAATTAATTCCAATTGAAATTGCTCTTGAAGAAATTTCTTTTGTAGCCTTAAAATATCTCTTGTAGAGTATTTTTTGGATAAATTTTTATTGTTGGTAAAACAATAAATTTTTATAATATTATTGTTTTATACTAATAAAGCTATAAACAATAAATTTGGCGTGTTTTCTCTTAAAAATAATATTTCTTACTATTTTTAATTGAATTTTACCTTATAGAAATTTTGAGGACAGGAAAAGTACTTGATTTTTAATCAAAGTTTCATATCCACACCTTACATTTGGGGGCCAAGCCGTGATATTTTACCTGTGAAATATTTTTTTACTCTTTTTAAAATCTTTTTTTTCTTATATTGAAAAATTTAAAAACATATAAAAAATACTTATAATTCAAAAAATCCTTAAAAAAAAATAACTTTTTTCATATTATAAGTGAGGCTTATATTTTTATTTCTTTTTTTGAAATAACCTTTTTTTGCTCAATTAATTGGATTTTTCATTAATTTTAGTGTCTGACAACGTGGTAAGACAAGAAAACATTGAAACAGCCTCAACAGTAACCAGCATTATCCCTGCCAGTACTGTTAATTCTGATCATAATAGTACTGTTATTTTGACTCAAAATAACCAGCCTGAACCAATATCTTCTGAATTGATTAACTTGGACATAAGTAATACCCTTCAGAAAGCTAAAAATTTGGCCAATAGTAAGTTTTTGACATAAAAATACTATTTTAAGCCTTTTTTAACCATAATTATGCCTTCAACCAGGTCAGGAGCCAGCTACAACCCCTCAAGCAGCTCCCAAAAAGGTAATAAACGTGATTATGGCAGAAGCCAACCAGGTACAGAAGGAAAAGGGTCAGTTGATGACTTCCAAACAACTAAATTGGGTCATTCTGAAGCTGATAATACTATTTTACCTTCAAAAAGAGCTGACACCGCCACAGCAAGCCTCTGTGGACATATACAAAGCCAGCCACAGTGCATACAACAATGCACTTCAATTCAAGGAGTACCAGATCCTTGCAGACCTGTGGAAGAATTGCATGAATTCTTACCTGACAGTAAGAAAATTCTTGGGCCATCCCAACACTTGCAAATTGCTCAATGGGTGGCATCCATTGATTGAGAAGAAAACATGATGCTTTTGACACTAGAATGGAGGAAAAACAACCCTCCACCACCCAAACCAGTGCCAAAAACAGCCCCAGTGGCCAGCAGCAGCAATTCCAACGTGAAAAAGCAGCCACAAACTCCAAACAAGGGCAAAGGGAAGGCACCAGGCCCAAAACCTTACAGCCAGGGCTACAGAATCCCAAAGATTCAGCAGGATGCCATGGAAAATGTATTTCAGATGGCCAGAACCATGATGGAATTACAGAAGAAGGAGGAAGCCAGATTAAGGTTCCAGAAATGATTTCTGATATATTTGATTCCATCCCAGAGTTGTATAATGCTATAAATGACGTGAAAAAACATCTTTCTGATAAAAATGTAACCATTTGTAACAACATTAAAACAAACAACCTGAGTCTGTGCCAAATTAATGAAACACTTATGTGTTTTGAAAAAGTTTTGAGAACAATTAAAAATTCCAATAATGATAATTCTTCTAACAATAAAATAAATGAACAATCTGCCATTATTGAAGAATTAACAGATAAATATTCTAAATTCAATATTGATGACATAATTGAAACAAGAATTAAACAAGCCATAAATATTATCAAGACAGATAACAAAAAAGTCCTTGATGACATTTCAAATTCATTTACTGAAGTAAAGACATATACCATTGCCTTGAAAAAGTGTTTTGATGCTTCACAAGAAGAAGTATCAAAATTATCAATGAAATTGAATCAAGTCACTGCTGATAATACAAGACAGACAGAGTTATGGCAAGAACTGACACATAAGAAAGACATGTATAAAATTGAAGTAATAAATTTAATACAAAGCTTCCAACATGAATACAGAAATTCCCAAAGGTGTAGCAACAGTAAAATGAATGACATTGAACAAATACTGAACACCTTACCAAGAATGTCTACACCTCTAAATCAAAATGAGGGCACAAGAATTCCAAATCCACAAGTATTGGATCCTGATAATTCACAATTAAAAAATGAATTATCCACTTCTTTTCATAACTTGGAACCATCAATGGGCCAAGCACTCTTAAAAGAAGTTCCAAAACTTAAAGAATGGCCTCACTTCAGTGGTGAAGGAGAATATGACCATATGGAATTCATTAGAGGTATTGACATGATCAAAGACGATTTTGAATTACCAGACAGATTGGTAACAGCCAGGTTTAACACCTTGTTTACCAGATCAGCTCACAGATGGTACATCAAAATAAGACGAGCACATGGACACCAGAGTTGGACTTGGTGGAAAACCCAAATCATCAACAAATGGGCAAATGATGCTTGGAGGTTTAAAGCTGAAACAGCCTTTGAATCTGCCAAATTTAATGCTGATAAAGACAAAGCTTTACCATGGTTTTGCCAACAAAAGGACAGATTAACAGCATTATATCCTGACATGTCAGAATTTATGATCCATAGAAAAATTCTGAGACAATGTGGAGGTTACTTAGAGCATGCTGTCAAAAGCAGGACTACTGAACAATCTTCAGCAGAGGATATTATCAATATACTAGAAGAAGTAACCACCAGAACCAAAATTGGTTCTAGTAGGGTGAATCTTAAAACAAGGTTTAATACACCTTGGAAAGATTCTGTGGACAAAAGCCCCAAAGAAAATTCTAGTAATATTAAATATAAATCTGCAGATACAGTCAGAAAATGCCATATTTGCCAAAGCACCACCCATTTAGCCAATACATGTCCAAAAAGGGGGGAAATCAATGAAATTGACATTGAAAAGGGACCAGATGTTGAAAAAGAAGACATAATTGAAGACAATACAGATGATAAGTCATCCATATTTTCTGAATCTTCAAAAGATATAGAAAATATCAATGCCACTTTTGACATCATGGAATCTTATTCCCACTTACCACAATTGAGCAATGGTCAAGTTGATTTATCAAAAGTTCAAGATGCACAACTTATGAAGACAAAACCAAACAGAGGAAAAGGTTATACAGCTGGTAACTCCTGTATAACAGAAGTTGTGATTGACAACAAGCCCACCAAACTTTTGCTTGACCCAGGAGCCTTCTGCTCTTGTGTTGGAAAATCTTTTCTTAAGACTTGTGTACCAAATTTTGAAGACCAATTGTTACCAATTGATGGTATAAAATTCAACAGTGCAAGTAACCCAATGAAAGCATTAGGAATCTTTGAGACCAATGTCATATTCCCACACATAAATGGGAATTTAAGCATCACAGTTGAATTTGTTGTTATGGAAAATTGCTCTAGTACCCATTTTATATTGGGAAATGACTATTTAATCATGTATGGGATAGATTTACATAATAACAAAGACAGATACTTTACAATTGGGGACAATAAGCGCCAGAAATTTGCCTTTTTACCATTTGAAAGACAAATTACAGTAAACAAAGTATCACCAGTCAACTTAGAGTTAGAAAAATTCAAGTCTGAACAGTTAAAAGAGGCTGAGATAAGCCTTCATCTGACTAATAAACAAGAAAATGAACTTTCTTCCCTTTTGTATGACCACAGAAGAGCATTTGCTACAGACAAAGAACCTCTGGGAGCAATTATTGGTCATGAAGTTGACATCATTCTTAACATTGAGAGACCTTATCCACCACTCTTAAGAAGACCTGCTTATCCAGCAAGTCCAAAATCAAGAGAAGCTCTAGAAATTCATATCAAAGAACTTCTAGACCTTGGTGTAATAAGAAAAGTAGGCCACAATGAGGAAGTAGGAATAACTACACCAGTTATAGTGGTGTGGCATAATGGAAAATCCAGAATGGTTGGGGACTTTAGAGCTCTGAACACTTACACTGTCCCAGACAGATACCCAATACCAAAAATCCAAATTGCCCTTACTCAAATATCTCAAGCAGTGTATATAACCACTATGGATGCCCTTAAAGGATTCCATCAAAATGTGGTAACACCAAGAGCAAGAAAATACTTGAGAATTATTGTTCATTGTGGAGTGTATGAATACTTAAGGATGCCCTTTGGTATCAAAAATGCACCTTCACACTTCCAAAGAATGATGAATGAAATCTTCCCTGAAGAACTCTCAGAGGGATGGTTAATCATTTACATTGATAACATTATTATCTGTTCAAAGACTTGGGAGGAGCACATGTACAGATTATCAAGAGTTTTGACAAAAATCCAATCAGTAAACATGAAAATCTCCTTGAAGAAATGTCATTTTGGATTTAAAGAACTTAAAGCACTAGGACATGTTGTATCTGGTTTGTCCCTTGGAATTGACAAAAACAAGGTGGCAGCAGGATTGTTAAAGCCCATGCCTCAGAATAAGAAGGAAATTCAGTCATTCTTAGGTTTTGCAGGATATTACAGGCAACACATTAAAGATTTTGCATCCATAGCAAGACCACTTTATAAGTTGTGTGACAAAGACACAGTGTTTGAGATGACTGTCGACAGAGTCAAAGCTTTTGAGTCTCTAAGAGAAGCATTGACCACTGCTCCACTCTTACTGATGACAGAATTTAAATTGCCTTTCAAACTGTATATTGATGCATCAGGGGATGGACTGGGTGCTGCACTTCACCAAGTTCAGATCATAAATGATAAGCCTGTAGAAGGACCCATATGTTTCATATCCAGGCAAATCAAACCAACTGAAGCCAGATATGGAGCAAGTCAAATGGAATGTCTATGCCTTGTCTGGGCCTTGGAGAAATTGAACTACTTCTTAGAGGGATGTGTTTTTGAAGTAATAACAGATTGTACAGCTGTCAAATCACTTTTGAACATGAAAACACCCAACAGACACATGCTCAGATGGCAAATAGCCATACAAGAATACAGAGGCAATATGACTATTGTTCATGAGGATGGGAATATTAATAAGAATGCAGATGGACTAAGCAGATGGCCATTACCAAATAATATTGATAATCCTGCTTATGTGCCAGAAGAAGCTTCACCACAAATTCCAATAGAAGGAATAAGTGTTACAGACTTGAACACCACCTTCTTTGAAGAAGTCAGAAGCAGCTACACTCAAGATAAGAATTGTAGCATCTTATGCCAATTACTTAACAAAGACTGTAAAGACAACTCTCTAATACATGCCTTGGATGAAGTATGGAGAAAATCTTATGATGAAGGAAGATTTCACCTACTGGATGGTATAATCTACCACAGAACCAAGCACACATGTGTCATGACAGTTGTAGACAGGTCATTAATCAATCTTGTACTAAAAGAATGCCATGATAGTCCCTTTTCAGGACATCTGTCTGAAGACAGAACAAGAGAGAAAGTGAAGACCTGCATATGGTGGCCAATGTGGCAGAAAGATGTTTCAGAGTATTGCAAAACCTGTGACAGATGCCAAAAGGCAACTAAATCCACTGGCAAAAGACTTGGAAATATGATAAAAATCCAAGAACCTAACAGACCTTGGGAAATTTTCCATATGGATTGGGTAACTGGCCTACCACCAGGAGGTGACAGGAGCTATAATGCTTGCCTAGTAATTGTGGACAGATTCAGTAAAACTCCAATCTTTTTACCATGTCACAAAGATGATACAGCCATGGATACAGCTCTTCTGATATGGAATAGAGTAGTGTCATGGACTGGGATATTTACAAATATCATCAGTGATAGAGATCCCAAATTCACTTCAGCACTATGGACAAATCTTCACCAATTATTTGGCACTAAACTATCTTTCTCTACAGCCTACCACCCACAAACTGATGGCCTGGCTGAAAGGATGATCCAAACCTTGGAAGACATGGTTAGAAGATTTTGTGCATATGGCCTTGAATTCAAAGATTGTGATGGATTTACCCATGATTGGTGTACTCTGTTTCCAGCACTGGAATTAGCATATAAAACATCAATCCATGCCAGTACCAATCAGACTCCTGCTATTCTAGAAAAAGGATGGAACCCCAAGTTACCCCAAGATTCCTTGAGGAAAGACTTAATTGAAATACATCCCACAGCTGCTAGCTTCAAAGGAATGCTAGACAAAGCTAGAAAGCATGCAGTGAGATGCATGGAGGACTCTTTTGCATATGCTAAAGATAAATGGGATAAATCACATGCAACTCCAGATTTCAAAGTGGGGGACCTAGTACTTGTATCCACCACTAACTTCAATAACATCAAAGGATGTAAAAAGTTGAAAGACTCCTTTGCAGGACCTTTTGTGATTATGGCCCTCCATGGAGAAAATGCTGTTGAAGTAGAGTTATCTGAAGAGCTTAGCAATAAGCACCCTAAATTTCCAGTGAGCTTGATAAAGCCATATAAATCTAGTGATGCTGAGAAATTTCCCTTGAGGAATAAGATTCCCCAAGTTATACCTCCTATTGAGACATCTGGTGCTAAGAAAATTACCAAAGTTCTTAAAGAAAGGAAATTAAGAACCAAGAAAGTAAGGGAATACCTTGTTAGGTACAGTGACCCAACTTGTGAAGATGAATGGTTAGAAGAAAAAGATATACCAGAAGCTACCAAACTCCTCAGAAGATTGAGACACACTAGAAACACCAATATTACAAAGTAATATTCTTTTTTTAGGGGGAGGGAATGTGAGCCTTAGAGGTAATTTCATATACCCAAAAGACCACAAATATAAAAAATAACATATTAATATAAATAAAATAAATTTATTTATATTATTAAAATAAAAATCAAAATATAAATATAAAATTATATTAAAAATAAAAAATTAATTACAATTTAAAAATAAAAATACATTAAATTTTATAAGTATAAAATTACATTTATACTTGAAAAAATTAGGTAAAAATGAAATTTTATCAAAACTGTGAACAAATAAATAAATTTGGAAAAAAGTTAAATAAAACTTATTATAACTTTTTTTCCTATAAATAAATACATAAAAATTATTTCTCCATTGGATTCCTCATAAAAATCAGATGGGGTCACCTCTGAGTGAAATTCTTGTAACTCAACTCTAAATAAGCTTAAATTAAGTTTTTAGTATTTTCAATACAAAAGTTGAAAATCCTCAAAACCTTAATTTAATTCACACCACATGTGGTGTTAACCATCAATTTTTGTGTTAAAATTGAGGTGTTGTGTTTAGTTTAGAAGTTATGAGGAATTGAAGTATTTTCAATTGAATTCAATTGAAATGTCAAAATGTCCGCGTGTATTACATAAGTGAACTTTGATTTACATATGAGGTGTCAATTATTACGGTATTGTACTGTACAATTGAATTGAATTACATATGTAAATTATAAGTATAATACATGATGAGGAATTAAAGGAAAAATAAATTGGAAAGATTAAATTTGGGGGGGAAAAGGAACTCCAGCTCTAAGGGGGAGCTAGACCCCCAAAATCCTTGCTGACAGGTGTGGGATGTCAAAATTCACGCAAAGGTTCATCACTTTTGGCCTGGAATTGAGTTACAGGGTCTGTGGACTCAATTGATGATGAGGTTTTGATACCAACTGGGGTAGTTTTAGCTGTTGCCAAGAGGGTAAAACTACCCTTAAGATAAAACAATCATAATAAAAACAGTTTTAACTGGTTTCTACGCCTCTGACACACATTCTGACGTGTTTTGAAGGCTCTAGGCCTGGTATTGCTATAGTAATGGCTGATTTAAGGGTCTAAAATGGCTAAAAATGGCTAAAAATGGCTTAAACCAGCCCTTTTTTGGTCTAAACCAGGGTTCAATGATGCCATAATTGGCTTTTCTGTTGTCAGACTGTTTTTCACGACTGACAAGAGTAAATTTTACTTTTGGAGTAAGAGAATTGATGGCTATAAAAGAATGTCTTCTTTGCCCCACTTTTCTCTTCATGTTAGAATCTTTTCCTTTTATTAATTAGTTTAAACACTGTTAAACCAATCAATCAAAGATTCCAACCACCACTTTTAAATCATTTTAATCCTTTTAACCACGTGAAAAAATCATTATAATCATTGTTTGTAACTCTTATAATCATTTTTACCCCTGAACCACCCCAAAAGTGAATTAAAGCATCTTTCATCACTGTTAACTTTGTCCCTTTGTTTCCAAATTCACTCTGGTCACTTTTGGGTGTGTTTTCTCTTTAATATTCTTTTTAAAGACTTTGTTCTTTAATTAATTGCTTGCAGCTCTTTGCTCAATTAATTCCAATTGAAATTGCTCTTGAAGAAATTTCTTTTGTAGCCTTAAAATATCTCTTGTAGAGTATTTTTTGGATAAATTTTTATTGTTGGTAAAACAATAAATTTTTATAATATTATTGTTTTATACTAATAAAGCTATAAACAATAAATTTGGCGTGTTTTCTCTTAAAAATAATATTTCTTACTATTTTTAATTGAATTTTACCTTATACAAATTTTGAGGACAGGAAAAGTACTTGATTTTTAATCAAAGTTTCATATCCACACCTTACAATGGAACAATCTTTAGTAGAATATATTATTAATATATTATAAGACGTAACCACCAGAACCAGAATTGGTTCTAGTAGGGTGAATCTCAACACAAAGTTTAATACAGCTTCGAAAGATTCTGTGGACAAAAATCTTAAAGAAAATTTTAATAATATGAAGTATAAATCTGCAGACATAATCAGGAAGTGCCATATTTTCCAAAGCACCACTCATTTAGCTAACACAGGTCCCAGGAAGGGAAAAATAAATGAAATTGACATTGAAAAAGAACCTGATCTTGAAAAAGATGATGATGTAGAAAATTCAGATGATAAATCATCAATATTTTATGAATCTTCAAAAATTATAGAAAATATCAATTCCACTTTTGACATCATGGAATCTTATTCCCACTTGCCACAATAAAGCAATGGAAAACTTGATTTATCAAAAATTCAAGATGAACAACTTATGAAGACCAAACAAAGCAGGGGGAAAGGTTATACATCTGGTCACTCCTGTATAACAGAAGTGGTGATTGACAACAAACCCACTAAGCCTTTACTTGACCCAGGAGCCTTCTTCTCTTGTGTTGGAAAACCTTTTCTTAAGAGTTGTATTCCAGATTTTGAAGATCAATTATTTACAATTGATGGCTTAAATTACATAGTGCAAGTAGTCCAATGAAAGGATTAGGCATATTTGAGACTACTGTCATATTTCCACACATAAATGGAAATCTAAGAATCACTGTTGAATTTGTGGTTATGGAAAATTGCTCTAGTACCCATTTTATATTGGGAAATGATTATTTAATCATGTATCGCATAGACTTACATAACAACAAGGAAAGATACTTTACTATTGGTGACAATAAGTGTCAAAAATTTGCCTTTTTACCATTTCAAAAACAAACTACAGTAAGCAAAGTATCACCAGTCAGCTCATAGTTGGAGAAATTCAAATCTGAACAGTTAAATGAAGATGAAATATGCCTTCATATGACTAATAAACAGGAAAGTGAACTTTCTTCCCTTTGATATGACCACAAAGAAGCATTTGCATCAGACAAAGAACCTTTGGGGGCAATCATCAGGCATGAAGTTGACATCATCCTTAATATTGAAAGACCTTATCCACCACTCTTAAGAAGCCATGCATATCCAGCAAGTCCTAAATCAAGAGAAGCTCTGGAAATTCATATTAAAAATCTTCTAGATCTTGGTGTAATAAGGAAGGTTGGGAATAATGAGGAAGTAGGAATAACTACACCAGTCATATTGGCATGGCATAATGGAAAATCTAGAATGGTTGGGGACTTGAGAGCTCTGAACAGTTACATGGTTCCATACAGGTACCCAATACCAAAAATACAAATTTCCCTTACACAGATATCTCAAGCAGTGTACATAAGCACTATGGATTCCGTCGAAGGATTTCACCAGAATGTGGTGACACCAAGAGCAAGAAAATACTGAAGAATTATTTTTCATTGTGCAATATATGAATATTTTAGGATGCCTTTTGGTATCAATAATGCACCTTCACACTTCCAAAGAATGATAAATGAAATCTTCCCTGAAGAATGTTCAGAAGGATGGTTAATAATTTACATTGATGACATTATTGTATGTTCCAAGACTTTGGAAGAACATATATACAGATTATCCAGAGTTTTGACCAAAATCCAATCTGTAAGCATAAAATTTTCTTTGAAGAAATGTCATTTTGGCTTTAAATAACTAAAAGCACTGGGACATGTAGTATCTTGTTCATGCCTTGGAATTGACAAAAACAAAGCTTCAGCAGTACTACTGAAACCTATGCCTCAGAAAAAAAAATAAATTCACTCATTTTTGGGGTTTTCAGGATATTACAGACAGCATATTAAACACTCTGGATCCATAGCCAGACCTCTGTATAAATTATGTGACAAGGACACAGTGTTTGAAATGACTGTTGACAGAGTAAAAGCCTTGGAATCTTTAATAAAAGCATTAACCACTGCTCCATTATTACTGATTCCATACTTTAAGCTGCCTTTCAAGCTTTTTATTGATGCATCAGAATATGGGCTTGGTGCTGCACTTCATCAAGTCCAGATTCTCAATGATAAACCTGTGGAAGGACCCATATGCTTCATATCCAGGAAAGTCAAACCAACTGAAGCCAAATATGGAGCAAGTCAAATGGAGTTTTTATGCCTTTTCTGGGACTTGGAAAAGCTAAATTACTTCCTGGATGTATGTGTTTTTCAAGTAATAACAGATTGTACCACTGTTAAGTCACTTTTAAACATGAAGACACCCAACAGGCATATTCTCAGATGGTAAATAGCAATACAAGAATATAGGAGCAATATGACCATTGTTAAAAAAGGTCAGAATATTCATAAAAATTCAGATGGACTGAGCAGATGGTCATTACCAAATAATATTTATAATCCTTCTTATGTTCCAGAAGAAGCTTCCACACACATCTCAATATGTCAGGGTGACTCTATGATATAGCTTCAAAATGATAATAAAAGCTATACCTATGAGTCTGACACAAAAATAATGATGATATTAAAGTGAGAATATGATTAAAAGGGCTATACTAAAATAATTTAGTGATGGTGAGTTCTGCTGATAGCCCTGGGTGCAGTGTTTGCCTGTTGGTTTACAATAACAAACCCTACAATAATTACAACTTATAATTATAACCTGTTATATTCTAAGGGTACCACTTCCTTCAAGAATTTATACCACATCATAATATTAAGAACAGGATTCTGGATGAGCCTCCTGGTGAGGATAACCCTCCTTTTATCTTTTTCTGGGGTAGTGGGAGGTGGTTTACCTCTGCACACGACCACAGAGTGAACGTTTTCACTACTGTGGGCTGCTTTGTGGTTCTATACACTCAATACACACTTTCATTGGGTGGAAATGTGGTTTTAGAACCACAAGTAATCATTTTTACCCTATACAGGGTGAAGATTTTCACCAATGGAGTTTACAGGTGTGTTCTGGTGCTTCTGACGCGTCTGAAGCTGTAAAGAACCTTTATGGACCTCTGTATTTGACTGAACTATGAGGTATTGAAGTATAAACAAGCTTCTTTGTCTGTTTGACACCTCATAATTATACCTATGGGATAGTATCCCACCATAGGGCTGTATTGGCCAAACTGTGGGAGTTTAACCTTAAACCTACTATACCTTTGTCTGTTTTTAGGATATTGAGCTCAAAATTAGTCCATTGTGTAGCCCTGGATGTGATCTACACAATGGTACCTCATTTAGTATGGTTATAATTAAATATAGCAAAGTTATCCCATGCACAAGTTTTCTTGTATACATTTATGATTTGTCCAAAATCTGTATGGACCTTGTTTGCTCCATATCTTTTGTTCTAGATAGGATATGGCCAATTTAATTGAACCATTAGATAGCCCTGATTGTGCTCTTTCCAAAAAGACCCCACTTTAGGTATCTCACACTAAAACTGTAGAAGTTAGATGACAGGTGAATATTTTAATCACCCTTATTTGACCTTATTTTGGTCATGATTCTGTAATTCTGGTGCTAGCTCAGTTTGGCTACTACCATTGGATAGCCCTGAGTTAGAGCTTCAATTTGAATACCCATTTAATGGGGTTAAGCCTCTTCCTCTAGATTTCAGATGAGAGGTGAAAATTAAGGTTTATGCTCAGAAATAGCTTTGAGCCGGAGTAACTTTTTTATTCTTTGTCCTATGATTGCTCTTTTTTTTGATAATTTTTGAGTTAATTTTTCTCAGCTTAATGTTTTGGTGGTATCTTGGCTTTACCATTGGTTTATGCTATTTGGCTGTCATGCTTGTGCTCTGGGTTTGAGTCACAGGCTGACACAATAGAAGTAATCAGTGTTACAGATCTGAAAACAACTTTCTTTGAAGAAGTTAGAAACAGTTATACTCAGGATAAGAATTGTAGCAGTTTATGCCAATTACTCACTAAAGACCATAAAGACAATTCTTTTATACATGCCCTAGATGAAATATGGGAAAAAATATGATGAAGGAAGATTCCACTTACTGGATGGTATAATTTACCACAGAAATAAGCATACATGTGTCATGAAAGTTGTGGACAGGTCCTTAATCAATATTTTACTTGAAGAATGCCATTTAAGCCCCTTCTCAGGACATCTGTCTGCAGTGTGAACCTTTGAGATATGACCACATACCCAAAAAGGTCACAAGAAATATTTTATATAATTATACATTAAAAATAAGTACCTTAAAACTATAAAAATACCATAAATTGGTACAAAATTTGGTTTACCTTAAAACCAATGGATAAACATGTGAAATAAATTACACCATTGGATTCCCCATGATAAAATACACATATACCATTTTTATGACATATCTGTAAAGTCAATATTTAATAACTTATAAGTAATAATACCTTATAAAAGACACAAATCCTTATTTATTTCAAATCCCAATTGGACAACATGTGAAATAGATGGTACCATTGGCTTCTCCATAAAATTCCACACATAAAACAATTAATAAGCTAACGTTCAAAACCAATACTTAAGGAATTAACCTGAATATATGCACTTTTTTGGTCAACACATATATTCAAGGATTTTAGCTAATATCTCTTGAATTATGCATGATAGAGTGATGAACCAAAAAGAAAGTCATCACGTAATTACTGTAGGAATACAGATATGAAGTTTATTTCACAAGTTATAAAAAATGTTAAAACCTGTAAGGAATTATTGATTAAAATCAATAGAGCTGTTGACCACTTTGTTGTGAAAGTGGTCCAAACTTAAAAATAAGTAGACAGTTGGATTCTACTAGCTCACTTGTGAAGAATTATGTATTCTTTATTATAATATTCAAGGTATAACCCCTTGAAATCATAGTTTGAAGTTTAAAATATTAAATTTTGACAGAAAAGATGAGTTACAAGTAAAATCATCAAAAATAGAGTTTTGATGATGTAATGAAATTCTCTTGGCAGCATAATAGGGTTATGTCAAGCTATCAGAATTCACTTTCCTAATTGCTGTAGCGTGTAAATCTTAAAAGTTATTAAGGATCAAAGTTTGAGCTTAATTTGATCATTTATGATCACTCACTGTAACCTTAAATTACGTTTAACAGTCATATAAGTGATAAAATTGGTGAATACTGTTAGTTTATGATTAAAACTAAAAGATTCACGAAATCTGGGGTTCTTCCAAGCCTTTGACATCATCAGACTTAGAGTTATAGTGATAACTCTAAATAATGGCGTAATAGTGATGTAATGAGGTTTGATCATGATGTAATCACCACCAAACCTTAAAATATTGATCCATTCCAGTGGATATGATCAGTACACGTCTACTAGAAGCCTGTTGGACTCTAGGAGGGAGGTATTTACTATAAATAGAGCTCTTTTTGCTCTGTTCTCCCCTCAGACGCATCAAAAACATTAAATTAATACAAACAAAAAGGTAATATCTTTATTCTTTATATATAAAACTTTTATATTATTCAAGAACAAAGTTCATCTTTATTATAATCATCAATTTTGACTTGATTAAATCATTTGTTCAATTGTTTTTGTTAAAAATCTCTCTAAAACTCATTTCCACGTAAAAAAATCAAGAATATTTGTAATTTCTCTATTTTTTATTGTAAATACAATTTGTATAAGTTGTATTTATATTATTTGGCGTAAAATATCTCAAAATTATTATATTAAGTGTTAAAAGTAGGTTATTTTCTCTTATATTAATAATTTTCTCTATATTATTCTTTTAATAATTCTTTAATTAATATAAATAGTATTTATATTAATTTATAACTTTAATATTAGTAATATTATTGTTATTAATTGTTTTTTATTAATAAAAAACAATTTTTTACGCCTTTATCATTTGTTTGTAACAATAATGAAGTGCTTTTAAATATATTAATTATTTTATATTAATATATTTATTTTATTATATTATATTTTATAATATAAATTATATTATCATATTTTATTGATAATATACTTATTTTTATGCCATAATTATAATAATTATTTATTATTGGAATTATTTTTATCTTATTTATTTCATTTATAAGGACATTCATAGTACAATCAGTAAAATATTAGTAATTTTTACTTATTGTTTCATAGTCAAACCTTACATGCAGACAGAACAAGAGAAAAGATAAAGACCTGTATATGGTGGCCAATGTGGCAGAAAGATGTTTCAGAGTATTTCAAAACCTGTTACAGATGTTAGAAGGCAAATGAATCCACTGGAAAAATACTTGCAAATGTTATCAAGATCCCAAAACCCAGCAGACCTTGGGAAGTTGCCCATATGGATTGGGTAATTGGCCTACCACCAGGGGGTGATAGAAGCTATAATGCTTTCCTAGTGATTGTTGACAGATTTAGTAAGACTCCAATCTTTCTACCATGTCACAAAGATGATACAGCCATTGATACATCTCTTCTGATATGGAATAGAGTAGTATTAGGACTGGAATATTCAAAAACATCATTAGTGACAGAGATCCCAAATTCACTTCAGCACTGTGGACAAATCTTCACCAATTATTTGGCACTAAATTGTCTTTCTCTACAGCCTACCACCCACAAACTGATGGCCTGGCTGAAAGGATGATCCAAACCTTGGAAGACATGGTAAGAAGCTTTTTTGAATATGGACTTGAATTTAAGGATTGTAATGGATTCACCCATGATTTGTGTACTCTCTTACCAGCACTACAATTGGCATATAAGACATCCACTCATGCCAGTACCAATCAAACTCCTGCTATTCTAGAAAAAGGATGGAATCCCAAATTAACTCAGGATTCCCTGAGGAAATATTTGGTTGAGTTACATCCCACAGCTTCTAGCTTTAAACAAATGTTACACAAAGCTAGGAAACATGCAGTAAAGCTCATGGAGGACTCATTTGCATATGCCAAAGACAAGTGGGACAAGTCACATGGGACCCCAGACTTCAAAGTGGGAGATTTAGTACTTGTATCTACCACTAACTTCAATAATATCAAAGGATGTAAAAAACTCAATGACCTATTTCAATGACCTTTTTTTATTAAGGCCCTGTAGCAACCACTAACCAGGGGTAAGGTTATTCATATTTACACCAACTCAAACGCCTCAAACAAGAAAATCCACTGTGTGTATCAGCATTCTGTTTCAGAAATCTTCCTTGCTGAAACATGCATACAGTCTGGTTCATCCATACAGCCTGTCAATACTTGTATAGGTTGGAATTACCCAATAGAGTTTGGATACACCATTTCCAAAATGTATGATCACTCAATAACACCACTCCTCTTGTACAGATCCTGTACATCTGTACAGGACGTGTATTGGCCAGACTCAATTCAATCATCAAATCTTCTCATGAAAATTCTCTGTCTGGGTCAGGCCTAGTGATTTTCACATATACCAGCCCCTCTTTCTCCCCCCTGGGGAGGTTTCCCCAGTTAATTAATTTAGTATATTTATTATTTTATAATTATTCTTATCCTTATTTTGGGTATGATAATTATTTAATTTTAATTTAGTATTTGGCTTTCTTCTTTCTTTGCCTGTACAGTGTGAGTTGGGTGGTCATATCCTTATTAACCCTTCTCTTTCCATTCTGTCAGTTTGAAACAGTGGACTTGGACTTGTTTGTGGTTAGCTCTTCTATTCTTACTCTTATTATTTGTTGCTGCTTTTCTTATATTCTTTTATTTAGTAATTCATCTCTTAACACTCTTCAGTGTACTCTTTTCTTACCATATCCTGAGTCCTCCATAAGTAAGTCCCAGTCAACTGAGTGCCAGGCCCTCTTCACTTAGAAGTGCCCCTGTGACAGACACTCCATGGATAAACTGATGTTGAAGTAGAATTATCTGAGGAGCTTAGCAATAAGCATCCTACATTTCCAGTGAGCTTGTTGGAGCCATATAAATTTAGTGATTCTGAAAAATTTCCTTTGATGAATAAAGTTCCCCAAGTTATACCTCCTATTGAGTCATCTGGTATTAAGAAAATTAACAAAGTTCTCAAAGAAAGAAAGTTGGTACAGTGACCCAACCTGTAAAGATGAATGGTTAGCAGAAAAAGATATACCTGAAGCTGCCAAACTTCTCAAAAGGTTCAGACACACTAGAAATAACAATATTACAAAGTAATATTCTTTTTTAGGGGGAGGGAATGTGAGCCTTAGAGGTATTTTCATATACCCAAAAGACCACAAATAATAAAATAAGATATTAATGTAAATAAAATAAATTTATTTATATTATCAAAATAAACTTAAAAATTAAATATAAACCTATATATAAAAATAAAAACTTGATTATAATTTAAAAATAAAACTACTTTGAATCTTAAATTTGTGAAAACACATTTTTACTTGAAAAATTAAGTAAAAATGAATTTTCAACAAAAATACCAAAATTAAAATATTCTTGGAAAAAAAGTGAATAAAGATTATCATAGCTTTTTATCCTACAAATAAGCTTATGAAAAATCTTTTGCCATTGTACTCCTCATAAAAAATAATGTGGCGTCACCTCTGGGTAAAATTTCTGTAACTCAACTCTAAATAAGCTGAAATTAAGTTTTTTAGTATTTTCTGTACAAAATTTGCAAATCCTAAAAACCTTAATTTAATTCAAATCACATGCGGTGTTAACCCTCAATTTTTGTGTTAAAATTGAGGTTTTGTGTGTAGTTTAGAAGTTATGAGGAATTGAAGTATTTTCAATTGAAATGTTAAAATGTGCATGTGTATTACATAAGTGAACTTTAATTTACATATGAGCTGTCAATTATTACAGTAAGTGTATTGTAAAACTCAATTTAATTACATATGTAAATTACAAGTATAATACATGATGAGGAATTAAAGTAAAAAAAAATTGGAAAAATTAATTTGGGGGGAAAAGGAACTCTAGCTCTAAGGGGGAGCCAGACCACCAAAGTCCTTGCTGACAGGCATGAGATGTCATAATCCATGCAAAGGTTCATCACTTTTGACCTGGAATTGAGTCACAGAGTGTGAGCCTGCAAGCATGTACTGGCTTACCTGCTACACCGTCTACATCTTAATTTTTTATTTTTATTCAATTATTAGGTTCAAACTTTAACCTAAAAATCAAAACTTATTATTTTAAATCTTAATGATGTCATAAAACATCATATGAAATCATTTAATTTTGTAAATAAATCATTATTCATTTCTTTTGATGATGTCATAAAAATTTTATTATGACATCATTTATATTTTTGTATTTACAATATTTAAGAGGATCATTCTTACCTTTGAATGATACCTCAGAGCTCTACTACATTATATTTTTACAAATTAAAATTAGTTACATTTTATTTTAGAAATATCAGCGCTCTCAGATAAGTGATTTAATTCACTTTTACACTTTATTATACTGTTGAAGCTTAAATTCCAACAGTACTTCATTAAAAACATACAGTGACGTCTCTGTTATTTTATCTTAACAGTATTCCACTTCTTTTTAATTTATTAAATTCCTTTTATATAAACTGGAAGTCACGAAAGAGACCCCAGCTTACATTTAATATATTAAAATTATTATTAGAAATAATTCATTAGCTAATTAATTCTAAATAAATTAATTAGACGTTGGATACTACCTAATTAAATTGATATCTATTCTTACTCTATCATTTGAGAAAATCAAAGACTATTCTGATTTTTTTGCTTTCAATAATCTCAACGATTTGAAGATTTGATTCCAAATCACTTTTATTGATACAACATTCTCTAGTTAGACCCATCTGTTAATTCGTCTAACATGAAAAATTTAAATAATACTACTTTTGATCCTTCCGTAGTATTAATTGTTAATAACTTCTCTTTAATCATGAAGGAAATGAGTATTATCACTCATAACTTATGTGTAATGATGAACAATAATTGTAGATTTAACCAATATACACCTTGTCGTCAGCCCAGAAAACCCACTACCAGATCCACAGCTTGGTTGAATTACAAACATCTTAGTAATAGCAAGACTATAGGTATCGATCAGAAGAAAAATATAATTAATTCAGAAAATCGCAATCCTTGGTCGTGTTTGAATAACAAGCCGATGAAAAATGCAGTCTCAGAAGATAATGTTAGTAATGCAGAGTTCAACAGCTCGGTTGATACATCTTTTATCCCCTCATTCAATTGTTTAAACCTTATTGCTCAATCTGATGGCCACACAAAACCATTTAGACAACCTACAGCATCTCTTGCTGCTGTTTATGATCAAGAAAGAATGAAACATAAAGAATGCAGCAAGTCACTAACTGAATTAGCAGCGGATCGAAAGGGAAATAAAGGTTCATAAGTTTACAGTGGTAATACAACTGTCAACTTCTCATCGAATTCAGATCTTTCCCCAGCATATAAGTCAACTATTCTTGAGGAGTATAGTAATAGTTTGGCTAGTAAAGAAATCAACGCGAATACTATTAAAAAGGATAGCAATACCAGTGCTAATCAGTCTTACGCGAATAACAATAACATTAAAGCAATTAGTGGTAATAGCAGTATGCGAGATTTAAAAGTCAACAATAATCCCATTAATCAAAGTACAGACGCGAAATCTACTTCAGATACCAGTAACAACGAAGAAACCTTGAACAGTAAAGAAAGTCTTAATACTATATTTGATCTGAATAAAATCAATAATAGTAGCAGTCTACCAACTGAAAATGAAGATAAACAAAAGGAAGACATTGCCGATGAAAATAGAATAGTAAACGAAGTTCAAAACTTTGTAGCAAAGAGGATAATCGGGAAATCTACAAAACTGAAAGAAACAATATCGAAAGCTTTAAAAAACTTTACAACAAAAATTGATGGTGCAATAAACATTGGTAAATTATTTTTTCCTAATGAAGACTACAATGAATTGAAGGTATACATTGAAGAAATAAAAAAACAAAAACAATCATTTTATTTTGAATTTCTAAATGAAAAGGAAATGCAAATTTGTAATAGTTTCTATGATTCAGATTATACAACAAGAGAAGAACTTTATTTTAATGATTCAAAAACTCGAAATATTATTATGAAGATTGTAAATAAGTACAGTTATTATTATTAATCATAAATTACATTTATCATTTTTTTCTTATTTTTTTTAGTGTTATGAAATGTGAGCCTGCAAGCATATACTGGCTTACCTGCTACACCGTCTACATCTTAATTTTTTATTTTTATTCAATTATTAGGTTCAAACTTTAACCTACAAATCAAAACTTATTATTTTAAATCTTAATGATGTCATAAAACATCATATGAAATCATTTAATTTTGTAAATAAATCATTATTCATTTCTTTTGAATGTGTCATAAAAATCTTATTATGACATCATTTATATTTTTGTATTTACAATATTTAAGAGGATCATTCTTACCTTTGAATGATACCTCAGAGCTCTACTACATTATATTTTTACAAATTAAAATTAGTTACATTTTATTTTAGAAATATCAGCGCTCTCAGATAAGTGATTTAATTCACTTTTACACTTTATTATACTGTTGAAGCTTAAATTCCAACAGTACTTCATTAAAAACATACAGTGACGTCTCTGTTATTTTATCTTAACAGTATTCCACTTCTTTTTAATTTATTAAATTCCTTTTATATAAACTGGAAGTCACAAAAGAGACCCCAGCTTACACAGAGTCTGTAACTCAATTGATGAAGAGGTTTTGATACCCCAACCAGGGCAGTTTTAATTGTTGTCAAGAGGGTACAACTACCCTTAAGTTGAAACAATCTTAGTAAAAACAGTTTTAACTGGCTTCTACCTCTCTTAAACACATTCTGACGTGTTTTGAAGGCTCTAGAAAATGTATTACTATAGTAATGGCTGATTTAAGGGTCTAAAATTGTAAGATGTGTCTATGAAACTGTTGATAATATTACTACTAATCAATAGTACTATGACTGTTCTTATGAAATATGATAATAAAAATTGTTATAACCAAAATTAACATAATTAAAGAAATAATTATTTCTTTTACCTTTTGTACACTACTAGTTATTATAACAGTACGCAGTAATTGTCTACTAGAATCAATTACAAGAAGAATTTAATAATAAAAACTTCTTTATTAAAATAATAAAATTATTTTAATATATAATTATCCTTTACAATAATAATTATAAATATAATTCTTGAAGAAAACAATTTACTGGAGAAAAACTTTAAGAATTAAGATAAATCACTCACTAATACTCCAAAGAACTTATTAATGATAAAAGTAGAGAAATTTGACAGATAATTGTGGATTTAAAGGAGAAAAATTGATTTATAAGAAGATTAAAACAATATATAGATGATTTCTATGATTTAACATATTTCTTATTGATTCTTGATGGATTTCAGGCACTTAAGAAAAGATTTAACTAATACTTACTTGTTGGTAATAAAGGTATAATTGAAAAAGATGATCATTTGGAAAAAACAGCAAGAGGAGGCCTCTTTTAAGTCAACAACAGCTCACAGAGGTGTACCATGAAGCAAACTAAAATCCCAGTGAGTGAGAAAACAATAAAACGTTTTGGATTATTTATTGCATCATCTGTTGTCACATAAGATTATCATAATACCTAATTGATACTGTTATGTGACTACCAACCCATTTTAGGTTATCAATAAAGGAAGTAAAAACTGTAAATATTCTTTTATTCCAAAATAATCATTGATTTCTCAAAGTTCTCAATGTAATTGTAAAATTTATCACAGGGTGTATTGTCTGTGAATTCTTAAAGATTCGATGTTTCATGTGAAATCATCAAAAATGGACTGTAAGTAAAACTTCTAATTTTACTAACAAAAGTATAATTCTTTTTGTTTTTTATATGAATTTCACAATTCTTAATTGGTCCTGAACGATTCAGCAAGATTCATTAATAATTGTGTTTTTAATGAATTTTTGAAGTTTTTACCTCATTTCTACATAGAATTGCAAATAGCATTATCTGGCTGGTTGCTATGAGGTAAATCAATGGATACTAGTCCAAAAATCATTTTAATGACTCTTTTAGAGTTTATACATGGTAAATTATTAATAACTTACATGGTTACAGGAGCCTAAGCTGCTATTTACCTCCTTGGCACATCAAAATAGCAGCTTATTTGCTATTTTCTTATGATATAATGAGGTTTTGACTTGGTAACCAAGTTCCCAAAACATTTTACCTTACTAATTGGGCCAATATCAGCCATGGATCCAAGCTTTGGAGCATTCCATGCCTCACAGGCCTCAGAAGTTGAGTACCCTGGCTCTCTTTGTTGTCTTTTGTCCCCCTTGACTTATTTTTTCTGTCAAAATAGAAATTCAGGCTTCAAGTGAGATATCCACTATGGGTGTACCAAAAGTGCATTTGAGAATACCATAATATTAAGTTCCACAAACATGCATAACACCATTCTTAGTGTATATGTAACATGGGATTTCTCACATTCCCGTTATTTTGGCATAAATTTGAGAAAAACAATAAATTTCACAATTCTTTTATGTGGTATTGAAGTATTTTCCGTATTACCACCTCAAATAGTTGACTTCAGCTTATTCACTCTATGGAGCTACCCTAGGTGAAAGTGTGTGAGAATCCAAATTTGGCCTTAAATCCATGGATTTACTTACTCAATAGAAAGTTATTCATCTTTTCTGCAATGAAAAAAGATGAATTTTGAATATATGCATGACTTATGGGTTATGCATAGTTCAGAATGTATTTTTCAAAATAATTTTGGCCTATTTGGGTATGTAAAATATACCTCAAGGCTCACAAAAATGGCTAAAAATAGCCAAAAATGGCCAAAACCAGCCCTTTTTGGGTCTAAACCAGGGTTCAATGATGCCATAATTGGCTTTTCTGTTTTCAGAGTGTTTTCCACAACTGACAAATGTAAATTTTACTTTTGGAGTAACGAAATTGATGGCTATAAAAGAATGTCTTCTTTGCCCCACTTTTCTCTTCACGTTAGAATCTTTTCCTTTTATAATTAGTTTAAAAACTGTTAAACCAATAAATAAAAGAATTCAACCACCTTTTTTTAATATTTTTAACCTTTTAACCACATGAAAAAATAATTATAATCACTTTTTTTAATTCTTATAATCATTTTTACCCCTGAACCACCCCATAACTGAATTAAAGCATCTTTCATCACTGTAAGCTTTGTCACTTTGTTTCCAAATTCACTCTGGTCACTTTTGGGTATGTTTTCTATTTAATAATCTTTTGAAAGACTTTTTTCTTTGATAATTGCTTTCAGTTCTTTGCTCAATCAATTCCACTTGAAATTGCTCTTGAAGAAATTTCTTTTGTAGCCTTAAATATCCCTTGTAGAGTAGTTTTGGATAAATTTTTATTTTTGGTAAAATGATAAATCTTCATAATATTATTGTCTTATACTTATAAAGTCAAAAACAATAAAACTGGTGTGTTCTCTCTTAAAAATACTATTTCATACTATTTTTAATCAAATGTTTACCTTATACAAATTTTGAGGACAGGAAAAGTACTTGATTTTCAATCAAAGTTTCATATCCACACCTTACAACTTTTTTCTTGTGCAGAGAGTTATCCAAAAATGAAGTTCAATGAAAAGGAAATTAGAGTAGGGATTAGTAGCTTATTAGTTTGAACTGATAAAAAACAAAAATTTTAATGTTTGGCCTTTGTTATTTGTATTTTAGTATAAATTTTCATTTTATTTAAGAAACACCTAATGGTTCAATATTCAAAATCTCAAAAATTACAATCAGTGAAAAAATCAGACTAAGGCAACAGATGAACTTCACATGGGAATATATGGATCAAGTGAAATGCAGACCAGCTCTTTCTCTTGCTTTCTAGAAATCATAAACCATAAAGTTTATCTGGTGTTTGATAAGGAGGAGAGTCTCAAGTAGGGTGGTTTCAATCTATGATGAGTCATCTTTGTTGTATAAAAATCAATAAAATGACCATATCAGTGTGGTGAGATGCCTGAGGTATTGTTTGGTACACTGATGACATTTTTCAACAGCATACATAGGTGGCTGATGATAATTAAATCTTTTTAATTCTTCCTTTCATACTTTCAATAAACAAAATTCTTGTTAAATTCAAAGTCACATTTGGTTTAATTTAGAAAATAGCAAAATTCACATAGCAAGAATTGAAAATTACCTGAAGATAATCCAGTAGAAATGAATCATATTGAGTTTGTTTAAGACTATCTATACCTGGCCTTTTGAAATAATTTATGCCAAAAAACCCATTGAATCAATCCATATGGTATCGCAATTAGAAAATATGAAGTTGATCCAAAGTGGTAGTCAGGTTGGACATAAGATTATGCAATAATAATTTGAGAAGAAATTTTGTAATATGTAAAAACACTTTGATTAAGAAAAGAATAGGATCCAAGAAGAGCCAAAAAAAATTATAGGAACTAAAAAGGGGCCCAAGAATTACTGAAGTGAAAAAACAACTAGGTTAGGAGAGTAGGTTAGGATCATAAAGTAATTAAACCTATTTTTAATGTTGAATATATGTAAAATGCTAATACAATAAGTCTCTGAATAAATCCAAGGAGGTATCCATATTATCATCATAGAAAGAGTACCCTGCTGATTTTTCAGGCCCCATTTTTCTCAATGTAAGTTGTTAGTGTGTACCATCTAACTGCATTACTTACCACCATCAGAATTAAGTAATGTGACAGGGAATGTTAGGTATTTCAAAGAAATTCATACAGATAATATTATAAACACATTGAGAAGAATTTAAATAAACCTATAGTGGAGACTACTCATTGTTCACCCAAAGGTAGAACACCTATGAGATAATTCTGACAACTGCAAGCCTCTCTGACAGACCTTTTAAGATCCTGGGAAGATGGTAAATGTTCCTCACTTGTGATATAAAGGGGGAGGTCTTCTTTATCTGCATTTCTAATATTTTCCAAACAGTCCCTTATTTGTGCAAGCATGTTGTGTAGGATTCAAAAGGCATTAATACAGTCAAAATAACATTTGATATTGTCTTCCCCATTCAATTTAAAGTTTATTTGCTTGATGAATTCCCATTCCCCCCTCAAGATGCCAATGGCATGTTTCTTCCTGATGCCTGCCTTTGAAAGGAAATAATTGAACTCACCATTTATGCATAAATTGGCTTATAGGGCTTTGATGGAAAGAATAAGGTGTTCTGATAAAGGAGAAGATTAATATTCTGATAAAAATTGGCCTGAAGCATGGGTGGAAATCAAAATTTAAGTATAATTTATTATTATTAAGAAAATTATTAGTACTTTTATATATTCCCTAACTCTTTATGAACCATTGAATCTGCACAAAAAACCAGCCAACCAGTTATGAAACATGTGATATTCTTATTTCAATCACACAATATTTGTTCATTAATGGGATAACATTTTTTCCCATCAGAATATACCTCCCCATTCCACTCCAGTTTTTGAAATCAAGGGAAGATTTTCCCATCAATGAATCCAACACAACCCTCACATCCTTCTTGACACATGACCTGTGAGATTTTTTTTCTTCTAATTTAATCTGGCCATTTGATTTAGCTTCTTTCATAAAGGCTTATTGCAATAAAAATGTGACAGCATGCCAATATCACACTCCCCCTTCCAGCTTTAAAATTGCACACAAACCTGCCAACGGATCCTGCATTTCCATTTTATCCTAAGTATTCTAATGTCAATGCCAATTGATGGGCAAATGGTAATTGAGTGCATGTGCTATTATTTCTGAGTTTTTTTCTGATCTTTGTGTATATGAAATTAAAAACTTCTTTGGATGTGCACATTTCTTGTTTGAAGTCAACATCTCTCATGCTGAATTAAAATTTTAAATTTTAATGTTGATGCATGACCTGGTTCAAAGGAGTTTGTAGATAGTTTGAGTTAATTGTTTGAATCAGTCTTTCAATGTATATTATTGATTTTCCATGTAGCCTATCAAACTTGGTGGATTTGATAAAATCATGTGGAAACAGAGTGATGCTCAAAGTTGGTGTTTAAAGGCTGCAGAAGGATCTTGAAAAGATGGAGTCATTTTCTTCAAGCTTGTTGAGCATCTACAAGATGTGCAAGTCCTTGATTGTGTGCTTTCTTGCTGAAACCTTGGGCATAGGATAGTGTACCTGTTTTTTTTTTGGAAATGGGAGATGTTATGTAGGGGTAGGGTGGCAACATTGATAGTGTATGGTTTTTGAGGACAGTGGAGGATGTACTAGAAGGGGTTTGTTCATTGTCATAAATATTTGAGCAATGGGTCCCTGCACTCTTGACCAAAAAAAAATTGAAGTTAAAAATTGTTAAATTTAGGTTTCATGAGCCAGCACATGAGGTAGTTTATGACAATGCTTTATTGTTGAATTTTGTTCTCACGATAACATAGAACTTGGCTCATGTACCATACGTTTTCAATCCTACTAATGGTGGCTCATGGCATGGTTCATGGAGTTAAATTTAAGTGATCAAGAAATCGAGCATGAGCCAACAAAAACCCGCGCCTTGAACTCCCCTATTACGACAGCTTAAGTATTCCGAGCGGAAGATCTATCATTCAACCCTTACTGACAGTTTTTGAACTCACATGGCACTAGAAACTTGATAAACGGCAAGAACTGGCAAGGATAGTGTTATTAATACACTATTACTTAGTTGTTACGAAATAACTTGAACACACCTAAGCGTGTGAGAAACGTTGATGAGTAAGTTAGATAAACAATAATGAATTAAGGTACAAGATGTTAAACAGAGGTATTAATATATATCTACATCCAATTCCTTAATCCTTTGTCTATCTTGTTTTGTACTAAAAGAGTAATTATAATCCTGCCAGTGTGAATTGTTAGTATAGTTAGAGAGACCTACTTATTTAGTACTGTGTTACTTTTGCCATTGTTAAGCTTTAGCTCTAAGCCGACTGAGTACTAGTAATAACTAATGTCACTAAGATCCATTGTTCAATTCACCCCCCAATTCATACTGAAGGGATTGACTTGACGGATGCTTGACTGAGAAAGGTCTGAAGTTTAACACGATGCAGTGCTTTGGTAAGAAGATCAGCATGCATTTCAGTTGTCGGTACATAATCAAGATGAAAGAGTCCTTTTGAAAGTTGTTCACGAATCCAATGAAATTTAATATCGATGTGCATTGTTCTGGCTGATGACATAGGATTCTTGGCCATGGCAATTGCAGGTTGATTATCGCCTAATAATGACAAGACAAACCTTGATGACACTAATGAAAGATCATTAAATAGCTTTCGAAACCAAAGAATTTGCTGAGTACCTTCATACAGAGCTTTATATTCTGCTTCAGTGGATGAGGACGAAACCGTGGATTGCCTTCGAGATTTCCAATGAATTAGAGTATCATCCAAAAACACCATAAGACCAGTATGAGAACGTCGCGTATTCAGACAGTTAGCATAGCTCGCATCAGCATAGACTTTGAGATTGAAGTTGGCTTTGGCCAATTGAAGTCCAATAGTCCTAGTTCCTGCAAGATATCGAAGAATCTGTTTGAAACCAGCCCAGTGTTGAATACCAGGTTTTTCTAGATGTTGGGATAGAATTGAAACAGGAAAAGCCAAATCAGGGCGAGTTGAAACAGCTAGATAATTAAGAAGACCAATAGCACGTCGGTAATTCAATTTCAAACTATTAAATGCAGATTGTTCTTCATTGCTTGCTACAGAGAAGTAAGCCCCAGGTTCCAGTGGCGTTTTGACTGCATGTGAGTTTTTCATACCATATTCTTCTAGAATTTGTTCAATCATGCTTGTTTGAGACAAATAAAAACGATTATCATCTCTTGTAACTTTGATACCTAGAATATGCTTTATTGGTCCCAAATCTTCCATATCATACGCCGATGAGATTAATGTTTTAAATTTTGAGACATCGGGGCTGACAATTGTCATGTCGTCCACATGAACATGAACCAAACATGGCCATTCTTTATCGTTGGAAATAAAGAGACACGAATCGGTGAGTGAAACAGAGAAGTTTACCTTCTTAAAGAAAGAGACTAATTCTTTATACCAACACCTTGGTGACTGTTTAAGACCATATATTGATTTCTTGAGACGATAACATTTTCCTGGTCCTAGTTGTAATCCCAATGGTGATCGGAGATATATAACTTCATCTAGATTGCTATTGAGAAAAGCAGTTTTTGCATCCATTTGATGAACTTCCCATCCGTTGCTGATTCCAATGGTAAGTAACAGTCGGAGAGTGACCATTGCTCCTGTTGGTGCATAAGTTTCATCATATTCTATACCTTCAATTTGTGCGCAACCTTGAGCACACAAACGTGCTTTGTGTTTGATGAGTTTGCCTTCACCATCAAACACACGCTTGAAGAGCCACACGGAATTAATAAGATGAGCTTGTGAGGGTATGTCAACAACTTCCCAAACATTCTTTCTTTCCAATGCCATCTTTTTGTCTTGAATGTCTTGAATCCAGCATCAGCATCTACAGCTGCTACAGCTTGACGATACGTTTTAGGTGGAATGTTCAGAGAGCGTATAATTGGTACAGATGATACAGTTTCTGTAATGTCGTAAGGATTTTGATTCAATTCATCAACAACGTGAAGAGCATTTCCTCGCCTACTTCTTTTTTCAGTGATGACATTGTCTAGATTGATGTCAGACAAGATGTCTTTTGGTGCCTTTTGACCAACCGGTGCAAGTACTATGTCCCAGCCTGGTCTTCCAGATGATGTTTTTGACACAACTGGTCCAGAATTTGTCGTGGTTGAACATCTTTCTGTGTTATTTTCATGTCTTGAATTGGAAGGGAGTACTTGGCTTTGTTCCAGCGAGTTCATTGAAGATACTTGATTGTCATCTATTAAGCTTTCGTACATAGGCAAGGGAAAACAATTGAATGTGGAAGCCGGCTTGTTTGAATTGAAAAACAATTTTCCTGGAAACACGGTTTCATGAAAGATGACATCGTGACTGTATCTCACTTTCATGTCAGGAAACAATATCCTCCAATTATTCTTCCCAACTTGATATCCAACTAAAATCCCTATTCTAGCAGTATCAGAAAATTTTCCAAGTCTTTTAGCCTTTGGAATATTAACAAATGCTTTACAACCGAAAACTCTGAGATGAGAATAGTTAAAGCATCTTCCATACCAGAGCTCGTAAGCTGACTTTTTATGGTGTCTTGTTGGAGTGATATTTTCATAAAGAACAGCACTGACCACTGCTTCTCCCCATAGCACGTTTGGAAGAGACGCATGACTTAATAATGCTCTAGCCTTCTCTGAAGTGGATCTATTTCCGCTTTCTGCAACAGGATTCTGTTGTGGTGTATATGGAGCAGTATAATGAGTTATAATTCCTAATTTTTTAAAATAATTTCTAAAACTATTGGATACAAACTCTCCACCATTATCCATAACATTGATAGGATAAGATCCGAATAAAGAGAATACTTGTCTACAGTAATTTTGAAAATGAACTAAGGCTTCAGACTTTGTTTTTAATAAGAAAATGGATTTAAAATGTGAGAATTGATCAGTAATCTTAAAATAGTATTGGGCACCACCCGCCGTCGCTGGGGTTATTCGACCACTGAGATCCATGTGAACGCATTCCATTATCTTAGTAACATGTGGTAGCACCCCCAAATATGGTAGTCGATGTGATTTAGAAAGAGCACATGCATCACAGTTGATGATTTTTTTCGGAACTTGAAACATACACTGCAAACTTTCAAGTCCTGGATGTCCCGCTCTGGCATGAAGTAAGTCGATGTCAGTGACTATTGACATATTTGTTGTTATTTTCGAAGGTTTACTGACAATTTGACTGTTCAAATAGAAAATACCGTTTTGTCCAACTTGTCCTTTCATTTGGATTTTACTGTTGTAATAGATTTGGAAGTTATTATATGAAGCGTTGAAGACATAACCTTTCTTACATAACCTTCCAATGCTAATAAGAGTTGATGTTAGGGATGGTACATGAAGACATTGTAGTTGAACTGTTTTTTCTTTTAGAACCAAACGAAGAATTCCTTTTCCTGTAACCTTGACATTTTCACCATTTGCGACTTGAATTGTAGTTTCTAGATTTTCGTATTGATGAAGATAAGAACTATTATGTGTCATGTGATGTGAACATCCCAAATCAACAATGATGTCATGCATGGAGTGATTTCCTTGAAACGCTGCATGCACTGTGGGTGAGTCGTTTTCAATTGATTCTTCATCGTCCTCTCTCATCGCATTGTTTGTTCTACCTTTTTGAGACAAATTTTTCTTGAGTTCTCTACATTCTGATGCTGAATGTTTTGTTTTTGGATTATGTCGTCCATTAGTACATTTAGCATACGTCCTTTTGTTTTTTGTTTTAGAGACGTTGCCTTGAGTGTTGAAAACAGCTTCATTTTTTATTGTACTTTCATTGGAATCAACAGTGTCTTGACGTCTTTGTTCTAGATAATCATTTACTTTTGAGATAGTGAGCGGACGTTGATTTTGTAGGATTTCTCGAGTGTTAACATAATTGTCATTTAATTTTCTGACAATAATTTCAGCTATTAATGATTCTTTTATGTCACCAGGGCTTCCTATCATGATTCCTACTGAAGCTATCTTGCCAATATGTTGAGTAATATCAGAGATAAATTGTTCTAATGTATCAACGTGTTTTAAAGCTAGAAATTACAAAAATATTCTGGCTTGATTATCGTCGGCATTTGAAGTAAAGTGTCTTGCCAACGTTCTCCAAATGTTGTACGGATTTCCTTCATTTACTACATTTAAAAACCTCTGACAATTCAAAATTCCCATTGTACCAATAAGAATTCCTGCCATTTTTCGTCGTCCCTTGAGAAGTTAATTCTGTTGAGCTGCATCAGGAATTGGTGTCTCAGGATTAGTAGTAAGACAATCTACAAGATCCATTTCCATGAGATAAGCTTGAGTCTGAATTTTCCATTGCAAATAGTTGGAATTATTAAGCTTAGGAATAGTTCGACGAAGTGCATTTTGATTCTGCGTCAGCTGGGCCCATAACCTGATAAACAGCAAGAACTGGCAAGGATAGTGTTATTAATACACTATTACTTAGTTGTTACGAAATAACTTGAACACACCTGGCAAGGATAGTGTTATTAATACACTATTACTTAGTTGTTACAAAATAACTTGAACACACCTAAGCGTGTGAGAAACGTTGATGAGTAAGTTAGATAAACAATAATGAATTACATTTCTAATACTACTAACCTGGCAAGGATAGTGTTATTAATACACTATTACTTAGTTGTTACGAAATAACTTGAACACACCTAAGCGTGTGAGAAACGTTGATGAGTAAGTTAGATAAACAATAATGAATTAAGGTACAAGATGTTAAACAGAGGTATTAATATATATCTACATCCAATTCCTTAATCCTTTGTCTATCTTGTTTCGTACTAAAAGAGTAATTATAATCCTGCCAGTGTGAATTGTTAGTATAGTTAGAGAGACCTACTTATTTAGTACTGTGTTACTTTTGCCATTGTTAAGCTTTAGCTCTAAGCCGACTGAGTACTAGTAATAACTAATGTCACTAAGATCCATTGTTCAATTAAACTGGCTCATTTCTATCATCTTCACATCACAATACATCGTGAGCCATTGTTACCGTTGATTCAAAACTGACAGGCACTTAAATTTTGTCTTTCAGTTTCAGGGAAATAAGGTGCCCCAAGTCCCGCGTCCTGCTCTAGCCAAATTTTTGACATGCTCCGAGGTAACCTTGATTCGAGTATCTTTGATTTTTGGAGACAGAAGGTTCCTGAGCCCAGTCATGAAGCTGATAAGCTCAAATAATTACAGCCTCAGAGCCTTTTCACCCTTCAGTTTTGCCTTTGAGATGAAAGCTTGAACTTTCTTCCGGCTGCGGCTGACTAATAAGCGGTGGTGTGGCAAAGCTCTGGAATTACTTCCTCGAGTCCGACCACATTGCAAAGTAAAGATATATTCGTGGGGGACAAAAAAAAAGTGTGATACGGGGTATGAGAACCAGGATAGCATTGAAAGAATATGGAAACTGAAGTTTTATATTAACGTGAGTTTAAAAGACTAGAGGATATTTTCGTGAGACAATAAGCACCTGAAGGTGAACAACAAATGTAATACACAAAGTAATAAATGATTGAAAACGACGAAGCTAAGAATAAGAGACTAAAGCAAGAGTTAATACAACGATAAGGTCCTCTTATTTTGTGAGGTCTTTAGGCAGCGGCGTACCTCTGATCACAAGATTACTGTAATAATCTATTATAGACTATTAAGGAGCCACAAACACTACTAGATAAAAAAAAAGTAAAGTAAGATACAAAATTAACGTTATATTGAATATATTGGATTAATATTGGCAGACTCAACACACCACTGCCACTTGCAGAGTTGAATTATCAGTAGATTAATATGAGAGTGAACAGCTTGTCGTCGTAGCACTCTTAGGAGTAGAAAGTATTTGAATACGAATAAGACAGATAAAGATTTGTGTTTTACTTATCCTCTCAAGGCTGGCAGCGATTAATGTGAGTATAAGCAGTTTTCGACAGCTTAAGAGCACGGGAATAGGAAGTGCATTGATGAGCACTCTCTTACAGATTTGTAGCTTAGCTGTGGGAATATTCAAACTAATTGAGATCTTTAGGAGAAACGCGCTGATATTTTCACAAGCATCTCTAAAATCGCAATGTAAAGATTATATATGGGATTATAAGGTTTCAGGTTTGTTGTAGCTTTACAATCCGATGGCTAGGTCTTTTTTTCACACATGAACTCTACCGGTTTAATTTCTCAGTCCAACTCCAAGTGATCGAAGGATTGAGGCTTTGGGCTGGTCCTTAAAGCCATTTTGGGTGCATTTGCTAGTTGCATACCCACGGTCGCAAACATATTTCTTAGAGATGTCAATATGGATTAACAATCAGCTGATATGAATATCTGTGGTAGAGTAAGGTTCTAAAGTTGACTTACTTGGAGGTAAGGCTCGGCTGGGATACGCTATTGGAATCATGTAATGAGGTCATTGTAGGCAAGGTGTAGATCATTGACAATAAATAAACAAGGACCTACCAAAGTTCTTAATTCCGAAGCCAACATATCTCCTCTCTCACCTCCAACGCCTGTCCTGAAAGCTTCTTTGAGGTCGTTCTCCAAATTGCCTAGTTGAAATCCAAGGCTGGAAGCTAGTGAAATAGTCGTTAGCGCTTTAAGTGGGCCACTGGCGTTTTGTGTAGTCGCTTATGGAAATTACATACCGGATTTGTTGCAATATGACCCTGAACGGGATGAAATAGAGGAAAGGGTCTATAAATCTCAATTCTGCTTTATGAGTAATTTTGGGACTTACGGTCTACAGTAGTTTGATTGGCAGGCCGACCCTTCAACAATGCATCCAAGGCGATAGCATAAACACCCATGTCACCCATGATTCCGCTGTGAAGCAGAATTGAATTGTATGTATTGCGTTTTCAAAAAGAGTTCAAAGTGAAAAAAAACAGGTTGCGTACAAATGGCCAACAAGGTGCGCGGCACCGCAAATGTCCTGGATTGCTATGTTGGAAGCACCAAGCAATCTAGACGAAGCCTGCATGAAGTAGCGTGAAGAAGTGCTTGAAAACTTTGATGGCGTGTAAACAAGGACATACATTAGGTCCAACTTGAGGTGTCACTATTTCATCACTTCTGCTGTAAATAATGGTGGTGGGCAAAAGTGCATATGCTGGGCTACGGGTGTCTTTCAAACTCGTCGCTGCTTTCATGAAATTTGACGTCTGCAATGGGATCAATTGAGAATTAGCCAACCAGGCCTTCAAAAATTTGAACTACCGCGAAATGAAGGCGATGATATAATCAAGCAAAGCATACTGATAATTGCTGCAATACAGACGGTAAACATCCTCCCGTAGCTACTGATAAAACGCAGAGTAAATTGGTTGAGTCGCTGCCTTTCATCGAGGGTGCAACCGCAATAAAACCGGTAACAAGGCCTTGAATTGAAGGCCAGAAAGCTGGGGTATTGGTGATTCCATAGGAAATTAAACTCAGAACTTCCTTAGGACTTAATTGGTTGGCATATCACTCACTGGAAGCCCATTGAACCTAAAAAGAAATGAAAGCATTAATGAGTTAATGATTTTTTTGAGCACAATCAAAAACTGTTTTTTCCTGGTTTAAATACTGTGTGTAAGTAATTGAAGAGCTGGTAATTTGGGAAACAGCCTACGTCAGGACCTCCCTGGCTATAGCTGATGATATTGAGTTTGCCACCACGAGACTTTGGCGCCAGGAACTTAACCGCGTATGCTATAAATTCAGCTGAAAGTTGCATATCACTCATGGAGTAATCTGGAAGTGCGGTTTTTTATTAATCCTTAGAAAGCTTCTTGGTCAAAGTCAGAAAGAACACTTCGAAGAGTCTATGCTTACTTGGCAAGTCAATCCAGCATAAATCAAACCCGAGGGAAGGCAATCCCTGATAGAATGGTGTCTGAAACAAGGAACGAATCTTCTATAAACTCTGATGAGGTAGAATGCTGGAGATGGAGGTGGACGAACAGATTTGTAACTCTCGCTTCCGTTTGTTCCTGGATCACGCAGAGTTCGTCAAAACGTCAATTAAGCTCCAATCTTGCCCAAATTTGATAGAAAAATAATTCAACTTACCTGTTCCCGGAACAAGCAAAACAATCCCTATCAAGAAGCCAAAGTTAGATTTCTGCTTTTTTGTATACATTCTACTTCAAATAGATGATGTGGTTACCTTTTGGCTTGTTTTTGATTCCACCTGGACAAGTAATCATTATACGGTAAGAGCTCTCGGCTTGCGTCTTTAAGGGTGAAATCCGGAAAAGTATTTTTAAAAAATGTTATCAACTCAAATTTTTTACAAGATTCGCACTGTAAGCTTACCCAAGGGGCGTCACCAGAAGTGCGCGGTGGCAAGGGTCCTTTTGGTGAGGCTGTCACATCATATTTATAACCATTATCGAAAGTAATACCCAAACCACTGCCTCCTTTGATTAAGTTAATTGGTGAGATAGCACTTAAAGATCTGCGTACTGAAATATCATCCCCACAAAGTCAATTTTGGTCAAGGCTTCAAAAACACAAAAATGCGTTAGCCTACCAGAAGGTATGTCTAGACTAAGACTCGAAGATATCACGGTTGAAAATGTGAGGGGCACTAAAGCTAATAAAAAAGATGTTTTGAAACTCTTTCCTTGGAACTTCATCATTAAGTTGAAAAAGCTTGAAGTCTTCAATGGCCTGTGAGTAGCGGCGTCAAGTCTGATGCGAAAAATATTTCAAGTTTTGATGATTATGGTGTTAACGAATGAAACTCTGGGCGAAACCCTTCATGTGGTACACAGAGGAGCGGAGTGCCAGTTATGTTAGCCTCAGAGAGCAAGCATGGGGACGCTTTATAGCCATGTCAGCAGCACTGACGCAAAACTCAACAGACGTTCTAGCTTGTAATTGACAGGACTAGTCTAATTTCGAGGGGCAGGCCAACATGGAATCTTGAGTTGGATGAACTTGGTTTTGTTCATGGGCCAAAAACCTCAGGATAATCTTAAGCTTATACGGACCTGAAGCTGGATGGATTCGGTTTAAAGCCCAAGTCGAGAAAGCTGTATTATCTTGATCTTCAACCAACCACGCTGAGTTTGCAAGATCGTCTAGATGTGGAGCATTAAAGCTGGCAGACAAGCAGCGTAGGTGGAACCGTGTAAATTCAAGATGGCACTCAAGCTCAATGCACAAAGACAAGAGCTTGCTTGGAAGAATCCGCTGTGGTTATTTATTTTATTTCTTCGTTTCCTTTATTTTGTTTTTTCAAACATTCACACTCCCACTTCATCGTCTTATGGCCCGTGACTTGACATTAGTAGCGAATAAACCATACAAAAAGTATAAGGCACAGTAGAAATGCACTAACAACCACACGTTCAATGAGAGGGCTAGTACAGTAAGGGATCCCCTGACTCGTAGTCCATAGATCTTACCTTCTTTGATTGTGGCAACAGAAAATGTACCACTTTGTCTCGTTCCGCACGCTTTGGGTCAGCCTGCATCTCTTACTTTTTTCTACGAGAAAATTCAGCAAGTGTTGGTACCGGTAGAACTGCAGCCGACTACTCAATGGAAAGAACATCTTATTTTGGCTAGTAAGGTTGAGAAACGAAGATATCTCCAAGATTCCAGCGACAAAGAGCTCTTGCATACAAAGGTTCACTATTATTTTCAAGTTGGGGCTTTGAGTTGAATCCAAAGAACTTCTGAGAATTCAAGTAAGGAATATGTCGCTCCCAACTACAGAGACCCACAAGCCATTTTTACGAAGGTCAATCCAGTTTAAAAGCGATCACATAGCCTGGTTAGTTCTTGTAAATGGTATGAGAACTATGAGCCAGCGACGAACGCAAATGTGAGAAACTTAAAACGTTTCTTTTCTGGCTAGATCCGCTGCCAGCATCTCCCATAGTAGGTAGTCTTTCACTTAGGGGTATTCCTCCGTCAGTGACTTGAGTGAGCTCAGCAAGAGATGTCATCATCCCATTACTTAGCCCGTCTACATCAGCCTGTTTTGTGAATGATAATTTCCACCAACCAATCAACCTGCCGTCTATTTTGCTTGACGCCTCTTCGTGGTCGGATCCGCTGCTCAGGCTTTATAATCTCCCTTGAGTGGAGGCACCTGATGAAGGATCGCCTACTTTTTCCAAGGCCGAAACCTTATCTTGTCGACATCGCCATGTGGCCTATCGTACTGTACAGTACAGCACATTGTTGGATTAATGAGCGATGCGTCATGAGATAATACAGTATGTGTCATCCTTGACACGCAAAATATTTGAAGTTAGTAACAGGAAAAACTGTAACCCCTCTAAAGCGTAAACAACGAGACCTGTTGAAGAACCCAGGTGACAGCTTAAACCCACAAGTGGAGCTTTATGAGTGTAATATTCCATCATGAACGAAACAAGCAGCATAAACCTCCTATTCCTTCAAAAATACCCTTGACAGTAGTTCTCCCAGGAAAATCAACCCCACACATATTCAAAAGAAATATGGTATTAAAGTCATCCAGAACCAGCGAAAAACCTTTTCAAATGAAGCTCTTCATGCTATCGGAAAAAATTCGACTACGAATTGTTACGTTTAAATGCTAGATTGGTAGGCCTAAAAGTTGGTTCTTGAAATGCTTCTTTGAATTGAATCACCTTACTAAGCCAAAATTGGAGCTTGCTTGCGTTATATATTTTATAATTTTATTATACTAGTCTATTATGGTAGCTACTCTGAATACTGAATTTATAGTTTTTCTGATATATCTCGCCTGTGAGAGTAGCATACCTATTATTTATAAAAATAAAATTTAAAATATAAATTAGTAATTTTAAAAATTATCAGAGATAGAAAATCTCCCCTAAGGGAGGTGTCTATAGTGAAGATTTCGTCTTTTATATCCTTCTGCATTGGCATTTATGATGAGTTAGGTTTGGATATTTAGAAGCATATTCAATGTTTATATTATACTATTTAGTATAATTACAAAAGCTTGAATCAATAATTCATACTAGCATAATACTTACCAATACAGTTAGATTTTAGGGATAGTTTCAAAAGAAAAATCTTTAAAAATAGTTAGTTGAATGAAAAAACCCAGGAAATAGTGTCATTGTAGTTAACTCTATTCATAATGCATAATGTGAGATATAGCAAGGAAAATTTCTGTGACACTGTGAGGTATATATGATATACCCATAAGGCCACAAATAACATTTTATACAATTGATTTGGTCTTAAACAGACTTAACAATTGAATTTAAAACAAAAAATAACAAAAAAGAAGTATAGCTTGATTTTTGATAAGAAAAGTTATTATTATTATGTAATTTTTGGATTCTACACCAAAAATAACCTAGGGTAGACCCTTAAGGTATTATACCAAAAAATGGCTATTTCTTATGTTATTAGAATATTTAAGAATCTCACATTAAAGCTGCACCATTTAAACATTTTTTTAAAAATTGTTAAATTTAAGCTTAAATAAGCTTAAATTTAGAGTTGCCTAAGGTTTATGCAAACTTACCAAAAATTGAGTTCAAATTGAGGTGTGGTGTACATTTACTGAATTGGCTAAAAATTTGCCATACAGGATGTAAATCCTGTGTGAGCTCAATTTAAATTTAAATAAAGAAAAGAACAAAAGTCACACAAAGACGTGTGACAAATGAAAAAAGCCAAGAAGAGCCAGGGTACCTAACTTTTGGAATCTGCAAGGACTCAATTCAGGTTTTCCACCTGTATTGATGGATTTTCAACCTTATTTGAGCTTTAAGATTAGACTTTGATTTAACAGTGAATTTTAAACTGGTTTTATCCAATTTGGCTAGGATTAATAAGCTTCCAAAGGGTAAATCCCCAGAAGGAGACTTGTAATCAAGGTTTTAAGAACTGTTAAAGCTTGAAAAATCTTCAAATCTGAGGTTATAAGTATTTAAACCTTATCAAAAGTTAAGGTTTGATGTGTATTGCTATTTTACATTGAAAAATAGCAATATATTCAAAAATTCATTAAAAATCTAATTCTTAATGGATTTGCTTGAAGATTTCCAATAGCTTACAACTGAATGTTATTGTAAGATTTGACTATGAAACTGATGATAATATTACTATTACTCAACAGTACTATGTCTGTTCTTATGAAATATAATAATAAGATATTATTATAGCCACAATTAAATAATTAAAGAATTATTTCTTTCACTTGTTAAACACTACTAGTGATTTTAACATTGAGCAGTAATTGTCTACAAGACTAAATTACAAGAAGAATTTAATAATAAAAACTTCTTCATTAAAATAATAAAATTATTTTAATATATAATTATCTTTTGCAAGAATGATTATAAAGATAGTTCTTGAAGAAAACTAATTTTAGAGAAAAACTTTAAGACTTAAAGATAAATGACTCACTTATATTCCAAAGAACTTATTGAAATATATAAGTAGAGAAATTTGACATAGAATTGTGGATTTAAGGGATCAAAATCATTTATAGCAGTTTTACAACAATATATAGTTGTATTCTATTATTTCAAATCTTTCTGATTGATTCTGAAAGAATTAAAACACTTAAGAATAGTTTAACTAATACTTACTTGTTGGTAACAATGATATAAATGGATAATAAAATGATTTGATATGGAAAAAACAGAAAGAGGAGGCCTCTTTTAAGTCAAAAACAGCTCACAGAGGTGTTCCATGGAGAAAGCTCAGGAAAAAGTGAGTGAGAAAACAATAAAACCTTTTGGATTATTGATTTCATCATCTGTTGTCACATAAGATTATCATAATTACTTAATTGAAGCTTTTACGTGACTACCAACCCCAATATGGTTAAGAATAAAAAGAGTAACATCTTTAAATCTTCTTAGATTCCAAAATAATCATTGATTTCTCAAGGTTATCAATGTTATTGGAAATTTAATCACAGGTTGTAATTACTGTGAACTTTTGAAGATTCAATGTTTCACGTAGAATAGTCAAAAATGGACTGTACATAAAGCTTTTAATCTTACTAGTAACACAAGAATTCTTTTTGGTTTTACCATAGATAATACAGTTCTCCATTGGTCCTGAAAGGTTCAGAGAGATTCATTAAGAATTGTATTTTTAATGAATTTTTGAAGTTTTTACCTCATTTCTACATAGAGTTGCAAATATCAGTGTTTAACTGGTTGCTATGAGGTAAATCAATGGATGCAAGTCAAAACAGGGTTTTAATTGATCTTTTCGGCTTTATCCATGGAAATTCATTAAGAATTGACATGGTTACAGGAGTCTAAGTAGCTTTTTACCTCCTTGGCACATCAAAATAGCAGGTTATTTGCTATTTTCTTAAGATTTACTGTAGTTGTAACATGTTAAACAAGTTCCCAAAGTGTTTGAGTTTACTAATTGGGCCAATATCAGCCATGGATTCAAGCTTTGGAGCTGTCCACGCCTCTGAGGCCTCAGAAGTTGGGTACCCTGGCTCTCTTTGATGTCTTTTGTCCCCCTTGCCTATTTTTCACGTCAAAATAGTAATTTAAGCTTAAAGTGAGATATCCACTATGGGTGTATCAAAAGTGCATTTGAGAATACCATAATACTAAGTGCCCAAAACATGCATAACACTATTCTTAGTGTATATGTAACATAGGATTTCTCACAATCCCATTATTTTGGCGTGAAATTGAGAAAAACAAAAATTTTCATGGATGTTTTATGTGGTATTGAAGTATTTTCCATATTACCACCTCAAATAGTTAATTTGAGCTTATTCACTCTATGGAGCTACCCTAGGGGAACTTTAGTGTAGAATCCAAATCTGGCGTTAAATACATGGATTTACTTACTCAATAAAAAGTTATTCATCTTTTTTGAAATCAAAAATGATGAATTTTGAATATATGCATGGCTTATGGGTTATGCATAGTTCACAATTTACTTTCAAGACATTTGTGGCGGATTTGGGTATGTAAAATATACCTCAAGGCTCACATTCCCTCCCACCAAAGAATAAAATTGTACTACAATTTTATCAATGGTATAAAAGAAGAAAAAGGCCCCAGAGGGGGGTAATGTCCGCTGTCCAGCCTCTATAAGTTACTCAGATCAAGTAATTTAAAGCACATTTATAGACATATTCAGGCTTGTGGCCTTCTTTCATGTCTAAATCTTCATAAGAGTTTATCTGAGTCAGGTATTTCTGATTCTACCATCCATTCATCTTCATGTACTGGATTTCTATATCTGACAAGATATTCTCTCTGATGTTTACCCCTAAGTCTCCTTTCCTTTATGACTTTCTTTATCTTTCTGTCTTCATTCTGTTCCACTGGTGGTACAGTTAAAGGAGTTGGGTTTCTTAAAGGAAACAATTCTTTATCAGTTGGTTGATAAGGTTTTATCAAGCTGACTGGGAAGGTTGGGTGTTTATTTTCCAATTCACCACTGAATTCCACTTGAACTGCATTGGTTCCATGTAAGGCAAAAATAAAAAAAGGTCCTACATAAGAATCTTTAAGTTTCTTTGGGCCTTTGATATTATTAAAATTCAAGGTCAAAACTAGAACTAAGTCCCCTACTTTGAAGTCTGGTACTTTGTGACTCTTGTCCCACTTATGTTTAGCATATTCAAAAGCATCATTCATACTCTGTTTTGCATTATGTTTCACTTTATCAAGCATTATTTTGAAGCTGGAAGCTTTAGGATGAATGTCAATCAAGTCTTTCCTCAGTGTATCTGCTGGGAGTCTTGGATTCCATCCTTTTTCTAACATAGCAGCAGTTTGTCCTGTGGAAGAATGGACTGATGTCTTATATGCTAATTCTAATGCAGGTATCAGAGTGCACCAGTCATGGGTAAAGCCATCTGAGTATTTGAATTCTAACCCATAAGCACAAAATCTCCTGATCATGTCTTCTAAAGTTTGAATCATTCTCTCTGCTAGCCCATCTATCTGAGGGTGATATGCTGTAGAGAATGATAACTTAGTCTCAAACAATCTATGAAGATTGGTCCAGAGTGCAGATGTAAACTTGGGATCTCTGTCACTTATGATATTCCTAAATAATCATGTATGGGAAAGAACTCTACTCCATAGAAGAAGAGCTGTATCCATAGCAGTGTCATCTTTATGAGATGGTAAGAATATGGGAGTTTTGCTATATCTTTCTACAATGACTAAACAAGCATTATAGCTTCTGTCACCACTTGGAGGAAGTGCTGTTACCCAATCCATGTGAACAACCTCCCAAGGGGATTTTGGTTCTTGAATATGGATCATAAGTCCAAATTTCTTGCCTGTACTCCTGTTTGCTTTTTGACATCTGTCACAGGTATGGCAGTATTCAATGGTTTCTTTTCTCCAAGATGGCCACCATGCACAGTCCTTCACTTTTTCAAGTGTTCTATCCTCTGACAGGTGTCCAGAGTAGATGCTATCATGGAATTCATGAAGGATGGTATTGATAAGCAATCTTCTGCATAATGTCATTACACAAGAATTTTTGGTTCTGCGGTAAATAATCCCATCAAACAAGTGAAATCTTCCTTCAGAATAGGAATTTTTGCAGACTTTATCCAGTGCATTGACAAAAGATGTATCTTTGCAGTCTTTATCTAATAAAGAAGTCAAGATATGGCAGTTCTTGTCTTGCTTATAAGATTCTCTGGCTTTCTCAAAGAATTCAGTCCCAATATCAGTTATTCTAATTCCTTAAATTGGAATATGTGGTTCTGCTTCCAAAGGTACATAAGCTGGGTTATCAGGAGTGTTGGCTAATGCCCACCTGCTAAATCCATCAGCATTCTTGTGAATGTTTCCTGCTTTGTGAACTATAGTCATGTTTCCTCTATATTCCTGAATTTCTATTTGCCATCTCAACATATGTCTGTTGGGAGTTTTCATGTTAAAAAGTGATTTCACAGCATTACACTCAGTTATCACTTCAAAAAAATTTCCATCAAGATATTAGTGTAATTTCTCAAGTGCCCATACCAAACATAAGCACTTCATTTGGCTTGAACCATATCTGGCTTCTGTTGGTTTGATTTGTCTTGAGATGTAACAAACTGGTCCTTCTGTAGGTTTTTCATCAATAATTTGCACTTGATGTAGGGCTTCCCCTAATCCATCTCCACATGCATCAATGTAAAATTTATAAGTTTTATTCCAGTCAGGCATGAGGAGTAAAGGTGCTTCTGTAAGAGCTTTCTTTATCTTCTCATAATCTTTAATTCTCTCCTGTGTCATCTCAAATACAGTCTGTTGATCACAGATTCTATATAGTGACTTGGCTAGAATTGCAAATTCTTTCAAGTGTTGCCTATGACAACTGGCAAATACAAGAAAAGACATCATTTCTTCTTTATTCTGTGATATTGGCTTAAGTAACACTGCTGCTACTTTGTTTTTGTCAATACCCAAACTTAAGCAACAAAAAAATTTCCTAATGCTTTAAGTTCTTCAAAACCAAAATTGCATTTCTTGAGTGAAATTTTCATATTCACTCCTTCAACATTGTGAAGTACTCTTGCAAGTCTTTCAAGGTGCAAATAAGATGAATCAGAACATATGATAATATCATCAATATAAATGATAAGTCATCCTTCAGAAAATTCTGTAGGAAAGATGGTATTCATCATTCTTTGATAATGGGATAGAGCATTTTTAATGCCAAATGGCATTCTAAGATACTCACAAATACCACAGTGAGTGATAATTCTAAGTAATTTCTTAGATTTAGGTGTCAAAACCCTTTGATGGGAGCCTTTCAATGCATCAATTGATGTTATATACTTGGCTTTAGACAATTGAGTCAAGGTCTCTTGTATTCTAGCGATTGGATACCTATCTGGAACTGTGTAGGTATTCAATGCTCTACAATCTCCAACCATTCTTGAATTATCATTATTCAAGGCAATAATAACAGGTGTTGTCACTCCAACTTCCTCATTATGGCCTACTTTCCTTAGTACATCAAGTTGGATTAACTCTTGGATAGGTTTCTCCAAGGCTTCTCTAGCTCTGGGACTGACTGGATAAGCTGGTCTTCTAAGTACTGGAGGATATGGTCTGTCAATATTAAGAGTAATATCAACTTCATGTCCCCTTATAGCACCTAATGGTTCATTATCAGAGGAAAATGCATTATTGTATGTGTATAGCACATTAATAAGTTCATTCCTCATCTTTGGTGACAATGATGGATTAATTTGTGCTTCAACAAGTTGATTAGACACAAATTCCTCCTTATAAGTATCATTTTTAGGAGATACTATTGATATTTGTTTTAGTATATTGGAAAAAGCAAATTTTTGTGTTTTGTTCTCTCCAATTGTGAAATATCTGTATTTATGGTTATTGATGTCAATACCATAAATATTCAAGTAATCATTTCCAAGAATGATATGCTGAGATCTGCAATTGTCCATCACCACAATCTCAGTTTTCAATCTTATGCTTCCTGCTGGGTGTGGAAATACAAGATTAGTCTCTAATATACCCAAGGGGTACATATTGTTACTGGCACTACTAAATTGAACACCTTCTATTGGTAATAGATGGTTTTTCTATTCAGGAAGTATAACTTGGAGGTAATCTTTTCCCACACAAGTGCAAAATGCCCCTGTATCTAAATTTACTTTGGCTTCAATATCATTCATCAAAACTCATGTGATACAGGATGCTCCAGCAGTATAACCTTTTCCTCTAGCAGGTTGGGTCTTACACATTCTGGCATCTTGGATATTGATCAGGTTATAGCAATCTTCACTGTATTGTGGTAATGGGTGTGGACTTCTGTGACTTCAAAGAAAGCTGTAATGTTTTCAACGGGATAGTCCTCCACTGGTGTGTCCTCAGAGATTGCAGAATTCAATAACTTGAACTTCATTGATTTTTGTCTTTTTGGTGCAAGTGTTGGCTAAATGTGAAGTACTTCAACATTTATGACACTTAAAGACAGGTTTTTCTGGTCTTCTGTCCTCCCTGCGAATCTTTGAAACTATCTTGCATTCTATAGGGATTTTAGTCCAAGTTTTACCAATTCTTGTTCTGGTAATGATATCTTCCATTGCATTAATGTAGTCTTCTGTTGAACAGGGTTCCACACATCTGCTTTTGATAGCATGTTCCAGTTCTCCTCCAAACTTTCTTAATATTTTCATATTAATCATAGTGTCAGACATATCTAGGTGTAAAGCAGATAATCTGTCTTTCTGCTTGAAGAACCAAGTAGGTGGCTTATCTTTCTCTGAGTTAAAAATGGCATTTTCAAAAGAATTTTCCATTTTAAACCTCCAAAACTTGCTGGCCCATTTGATAATCACTTCAGACTTCCACCAAGACCAATCATGTTTCCCATGATCCATTCTCATCTTGTAATTCCATTTCTTTGCAGTTCTGGTAAACAGAGAGTGTAATTTTCCCACTATTATTTCATAAGGTATATGAAAGTCTTCTTGCAACATATCAATAGTCCTGATGAACTCAATATGGTTGTATTCTCCTTGACCAGAGAATGTTGTCCATCCTTCCAATTTGGGAATATCTTTTTCAGAGATAACATTTTCTTTTAAGAATGGGGCCAAACTTTCTTTAACAGAAAGTTTTTCTTCAGTCAAAGGTGTAGAATTTCTTGGCATATGTGGTACATAATTGTTATGAATTTGTTCTACATTTCCAATGATTTCATTCTTTAACTTCTGCCTTTCACTGTCACTTCTTGCTAAATGTGTAGAAAACTGATTGGTATTTTCAATTATTTCCAAGACATGATCTTTTAGAATTTTAAGTTGATCATTCATTTTAAAAATGAAAAGGTCTTTCATTTCATCATTCTGAACCTGACATGTACTTTCAATTTTGTTACATGTATTGATAATTGAATCAATTCTGGCATTTGCCAATTGATACCATTCAGTATATCTTTTGTCATTTCTTTTTAATTCACTTATGTCTGATGTAAGTTTATTTATCTTTGCATCAAATTTACCAAGGGCTACATGAATATTACATTGAAAAAAATGTATCTGATCTATTATTTCTTTGGAAAAGTGCTGTTCATCCTTTCCTGCTCTTTGGCTGTGAATTACATCAAGGTCCTGGCCATGTTGAACACACTGTCCATGGCTGAAGGCTCCAATTTGGGGATCCTATACCCTTGTGGGTAAGGTCTTTGCCAATTTGCTTTGCCTTTGACCTTGCTTTGATGGTTCTTGGGACCTCTCTGCTTTTTCTGAGGTCCTTTGGGCTTGTCCTTGGACACTGTTGGAACTGGTTTGGAGCTGGTAGACGCCACTGGGGCCTCTGTCTCCAAAGCTGGAGTCATTTCAAACTCTTTCTTCTGGTCTATGGATAAAAGACTTTGGTTCTTCAACCAATTCCTTATCTTTTTGACCTTGTCTTTGCAAGACAATGGGCTCCAACCTCCTAACACTTCTATGGTCTTCTCCTGAACCAGAAAGCTCTTGATGTGTAAGTAAGAGGTCATGGGCCCCTTTCAAAGGCTTGGGCATATTTCCTACTCCTCTTCTTTGGCTTCTCTGAACCAATTTTTGTATTGGCATTGATAAATTTTTATTGCTGCCACTTGAAAATGGTTCAGCCCTGGAAATATTATCATGAATCAGTTCAGGCTCAGAATCCACGTCAAAATCTGTGGGTACAGACCTTGGGAAATGGGGGGCAACTCTGGCATCCTCCAAATGTGTCTTTCTTGAGGAAGACTTGGCACTTCTATATTTGGTCTTGCCTCTTCCTTGTCCACATCCATATGGTTGGACTGAATATTTTCTTCCATTTCTGGTATGCACCATTTTCACATCAATTTAAAGATAAAAGGTGAAAAATATAAGATAAAACACACACCTTTTGGTGGTAATTTATTCTTTTTTGAGTTAAATAAGGTGCCTCTTTTAGCAATTTGCACCTCAATACTGTCTTCAGATTCTGGACTAGTGATATATCTTTTACTGAGTCTGTTGCCAACTGCAAAGTTGTAAGGTCTGGATATGAAACTTTGATTAAAAATCAAGTACTTTTCCTGTCCTCAAAATTTGTATAAGGTAAAAATCAATTAAAAATAGTAAGAGATATTATTTTTCAGAGAAAACATGCCAATTTTATTGTTTATAACTCTATTAGTATAAAACAATAATATTATAAAAATTTATTGTTTTACCAACAATAAAAATTTATCCAAAAAATACTCTACAAGAGATATTTTAAGGCTACAAAAGAAATTTCTTCAAGAGCAATTTCAAGTGGAATTAATTGAGCAAAGAACTGCAAGCAATTAATTAAAGAACAAAGTCTTTAAAAAGAATATTAAAGCAAACACACGCCCAAAAGTGCCCAGAGTGAATTTGGAAACAAAGTGACAAAGTTTACAGTGATGAAAGATGCTTTAATTCACTTTTGGGGTGGTTCAGGGGTAAAAATGATTATAAAAGTTACAAAGAATGATTATAATGATTTTTTCACGTGGTTAAAAGGTTTAAAATGATTTAATAAAGGTGGTTGGAATCTCTTATTGATTGGTTTAACAATGTTTAAACTAATTATAAAAGGAAAAGATTCTCACATGAAGAGAAAAGTGGGGCAAAGAAGACATTCTTTAATAGCCCTCAATTCTCTTACTCCAAAAGTAAATTTTTCTCTTGTCAGTCGTGAAAAACAGTCTGACAACAGAAAAGCCAATTATTGTGAGCCTTAGAGGTAATTTTATATACCCAAAAGACCACAAATATAAAAAATAACATATTAATATAAATAAAAGAAATTTATTTATATTATTAAAATAAAAATCAAAATATAAATATAAAATTATATTAAAAATGAAAAATTAATTACAATTTAAAAATAAAAATACATTAAAATTTTGTAAGTATAAAATTACATTTATACTTGAAAAAATTAAGTAAAAATGAAATTTTAACCAAATTGTGAAAAAATAAATAAATTCGGAAAAAAGTTAAATAAAAATTATTATAACTTTTTATCCAATAAATAAATACATCAAAATTATTTCACCATTGGATTCCTCATAAAAAATCAGGTGGGGTCACCTCTGAGTGAAATTCTTGTAACTCAACTCTAAATAAGCTTAAATTAAGTTTTTAGTATTTTCAATACAAAAGTTGAAAATCCTCAAAACTTTAATTTAATTCACACCACATGTGTTGTTAACCATCAAATTTTGTGTTAAAATTGAGGTGTTGTGTTTAGTTTAGAAGTTATGAGGAATTGAAGTATTTGCAATTGAATTCAATTGAAAATGTCAAAATGTGCGCGTGTATTACATAAGTGAACTTTGATTTACATATGAGGTGTTAATTATTACTGTATTGTACTGTACAATTGAATTGAATTACATATGTAAATTAGAAGTATAATACATGATGAGGAATAAAAGGAAAAATAAATTGGAAAGATTAAATTTGGGGGGGAAAAGGAACTCCAGCTCTAAGGGGGAGCTAGAACCCCAAAATCCTTGCTGACAGGCATGGGATATCAAAATTCATGCAAAAGTTCATCACTTTTGGCCTGGAATTGAGTTACAGGGTCTGTGGACTCAATTGATGATGAGGTGTTGATACCAACTGGGGTAGTTTTAGCTGTTGCCAAGAGGGTAAAACTACCCTTAAGATAAAACAATCATAAGAAAAACAGTTTTAACTGGTTTCTACACCTCTGACACACATCTTGACGTGTTTTGAAGGCTCTAGGCCTGGTATTGCTATAGTAATGGCTGATTTAAGGGTCTAAAATGGCTAAAAATGGCTTAAACCAGCCCTTTTTGGTCTAAACCAGGGTTCAATGATGCCATAATTGGCTTTTCTGTTGTCAGACTGTTTTTCACGACTGACAAGAGTAAATTTTACTTTTGGAGTAAGAGAATTGATGGCTATAAAAGAATGTCTTCTTTGCCCCACTTTTCTCTTCATGTTAGAATCTTTTCCTTTTATAATTAGTTTACACATTGTTAAACCAATCAATAAAAGATTCCAACCACCTTTATTATATCATTTTAAACCTTTTAACCACGTGAAAAAATCATTATAATCATTGTTTGTAACTTTTATAATCATTTTTACCCCTGAACCACCCCAAAAGTGAATCAAAGCATCTTTCATCACTGTTAGCTTTGTCACTTTGTTTCCAAATTCACTCTGGTCACTTTTGAGCGTGTTTTCTCTTTAATAATCTTTTTAAAGACTTTGTTCTTTAATTAATTTCTTGCAGTTCCTTGCTCAATTAATTCCAATTGAAATTGCTCTTGAAGAAATTTCTTTTGTAGCCTTAAAATATCTCTTGTAGAGTATTTTTTTGGATAAATTTTTATTGTTGGTAAAACAATAAATTTGTATAATATTATTGTTTTATCTTAATAAAGTTCTAAAAAATAAAATTGGTGTGTTTTCTCTTAAAAATAATATTTCATACTATTTTTAACTGAATTTTACCTTATACAAATTTTGAGGACAGGAAAAGTACTTGATTTTTAATCAAAGTTTCATATCCACACCTTACATTTGGGGGCCCAGCCATGGTATTTTACGTGTGACATATTTTTTTACTCTTTTTAAATCTTTTTTCTTATATTGAAAAATTTAAAAACATATAAAAAATACTTATAATTCAAAAAATCCATAAAAAATAACTTTTTTTCATATTATAAGTGAGGCTTATATTTTAATTTCTTTTTTGAAATATCCTTTTTTTACTTAATTAATTGGTTTTTTCATTAATTTTAGTGTTTGCCAATGTGGTAAGACAAGAAAATATTGAAACAGCCTCAACAGTCACCAGTATTGTTCCTGCAAGCACTATTAATTCAGACCATAATAGTACTGTTATTGTGACTCAAAATAACCAACCTGAACAGATATCTTCTGAATTGATTAACTTGGACATAAGTAACACTCTTCAGAAAGCCAAAGATTTGGCCAATAGTAAGTTTTTTGACGTAAAATTACTATTTTAAGCCTTTTTAGCCATAATTATGCCTTCAACCAGGTCAGCAGCCAGCTACAACCCCTAAAGCAGCTCCCAAAAAGGTAATAGACGTGATTATGGCAGAGGCCAACCAGGTACAGAAGGAAAAGGGTCAGTTGGTGCCTTCCAAACAACTAAATTGGGTCATTCTGAAGCTGATAATACTATTTTACGTTCAAAAAGAGCTGACACTGCCACAACAAGCCTCTGTGAACATATACAAAGCCAGCCACAGTGCATACAACAATGCACTTCAATTCAAGGAGTACCAGATCCTTGCAGACCTGTGGAAGAATTGCATGAATTCTTACCTGACAGTAAGAAAATTCTTGGGCCATCCCAACACTTGCAAATTGCTCAATGGATGGCATCCATTGATGGAGAAGAAAAACAAGATGCTTTTGACACTGGAATGGAGGAAAAACAACCCTCCACCACCCAAACCAGTACCAAAGACAGCCCCAGTGGCCAGCAGCAGCAATTCCAACGTGAAAAAGCAGCCACAAACTCCAAACAAGGGCAAAGGGAAGGCACCAGCCCCAAAACCTTACAGCCAGGGCTACAGAATCCCAAAGATTCAGCAGGATGCCATGGAAAATGTATTTCAGATGGCCAGAACCATGATGGAATTACAAAAGAAGGAGGAAGCCAGATTAAGATTCCAGAAATGATTTCTGATATATTTGATTCCATCCCAGAGTTGTATGATGCTATAAATGACATGAAAAAACATCTTTCTGATACAAATGAAACCATTTGTAACAACATCAAAACAAACAACCTGAGTCTGTGCCAAATTAATGAAACACTTATGTGTTTTGAAAAAGTTTTAAGAACAATTAAAAATTCCAATAATGATAATTCTTCTAGCAATAAAATAAATTAACAATCTGCCATTATTAAAGAATTAACAGATAAATATTCTAAATTCAATATTGATGACATAATTGAAACAAGAATTCAACAAGCCATAAATATTATAAAAACAGATAACAAGAAAGTCCTTGATGACATTTCAAATTCATTTACTGAAGTAAAGACATATACCATTGCCTTGAAAAAGTGTTTTGATGCTTCACAAGAAGAAGTATCAAAATTATCAATGAAATTCAATCAAGTCACGGCTGATAATACAAGACAGACAGAGTTATGGCAAGAACTGACACATGAAGAAGAAATGTATAAAATTAAAGTCATAAATTTAATACAAAGCTTCCAACATGAATACAGAAATTCCCAAAGGTGTAGCAACAGTAAAATAAATCACATTGAACAAATACTGAACACCTTACCAAGAATGTCTACACCTCTGAATCAAAATGAGGGCACAAGAATTCCAAATCCACAAGTATTGGATCCTGATAATTCCCAATTAAAAAATGAATTATCCACTTCTTTTCATAACTTGGAACCATCAATGGGCCAAGCACTCTTGAAAGAAGTCCCAAAACTTAAAGAATGGCCTCACTTCAGTGGTGAAGGAGAGTATGACCATATGGAATTCATTAGAGGTATTGACATGATCAAACAGGATTTTGAATTACCAGACAGATTGGTAACAGCCAGGTTTAACACCTTGTTTACCAGATCAGCTCACAGATGGTACATCAAAATAAGACAAGCACATGGACACCAGAGTTGGACTTGGTGCAAAACCCAAATCATCAACAAATAGGCAAATGATGCTTGGAGGTTTAAAGTTTCAACAGCCTTTGAATCTGCCAAATTTAATGCTGATAAAGACAAAGCTTTACCATGGTTTTGCCAACAAAAAGACAGATTAACAGAATTATATCCTGACATGTCAGAATTTATGATCCATAGAAAAATTCTGAGACAATGTGGAGGTGACTTAGAGCATGCTATCAAAAGCAGGACTACTGAACGATCTTCAGCAGAGGATATTATCAATATGTTAGAAGAAGTAACCACCAGAACAAAAATTGGTTCTAGTAGGGTGAATCTCAAAACAAGGTTCAATAAACCTTGGAAAGATTCTGTGGACAAAAACCCCAAAGAAAATTCTAATAATGTTGGGTATACATCTGCAGATACAGTCAAAAAGTGCCATACTTGGCAAAGCACCACCCATTTAGCTAATACGTGTCCAAAAAGGGGGGAAATAAATGAAATTAATATTGGAAAGGGACCTGATGTTGAAAAAGATGACATAATTGAAGACAATTCAGATGATAAGTCATCCATATTTTCTGAATCTTCAAAAGATATAGAAAATATTAATGCCACTTTTGAAATCATGGAATCTTATTCCCACTTGCCACAATTGAGCAATAGTCAACTTGATTTATCAAAAGCTCAAGGGGCACAACTTATGAAAACAAAATCCCAATAGAAGGAATAAGTGTTACAGATTTGAACACCACCTCCTTTGAAGAGATCAGAAATAGTTACATTCAAGATAACAATTGTAGCATCTTATACCAATTAGTGAACAAAGACTGTAAAGACAACTCTCTAATACATGCCTTGGATGAAGTATGGAAAGGATCATATGATAAAGGAAGATTTCACGTACTTGGTGGTATACAATTCAACAGTACAAGTAGCCCAATGAAAGAATTAAGAATCTTTGAGGCAAATGTCATATTCCCACACATAAATGGGAATTTGAGAATCACAGTTGAATTTGTTGTTATGGAAAATTGCTCTAGTACCCACTTTTATTGGGAAATGACTATTTAATCATGTCTGGGATAAATTTACATAATAACAAAGACAGATACTTTCCTATTGAGACATCTGGTACCAAGAAAATTACCAAAGTTCTTAAAGAAAGGAAATCAAGAACCAAGAAAGTAAGGGAATACCTTGTTAGGTACAGTGACCCAACTTGTGAAGATGAATGGTTAGAAGAAAAAGATATACCAGAAGCTACCAAACTCCTGAGGAGAATCAGACACACTAGAAATACCAATATTCCCAAGTAATATTCTTTTTTAGGGGGAGGGAATGTGAGCCTTAGAGGTAATTTCATATACCCAAAAGACCACAAATATAAAAATAACATATTAATATAAATAAAATAAATTTATTTATATTATTAAAATAAAAATCAAAATATAAATATAAAATTATATTAAAAATGAAAAATTAATTACAATTTAAAAATAAAAATACATTAACATTTTGTAAGTATAAAATTACATTTATACTTGAAAAAATTAAGTAAAAATGAAATTTTAACCAAATTGTGAAAAAATAAATAAATTTGGAAAAAAGTTAAATAAAAATTATTATAACTTTTTATCCAATAAATAAATACATCAAAATTATTTCACCATTGGATTCCTCATAAAAAATCAGGTGGGGTCACCTCTGAGTGAAATTCTTGTAACTCAACTCTAAATAAGCTTAAATTAAGTTTTTAGTATTTTCAATACAAAAGTTGAAAATCCTCAAAACTTTAATTTAGTTCACACCACATGTGGTGTTAACCATCAAATTTTGTGTTAAAATTGAGGTGTTGTGTTTAGTTTAGAAGCTATGAGGAATTGAATTATTTTCAATTGAATTCAATTGAAAATGTCAAAATGTGCGTGTGTATTACATAAGTGAACTTTGATTTACATATGAGGTGTCAATTATTACTGTATTTTACTGTACAATTGAATTACATATGTAAATTATAAGTATAATACATGATGAGGAATTAAAGGAAAAATAAATTGGAAAGATTAAATTTGGGGGGGAAAAGGAACTCCAGCTCTAAGGGGGAGCTAGACCCCCAAAATCCTTGCTGACAGGTGTGGGATGTCAAAATTCACGCAAAGGTTCATCACTTTTGGCCTGGAATTGAGTTACAGGGTCTGTGGACTCAATTGATGATGAGGTTTTGATACCAACTGGGGTAGTTTTAGCTGTTGCCAAGAGGGTAAAACTACCCTTAAGATAAAAAAATCATAATAAAAACAGTTTTAACTGGTTTCTACGCCTCTGACACACATTCTGAGGTGTTTTGAAGGCTCTAGGCCTGGTGTTGCTATAGTAATGGCTGATTTAAGGGTCTAAAATGGCTAAAAATGGCTTAAACCAGCCCTTTTTGGTCTAAACCAGGGTTCAATGATGCCATAATTGGCTTTTCTGTTGTCAGACTGTTTTTCACGACTGACAAGAGTAAATTTTACTTTTGGAGTAAGAGAATTGATGGCTATAAAAGAATGTCTTCTTTGCCCCACTTTTCTCTTCATGTTAGAATCTTTTCCTTTTATAATTAGTTTACACATTGTTAAACCAATCAATAAAAGATTCCAACCACCTTTCTTATATAATTTTAAACCTTTTAACCACGTGAAAAAATCATTATAATCATTCTTTGTAACTTTTATAATCATTTTTACCCCTGAACCACCCCAAAAGTGAATTAAAGCATCTTTCATCACTGTTAACTTTGTCACTTTGTTTCCAAATTCACTCTGGTCACTTTTGGGTGTGTTTTCTCTTCAATAATCTTTTTAAAGACTTTTTTCTTTAATTAATTGCTTGCAGTTCCTTGCTCAATTAATTCCAATTGAAATTGCTCTTGAAGAAATTTCTTTTTCAGCCTTGAAATATCTCTTGTAGAGTATTTTTTTGGATAAATTTTTATTCTTGGTAAAACAATAAATTTTTATAATATTATTGTTTTATACTAATAAAGTTATAAACAATAAAATTGGCGTGTTTTCTCTTAAAAATAATATTTCATACTATTTTTAACTGAATTTTACCTTATACAAATTTTGAGGACAGGAAAAGTACTTGATTTTTAATCAAATTTTCATATCCACACCTTACAATTATGGCATCATTGACCCTGGTTTAGACCAAAAAAGGGCTGGTTTAAGCCAATTTTAGCCAATTTTAGCCATTTTAGACCCTTAAATCAGCCATTACTATAGCAATAAAAGGCCTAGAGCCTTCAAAACACGTCATAATGTGTGTCAGAGGCGTAGAAACCAGTTAAAACCGTTTTTATTATGATTGTTTTATCTTAAGGGTAGTTTTACCCTCTTGGCAACAGCTAAAACTACCCCAGTTGGTATCAAAACCTCATCATCAATTGAGTCCATAGACCCTGTAACTCAATTCCAGGCCAAAAGTGATGAACTTTTGCATGAATTTTGACATCCCACGCCTGTCAGCAAGGATTTTGGGGGTCTAGCTCCCCCTTGGAGCTGGAGTTCTTTTCCCCCCCCAAATTTAATCTTTCCAATTTATTTTTCCTTTAATTCCTCATCATGTATTATACTTATAACTTACATATGTACTTCAATTCAATCGTAACGTACAATACAGTAATAATTGACACCTCATATGTAAATCAAAGTTCACTTATGTAATACACGCGCACATTTTGACATTTCAATTAAATTCAATTGAAAATACTTCAATTCCTCATAACCTCTAAACTAAACACAACACCTCAATTTTACCACAAAAATTGTTGGTTAACACCACATGTGGTGTGAATTAAATTAAAGTTTTGAGGATTTTCAACTTTTGTATTGAAAATACTAAAAACTTAATTTAAGCTTATTTAGAGTTGAGTTACAAGAATTTCACTCAGAGGTGACCCCACCTAATTTTTTATGTGGAATCCAATATTGAAATAAATTTTATATGTTTATTTAATGGATAAAAAGCTATAATAATTTTTATTTAACTTTTTCCAAAATCTGTTTATTTTTTCACAATTTTGTTAAAATTTCATTTTTACTTAATTTTTTCAAGTATAAATGTAATTTTATACTTACAAAATTTAATGTAATTTTGTTTTTAAATTGTAATTAATTTTTTATTTCCAATATAATTTTATATTTATATTTATATTTTGATTTTAATAATATAAATTTTATTTATATTACTAAGTTATTTTTGTATTTGTGGTCTTTTGGGTATATGAAATTACCTCTAAGGCTCACATTCCCTCCCCCTGAAAAAGAATATTACTTTGTAATATTGGTGTTTCTAGTGTGTCTGAATCTTCTGAGGAGTTTGGTAGCTTCTGGTATATCTTTTTCTTCTAACCATTCATCTTCACAAGTTGGGTTACTGTACCTAACAAGGTATTCCATTACTTTCTTGGTTCTTAATTTCCTTTCTTTAAGAACTTTGGTTATTTTCTTAGTACCAGATGTCTCAATAGGAGGTATGACTTGGGGAATCTTATTCCTCAAGGGAGATTTATCAGCATCACTAGATTTATATGGTTTTATCAAGCTTACTGGAAATGTAGGATGCTTATTGCTAAGTTCTTCAGATAAATTTACTTCAACAGCATTTTCTCCATGGAGGGCTTTAATCACAAAAGGTCCTGAAAAGGAGTCTTTCAGCTTTTTACATCCTTTGATGTTATTGAAGTTAGTGGTGGATACAAGAACTAGGTCCCCCACTTTGAAATCTGGAGTTGCATGTGATTTATCCCATTTGTCTTTAGCATATGCAAAAGAGTCCTCCATGCACCTTACTGCATGCTTTCTAGCTTTGTCTAGCATTCCTTTGAAGCTAGCAGCTGTGGGATGTATTTCAATTAAGTCTTTCCTCAAGGAATCTTGGGGTAACTTGGGGTTCCATCCTTTTTCTAGAATAGCAGGAGTCTGATTGGTACTGGCATGGATTGATGTTTTATATGCTAATTCCAGTGCTGGCAACAGAGTACACCAATCATGGGTAAATCCATCACAATCTTTGAATTCAAGGCCATATGCACAAAATCTTCTCACCATGTCTTCTAAGGTTTGGATCATCCTTTCAGCCAGGCCATCAGTTTGTGGGTGGTAGGCTGTAGAGAAAGACAGTTTAGCGCCAAATAATTGGTGAAGATTTGTCCATAGTGCTGAAGTGAATTTGGGATCTCTATCACTGATGATATTTGTAAATATCCCAGTCCATGAGACTACTCTATTCCATATCAGAAGAGCTGTATCCATGGCTGTATCAGCTTTGTGACATGGTAAAAAGATTGGAGTTTTACTGAATCTGTCCACAATTCCTAGGCAAGCATTATAGCTTCTGTCACCTCCTGGTGGTAGGCCAGTTACCCAATCCATATGGACAATTTCCCAAGGTCTGTTTGGTTCTTGGATTTTTATCATATTTCCAAGTCTTTTGCCAATGGATTTATTTGCCTTTTGGCATCTGTCACAGGTTTTGCAATACTCTGCAACATCTTTCTGCCACATTGGCCACCATATGCAGGTCTTTACTTTCTCTCTTGTTCTGTCTTCAGAAAGATGTCCTGAAAAGGGACTATCATGGCATTCTTTCAGTACAAGATTGATTAATGACCTGTCTACAACTGTCATGACACATGTGTGATTGGTTCTGTGGTAAATTATACCATCCAGTAGGTGAAATATTCCTTCATCATAAGATTTTCTCCATACTTCATCCAAGGCATGTATTAGAGAGTTGTCTTTACAGTCTTTGTTAAGTAATTGGCATAAGATGCTACAATTCCTATCTTGAGTGTAACTACTTCTGACTTCTTCAAAGAAGGTGGTGTTCAAGTCTGTAACACTTATTCCTTCTATTGGAATTTGTGGTGAAGCTTCTTCTGGAACATAAGCAGGATTATCAATATTATTTGGTAAAGGCCATCTGCTTAGTCCATCTGCATTCTTATGAATATTCCCATCCTCATGAACAATAGTCATATTGCCTCTGTATTCTTGTATGGCTATTTGCCATCTGAGCATGTGTCTGTTGGGTGTTTTCATGTTCAAAAGTGATTTGACAGCTGTACAATCTGTTATCACTTCAAAAAAACATCCCTCTAAGAAGTAGTTCAATTTCTCCAAGGCCCAGACAAGGCATAGACATTCCATCTGGCTTGCTCCATATCTGGCTTCAGTTGGTTTAATTTGCCTGGATATGAAACATATGGGTCCTTCTACAGGTTTATCATTTATGATCTGAACTTGGTGAAGTGCAGCACCTAGTCCATCCCCTGATGCATCAATATACAGTTTGAAAGGCAGTTTGAAGTGTGGCATCAGTAAGAGTGGAGCAGTGGTCAATGCTTCTGTTAGAGACTCAAAAGCTTTGAATCTGTCAACAGTCATTTCAAATACTGTTGCTCTGTCACAAAGCTTATAAAGTGGTCTTGCTATGGATGCAAAATCTTTAATGTGCTGTCTGCAATATCCTGCAAAACCTAAGAATGATTGAATTTCCTTCTTATTCAGAGGCATGGGTTTTAACAATACTGCTGCAACTTTTTTTTTGTCAATTCCAAGGGACAAACCAGATACAACATGTCCTAGTGCTTTAAGTTCTTTAAATCCAAAATGGCATTTCTTCAAGGAGATTTTCATGTTGACTGATTGAATTTTTGTCAAAACTCTGGACAATCTGTACATGTGCTCTTCCCAAGGCTTGGAACAGACAATAATGTCATCAATGTAAATGATTAACCATCCCTCTGAGAGCTCTTCAGGGAAAATTTCATTCATCATTCTTTGGAAGGGTGAAGGTGCATTTTTAATACCAAAGGGCATCCTCAAGTATTCATACACTCCACAATGAACTATAATTCTCAGGTATTTTCTTGCTCTTGGTGTCACCACATTTTGATGGAATCCTTTAAGGGCATTCATAGTGGTTATGTCCACTGCTTGAGATATTTGAGTAAGGGCAATTTGGAATTTTGGTATTGGCTAATTGTCTGGAACAGTGTACATGTTCAGACCTCTAAAGTCCCCAACCATTCTGGATTTTTCATTATGCCACGCCACTATGACTGGTGTAGTTATTTCTACTTCTTCATTGTGGCCTACTTTTCTTATTACACCAAGGTCCAGAAGTTCTTTGATATGAACTTCTAGAGATTCCCTTGATTTTGGACTTACTGGATAAGCAGGTCTTCTTAGGAGTGGTGGATAAGGTCTCTCAATGTTAAGAATGATGTCAACTTCATGACCAATAATTGCTCCTGGAGGTTCTTTGTCTGTAGCAAATGCTCCTCTGTGGTCATACAAAAGGGAAGAAAGTTCATTTTCTTGTTTATTAGTCAGATGAAGGCTTATTTCAGCCTCATTTAACTGTTCAGACTTGAATTTCTCTAATTCTAACTTGACTGGTGATACTTTGTTTACTGTAATTTGTCTTTTAAATGGTAAAAGCAAATTTTTGGCGCTTATTGTCTCCAATAGTAACGTATCCGTCTTTGTTATTATGTAAATCTATCCTATACATGATTAAATAGTCATTTCCCAATATAAAATGGGTACTAGAGCAATTTTCCATAACAACAAATTCAACTGTGATCCTTAAATTCCCATTTATGTCTGGGAATATGACATTGGTCTCAAAGATTCCTAATGCTTTCATTGGGCTACTTGCACTGTTGAATTTTATACCATCGATTGGTAACAATTGGTCTTCAAAATTTGGTACACAAGTCTTAAGAAAAGATTTTCCAACACAAGAGCAGAAGGCTCCTGGGTCAAGCAAAAGTTTGGTGGGCTTGTTGTCAATTACCACTTCTGTTATACAGGAGTTACCAGCTGTATAACCTTTCCCTCTGTTTGGTTTTGTCTTCATAAGTTGTGCATCTTGAACTTTTGATAAATCAACTGGACCATTGCCAATTGTGGCAAGTGGGAATAAGATTCCATGATGTCAAAAGTGGAATTGATATTTTCTATATCTTTTGAAGATTCAATAAATATGGATGACTGATCATCTGAATTGTCTTCAATTATGTCTTCTTTTTCAACATCTGGTTCCTTTTCAATGTCAATTTCATTGATTTCCCCCCTTTTTGGACATGTATTGGCTAAATGGGTGGTGCTTTGGCAAATATGGCACTTTCTGACTGTATCTGCAGATTTATACTTGAAATTACTAGAATTTTCTTTGGGGTTTTGGTCCACAGAATCTTTCCAAGGTGTATTAAACCTTGTTTTGAGATTCACCCTACTAGAACCAATTTTGGTTCTGGTGGTTACTTCTTCTAGTATATTGATAATATCCTCTTCTGAAGATTGTTCAGTAGTTCTGCTTCTGACAGCATGCTCTAAGTCACCTCCACATTGTCTCAGAATTTTTCTATGGATCATAAACTCTGACATGTCAGGATATAATGCTTTTAATCTGTCTTTTTGTTGGCAAAACCATGGTAAAGCTTTGTCTTTATCAGAATTAAATTTGGCAGATTCAAAGGCTGTTTCAACTTTAAGCCTCCAAGCATCATTTGCCCATTTGTTGATGATTTGGGTTTTGCACCAAGTCCAACTCTGGTGTCCATGTGCTTGTCTTATTTTGATGTACCATCTGTGAGCTGATCTGGTAAACAAGGTGTTAAACCTGGCTGTTACCAATCTGTCTGGTAATTCAAAATCCTGTTTGATCATGTCAATACCTCTAATGAATTCCATATGGTCATACTCTCCTTCACCACTGAAGTGAGGCCATTCTTTAAGTTTTGGGACTTCTTTCAAGAGTGCTTGGCCCATTGATGGTTCCAAGTTATGAAAAGAAGTGGATAATTCATTTTTTAATTGGGAATTATCAGGATCCAATACTTGTGGATTTGGAATTCTTGTGCCCTCATTTTGATTCAGAGGTGTAGACATTCTTGGTAAGGTGTTCAGTATTTGTTCAATGTAATTAATTTTACTGTTGCTACACCTTTGGGAATTTCTGTATTCATGTTGGAAGCTTTGTATTAAATTTATGACTTTAATTTTATACATTTCTTCTTCATGTGTCAGTTCTTGCCATAACTCTGTCTGTCTTGTATTATCAGCCGTGACTTGATTGAATTTCATTGATAATTTTGATACTTCTTCTTGTGAAGCATCAAAACACTTTTTCAAGGCAATGGTATATGTCTTTACTTCAGTAAATGAATTTGAAGTGTCATCAAGGACTTTCTTGTTATCTGTTTTTATAATATTTATGGCTTGTTGAATTCTTGTTTCAATTATGTCATCAATATTGAATTTAGAATATTTATCTGTTAATTCTTTAATAATGGCAGATTGTTAATTTATTTTATTGCTAGAAGAATTATCATTATTGGAATTTTTAATTGTTCTTAAAACTTTTTCAAAACACATAAGTGTTTCATTAATTTGGCACAGACTCAGGTTGTTTGTTTTAATGTTGTTACAAATGGTTTCATTTTTATCAGAAAGATGTTTTTTCACGTCATTTATAGCATCATACAACTCTGGGATGGAATCAAATATATCAGAAATCATTTCTGGAATCTTAATCTGGCTTCCTCCTTCTTCTGTAATTCCATCATGGTTCTGGCCATCTGAAATACATTTTCCATGGCATCCTGTTGAATCTTTGGGATTCTGTAGCCCTATCTGTAAGGTTTTGGGGCTGGTGCCTTCCCTTTGCCCTTGTTTGGAGTTTGTGGCTGCTTTTTCACGTTGGAATTGCTGCTACTGGCCACTGGGGCTGTTTTTGGTACTGGTTTGGGTGGTGGAGGGTTGTTTTTCCTCCATTCCAGTGTCAAAAGCATCTTGTTTTTCTTCTCCATCAATGGATGCCATCCATTGAGCAATTTGCAAGTGTTGGGATGGCCCAAGAATTTTCTTACTGTCAGGTAAGAATTAATGCAATTCTTCCACAGGTCTGCAAGGATCTGGTACTCCTTGAATTGAAGTGCATTGTTGTATGCACTGTGGCTGGCTTTGTATATGTTCACAGACGCTTGTTGTGGCTGTGCCAGCTCTTTTTGAAGGTAAAATAGTATTATCAGCTTCAGAATGACCCAATTTAGTTGTTTAGAAGTCACCAACTGACCCTTTTCCTTCTGTACCTGGTTGGCCTCTGCCATAATCACGTCTATTACCTTTTTGGGAGCTGCTTGAGGGGTTGTATCTGGCTCCTGATCTGGTTGAAGGCATAATTATGGTTGAAAAAGGTTTAAAAGAGTATTTTTATGTCAAAAACTTACTATTGGCCAAATCTTTTTCTTTCTGAAGGGTATTACTTATGTCCAAGTTAATCAATTCAGAAGATATTGGTTCAGGTTGGTTATTTTGAGTCACAACAACAGTACTATTATGGTCTGAATTAATAGTGCTTGCAGGAACACTGCTGGTGACTGTTTAGGCTGTTTCAATATTTTCCTGTCTTACCATGTTGTCAGACACTAAAATTAATGAAAAAAACCAATTAATTAAGTAAAAAAAGGATATTTCAAAAAAGAAATGGAAATATAAGCCTCACTTATAATATGAAAAAAAGTTATTTTTTATGGATTTTTTTGAATTATAAGTATTTTTTATATGTTTTTAAATTTTTCAATATAAGAAAAAATATTTAAAAAGAGTAAAAAAATATGTCACAGGTAAAATATCATGGCTGGGCCCCAAAATGTAAGGTGTGGATATGAAACTTTGATAAAAAATCGAGTACTTTTCCTGTCCTCAAAATTTGTATAAGGTAAAAATCAATTAAAAATAGTAAGAAATATTATTTTTAAGAGAAAACACGCCAATTTTATTTCTTATAACTGTATTAGTATAAAACAATAATATTATAAAAATTTATTGTTTTACCAACAACAAAAATACTCTACAAGAGATATTTTAAGGCTACAAAAGAAATTTCTTCAAGAGTAATTTCAATTGGAATTAATTGAGCAAAGAACTGCAAGCAATTAATTAAAGAACAAAGTCTCTAAAAAGAATATTAAAGAGAAAACACGCTCAAAGTGAATTTGGAAACAAAGTGACAAAGTTTACAGTGATGAAAGATGCTTTAATTCACTTTTGGGGTGGTTCAGGGGTAAAAATGATTATAATGATTTCTTCACGTGGTTAAAAGGTTCAAAATGATTTAATAAAGGTGGTTGGAATCTCTTATTGATTGGTTTAACAATGTTTAAACTAATTATAAGAGGAAAAGATTCTCACATGAAGAGAAAAGTGGGGCAAAGAAGACATTCTTTTATAGCCATCAATTCTCTTACTCCAAAAGTAAATTTTACTCTTGTCAGTCGTGAAAAACAGTCTGACAACAGAAAAGCCAATTATGGCATCATTGAACCCTGGTTTAGACCAAAAAAGGGCTGGTTTAAGCCATTTTTAGCCATTTTTAGCCATTTTAGACCCTTAAATCAGCCATTACTATAGCAATACAAGGCCTAGAGCCTTCAAAACACGTCATAATGTGTGTCAGAGGTGTAGAAACCAGTTAAAACTGTTTTTACTATGATTGTTTTATCTTAAGGGTAGTTTTACCCTCTTGGCAACAGCTAAAACTACCCCAGTTGGTATCAAAACCTCATCATCAATTGAGTCCACAGACCCTGTAAGTCAATTCCAGGCCAAAAGTGATGAACCTTTGCATGAATTTTGACATCTCACGCCTGTTAGCAAGGACTTTGGGGGTCTAGCTCCCCCTTAGAGCTGGAGTTCCTTTCCCCCCCCCAATTTTAATCTTTCCAATTTATTTTTCCTTTAATTCCTCATCATGTATTATACTTATAACTTACATATGTAATTCAATTCAATTGTACAGTACAATACAGTAATAATTGACACCTCATATGTAAATCAAAGTTCACTTATGTAATACTGTGGGAACTCCTCTGGTGTGGGATAAATGAGGCAGTACCTGGAAGGGGAAATTACAAGAAAACAGTTTTGAATTGCTGTTCAAGCTTGTAACCCTTGCTCTGCTTGTGTGTCAGAATAATCTGAACTGCCCTTCCTGAAAATGCTGAATTATCTTGACTTGAGCTCACAATCAATTTATTTTATTTGATGGTGGCTTGTCAGAAAAGCATATTCAACAGACTCTATCAGACTTTGTTTGATCTGGGAACAATGGTTAGTAAACCTCAAAACAAGTAAATAAATATATAAAACTGGAGAAATGACTTTTTGATTCCTTTAGTGAGAAAAGTAACACCTTGAGGGATTTCCAATTCTTGATGATAACACTGTTGATAATATGATCACTGATAATAACAAACACTACTATATTTTTTTAAGGGTTTAATAATTTTATGATGATAACCTGGGATAACAGACACTACTATTGTTCAATTTACTTCTGAGCTTGGCTACTGAGTAAAGAACCTTGTCAATGGGATGGATTTAGAAAATAATGTAGACCAACTGTTAACTACTATTATCTATAAAACACCCAGACAATGCTACTGAGCTTGGCTACTGAGCAGATTTAGGGATGGAGGTAGTCAATGAGATGAGTTTATGAATTAAAGTAGACCAACTGTTAACTACTATTAATTATAAATCACTCAGACAGTGCTACTGAGCTTAGCTACTGAGCAGAATTTAGAAATGGGGTAACAATATCAATGGGATAGTCAATGAGTTTAATTTATAAATCAATGTAGACCAGCTGTTATCTACTATTAATTATATAAAGAAGACTAAGACAGTGCTTCTGAGCTTAGCTACTGAGCAATAATGGGATGGAGATAGTCAATGAGATGCATTTATAAATTAAAGTAGACCAACTGTTAACTACTATTAATTATAAATCACTCAGACAGTGCTACTGAGCTTAGCTACTGAGCAGAATTTAGGAATGGGGTAACAATATCAATGGGATAGTCAATGAGTTTAATTTATAAATCAATGTAGACCAGCTGTTATCTACTATTAATTATATAAAGAAGACTAAGACAGTGCTACTGAGCTTAGCTACTGAGCAGAATTTAGGAATGGGGTAACAATATCAATGGGATAGTCAATGAGTTTAATTTATAAATCAATGTAGACCAGCTGTTATCTACTATTAATTATATAAAGAAGACTAAGACAGTGCTTCTGAGCTTAGCTACTGAGCAATAATGGGATGGAGATAGTCAATGAGATGAATTTATAAATTAAAGTAGACCAACTGTTAACTACTATTAATTATAAATCACTCAGACAGTGCTACTGAGCAAAATTTAGGAATGGGGATGGGATAACTATACTTCTGAGCTTAGCTACTGAGTATTCCTAAAAAATTAGGATAATGTGGATGGATGGAGGGGATTTCCCTCAGAAAAAATATTAAGAAGTTACGTTTTTGTGATGAGCCTCTGTCTAGGCCATGAGGAAAAAAGAATTGAGGGGGGGGAGGGGACCTCTATTTATAGTTTTCGGGGCCTCCATGGAAGTGTCAAAAAAAGGGGACTTAGAATTTTTCAGGTCTCCAATCTGGGTTTTTAACATGTGACCTGTATTATGAAATAAGGTTTGGTGGTGTTGGATCATGAGACCTGTATTTTCAATTGAGTTCTTGAAATTGTGGGGAAATGATGTCATTTGATTATGTAATCAATTGAGTTTCCTGGGATCCTTATCTCCATGATTAGTAATCCTAATTTAATTCCTGTTGATGATGTCATTTATGATGTCATTGATTATGTAATTAATTGAGTTTCCTGGAATCCTTATCTCCTTGATTAGTAATCCTGGTTTAATTCCTGTTGATGATGTCATTGATTATGTAATCAATTGAAAGCCCTGGAATTATTATCTCCTTGACCACTGTACTATAGTTTTCCTATATTCTCCCGTCTTTTTCTGTAACTAGGTGTCCTGTAACTGTAACTTTAATACAGTACACCCTTGTGAAACTTCTGTAATCTTGCTCTGAACATTCTGTAATACTACTGTGATATCTCTACTGTCTAATCTCCTCTTCCTAGGATATTTCCTTTCACATTTCACACCATTTTCCCATCTCTCTGCACCCTAAATGATGAAATTCTTCCTTCTAACATCACAATGATCACTCAAAGGAGTCAGAGAATTCAATACACCTGTACTTTTCTTCTTTTAATGGTATCCTAAGCCTGAATTAAACACTTTTCCTAGGTTTAACCCTCTAAATTTGATATTCATTTCCTTCTCAAAATTAATAGAAAGACTAATTTTCATCTAAATACCCAATTCTACCTTTTTGACATATAAATGAACTTTTAATTAATGTTTATGACCCCTATTATGCTACAACTCTGCCCGGGAATTTAATTCCATGCATCCTCATTGTGACTAGGACCTTCTGTGCTGTAGTATATTTTTGTTGATTTTTACTACCCACAATATTTAAAGAAAATTGAAGTAAAATAAATTAAGAAATAAAAATATATATAAAAAATAATTTTTTTAGGTCAACCAATCCCTTGAAAGTTAATTCATCTGGGTGGTGCATTGGGGTGTCACATCATAATTGTCAAGTTCATTTATTAACAAAAGGAGTTTATTCAGTTTTAATGGTGTTAGTCCTTCTTATAATTCATTTTGAAAAAAATGAATACTCTAATATATTGGGAAAAGCCTAAGGAAAATTGAAAAATATTCCTGCTTAATTTGTCCATTAATCCAAACTGGTACAGGTATACCACAATACACGCGCAAATTTTGACATTTCAATTGAATTCAATTGAAAATACGTCAATTGCTCATAACTTCTAAACTAAACACAACACCTCAATTTTAACACAAAAATTGATGGTTAACACCACATGTGGTGTGAATTAAATCAAAGTTTTGAAGATTTTCAACTTTTGTATTGAAAATACTAAAAACTTAATTTAAGCTTATTTAGAGTTGAGTTACAAGAATTTCACTCAGAGGTGACCCCACCTAATTCTTTATGTGGAATCCAATGGTGAAATAATTTTTATTTCACTTTTTCCCAAATTTGTTTATTTTTTCACAATTTTGTTAAAATTTCATTTTTACTTAATTTTTTCAAGTATAAATGTAATTTTATACTTACAAAATTTAATGTAATTTTGTTTTTAAATTGTAATTAATTTTTTATTTTTAATATAATTTTATATTTATATTTTGATTTTTAGTTTAATAATATAACTTTTATTTATATTACTAAGTTATTTTTGTATTTGTGGGATTTTGGGTATATGAAATTACCTCTAAGGCTCACAAAAGTATTTGATTAAAGACAATAGAAGAAATTATAAAAGAGAAAAATTATTTTCTATACTTTTTTTTTAAAATATTCTTAAAGATTTTTTATAAGTTTCATATTTTTTAATATTAAAGAAATTATTCTTTTTAAAGGAAGAAAAAAAAATTAAAATTTAAGATTTGAATGAAAATTAATTCAGAGTAACTCAAGCAAGGATTTTATAAGTTTTTGGATGTGAAGAAGCCACGTGTGAAAACAATATAAAATTAAACCAAATTCCTAAATGAAAAAGATTTCCAAAACAATTTCAAAAATAAAAAATTATCTCAACTTTAAAATTAAAGAAAAAAATATTATTAAATTGATATGTTTTAGAACTTAAAAATCTATTAATTAAGGGTACAACATTCAAAAAACACGGCCAGGCCCCCAAATGTAAGATTTGACTATGAAACTGATGATAATATTACTATTACTCAACAGTACTATGTCTGTTCTTATGAAATATAATAATAAAATATTATTATAACCACAACTAAATAATTAAAGAATTATTTCTTTCACTTGTTAAACACTACTAATGATTTTAACAGTGAGCAGTAATTGTCTACAAGAATCAATTACAAGAAGAATTTGATGATAAAAACTTCTTTATTAAAATAATAAAATTATTTTAATATATAATTATCTTTTGCAAGAATGATTATAAAGATAATTCTTGAAGAAAACTAATTTTAGAGAAAAACTTTAAGAATTAAAGATAAATGACTCACTTATATTCCAAAGAACTTATTGAAAACATAAGTAGAGAAATTTGACATAGAATTGTGGATTTAAGGGATCAAAATGATTTATAGCAGTATTACAGCAATATATAGTTGGATTCCATGATTTAACATCTTTCTGGTTGATTCTGAAAGAATTAAAACACTTAAGAAAAGTTTAACTAATACTTACTTGTTGGTAACAATGATAGAAATGGATAATAAGATGATTTGATATGGAAAAAAAAGCAAGAGGAGGCCTCTTTTAAGTCAACAACAGCTAACAGAGGCATTCCATGGAGAAAACTAAAGAAACAGTGAGTGAGAAAACAATAAATCCTTTTGGATTATTGATTGCATCATCTGTTGTCACGTAAGATTATCATAATTACTTAATTGATGCTTTTACGTGACTACCAACCCCAATATGATTAAGAATAAAAGGAGTAACATGTGTAAATATTCTTTTATTCCAAAATAATCATTGATTTCTCAAGGTTATCAATGTTGTTGGAAATTTCCTCACAGGTTGTAATTACTGTGAATTTTTGAAGATTCAGTGTTTCATGTAGAATAGTCAAAAATGGACTGTAAGTAAACCTTTTAATTTTACTAGTAAAACCATAATTATTTTTGATTGTACCATAGATAATACAGTTCTCCATTGGTCCTGAATGTTTCAGAGACATTCATTAAGAATTGTATTTTCAATGAATTTTTGAAGTTTTTAACTCATTTCTATGTAGAATTGCAAATATCAGTGTTTAACTGGTTGCTATGAGGTAACTCAATGGATACAAGTCCAAAAAGGGTTTTAATTACTCTTTTGGGGTTTATCCATGGAAAATCATTAAGAATTGACATGGTTACAGGAGTCTAAGTAGCTTTTTACCTCCTTGGCACATGAAAATAGCAGGTTATTTGCTATTTTGGTATGATTTACTGTAGTTGTAACATGGTAACCAAGTTCCCAAAGTGTTTTAGTTTAAAAATTGGGCCAAGATCAGCCATAGATCCAAGCTTTGGAGCTGTTCATGCCTCTGAGGCCTCAGAAGTTGGGTACCCTGGCTCTCTTTGATGTCTTTTGTCCCCCTTGCCTATTTTTCATGTCAAAATAGAATATTAAGCATCAAGTGAGATATCAACTATGGGTGTACCAAAATCCCATGTAAGAATTCCATGATATTAAGTGCAGAAAACATTCATAACACTATTCTTAGTGTATATGTAACATGGGATTTCTCACATTCCCATTATTTTGGTGTGAAATTAAGAAAAACAAAACTTTTCACAGAACTTTTGTGTGGTATTGAAATATTTTCCAAATTACCACCTCAAAGAGTTGATTTGAGCTTCTTCAATATATGGAGCTACCCTAGGTGGTTTGTTGTGTAGAATCAAAATCTGGCCTTAAATCCATGGTTTTACTTACTCAATAAAAAGTTGTTCATCTTTTCTGAAATCAAAAATGATGAATTTTGGATATATGCATGAGTTATGAGTTAGGCATAATTCAAAATTCTTTTTAAGATAATTGTGGCCTATTTGGGTACGTAAAATATACCTCAAGGCTCATAGTTATTCTCACAGGGGCTCTTCTAAGTGAAGAGGGCCTGGAACTCAGTAAACGGGGACTCACTTATGGAGGGCTCAAGGATATGATAAAGAGGAATACACTTAAGATTGTTAAGAGATGAATTAGTAATAAACAAAACATAAGAAAAGAAGCAGCAAAAGAATAAGAGTAAGAAATAGAAGAGCCAACCACAAACAAGTCCAAGTCCACTGTTTCAACCTGTCAGAATGAAAAGAGAAGGTTTAATAAGGATATGGCCACCCAACTCATACTGTACAGGTGAAGAAAGAAAATGTAAAGACTAACTTAATATTAAATAAATATAGTACCCAAAAGAAGGATAATAATATTCGTAAAATAATAAATAACTCATTTAATTAACTGGGGAAAAATCCCCAGCGGGGAGAAAGAGGGGCTGGTATATGTGAGAAACACCAGCCCTGATCCAGAGAGAGAGTTTTCATGAGGGGATTGAATGATTGAACTGATTCTGGCCAATACAGGTCCTGTACAGCTGTACAGGGCCTGTACAAGAGGAGTGGTGGTGTTGAGTGATCATACAGCTTGGAATTGGTGTATCCAAGCTGTATTGGGTAATTCTAACCTGTACAAGTATTGACAGGCTGTATTGATGAACCAGACTGTATGTATGTTTCAGTAAGGAAGGTTTCTGAAACTGAATGCTTATTCAAATAGTGGATCTGCTGATTTGAGGTGTTTGAGTGGGTGTATTAATGAATTCCCTTACCCCTGGTGAGTGGTTGTTACAGTATCCCCCTCTTGAAACTGGTGGGCTCCTGAACACCATAATAACCTGCCACTGTTGAGTGGCATCTCAATATCCCCACATTTTGGCAAAAAGGTTTCCTTTAAATTTTCATTTCCCCTTGACCATTATCCTGAAAATCCCCTTTCCAATTATTCCCTGCCAAATTAATTTGATTCCCCCTTTTCTGATAACTTGAGTAAGTCTTCCACTTTGAAATATGTCTTTTTTCTTCTTCTGATTCAATGAGTCTTTCTTCTTGGGGCATGGCCTTGGGTTGTATCCCAAAATGATAGTCACTGAGCTCTTCTGCTCAAAAATGATGCAAAATGAGTATATGAAGGTATACTAAATTGCCAAGGGCCAACCTGATGTTGGACCCTTCTTGCCCACCTGAAAATGTCCTGAAAAGAGTCTTCAAGGGATCTTGTCCCCATTTTCCTTGAAAACATCTCCCCCTTGCCTTACCATAGTCTTTGGGCCTTGGCCCTTGCTAAGTTAATGCTTGATTATTATTGATTTTATGGCCTTTTGGGCCTTTTTTGGGTCCTGGGTGAAAATGGGTGGTTCTTGGGGCTATGGCCTTTTTGGCCTTTTATTTGTTTTGGGAATCCTATGCTCCATGGGCGTGGACTGTACGCTGCAGTCCGTGGTCTGTAGGGGCTATTGGAGGCCCCCTGGGCCCAATTTTGCTGGGGACCCAGGGGTTCCATGGGACCACAGAATGGCCCATGGACCCATACTTCACCTACATGGCCTGTACCCATTGAGAGGGTCATGGACCATCAATATACTGGCCTCCCCAAAGGGGTCTTGAATCTTCACGTTGGAGGCTTTGAGGGGGGCATAATTGAGTTATGGCCCCATTTCCTTGAGGTCCTTTGTCTTTGACTTGGAGTGGGCTGATTCTGACATATTGAATCTTCTGCTTGCATACTCTTCAGTGATGAGTTCCAAACTGACTGAACTAAGTGAATCTTCTCCTTCCATGCCGCCACCATCTGTCCTTCGTGGTTCTGGCATCTTGAGTCAATTGCCTTCACCCTCCATGGATTCCTCAGAAAATTTCAATCCCTCCCAAACATACAATGGTTACAAGGCAGTTGGGGTTCTTAATCCTCCTTGTACTGAGTCTTTGGCCAGGGGTAAGGATTGTTTTCAACACTACAATCCTCAATCTTCAAAGTGCCATTACAGTTTCATTGGAAAGAGCCTATTTTGCTGTACGGGGGTGCCAACTTCTAATGTCAGGAGGTATTTATGTAGTAGGAAAGATGGGCCTTTTGGGAAAGAGTTCCCAGTTTCTGAGGCACCTACTCCTGATGGAACTTCAGGTTATTCCCATTGTGAGTAACTTGAATACCTTGATAAAAATTGGTACTGATATTCTTGATGTAGTGACTGGTTCTAGTAAGAGGGATGTGGCAAGGTGGACTAATGTTTGAGGGCCAATTACAATTGGTGGTAGGCCAATATATTCCAGCTCAGAAGTCCCAATCTCCAGGATCAATACTGAAGGGGTAGCAAAAAGAATAAGGAGGATTGCTGATTCCCCAACTGATACAGATGCTGAAGGTAGTGATGAGTTGTATGGTGAAGAAGTTGTAGTTGTTCCTCATTCAGTTAGCCACCAATCCAGCACTTACTCTTCTCAGCCCCTTGCACACAGATTCAAAAGTAAAGTTATTCCTAGTACTCCCACAACTTTCCAACCTGTTCTTTCTTCCATTCCTACTACCCTTCCTCCTGCTTTACCAAGTCCTTCCCATTCCAGGCCTGCCTTGAATCAAGCAATAAGACCATAACCCAGCCAGAAACCCAGGAACTCACCCATAACCACCTCTCAACAACTCCAACCTATGGCAAGTTCCAGTAGAAGAAGAGATGGATTGTCTCCTTTGCTGTTTCCTGCCGCTCAAGTTCCTCAAAGAAGAGATTGTTGGCCTATCTGAATTACCAGAGAAGATCTAAATGAGGCAAGTGAAAACCAAGAAGCTGTGTCCATGTTGTTCAGGAGAGTTGATAGAAGTAGCAGGAAGGTGATGATGTATGAAAATGATAGAACTATTCCAGGTTCTGCTTCAGAAGAGATGGCTGCAAAATTTGCCTGGTATGAAGATGAGGTGATAAATGACTTTCAGAGAACCTTTGATGATTTAGGTAGAGATAACTAGCTTTCTTGTCCTTGTTTGTGTTTGGTTTGACTTCTATCCCCACTCTTATAACTACTAAAAAATGAAAAAATAAATGGAACCTCCCAATACATGACTGGGGAGGGGATGCTTCTGCTTTAAAAAAATAAAAGAAAACAAAATCATAAAAGTAAAGAAAGAGAAAGAGAATGAGAGAAAAAGAGAGTAAAGAAAAAGAAATAAAGAAATTCCTGGTGATTTGTCCTTCTTGTAGCGAGTTGCTTGATTTTGGCCAAGAATATCTGAAAATAAAAACCAAGAATTTGATGCTCACAGAGTGGCCAAGGTAATGTCTTACAAGAAGTAAAACCCTCAGGGATGCATACCAGGAGATGAAACTTACATTCATAACTTACACTCCCTACCAAGAATTACAAAGAATAGAAAACTTTGCCATAAATGAATTTGAGTTAAAGGATGTCTTGAATGATATTGAATGGAATAATTTGGAATAATAATTTTGAAAGAAAGAAAAAGAGTAAAAAGGAAAGAAGGAAATCTGCCATATCTTGATGAAAGGTCCAAATTCAAGGGTATTGATGTTGCAAGGCCTTCTATACCTGTCCAAAGAGATTTACAAGTGCTCACAAAGTGGCCAAGGTGATGCTTACAACATATTTGGGTAGAATACCCCCTTAAAGGTGCATTCCAGGAGAGGAACTTAATTTCATAAACTCCAATCCCCACCAAGCACCATAAATCAAACTTTTGAGGCATTTGGGCCAGGCTTGTCTGGATACAAAGTTTGAAAATCCTTTAAAAGTTCTGGGGAGTTGGTAAGGTTGGAAGCTGGTTCCCAAGTTGTTCTTTCTGAGTCTTCATTGAATCCTTTCCACTCTACTAGATACCATAATGTACCTCTCTTGAGTTTTGAGTCCAGAACCTGAGCCACTTCCCATTCTTCTTGCTTTTCCACTATTACTGGTGGTGTTGGAAATTGATGTCAATTTGGGATAGTTGATTGCTTCACTGGTTCTAACAAGGGCACATGGAAGACAGGGTTCACTGACTTCCATTGTTGAGGCAACTTGAGGTGATATGCATGGCTGCCAATCTTCTTAAGAACTTCAAAGGGTCCCAGCAATCTTTCTGAAAGTTTCTTGGTGGGTCTTGATGTCTTGATTTTCTTGGAAGCTAGTCATACTTTGTCCCTAGGTTGGAAATCAGGTGGAATTGCTGTATTTCTATCTACATACTTCTTAAAACACTTTATTTCTGACTCTAATTGTTCTTTGACAACTTGCTGTACTTATTGGAGTTTTTTTGATACCTTTCCAGAAGGTGTAGCTTGAGAAATAGGAATTGAGTCAAAGCTGGGATTTCTTCCATAAATGGTGAAAAATGGTGACTTTTTTGTTGATGAATGTTTTGCATTATTATATGCAAATTCAGCCAGAGGGAGCCAGGTGTGCCAGTCATCTTGATGGTAACTGACATACATCCAAAGATACTTTTATGGAATCTGATTTACCCTCTCTGTCTGTCCATCTGTTTCAGGATGAAATGCAGTTGAAAGATCTCTTGATATCTTGAGCTGCGGACATAATTGAGTCCAGAATGATGAAACAAATAAATAGCCCCTATCACTAACAATACTAACTGGAATGCCATGTTTAGAAAAGACATGGCCAACAAAGATTTGAGCTAATTCTGGAGAAGTGATTGTTCCATAAGTTGGAATGAATTTTGCCATTTTTGAGAATCTGTCCAGAACTACTAGAATTGAATAAAATTTGTTGGACAGTGGCAATCAAGTGATAAAGTACATTTATAATTAATTCCAAGGACCAGACGGAATTGAAAGAGGCTTGAGTAATCCAAACATCTTATGATGGATGTTCTTGTTTCTTGAAAATTGTTGGCATGGGGACACATAGTCCTTAATGAATTGATTCATGCCAGCCCAATGAAAATCCCTCTTGATGAGCTTGAGGGTCTTCTCCAGTCCAGGATGGCCAGCCAATGGTGGGCTATGACACTTTTGAAGAATATTGAGTTGGATTTCTTCATTGGTTGGGATTACCACTCTATCTTTGAATAATAATAACTTGGCTTGAGGTTCAAGAGAATAATCTGGAAATGATTCACCTCTTACTAGTTGCTTGAGTATTTCTTTATAGTCATTGTCTTGCCATAATTCTTTTTGAATCTTTTCAACTGAATCTGAGAATATTACCACTTTGATTGAGAAGAATCTTGACTCTTGAATTCCATCTTGCTTGATTACTTGATGAAGATTTTGAGGATTCTTGCTGATGAAGTCCACCCCCTCTCTGGGTAAGTGTTGTCCCAATGTGACAAGGCATCTGGTAAAGTGGCCAGCCTGGCAGGGTGGTAAGTAATAGTGAAATGAAACTCAGAAAGAAATTCAGCCCAACGGGCCTGAAAATGAGTAAGAACTTTAGAAGATATGAAGTACTGAAGGAAAGAGTGGTCTGTCAAGACCTCAAAAGGATTGGAAAGAGAAATAAGGAAAGCTCTTCCGCACTTGAGAGCCCAAACTATGCCAAGGAGTTCCTTGTCATGAATTTCATAGTTGAGCTCAGCTGGAAGCAGCTTGCGGCTATCAAATGCAATGGGAGGCTTTCCTGAGTCATTCACCTGACTTAGTACAGCACTCAATGCATAATCCAAAGCATCATTCTCAACTATAGTTTGTAGAGAAGGATTGAAATGAGCAAGGATAGGTGCAGTGGTGAATGCTTCTTTGAGTATTTGAAGCTGGCTAAGAGCTTCCTCATTGAAGATAAAGGGAGAGTATTTTTGAGAAGGGAAGTGAGAGAAGTGATTTTTAAAAGTAATTCTTTATCAAACAATGATAAAAATTTGCAAAGCCAAGAAAAGATTGAAGAGCCTTGATGTTTATGGGCTGAGGCCAATTGAGGATTTGCTGAACGTTTGAGGAATAAATCTTGAGGCCTTCACTTGAAACAACATAGCCCAAGTATTCAGCACTTGAAGCATGGAATACACACTTTGAGGCTTTAGAAAACAAGTTGTTCTCTCTCAGCATTTGGAGGACAGAGGTCACATGTTTGACATGTTCTTCCTCAGAACTGGAGAAAACCATAATATAATCTAGATAAACCACAACAAACACATCCAAAAAATCTACAAATATATCATTTACTATATTCTGGAAAGAAGCTGGAGCATTGGTCAAGCCAAATGGCATGACCAAATACTCATAACTACCATACTTGGTTCTAAAGCCAGTTAAGTGCTCATCCCCCTCTTTGATTCTCAGAAGGTTATCTGCACCACACAGGTCTATCTTGGAGAAGATAGTGCAACTGGTTAATTCAGTGAGGAGCTGGTTCATAGGAGGAACAGGGTACCTGTTCTTCCTAGTGACAGAATTGAGTTTGCAGTAGTCAACACACAAACAAATACCTCCATCCTTTTTCTTGAAAAAAAGGACAGGTGCTCCTGTTATAGAGGACCTAGGTCTTATGAAACCTTTCTCTACATTCTCTGAAATGTAGGCCCCCAGTGTTTCTGACTCTTGGTTTGATAATGAGTAGATAACACCACTTGGAGGTAGAAGACCCTCCAATTCAATATGATGATCACAGGCATGGTGTGGAGGAAGTTTCTCTGCTTTCACCTTGGAGAATACATCCAAATATTGGTGATAGGCAGGAGGGACTACCTTCAACACAGTTTCAATCTCTTCTGGCTCTTCCTCCTCATCCCACTGCTCCTCCAGGGAGGCATGAAAAGATAAAGGAGGAAGGTCCATATCCCCTTGAAAGAGATGAAGTGAAGATATAGCAACATCTTCTCCAACATCTTTTATCTATTTGAAGACTTCATCTCTTAATGGAAGTAATGACTGAGAGGGAATGATGGACGGGATATGGACAGAAGAAGGAAGGGAAGGTGTCTTAAGTTCATGAACCAGAGCAACACTGTTGACAGCAGTGGCAAAGTCCTTACTAGTAGAAGGAATAATACCACTAGAATCCTTATGACTAGAATCATAGGTGATCAATCAATTTTTCCAATCAATAATGGGATTAAAATGGTAAAGGAAATCATAGCCCAATATCAGGTCTTCTCCCTTGGGTGAATCTATGATAAAGAAGTCCCATTCAAAGCTTGGGAAGGAAGACAGATCAACTACCCACTTGGTATAATGGGTGATGAACAAGGCAGGGGATTCATTAGAATCAAGAATTAAAAGAGGAATCCTTTCAGGGAGCTCTGACAGAGTCAATGAGTACTTGAGAACAAAATTCTTTGAAATAAAAGAGTTTGTAGCACCAGAATCAATGAGAATAATATAAAAAATATCAGAGACAGAAGAAAAAATAAGAAAGTTTAAAGATTTCTTGACACTAGTATTCAGAGTGCACAATTGGGCTCTTGAAGGAAATAAGTGAGAACCATTGAACACATCATGATTCCCACTTGGGCTTTTCCCTGCTTGCTAGGGAAGCCTCTTGATGACCCAGGCTTGTTCTGAGGTCTCTTGAATCATTTTTCAATTGGGTGCTTTCAACCACAACAAGTACATAACCCTTCTTTAATCCTCCTCTCCTTTTCAGAACGAATTAATTGATTGTCCTTATTGAGGAGAGCAGCATGGGGCTTGTACTTTGAACATTGAAATTGCTTGCCCTTCTTATTCTTCTTTTGGTGAGGCCTCTTTGAAGATGAGTTCTGAGGAGGCCTAGATTGATTGGACCCAGTAGCAGGAGGCTTACTCTCTTGATTGCTACCCTTTTCTTTTTGCCTCTCATGATATCTTGTGTCTAATTCTAAAGTGACATCCATAAGTTCTGGAAGAGTGTCAAAACTTCTAAGGTCAGAATCCAACTGATCTAATAATCTTGATGCCAATTCTCTTCTGTAAACATGGATATAAGCTCTTTCCCCCAATCTCCAATTCCTGACATTAAGCTTCTGAAATCAGAAATGTACAAGGATACATGACCACTTTCCTTCATCCTCAAATTGTCCAACTCCTTTTCAGCCTTTCTGATTTCATTGGGGTCACCAAACAGGAGGAATAATCAAGTTTCAAATAACTTCCAATTATTGAGGAGGTAGGAAGGATCTTCATTGGAAATATTTCAGATATATGGTTCAATCCATTTTCCAGCTCTACCAGTGAGAAAAGAAGTTTAGTGAAGAACTTTCTGCCTGTCAGAGAAGAAATTTGCTGGATCATTATGGAAAATTAATTGACAGGATTGGATGAATCCTCTCAATTTATGAGCTTGAGTACCATCAAAAGAATAGGGTGCCTTCATGGATGGAATCTTAAAGCCAGGGGCTTTGGAACTGTCCCTGGGGGTAACTGCTTGAGTGAGTTGCCCCATGAATTGAGTCATTTGCTCCATCATCTTGAGGAGACTTGGTTCAGTCTGAGAGACAAGAGGTTGATTAGAAAGGGCTAGATTAGAGCCCTGAGGCACCTCTGGAGCATTTTCAAAAGCATCTGCCACTTCAGTCTCCCCAGAATCTTCCCCCTCTTCATCTTCAACTTCCCCTAGTCTTGCTCTTTCACCTTCAGACATGCCAGGGTAGCCATCCAAGAGTCCAGAGAAAGATCTTGATCTTCTTGATTTCATTCCCCCTCTTCTTGAAGATTCTGCTCCTTCCATTGGTGGTTCTCTGTCAAAGTTTGCACTCAGTTGATGAACTGATGGTTTGCAGTCAAGAGGAACCCTTTCTGTAGGAGTGAGAAAAGCTGGATTTCTTTAAGATCTAGTGTTCTTGGCTTGAGGGCTATGCTGAACTGGCATTATGAATAATTAGAATAATAAATTGATGGGATCAAAAACAGAAAATCAAAGTTCGGCTGTAACAACCATCCATCAGGGGTAAGAGTATTCATTCATACACCCACTCAAACACCTCAAATCAGCAAATCCAGTATCTGCATCAGCAGTCAGTTTCAGCAATCTTCATTCTGAAACATGCATACAGTTTGGTACATCAATACAGCCTGTAAATACTTGTACAGGATGGATTCACCCTAATACAGTTTCAATACACCAGTATGAAACTGTATGATCACTCCAATACACCACACCTCTTGTACAGGTCCTGTACAGCTGTACAAGACCTGTATTGGCCAGACTCAATTCAACAATCAATTATTCTCATGAAAATTCTTCTCTGGATCAGGGCTGGTGATTCTCACATATACCAGCCCCTCTTTCTCCCCCCTGGGGACTTTTCCCCAGTTAATTAATTTAGTTGATTTATTATTATCTGAATATTCTTATCCTTATATTTTGGGTATTATATTTATTTAATCTTAAGTTAGTCTTTGCCTTTTTTCTTTCTTCGCCTGTACAGTATGAGTTGGGTGGCCATATCCTTATTAACCCTTCTCTTTCCATTCTGACAGGTTGAAACAGTGGACTTGGACTTGTTTGTGGTTGGCTCTTCTATTTCTTATTCTTATTTCTTTTGTTGCTGCTTTTCTTATATTCATTCTTTTAGTAATTCATCTTTAACACTCTTAAGTGTATCTCATCTTATCCTATCCTTGAGCCCTCCATAAGTGAGTCCCAGTTTACTGAGTGCCAGGCCCTCTTCACTTCGAAGAGCCCCTGTGACATTAAATTAATTAACTCATATTTGATTCTTTCTTTCATTCATTTATATTCATTTCCTCTCATTCATCAATTATGACCTTTTCATGATTTTAGGATTTTTATGATTTTTTATGAATTTCCTCTCTTATCAATTTTCATCTCATTCTTTTCATTCTTATGAAAATTGATTCTTTTCCTTTCTTAATCATTGCTGACCATTTCATCACTTCATTTTATTTTTATCAAATCAAATTTTCTCTGTGTTTTTATTCAGGTCTTATTCAGGAGTAATTGATTGGTCATTTAATTGGATTATTCATTGGGATTCATTGGTTGATTGGGTTATTGATTCAGGATTTCATTTGGATTATTGACTGACTTTTGAACTCTCAAGATATTGATTGATCCTCAAGAATTGATTTTGATTATTGATTTGATTTAACTTATCAAGATATTGAATTGATTTCTGAAGATTTTGAACTGATTGATTGATTCCTCAAGACTTGATTTCATATTGAAGACACTTATTGATTGATATTGGATTTGAATTGATTGTTGATTGATTGAATTGATTTGATTGTTGATTGAATTTGATTCCTCAAGATTTGAATTGATTCCTCAAGATTCATCAAGATTTTATTGTGATTGATTTGGCCAAATCTGATTATTCTTCTTAATACCATCAAGTTATTTTAATTCTTTTCATAATGCCAGTTCAGCATAGCCCCCCAGCCAAGAACACTAGATCCCAGAAAATTCCAGCTGTTCTCACTCCTACAGCAAGGGCTCCTCTTGACCGCACACCATCAGTTCATCAACTGAGTGCAAACTTGGACAGAGGACCACCAATGGAAGGAGCAGCACCCTCAAGAAGAGGTGGAATGAAATCTAGAAGATCAAGATCCTTTTCTGGACTTTTGGGTGGCTACCCTGGCATGTCTGAAGGTGCAAGAGCAAGATTAGGGGAAGTTGAAGATGAAGAGGGGGAAGAGTTTGTGGAAGAGGATGATTCTGGGGAAACTGAAGTGGCAGATGCCTTGGCAAATGCTCCAGAGGTGCCTCAGGGTTCTAATCTAGCCCTTTCTAGTCAACCTCCTGTCTCTCAAACTGATCCAAGTCTCCTCAAGATGATGGAGCAGATGACTCAATTCATGGGACAACTCACTCAAGCAGTTGCCCCCAGGGACAATTCCAAAGCCCCTGCTTTCAAGACTCCATCCATGAAGGCACCTGATTCTTTTGATGGTACTCAAGCTCATAAGTTGAGAGGATTTATCCAATCCTGTCAACTAATTTTCCATAATGATCCAGCAAACTTCTTCTCTGACAGGAAGAAGGTTTTGTACTCAACTTCTTTTCTCACTGGTAGAGCTGGCAAATGGATTGAACCTTACCTCTCAAATATTTCCAATGAAGACCCTTCCTACCTCCTCAATAATTGGCCATTGTTTGAATCTCAGTTATTCACTCTGTTTGGTGACCCCAATGAAGTCAGGAAAGCTGAACAAGAGTTGGACAATTTGAGGATGAAGGAAAGTGGTCATGTTTCCTTGTACATAGCAGATTTCAGAAGCTTAATGTCAAGAATTGGAGATTGGGGGGAAAGAGCTTATATCCATGTTTACAGAAGAGGATTGGCATCAAGATTATTGGATCAGTTGGCTTCTCACCCTGGAACTTTTGATACTCTTCAAGAACTTATGGATGTCACTCTAGAATTAGACACAAGATATCATGAGAGGCAAAAGGAAAAGGGTGGCAATCAAGAAAAGAAGCCTCCAGTCATTGGATCCAATCAATCTAGGCCTCCTCAAAACTCATCTTCAAAGAGGCCTCACCAGAAGAAGAATAAGAAGGGCAAGCAATTTCAATCTTCAAAGGACAAACCCCATGCTGCTCTCCTCAATAAGGACAATAAATTAATTGGTTCTGAAAAGGAGAGGAGGATTCAAGCAGGGTTGTGTACTTATTGTGGTGGCAAACACCCAATTGAAAAATGCTTCAAGAGACCTCAGAACAAGCCTGGGTCATCATCAAAAGGCTTCCCTAGCAAGCAGGGAAAAGCCTGAGTGGGGATCATGATGTGTTCAATGGTTCTCACTTATTTCCTTCAAGAGCACAATTGTGCACTCTGAATACTAGTGTTAAGAAATCTTTAAAATTTCTTATTTTTTCTTCTGTCTCTGATATTTTTTATAGTATTCTCATTGATTCTGGTGCTACAAACTCTTTTATTGCAAAGAATTTTGTTCTCAAGTACTCATTGACTCTGTCAGAGCTCCCTGAAAAGATTCCTCTTTTCATTTTGGATTCTAATGAATCCCCTGCCTTGTTCATCACCCATTATACCAAGTGGGTAGCTGACTTGCCTTCCTTCCCAAGCTTTGAATGGGATTTCTTTATCATAGATTCACCCAAAGGAGAAGACCTGATATTGGGCTATGATTTCCTTTACCATTTCAATCCCATTATTGATTGGAAAAATGGATTGATCACCTATGATTCTAATCATAAGGATTCTAGTGGTATTATTCCTTCTACTAGTAATGACTTAGCCACTGCTGTCAACAGTGTTGCTCTGGCTGGTGAACTTAAGACACCTTCCATCCCTTCTTCTGTCCATATCCCTTCCATGATTCCCTCTCAGTCATTACTTCCATCAAGAGATGAAGTCTTCAAAGAGATAAAGGATGTTGGAGAAGATGTTGCCATATCTTCACTTCATCTCTTCCAAGGGGATATGGACCTTCCTCCCTTATCTTTTCATGCATCCCTGGAGGAGCAGTGGGATGAGGAGGAAGAGCCAGAAGAAATTGAAACTGTGTTGAAGGTTGTTCCTCCTGCTTATCACCAATATTTGGATGTATTCTCCAAGGTGAAAGCAGAGAAACTTCCTCCACACCGCGCCTGTGATCACCATATCGAATTGGAGGGTCTTCTACCTCCAATTGGTGTTATCTACTCATTATCAAATCAAGAGTCAGAAACACTACGGGCCTACATTTCAGAGAATGTAGAGAAAGGTTTCATTAGACCAAGCTCCTCTTCAACAGGAGCACCTGTCCTTTTTGTCAAGAAAAAGGATGGAGGTCTTCGTTTGTGTGTTGACTACCGCAAACTCAATGCTGTCACTAGGAAGAACAGATACCCTGTTCCTCCTATGAACCAGCTTCTTACCGTATTCAACGGTTCCACTATCTTCTCCAAGATAGATTTGCGTGGTGCATATAACCTTCTGAGAATCAAAGAGGGGGATGAGCACTTAACTGCCTTTAGAACCAAATATGGCAGTTATGAGTATTTGGTCATGCCATTTGGTTTGACCAATGCTCCTGCTTCTTTCCAAAATCTAGTAAATGATATCTTTGCAGATTTCTTGGATGTGTTTGTTGTGGTTTATTTAGATGATATTATGGTCTTTTCCAGTTCTGAGGAGGAACATGTCAAACATGTGGCCTCTGTCCTCCAAAGACTGAGGGACAATAATTTGTTTGCCAAAGCCTCCAAGTGTGTATTCCATGCCTCAAGTGTGGAATACTTGGGCTATGTTGTTTCAAGTGATGGCCTCAAGATGGACTCTTCAAAAGTTCAGCAAATACTCAATTGGCCTCAGCCCAAAAACATCAAGGCTCTTCAATCTTTTCTTGGCTTTGCCAATTTTTATCGTCGCTTCATTAAAAATTATTCCAAAAAAATCACTTCTCTCACTTCCCTTCTCAAAAAAGATTCTCCCTTCATCTTCAATGAGGAAGCTCTTAGTCAGTTTCAAGCACTCAAAGAAGCTTTCACCTCTGCTCCTATCTTATCTCACTTTAATCCTTCTCTACCTACTATAGTAGAGACTGATGCTTCTGATTATGCATTGGGCGCCGTACTGAGTCAGGTGAATGACTCTGGAAAGCACCCCATTGCATTTGATAGTCGCAAGCTCTTACCAGCTGAGCTCAACTATGAGATTCATGACAAGGAACTCCTTGGCATAGTTTGGGCTCTCAAGCGCTGGAGAGCATTTCTTCTTTCTCTTTCCAATTCTTTCGAGGTCTTGACAGACCACTCTTCCTTGCAGTATTTCATGTCTTCCAAAGTTCTTACTCGTCGTCAGGCCCGCTGGGCTGAGTTTCTCTCTGAGTTTCATTTCACTATCACTTACCGCCCAGGCAGGCTGGCCACTTTACCAGATGCCTTGTCACGTCGGGACGACGTGTACCCAGAGAGGGGGGTGGACTTCATCATCAAGAATCCTCAAAATCTTCATCAAGTACTTAAGCAAGATGGAATTCAAGAGTCAAGATTCTTCTCAATCAAAGTGGAAATTTTCTCAGATTTAGTTGACAAGATTCAAAAAGAAGTATGGCAAGACAAAGACTATAAAGAAATACTCAAGCAACTAGCAAGAGGTGAATCAGTTCCAGATTATTCTCTTGAACCTCAAGCCAAGTTATTATTATTCAAAGATAGAGTGGTAATCCCAAGCAATGAAGAACTTCAACTCAATATTCTTCAAAAGCGTCATGACTCACCATTGGCTGGCCATCCTGGCCAGGAGAAGACCCTCAAGCTCATCAAGAGCGATTTTTATTGGGCTGGCATGAATCAATTCATCAAGGACTATGTGTCCTCATGTCAGCAATGTTCAAGAAACAAGAACATCCATCACAAGAAGTTTGGATTACTCAAGCCTCTTTCAATTCCATCTGGTCCTTGGAATTCCTTATCAATGGACTTTATCACTCAATTGCCACTGTCCAACAACTTTGATTCAATTTTAGTAGTTGTGGACAGATTCTCAAAAATGGCAATCTTCATTCCAACTTATGGCACAATCACTGCTCTGGATTTAGCTCAAATATTCATTAGCCATGTATTTTCCAAGCATGGACTCCCAGTCAGTATTGTCAGTGATAGAGGATCCTTATTTGTTTCATCATTCTGGACTCAATTGTGTCAGCAGCTCAAGATATCAAGAGATCTTTCAACTGCTTTCCACCCTGAAACAGATGGACAGACAGAGAGGGTAAATCAGATACTAGAACAGTACCTTCGGATGTATGTCAGCTATCATCAAGATGACTGGTACACCTGGCTCCCTCTGGCTGAATTTGCCTATAATAATGCAGAACATTCATCAACCAAGCAATCACCTTTTTTCACCATTTATGGAAGAAATCCCAGCTTTGACTCAATCCATATTTCTCAAGACTCACCTGCTGGAAAGTTATCAACAAAACTCCAATCAGTACAGCAAGTTGTCAAAGAAGAATTAGGGTCAGCAATAAGGAGATTCAAGAAGTATGCAGATAGAAATAGGGCAATTCCACCCGATTTCCAACCTGGGGACAAAGTATGGCTAGCTTCCAAGAACATCAAGACAACAAGACCCACCAAGAAATTATCAGAAAGATGGTTGGGACCCTTTGAAGTTCTTAAGAAGATTGGCAGCCATGCATATCACCTCAAGTTGCCTCAGCAATGGAAGACAGTTCACCCTGTATTCCATGTGTCCTTATTAGAACCAGTCAAGCATTCAACTATCCCAAATCGTCATCAATTGCCGCCACCACCAGTTTTAGTGGAAGAGCAAGAAGAATGGGAAGTGGCTCAGGTTCTGGACTCAAAACTCAAAAGAGGTAAATTATGGTATCTTGTAGAGTGGAAAGGATTCAGTGAAGACCCAGAAAGAACCACTTGGGAACCAGCTTCCAACCTTACCAACTCACCAGACCTTGTCAAGGATTTACATTCATTGTATCCAGACAAGCCTGGTCCAAATACCTCAAGAGTTTGATTTTATGGTGCTTGGTGGGGAGAAGAAGTTATGAAAGTAAGTTCCTCTCCTGGCATGCACCTTTAAGGGGGTATTCTACCCCTATGTTGTTGTAAGCATCACCTTGGCCACTTTGTGAGCACTTGTCAAATCTTTGGACAGGTTCAGGAAGCATACAACATCAATACCCTCCGATTTGGACCTTATCAAGATATGGCCCAATGTTTTCTTTCTTTATATTTCATTTTCTTTCTTTATTATCTTTTCATTTTATGCCAATCATCATAATTCAAGACATTCATTACTTCAAGTCATTTATGGCAATTCATCTCAGAAGTCATTTATGGCAATTCTTTTCAGTTTTATGGTGCTTGGTGGGGAGTGGAAGTTATGAAAGTAAGTTCCATCTCCTGGTATGCATCCCTGAGGGTTCTACTTCTTGTAAAACATCACCTTGGCCACTCTGTGAGCATCAAATGTTTGGTTTTCATTTTTCAGACACTTCTTGGCCAGAATCAAGCAACTCACCACAAGAAGGACCAGCCATCAGGAAATTTTCTTTATTTCTTTCTTTACTCTCATTTTCTCTTATTATTTTCTTTCTTTCTTTACTTGTATAATTTTCTTTCTTTTATTTCTTTAAAGCAGCAGCATCCCCTCCCCAAATCATGTATTGGGAGGTTCCATTATCTTTTTTATTTTTTATTTTTTAGTAGTTATAAGAGTGGGGATAGAAGTCAAACCAAACACAAACAAGGAAAAGGAAACTAGTTATCTCTACCCAAGTCATCAAAAGTTCTCTGGAAATCATTTATCAACTCATCTTCATACCAGGCAAATTTTGCAGCCATTTCTTCAGAAGCAGTACCTGGAATCGTCCTGTCATTGGCATACATAATCACCTCTCTGCTATTTCTGTCAACTCTCCTGAACAATCTGGCCACAGCATCTTGATTTTCACTAGCCGCGTTGGGATCTTCTCTGGTAACCCGGATAGGCCAACGTTCTCTTCTTTGGAATACTTGAGCGGCAGGAAATGGCAAAGGGGACATCCCATCTCTTCTTCTGCTGGAGCTGGCCACAGGTTGGAGTTGACGGGAGGTGTTTATGGGTGAGTTTCTGGGCTGTTGAACTGGAGATGGTCTTACTGCTGGATTCAAGGCAGGCCTGGTGGTGTGGGAAGTAGTTGGTGATGGAGGAGGAAGGGTTGTAGGAATTGAAGCAAGCATTGGTTGGAAGGTTCTTGGAGTGCTGGGAACCACTTGGCTTTGGAATCTGGGGTTGGCAAGAGGTTGAGAAGAGGAATTGCTGGATGGATGGCCACTTGAATGAGGAATAACTTGAACTTCTTCACCATCCAACTCATCACTTCCTTCAGCATCTGGATCTGATGGGGAATCAACAATTCTTCTTAGCTTCTTCACTACTTTCACCACTCCATCAGCATTGGTCCTTGAAATGGGAATTTCTGAGCTGTAGTGGATGGGCCTACCACCAATCGGAATGGGCCCTCCAACATTAGTCCATCTGGCCACATCCCTCTGCCTAGAACCAGTCACTACATCAAAATATCAGCATCAATTCAACCAAGAAATGCAAATCACTCACATTGAGAAAAGCCAGAAGTGGCATCAGGGGTAGGTTCCTCAAGAATGGGGAATTCCTGCCCATAAGGCCCATCCTTCCTACTCCATAAGTGCCTCCTCACCTGGGACAAAGTTGATCCGGTACGGCGGCATGGCTTCTTCCCAATAAAGCAGAAATGGCATTTTGACGATCGAGGATTGTAATGTTGAAAGCAATCCTTCCCCCTGGCCAAACACTCAGTACAGGCAGGATCAAGAACTTCAACTGCTCTGAACCCATCATATGTTTGGGAGGGGTCAAAATGGCCAGAAGACGCCATGGAGGGAGAAGACAATCGACTGAAGACGCCAGAACCATGAAGAACAGACGGTGGCGGTGCAGAAGGGGAAGATTCAGTGAGTTCAGTCAGTTTGGAACTCATAACTGAAGAAAGTGCAAGCAGAAGATTCAAGACGTCAGAATCATTCCACTCCACATCAAGAAAAAGAAATTTGACTCAAGGAACTGGGGCCATAACTCAATTATGCCCCACCTCAAAGCCTCTAAGGTGAAGGTTCATACCCCTTTGGGGCTGAACTCATCACCCAGGGCCTCCCCTGCAACTTTGGGGGGGCCAAGATCTTGATGGTCCTGGACCCCTTCAATGGATCCAGGCCATATATGGTGAAATTTGGAATGGGGCCATTTTTGGGCCCCTTGGTCACCCTGGGTCCCCAGTAAATTTGGGCCCAGGGGCTCCATTTTGGTCCTGGGGGCCTCCAATAGCCCCCACGGACCGCGGCGTACGGTCCACGGACCGCGGCGTACGGTCCACGGCCCACGGCGTACGGTCCACGGCCCACGGCGTACGGTCCACGGCCCACGGCCCACGGACCGCGGCGTACGGTCCACGGCCCACGGCCCACGGACCGCGGACCGTAGGACCCCAAGACATCAAAAAGGCCTATTATGGCCAAAAAACCCAGAAAATCAAAAAAATGCCCTAATCACCAAAACACCCAGCAAGGCCAAAAAAGGCCATAAAAAGCAAGATACATCAAGATCACTCAAGATGGAGGCCACAGTCCAAAACCCACTGGGAGGGCTGCCTGAGGCCAATTCCTTGGATCATGGGGACAAGAACCCTTGGAGGTGCATTGAATGGATTAAGTCTGGGCCAATGAGTACAAGTCATATACTCATTGGGCACCAATTTTTGAGCACAAGTGCTCAATGGCCTTTATTCTGGGATATATCCCAAGGCCACATCCCAAGACATGGCTGATTGAATCAAAAGAAAGAATTGCATACTCTGGAAGGAATACTCACTCAAATTTGAAAAGAAAGGGGGGAATCAATTGAATTCGGCAGGGAAGAAGTAATAAAGGATTTTCAGGATAATGGTCAAGAGGAAAGGAATTTAAAAAGAAAATTTTTTGAAAAATATGTGGGGATATTGAGATGCCACTCAACAGTGGCAGGGTATTATGGTGTTCAGGAGCCCACCAGTTTCAAGAGGGGGATACTGTAACAACCATCCATCAGGGGTAAGGGTATTCATTCATACACCCACTCAAACACCTCAAATCAGCAAATCCAGTATCTGCATCAGCAGTCAGTTTCAGCAATCTTCATTCTGAAACATGCATACAGTTTGGTACATCAATACAGCCTGTAAATACTTGTACAGGATGGATTCACCCTAATACAGTTTCAATACACCAGTATGAAACTGTATGATCACTCCAATACACCACACCTCTTGTACAGGTCCTGTACAGCTGTACAAGACCTGTATTGGCCAGACTCAATTCAACAATCAATTATTCTCATGAAAATTCTTCTCTGGATCAGGGCTGGTGATTCTCACATATACCAGCCCCTCTTTCTCCCCCCTGGGGACTTTTCCCCAGTTAATTAATTTAGTTGATTTATTATTATCTGAATATTCTTATCCTTATATTTTGGGTATTATATTTATTTAATCTTAAGTTAGTCTTTGCCTTTTTTCTTTCTTCGCCTGTACAGTATGAGTTGGGTGGCCATATCCTTATTAACCCTTCTCTTTCCATTCTGACAGGTTGAAACAGTGGACTTGGACTTGTTTGTGGTTGGCTCTTCTATTTCTTATTCTTATTTCTTTTGTTGCTGCTTTTCTTATATTCATTCTTTTAGTAATTCATCTTTAACACTCTTAAGTGTATCTCATCTTATCCTATCCTTGAGCCCTCCATAAGTGAGTCCCAGTTTACTGAGTGCCAGGCCCTCTTCACTTCAAAGAGCCCCTGTGACATCGGCCAAATAAATCACAATAAAAATCTTGATGAGTCTTGAGGGATCAATTCAAATCTTGAGGTGAAGTCAAATTAAATTAATAATCAAATCAATTCAGTCAATAATCACAATCAATTAAAATAAAATATCAATAATCTTGAGTAAATCAATAAGCAATCAATAAGTGTCTTCAATATGAAAATCAAATTCTTGAGGAATCAATCAGTCAAATCAATATCTTCAGGAATCAGTTCAATGTCTTGATGAGTCAAAATCAATCAATAATCAAAATCAATTCTTGAGGATCAATCAAATATTTTGAGAGTTCAGAGTCAATCAGTCCAATCCAATAAAATCCTGAATCACTGAATCAATAAACCAAATGAATTCCCAATGAATAATTCCATCAATCAACCATTCAATAACCCCTGATAAAGCCGGAATATGAAGACAGAAGAATTTTGATTTGAAATATAAAAAATGAAAAGAAATGAGATGGTCAGAAATTATTAAGGAAAATAGGAAGAATCAATTTTCATATGAATTAATTGAATGAGATGGAAATTGATGAGAGAAAAAATCACAATCATTAAAGAAATCATAATTGATGAATGAGAGAAATTAATTTAAATGAATGAAGAGAAAGAATAAAATATTAGTTAATTAATTTAATGTCACAGGGGCTCTTCTAAGTGAAGAGGGCCTGGCACTCAGTAAACGGGGACTCATTTATGGAGGGCTCAAGGATATGATAAAGAGGAATACACTTAATAGTGTCAAGAGATGAATTACTAATAAAATAAATATAACAAAAGCAGCAACAAAGGAATAAGAGTAAGAAATAGAAGAGCCGACCACAAACAAGTCCAAGTCCACTGTTTTAACCTGTCAGAATGAAAAGAGAAGAGTTAATAAGGATTTGGCCACCCAGCTCATACTGTACAGGCAAAGAAAAAAAATTCAAAGACTAACTTAATATTGAATAAATATAGTACCCAAAATAAGGATAATAATATTCGTAAAATAATAAATAACTAAGTTAATTAACTTGGGAAAAATCCCCAGGGGGGAGAAAGAGGGGATGGTATATGTGAGAAACACCAGCCCTGATCCAGAGAGAGAATTTTCATGAGAGGATTGGATGATTGAAATAAGTCTGGATAATCCAGGTTCTGTACAGCTGTACAGGGCCTGTAAGAGAGGAGTGGTGGTATTGAGTGATCATACAGTTTGGAATTGGTGTATCCAAACTGTATTGGGTAATTTCAACCTGTACAAGTATTGACAGGCTGTATTGATGAGCCACACTGTATGTATGTTTCAGCAAGGAAGATTTCTGAAACTGAATGCTGATGCAAATAGTGCATCTGCTGATTTGAGGTGTTTGAGTGGGTGTATTAATGAATACCCTTACCCCTGGTGAGTGGTTGTTACAGTTATCTGTGTATACATTAAATTTTAAGTATCTTCTTCAAACAGGACTAATTGGTAATTATTACCCTTGAAATTATGCCTTTTTAATTATTCTTAAAGAAAATTGATAATTTTTGAAAATGAATTAAAAATCCCGTTTAAGAGATTTTAACTTGACACTTTATTTTTAAGTTTTTCAGGCTATATAATTTACTAGAAATAAACTCATTTAATATTTACATATAAAATGCTTCACCTGAAAGAAGATTAAAGCTAATTGGCGCTAAGAATAACACTGGTAACTTTAAATTGAAACGAAAAATGAGTTACCTTGCGCTAAGAACCTTATTTTTACGAATGGTTTTTCAGTTTTGACCTGAGCATCCCATCTTTATCCATTATTAATCATGAGAGCTGCTCTGAACGCATAAAAAAAGCCCTTAAATCACTGTTTTGGTCCAACATCATCATTCAATCAACAAAGTAGACATTTAAAAGCATAAAGGTTTATTAGATATAGAATGTTATTATTAAAAATAATTCTTAAGTATTTTATTCTTTAGAAATTATTAATTAAATCACTGGAATAATAGTATTCAGATTATATTTTTGTAATCACCAATAACAAATTTTATCTCATATAATAATTTTTTTAAATATCTTTCAAAATCCACAAGTTCCTCTAAAAACTCTTGAATATTATTTTATCATAAAAAAAGTATCTTTTATCCTTTAAAATATTAGTTTTTGGCATGTTTTTAGCTTATAAAAATTATTTAATTCTATGAATGTTGTTTGACTCATTGTATTACATAAATAATATAGGTAAGGTTTCTTTGAAATTCTATATTTATCAATGTAGTATTAGGCTTTTTATATACAGTTTCTATTTAATATTTATCTCTGCCAAGCGTGTGTGATATTTCCTTGATAAATAATTTTTAGTTGATAAAGATTATTATTTTCCACATATAATTGTCTCATCAAGAACTTTCATATTTCTTATTATTATATTTTTCAGTGACTATAATATTAATAAAATAATTACAATTCATTATAATGGCTAAAATTAATTCTTTTTTCTATACAATAATTTTTAATGATTATATTAATATGTAGTTTTAGTATTTTATTATATTATATTTTCTACTGAGGACAGTCATAGTAATCTTGATATTTGTTACTATTATCAAGAGTTTCATATACAAACCTTGAATTTGGGGGCCTGGACATAATTTCAACCAATGTTTGGGACATAAGTCATATTATAGAACTTATTTTACTGTTTTTTGACATAAAATTGCAATATTTAATTTAATTTTGGCTTTTCTGGGACTTATCCCTTGCAAATGATTTTTTGTAATATGAATAAAGTTCTTCTTTCTTAGTAATATTTTTTGAAACAATATACTATCGAGTTATTTTGAATAAATTTCTATTGTCTAACCAGTGAAGTCTTCAAATTACAGACTTGAAATTTATTCTTTGAGTTATGGTAGTATAAAGTGAATAATAATATAATTCTTATTAATAGCATATCAATTTCACAATTTTCATTTCTTTGAAGTAAATAGAAAGTTAAGAATCTTTACTTGGAATTCTTTTCCTACTCTTTATACAATTTTCTTTATTTTTGACGTAATTTGCCATAAATCACTTCAAAACAAGTTTATTCAATAATTTGAAGTAATAACTTGTTATTTATTGATAAAATTAAATTTTATTCTTTTTTGATATAGTTTCATCTATTAGAGAAAGCCCTTCTGACTGTAGCATCTCAGAGTCAAGTGTTGAAATTCAAACCAGCACAAGACCAAGAGGTTTACTTATAAAAGAACCCTTAAAAGGTCCAAAAGGTGAGTTTAACCCCTTCATTAGTAGAGATTTCTTTGGATTGACATGAAATAACTCTTAATAAAAGTGGAAACAACTACTTCATGCAATCAAATGGATCTGGACCAGCACATTAAAGTCCTAAATCCAAAAGACAAGAATGTCAGCCCAGAAGAGAGGCACAAATGGAGGATTCCAGAGCTTCCATCAGTTTCCAAAGGTTAGCCAGAACCTTTGAAATTATTCTTCAGATTCCAGAAGCTGAAAAAACTTCTATTAAAGTTGTAAACTATGAAGAATTTCCAATGAGAAGCAGCAGAAATATACCAGTCTCAGTAGAAGAACTGGTTTGTGGCAGCCAATCTGCAGGAGTGGGAAATTCTTCCCAGCTTGTGGATAGTTAAAATGAACTCTAAAATTCAAGTGAAGAAGCTCTAGGGCCCAGAAGAGAAGCAAGACCTTCTGAAAAGGTGAAAACCCATGTCTTTCAAGGGAAAGGCCCAAAAGATAAAATCCTGATTTCAAAACCAAAGAATTTTGTCAGAGGATCAGAAGAACGATTTTGCCCAAAAGAAGAGCAATAGCCCTGTGGAAGCTCCTCAACCCTCCACAAGCAAGAGTCTGTTTCAAAAAGTGCCAAACACAGGCATGAAATCCCAAAAGAACAATCAGAAGGGAAAGAAAAAGGCAAAGGTAAAAGGAAATCCCAAATGGAATAAGCCCTACCCCAAGAGCTGCAGAATGACAAAGGAAAAGACAGACATAGAGAATGTGTTCAATATTGCAAGAACTTTGATGGAATGAAAAAACAAGGAGGAGGAAATAATAAACCAATCTTTTGCCAACAAATAGATATTTGAAAGTTTGTATCTCAATTTGAAACTTGTAATAAAGAAATTTGGAAAAAGGTTTAACAATTTTGAGTATATCCAAAAAAGTTGGGTAGAGCAATTTTGCAAGTGAAAGAGTCACAAAAGACCATTATGGGTCTAGATAATGTAAATAAAGAAAATATTTTGTGTTTGCAACATATTTGTGAAAGGATTGGGTCCAAAGCTACATTGCTTAATCAGCCAGATGATACCTCTATTTCTTTTATTACTAAAAAATTGAAAGAATCAAGATTGAAATTTCAAAACTTAGAAAATTCTACTGGTCACAATGCAGCTCTTTTTCAAGAACAATGGGAAAAAAGTGATAAAGGAATACTTGAATTGAAAGAACATATTCAATCAAGTATTAACAATAAATCATCGAAAAATAATTTGCCAAGACAGTCTACACAAATTCTGGACAGAAAGGTGTTGAACTTGAATAATAGTTTTCATCATTAGACAATTTAAAGTAATAATGCAGAACTAGAAACTTTCTTTAATCCAAAATAAATTCACAGGTTAGAGGAATGGCATACCTTCAGTGTAAGATGTGTCTATGAAACTGTTGATAATATTACTATTATTCAACAGTACTATGACTGTTCATATGAAATATAATAATTAAAATTATTAGAACCACAATTAAATAATTGAAGAATTATTTCTTTTACGTTTTATACACTACTGTTGATTATAACAGTAAGCAGTAATTGTCTAGAAGAATCAATTACAAGAAGAATTTAATAATAAAAACTTCTTTTACTAAAATAGTAAAATCATTTTAATATATAATTATATTTTACAAGAATAATTAAAAAGATAATTCTTGAGGCAAACTAATTTTAGAGAAAAACTTTAAGAATTAAAGATCAATCACTCACTAATAATCCAAAGAGCTTATTAGAAATAAAAGTAGACAGATTTGATGTAGAATTGTGGATTTGATGGATCAAAATTGATTCATAACAGGATTACAACAATATATGGTTGATTTATATGATTTCACGTCCTTCTGATTGATTCAGAAAGAATTAAAAAACTTAAGAAAAGTTTTAACTAATACTTACTTGTTGGTAATAAAGGTATAATGTAATGTGATGATGATGATGTGGAAAAAATAGCAAGAGGAGGCCTCTTTTAAGTCTAACACAGCTCACAGAGGTGTGCCATGGAGCAAACTGAAGAACCAGTCAGTGAAAAAACAATAAACCTTTTTGGATCATTGATTGCATCATTTGTTGTCACGTAGGATTATCATAATTATTTAATTTGAGGCCTTTAGGTAACTACCAACCCATTTATGGTTAAGAATGAAAGGAGTAACAACTGTAAATCTTCTTTTATTCCAAAATAATTGTAAGGTTTGACTATGAAACAATAAGTTAAAATTACTAATATTTTACTTATTGTACTATGAATGTCCTTATAAATGAAATAAATAAGATAAAACTAATTATAATAATAAAGCATTATTATAATTATGGCGTAAAAATAATTATATTATTAAATAAATATAATAATATAGTCTATATTATAAAGAAATAGATTAATATAAGATAATTAATATATTTAAAAGCACTTTATTATTGCTACAAACAAATAATGAAGGCGTAAAAAATTGTTTTTATTAATAAAATACAATGAATAACAATAATATTATCAATATTAAAATTATAAATTAATATAAATACTATTTATATTAATTATAGAATTATTAAAGTAATAATAGAGAAAGATTATTATAATAAGAGAAATAACATAATTTTAATGCTTGATATAATGATTTTGAATGATTTTATGCCTAAAAATGTGAATACAACTTATTTAAATTGTAGTTACAATAAGATGTAAGAGAAATTACAATATTTCTTGATTTTATGGGGAGTAGAGATTTTTTAAGAGAAATTTAAACAAAACAATGAAATAACTGCAATGATCATGTCAGAGATAATGATTATAATAAGATTACCTTTGGTCTTTAATAATATAAAATTTTTATATATAAAGAATAAAGAAATTACCTTTTTTTTAATGATTTAATGTTTTGTAAGCGTCTGAGGGGAAAACAGAGTAAAAAGAGCTCAATTTATAGTATAAACCTCCCTCCTAGAGTCCAACAGGATTCTAGTAGACGTGTACTGATGCTTTCTACTAGAACTGATCAATAATTTAAGCTTTGGTAATGATTACATCATGATCAAACCATCTTACCTCATAATTACGCCATTATTTAGAGTTATCAGTATAACTCTACGTTTGATGACATCATACGCTTGGAAGAAGCCTAAAATTCGTGGCTTTTATTAGTAGTAATCATATTATAATATTATTCACCAGTTATATCACTTATATGACTGTTAAACGTAAAATAAGATTACAGTGAGTAATCTTTAATGATCAAATTTAAGCTTACACTTTGATCATTAATACCTTTTAGGTTATACACACTACAGCTATTCTGAGAATGGACTCTGATAGCTTGGCCTGTCCTTATTACACTGCCAAGGACATTTTATTACATAATCAAAACTGTATTTTTGATGATTTTTCTTGGAACTCATCTTTTCTGTTGAAATTTAATATTTTAAACTTCAAACCATGATTTCAAGGGGTTATACCTTGAATATTGTAATAAGAAATAAATAATTCTTCACAAATGAACTAGTGGAATTCAACTGTCTACCTTTTTTCAGGTTTGGACCACTTTCACAACAAAGTGGTCAACAGCTCTATTGATTTTAATCCATAATCCTTTACAGGTTTTAACCTTGTTTATAGCTTGTGAAATAAAGTTCATTTCTGTATTCCTACAGTAATTACGGGATGACTTTATTTTTGGTTCATCACTCTATCATACATATTTCAAAAGATATTAGCTAGAATCCTTGAATATATGTGTTGACCAAAAAAGTGCATATATTCAGCTTAACTCCTTAAGTATTGACTTTTGAGATTAGCTTCTTGATGGCTTTATGTGTAGATGTTTATGGAGAATCTAATGGTACCATTTATTTTACATGTTGTTTCATTGGAATTTGAAATAATTAAGTATTAATGGTTCTTATAAGGTATTATTACTTATAACTCATTAAATATTGACTTTACAGATATGCCATAAAAATGGTATATGTGTATTTTACTATGGGGAAACTAATGCTGAAATTTACTTCAAATGTTTATTCATTGGTTTTTAAGTTAAACCAAGTTTTATGCCTATTTATGGCATTTTTGTAGATTTAAGGTAATTATTTTTGAGGTATAATTATTTTAAATATTTCTTGTGACCTTTTTGGGTATGTGGTCATATCTCAAAGGTTCACATTCCCTACCACCAAAAAAGATTTTACCACAATCTGATATGTGTGATTAGGGTATCATCCACTGTCCTAACTCTTCAATAGACTTTGCAAATATTGAAGCTCAATAATGCTTTATTTTTTCAATTCTTTAGGTTTTATTTCATGTCTGAACCTTCTTAGTAGTTTATCAGCAGTTGTAATATCTTTCTCAAGTAGCCATTCATCTTCTTGAGTTGATTTTCTATACCTTACAAGGTATTCTCTTTCTTTTTTGTTTTTTCCCTTCTTTCTTTAAGGACTTTTACAATTTTCTTTTCTTCTCCTTCTTCCAAGCGGGAATTTCAAGTGGGGGCTCATTTCTTAGTGGACATAGTTCCTTATCACTTGAGCTGTAAGTTTCTATCAGACTTACAGGGAAAGCTGGGTGTTTGTTCATTAATTTACCTGTGAGTTCCAATTGCACAGCATTGGGTCCATGAAGTGCTTTTATCATGAATGGTCCTTCAAAGGAATCTTTCAATTTCTTTGGACCTTTCATGTTATTGAAATTATGGGTTGATACTAGGACCAAGTCTCCTATTTTGAAGTCAGGTGGTTTATGACTTTTATCCCATCTTTCTTTTGCATATTTGAAAGAATCTTGCATACATCTGTTTGCATGGTGTCTTGCTTTGTCAAGCATTATCTTAAAACTGCTTGCTGTTGGATGTATATCCACTAAGTCCTTTTTGAGGGTATCATAAGGAAGTCTTGGATTCCAACCTTTTTCTAGCATTGCTGGTGTTTTGCCAGTAGAAGAATGGATTGATGTCTTATATGCCAGTTCAAGGGCTGGTATTGGTGTACACCAATCATTGGTAAAACCATCAAAATCTTTGAATTCTAGTCCATAAGCACAGAATCTTCTGATTATTTCCTCCAAGGTTTGTATCATTCTTTCTGCTAAACCATGAGTTTGAGGATGGTAAGCTGTTGAGAATGATAACTTTGTCCCAAACAAATTATGGAGATTTTTCCATAATGCTGAAGTGAATTTTGGGTCTCTGTCACTTATGATATTTTGGAATAAGCCCGTATGGCTGATGACTTTATTCCTTATAGTTATGACTGTGTCCAAAGCTGTGTCTTCTTTTTGACATGGTAGGAACATGGGAGTTTTGCTATACCTGTCAACAAATACTAGGCATGCATTATAAATTCTGTCTCCTCCTGGAAGTAATGCTGTTACCCAATCCATATGAAATATTTCCCAAGGGGATTTTGGTTCTTGGATTTGGATCATCATTCCAGATTTCTTCCCTGTGGCTCTGTTGGCTTTTTGACATCTGTCACAGGTTTGGCAGTATTCTGCAACATCTTTCTTCCAATTTGGCCACCAAGAGCAGGATTTCACCCTTTCTAGTGTTCTACCTTCTGAGAGATGTCCAGCTTCAAAACTATCATGACACTCATGTAGAATAGTGTTTATTAGGGTTCTATCTGTGGGGTCCATAACACATGTGTGTTTTGTTCTATGGTAAAGGATTCCATCAAGGAGGTGGAATATTCCTCCATCATATTCCTTTTTCCATGTTTCATCTAATTTTGATGAAAGTGATGGATCTTTGCAGTCTTTCATTAAAATTTGGCTTGAAATATGGCAATTGTTGTCTATCTTATAGCTTTCTTTAACTTGTTTAAGAAATTCTGTGCCAATGTCTGTAACACATATTCCTTTTATATGGTGCTCCTCCTGTGGTACCCATGCTGGATTGTCAGGGGTATTTGCTAGAGCCCATCTGCTAAGACCATCTACATTTTTATGAATATTACAAGATTCATGAGCAATAGTCATATTCCCTCTATACTCTTGGATAGCAATTTACCATCTCAGAATATGTCTATTTGGAGTTTTCATATTTAATAGAGATTTTACAGCATTACAGTCTGTAATTACATCAAATACTGTTCCATCCAAGTAATAATGTAATTTTTCTACAGCCCACACTAAGCAGAGGCATTCCATTTGGCTTGCTACATATCTTGCCTCTGTTGGCTTTATCTGTCTTGAAATAAAACAAATTGGTCCTTCCACTGGTTTATCATTGATAATTTGTGTTTGGTGTAGTGCAGCGCCTAGTACTTCTCCACAAGCATCAAGGAAAGTTTTAAAGGGTAGTTTCCAATCTGGCATTAGAAGAATTGGGGCATTTGCTAAGGAATTTTTCAATTCTTCATATGCCTTGACTCTCTCTTCCGTTATTTCATAGATTGTTTGTTGGTCACATAGTTTATACAAGTATTTGGCAATTTTTGCAAAGTCCTTTATATGCTGTCTATAGTAACCAGCAAACCATACAAATGATTGCATTTATTTTTTGGTTTTAGGCATTGGCTTAAGTAGTACCTCTGCTACTTTATTTTTGTCTAGGCCTAGACTAAGTCCAGATACAACATGTCCTAGTGCTTTTAGTTCACTATATGAAAAATGACACTTTTTCAAGGAAATTTTCATATTCACTTGCACAATTTTTTGTAGTACCTTTTCTAGTCTTGTAAGGTGATTTTCCCACGTTTCTGAGCAAACTATGATATCATCAATATAGATAATTAACCATCCTTCTGATAATTCTTCAGGAGATGTGGTATTCATCATTCTTTGATAATGGGAAGGTGCATTTTTTACACCAAATGGCATTCTTAAGTATTCAAAAATTCCACAGTGGACTATTATCCTCAGTAGTTTTTTGGAATTTTCTGTTAAGACATTTTGATGAAAATCTTTCAAGGCATCCATGGCTGTGATGAACTTAGCTTGTGACAATTGTGTTAATGTCTCATGGATCCTGGGTATTGGATACCTGTCTGGAATGGTATAGGTATTCAGGGCTCTGAAGTCTCCTACCATTCTTGATTTTCCATTATGCCAAGTTATAATGACAGGTGTAATGACCTCTACCTGTTGATTATGTCCCACTTTTCTTAATACTCCAAGGTCCATTAATTCTTTAATGTCTACCTCCAAGGCCCCTCTAGCCCTTGGACTAGCTGGGTAAGCAGGTCTCCTTAGTGAGGGTGGGTGAGGCTTTTCCACATTAAGAATTATATGCACCTCTCAAGTAGTCATTTCCAAGTATGAAGTGATTGATAGTACAGTTGTCCATTACTACAAAATCTACTTTAATTCTGACACATTGTGAGGGGTGAGGAAAAATTAGTGTTAGATAAATTATTCCAAGGGGCTTCATGCTCTCACTTGCACTACTAAATTTGACACCTTATATTGGAATAAGGTTTTTTTGCCAATCTGGGAAAATGGTTTTTGAATAACTTTTACCAAAACAGGTACAATATGCTCCTGTATCCAAGTTCACTTTTCCTTCTTGGTTATCAACCATAAAAATACTTATACTTGATTTTCCAGCTGTATATCCCATTCCTTTTGCAGGTTTGGTGCTGTACATGTTGGCATCTTGTATATTTGTCAGGTTTGTCTCAGATGTTCCAGCTTGTGGTAAGTTTGAGTTAACATCTAGTACTTCATAAATTATACCAATATTATTAATTTGTGCATTAATTATATTAATTTCATCACTTTCAGAGCTTTCTGACTCTTCTGTTTCTTTTTCAGAGTCAGATTTCTCCTTTTTGTCATTGTGGTTTTCTGTTTCCACAATTTCATTAATAATTGCCTTTTTGAGGCAATTATTGGCTAAGTGTCCAATACCTCCAGATTTATGGCATTTTCTTTGCTCATTATTGTTGGATGTATTGGGCTTGAAAGCTTCTTTTGATTTATCTTTTTTGATAAATGGCTTATTTGGACTTTTAATTTCCAATTTCTTCCAACTTCTGCCAGTTTTTGTTCTTGTCACTATGTCCTCTAGTGCATTGATATACTCTTCTGTGGAGCATGGTTCTATACACCTTCTTCTCAGGGCATGTTCTAGCTCTCCTCCACATTTCTTAAGTATTTTTATGTGCACCATCTTTTGTGACATTTCTGGGTACAATGAATTGAGTCTTTCAACTTGTTTTAAGAACCAAGTTAAAGGTTTGTCTTTGTCTGGGTAAAAGAAAGAATTTTCAAATGCATTCTCTATCTTGTACCTCCAGGCATCATTAGCCCACTTGGTTATTATTTCTTGTTTCCACCAAGACCAGGTATTTTTGCCATTTGTTTGTCTTATTCCATAATACCATATTTTTGCAGATTTTTCAAACAATGAATGTAATCTTGCAGTAATTAATTCATCTGGTATGGCATAATCCTCTTGTAGCATGTCAATTGTCTTGATAAATGACATGTGGTCATATTCACTTTCTCCTGTGAATGTTGGGCATTCTTTTAATTGAGGTGCTGCCTTCATTAAGACTTTGTTATTGTCTTGGTGACTTAATTCTGTTATGAATGGATTTGTTAATTCTTCTTTTGTTTTAAAAGGGCTTCTTATGTGAGAAAATGGGGTTGATAACTTTGGCATATTTGAGTTAGCCTCATTAAATTTATCCATTTTTTCAGTGATAAGCCTTATTTCACTTTGAATGTCATCTTTCAGATGCATTATTGCTTCATCACTTCTTTCCACATGGTCCCAAAGTAATATTTGGTGTGATGAAGTCTTTTCTTCAAATCTTTCTACAGAAATACTTAGTTTGTATAATTTTTCTGTAAGATTGTCAATACTCCCATCATAATTGATTTTAAAAGTTTTATCTTTGATATCTTTTATGTATTTGTACAATTTTTGTTGTCCTTGTATCAATTTTTGAGTGTTATAAATTAAAATCTTTGGTTTATCATTTTTAACAATAAACTTAATGTTATCAATTTCTTTTTTATTTTGTACAACAATTTTTGTTAAACAAGATAAGCTATTTCTTATTTCTTTTAATGATAATAAACTGTTTTTCATTTCTTTTAGAGGTAATATACTATTTTTAATTTCAGTTGAAGTATTGACCACATCTTTGGACAAGGTTATCTCTTTGGGAAATGAGGTTGTCTCATTCTTTGTTCTTCCTTGTCCTTGAATTCAATCAAGGTTCTGGCCATGTTGACTACATTGTCCATGGCATCCTTTTGGATTTTTGGAATCCTGTAGCTTGGGGAATATGGTTTTCTCCAATTCTTTTTCTTGTTTTTCTTCCCTTCTTGGGGAAGTGGGCTGGCTTGGGGCTTGCTGGTAGAAGCTACTGGGGCTTCTTCCTTGATTGCCTCCTTCTTTTTGGCATGGTACTCCTTGATATTTTTGATTGGAGGTTTGGATGATAGTGGATTCCATCCATTCGAGTATCTCACTATTCCCTCCTCTTTGAGGAACTTTTTCAGGATGTGCCAGGAGTTCATCACTCCTTGGTGTATTTGGGGCAACATTTCCCAGTCCTTCTGTTTTTACACTGTGTAGTACTGTTTGTACTGGCTTATGTAAATGTCTATTTGCGCCCTCTGAATGTGATTTGTCCCTGTTTGAGTCACTCATGCTTAGTTCTAACTCTGGTTCAGATATCATGGGCATTTCTGGGACTTGCCTTTGGGATAAGGCACTTCCTTGTGTGGATTCTGTTCCACTGGGGATATTGCCCTTCCTTTTCCCTTTTGAGGAATAAGTTCTACCTCTGAGTCCAGCTCCATCTGATTGGATGGAGTATTGGGATCCTCTTCTGGTAGTCATAGTTTAAGAAAAATAAGAAACAAGAGAGTTTTAGAACAGGAATTCTTCTTATGGCAATTTATAAATGAGGTACTCACCTTCAGAGTCCTGAATAGTGGGTCCTGGAAAGTCTAATTTCTTAGCTTTATTTTTCTTGGTGATTATTGGTGTTGGAGAACTTTGACAAGTTTCCTCCACCAATCTTTCAACAGTGGTTTGGTTTTCCTCTGTTGGATTGTCTTCAAACACTAAAAAAGACAAATAAATATAAGTCTTTTATATACAAAGTTTTATTTTTGGTAATATATAGCAATTTTCCACATAAAAATTGCTTTTATATCTTAAAAATGAAAATAAATAAAGAAATGAAATTAAAATGAATAAAAAAAATTACTTTTTTTTATTGGTTTTTATTTATAATTTTTTGTTTTTTATATTTTTATTTTTAAAGAATAAAATAAAAAAATGAATATGATTCTTTTATAAAATTAATTGAAAATATAAAATTATTTTTAATTTATAAAATATCTTTTTTAATTACTAGAGTCACTCAAAGAAAGTTCTTGGATGTGAAAAACCATGTGTAAGACAGTACAATTGCTTTCCAAATGCCTCAATAGTATTTAAAATCAATCAATATAAAATTATTATATAATTGTATGATTATAATTGTAATTTATTATTGGATAAACCCAATTAGAATCTTTTTAAAGGTCTTTTAGAGTAAATATCATGGCCAGGCCCCCAAATGTAAGGTTTGACTATGGAACAATAAGTAAAAATTACTAATATTTTACTTATTGTACTATGAAGGTCCTTATAAATGAAATAAATAAGATAAAAATGATTATAATAATAAAGAATTATTATAATTATTGCATAAAAATAATTATATTATTAAATAAATATAATAATATAGTTTATATTATAAAAAAAACATAATAAATGAATATATTAATATAAGATAATTAATATATTTAAAAGCACTTTATCATTGTTACCAACAAATAATAAAGGCCTAAAAAATTGTTTTTCATTAATAAAAAACAATTAATGACAATAATATTACTAATATTAAAGTTTTAAATTAATATAAATACTATTTATATCAATTATAGAATTGTTAAAGTAATAATAGAGAAAAATTATTATAATAAGAGAAACAACCTACTTTTAATGCTTGATATAATAATTTTGAATACTTTTATGCCTAAAAGTGTAAATATAACTTATTTAAATTGTAGTTACAATAAAATTTAAGAGAAATTACAATTTTTCTTGATTTTACGTGGATTTGAGGGTTTTAAGAGAGATTTAAACAAAACAATTAAATAATTGCAATAATTACTTCAGAGATGAATATTATTATAAGATTATATCTGGTCTTTAATAATATAAACTTTTTATATATAAAGAATAAAGAAATTACCTTTTTATTTAATGATTTAATGTTTTGTAAGCGTCTGAGAGGAAAACAGAGTAAAAAGGGCTCCATTTATAGTAAATACCTCCCTCCTACAGTCCAGAAGGCTTCTAGTAGACGTGGACTGATGCTTTATACTAGAACTGATCAATAATTTAAGCTTTGGTGATGATTACATCATAATCAAACCATCTTACCTCATAGTTATGCCATTATTTAGAGTTATCACTATAACTCTACGTTTGATGACATCATATGCTTGGAAGAAGCCTAAAATTCGTGTATTTTATTAGTATTAATCATATTCTAATATTATTAACCAGGTTTATCACTTATATGACTGTTAAACTTAAAATAAGATTACAGTGAGTGATCTTAAATGATCAAATGTAAGCTTAAACCTTGATCATTAATAACTTTTAATTTATACACGCTACAGATATTCCAAGAGTGGATTCCAATAGCTTGGAATGTCCTCATTACACTGCCAAGAGCATTTTATTGCATCATTAAAACTGTATTTTTGATGATTTTTCTTGTAACTCATCTTGTGAGCCTTGAGGTATATTTTAAATACCCAAATAGGCCACAATTATCTTAAAAAGAAATTTTGAATTATGCATAACTCATAAGTCATGCATATATCCAAAATTCATCATTTTCAATTTCAGAAAAGATGAATAACTTCTTTTTAAGTAAGTAAATCCATGGATTTAAGACCAGATTTGGATTCTACACAAAAATTCACCTAGGGTAGCTCCATAGAGTGAATAAGCTCAAATTAACTCTTTGAGGTGGTAAAATGGAAAATACTTCAATACCACATCATCAATACCACATAAAAGATCCGTGAAAAATTTTGTTTTTCTTAATTGCACGCCAAAATAATGGGAAAGTGAGAAATCCCATGTTACATATACACTAAGAATAGTGTTATGCATGTTTTGAGCACTTAATATCATGGTATTCTCACATGGACGTTTGGTACACCCATAGTGGATATCTCACTTTAAGCTTAAATTACTATTTTGACGTAAAAATTAGGCAAGGGGGACAAAAGACATCAAAGAGAGCCAGGGTACCCAACTTCTGAGGACTCAGAGGCGTGGATAGCTCCAAAGCTTGGCTCCATGGCTGATCTTGACCCAATTGGTAAACTAAACCTCTTTGGGAACTTGGTTACCGTGTCACAACTACTGTAAATCTTAAGAAAATAGCAAATAACCTGCTATTTTGACGTGCCAAGGAGGTAATGAGCTACTTAGACTCCTGTAACCACGTCGATTCTTGATGACTTTCCATGACTAGACCCTAAAAGAGTAATTAAACCCTTTTGGGATCCATATCATTGATTTACCTCATAGCAACCAGCAAAATACTGCTATTTGCAATTCTACGTAGAAATGAGGTAAAAACTTCAAAAATTCATTAAAAATACAATTCTTATTGAATCCTTCTGAAACTTTCAGGACCAATGAAGAACTGTATTATCTATGGTACAACCAAAAAGAATTTCAGTTTTACTAGTAAAATTAAAGGTTTTACTTACAGTCCATTTTTGACCATTCTACGTGAAACACTGAGTCTTCAAAAATTCACAGTAATTAAAACCTGTGATGAAATTGGCAATAACATTGATAACTTTGAGAAATCAATGATGATTTTTGAATAAAAGAAGATTTACTGTTGTTACTCCTTATATTCTTAACCATATTGGGGTTAGTAGTCACATAAAAGCATCAATTAAGTAATTATGATAATCTTACGTGACAACAGATGATGTAATCATTAATCCAAAAAGGTTTATTGTTTTCTCACTCACTGGTTTTTCAGTTTGCTCCATGGCACACCTCTGTGAGCTGTTCTTGACTTAAAAGAAGCCTCTTCTTGCTGTTTTTTCCACATCATCATCTTATCAATTTATTAAATCATTATTACCAACAAGTAAGTATTAGTTAAAAGCTATTCTTAAGTATTTTAAATCTTTCAGAATCAACCAGAAAGACGTGAAATCATAGAATACAACTATATATTGTTGTAATACTGTTATAAATCCTTTTGATCCCTTAAAAACACAATTCCACGTCAAATTTCTCTACTCTTATCTATCAATAAGTTCTTTGGAGTATTAGTGAGTCATTTATTTTTAATTCTTAAAGTTTTTCTCTAGTAATAGTTTTCTTCAAGAATTATCTTTATAATTATTCTTGTAAAAGATAATTATATATTAAAATAATTTTATTATTTTAATAAATAAGTTTTTTTATTATTAAATTCTTCTTGTAATTGATTCTTGTAGACAATTACTGCTCATTGTTATAATGACTAGTAGTGTATAACACGTGAAAGAAATAATTTTATAATTATTTAATTGTGGTTATAATAATTTTTTTATTATTATATTTCATAAGAACAGACATGGTACTGTTGATTAATAGTAATATTATCATCAGTTTCATAGTCACATCTTACACATCCTTTCTGTCGAAATTTAATATTTTAAACTTCAAACCATGATTTCAAGGGGTTATACCTTGAATATTGTAATAGGAAATACATAATTATTCACGAATAAACTAGTAGAATTGAAATTTCTACTTTTTTTAAGTTTGGACCACTTTCACAACAAAGTGGTCAACAGCTCTATTAATTTTAATCAATAATCCTTTACAGGTTTTAACCTTGTTTATAGCTTGTGAAATAAAGTTAATTTATGTATTCGTAAAGTAATTAAGTGATGACTTTATTTTTGGTTCATCACTCTATCATACATATTTCAAAAGATATTAGGTAAAATCCTTGAATATATGCATTGACCAAAAAAGTGCATATATTCAGCTCAACTCCTTAAGTATTGACTTTGAAGATTAGCTTCTTAATTGTTTTATGTGTGGAGTTTTATGGTGAATCCAATGGTCCCATATATTTTACATGTTGATCAATTGTTATTTGCAATAATTAAGGATTTATGTTTTTTATAAGGTATTATTACTTATAACTCATTAAATATTGACTTTACGAATATGCCATAAAAATGGTATATGTGTATTTTACCATGGTGAATCCAATGATATAATTTATTTCAAATTTTTGTTCATTGGTTTTTAAGTTAAACCAAGATTTATGCCTATTTATGGCATTTTTGTAGTTTTAAGGTAATTATTTTTAAGGTATAATTATTTTAAATATTTCTTCTGAACTTTTTGGGTATTTGGTCATATCTCAAAGGTTCCCAATAATCATTGATTTCCCAAAGTTATCAATTTTACTGGAAAATTCATCACAGAATGTCTTTTCTGTAGATTTTGAAAGATTCTGTGTTTCATGTGGAATCCTCAAAAATAGCCTGTAAGCAAAACTTTTAATTTTACATATAGAAGTAACCTTATCTTTGGTTTTTGTATGCATTTTAAAGTTTTCAATTGGTCCTGAAAGCTTCAGAAAGATTCATCAAGAATTTTATTTTTAATGAATTTTCAAAGTTTTACCTCATTTCTATGTAGAATTGCAAATAGCAGTCTATGGCTGGTTGCTATGAGGTAAATCCATCAATACTAGTCCAAAAAGGGGTTTAATTAATATTTTGAGATTTATCCATGGAAAGTCATTAAGAATTGACATGGTTACAGGAGTGTAAGTTGCTCTTTACCTCCTTGGCACGTCAAAATAGCAGGTTATTTGTGTCACAACCACGTATTTTGACCCTCCTCCTTGATGGCGGCGGCAATCCAACCTGGAGCCAAGTTGGGGCCAATTGGCCATGTCATATCATTTATGGCCAATTGACCCCTTTTGGGTGTTCCATGGCTCTTACGCCATAACCCATTCCATTGGCCACTTATGGCCTCAGGCCATATCCTGCGTCATTGGCCCTCTTGGCCAATTTCCACCTCACCAACCCCCAGGCCTCCATCACTGTTTTTGGGCCTGGGGGGTCCCTTTGTCTTCCAGGGGCTTCCAGGCCCCATGGCCACCTTCATTGGTTTCCTGGCCACCCCTTTCATTATGGGGGTTTTGGCCTAAATGGCCTTTTTGGGCCATTTAGGCCCCCCACGGCTTCTACGGTCCGTGGGCCGTAATACGCGGTCCATGGTCCGCGGGCCACGTACCGCGGTCCGTAGGCGGATTAGGCCCCTTTTGGCCTAATCCAATGAGGCCAAAAGGGGGCAGCCACCTAGCCCCCAAGGCCAGGTGGGTCCCAAACCACAATTGGGCCCACCTGAGCCATTTTTGGCCACCAATCCCTTGGACCCAAATTGGACCAAAAACACCTTGGATCCATTTTTGGCCATAAACCCCTCAGGACCCATTTTTGGCCCTGGACCACCATGGACCAACTTCACCGTCATGGCCTCTGGCAACCACCAGAGGCCACCAAATCACCTCAACAAGCATTTCCCTCAACTTAAGGGAGGATTGCTTCATTCCTCCATGCACCTCGTACTCAAGGTTGCAGGAGTGGTGCATATATGGTGTTATATACCATTATGCACCATTTTTGCTCAGCAATTCAATGGTGACGCTTTCAGGATCCAAATCAACCTTCTTAACTCAAGGTACCAAGATCCAACGCCCATTTCGAAGGAGAACCTTTGGACTCATCAGTTTGGTAATCCATGGCGGCAATCAGCAGACCATTCAAGGACTCCAACCACCTGGCTCAGCAGGAGTTGGGTTGGCAATTTCATTCAGGGTTATTCTAAGGGCAATTCTCAAAAGGTATTACATCTTTTCAATCAGTTGTCAAGGCATCAAGTATTTCAATACTTCTTGGACAACTCAATTGGTTCATACAGGCGGTAATCAATCAACCTGTACGTACTTGGCCCAATTGGGCCAATCCATATTCTACTGTGGGAATTCAATCACACAGTTTCAAATTCAAGATGGCCAGAACTGTATTGGCCCGATTCGGACAATACAGCCAGTGATCCAACTCCAGGATCAATCTTTCAGTTTTTCACATATACTGGCCACCTTTCAGCACCTGGGGACTTTTTCCCCAGTTGATTAATATAGTGGATTTATTTTTATCCTTATTTTCTTTTACCTTATTAAAGTTAATACTGATAATCTTAAGTCAGTCATTCAGCACCCTTTTCTTTTATTTCCTCGCCTGTCCAGTGGATATTGGTGGTCATATCCTTATACTAATTCCATTTCCTTTTCTGGCAGGTTGAAACAGTGAATTGAGGATTCACTTGGTTGGCTTCTTGGCTTTTGGCTTCTTTGTAATCTTTGGCCATTGGCTTCATCTTTTTCTTATCTCATCTTTTGGCATACTTGTTTTCCCCCTTATTCTTTCTTAAAGAAATTCATCCTTATTATTCTTTTATCTTTGGAGCCCTCCAAGTGAGTTCTTGATTCCTGAGTGCCAGGCCCTCTTCTTCCAAGAGCCCCTGTGACATTATATTAATTAACTCATAATTCTTCTTCATTCATTCATTCTTTATTTCTTATATTTTAAATTCATTCATTCATTTTATCAAAATTATGATTCTTTAATGTTTTATGATCTTATGATTCTTCGTCACCTCTCAATTTTCTCTCATTCATTCTTCATTCCGAAAATTGAAGGCTGACCCATTTTTTATTTTTTGTTATCTTTTCAATCTCATTCTCAATATTAATCAATCTATTTTTATCCATAATTCAGGCATTTTTTATCTTTGGTTCTCAAGTTATTCATCAGGTTATTCAGACACGTTCTTCATATCAGGATTCACTTTGATTTATTCCTCAAGAATTTTTGATTTTTTGGAAGAATTCACTTGAAAATTGATTTGATTGACTAATTTGACATAATTGAAATTGACCTCAAGATAATTGATTTACCTGAAGATTTTATTGATTTTGCTGATTATTCACATCAAGATTTTTGACATAAATTGATTTTGACTCAAGAATTCATTTTGATTGATTGATTTTTCTGCAAGATTTTGATTTGATTTGATTTTGATTGTTTGATTGATTGTTTCATTGACTTCAAGATTCTCATTGATATCGATTTTTACTTCAAGACTCATTTTGATTTGATTGATTGACGTATTTGAAGAATTTTGATTCATTGATTATCCAATTTCCTCAAGATTTGATTGTTGATTTTGTACTTCAAGAAAATTTTGATTTTATTTCATTTATTTTGGTTGATTATTCCTGAAATCATGCCAGTTCAACATTCACCTCCAGCAAGACAGACCAGATCTCAGGCCAGAGCTCAAGCTGTTCTGACTCCAACTCCAAGGGCTCCTCTTGACGGTACCCCAGCAGTTTCTCAACTGAGGGCCAGATTGGACAGAGGACCCATTATGGAAGGAGCAGCACCATCCAGGAAGGAAGGAAGAGGGCCAAGAAGATCAATGTCTTTATCAGGAGTGGTTGGCGGATTCCCAGGATTTTCAAGAACCAGTCCCAAGGTTCAAGGTGAAGATGGTGAAGAGGAGGAGGAGAATTCTGTGGAAGAGGAAGAGTCTAATGGCACTGAGGCTGCTCCTGCTCCTGTGGGAGCATCTGAGGGCACCAGAGGACCAACTCTAGCCCAGTCTGATCAGCCTGCCTCTCATCAGTCTGAACCGTCTTTATTGGCCATTATGCAACAAATGACTCAGATTATGGCCAATCTGCAAGCAGCTTCTTCTTCTGAATTATCAAGACCACCAGCCTTCAAGACTCCCTCTATGAAGGCTCCAGAATGCTTTGATGGGACTCAGCCCTTCAAAGTCAGAAGCTTTATTCAATCTTGTCAACTCATCTTTCATAATGATCCGGCAAACTTCTCTCAAGACAGAAAGAAGGTTCTTTATGCCACTTCATTCTTAGTTGGCAGGGCTGCAAAATGGATTGAGCCTTATCTTTTCAACCTCAATAATCAAGACTCAAATTATCTCCTCAATTCCTGGCCATTATTTGAATCCCAATTGTTCACTTTATTTGGAGACCCAAATGAAGTTAGAAAAGCAGAAGCTGAATTGGATGGCCTTAGGATGAAAGAAGGTGGGCATGTTGCTTTGTATATTGCCGATTTCAGGAGTTTGATTTCAAGAATTGGGGATTGGGGTGAAAGGGCTCTTATTCATCATTTCAGGAAGGGCTTGGCCTCCAGGATTCTGGATCAATTGGCCTCCCATCCTTCAAACATTGATTCTCTTCAAGACTTAATGGACGTCAGCCTGGAACTTGATACCAGGTACCATGAGAGGCAGAAGGAAAAGAATCATCATCAATAGAAGAAGCCTGAAGCCTCAAAATCTCACTCTTCTCATCATCAAGTTTCTTCAAGTTCAAGACCAAAGAAGAAATTTCATTCTCAAAAGCGGGACAAGCCCCATTCTTCATTGTTGAATAAGGACTTCAAGTTGAAAGGTTCTGAAAAGGAAAGAAGAATCAAGGAGGGTTTGTGTACCTATTGTGGTGGGAAGCATAGTCTTGAGTCCTGTGTCAAAAGGCCTCAAAACAAGCTTACCCAACCGTCAGGCAGTTTTCCCAGCCAGGGAAAAGCCTGAGTGAAGATCATGCTGTGTTCAATGGTCTTCACAGTTTTCCTTCCAGAGCACAATTGTGCATTCTGAATACTGGTGTCAAGAATTCTCTCAAATTCTTTGTTTTCTCTTCTCTTTCTGATGTTTTTTACAGTATTCTCATTGATTCTGGTGCTACACACTCATTCATTGCAAAGCAGTTTGTTCACAAGTACTCATTGACTACGTCAGAACTTCCAGAGAAGATTCCTCTTATCATTTTGGACTCCTCTGAGTCCCCTTCCTTATTTGTGACTCACCATACTAAATATATGGTTGAGCTCCCTTCCTTCCCAAGCTTTGAATGGGATTTTTTAGTCATTGATACTCCCAAGGGAGAAGACCTCATATTGGGCTTTGACTTTCTCAATCATTTTAATCCTTCTATTGATTGGAGGCAAGGGCTGATCACCTTTAATCCTGATCAAAAGGACTATTCTGATCCTTCCAATTCCTTCCGTAATGACTCTTCTTCTGCCAAATCATGTGCAGCTCTGGTTGGTGATTCTAGAACACCATCAGTTCCATCTTCTGTCCATATTCCTTCCCTTAATTCCCATCTGTCATTACCATCATCTGGAGATGAAGTCTTCAAAGAGATTCAAGATGTTCGGGAAGATAATTCTGTATCTTCACTTCATCTCTTCTTTGGGAATATGGACCTTCCTCCTTCATCTTATCATGACTCCCTGGAGGAGTTGTGGGATGAAGAGGAAGAGCCAGAAGAAGTAGAAACCGTGATGAAGGTTGTTCCCTCTGTTTATCACCAATACTTGGATGTATTCTCCAAGGTGAAGGCAGAGAAACTTCCTCCTCACCGTGCCTGTGATCATCATATCGAACTGGAGGGGTCTCTACCTCTAGTTGGGGTGATCTACTCTTTATCCAAACAAGAGTCAGATACACTCAGGGCCTACATTTCAGAGAATGTAGAGAAAGGTTTCATCCGGCCAAGCTCCTCCTCAACAGGAGCACCTCTCCTCTTTGTTAAAAAGAAAGATGGTGGCCTCCGTTTGTGTGTTGATTACCGCAAACTCAATGCTGTCACTAGGAAGAACAAATATCCTGTTCCTCCTATGAACCAGCTTCTTAATGTCTTCAATGGTTCTTCTATCTTCTCCAAGATTGATTTGCGTGGTGCATATAACCTGCTCAGAATCAAGGAGGGTGATGAACATTTGACATGCTTCAGAACTAAATATGGCAGTTTTGAGTACTTGGTTATGCCATTTGGGCTCACCAATGCTCCTTCCTCCTTTCAGAATCTTGTCAATGATATATTCCAAGATCTTCTTGATGTTTTTGTTGTGGTTTATTTGGATGACATTATGGTCTTTTCCAAATCTGAGGAAGAACATGTCACCCATGTGTCCACTGTTCTTTCCAGACTCAGAGCCAATAACCTTTTTGCCAAGGCTTCTAAATGCCTTTTTCATGTTTCTAGTGTAGAATATCTTGGTTATGTTGTTTCTTCTGAAGGCCTCAAGATGGACCAAGCAAAAGTCCAGCAGATCCTTAATTGGCCTCCTCCAAGAAACCTCAAGGCTCTTCAATCCTTCCTTGGCTTTGCCAACTTCTACCGCCGTTTCATCAAGAATTATTCAAAGAAAATCAGTTCACTCACCAGTTTCCTCAAGAAAGATTCCTGTTTCCCCCTCAATGAGGAAGCTCTTAGCCAGTTTCATCAACTCAAAGAGGCCTTCACTACCGCCCCAATCCTTCTCTACCCACCATTGTAGAGACCGATGCATGCGATTATGCCTTGGGTGCTGTACTGAGTCAGGTCTCTGACTCAGGAAAACATCCCATTGCATTTGACAGCCGCAAGCTTATTCCAGCGGAGCTTAACTATGAGATTCATGACAAGGAACTCCTTGGCATAGTCTGGGCTCTCAAGCGCTGGAGGGCTTTTCTTCTTTCTCTGTCTTCCCCTTTTGAAGTTCTCACCGATCATTCTTCTCTTCAGTACTTTATGTCATCAAAGATCCTTACTCGCCGTCAAGCCCGTTGGGCTGAATTCCTGTCCGAATTTCATTTCTCAATCACTTACCGCCCTGGCCGCCTGGCTACTCTTCCGGATGCTTTATCACGTCGGGACGACGTTTATCCGGAGAGGGGGGAGGATTTCATCAGCAAGAATCCAATGAATTTTCAGCAACTCATTAAGTAAGATGAAGTTCAACCCTCAAAGTTTTTTGCAGTCAAGGTGGATTCTTTTTCAAATTTGATTGATTCAATTCAGAAGAAATTATGGCAAGATCCTCAGTACAGAAGTATCCTTGAAGATTTGGGTAAAGGTAAATCTGTCCAAGATTATTCTCTTGATTCCTCCTCCCAACTTCTTCTCTTCAAAGATCGGGTGGTAGTCCCAAATGACTCCACAATTCAACTCAGCATTCTTCAAAAGCGTCATGACTCTCCTCTAGCTGGACACCCTGGCCAAGAGAAGACTCTCAAACTTGTCAAGCGGGATTTCCACTGGTCCGGCATGACTCAATTAATTAAGGATTATGTATCATCCTGTCAACAGTGTTCAAGAAACAAGAATATCCACCATAAGAAGTTTGGACTCCTCAAACCTCTTCCAATTCCAAATGGTCCTTGGATTTGTCTCTCAATGGATTTCATCACTCAACTGCCCCTGTCCAATTATTTTGACTCAATTCTTGTCATAGTGGACAGATTCTCAAAAATGGCGGGTTTTATTCCAACAATGTCTTCAATAACTTCTTTGGATTTGGCCCATTTATTCATCAAGAATATCTTCTCAAAGCATGGCCTTCCATCAAGCATTGTCAGTGATAGAGGTTCACTCTTTGTTTCTTCCTTCTGGACCAATCTTTGTCAGCAGCTCAAGATTTCAAGAGACTTGTCAACTGCTTATCACCCAGAAACTGATGGACAGACAGAGAGGATAAATCAGATACTAGAACAGTATCTTTGGATGTATTTCAGTTATCATCAAGATGATTGGAACACCTGGCTCCCTCTGGCTGAATTTGCCTACAATAATTCTGATCACTCTTCAACCAAGCAATCACCGTTTTTCACTGTTTATGGAAGAGATCCACAATTTGATTCAGTTCACATCACTCAAGATACTCCTGCTGGAAAGTTATCAACAAAAATCCAATCAGTACAGAAAGATGTCAAGAGAGAACTTGAAATCGCCATAAACCGGTTTAAGAGGTATGCAGATAAAAGTAGAGCAAGTCCACCTGATTTCAATCCTGGTGACATGGTATGGCTTTCTTCCAAGAATATCAAATCAACTAGACCCACCAAGAAACTGTCTGAAAGATGGTTGGGTCCCTTTCCAATCTTGAAGAAAGTCAGTACTCATGCTTACCACCTCAAGCTTCCATCTCAATGGAAATCCATCCACCCAGTTTTCCATATCTCACTCTTGGAACCAGTCAAGACATCAACAATCCCAAATCGGCATCAAGAGCCTCCTCCGCCAATCATTATTGAGGAAGAAGAGGAATGGGAAGTCTCACAAGTACTGGATTCAAAGCTCAAGAGAAGAAAATTATGGTATCTGGTGGAATGGAAAGGTTTCAGTCAAGATTCAGAAGGATCCACATGGGAACCAGCTGAAAACCTCAGGAATTGTCCTGAACTTGTCAAAGATTTTCATTCATTATATCCTGACAAGCCAGGACCCAATTCTTCAATGGCTTGAATTTTTATGGTGCTTGGTGGGGAGAGGAATTACCAAAAGTAAGTCCCACTCCTGGTATGCACCTTTAGGGGTATTCTACTCTTCTTTGTTGTAAGCATCACCTTGGCCACTCTGTGAGCACTTTTCAATTTGGACACAGACTTCTTGGCCCGGCTTTCAACATCCAAATTCCAAATTTATGGCCATTTACACTTGGGCAAATGGACCATTCCATTTTTATTCTCCATCCCAAGACTTTATTCTTTCAACACATTCATTTATCAAGAGCTTTCTTATTTATGGCACTGGCGGGAGTGGCAACTACTAAAAGTAAGTTCCTCTCCTGGTGTGCACTTCCCTGAGGGGTCTACAATCTGTCAAAACATCACCTTGGCCACTCTGTGAGCACCTGGCATCAAATTCTTTTATCCAGGTCCTTGGTCACTTTCGAAATCAATTGTCATAATCCGTGATGAAGATTGGATTCCTCCTCAAATTTCATTTTCTTTATTTTTTCCGTTTCTCTCTTTATATCTGTTTTCTTTTCTCTTTTACTCTTTATATTCTTTAAAAATTTCTTTTCTTATAACTCTTTAACGCCAAAATCTTTATGTCAAATCATGTCTTCAACTTTGTCAAAGCCAAATGTCAAGAGAAGATCAAGTCAACCTCAATTCATAGGCCAACAAGCTTATCAGTTCAATTCTTCTTTTCAAGATTCAATACCTCTGGAATCCTTACGTCAAACCCATCTCATTAGCCTCAACAGGCCTCTACCTTATCTTGGTGCTCAGGAGCTCACCATTCAAGGTAGGGGGGTACTGTCACAACCACGTATTTTGACCCTCCTCCTTGATGGCGGTGGCAATCCAACCTGGAGCCAAGTTGGGGCCAATTGGCCATGTCATATCATTTATGGCCAATTGACCCCTTTTGGGTGTTCCATGGCTCTTACGCCATAACCCATTCCATTGGCCATTTATGGCCTCCATCACCCTTTATGGCCTCAGGCCATATCCTGCGTCATTGGACCTCTTGGCCAATTTCCACCTCACCAACCCCCAGGCCTCCATCACTGTTTTTGGGCCTGGGGGGTCCCTTTGTCTTCCAGGGGCTTCCAGGCCCCATGGCCACCTTCATTGGGTTCCTGGCCACCCCTTTCATTATGGGGGTTTTGGCCTAAATGGCCTTTTTGGGCCATTTAGGCCCCCCACGGCTTCTACGGTCCGTGGGCCGTAATACGCGGTCCACGGTCCGCGGTCCGTAGGCGGATTAGGCCCCTTTTGGCCTAATCCAATGAGGCCAAAAGGGGCCAAAGGGGGCAGCTACCTAGCCCCCAAGGCCAGGTGGGTCCCAAACCACAATTGGGCCCACCTGAGCCATTTTTGGCCCTGGACCACCATGGACCAACTTCACCGTCATGGCCTCTGGCAACCACCAGAGGCCACCAAATCACCTCAACAAGAATTTCCCTCAACTTAAGGGAGGATTGCTTCATTCCTCCATGCACCTCGTACTCAAGGTTGCAGGAGTGGTGCATTTATGGTGTTATATACCATTATGCACCATTTTTGCTCAGCAATTCAATGGTGACGTTTTCAGGATCCAAATCAACCTTCTTAACTCAAGGTACCAAGATCCAACGCCCATTTCGAAGGAGAACCTTTGGACTCATCAGTTTTGTAATCCATGGCGGCAATCAGCAGACCATTCAAGGACTCCAACCACCTCGCTCAGCAAGAGTTGGGTTGGCAATTTCATTCAGGGTTATTCTAAGGGCAATTCTCAAAAGGTATTACATCTTTTCAATCAGTTGTCAAGGCATCAAGTATTTCAATACTTCTTGGACAACTCAATTGGTTCATACAGGCGGTAATCAATCAACCTGTACGTACTTGGCCCAATTGGGCCAATCCATATTCTACTGTGGGAATTCAATCACACAGTTTCAAATTCAAGATGGCCAGAACTGTATTGGCCCGATTCGGACAATACAGCCAGTGATCCAACTCCAGGATCAATCTTTCAGTTTTTCACATATACTGGCCACCTTTCAGCACCTGGGGACTTTTTCCCCAGTTAATTAATATAGTGGATTTATTTTTATCCTTATTTTCTTTTACCTTATTAAAGTTAATACTGATAATCTTAAGTCAGTCATTCAGCACCCTTTTCTTTTATTTCCTCGCCTGTCCAGTGGATATTGGTGGTCATATCCTTATACTAATTCCATTTCCTTTTCTGGCAGGTTGAAACAGTGAATTGAGGATTCACTTGGTTGGCTTCTTGGCTTTTGGCTTCTTTATTATCTTTGGCCATTGGCTTCATCTTTTGGCATACTTGTTTTCCCCCTTATTCTTTCTTAAAGAAATTCATCCTTATTATTCTTTTATCTTTGGAGCCCTCCAAGTGAGTTCTTGATTCCTGAGTGCCAGGCCCTCTTCTTCCAAGAGCCCCTGTGACAATTTGCTATTTTCTTATGATTTGCTGAAGTTGTAACATGGTAACCAAGTTCCCAAAACGTTTTAGCTTACCAATCAGGCCAATATCAGCCATGGATCCAAGCTTTGGAGCTTTCCACGCCTCAGAGGCCTCAGAAGTTGGGTACCCTGGCTCTTTGATGTCTTTTGTCCCCCTTTCCTATTTTTTACGTCAAAATAGAAAATTGAGCTTCAAGTGAGATGTCCACTATGGGTGTATCAAAAGTGCATTTAAGAATACCATAATATTAAGTGCCAATAACATTCATAACACTATTCTTAGTGTATATGAAACATGGGATTTCTCAAATTCCCATTACTTGGCGTGAAATTGAGAAAAACAAAAATTTTCATGGATGTTTTATGTGGTATTGATGATGTGGTATTGAAGTATTTTCCATATTACCACCTCAAAGAGTTAATTTGAGCTTATTCACTCTATGGAGCTACCCTGGGTGAACTTTAGTGTAGAATCCAAATCTAGCTTTAAATACATGGATTTACTTACTCAATAAAAAGTTATTCATCTTTTCTGAAATCGAAAATGATGAATTTTGAATATATGCATGACTTATGGGTTATGCATAGTTCATAATTTACTTTCAAGATACTTGTGGCCTATTTGGGTATGTAAAATATACCTCAAGGCTCACATTCCCTACCACAAAAAAAATTGTACTACAATTTTATCAATGGTATAAAAGAAGAAAAAGGCCCCAAAGGGGGGTAATGTCCACTGTCCAACCTCTATAAATTACTCAGATCAAGTAATTTAAAGCACATTTATTGACATATTCAGGATTGTGGCCTTCTTTCACGTCCAAATCTTCTTAAGAGTTTATCTGAGCCAGGTATTTCTGATTATGCCATCCATTCATATTCATGTACTGGATTTCTATATCTGACAAGATATTCTCTCTGATGTTTACCCCTAAGTCTCCTTTCCTTTATGAATTTCTTTATTTTTCTGTCTTCACTCTGTTCCACTGGTGGTACAGTCAAAGGAGTTGGGTTCCTTAAAGGAAAAAATTCTTTGTCTGTTGGTTGATAAGGTTTTATCAAGCTGACTGGGAAGGTTGGGTGTTTATTTTCCAATTCACCACTTAATTCCACTTGAACTGCATTGGCTATGTAAGGTAACAATAAAAAAAGGTCCTACATTAGAATCTTTAAGTTTCTTTGGGCCTTTGATATTATTAAAATTCAAGGTCAAAACTAGAACTAAGTCCCCTACTTTGAAGTCTGGTACTTTGTGACTCTTGTCCCACTTATTTTTAGCATATTCAAAAGCATCATTCATACTCTTTTTTGCATGATGGTTCACTTTATCAAGCATTATTTTCAAGCTGGAAGCTGTAAGATGAATGTCAATCAAGTCTTTTCTCAGTGTATCTGCTGGGAGTCTTGGATTCCATCCTTTTTCTAACATAGAAGGACCTTGACCTGTGGAAGAATGGACTGATGTCTTATATTCCAATGCTAATGCAGGTATCAGAGTGCACCAGTCATGGGTAGAGCCATCTGAGTCTTTGAATTCTAACCCATAATCACAAAATGTCCTTATCATGTCTTCTAAAGTTTGAATCATTCTCTCTGCTAGCCCTTCTGTTTGAGGGTGATATGCTGTAGAGAATAATAACTTAGTACCAAACAATCTATGAAGATTGGTTCAAAGTGCAGATGTGAACTTGGATCTCCGTCACTTATGATATTCTTAAATAATCCTGTATGAGAAGTAACTCTACTTCATAGAAGAAGAGCTGTATCCATAGCTGTATCATCTTTATGGCAGGGTAAGAATATGGGAGTTTTGATATATCTGTCTACAATGACTAAACAAGCATTATAGCTTTCGTCACCACTTGAAGGAAGTGCTGTGACCCAATCCATGTGAACAACTTCCCAAGGGGATTTTGGTTCTTTAATATGGATCATAAGTCCAAATTTCTTGCCTGTACTCCTGTTTGCTTTTTGGAATCTGTCACAAGAATGTCAATATTTGATGGTCTCTTTTCTCCAAGATGGCCACCATGCACAGTTCTTCACTTTTTCAAGTGTTCTGTCCTCTGACAGGTGTCCAGAGTAGATGCTATCCTGTCATTCATGAATAATGGTATTGATAAGCAGTCTACTACAAAATGTCATCACACAAGAATTTTGGGTTCTGTGGTAAATTATTCCATCAAACAAGTGAAGTCTTCCTTCAGAATAGGAACCTTTCCAAACTTCATCCAGTGCATTGACCAAAAATTGATCTTTGCAGTCTTTATCTAATAAGGAAGTCAAGAGCTGGAAATTCTTGTCTTGCTTATAAGATTCCCTGACTTCTTCAAAGAATTCAGTCCCAATATCAGTTATTTTAATTCCTTCAGTTGGAATCTGTGGTTCTGCTTCCAAAGTTACATAAGCTGGATTATCAGGAGTGTTGGCTAATGCCCACCTGCCAAGTCCATCAGCATTCTTGTGAATGTTTCCTTCTTTGTGAACTATAGTCATGTTTCCTTCTTTGTGAACTATAGTCATGTTTCCTCTATATTCTCGAATAGCTATTTGCCATCTCAACATATGTCTGTTGGGAGCTTTCATGTTAAAAAGTGATTTCACAGCATTACACTCAGTTATCACTTCAAAAGCACTGCCATCAAGATAATAGTGTAATTTCTCAAGTGCCCATACCAAACATAAGCACTCCATTTGGCTTGCACCATATCTGGCTTCTGTTGGTTTGATTTGTCTTGGGATGTAAAAACTGGTCCTTCTGTAGGTTTGTCATCAATAATTTGGACTTGATGTAGGGCTGCCCCTAATCCATATCCACATGCATCAATGTACAATTTAAAAGTTATATTCCAGTCAGGAATGAGGAGTAAAGGTGCTTCCGTAAGAGCTTTCCTTATCTTCTCATAAGCTTTAATTCTCTCCTGTATCATCTCAAATACTGTTTGTTGATCACAGATTCTATGGAGTGAATTGGCTAGAATTGCAAAATCTTTCAAGTGTTGCTTGTAATAACTGGAAAATCCAAGAAAGGACATCATTTCTTTTTCATTCTGGGGTATTGGCTTAAGTAGCACTGCTTCCACTTTGTTGTTGTCAATACCCAAGCTTGAACCCGAAACAATATATCCTGATGCTTTGAGTTCTTCAAAAAAAATTAAATGTCTTGAGTGAAATCTTCATATTCACTTGTGCAACTTTGTGAAGTACTCTTGCAAGTATTTCAAGGTGTAAAGACCATGAATCAGAACATATGATAATATAATCAATATAAATTATAAGCCATCCTTCAGATAACTCTGTAGGGAAGATGGTATTCATCATTCTTTGATAATGAGATGGTGCATTTTAGATACCAAAAGGAATTCTAAGATACTCATAAATACCACATTGAGTGATAATTCTAATTAATTTATTAGCTTTAGGCGTCAAAACATTTTGATGGAAGCCTTTCAATGCATCCATTGATGTTATATACTTGGCTTTAGACAATTGAGTCAGGTTTCTTGTATTGTAGGGATTGGATACCTATCTGGAACTGTGTAGGTATTCAATGCTCTGCAATCTCCAACCATTCTTGACTTATAGTTATTACAGGCAATAATAACAGGTGTTGTCACTTCAAATTTCTCATTATGGCCTACTTTCCTTAGTACACCAAGTTGGATTAACTCTTGGATATGTTTCTCCAAGGCTTCTCTAGCTCTGGGACTGGCTGGATGAGCTGGTCTTTTAAGTACTGGAGGATATGGTCTGTCAATATTAAGAGTAATATCAACTTCATGCCCTTTTATAGCGCCTAATAGTTCATTATCAGAAGCAAAGGCATTATTATATGTGTATAACACATCAATAAGCTCATTTCTCATCTTTTTTGACAATGATGGATTAATTTGTGCTTCAACAAGCTGATTAGCTACAAATTCTTCCTTATAAGTATCTTTCTTGGAAGATACTATGGATATTTGTTTGCACATATTGGAAAAAGCAAATTTTTGTCTTTTGTTTCTCCAATTGTGCAATATCTGTCTTTATGGTTATTGATGTCAATACCATAAATATTCAAGTACTCATTTCCAAGGATGATATGTTGAGATGTGCACTTGTCCATCAATACTATCTCTGTCTTCATTCTAATACTTCCGGAAGGTTGTGGGAACACAATATTAGTGTCTAATATTCCCAAAGGGTACATATTGTTACTGGAACTAATAAACTGCACATCTTCTATTTGTAATAGATGTGTTTTCCATTCAGGAAGTATAACTTGGAGATAATTGTTGCCCACGCAAGTGCAAAATGCCCCTGTATCCAAACTTACTTTGGCTTCAATATCATTCATCAGAATTGATGTGATACAAGATGCTCCAGCAGTGTAACCTTTAAATCTAGCAGGTTTGGGTTTATACATTCTGGCATCTTGGATATTGATCAGGTTATAAAAGTCCTCACTGTACTGCTGGAAGTGAGTATGGACTTCTGTGACCTCAAACAAAGCTGTAATGTTTTTAATGGTATATTCCTCTACTGGTGTATCCTCAGAGACTACATAATCTAGGTCAGATTCTTCTTTCTCTTCAGTACACTGAACTTCTCCAATGACTTGAACTTCATTGATTTTTGTCTTTTTGGTGCAAGTTTTGGCTAAATGTGAAGTGCTTCCACATTTATGACACTTAAAGACAGGTTCTTCAGGTCTTCTGTCCTCTTTGGAAATCTTTGGGACCATCTTGGACTCTATAAAGATTTTAGTCCAAGTTTTACCAATTCTTCTTCTGGTAATGATATCTTCCATTGCATTAATGTAGTCCTCTGTTGAACAGGGTTCTACAAATCTGCACTTGATATCATGTTCCAATTATCCTCCACATTTTCTTAATATTTTCATATTAATCATAGTGTCAGGCATATCTTGGTGTAAAGCAGATAATCTGTCTTTTTGCTTCAAGAACCAAGTAATTGGTTTATCTTTTTCTGAGTGTAAAATTGCACTTTCAAAAGCATTTTTGATTTTAAACCTCAAAATATTATTGGCCCATTTGGTAATCATTTCAGATTTCCACCAAGACCAATCATCTTTTCCATGATCAATCCTCATCTTGTAATACCATTTCTTTTCAGTTCTGGT